>OV702295.1:175433004-176683004 GCA_916181665.1 Avena sativa
GACAACCTGAAGGTCAGTCTGAATCGCATTCCTGCGAAGGACTACAAGATCCAGATGCAGTTTTTGATCAAGGAGAAGGTTCACAAGAAGATCCCTGAAGTCTCCATGAAGATGTATACAGCCGACCGTCTAATGACTCCAGTAAATTTTTCGACTATGTCTTTATGCATTTTTCCTTTTCATCTCATGTCCAACTTTATTTTGCACTCATGTTTTTTACAACTTACCAGCTCGAGCAGCTTCCCGAGTCTGATCTTTCCCCTCTTGAGGGATCTCCCTCATATGAATTGAAAGCGATCGATGATGATGAGGTGAATGAAGTTCCTTCCTCTGCTTCCAAGAAGCGTAAGGCCAAGGAGACTATTGTTACTGCTGGTGCACAAGTGTTGCCAGTGGTTAAAAGGTGAGAACCTTGTAATATTTAGTACTTTGTACATTGTTTTTTTTCTAAACCACACCTAACATACATTCTTGTGTTTTTCAGAGCTAAGTCAGTTTTGAAGAGTAATCCTAAGTCGGAAAGCAAGTCGGCCAAGAAACTGGGCCAGCAGAAGCTTGCATTATCTCTAGCCGTGCCTCCTCCAACTCCCAAAAGCACTCAAACCTTAGCACCAGAGGTTTCTGTCTCTCCCGGTGCTGGTTCTGTCATCCGTGACACAACCTCAACGTTGCAATCCCTAGTTATCATTGGTAGCCAAGGAACTGATAAGGGTAAACCCGTCAATGGTAATGATCTCATGGTAATGTCTCCAGGAAGGATTAACAAGATGGCCAGCTCTGCTGCCTCCTGCCCGAAGCAGAAGAGGGAGGAGATTCTCAAGCTGATGCAATTCAGTATTAAGAAGCAAGTCCTTACTCCAGAGGTAGCGAGCCAGGAGACGAAGGAGTCAAGATGGTGAACCTCCAGGACCAAATTTTGGTCCGGAATAAAAAGATTGAATCTGGCGAGCTTCTAGTGACGAGCGTTTCTCCCCTCTTCCTTGCCGAGAAAGTGTTCCAGAACACGAAACTCTGATTTGAAAAGTTGCACTTGGAGCACATTGTAATTTTTCCGATTCTCGTTTGTAGTATTTTATTATCAAATCCTCTAGCCCCAAGCATACAGTCGGATATAAATCATAACATAAAATCTGAGTTGATGCTTTTAGGAAGCACAAGAACGATATAGTGTACCCCCCAAGCCTCTTGCGGGATTTTGACTTTGTTAAAGTTGCAGCCCAAGTCTTAGTAGCCGTCTGACGGTATTTTGTCTTTAACTTACAGAAAGTTACATCTTACAACCCATAGTAGCTCAAGAACATTTGGAATAAGCGCAAAGAGATTAAGGCTTTGCATCTTGAGAAGGATGTGGCGGAAGGTAATCTTTTCCTACTATCGACCTTAGTTATTGCCATAGTCAAATTTTTTAGTTGACTGATGTTTTTTCTTTGCAGAATTTCTAGCCAATCCATCAAGATGGTGGAGGAGGACGAAAACTTCAAGGTCCGCCAAATGGAGAACGCTGAACGCCGGGATGATCTTAAGAAGATTAAAAACGAATCAGAGAAATCCATGAACGCCATCCTGGAGTCAAGCAATATAGAGACCGAGAGCCTCAAGAAGCTGTTGGCCCTCCATGATAAACAACTTGATGGTTTGAGGAAGCATTTCGATAGCTAGAGGGATCTATCCCAGGCCACAGAAGAAGAACTGAAGAGTCTCCAAGAGGAGCATTCTAAGTGGTACCACTATGTGCTAGGTAACATTTCCTACTTTACTCTTCCTACAATTTTCGACTTTTCTTTAGTAAGATTTTGATTTTTTTGGTTCTTTCCTAGACAATCTGCATCTTTCTGACTCCTCTTTCTTTGAACCTTGCCTAGAGCATATCAAATTGGTCGGAGATGCTCTTTTCGAATTACGCCAGACTCTTGAAGAAGCTGGCGAGTCGGTTAGACTTTCCTTCTTAAACGACTTGCCAGTGCTCGAGATGAGTGACAGAGCGAAGGAGATTCCTAACGTCATCGAGGATTGGAAGATTTCCTACGCTCGGACTGCTGCACAATCTTCCCTCACTATGGTGATGAGACACCACAGTGATATGGAAATCAGGCATGTCACCAAGGGCATTGATGACAAGGACGATGAGGGTAACCCGCAAGACATCAAGGCCATCCAAGAATCTTGCATGGGTTATGCTTGTCCCGTGGCAGAGATGATGAACTATACGACGATATTCTTCCAATCTATTGCTGTGCCTCCTTCTCCCAAAGAGCCAGAAGATAGCCTCGTGGAAGATGAAGAAGCTTCTGAGTCTCCTGTGCAAGGTGGCGACGATGTCGACTCCAGTGCTCCAAGGTCTCCACTGCCACCGCCTGAATCTGCAGCATAAAACATTTGATGCATTATCCTGAACATTCACTTGGTCTATAATGATGGGAACAATATTTTGTTTTTAAATGTGCTGGTATGTAAGAACTGATACTTTACTACTTAGCACTTTTTGTATATATTTTCATGTGTGTGCTCGAAATTTTCTTAAGAATTGCGCGTTTACACTTTTATTTTTATGTGGCTCGCGGTCTCGTCCCTTTCATGAGATGGACAAACGTTAGCATGGACACTCTGCCGAGTCAATGGAGCGCAATTGCTAAATCAGTTTAAACTCAGAAACAGAGCCGGCCTCCAGTACCAACAATTCATTACTCGGAATATGCCTGCGTCTAAGCAATTAGATTAAAAACCAAACTATAAACACAAAATTAAATTTACACCATAAGGTAACATTTTTTATAGATATTCAAAAATCATAACCAGAACGAACATGAGCATAAAGTAATTTCAAGCATCCTGGGATTTTTGAAAATTACATGCGCTTTTGGAAATAGGATGCCAAATTTTTTCTCAAAAATAATATACGAGGAAACCAATACTTAATTTCTCTTTGAACATGTACATATATGATTACAAGGAAATATAACTAAGATTAGAAGGGACGTAGCTATGCAATATTCTATGGACGGTCTAATTCATCCGGATCTGTACTACCACCAACTCTCTTTCTCTTCCGAGTATCAGGTCTTTCCTTGATTGGTCTCATATCGGTTAAATAATATGACCCCTTATGCAGAACTCGGCTGATCATAAAAGGTCCTTCCCACATTGGGTAAAGCTTGTTCTTTATTTTTTGCACGAGTCGGAGAACCAAATCGCCCTTTCTGAAAGAACGATTTTCCACTATTTGACTATGATACTTGCGTAACTTCTGCTGATAGGCTATGGATCTCTACTCAGCAACGACGTGAACTTTTTCGACTATGTTGAGATCATCTTGTCGATAGACTTCTGCATCTTCTTCAATATATTCTTTGACTCTATGAGACTTATGGATTAAATCACTCGGAAGAACTGCTTTTGCGCCATAGACCAAGAAGAAAGGAGTGTATTCGGTTGATCCGTTAGGAGTTGTACGTAAGCTCCATATCACAGACGGTAATTCTTCTTCCCAAGACCCCATGGCACAACGAAGTGGTGCCTCGAGACATGGTCGGAGTCCTTGTAAAATGAGACCGTTTGCTCTTTCGACTTGTCTATTAGCTTGTGGATGTGCGACTAATGCAATATCAAGTCGGATCCCTTGTTCTTTGCAGAATTAGGATAATTCTCCCATGGAAAAGTTTCTCCCGTTGTCAGTAATAATACTATGTAGATATCCGAATCTGATGATTACGCCCACCACAAACTTTCTATCTGTGGCTCCAGCACAATTTGTTATGGGTTAGCCTCAAGCCATTTGGTAAATTTATCCACCACCAATAGTAGGTGAGTAAATCCAAACTTTTCCGTTCGAAATGGTCCTACCATATCAATCCTCCCGACTGCAAATGGCCATGTAATACGGATTATATGCATCTGATCAGCCAGAACGTGTGCTTGACGGGCGTACTTTTGGCATCTTATGCAATTTTTGACCAGTTTCTCGGCATATGCCTTAGATGTGAGCCAAAATAATTCGTGTCTAAAAATTTTTGCCACTAAATAGTTGGCTATAGCGTGGTGACCACACTCTCCTTCATGGATCTCTCGTAAGATTTCCACTCCTTACGGATAAATACAGCGGTAGAAAACCCCAGAAGCACTCCGCTTATAGAGCTCACCATTGATTATCGTATTGTATTTTGCTCGTCGGACGATCTGTCATCCCAGAACTTTTTCTTATGGTAATGTTCCGTCTATCAGGAAATCCTGATAGGGTTTTGTCCATCTAGGAATTACAGCCAGAACTGCTAGTAAAAGTGAGTCGAAATTCATCAGATAGTCCTCACCAATTTCTGTGATAGAGGAAACTTTTATGTGCTCTAGAAAAGCGCCATCCGGGATTTGTTTCCACACAGAGCCTATTCTTAATAGGGCGTCTGCATCATCATTTTTTTCTCGAGGGATGGGTTGAACCTCAAAACACGAACAATTTAGATAATTCATCTAAAACATCTTTGTAAGCTACCATGTGCTTGTTTGCGTTGCAGCTGTCAGATACTTGCTGGGCAACTTAATCCGAGTCTCCGTAACACATGAGTTTAGTTACGCCAATATTTATGGCCATGTTTCCATGTAATAGTGCTTCGTATTCGGCAATATTATTGGTCACCGTGAAATGTATCTGTGACACATAGAACATATTATCTTCTTGGGTTGACTTGAGCACCACGCGAGCCCCCGAGCCTCCTCGTGCTTTTGACCCATCAAAATGCAGGGTCCAAAATGTCGTCTCTGTCCAATCAGCGATTAAATTGGCAAGTATCTGGGATTTGATTTCTGTTCGTGACTTATACTCTATGTCGAAAGCTGCAAGCTCGATTCCACATTTTGTGACATGTCATGTGGTGTCGAGGTTGTTGATTATATCTCGCAAGGGAGCAGCACTCACCACTATGATTTTATGCTCTTCAAAATAATGTCGTAGTTTTCTAGCATCAAAGAATAGTACATAGGCTAGCTTTTGGTAATGTGCATACCTTTGCTTTGACTCTGTCTAGACCTCACTTAGGTAGTATGTTGGACATTGCACCTTATGTTCATGGCCTTCTTCCTCGCGCTTCACTGATGTTACCACACTTACGACCTTGTTAGTCGTTGCGATGTAAAGTAACATAGGATCATGTGGCTCTGGTGCTGCGAGAATTGGGTATTCGAAAGTAGATCTCTCAAACTTTGTAGGGATGCGTCGGCTTCCTTGTTCCAAACAAATTTGTCGGTTTTCTTCAAGAGTTTGTATAAAGGTGCGGCTCTTTCTCTGAGCAGGCTGATGAACCGTCTCACTGCTACAATGCAACCATTGAGACGTTGTACGTCCTTCAGGCGAGTCGTTCTGGTAATGTTAAGTATAGCCTTTATTTTGTCCCGGTTTACCTCGATGCCTCTTCAGACACGATAAAACCTACCAATTTTCCGGCTGGGATTCCAAAGAAGCAGTTCTTCAGATTTAGCATTGTGTTGAATTTTCGTAGGCTAGAAAATGTTTACTCCAAGTCATAAATAAGTGTTTCCTTCTTTCTGGACATCACTGTTATATCATGTATGTATACGTGGATGTTGCGTCCGATTTGATTGTTAAGGCAAAACTACATAGTGCGTTGATATGTAGCTCCTACATTCTTTAAGCCAAAAGGCATAATTTTGTAGCAGAAGGTTTTGAAAGGTGTGACGAAAGACGTCTTGAGTTGATTCGATTCTTTTATCGATATTGGGTGATATCTGGAATATGCGTCGAGAAAACAGAGTAATTCTGACCCTTCCGTGGTTTCGATAACTTGATTGATTTTTGGCAAAGGGAACGGATCTTTAGGACAAGCCTTGTTCAAGGCAGTATAATGAATGCACATCCTTAAATCAATAGTGTCCTTGTTAGGGACGATTACGGGATTTGCCACCCATTCAGCGTGGATGACCTCAACCATAAATCCAGCTAATTCTAGTCGGGCTAATTCCTTAGCTATAGCTTTGCGCTTTTCATCACCAAACCATCGTAAGGACTATTTGATGGGTTTAGCATCAGGGTACACATTAAGAGAGTTCTCGACAAGTTCCCTAACTACTCTTGTCATGTCAGAAGGTTGCCATGCAAAGATATCTTTATTAGCTTTGAGGAACTCGATGAGCACGCTTTCCTATGTGCGTTCTAAGCCTACCCCTACACTCATCGTCTTGGAGGGATCGTCTTCCTTCAGCGACATCTTCTTAGTCTCTTTCGATTCCTTGAACTGCAGACTTGGCTTTATCACCTCATTCTTGATAGAGGGCATCTCTGATGGATCAGTGGTCTTCTTGATCTCTTGGTACAACTAGGCGTGCAGCTCGGCTTCAGCCAAGGCGGCAGATCCTTCCTTAAAAGTCTCCTCGCTTTCTTTGGGTTTCCCAGATGGTGATGAAGCTTTATCATGTTGTAGATGTATCAGGGCTAGCCATTAACGCCCAGTAAGCCGGACGCCCGATGATGGCTTGATAAACACTTTTGAACGGTATCACCTCGAAGGATATTGGCTCCGTCCGGTAATTATCTCGATTTCTGAATGTCACGTCCAATGTGATCTCACGCAGAGAATCCGCATGTCTCCCTGGTTCAATGCCATGAAAAGTCACGTTGTTGTGATTTAACTGGCTTTCGTGGATCTTCATGCGGTGAAGCATCTCAATGTAGAGGATGTTGATGCTGCTGCCGATGTCCATGAGAGTTTTAGAGAACTCACAACCATCAATAAGAGGATTGATGACCAAAGGGTACTTTGCCTGATGATGTGGTTTCCTCGGGTGATATTTGCAATGAAAGGTGATGGTTACATCCGACCAGTCCAATAATTGGGGGACAGCTAGAACCTTGGTGTTGAGCTCATGGAGAACCTCCTTTTTTAATATAGTGATGACTGCATGAACACTTAGTTGGGAGACACCAAAAGGAAGGTATGATGAGCACAGTAGCAAGTTTTCCCTCAATAAGAAACCAAGGTTATCGAACCAGTAGGAGGAAGGAAAAAACTCAAAGGTGTTGCTAGAAACTTGGAGACCTGCACAACACAAACTCAAGACTTTGCCTCAATGAACAGTGAGGTTGTCAATCTCACTGGTTTGCTGTAACAAAGGATAAACTGTATGGTGTGGAAGGTAATAGTGGTTTGCAACAAGTAAACAGGAACAGTGGAAGATGTATAAATGGTAAAGATTGGACCGGGGTCCATAGTTCACTAGAGGTGTTCTCCTTAGATAAACAAACATGGCATCCTGGATAAACAAATTACAGCAGGGCAATTGACAGGACTGGGCAAGGAATAACAATGCAATACTAGACATTCATGATCCTATGATATTCGATTGGGAACTACAACAAGAAACATAGAACGCCATCCAACTGCATCTATGATGAGAAATCCACCTTCGGGTTATCATCCGAACCCCCGCCAGTATTATGTTGCAAGCAACAGACAACTGCTTTAAGCAAAGTGTGTAAGGTAAACAATCCACTTCTTCCATGAACAAGAGACCGTTGTTTTCTCCCTAGTGGCAACAACGCATCTACAACCTTAGAGATTTCTATCACTTCCTTTAGATTAAATAGAGGCATGAACCCACTATCGAGCATAAATACCCCCTCTTGGAGTCATTAGCAACTACTTGGCCAAGATAGCTAGTAACAACAGAGAGCATGCAAGATCACAAACAACACAGACATGATAGAATCAATAAGACAAAACCATTACTCAATCTGACATAGTAATCTCAATATCCATCAGATCCCCACAAACACAACATGCATGATTACAAATAGATGAGATCTTGATCATGAACGGAGGTCACAAGATCTAGACATGAGAGCACAAAGGAGGAGATACAACCATCTAGCTAATACATGGACCTGTAGTCCAAGGTGGAACTACTCACGCTTCATACCGGAGGCTGGCATGATGAAGAAGAAGGCCTCCGGGATGATCTCCCCTTCGGCAGGGTGCCGAGAAGAGCTTCAGATCCCCCTATCTAGGTACAATGGTGTCGGCGGCTACAGACAGTTTCGTGGAATATTTATTGGGTACATAGGGTTTGGGCATTAGGGGGTCTTTATATGCGAAGAGGCGAGGCAGGGGGTCGCCAGGGCGACCGCACACCCCGCAGGCATGGGCCCATCTTAGCCGCGCGGCCAGGGGGTGTGCCCCCCTTGTGGCCCTCCTCCATCTCGGATTTAGGTTTCTTGTTCCCCACGGTAAAATATTGAATTTGGCTTTTGTCCCATCCAATTCCGAGAATATTGATTTTCTGCCTTTCTGGAACCAACAATAGAAGAAAACAGGAAATTGGCACTACAACATCTTGTTAGTAGGTTAGTACCAGATTTTTTCACATATAAAAACACCTCAAAGTGTAGAAAAAGCAAAGCAAAGTAGATACTAAACAAGCATGGAACTTCAAAAATTATAGAAACGTTTCTAACGTATCAAGGATCCCCAAGCTTAACTCATGCTCGTCCTCGAGTAGGTAAGTGATAAAAAGAATAATTTTTGAAGTGACATGCACCATCAAAATCAAGATCAAACCATTTGCAAGCATTGAGAGATGGGATCAAAGAACTCTAAACATGAGCATAAAAGATGGAGTTCTAACAGTACTACAAAGTAACTATGCATGCAATATGAAAGGCTACAAACAAAGATCACGAATAACATGCATTGAAAAATGTTTGTTTGTTTCACATACAGAAAACATGGCATAGTAGAATTCATCTTGTCCCTCATGGAGTAGCAAATATATGCATAGGACACCTTCAAAGTTCATAAGAGTGACTAGGTACAAATAGCACAAGAACAAGTAATTTCAATAATATGCATCAATCAGTAAGAGAGCAATAATAATGGCCATAATCATGCAACATGACAAAACATTACTAATCAAAGCATAAAATAGTACTACGAGTCAAGGACTAAATAATCATAGAGGCTATGGTGACTTGTTCATAGTCATAACATGGTGTGAGCATGTACCAAGTCAACCCAAACAAAACATCAAAGGAGAATACCACAATACTATGATTTTGTATGCTAAAACAACGCATGATTCTTTCAGGGCACACTAAGCAATCCTAATTGTTTTGAACAAGTCATGCTACATCAATAATCACTAAGCATAAGGTCAAAACAACATCTAGCATGACATGCTAAAGTCTAAGTCACAGTCAAAGCAAGATCCCCTTGTACTACTCAAGCAAGAACTTTTTACTCCTCTACAACACCAATCAACTTATTTGAAACAACAAAGCGCGAATAGGGGTCCAAACTACTTTATTCAAGCAAACTATGAAAACTATCAAAGACAACGAAAACTAAGACGCTCCAAGAACAACATAACAGTGCATGAAACAATAAAAATGAAGTGTCTAGAAAGACCTGATCTTTTTATTGATGAAGAAGGGGATGCCTTGGGCATTCCCAAGCTTTGACGCTTGTATCTCTTTAATATTTCTTGGTGTGACACAGGGTGGCATCCCCAATCTTGATCTTTTGTCCATCATTCATCTCATTACATCATTCTCTCTCTACACCTGGAATTTTTCACTCATACAGAACTTCACACAATCTTCATTAGCAACATTAGTGTATTAAAAATCTAATAGACCCTTGGGTTTAACTTTAAAACAGCAAAACTTTCACTAAAAACACAAGATATTGTAGAAATTCCCTCAAAAATCTCAATTTCCCAAAAGAACAAACATGAATCAATAAGAAGCAAATGCAAATAATGGCAGAAATATTTCAAAACAAACCAACAGGTAGAAACCGATTTTTTCGAAGACCTTATGTTGCTCAAATCAAACCGTGTTGAACTAAATAAAGTTAGCTAACATACTTGGAGATTTATTTGAAAAATATCAGATCAATATGACTTACAGATATTCCTCACGAATTTTTGTGGTGGAGCACAAAAATCTGTTTTAGGACAGCAACTCACCAAATCTTACTTCCCTTTAATTAGAGGTCATTCTTGGCACAAAAAGCAAACAAAAAGGATAAGTAGATGTTATTACTAAAGTAATAACTTCCAAGACCCAAGAAAACTCTTGGGTTATCTCCCAACAAGTACTTTTCTTTAATTCCTTTAAGTTAGGCACAAGAAGCAAGAATCAAATATTTTCAATGAAGAATTAAGATCAATACTTGCAATCTCTTCAACTAGGAAAGGTATCTCATCGAAATGAGTTTTGGATGATCCCTTCTCATTTATCCTTGGTTCACAACTTTCATCAAAAGTATTTTCAGGAACAATCCAATCAAAATTATTTTCTAAGGTTTCATGCATTCCAACAAGTTTAAAGGGTATGGGTATCTTAATTTCCTATCTAGGTTGGGTTTTATCTAAAGTACCCATAACATCTACACATGAGCCTAGCATATTGAAATGCTCAAAGACCTTTTTGGCTTCCCTAGCAACATCATTGAATTCCTTTAGTAAAGTATATAGGATAAAGTCTCTCTTTTTAGGATCCTTTTCTTCTTTTAGTTTGAGAAACAAAATTTGCATCATGCGCTTAATGTTAAGAAACCTATCCTGCAACATATGGACTAAAGAAGCTGCAGCAATTTCATAATTTGGAGCAAGTTCTGCTATAGATCTATCCTCAATATCGTCATGTTTGATAAAATGATTAAAGAATTCTTCAATATTTTCTTTACCAATTATGGAGCCACTACCTAATGAAAGGTCTTTCAGGGTGAACTTGGGGATCAACATGGTGAGCTACAGCAACGTGACAACTAGAGTAGGAACTAATTTTTTGGAGTTTTTTATAAAAAGAGGCAAACAAAACCAAGCAAAATAAACTAAGCAAAACAAAAACAAAGTAAAGAGAAAGGTTGAGAATGACTCCCCTTGTGAAGATGTCCTTAGCCTCACCGGCAACGGCGCCAGAAAAAGGCTTGATGAGTGCGTGAACACTTTGTTGGGAGACCCCAAGAGGAAGGTATGATGAGCACAGGGCAAGTTTTCCTTTAGTAAGAAACCAAGGTTATCGAACCAGTAGGAGGAAGGAAACTACTCAAAGGTGTTGCTAGCAACTTGGAGACCTACAAAACACAAACTCAAGACTTTGCCCCAACAAGCAGTGAGGTTGTCAATCTCACTGGTTTTCTATAACAAAGGATTAACTGTATGGTGTGGAAGGTAATAGTGGTTTGCAACAAGTAAACAGGAATAGTGGAAGATGTACCAATGGTAAATATTGGACCTGGGTCCATAGTTCACTAGAGGTGTTCTCCTTAGATAAAAAAACATGGCATGCTGGTTAAACAAATTATAGCAGGGCAATTGACAGGACTGGGCAAGGCATAACAATGCAATACTAGACATTCATGATCCTATGAGATTCGACTGGGCAATACAACAAGATACATAGATCGCCATCCAACTGCATCTATGACTAGACATCCACCTTCGGGTTATCATCCACACCCCCTCTAGTATTAAGGTACAAGCAACAGACAACTGCTTTACGCAAAGTGTGTAAGGTAAACAATCCACTTGTTCCATGAACAAGAGACCATTG
The DNA here is from genome assembly GCA_916181665.1 of Avena sativa. Lineage (NCBI taxonomy): Eukaryota > Viridiplantae > Streptophyta > Magnoliopsida > Poales > Poaceae > Avena > Avena sativa. Next base: position 175,444,562 of record OV702295.1, read on the forward strand.
TCTTCTACCTAGTGGCAACATCACATCTACAACCTTAGAGATTTCTATCACTTCCCTTAGATTAAATAGAGGCATGAACCCGCTGTCGAGTATAAATACCCCCTCTTGGAGTCACTAGCAACTACTTGGCCAAGATAACTACTAACAACGGAGAGCATGCAAGATCACAGACAATATAGACATGATAGAATCAATAAGACAAAACCATAAATCAATCTGACATAATAATATTAATATCCATCGGATCCCCGCAAACAAAACATGCATGATTACAAATACATGAGATCTTGATCATGAACGGAGCTCACAAGATCTAGACATGAAATCACAAAGGAGGAGATACAACAATCTAGCTACTACATGAACCCGTAGTCCAAGGTGGAACTACTCACGCTTCATACCGGAGGCTGGCATGATGAAGAAGAAGGCCTCCGAGATGATCTCCCCTTCGGCAGGTTGCCGAGAAGATCCTCAGATCCCCCCGATCTTCGGACGATGGTGGCGATGGCTACAGATAGTTTCATCGAATATTGATCGGGTACTTAGGGTTTAGGCATCGGGCGGTCTTTATAGGCGAATAGGCGAGGAAGGGGGGTCGCCAGGGCGGCTCCACCCCGCCAGGCGCAGGCCCACCTTGGTTGCGCGGCCAGGGGGTGTGGCCCCTGGTGGCCCTCCTCTGTATCGTATTCAGGCTTTGTGTTCCCCACGGTAAAATATTGACTTTGGATTTTGTCCCGTCCAATTCCGAGAATATTGATTTTCTGCCTTTTTAGAACCAAAAAAAGAAGAAAACAGGCAACTGGCACTGCGGCATCTTGTTAATAGGTTAGTACCAGAAAACATATAAAAACACCTCAAAGTGTAGACAAAGCAAAGCAAAGTAGATACTAAACAAGGATGGAACATCAAAAATTATAGATATATTTCCGACGTAACACTTAGCTGGCTGAGTTCCAAGGAAGAAGACATATGTGTCTTTCTTTATGGGATAATCCTTCTTTCCATCCAACTTGGGCTATGCGACATCCACTTCTTCCATGTCGGAATCTTCCGTGGGCTCCTTGCCTTTCTCGTAGTTTTTCTTTCATTTCCGTCGCTTGGCTCTGTAGCCAGCAGATTCGTCTTTCTTGATTTTGTCATTGAAACGACATTCAGCATTGGTATGGGTAGGACCTCCATTTGCGTCCAGTTGATGAACACAAGGATTGTTGGCAATGTCGGCCCAGGAATATGATTTTCTGGGCTATTGATCTCCTCAACCTTGGACCCGAGAAGTTCTGCGACCTTCTCCCCTACCGCCTCTGCTCCCTCCAGATCCGAACATTGAGTTGCCAACTGCATTGTCTGGAGCCAGCTTATCTTGCGAGGTATTCTTGTGCTTCTAAGTTTGTTGCTTCTGTTTCTTGGCCGCATTCGGATTGGCCGGAATATTCAGAAGTCCATCTGAATCGTCATCGGCGTCAGCATATCTTCTTGACGTTTCTATCATCTCTCCCAGGTCTGTGACATGGTCACGTCTTAGTCTGTGACGCAAATGTCCGAATGGGAGTCCTGCAATGAAGGATTCAATCACAATTTGCTCATTTACTCCTTCACAATAGTTCTTCGTGTCGATCTAGCGTACGAGGTAATCCCGACAAGTTTCTCCAGGTATTTCATTGCAGCGCTGCAAGTCTCCGACTGTGCAGGGTCTCCTGTATGTTCCCTCGAAGTTTCAAAAAGAACGCACTTTGCATATCATACCAGTTGTGAATCAAGTTCTCTAGTAGTTCAATGAGACATGATCGAGCCATCTTCCATAACATGAATGGGATATATCGAACTGCGACCAAGCTGTTTCCTCCTTTGGTGATGCAACAAGCATGGAAGAGATCCTGAAGCCAATTATCTGGCCGAGTTGCATTGTCATAGGGTTGAATGTGTTTGGAGATGCCGAAGTCAACCAGAAACTTTGTTTGGCAGATACGTGGGCCAAAGCATTTGGGTCCCACATACACGTCTTCCTCCTCGTACTGCCGCGCTGCAATGTTAGACTTGATTCAATGGCAAGCATCATTTGGCGAGAGAAACCTACGCCTTTGAGGCTTGCGGCTTCTATGTGGCGGAGTCGGAGTCCTGCTTCTCCTTCCACCATCGCCGCCTCCGTCCCTACGGCTCCCATGGCTATGATGAGATCCTTCATGGTTACTTTCGGGCGGTGATGGTGGCTCTGGCGGGTTATTTCCGACTGAGCGGCATGGTCCCGGAGCCTCATTATGCTGACTCAAATATTGATTTCATGCTAGACTCAAGGCGATTTGGGTTGTTTCTTCGTCCGTCATTACCAGCTGGATGGCTGGGGGTGGCATCTTGAGCCGATCTTTCTCTCACTAGCAGCACACCTCTGGGTCTTCCCTGTGGCGATTATCCTGCCGACGATGGGTCTGGTGAGGTACCAATGCCCTGATGGCATCTCGAGACGCAACCGGAATAACTCCCGACTAGTCCCCCGCGGCCTGGCGAAGCTGGCCTTTTGATCTGGTCCTTGAGTTTTCTTCTTCCTGGGGATGATGATGTTGATCTGTATCCCTACGGGGTCTTTCATCAGCGCTGTGGACCACGTCAGTGTGACAAAATTCTGACCTTGAGGCAATCTTACCACTAAATGATGCGGCTATCTTTTGATGTTTCAATCCTCTTTGGAGCAATGCTACGTATTGCCGGATCTGTTCTAGAGACGGATTATTGGCGAGGATGGCTCGAGCATCCACAACATTCTCCACTGGCGTGCTATAGACTCGGATCTTCTCTAAAGTCTTACCTTCAAATAGTTCTCTTTGGACATCTAGGTTCCTATTAGCAAGAACCGGACCTCCCCTTCTCTTATTTGGCAGCTGCTTAAATTCTAACTAGTACTAGGCAGGATTGATGTCTATCTGCTGTCTGAGCTCGACGATGCGGGCAGCTTCCTTGTCACATCCCAAGATTTTCCAAATCTTGTAATGTGAAAAATAAAGGAATAAAATAAAACTTTGTTGATTTTCAGGGTGAGAAGAAACTTTATGAATCCATTTGGAAACTTTCAAAACCTATTGGATCAAATAAATCCTAAAGGGATTTAAAAAGTTAAATAAACAATAAACTTAAAAAAATATATTTAAAATTACTATTTTTGGATCTTTTAATAAAAGGTTTTGGTTATTAAAACAAAAGGTGGATTTATAATTAAAGATTATTTTATAGAGCCAAATTAAATCTTGGCCAAGTTTTTGAAATAAAATGTTTTGATTTGATAAAAATACTAAAGGTTTATTTAAATAAAATAATAAGGATTTAATATCCAAGTTTGTTAAAAATAAAAAGGTTTTACTATTTTAATTAAACACTAAAACTTATTTATTTATTCTAAATAAGTTTTCCAAGTATTCTTTATTTTCAAATAAAACCTACTGAATGGTTTTGGTATTATTTTGGTTTTCAAATAGAGTTTTGAAAATAAATAAAACAAACCCTATTTTATTTAATAATTAAGGTCCATTTTATTTAATTATTAATGAATCCTAAAATAAAATGTTATTTTATTTTAAACAAGTATTTCAAGTATCTTATATTTTCAAATAAAACCTACTGATTTGGTTTTGAAAATATTTAGTTTCCAAATGGAGATTTTATTAAATAAATCAAAACCTATTTGAATTAATAATTAAAGGTCTGTTTTATTTAATTATTAAATATATCCTAAAAAGAATTAAAATTATTTTATTTTATTTTGGGACTTTGGTTTATGTTGTCAAACAGAACCAAAACTCAATACAAGTTTGGAAGTGTTTGAATTGTTTGAATGTTTGATTTGTTTGTTTGAATTTCCAAAACAGAAAATAGAATTGAAAAAGGAAAAGATTTCAGAACAAAAAAAAGCATGCAAAGGACCCAACCCAACAAACTGGCCCAACAAAGACCCAGTCCAGCCCACCTAATCTCTCCCGCGGCGAAACGTTTTTCACCGTAGACATAACCCGCAAAGTCGATGACGCGTGGACCCCATTTCTCTCTTCCTAACTCCCTGTCAGACGGACCCCACTAGACACGTCAGCGTCTTCCCCAGCGCGACTAGTTCTTCTCCCGTTTCTGCCGCTGATTTTGCGTCGTCAATTCACCTTAATGCCGCGTTTAAACCTCGCAGTGATCACGCGTGATAAATCCCCTCCCTCTCCTCTTCATTTCCCCTCAAACCCCGCTACCAGAGAGCCCCTAGGCTGCCTCGAATCAACCTTGCACCGCCGCTTCTCCGACGACACTCCGGCGACAATTCCGACCGAACCGCGCCACCCCTTACCTCCCCGACCAAGCTCACGCCTTCCCCACTCCCAGGAGCATCTCCCTGTACCTCCCATTCAACCGCGGGCGCCCCAGAACCTCGACTCCAACAACCACTGAGCACCGCCGCGTCTGGTTCTTCTCCGACGACCTCCCCCCGGTAACACCGACCTCCCCTTCATCCCATGATGATACTCCTATGCTCTACTCTCTCTTGCGCGTCTAACAGACCCCCTGTTTTGCCTTTCCGTGACCTGTAGCCTCGCCAACTGCAACGCCAGTGCGTGCCCGACGTTGTCCTAAACTCCGGCGAGTGATTGCCGTCCACCCCGAGCGCCCCTTCGACGGAGACGACCACGTTGAGCACCAGCATTCCACGGCGATTCTAGTGAGCATCTCTCCTACTCCTCTCGCTTCCTGTTCTCGCCGTTACGCCGTAGCCAGAGCACCGCCGCTGCGCGCCACCGTCGTCGCGCCGCCAGTTCTTGGCAAGGCATTAGGAGCCGTCCGATCCATATCCGAGGCACGCGATAGATTGACTTATCAAAGGGGTAAGATCGATCCTGTGCCGCACGATTCACTTTAAATCCTGCGGTCCATGTTGCTGATCCGAACGAACCGGTATGACCCAATGGGAATCAGACACGTGGCTCTGAGTGTGAGTTAAAACAGAAACATTTCAATATGATATGTGATTTTGTAAATTGCACAACTTTAGTTCCACACGTCCAAATTTTACAAACTTTATATCAATGGAATCAGTGGAGCAAGCCCTAGCCAACCATGCTATTTGTTTAATAAAACGCTTCTGGAAAAATGATTGTTTTTGCAGAAACATTTGTATGCTTGTTTAGATTGTAAAAATTGTTCAAAAATGATTTTGGGGATAAAATCTTTGGTAAATGAGGTGATTTGAACATACTGACCATATGAAACACTTTGTGGATTCAAAAATGTATTTGGTGAAACAAAATAATGATTCTTTGATTTAAAACCATTTCTAGTCAAATAGAAATATGGTTTATTTATTAAAAATGGTTTTGAAGGAAAACTTTTGGGAAATGTTTTGTTTCAAACTCTCTGACCCTAAACACAAAAATTTATGGTATGAAAACATATTTGGTGAACCCTATAGATTAATGCCTTAGTAAAAATATTTCTACACCACATAAAATGATACCTTGTTTTTGAAAATGGTTTTTAAAGTGAAACCTTTTGCAAATGACTTTGCCACTTTACCAAAATGACCATTAGGTGTTTTAAAAAGTTTAAGACCAATTAGGAACCACTTTTCCAAATAGAACAATCCTTGGCATGCATGCATGCATTATCTTAGTTCTATGATTTTATGTGTTGTTTTGCTTGATTGGTAGATTCAGTTTGTGCCTTGCTTGATTAAATTGTAGTGACTTGAAGAGTGTGATTGTAGCAAGGACAAGGAGTGAACCTATACTCTACCAAAAAGGCAAGTGATGCTTCATACTTTTTGTCCCATTACTTTCACTATGCATTAGTGATTTTTCTAAGTAAAACTTGCATGGAATTTTGCTAAGTATAAACCTTGCTATAGGAAATCCTAGTAGATGAAACCTTAGTAGAAATTCCTAAGTCAAGATACCTACTACTATCATGCTTATCTTAGCTAATAGAAAACAAGGGTGGAAATATATTCACACTATGGAAAATTTCTAAGTCTGAGGACTTGTGTTTTTGTTTAATAAAACAACTAAGTTAATGAATCACCTGGGTGGAATGGTAATTGCTTGGTGGATTTTGGTTGAGTGGTTCACAAGGCCCATGTCTATGGTTGACCTTGTGTATCTCACTTGTGGATGGCCACCCAGGAACAAAGAGATTTGAGATGTCAAATGTTGAGAAGCTTCAAGTGCAGCCACTTGGCATTATGGGCTCTGCCTAGATCATATAGGTTGCAAGAACTTAGCCATATGGACAGTTGGTGGTAGAGTTTGATAGGTTGGAACGCGTCCATTTTGGTCTAAGGGAAGGCTTCTGAAAGATCTTGTCTTGGGAAACCAAGTCTTGTGGGGAAAGTGCACTACCTCTGCAGAGTGTAAATTCTAAGTACTTAGCCATGTCCCTGGTAAAGGACAATTTGAGCATCAAGACATGGAAGCAATCAAGAATCTCATCATTCAAATTTCTAAGTTAAAAACTTGTGGTTTGAACAAGGGTTAAAAGATCTTCAATCTTTGATTGAGAGAAATGTTTTTGTCAAGCAAAAACTTAGTGTTTTCAAATGTTAAGGAAAAATCTATTTTGAGCAATGCAAACCTCAACTCCACTTAGCCAAATGCATATAGATGTTAGACTCCACTATATTACCATAGTATCACTTGCCAATACAATTCAAATGTATTGACCCTTGTGGCTGTAACTTGTTATGTTGCAGGTTTGATTGATTTAGTGAAGTGTGTTAATTAGGATTACAAAGTCTACAACCAACATGTCTGCCTATGGCACTTTGAAGATGAAGGACCCCATGCTTATAGATATTCTGCTGTAATGTAATGTAATAGCCAAATGAGCTATGTAAGATGTAATAAAATTATGTTATTCCTGGTTATAAAGTTGTATTATGACCTTTGTTTCTTGATATTACATCTTAACTGTGGATGCTAGCTATTGATCCAGGGACTAGCATTGTAAACACAGGGGACTTTACCTTATTAAAAGTTGGGACCCTTACATTCCTCGATCTAAAACAAGCGATGCTTTTCCAGGTCCTCGGCCCTTTTCTCCAGCTGCTCCATAGTAAGACTCGAAGCAGTTGGGATTGGTATCGTGAGTGCATCTCCATAGATTTCACGTGCAACCTTGGTGATAACGTGTCCATCCACAAGAGGATAGATCAGTGTGGGATTAATCGGATCTCCGTCCTGGTTCTCCATATCGATCTCTTCGTCAACTTCTTCTTCGTTGGCTTCCTCTACTAGCTCTGCCGGTGTCGGGTTCTTGTTCTTCTTCATTGACCGCCCGGTAGCCTTAATATTTGTACCGATGGAAAAGACGACTTTCGATCCGATACCGGGAGATAAACTTCCGTCGATAATTTCCATCATAGTTAGCTTCTGGAGCTCGGATGAATCTCTAGTGTCCATGTCATCTTGCATGGTGTAGTCTTCGTCCATGCTATCACATGGACTCGAAGGGTTCTCCGGCTCACCTAGCGCTTTCTTGAAGGTGTATTCTTGTTCGTACGCTGCCATCTCCTTCTTGAAGTGTCGGAGTTCCTGTGATGTTAGTTATTCCAAAGGGGAAGCAGGTGGGTAAGTATTTTCTCCGATAGCATCAAGAACTGAGTCGTTACCGGCTCTAGCATCGACATAATCATATCCATACCCCACGTAGAGCATGAAGCAATTCTTCTTTTTCTTCATGGTTTTTAGGTAGTGGCAGAGCTGGGTTTCCGCCTCTGACATCTCAAAGCTCTGCTTGATCTCAGAAATTTCTTCGTAATCGATGTAGGGGCGCTTCATCATCTGATTTATCATGTTCCTCAACAGTTTTTTTTATTTTACAGCATCATTAGAACTTGATCCGAAGCGAATATACTCATCATCCGTATACCCGATCTCATCGAGGAGATAAGATCCAGATTTTTCTTCCACCACTTCTTCCACTATAGGAGCAGTCTGGGTGGGTTCAGGTTTTTCCTGGATCTTAAACTCTTATGCCTCTGCGGATAGAGCAGATCCAGACTTTTCTTCCGCTACGGTTGTCACGTCAGGGATATTTTCAATATGCGGCCCAAAATTTCAAATGCCAAGGCATCGCGAGGTTCGAGTTGCATGTAATCTCGCCGAGGGGCTGTAGTAACTTCGCCAATTGTTGAGAGGGGCCAAATGGGGGTAAATACAAATCTAACGGCCAAATGATCATTGACCTAGTCAAAAAAGGTTGAACTTAAATGCCGTCGTTAGGTCAACTCTTCTTGCCCCGCCCTGTTAGTATTTCCTGTTATCCTTTGCGGTCATGAACTGGTTTACCCCTGCGAGGACTAGATCTTCTTGTCTGCTCTGCTCTTCTCCCCTATTATTGCCCTCTCCATTACATTGCTTAGCTCCGGCTACGGGTCTCTACATCAGAGCTTGTCGTTGCTCTCCTTGCGTCCCCACCATGGCCGGTCAACATCCCATGCCCTTAATCGAAACTCGCCGCTGTCGCCCTCGCCTCGTTTTTCCTAGTCGGCGTGTCAGAGCTTAGCGTCCCCATCCTAGCCTCTCGCCACTGCCGAGACCTTCTCACACGGCGGAGCGCTTCCGACTAGGCAATCCGGACTGGTGACCGGCCTCTGGCAGTTGCATGCTGTCGTGGACCCTAGGCATGGTAGCCCCGACAGAGGAGTGCGATGACAGCGTTCTCATGGCCACCGTTCTGGGCATGCGTCCCGCTGTGTCGCCGGCAAACTTGTTGTCAGCTTTCAGGTGTCGTTTTGGGATCAGACGAAAAGTGGTCAATTTGGTATGCACGCCGCCATTCAATTTCTTCGTCCAGTTCGCCCATAGCTCAGACAGCGAGCATGTTCCACATTCTTCTCGTTCTTTCGAGTGTTGTGGAGAGAAAATGAGCTTCATGCATTGGCATCGCGCCTATGGGTGGGTCGATCGCTTGGGGCATCTTCGTTTCTTCTCTAAACCCGTATTTGATGGCCTCCCTTTGGATGCTTCAGAATGGGAGTCCCTCAAGCAGTTCGTCAGTAGCCCTGGCCGCGAGTTGGTGGAGATTGTGCCACCGAGCGACAGATGGGTCATCGAGGTAAAGGGGTGGATGAAAGATCTAGACACCATTCCTAGGATGTACGAGGTGGAGATTCCAAGAAGGGCAAGACGACAACTTTGCGGGAAGCATCCGGTGATCATCCACCTGCAGGAGGTTCTGGATCTGGTACATGGAATTCAGGACCCCAACGAGGCGGCCTGAAAGCGTCCTGGTCGCCTGGAGTGTTGGCCTAGAAGGATCGATGGCACAAGACCACCACCGTTCCGTGTTGGAGCGCACGGTTTTTGTGGGGGTACCTGGCATGGACAAAGTTGGTGGTTCTGATTTCCCTCGAGTGAAGACATAGGTTTAGTGGATCTGAAAGATTGCTGACTTGAGAGTCGAGCACATACTACGCCTTATGTAATAGTTTGAACTGTTGTAGTATGTGTGGCTACTGAATTCGTAGTATGTGTGGCTACTGAACTCCTAGTATGTGTGGCTAATGATTTATAGTTTTTGTGGCTAATGAATTTGTGTGAATAACTGATAGCTGTGAAATATAGCCATCCACGTCCGCATTTAAACTAGATATTATTCATATATTTGATGAAATATCTCTCTAATACCTGCCACTAATGCCTAATGATCAATTTGGTATGCAATCCTTTCTTGCTATTTTCCCTGCGCACATGATGACGTATGATGATGGGAATCACTACATAAATGCCAAAGATACGAGATTTCCAACACGTGAAAGAAACCAGGAGACATGAGGTGAATGTTGAAGCTTTAACGACCAACTATACGACGGGAATTTTATTCCGGACATATAATTGGCATAGACTCCATTAGGTCAAACAGAATAATTTTTGTGAAGGGACCCCTACATAAAGATACTTGGGCGACGGGAAACAGAGCCTCTTTTCGACCCCATCTTTCCCTGCCACCAGAAGCTGCCACGCCGGAGAAATAGATCTAGATCTAAACCTCTAAACCCTTCTCCCCCACCATAGCCATCTTCCACCACTTGTAATAGTAGATCTCGTCTCCAATTGGCGGCATTGTAATACTATTTGCTATCAACCTGATGATCTCTATTACAATGTTTATGATTGTCGATTTCATCTCTATGTGAGAGTAATTCTCCTTGGGCTAAGGGCTTCAGCCTAGCCATATAGCTCTTTGTGCATGTTATCTGTCATAGATGGGATCATGTATTAGTTTGTATGACATGATGATTGTAGTACCCTCTCTTGCCTCAATCTAAGGACTTTTCAGGTACCCAAGACCCTGAGGATTGATCCAGGTAAAGGGAGTGTGAGTATTGACTGATCTGCAGTATGGGAACCCAGTGACAGAAGGGGTAGTACGGCTGTATGTGAGGGATTTAGTTGGGAGTAACGGTGACATCACTATGCATGAGACTAGTAGGTTATTTCTATAAGCGGTTGAGGATGCGATAACAATTATGGATGCGCTTCCCACATATAATTATCTTGCTCTAACGATTACATACATACTTTATTATTATCTATTATTCCCATCAGATGTTTTGCACAGATACTGGTGAAAACCTAAGACCCTAGGCCCTCTCTCTCTCCATCATCAACAACAAAAAAATATTCCAAACTCTTGGTCCGGTGAAAATGCAAAAGGAATTCTAAAACTCTTGAAGGTCCATTTAAGTAATCTCACTTTGCTTTCTGCTTCCCGAGGATTCGATAAAACCTAGGTCTACTAGGGAAAAAGAGCTATACTACATCCGTAATCCGGCTAGCAATGACCAAGGTTAGCCTCCTGAAAAGTGGATGGGCTAGCAATGATCAATGTCACCATTGCCGGGAAAATGGTGCTGGTGAGCGATCCGAAAGGCAAGAAATGCTGCTGGTTTGTATGCCTCGAACAATTTTTACATAGATTTGTTCGAGATGGTGTGTGATTCTATATGGAAATTGCATGAATAAACCACCCAATATCATTTCATAAAATGTTGTCTGCATCTTGTCTGCCTCGGATAAGTATGGCAATAAATTGAATTCAACCAATAGTAGTAATTGAATAAATAGATACATCTTGATAGTATTTGGTTACTTCTGAACTAATTCCATACTATAGTATGGGATATCTGCGCAAAAGAGGGCTATTGCCTCTACAAAAGCCATTCTACAGAGTTAGTCTGAACTTAACTATTCTACACTAAAGAAACTTCAGATCTCCACCATAAAAGTTGGCTAGCCAATTGCCTAGAGTGGACGTAAGTTCAGGGATCGTTCAACCACAACTGATCTTTTTCCTTCCCACCAAACTTCAAGAGATCTACAATGTTCATGCACTAGGTGATGCGCTTGAAGCACTCCCGGTTTAGTACGAACAGCTACGCCACTAGAACGACTTCTTCGAACGTGAACTCCGTCTTCTCGTGGCTGTAACATCCGAATTTCAGCAACCCTGATTAAATGTCCAGAAGGCAAAAATCAGGGGGAACAAGAACTTTTCTTGCATTATGTGCTTACGTGTTTGCTTGTGCTCAAGCAAATGTTTGTGTATTAGTTGTGTACTCCCCATCTCAGCACTAGTTTACAAGAACTATTTCACAAAAGAGATGTCCTAGCTCATCTTTCATATTCTCAGATGTTCTGGCAATTCAAAAACCTGAGCCAAGATGACTTTGACCCAACAAAATACTTTACTGGTTTCTTTTAAAAAACTATGGAGACCTATGTATTATCTCCTTATGTTTTCAAGACAGAACTTCAATTACCCATATCTCTAGGTTTTCCAAAACCTTTATTAAAACCTTTTCGTCTCAATGTTGGTAGTAATACCAAGATGATCCTTATCTTACTTCAAAGAAAACCACTTTCCAAAATACCCCTCCTTACCTCAAGCTAGGCTTGATGGTAACCCTAGTAGTAGCTAGATAAGTGATAAGATGAATTTCCTTGATCTGTTGGTTGGTGAATCGCATTGATCTGCTAATTGCCTTGTTTGCTTAGGAACTAGAGTGAGATAATCTAGTAGCTCATCCCTTAGGACCCAAACCATGATTTTTATCATCAATCTCAAAGCAAGCATCCAAGTATGGATCTATCCTAAGCCACTCAAGTGACCATCCCATCTTATGCTTATCTCCATCTTGGAATAGCCCCTCCTGATGGTTTCCAACCTAGTGGAGACCCAATCCAAGTTTGGATCCCCTCTCTTCCATATATAACTCAACATCAACAACTTGATGGATAGGATAAACCCTTGACATCCCCTCAAAATCATCCACACTTGCACTCTAGTCAAAATCTCCAACTCTGCCAAAATGGCTAAGTCTGGATTCCTTATCTAGATTCAATATTCTGAGGCCTACCTCTTCCAACCTATGTGCATTCTTGATAATGTACTTGAACCATCTTGTATTACACCTTTAGTACTACCAAATCCCACTCTTAACCTTAGCTAAGCAAATTTAATTCCCACTCATCCATGATGGTTTTGTAGTCAAGATGATTATTTTTTTTCTGCAAATCTTATCATCTTGCCTACTTTGGCAGAAGCTCACTTCTATATGCCGCCTCTCCTTGACCAAATTTTTGCTTGGTTATGACCTAATAATCATAGCCTATCAACTCCCACTTCACTTATTTCCATTGGAACCTTGTTCTTCTTAGACCCACATGGTTTAGGAGGCTACTTGATGTATCTGTTATGGCAGCCTTATTTTCAACAAAGTTTGCCATATCATCTAGATCATCTCAAATGCAACCAATCCCAAACTTTGCTTCCATGATCATCTATACAAAATTTTCTATCCATTCATATACCCCGTGTACCAAGGTGAGCTCTGATCTCCCAAATCCAACCCTGTTTAGGTGACAACAAAATAAACCAAACACTAGATCCTCCAAGAATCTAGTTTCCATCCTTTTCACCACTTTCCTTCAAAACCAAGGTTGACCTTGATGCCCACATCAAGTTTACATCATATACCTTGGATATAAGCATCCCCAAATAATTCCTAAAAATTATTTGGATTAATAAACTATTTTATTTCATTCCCTTACCAATTTATTAACAACCTTGTCCTCAAAGGCAAGTTTGTTTTTATCCAAATCACCTTGCCAAATCAAGGCACATTTGATGCCTATATATCATATCCCATCTTTCCAACTAAAAAATAATTATTTTTGAGATTTTTTATTTTTTATTTTTTCCCTTTTTCTTAAATGGAAGAAATAAAAAATAATTCTTTAAAAATACTTTCCACCTCAATAAATTCAAATAAAATTCTCCAATGTGTGTTATGGTATTTAATACCATATCACACCAAAAACCAATCTCGTCCAATATAAAAATACCATCTTAGCTTCCATAATCTACTTCGGCACTTTTTGAAGAAGTGCCTTTAAATGGGGTTATAATCACTAGAAAAATCCCATTTAAATCATGAAGAGGTTATTTGACCTACTCCACCTACCAGTACCATTTCCACACTTTTCCCAATGAAAATATATCAACTTCGTTCAGAAGCCTCCATTTGATCAACTATGCCAAACAATCAAATCTTGATTCAAACCAACTCTACTCCTTACCAAATCTTGTCAAGTACTCCTCCACAGCAGCACACACACCCCTTGGTCGTGTGCACTGTATCACTATAGTACCTAGCACCTCCCTTGTCCCATGTGCTTGAGAGAGAGTGGCAATATTGCAAAGATCTCTGTAATAAAAGGGACAGCAGCTACACCACTCCCCTCTCCCTCACTAGTCGTGATATTGGCCCCACCCCACCCCAGCACCACCCCCAAGCTGCCAATGGACAACCTCCACCCTTGCCCTTTTCCAAATAAATCTTTGTCCACCCACACCACTCCCTCCCTTGTTTATAAGGCCACAGGCCGCCCCAGCTCTCCCATGCGCTCTCATTTGTCCCCCTTACCACCAGAGAGCCTAACCAGAGCTCCCTCTGCCTCTCCCTTGCTCTGCCTTTCCTGGGAGAAGAGAAACAAGGAGCTTCGTCCCCCGAGAAAGAAATGAGCATATCTCCTCCTCCTGTGCTCCCCTGGCCCTGCATGTTTCCCAGCAACACTCCCCTCCTCCTCCTCTATCTAATCCTAGCCTTTTCTTTGACATGCAAACACCCCGTGGTCGCACCGGCGAGCTCCGGCGAGCTCCCTCTCGGTCATCGTCGCATGAGGACCTCCCCGACCCCAAACCGTCCCCTGCCGCCCATCCCCGGAGTCGCCATCGTCGACCGCGTCACCCCGTCGCCTCCACGACCTCCCACAAGCCCCTGATGAGCCTCCCTGATCCTCCCCATCGCCAGCTAGGGTTTCTCCGTCGTCTAGCTAGTGTCGCAAGGACGACGAACCCCGACCGTCGATCTTCCCTAGATCTAACGGCCAGGGTCACCTCATACCCTTTCGCCTGGCGGGCCAGCTGCTGGGCCGTAGCTAGTTACACCGCTGCTGGACCAGCCTGCCCCTGCGTGTCCCTCCTACATTCCGGATCTGGCCCATATGCCCCTGTTCCCTTTTCTTTTAACCGACTTTACACAGATATATTTATATCTGTTTGGTTTAAAACCAAGTAAAAATGCAAAGCCTCTCAAAATATTCATATCTAAAATTTCTCAAGTGCCTGGATGTCTTACCTAACCTGCAGACCCAGATCTGTACCAAAACAAGGCTTGGAGTAAAGATGATAAATCATATACTCAGATTTGTCCTTTTCACAAATAAATTTCTCCAGAAAGTTTTACCAATCCAATCCAATTGGTGATGAAAGGTACTAACCATACCATTCAGGTCCCACTGGCCCTACTCTATTTTGCTTCCTAATTTGCTGGTAGCGAAAATAACAAAATAAAGCCATTTCTACCTTTAGGAAATTCCCTAGGTCAAACCAAATGAGGTTTGGACCTAATTCCAACTCCCAGTTGACACCCCTAACCACATCCTTCATAATCCAGCAGCTCATATTTTATGAGTGTCTGCTAAATTTGAGCGAAATAAACTCTTCTATGCATGGTTTATTCACTAATAAAATCACTACAAAATCTCCGCAACTCCAAAAAGGTTGATTACAATTTCTACAGAAAGGTATCATCCATACCTAACATGTGTCCTTGGAATCACATCAAAAGCTTCTATAAAATAAATCTAATTAAAAAGACTAATCCCAGCCAATACTGATTTGGGGATTTCTCAAGGGCATTCTGGTAATTTTTTTGAGGTGAATCCATCTCTTCTCGATTCAGTCCACCAAATTCTACTTAATCACCAAAGGAAATAATGTTTGGAACTCCATAGAAGTTTTGGTGAATTATTTCCTAAAACTAGAGCTTTAATCACTATGAAATCCCTTATAACTCATTGGAAATTGATAAAATAGTGAAACCACTTTTGTTGGCTTTATTTTATCAATACCTATCTGATGGTATCATTTTTATACAATGGAATCATACATATCAAGTCCTTGAGAAAATAACCCCCACTTGAGTAGTTCCTAGATTTTGAATCAAAAAGGAACACCTTTTTCCTATGCCTCCAAATCTTCCTCCAATCCAACCAAACCAAACCTCCAACATCCTACTGACGTTTATCTTGTATTTATACTTGTTCTCTGTATGGTTTGATTCTTGTATGCCTGGTATTGATTGGTGTATTGTTTGTTGCATGTATGCTTGATAACGGCGATAGTTGCGATTGTGTGACGCCGAGAAGAAGGAAGAATCGGGTTATTCTTATTATTATCATTATTGGTTATATGGTTATCTAACGCTGTCAAGGGACTTCTCGCTGGTCACAGGCAAGCCACCATTCCTGAACTTCTCTATTAACCTACCCATGTTTATCAATTGTTTTACATCTCGTTTACGAATTGCATGATTAAATTGCATAGTTTGTTTTCAAAATAAAAGTGCGTGAGTAACTTGGCTCCTCCAAGTTATGGATGTGTGTCCATTAGGACACCTACACTGTTGACACCTCCTTTACCTTACTACAAATTTTGTTTACAATAAAACCCTTGGAAATAGGCATCATTTCCGAGTGAAAGTTTTACTAAAAAAAATATATGAGGTGGATGAAGAGAAAATCAAGTAAGAGAAAGAGAAGGGGTGTTCTAAGCCAATATCAGGAACAATTTTATCTGTGCAACCACATTACCCTGGTCACTGGGGCTTAGCTCTTAGTTTGTGGTCTTTAGTCGAGGCTGCTCGTACTCGCTAAAGGGGAGAAATCCCTTGAAATCCGGACTGCCATGGGCAAGGTATCGGTGCAACAATTGGGTCTCTCGCGGACGATATGATTTTAGGTAGTACAGATGGAAGATTGTCACTATTGCTATCTACCAGACAACGGTCTGGAGATAGGGGTCAGTACGGGAGGAAGGACCTGGGTCGTTGTACCCCATACTACCGGAGAGAACAACCCAAAAGGAAAAGCCGTCGTTGCTAGGAATGGACAAATGAAAAGTTTAAGTTTGATTATCCGAGCCCCTATCTACCGTGTGTAGCTGGCCGTGGTTTTTAACTCGGCAGATGTATTGATTCTTGTGGGTAAAGTACACAAACTTTGCAGAGTCTAATCTATTCAAATAGCTGTGTCCACGGTCAAGGACGGTTGGAATGGCAAGTGCTAGGAGGACCCTTCGGTTATGTTGTGACTTGGTCATGAGGAAAGATAAGAATGAGTTTTGGTTTTGACCATAAATGGTCGAAGACTAAAAGGGTTTTACAACAAAACAATTTAAATATCTTTTTAACAAGGATGTGGAGATGTCCAGATTTTGTAGAAAGAGGCATATTTCCCAAAACTCTTTTTCAACAAAGATATAGAGATGCCAATGTTAGGTCTTTCAAAAACAACTATAGTGTAGAGTTATCTCGCCACAACCAAATATGCATTATCTTTTTATCTTCTCTCAGTGGTTTGCGAGTACATTTAAAGTACTAACCGGCATTGTCCCTAGCTATTTACTTGGCCAGATTGCAGATGTTAAGAAGGAACGAAGGTGCTGACGTTTATGCGAGCTAGGCCGTCTTCCCAGTCAGTTTCCTGTAGGTTAAGGCACAGGCTCTGCGCTAAAGACTTCTGCTACTTATGTTGTATCCGCCATAATGGACACTTTGTAAGTTTATACTCGTTACTATATGGATATTGTAATGATACTACTCGGTTATGCTCATGGCTCACTGATCATGGGAACGTGAATTGTATGCATAACGGGTATTCTCGTAAATCTAGGGTGCCACAGTGGCAGGGATCATAGGTCCCTGTGAATATGAACATGAATTCTAGCACTGAGTTGTTGCCCGTCGTCGGCTCCAGTTGTAGAACACTCCAACAAGATGAGTTTAAATGGATGCACGCCACCGCGGTGTGGTCGCCGATGGTGCGTAAGATGGATCGTCTTTGCCGCCGGTGGCGTGCGCCCAAATTGCCCCACTGCGCTAAGGTAGCCCATGCCGAGGCATGGAGGCAAGAGTTTGTTGAACTTGGCACCACCCTATTCGGGAGTTTGTTTCCTCTGTGACAAGCTCGTAGGAACGCTTTGGAACGTACCTTCTTTATCCACGACGCTCGGTTGGCCCTTCTTGATGCTGCCACGACCTTCTCCGTTGCCACTGCCACCACGACAGCTGTAGCACATTCTATGAAATCAACCATCTCGGATGACAATGGAAGACCGACCTTGTAGTACAGCTGCATGGCCTGCCTCAGAGGGGCCAAATAGCCAAGCTTTAGTGGCGGCCTCAACGGCCATGGCCGCCGGGGCGATCGCTTCTACTTAGACGGGGCCATAGCTAAGCTTCCTTAGAGTGTATATTATTTCTTCAAAAATAGTTCGACTAACTGCTGAATCTTTATTTCCCATATCAACATAAGAGTGATGAGATATTAAAAATAAAGGTCGTGGCTAGCAACCGGATTGGTCAATGTACTACGTCAGGATTCCATTTTAATTATATTTACGAGTGTGTCCTTAGTTGTGTCCATAAATTTTGCATGTGCCACTACGATCATAGAATTATAGAAACACCATCATAAACAGGGGAATAGGATGTGGCGTTTTACTGACTGGTGGGACCCACAACCGCGACCGTCGACGGCGTGCATCCTAGGTTTGAGGATTAGTGCTCCCCATTATTGTGTGATTTTCCATATTCTGTCGCTCGATTGTAGATCCGCTCTACTCCACTGCTCTCGTCTTGCACGCCACCACTCCATACCGTCTAGCAACACTCTTGTCCTCCCCCTGTACTATCGTCCTCCTTTCATCCCCTACCCGCCATACCCACCCTACATTGCCCCCTTGCCCTGTCTCCTTGCCTCTGTCCTCGCCCAAGTGCATCTGGGAATGAAAATCTTTAGGTGGGCTCTAGGTTCTCGTGCAATGACGGTGGCTCTGATATGCATCCCGCATGGAAATGGATCCTGTGTGGCCAGAGAACACGGAGATTCTTCCCGGACGGAGAGCGAGGAGATGGACCCTTCAAGGCTGGAGAACATGGAGGAGCATGAAACAGGGGAAGAAGATGCGGGGTGCAAATATTTGGTGCTCTAGAGCCCATTGAACGTGTTGTATATCCTCCCTTAAGGGTAAGAACTGCAATTCCATCTCTGCATATCCCAATTAGCGTTTCTAGTCCCGTGTTGATGCAGAGGATCTGTGTTGGTGACCGTAGGACATTTGCTGCATCTAGATTTCTTTTGAAGGTTCGTCTTGGGTGTCGACTGAAACCTTGTGCGACGGTAGATTCACAGTTAATAGTAGATTTGATTATCGGCTGATAGTAGACGCGGAGGACATAACTCTAAGTGACTTGCACATGCAATTTGACAAGTTTTCAATTGGCCAACATGATGAATTTGTAATCAGGTACTACGAAACGAATTCATAGATTTTCAAAACTAAGAAGGCTCTGGCCATTATGTGGGGTAAACACCTCGACACGAGGATTGTGATGATGTTTGTGCACATCATTAACAAAGATGCCGGGGAAGAGACTGTCCTAAATGATACCAGATCAGTCTCTGTTTTTTATACCGAGCACGACCGACCAGCCTATCGTTGAGCATGAAGACATCGAAATGTGTGGCAGTCAGGGTGATTTTGTGCTCCATGATGATGATGAGAAAGCATATCCAGATGTGGTTGCTGACCCTGATAGGATGGAGAGAAGGGAATATTTTGTTGATTCGAACTATGAGCCTGACTATGGGACGGACGCGGAAGAGGAATGTGAGGATGGGGAAATGGGATGCAGATATGATGACGAAGATGAGGACAGGCCAGTGATACACTTTGATAGGGACAACCCTACAATTGATGAGGGGATTATCTTTGATACTATGGAGGAATGCGTATATGCCGTTTCTACCTATGCAATAAGAGTTGGGTTCGAATTTATCATTGAAAAGAGAGACCAAAAGAGATATTAGGGTGCATTGTAGGGAAAGTAAGGTGTGTAAATGGAGATTTCATGCATCTCCAATGTGAGGTGGACACCCATTTTAGGTTGCAATAGCTACATTTAGTTTCAGTCTTTCTCATATTTGTAATGCTGATGAGTCTTCTAGTTTATTTTTATTCCCATTGAATGCAGATCATGTTAAACACGAAGAAACACAAGTTCCCTAATACTTCTTTAAGTGATAAAATTAGACTGGCGACAACCAAGTGGATTGTTGCTAAGGTACTTAACTGGGTGAGGCAGCATCGTATGATTGGACATGTTGAACTCATAACGAAGCTTAGTGAAAAGTTTAACCTTCTGATTCCTTACCATAGAGTATTTGATGGGAAGGATATGGCTCTAGACTTCATTCAGGGCAAGTGGACTGACAGTTTTCACACGTTGTATGCTTTCAAAGCTGAGGTAGAGAATACATCACCTGGTAGTGTTGTTGACATTGATTACGAGGTTGTGAGAGGAGGAGAAAAGATCTCAAGTGGGGGTAAATTATAAGCAGGCAGATAAGAAATGCTTCAGCAGATGTTTTGTCTTCCTGAAGGCATACTGGAAGGGGTTCTAGACGGCTGCAGGCCATACTTGGAAATTGAGGCAACTTCTTTAACAGGGAAGTTCAAGGGACAGCTTTCTACCGTGCTATGGACGCGCATATTTGCCTGTTTCTTGTATCCTATGTTGTTCTTGAGGGTGAATCGACTGAAAGCTGGACATGGTTCATGTAGAGACTATGTGTAGTAATCGGTCATCCTGAAGGATTTATGATACACACTGCTGCATGCAAGGGGATTCAGAATGATGTTGATGTTGTGTTTCGTGGGGTTGAGTATAGGGAATGCATGCGGTACCTTGCTACTAGCTTCACAAAGAAGTTCAAAGGAAAGACCTTTTTATACAACTTTTGGCGATCAGCATACACGTACACCCCAAGCATGCTTGCTAATTACATGCTGAATTTGTATACCGTGTCGAAGCTGAAAGAATACCTCGAAGAACATCATAGCAAGTTATGGGCCAGAAGAAAGTTTGGTGAGTTAAGAAAAGTGGATTTTGTTTGCAATAATCTGACAGAAAGGTTCAATGCTAAAATTAGGAGCATGAACTCACTTGCAATCGTTATTTTGTTAGATGCAATAAAATAGTGTATAATGTTGAAGATAGATTTTAGGCAGATAATTTGTGCGAGAAAATTTGTAGGCCATAAAATAGTTGCAAAGGTGGTTTTATTACTAAATGCAAGAACTAGGGCAATGAGAACGATAAAGACGAGGATGGTCAGAAGTTCCAATACATTGGCTGAGGTTTATTCACAAGAGAAGCAAGGAACTGAACGGATGTTTACTGTAGACATTGGTAACAAGACTTGTTCATGCAGGAAGTGGCAGGTTACTGGTTTGCCATGCCACCATGCACTACACTTCATCTTAAAGCTGAGAGGTAGAGGTGCTGAAATAGAGAACTATGTTCATAACTATTTCTCTGTGGACAAGTTTGCTGCAACTTATGCAGAAAACATAACACCTATGGCTAATGAAAATGACTAGGAGATACTCGATCCAGGGTTCAAATCGAACCACCAATTCTTAGGATCCCAGCTGGGAGGCCTAGAAAGGAAAGGATCGAAGCCTTCACTGCAAAAGGTTCAAGAGTAGGAGCAAGGAAGCGGAAGTGGAGGGTTGGGCAATATCATGAGGCTACGCGAAAACCCAGCTCCACCCGATTTCGAAGATGCTGAACTTGTCCCTGTTCACATCACGGAGGCACAAGATGAGGCTTCTCCGGCAGAACTGGAGGAAGCACAGCTAGACGACGTAGAGGAAGTGTTGCATGTGAAGGAAAACAGTGATGCACGTGTGGAAGTAAACGTAGGTAAGCAGCAATTGGTTAAGGACGTGGACGTGTCGGCGGGGATAGGGAGCAAAAATAAAGAAAAGTGTAAGAGGGAGCGGAAGGTAAACGATAATAATGGATTTGAGTTTGAATATGAAGATGTTGCTGGGGTGATTGGGGATGTTCTTGAGGATCTTTCGGCTAACTGCAGGGGAAATAATAAATCCATGTTAATTTTGTCCTTGTACGATTCTCGGAACGAAAGGTAAGCTTGAAACTAGTTTTACTTGGAATTTTGATCATTTTTATTTTAGTCCTCATCAACTGTTGTTTAGTGCAGCACGAGATTGAACATTAATAAGAGGAGCAGAGAGAAGGTGGCACTATAATGTCGTGTCTTGAATTTTCATTGAATTTTATTTATATCTGGTGCTTGTAATGGGTATGTGATGTGTGGTGTCGACCAGATTTCAGGTTGTTAGATAGTACATTAATTTTTAAACTGATTATCCATACACAATAATCATGGATTTTTAACCGTTCAATGACCAAAATTATGGCCGTGCCATGGAGTTGTTGAGGCTCACCTACCTTATATTACCATCTCAAACAACAGGACACGCGCGTCTCCTTATCCTCTAGCGCACTCCAAAATTATGATTGTGCCATCAAGTGCTGGGAGCAGAGACAGCGTATTAGCCCATCAGCATCGTCTCGTCTTTGTCAGCGACGGCTGATGCTCGCATCGGCTATGTCAGGGGCATTGATGCTCTCCTTGGTCCCGCTCATCTGCCATGTTTCATCTCCAGCAATGGCATCTTCATCCACATGGTCCTACCAGAGATGTCGCGATGGCTGCGGTGGTGACACTAGATTATCCGGAGGTGGTCGTGGTCGAGCAGCCGGCTGTGGCTTTGGTGCCGGTGACTAACATAGTTACAACTTGGCCATTCCATCCGAAGATTTAATTAAGCTACCGTACATAGATTAATTTTAGGCTCAAGTGACCCTAATCGACTATGTCGCTCTCTCTATCTTCGTCGTGCACGACGTCCTCTACATCGCCGTCCGCCTCTTCTGAGTCTGAATCGATGAGGACGAGCCCAGCGGTGTTCCTCTTCACATGTTCAGCACGGCGCGCAACATCAATAATGGTGAAGGGTGTACGTCTAGGCACTATCCAGAAGCGCTGCCTCCCTTCGGGGTTGCGTAGATCCGAGTGGATCTCTGGACGGTGACAACTACAAAGCCAAATAAATGCCTCCCTCTCCTTCTTGAAGTGCCTTTGCCAGTACGTGCTGGTGCACGCGTATCGGTCCATTGCCCTCTTCCGCTGTAGAAGTTGGCGGTGGTGCTCCTTGATCAGCCTCGATAGCATGATGGCACGCAAGAGCGGCACCATGGGCACCCCGGCGTAGATGAGCACTTAGCCAGACGGTAGCTTCGCTAGCGGCGGTGTGAGTATGTCGTAGTGGGCGAACAACTCGGCCTCGTGCAAGCTGAGACGGGGCCTCTCCATGGCGAGGCGTCGTTTCTTCAGGTAGGATTCGACGCTTGTGCTGATGCGAGTTGCAGGGAACGAATGGGGTTTGAGATTCGTCCATACGATCGCATTTATAAAGTAAGGGAGGTAGGCACGTTGGTGGTTGCGAGGGCCAATAGGGATGCAGAAATGCCTACTCGCGGATTGCTCTTGCAAAGGATGATCCTTATCATCCATGCTCCCCAATCCAACAATGCCTAACAATTTGGACGCATAATCCACCTGGCCCTGCGGGGGGCTTCTAGAAAACCCTAACAATAGACATAGTTTCTGCAAGGTTAACGAGCTAGTTAACGTGGTTTAACCTAGGTTTGACCAGATTTCAAAAAAGCAATAGTGCTTCACAAGCATGCGTGGAAATTTCCTTGGGCCCCTAGGCGCTCCCTAATATTTCACCTCCTTTGGGAAAACACCGTTTTTTCGGGTTCAGAAAATGGAAAGTCAAGATTTCTCCAAAGGACAATGAAATCTCTAGTTGGAGAAGTTGCTTGCGAAGGCGAGAGGGAGCTAGGTGCTGAGTTTGGGCTCAATCCATGGAGTGGTTCCATGTTCTGGGAAGCGAGGGGGAAAATCTAAGGTTGGCAGCCATGTTAACTCACACTCGATAGACATCCTAGTGGAGCCTTGGGTGCCAAAGGACCTGGTATGCCTTGCTTATGATTTTATGAAGGCAGTGGGTCACATGAAAGGGCTCCAAGAGATGTTTCCACATTTTTTTAATTTTTTTAGATTTTGTTTGGTGCTGCGCAAAAAAATGGGGAAACCCACCGGCGGTCGCGGCAAAGCAACGGTCGGTGCAATCTTGTACCCAGGCATGCATCCAGCCTAGGTACCCCATGGGGCACCACAAACCATTTTCCCCTAAAAATTGAGAGTGTCTTATAGGGTACATACAGTTAGAAACCGCATTTACCGAGTGGTAAATCAAAAAAATACAGTATATGCTTGCACCACGAGATAAATACCCACCTCCAGGGAATGGCCATGCACCATGGTATAGCATATGTGGAAATTGCCTAGGGCCCCTGGGAGCGTCCTAATCTTGCACCTCCTTTGGGAAAACACCGGTTTTTCAGATTCAGAAAATGGAAAGTCAAGATTTCTCCAAATGGCCATGAAATGTCTAATTGGAGAAGTCACTTGCGATGCCTAGGGAGATCTAAGTGTTGGGTTTGGGCTCAATCCATGGAGTGGTTCCATGTTCTGGGCAGCGAGGGGGGGGAGGGGAATCTAGGGTTGGAAGCCATGTTAACTCACACTTGATAGACATCCCGGTGACTCCTTGGGTGCCAAAGGACCTGGTATGCCTTGCTTATAATTTTATGAGGGCAATGGGTCACATGCAAGGGCTCCAGGAGATGTTTTCACATATTTTTTAGATTTTGTTTGGTGCTTCCCAAAAGAATAACGAAACCCGCCAGTGGCTGCGACAATGCAACGGTTGGTGCAATCTTGGACCTAGGCATGCATCCAGCCTAGGTACCGCATGGGGCACCTGATGACTGGATTCCTGCACCAACGATAGGGTTATTGCGGTACATGAAGTAGCAAATATTTAAGAGTTTTTACCGATGGGAGATCAACGAATGGAAACAACACGACCCCGTAGCCACGTTCTCAATGTGACCATGTTTCGCACCCAAACCGTGGTTTGGAAATAGCCTATTCTATAAGCTACTAGAATAGCGATAATTGAGAGAGGTTTAAAGTATCTAATAACAAAGACCTTTTAACAAGAACAAAATAAACTAAGAAGGAAATTAAACAGGAATATGAACTAAATTAAAGAGATTGCAGTTGTAGGATTGAATGGCATGAGAGAGATCTTCTAAGCTTCGGTCCCACGAGTACTAGATGGGAAAATATATGTTTGGTCTATAAGAGATTCCTTAGACAAATAAATGTTCCCAATTTGATTACCGGGCTGCCACTCTATGTGCACTATGCATGATTCTTGTGCGTCACCTCAAGGCAAAAAGGCACTTCTAGACCAAAGGATCACATAAACTCATCTTAGATCACAATAAATTCTAACTTAGCGCACTAGGTCATACCTCAACCTAAAATTGAATCAATCACTAACACATGGATGAAGAACAATACATATATAAATATATAATGATGTCAAAACCGTGTTCAATCTTACAATTACTAAACACAAGAGAGAGAGGGAGATGATGATGATGATGGATATGGAGATCGATGCATGGTGGTGGTGATGTAGTCCTTCTGTTACTCTTCTTCTTGATTGGATATCTTCATGGTGATGGTGTTGAGGGAGATCTAAATCTCAAAGGTGTGGTTGAGGAAGAGCTCTGCCGCTGTGGAGGTGGCGGCGGCAGCCGGGCTCCGCCCCTGAAGGGATATGGTGTATTATGGCTTCCTCCTCTCTCCCTTGACTCCTCCCTCCTTTATATAGGCCTTGGGGGTGTCCTAGGGTTCCTCCCATACCATGATATGAATTAGGGAAGGTTCTGGAGCTTATGGGGGCGAAATCCCGTCGTTTCTGACCTTTTTCTCAACTATACGGCAGGAGCTATACGGCCAGAATTTTTGCTCCCGCCTTATAGTTGGCCATTAAACCTTCGAGTTTCGTACTGTTTTGGTCGCCATTTCTTCATACAAACTCCGTTTTGGGTGTTCTTGGGATCGTTGTATTCGTATCAACGTGGGATACAACCCCATGGTCTTGGATATTAATTTTGGAAAAGTGGAAAAATTCACATTTCCAACCTCTCAAATGGCTAAGTCTGGTCCTTGCAGCTCCTCCATATATGCTCTCTTTGTTCTATTTGCCTTTGTTTTATCTATAATCATCATCAACACCAACACACATGTCAAAGACAGGGAAGAGGGATAAAATTCTACCTAAACTACTAAATGTGCAAAGCTCATATGAAAATGAATGAATAATAGAAACCATGCATATTTGGCATAACTGCAGCTAGATAAAGCATGAGATGGGTGGTTGATATGCATAAAATAATTATATAAAAGTGTACATAAATTCCACTCATCAATCTCCCCAAGATTAGAATCTACTTGTCCCGAGCAGTAACTATCGATAAATCATATGACGGGAATTTTACTTGCCATTGAAAATCAGTAAGCCTTGTATCCTTATTTTTCTTGCAAGCTCAAAGAAAGTAAATATGCACTCATACAAGGCAATACAAGCTCAGTTATGAAGACCACAAAATATTCATCAAAACTTATATGCTCCATGTCAACAGTGAATCTAACTTGCAAACAAACTTGTGATCCTCTTATTGCATATTTTGTATAACTTTTTATCTAATCATTTTTATGAGGCAAAACTTAGTAATAAATAGATGTAAATAATAAATAGGAATAAAGTTTATCGATTCTACCCAATCATGTCATATAGTTAAGGCTCTCAAGTGCAAACATTAGTTAATGAGCTTTTAGAAAGTTTCTCTCTTAGTAACAAGATTTTTGCCAAAGGAAATGCGAGAATCATGTAAAAAGAAGCATAGAATTAGAGTGTCTCATTTGATCATCCACATCAATGAATCATGGCTATCAAACACTCCTTTTATATTCTTTTTCTTTCTAAAACTTCAGTTCATTAGTAATGAGATCATGCCAAAACATAGTGTGTTTAATCATACTAAACATGCTAAGAATGGATACTCGTGATCATTACCAAGGTTTCCCTTTTTGGTATAATGATTTCTCATAACATTCATAGGAGTATTCCCTCTTTTGCTTTGAACGCAGGACCATGAGAATACCAACGCATACCCAAATATAGCATTTCTGCTACATATGTTGGGCAACTCATAGCAAAACTCCAAGAGTTTCCTCTTTTTGGATTGTTCAAAGGCCAGGGGAGTTGTTAGCATCCCATGTTGTGCGACAGTGGTGCAGACACGCATAAAGCAATATCATACTTTAATCAATAGGTCAAGATTTGGCATGCATCTCAATTACCGCTAAACATTAGTTTCTTCAAACAAATCCTTTCAAAGAGTACTATCAAGTCTATCATCACATCTATGGTGTTGAAAATCTTTAAGGCTAAACTCTTAGGATAATTAAACAACACCTTATTTGGCGTAAAACTCAAAACTTTGAAATATCATTTCCATTTGACAACTCCTTCCATAAGAAAACTATCAAGTCTATTGTTTTGACAATATGGGGTCAAGCATAACTATTTATTTAAGAAAAACTATTAGGTCAGAACTAGAAATTTTCAAAAGATCTTGATCAAATATTCATTTTTTCCAAGTGTAGAGATTGTGGTAATGCTTTCTAGATGATCACAAATATTGTCGCAAGCTTGATAAACAATTTGGAAAGATGCATACATGCTCTAAGTAAACTCCTATGGTGCCTATCATGAGCAAGTGTATCCCCATATAAATACAAAACTAGACTCATTTAAGCAAGCATTAGAAAAACCCAGCGAGATACGTGATTGCATTACACCTTCATCGAATATGAACATTACACAAGACTCTACACATGAAGAAGTAACCTCCCCAAGCTTAGAACTTTGCAAGAACCAAACGTGATAAGATCACAAAAACAAAAGAGAAAATAAAGTTATCAAAAGAGAGTGTGATAAGTGGTTACCTCCCCAAGCTTGGTCGAAAGCAAGGGTGGCACATTTTACCATTGAGGTACTAGTAACCTATCTTTCGATGGACAGAGAACCTTTGATCGACATGTATTTCTTGATATGGCCCTGTTGGAGAAATTCCCTATAGGAAATAATAAAAGTAGTTATTATTATATGTTTGTGTTTATGATAAATGTCTACATTCATGCATTAACTGTATTAACCAGAAACATTAATACTTGTGTGATTTGAAAACTAATTAGAGTCCCTAGTAAAGCCTCTTTATAATACTAGCCTGTTGGTTGATAGATGATCATGGTTTCTGGATCATGAACATTGAGATGTTATTAACAAAAAGATCATATCATTAGGAGAATGGTATGATGGACATACTCCTATAGATAAGTGTAGCATAAAGATCAAGTCATTTAAAATAGTTCAGTTGCTATAAGATTTCAGATACATAGTAACCTAATTCCTTTGACCATGAGATCATGCTAATCACCATCACTGGAAGGATGCTTTGATGACATCAAACACCACTTTGAAACTGGGTGGTTATAGAGGTGGAATTAAGTGTTCGGAAAGTATGTGTTGAGGCACATGGATCAAGAGTGGGATTTATCCATCCATATGACAAATAGATATACTCTGGGCCCTCTCGCTGGAATGTCATCCAATTAGCTTGCCAGCATGTGACTGGCTCACAAGGGATCACATATCACAGGAACGAGTAAAGAGTACTTACCGGTAACGAGGTTGAACTAGGTATGAAGAAATACCGATGATCGGACCTCGGATAAGTAAAATATCGCGAGACAAAGGGAAATTGGTGTCATATGGAAATGGTTCATTCGATCACAAAGTAATCATAGAAATATGTGGGAGCCATATGAATTTCCAGATTCCTCTATTGGTTATTGATCGGAGAAGAGTCTCGGTCATGTCTGCATAATTCACGAACCATAGGGAGACACACTTAAGGATTCGATGTTGTTTAGTAGATATGGAATGTGAGTAAGAACACTGAATGTTGTTCAGAGTCTCAGATGGGATCCGGGATATCATGAGGAGATCCGGAATGGTTCAGAGAATAAGACTAATATAAGGAAAGTTCAATTTCGGAGTTCGGGAATGATTCCGGTGTTTTCACCTGAATGTTCTAGAAGGGTCTAGAAGATTCATCGAACCGGAAGGGGAAGGGTACATGAATGAGTCATGACAAAGTGGAATGGTTGGATCATGTCCTAAATCAAAGGGCTATGCAAATAAAAGTGAGAAATCAAACTCCAAAATTGTAAGTCAAAAGGCAAGTTTGAAAAGTCAAACTGGGACAATGTATCCTGGTGGAGGGAGGAGAGGAAATCTCCTCTCCCTCCACCACGCTCCAAGGAGAGGGATTTGGGGAAGGATACGGACTTCCCCTCCCTCTCATAAATATAGGGGAGGGGGCTACCCCAAAACACAACACCACCATAGCCCCTCCCCATGACCCCGCCGCCAGCCGCCGCCGCCCAAGCTGCCACCGGACATGCCTCCTCCTCTCCGGCCTCTAAACCCTAGAACATCAGGGATCCCTTCTACTTTATCCTACCCGCTCCGTCTTAAGTCGAAGCCCTGCGGGATCTCCACTCTGCTTCCGACACCATGTTGTCGTGCTGCCGTAATCTTGAGGAGAGAACTACAAGCTCCGCTGCCTGCTGGAACAAGGGAGAGGAAGGTCATCATCGGGTACCAAACGTGTGACCGACTATGGAAGCGCTACCGGAATGTTGCGCTGGAAGGATCGTCTACACGATCTTGAGATCGACAAGTGTATGACTACATCACCAACGAGAATCTGCTCTCGTTAACCGCTTTGGAATCTTCAAGGGTGAGTACTCTAGTCGACTTGTTGCTACAATCTATTAGATAGATCTTGACTTGTGTGTGTTCACGCTGTAGAATTTTTTTGTTTTACATGCTACGAACCCCTACAGTGGTATCAGAGCCGTGTCTATATGTAGATCTATTGCACGAGTAGAACACAATGGTCATTATGGGCAGTGGTGCTTTTATTATCAATTGCTTTTTGTGTAATTTGAAATCTTGCGGTATGGTGGGATGAAGCGGCCAGGGCTAACCTTACATGACATCATTCATGAGACTTTCTCCACGCTCAACATGCAACTTTTATTGCATAAGTGGCCTTGCGGGTGTCCCTCTCTCCTATCATAGTAATGATTCAATTTACAATGGGCACTTGATAGTTCAATCATGAATATTGTGGGTCTTGTTCGTAAGTTAGAAAAGTACTTATTGAAAGCCCCAAACCACGTAAAATATGCAAAGAAAATTAGAGACGTCTAACTTTGTTTTGCAGAGGTGTGCTATCATGTTATATGGCCATGATTGTGATCATATATGATGTATGCAATGTTACTTATTGTAAGTCAGCAACTCGGCAGGAGCTTATGGTTTTCTTTTTAATTTCGTTAGGACCTGGGTGTCTATTATTCAAAGTAGTTGTAATAGTTGAAGCTGGTGGACGACAACCATGGAGTGGTGCCATTGACCATGATGCCACGCCTGTGATGATCGAGATCATGTTCGTGCTTGAAGATGGAGATCGAAAGCACAAGAAGAAAGGCCATATCATATCACATATTTTGAATTGCATGTGATGTTAATACTTTTATGCATCTTGTATTGCTTATATAGCGACGATAGCATGATAAGATGATCCCTCTCACAAAATTAACAAGTAGAGTTTTCACCCTTATTTAGCATCGTTACCAAGACTCGTCGTTTCAAAGCACCATGTGATGATCGGGTGTGATAGAATGAACGTGTGCATACAACGGGAGAAAGACATATTTTCTCATGTAGAAACTAAGGTTAATCTTGATGAGACTAGCATGTATAGACATGGTCTTGGAACGCGGATCACCGAAAGGTAATGCATGAGTCATATAGTAGATATGATGAACATGTTGATTGTTCGTGTTTGAAACTACATCATCTCTCGTGATGATCGGTTTTGATGTAGTGGATTTGGTTCGTGTAATCACCTAGATTAATTTAACTATTAATTAGAACTCAATTGGTCATAAACTTAGTCTCAACTTTTGCAAATATTTTGGTGATCAATGGCAGCCCCTACCATCAATTTTAATGCGTTCCTAGAGAAAGAAAAGATGATTAACAATGGAAGAAACTTTGTGGATTTGTTCTACAATTTGAGCATTGTCCTCAATGCTGGTCAGTTGAACTATGTGCTGGATGCACCGCTGGGTGACCCACCTGCAGAAGATTCTACCGATAATGAGAAAAATGTTTTCTGTACTCGGAAGAATCAGTACTCCATAGTTCAGTGTGCTATCTTGTATGGTTTGGAATCGGAGATTCAAAAAATGTTTGAGAACTTTGACCCACATGATATTATCCGTGAACTCAAAATGATATTTGAGGATCACACGGCAAATGAGAGTTATGAAGCTTCTGAAAAGTTCTTTAACTACACAATGGAAGAGGGCAGCTCCGTCAGTGAGCATGTGCTTATGATGTCTCAGCATGATAATAAGCTCCAGATCTTGGGAATAATAATTCCTAATGAGTTGGGGATTCATCGTGTCCTCCAATCACTACCACCAAGTTACAAGAACTTTGTGATGAACTACAACATGCAGCGCATGCATAAGACGTTGCCAGAACTCTTCCCTATGTTAAAGTCTGGAGAAGTGGAGATCAAGAAAGACCACGAAATGTTAATGGTCAATAAGACCACCAATTTCAAGAAGGCAAGCCTAAGAAAAGGGAAACTTCAAGAAGGGCGGTAAGAAAGATATCGTGCCGACGAAGAAGACCGAGGCTGGGCCGATGCCTGATACTGAGTGCTTTTACTGCAAGGGAGAAGGTCACTGGAAGTGAAATTGCCCCAAGTACTTTGCGGATTTGAAGAACAACAACATCAAGAAGAAAGGTATATCTGATATACATGTTATTGATGTGTATCTTTCTAGTAATCGTAGTAGTGCCTGGGTATTTGATACTGGTTCGGTTGCTCATATTTGTAACTCGAAACATGTGCTGCCGAATAAACGGAGACTAGCGAAAGACGAGTTGACGATGCATGTTGGAAATGGATCAAAGTTTGATGTGGTCGCGGTCGGAATGCTCCCTCTTCATCTACCATCGGGATTAGTTTTATACTTAAATAATTGTTATTTGGTGCCTATGTTGAGCATGAACATTATATCGGGATCTTGTTTATTGCGAGACGGTTACTTGTTTAAGTCTGAGAATAATGGTTGTTATATGAGTAATATATTTTATGGTCATGCACCTTTGATAAATGGTCTATTATTATTGAATCTCGATTGTAGTGATGCACATGTTCATAATATAGAAGCTAAACATTTGAAATTGAGCGATAATTCTACATACAAATGTGGTACTGTCGTCTTGGTCACATTGGAGTGAAGCGTATGAAGAAACTCCATTCTGATGGACTTCTTGAATCGCTTGATTTCAAATCACTTGAATGATGAGAAGAATGTCTGATGGGTAAAATGACTAAGACTCCATTTTCTAGTATGATGGAGCGAGCTACGGACTTATAGGAAATCATACATACCGATATGTGTGGCTCGATGAGTGTAGCATCGCGTGGTGGTTATCGTTATGTTCTTACTTTCACGGATTACTTGAGTAGATATTGGTATATCTATTTCATGAAACATAAGTCCGAAACTTCCGAGAAGTTTAAGGAATTTCAAAGTGAAGTGGAGAATCAACATAACAAGAAGATTAAGTTTCTACGATCTGATCGTGGAGGTGAATATCTAAATTATAAGTTTGGCAAGCATTTAAAGAAATGGGCAATACTTTCACAATTGACACCGCCGGGAACACCACAACATAATGGGGTGTCCGAACGTCATAATCGAACTCTCTTAGATATGGTTCGTTCTATGATGTCACTTACAGATTTACCTTTGTTTTTTGGGGGTTATGCATTAGAAACAACCGCATCTACTTTAAATAGGGCACCATCTAAATCCGTAGAAATGACACCGTATGAATTATGGTTTGGGCAGAAGCCTAAATTTTTGTTCCTTAAATTTTGGGGTTGCGAAGATTATGTAAAGAAGTTATAGCCCGACAATCTTGAACCCAAAGAGGAAAAATGCGTCTTCATAGAATACCCTAAGGAAACTATTTGGTATACCTTCTATCATAGATCCGAAGGAAAAATCTTCATTGCCAAGAATGGATCCTTTCTAGAGAAGGAGTTTCTCTCAAAAGAAGTGACTAGAAGGAAAGTAGAAATCGACGAGGTTGTTAAACCTTCTCTCGGATTTGAGAGTAGCACAGCACCGGAAGAAGTTCCTGTGGCGCCTACACCAATAGAAGAGGAAGCTAATGATTAAGATCATGAAACTTCAGTCGAAATTACTATTGAACCTCGCAGGTCGATGAGGACTCGTACCACTCTCGATTGGTATGATCCTGTTATGAGTGGCATGTTGGTGGACAACACCGATCACCCTGCAACATATGAGGAAGCGATGATGAGCCCAGATTCCATTAAATGGCGAGAATCCATGAAATCCGAGATTGGATCCATGTATGAAAACAAAGTATGGACTTTGGTGGACTTAACGGGTGGCCGAAAGGCTGTCGAGAACAACTGGATTTTCAAGAAGAAAACAGATGTTGATGGTAATGTTATCATCTATAAAGCTCGACTTTTAACAAAAGGGTTTCGACAAATTCAAGGAGTTGACTAGGATGAGAATTTCTCACTAGTAGTGAAGCTAAAGTCTATGAGGATTTTGGTAGCAATCGCTGCATATTTTGATTATGAGATATGGTAGATGGATGTCAAAACGACATTCCTCAATGGAGACATTGATGAAGAGTTGTATATAGTACAGATCAAAGGTTTTGTCGATCCTAAAGGTGCTAACAAGGTATGCAAACTTCAATGGTCCATTTATGGATTAAACCAAGCATCCCGAAGTTGGAATCAATGCTTTGATAAGGTGATCAAAAGTTTGGTTTTATACAAACTTATGGAGAAGCTTGTATTTACAAGAAAGTGAGTGGGAGCTTTGTAGCATTCTTAGTACTATATGTGGACGACATATTGTTGATTGGGTATGATGTAGACCTTCTTAATACTGTCAAAGATTATTTGAATAATAGTTGTTCAATGAAGGATCTTGGCGAAGCTTCTTACATATTAGGCATAAAGATTTATAGAGATATATCAAGACGCCTAATATCGTTGTCACAGAGTACATATTTGGACAAAGATATAAAGGGTTCTTGCCCCTCTTGTTGGGGATATGCTATATGGGTATCCTCATAGCATCTCTCTTATCCGACTAACCCGGGTGGCCCATAGTCGGTAGCATGGCCTATGGCCTGCTGGGCGGCCCAGTTAGGTGGATCCAGAAGGGAGGCCCATGCCGGATAAAGGAAGGCTACGGTGGATTCACCAGCGTACCCGGAGCCTTGGAGTGCAAGATACACAAGACTAGTAATAGACGGTGTAGAACTCTGTAACCTATCCGGCTAGGACTTTTCCCTGTAACCCTAGGACCTGGCGACTATATAAGTCGGGCCTATGGGAGACTTTAGGGCACGATAACTTAGACTTTCTAGTCACCTCGCACAACGAACCTAATCTCTGTAAGTCGGCGTATTTCCATTATAGTGATTTATAGCAGGAGTAGGATTCCGCCACCGTTGTGGGATCTGAACCTGGGTAAGCTGTGTTACCTCGTACCCGTCAACCGTCCGCCTTACCCCACATCTCTAAACACGCACTATGAGGACCCCTCCATGGCGTACTCGTCGGCAATACCACGACAGTTGGCGCCCACCGTGGGGCAAGAGGCGCTTCAGGCTCTTCAGCAGGCGAGGACCAAGATCTTCGCGGGAATCGGTGAATTGTAGCCATCGGTTGTGTTCTCTTCTCCAACAACGTTCCGATCGTCCCCCCCGATGAGTTCTGGATCCCGGCGAAGACGAACTCTACGCGGTGCTTGATCGTACCTATCGGAGACATCCACCTCTTCATCGGCGAAACCGACTCGGGCACTAGTTCCCTGGGAGTCGGAGGAGCATCAAGACCCGCACGGACCGCCTACGGGCAGGATACGCTCGCGGAAGGATCGATATCGGATCTCTCTTCGGAGTTTGCCGACAAAGATCAGAAAGTATCAAGACCCGCACGGACCGCCTACGGGCAGGATACGTTCGCGGAAGGATCGATGTCGGATCTCTCCTTGGAGTTTGCCGGCAAAGATCGGAAAAATTCAAGACCCACCCAAACCGCCCCTGTGCAGGATATAAAGGTGGAAGATCACTGCAAATCCGCCGGCTTTGTCCGTGCGTCTGGACAGCAGAAACCCAAGTCCATCGGCGTGGTTACCATCTTCGATCTGGCGCGCTGCATTCAGAGAGAAGGCGAAAACCCCCGCGATTACCTGGCCAGGTGGCTCCGTATACGAGCCGATCTGGCCCACTACCCCAATGATGATGCCATCTATCACTTTGTGGAAGGACTGGACCATGGCACGCGTCTCCGACACTCTCTAAGACGGTAACAGGCGTCAGGACGCCTTACCTTCGAAGGCATGGTGAACACCGTCAACAACTACGCGGAGGCTGAAGCGGCAGCTCAGACAGCGCTTGCGCTCATTGACGGAGCACCTCCGATTCAGCCACCACCACCACCCCCGGCCGCCATCATCGCAGCAGCGCCACCACCTCCAGTCATCATCGAGGCCGTTGCACCTCCACCGCCGGTCATCGAGGAAGTCCTGGCACCCTCTGACTCTATCATTGACGCGCTTTATGCTGATTACAGTGCAGATTCAGAGGAAATAGACTTCAGTCTAGAAGAGCTAGACTCCGCTATGCAGGAGATGGAGGAGGAGTACTCGCGCGACGAACAAGCAAATAACACCGTCATGTCCCGAGGGGTGTTCGTCACCATTGGGACAGCGATGGATGAAGACCAGCTCGGGCAAGCTCCGCCTATGGCACTGGATAAGGGGAAGGGACCACTTATTGATGCCGACGATGCTCGCGCAAAGGTCATGCCTCCTCCGCCTAATCTAGTGCAACAGCCGCAGGAACTCGGCATCGGTCCGAGCAACAACAACACCGCAAACTTGCCACCTCCAGCATCCACGTTGGCAGCAACCCATGTTACTCCAGCTGATAGAGTAATGTACGGCAATCTCCTCGTTGAGCCACTAACCGTTGATCATATCCGGAATG
Source organism: Avena sativa (assembly GCA_916181665.1). Classification (NCBI taxonomy): domain Eukaryota; kingdom Viridiplantae; phylum Streptophyta; class Magnoliopsida; order Poales; family Poaceae; genus Avena; species Avena sativa. The sequence continues at coordinate 175,480,283 of OV702295.1, forward strand.
TGACTCAGCTCGACGAGAAGCGCCAGCAGCTGCTAGAGGAGGCGCAAGCCATCGCGGAGCAAGGCGCTAAACTAGATCCAGATCTGGTCAATGCGCAGAAGTCCATAGAGAAAGCTAGAGCAATGGAGACCGAGTACAAGACTCTGCTACAGCAGCAGAAGGCTAAGAAAGCTCCGGCTCGCGTCATCAATGATCCTGGTGTACGGCGCAACTTAGGATGGGCTCCCTCAAAGCCGGCACAGGCCAAGCCATACATTGACAGTGAAGACAAACAGGTGATGCCCACCCCACTCCTTAACCTCGCCGTCGCCAAGACCCTTCTAGAGCAGGATAGATCGCCTGAGGCAATGGAACAGGTCTATGACCTAGTGGCCAAGGCGGTAAAGCAGCAGGAAAAGGCCACCTCTCAGAGGCTTGAGTCTGACCCAGCGCTCTGCCGATCTAGCCAGTACAAACCGCCAAGGGACAGATCTCCTCAAGATGTCGGATCACAGACGGGTTCATCAGAATGAAGATGGAGGCATGCGTGCAACAGGAAGGATGCTATCCCCATATCCTCCGACCACGGAAAAAGAGCCCAACCTCGCCGTCCATCGCCACCGCTCTGATCCCCTCGACGTCAGGAAGACTACAAGACTCACCATCGCACGGATATGCCTCCACCAAAGCAGTGCGGCATCGTCATCCGCGGCAACGCGGCACAGACCCGTCATGATGAAGAGCACCACCAAGGACATAAGAGCAGGTTGCACCACGACCCTCCGCGTCCGACAAGCAACCGCTACAGGCGTGGGGCGTCGCAGGAGGGTAACAGCAAGAAGGATAACCCACCGCTACCTCCGCCTCCGTCGCTGCCAAGCAGTCACCATGGCGGAAGAGGCCCGCGTCGTTCACGCAGCCCATCCCCTGTTGACAACAAGAAGAAGAACCTGGAGCCATACAATGCACATACGTGGATCGATAAGATCCACAAGGCCCGGGAAGGACCATACCTGGGACCACGTTGCTTCGGACCTGCAATACGGTCCGCAACTTACCCCAAAGGTTTCTGGATTGACAAGACCATCAAGCCCTATGACGGCACCGCCAAGCCTGCCACATGGTTGCAGGACTACGGCAACGCGGTGGAGATTGCCGGAGGCAACCCCAATGTCGCCGTCAAGTACCTCCCGTTAATGTTGGCAGGCACGACCCGTCAATGGATCGACGACTTGCCGGAAAGATCTATCTACAACTGGCTGGACATGCAAGAAGCATTCACCAAGAACTTTGAGGGTACATACAAGCGTCCCTGCACGATGGGTGATCTACAGCGGTGCGTGCAAGAGAAAGACGAGACATCTCGCGCCTACCCCTCCCGCTGGCTGGATATGAAAAATTCCTGTGCATGAGTGCACGCCCAGACAGCCATGGCCGCCTTCATCGATGAGTTGGAAAGGGGTACGTTGCTCCGACATAAGATAAAGCGCTTGCAGGACAATCATCAGCTTGACTTGAATCAGATGATTCAGTTAGCTAGTGAGTTCGCAGCTATCGAAGACGATGCTCGTGGCTCTTTGCCGGCAACAGCCGTTCCAACCCAAGCTCGGAGGAACAGCAGTACAAAGCGGAAAACCGCTCCAGAAGAAAAGCAATCTACCGACATGGTCGCCAAGACTTTTGCAGGACGAGGCGAAGGCGGACAACACGGCCGGGGAAGGGGAGCAGGCCGTGGGCAGCAGCGAGGAAATGAAACCAACTCAGCGCCGCTCCGCGTTCCCCAAACCTACGAAGAGTACCGCGATATGCCGTGCCTCGTACACCTCGAGGCCAACGGCAAGGCCACCCATACCAATTGACACTACAAATTCGTCAACGACCTCAAGGAAGACCCGGAGTCCGGCTATAAGCGAAGTCGGAAGAACAGACCGCGAGGCAAGGGCAAGGGGAAGAAGAAGGAGGAGGAGTCCACGGATTCAAGTGACATGGACGAGAACGTTGACCCCAAGCACGCCGCCAAGGGCGACGACAAGGGCAAGAACCCCTTCGCAAAGAAGGCCCCAGTATACCACACTTTCCTTGGTAACCCCACCTTCCGACAACAGAAGACCTCTCTAAGGATCCTGACGGCTAATCTCCCCCCAGTCCCCCAATACCTGCGCTGGTCGGAGGTTCCAATAACTTGGGATAGGACGGACCACCCAGACCTTGTGCCCACGGAGAACCAGTAAGCCATGGTCATCAACCCATTGATTGATGGCGTAGAGTTCACCAAGTGCATGGTGGGTAGTGGAAGCAGCATCAACATCATGTACCTGGATACACTACAGAAGATGAACTTGACGGAGGCAAACCTAAGGCGGACCAACACCGTGTTCCATGGCGTAGTTTCTGGTCGGGAGGCTCGGTCCCTTGGGTGCATCACACTTCAGTTAGCCTTTGGCGACGTTAATAATTACCGCCAAGAGCGCATGACCTTTGAGGTGGTCCCCTTCAAGAGCGTGTACCACATCATATTCGGCCGCGACATATTCCACACGTTCATGGCCAAGCCATGCTTCGTCTACAACAAACTCAAGATACCCGGACCAAACGGTGTCATCACCATATCCGGAAGCTTTACCAAGGCAAGGGACTGCGAGATCAATGAAGCAGCCATTGCAGAAGCTGTCCTCTACAGTGAAGAATTCAAGGAGAACCAGAGCAAGGTCAATGACTCAGAGATGCCCGCGTCGAAGAAGTAGATCTCCGACTCCGCTCCTGCGTTCAAGGCCGCCATCGAGACCAAGCCGGTAGAACTTGTGGTAGGCGATGCCTCCAAGACCGTCGCCATTTGGACGAACCTGGATCCCAAATAGGAAAGCGCGCTCGTCGAGTTCCTCCATGAGAATAGGGACATATTTGCCTGGCAACCTGCCGACATGAAAGGTGTACCTAGGGAACTTGCCGAGCACAGCTTAAACATAGATCCAAAATGTAAACCAGTGAAACAACCTCTACGACGCTTCGGAGATGAGAAGAGACGCGCCATTGGCAGAGAGATAGGTACGTTACTTAAGGCCGGTTTTATCCGAGAAGTCCTTCACACCCGATGGGTGGCCAATCCTGTACTTGTCCCCAAAAAGGGAACTACTGAATTAAGAATGTGTGTTGATTACACCGGCTTGAACAAAGCATGTCCCAAAGATCCGTTTTCTTTGCCTCGCATTGACCAAGTCATTGACTCGACGGCCGGCTCGGAAATTTTGTGTTTTCTCGATGCATACTCAGGATACCACCAGATCAAGATGAGGAAGTCGGACCAATTGGCCACTTCGTTCACTACCCCATACGGCATGTTTTGCTATGTCACAATGCCCTTTGGGCTGAAAACGCAGGTGCTACTTACCAGCGGACAATGCAACGTTGCCTTCACGACCAAATTGGTCGGAACGTTCACGCTTATGTGGACGATATCACGGTGATGTCTAAAAAATCAAATGACTTAATCTCCGAATTAAAAGAAACCTTTGATAATCTCCGGAAATACAACATGATGCTCAACCCTAAGAAGTGCGTCTTCGGGGTTCCAGCCGGCAAACTGTTGGGCTTCATCGTTTCCCAGCGTGGAATCGAGGTCAACCCGGAGAAAATCAAGGCCATCTCAAACATAAATTGTCCGACATGCCTAAAGGACATCCAACGACTAACAGGTTGTGTTGCAGCAGTTAGTCGGTTCGTCAGCCGACATGGAGAGAAGGCTCTACCGCTGTACAAGTTGCTGAAGAAGGCGGACAAATTCACATGGACAGACGAGGCAGATGCAGCATTGAAGCAGCTTAAGTAGGTTCTTTCCTCAGCGCCTATCCTTGCAGCACCCGAGCCTGGGGAGCCCCTATTAATCTACATGGCGGCAACCAACCGGGTTATCAGCATCGTCGTCGTGGTAGAACGGAAGGAACCAGGCTATGAGCACGGCGTTCAACGACCAGTTTACTATGTAAGCAAAGTCTTGACGGAGTCCAAGCAGCGTTAACCGCACTACCAAAAGATAGCTTATGGAGTATTCCTCGCTTCGCGGAAGCTGAGGCATTACTTTCAGGAGCACCCAATCACAGTAGTGAGCAAGACTCCACTATCCGACATCATCAACAACAGCGACGCTACAGGAAGGGTCACGAAGTGGGGCATTGAACTTGCCGCCTTCGAGATCACCTACAAGAGATGCGATGCTATCAAGTCACAAGCCTTGGCGGATTTCATTGCAGATTGGACGGAGATGCCAGAGGCCACTCCGTTGCCGCAGCGAGAGTACTGGGTGATGCACTTTGACGGATCAAAGCTGCTCAATGGCTCGGGGGCTGGTGTATTGCTACAGTCACCAAAAGGAGACAAGCTACACTACGTTCTGCAGATCCACTTCGAGGCTACAAACAACATGGCATAGTATGAAGTGCTCATTCACGGATTACGTGTAGCCAAGGATATTGGCATCAAGCGCATAGTTTGCTGCGGAGATTCCGACTTGGTTGCCCAGCAGGTGGCTGGCACATGGACGCGGAACCCTATGATGGCGGCATATCGCGACGAAGTGGATGAGATAGCCAAGAGCTTCTTGGGGTACGAATTCAAGTATGTGCCTAGGGAGCAAAACGAGGCGGCTGATCTACTGTTTAAACTTGGATCAGGGCACAAGCAAATTCCGCTAGGAGTTTTCCTAGAGCATCTGCGCACACCATCCGTGAAGGGACCCGACATCGACAACCCTGATAGAGCTGACTCTTTTGTCAACATGGTGACAAAGATCCCTCCGGCTTGGACAAAACCGTTCATGGAATATCTCGAACACGGAACTTTGCCCGACGACGAGGTCGAAAGACGGCAAATAGTACGGCAAGCAAAGGGTTATACCATAATTAATGGGAAACTCTATAAAAGGAGCACTACTGGGGTATACCTAAAGTGCGTTTCCCGGCTAGAAGGAATGGAAATCCTACGCGAAATCCATCTCGGAGATTGCGGCCATCATGCCGCTCCTCGATCGTTGGTCGCGAAAGCCTTCCGGCAAGGATTCTACTGGCTGACCGCGAAGGCAGACGCCGACAAGCTGGTTGAGACATGCACAGGATGCCAGTATTATGCCCGACAACCACATGCTCCTGCTAAAGAATTGCGAACAATACCAATAACTTGGCCGTTTGCAGTCTGGGGGCTAGACATGGTAGGACCATTACAAACGGCACCGTGTGGATTTACGCATCTGCTTGTAGCAGTTGACAAGTTCACCAAATGGATAGAAGCTAAACCCATTAGAAAGCTTGATGGGGAAACTGCCCTCAGATTTGTCCGGGATCTAGTGGTGAGATTTGGTCTCCCACATAGCATCATCACGGACAACTGAAGCAACTTGTCACTCGGAGAAGTGGAGGCCTATTGCTGGGACAAAGGCATCCGACTTGACCTTGCATCTGTGGCACACCCACAATCCAATGGTCAAGTTGAGCGAGCCAATGGATTAATTCTGCAGGGAATCAAGCCACGTCTTGAGGCACCGCTACATAGAGCAGTTGGGGCCTGGGTGAAAGAATTGCTATCTGTGCTGTGGAGTTTACAAACTACACCCAACAGATCCACCGGCTACACCCCCTATTTCATGGTATATGGAGCAGAAGCCATCCTACCTTCCGACATCCTCCACGATGCACCAAGAGTTGCCGCCTACGATGAAGATGACGCTGAAGAATCCAGACGCCTAGATGTGGACCTTCTCGAGGAGGAGCGCGTTTTGGCATGCCAAAGATCCGCCATCTACCAGCAGAAGTTACGCAGCTACCATAGTCACCGCGTTCGGCATCGCTCGTTTAAAGAGGGGGATTTGGTGCTCCGACTTAAGCAGAAGAAGTCACACAAATTATCCGCGCCACGGGAAGGATCGTTTATCATAAGCAAGGCGCTGCTCAATGGGTCTTACTACCTTGTCGACAATCGTGAGCTCAAGGATAGACCCAACAAGGATCATAAGCGTAAGCGACGTGACCCGGATGATGACTACCCGGAGCTTGATCGGCCATGGAACATAGCACAGCTACGTCCTTTCTACACTTAGTATTTTTTATCTAATCGTGTACCTCTTATATGATCAATGAAATAAAGCTCTTTGGTTCACTCATATTGCTGAGTCTTTTACCTCCTTTAGTGTTCATTTTTGGATCATATAAACCTTTATACACAAGCTTTGCGATTGCACTTGTGAAAATTCTGCCTACGGGCGTTAGCTTAAGTTTTCTGGTCTACACGTTCTTTGTTGTTTTTATGTGGATTCTAGAGTAGTGACTTTCGGCACTCATTGTCGGCGATTTTGTGCTTAGGTTATTGACGGTGCCATTGGGCATCATCACATAAAGCGCATGGTTCCGACAACGAGTCTTCCGACTCACGAAAAGTCAAGCATAAGAACCAAAGTAATGGATAAGCCAGGACTTGCTTAAAAAAATATATACATGGTGAAACTTAATTCTTAAGTAGCAGGATACGATAACCATTGTTTTCCGCCTTAAGATTACATCAACAAAGTTTTCCCCACGCACACTCCAGAGGTGAAGCAGAAATTACAAAGTGTTTTTCACTCTTTGGGTTCAGGAGACTTGGAGGCTGCATCATCACCTGCCGGAGAATCACCCTCAGCATCGGTGCTATGGTGAGACTCGGAGGATTCCGGGTTGGCGTTGTCGAGAAAGTTCCTGGGCACGAAGACGTCAACATCTACTAACTCGGCAACCCTGGTATCATACCCCGCGAGTGATGACAGGATGGCTTCGTGATCGATCTCCTTGCCATCATCATCCACGTCGGGGATACCAAATGTCACCGTGTCGATGTCGGCATCCTCATAGTGTGCCTTCACCATAGACAGGGCCATCCTTGCGCTAGCCCGTGCACATGAAGCTTTCCAGCTTGCAACACGCTCGGGGGCTTGGCGCAGAATCTCCGAGTACTTCACCACGGAGTCCGAGGCCTTGATATAAATCTGGAGGGGATTGGCGATCTCCTTGGCTTGGGCGATGGCGGTGTTGATAAAGTTGTCGGCAAGAATCATGCATTCCTTGTCCGAAGGAGGCGAGCGGGTTAAGCCCATGGGCGCTGAAAATTCCGACAACGACTGCATGAGTTCAAAAAATCTAAGTATCCAGACTATAGAGCTACAAGGCGGAGGACACTTACTGAAGATGCTGGCCTTAGCCTGCCAGACGACGTCCGCCAAGGATTCCTTATCTTGTTGGAGGATCTTAAACACCTCGCTATGGCGAAGGGTTTTCTCATCGGCAGCTTGCTTCTGATCCTTTAGGATCGCAAGCTCCTCCTTCAAGCAATTGATCTCAGCGGAGGCGGAGTCCTGCAGGGCTTTCATGGAATCCTCGTGCATCTTCAGCATTTCTTTCCTCTCCTTCTTAAGGATCTTGTTCTCGCCGTCCAGCTGCTGGATATGCTTGGACTGCTCGACAATATCCTTAGCCTTGGCAACATGTTCTGCAAGTCGGAGAAAACAAAGTACACATTGAGTGCTCGGAGATTATGGGCACAAAAGTAAGACGGAAATACGCAAAAAGAAAACAGACTCTTATTTTTGATGATCTGTTCCTTCAAGATGGCGGTTTTACCCTTTTAATCTTCAAGGTCCGCGCGCATCTTCTGGTACTTATCGTTGGCCATGCCCCTCCGAGCATTCTCGTTCTGTGGAAACAAATACAAATTAAGTCGTTGTTTAGTCTGCTTGGAGCTTCTAGTCGTAAATTTTCAACCTAGATGCTCGGGGGCTACGGCGAGAGATTTTAACTTAGCAAAATTCTTAGCTTTTCTTTAAGCATCTCGTCGGAGCTAATTCAGTTCTCAACTATAGTCTTGGGGGCTACAATATAAAGTTTTAACTCGGAAAATGCTTAGCTTTTCTTTAAGTATCTAGTCGGAACTAATTCGGTTACAACTAGTGGCTTGGGGGCTACAACACTTAAATTTATGAACACTATGTATGCTACTCTTAAAGCATCTAGTCGGAATAATTCATTCCATCTAAATGCTTGGGGGCTACAGTGAGAGTTTTTTCCAACTTAGTCACTCTTAGAGCATATAGATGCAAAACCAATGGTTTTCCGTCTACATCCTCAGGGGCTACAGTGGGATACTCATATAAAATGCAAAAGGTAAAGTAAAACTTACAAGTGTGATGATCTTGAGGTTTGTAGCGCTATCGGCCAGCATCTTGCCAAAGGAAACACTGTTTCCTTGCAAGATGTCTGCTTGACGGAGTAGCTCCTCAAGACCGCACGTCGGAGATGACGGCACTCCTCCAGGAACCATAGTTGTGCTACCCGGCGTAAGCACCGGGTAAATAATCTTCGGCAGCTCGAAGGGTTTCTTGGGAGTAGAGGCGCCGACTTCAGCAGAGGTACCAGCTCCCATCACCGCCTTGCTGCTACCGATGGCATCCTTAGCCGGAGCTTCAGCCATTTGAAGAGCAGCACTCTCCTGTGTCGCCTGCTCGCCGACGACAGCTAGTTCGGTAGAAGCGCTAGAGTCCACTTCCATGGCGGAAGGGCCTGGAGCTTCCTGGACTGGGGAGCTTGTCGGAGCAAAGGAGGGCTTGACGGCAGGAGTGGAAGGGGCGATGGCGGGAGAGGAGTCGCGATGCAGCATATCTTTGATATTTCTAGAAGCCCCAAGAGTCTTGGAGGACTTCTTGAGGCTGGTTGTGGCTTTCTTCCTGAAACGTGCAAAATGCATAAGTACAGGAATAAGACAGATAAATGAGACAATGTCGGAGAATAAGAAGCTTACACTAGGGGGGGGCGCTCTGGCAAACATCCCGGTGGTTTTCTTCTTTTCCGCCTCTAGGGCGGCTGTACTCTTTTTGGAGGCTCCACCCTCCGTCTTCTTCTTACCTCCGTCGGCAGCGTCAGAGGTGGAGCTCTTCCGCTTTCGCGCCAACGGGGCATCATCGTCGGACACGACCGTGACTTCCTTCATCTTTGGATCATAGATTTGGGCAGCCAGGTTGCCCTCCTCTAGATCGCTAAGCTGTTAAGTGAAGAAATCATCGTGTTAGACAAGATGATATTGTCAAGACGGAAAAACTGGAGCAATGTCATACACGGAAAATAAATGTCTACCTTTGGGCACTTTCCTACGAACATGTCGTAGGTGAGGGTGAAGCCACGCTTCTTATCCTTCACCTTGACGATGTCCTTGAGGCGGAACTTGATGGAGTCGCTCGAGAAGTTGTCCTCGGAGATCCGGAGGGTATCCCTTCAGTCGCCGGTGTACTCGTGCATATACTTCATGCGGTGCTGCAGAGGTTGGATCCGCCTGATGAACCAGCACATGGCTAGGTCCAAGCCGGTCAGACCCGTCTCTACGAGCCACTCGATCCGCCTTATTGCGCGAGAAGCGTCGAGGTTGGAGGGAAGGGAGGCATGAGACCGCCATGTGGAAACTTCGGCGGCGGCTCCATCCACGAAGTCCGGATACGTTACTTCTCGGCCCGCCAAAGGAATGTCGGGGCCGTAGAAGTACGTCCGCTGCCAGTTTTTGCATGACTCGTGGCCGACGATGTCGGGGAACCCCCGGCCAGGATGGATCTTGAAGCTTATGGTGCCGCAGTTTCTAAGCTCCTCCCTACTGTGTCCGGCTTCACGCTTGACGGTGAAGAAGTATACAAACAAATCTAACCTAGGCCTAATCCCTAGGTAACCCTCACAAAGTGCCGCGAAGTTGCGAAGCACTAAGATACTATTGGGGGAGAGGTTATGGGGTTGGACCTTGAAATGATTCAAGACGGACAGGAAGAAGTGAGAGATGGGCAGAGAAACGCCGCGTACCAATTGCGCCTTGAGGTATAGCTTCTCTCTGGCTTGGGGAGAAGGGGTCACCTCGCCGGCCAGCGCCGCCCGCCAGGCAAGCCCCTCCGTCGCGGGGAGGTAACCCTCAGCAACCATTTCTTGGATGTCGCGGCCGGTGATGTCCGAGCCACGCCAGTCGCCTTTGTGCGAGTCTGGCTCCTCTTTCAGGGGCTCCAGCGCCGCCAGATTATGGTCGCCGCCGGTGGTTTCTATCACCGCCGATGCGGGGATGACCAGGCCCTCTGGGGGCACGACGACGGAGCTCGCCGGCTTCGCCGCGACGTTGCTTGACGCCGCCATTGACGGGGATGAGCTGCTGCTAGCCATAGAGGAGGAAGCGAACGCAACTGGTGTAGAGAGCGAGGTTAGGGTTTCTTGAGGTTTTCGCGGAGAGCTCGAGGAGGCGCGCGGATGGAGGAAGAAGACGATGATGCGAGAGAATGGGGTGAAAAAGTGGCAAGTGTCCCACGGTTACTATTTATCTTACTCTGCGTCAAGATTCGTCCAGCTAATCGGACGGTTGCCGCGTAGACGACGTGTTCGCGAGCGCGCACGGTAATTTCGCCACGTCTCCAACCGTCGCCGCCAACGGTTCGTATCGCTCACGCGGGAAAATCAGATATGATTACGTTTTCTGCATGTGTGAGTTACGAGGCGTCGCTGACCTACAGCCTATGTCGCATAACTGACATGGTAGATGAGCCGTCCCATCGAAGATTTCGGCATGGATGGATTTAATCCGACAACGGGAGTGTACGATGGAAGATTCAACATTTCTCTCACTTACTCGTAGAAGATGGAGAAACCTTTGCAGGGTTCTTTGGGAGGACTACAAGATGTTGCTTGACGATTTGCCGAGATCCATCTAGACGGAGCGTTCCACGTGAAGAGGCAAGACGGCGCAAGATCTTGGAGTTCTCTGGGGGCTACTGTTGGGGATATGCTATATGGGTATCCTCATAGCATGTCTCTTATCCGACTAACCCAGGTGGCCTATAGTCGGTAGCATGGCCTATGGCCTGCTGGGTAGTCCAGTTAGGTGGATCTAGAAGGGAGGCCCATGCCGGATAAAGGAAGGCTACGGTGGAGTCACCAGCGTACCCGGAGCCTTGGAGTGCAAGATACACAAGACTATAATAGACGGTGTAGAACTCTGTAACCTATCCGGCTAGGACTTTTCCCTGTAACCCTAGGACCTGGCGACTATATAAGTCGGGCCTATGGGAGCCTTTAGGGCACGATAACTTAGACTTTCTAGTCACCTCGCACAGCGAACCTAATCTCTGTAAGTCGGCGTATTGCCATTATAGTGATTTATAGCAGGAGTAGGATTCCGCCACCGTTGTGGGATCTGAACCTGGGTAAGCTGTGTTACCTCGTACCCGTCAACCGTCCGCCTTACCCCACATCTCTAAACACGCACTGTGAGGACCCCTCCATGGCGTACTCGTCGGCAATACCACGACACCTGTTGCCCAATACGACCTTGAGTAAAACTCAAAGTCCTGCTACAGCTAAAAGATAGAGAAAGGATGAGTAAGACTCCCTATGCCTCAGCCATAGGATCTATCATGTATTCCATGCTATGTACTAGACCCGACATTGCATATGTTGTTAGTTTAACTAGCAAATATCAAAGTGATCCAGGGGCGGATCATTGGACAGTGGTCACAAACATCCTTAAGTACTTGAGAAGAACTAAGGATATGGTTCTTTCTTATGGAGGTGATGAACAGCTCATTGTTAATGGTTACACCGATGCTAGTTCACCGATCCGGATGATTCTAAATCTCAATATGGATACGTATTTACTTTGAATGGTGCAGCAGTGAGCTGGAGGAGTGCAAAGCAAAGCGTTTGGGCGAGATCTTCAACTAAATCGGAATACATAGATTCTTCCCAGGCTTCACAAGAGGCGATATGGATGAAGGAGTTCATTACGGAGCTCAGTGTGCTTCCCAGTGCTCTGGACCCAATGTCTATCTAATGTGATAACCTGAGCGTTAGCGCCAATGCGCAAGAACCAAGGTCACACAAGAAGTTAAACATATCAAGCTACGTTTTTGCGTTATTCGAGAGCATGTCCAAGATGGTGACATAAATATTTGCAAAGTACACACAGATATGAATGTGGCGGCTCCGTTGACTAGACCTCTCCTGAGGGAAAAACATGACCAGCACCAAACCGCCATGGGTGTTCGCTATATTACCATGTAATCTAGATTAGTGGACTCTAATGCAAGTGGGATACTATTGGACATATGCCCTAGAGGCAATAATAAAAGTAGTTATTATTATATATTTGTGTTTATGATAATGTTTGCATTCAAGCTATAATTGTATTAACGGGAAACATTAATACTTGTGTGATTTGTTAACTAATTAGAGTCCCTAGTAAATCCTCTTTATAATACTAGCTTGTTGGTTGAAAGATAATCATGGTTTCCTGATCATGAACATTGAGATGTTATTAACAAAAATATCATATCATTAGGAGAATGGTATGATGTACATACTCCTATAGATAAGCGTAGCATAAAGATCAAGTCATTTAAAATAGTCTAGTTTCTATAATCTTTCAGATACATAGTAACCTAATTCCTTCAACCATGAGATAATGCTAATCACCATCACCGGAAGGATGCTTTGATGACATCAAACACCACTTCATAACTGGGTGGTTATAAAGGTGGCATTAAGTGTTCGGAAAGTAAGTGTTCGGAAACACCACTTCATCCAATTAGCTTACAAGTATGTGACTGGCTCACAAGGGATCACATATCACAGGAACGAGTAAAGAGTACTTTTCGGTAACGAGGTTGAACTAGGTATGCAGAGATACCGATGATCAGACCTCGGATAAGTAAAATATCGAGAGACAAAGGGAAATTTGCTTCGTATTCAAATGGTTCATTCGATCACAAAGTAATCGTAGAAATATGTTAGAGCCATATGAATTTCTAGATTCCTCTATTGGTTATTGATCGGAGAAGAGTCTCGGTCATGTCTGCATAATTCACAAATCATAGGGAGACACACTTAAGGATTCGATGTTGTTTAGTAGATATGGAATGTGAGTAAGAAGACTGCATGTTGGTCGGAGTCTCGGACAGGATCCAGGATATCACGAGGAGATCCAGAATGGTCCAGAGAATAATATTCATATAAGGATTGTTCAATTCCGGAGTTCGGGAATGATTCCGGTGTTTTCACCAGAATGATCTTGTAGGGTCTGGAAGGCTCACCGAACCGGAAGGGGAAGAGTACATGAATGAGTCATGACAAAGTGGAATGGTTGCATCATGTCCTAAGTCAAAGGGTTGTGCAAATAAAAGTGAGAAATCAAACTTCAAAATTGGAAGTCAAAAGGAAAGTTTGAAGGGTAAACTAGGACAATGTATCCTGGTGGAGGGAGGATAGGAAATCTTCTCTGCCTCCACCACATGCCAAGGAGAGGGAGTTGGAGAAGGATACGGACTTCCCCTCCCGTAGCTGCCTCTCCCTATCATAAATAGAGGGGAGGGGGCTGCCCCAAAACACAACACCACCACAACCCCTCCCCACGAACCCGCCGCCAGCCGCCGTTGTCGCCGCCGCCCAAGCCGCCGTCGGCTGCTCCTCCTCCTCTCCGGCCTCTAAACCCTAGAACACTGGGGAACCCTTCTACTTCATCCTACCTGCTCCGGCTTAAGGCGAAGCCCTATAGGATCTCCCCCTACTTCCGACACCACGCCGTCGTGCTGCAACCTCCGCTTGAATCTCAAGCATAGAACTACAACCTCCGCTGCCTACTGGAACAAGGGAGAGAAAGGTCATCATCGAGTACCGAACGTCTGACCGATTGCGGAAGCGCTGCATGCACGCGGCGCTGTAAGGATCATCTACGTGATCATGAGATCGAAAAGTGTATGACTACATCACCCACGAGAATCTTCTCTTGTTAAACACTTTGGAATCGTCAAGGGTGAGTAATCTAATCGACTTGTTCCTACAATCTAGTAGATAGATCTTGGCTTGTGTGTGTTCATGCGGTAGAATTTTTTCTTCCATGCTACAAACCCCTACAGGACCGGTGTGCCTTCCTTGAGAACCTACTTAGAAACATGCATTAATAGGTAGGCATGTTGAATTGAATGTCAACACCCGGATTTTTAATCCCAGATGCCTGTTATGCCATACATCGCAATCCTAGGAATACCATTTTTGCGAGACATAACAGATTGGATATCACAATACATCATCCATTAGAAACCATACATAAGGTCTTACACAAATAGAGGATCTCATGATCCAGTCTTAATACAACTCAAGCAGCGGAATAACGTAATAATAACGATAGCATGGGCGAAGCTCCATCTTCATGGTCACAGGCAATGCTGATGATGGGGGATGATCCTAGTTGTCATAACCTTCCTGCGGTCCATCCTCCTGATAGTCCTCTTCATAGTCTTGCCACGGGAATAGCCAGGGACAAAGCCATGAGTACTCTTTAAGTACTCGCAAACTAATACTAACAAGTGAACTGGTTTTGAGTAGGAAGTACTAGGCTCTAGGTTGTTTTGCAAAAAAGCCAGATTTGTCTCTACTGAGTTCAGAAGCAAACAAAACTAGTTGAAAGTTTTATAACACCTAAGTGGGAACTTGAATTTCATATCACAACCCAGTTGTGGTCAAGTGAAAATCATAAATCATTCCATAAGTTATTTTGAAAACATCTGACGACAGAACATTATGGCCACTCCAACTATCCATAACCGCGGACGCGGCTATTCAAATAGTTTGACACTCTGCAAGGTGGTACACTTTCACCACAACATTCGATACATCCATTAGGAACAATCCTGAATTCACCATACTCAGTATGCGGATAATCAATCCTAACCTTTCAATTACACACCTTAGTATAGGCACCTCTCCTGTGAGTTTGGCCTCCCAACCATGACCAACTTTCATCTTGGGAACTGCACAGGTGGACAATCTTCACAAGGTAGCCTCAGATCAAACCTTGGATGCTAGGGAACCCATACTAAGTTTTATAAATTTCCAGTCAGGCCCTACCCAATTTTGGGGTATTGTGGTTGTACGGTAAAAATTGGAATGGTATCGCATCTAGACAACCATCAGTTTTATAAAGGGCTAAGGCTCATGCCTTAACATTTTCATCATCAAAATCATATGGTGTTCAAGAACACATGTCAAAACATTTCAATAGAATGACTCATCATTCTAAGGTTTTCATAATCAATTTCACCAAGTATTCACATCTAAAGTGATCAATTTTTATGCTTAGCACTAGCAACTATAGGTGGGGGTAAACACTAATGAGGGGTGGTAAACAAGTGTATCTTATCTAAGTTCAATCTCATGCCTCAGGATGACATCAAGATTTGTCTAACTTAGGTCAAGTTTTATGCTCTTTATGCTACCTTTAAAATAATCTTTCTAAGCTCTACAATCACCAAGTAAACTTAACTAGAAAGCTTTGATAAAGAAATAAATTACTAAGCTTGCAAGTAAAACTAGGATTATGGGTCATCAAGGGGTATAACCAAGGCATGCCTAGTGCATTGCATAGATCATACAGTTTTCACAGCTGCAAGTGTTAGCTTGCAATGTGGCAGGTATAGGCTTTCCTTGTGTAGAACAGTGGTTGAAGTTCTCCTCGGCTTCTTCCTCATAGTATTCTCCTTCCTCCTCGTATCCTTGGTCGGTACTAGTGTCTATAAATAAATACGAGGTACACAATCACCAAACAATACTTAACTACTTCTATTTATCACACCAAGGTTTTCACTACATGATCTAGGATCATCACAAACATCACAAATATTAAGGCAATAATTTTATTTCCTTTATTTTAGAAAAGTCATTTATACTCATTGAAAAACTACTTAAGATTTAATATTCTCCAACTAAAACCTGGGATCATGTTGACACATGTCATCATCTTCAGTACTTGGGAATGTGATTTAAAGTGGTGTCACAATTTAATAAAGTTTAACCTTTTTATTTTAATTAAGTAAAGTGACTAGAATTTCCTATGAGGCATTCTTTTATTGCTTGTCCATTATTTCAGCAAGTAAACCTAGATATTTTTATATATTCAAAACTTTCTAGTTAAATGTGATTTTTGAGAGTTGGAATCAACTCAAAAGCTTTTGTGGTTGAATTTTGAGAAATGTTTGAATGCAGAAAAGCTTCTTCCTTGTTATTTTTACTGTAGGTGAACTACAATTCCAAATGAATTGAATCAAATGGGCTTGGATTAATAATTCCAGTGCCTTTCTAACAAAATTGGTTTCATGCATTTTGGTTCAGTGAATCGACCTGAGTTGATTTTTGAATCGAGGTACAAAACTTAGTTTGAAACTAAAAGAATAATCCTAAATTCAAACACTAGGTCACGCAGGAAGTTAACTGGGCCGGCCCAAGGCGCTCAGCGCACGCGGGTGAGTTTAAGTGGGTGTCCCCATGAGTCAGCAAGAGAGGGGGTGCGAAGCGGTACGGGGTGATGTAGACCGCATGATCAACATCTAATCGAAGGGCTGCGACTTATCGTCTCCATTAGGCAAACTACGGCGAGACAGAACCCTAGCGCGGCTAGTGGGGATCTACGGGGGCTCACCGGGGTTCGGGCGAGGGTCGGCGACGGGGATGAACGACGAAGTTGATGACGGCGAACCTCCTGGTACCGACGAATTCTCCTGGGGCGTATCCAATCGCTGGCTCCTTTCTTCCTCCTCCGCTCCAGACTCCGGCCAAATTCCGGTGACCTGCTGCTCGCCTTGCTTCGGGGGTAAGGTGGGGTGGTTCTGAGAGAGAGGGGAGTGTGTTGGTATGAAGAAATCGAGCAAGGGTGGCCTCTATTTATACTGCCAGAAGGGGACCGAAGGGCGTGGGTGGAGCTCGTCGTGGTCATCGGCACAGCGATCTACTGGCATGGGCGACGGTAGGGGCAGTGTGTTGGAGATATGCCCTAGAGGCAATAATAAAAGTGGTTATTATTATATCTTTGTGTTTATGATAAATGTTTACATTCATGCTATAATAGTATTAACCAGAAACATTAATACTTGTGTGATTTGTAAACTAAATTAGAGTCCCTGGTAAAGCCTCTTTGTAATACTAGCTTGTTGATTAATAGATGATCGTGGTTTCTCGATCATGAACATTGAGATGTTATTAATAACAAGATCATATCATTAGGAGAATGGTATGATGGACATACTACTATAGATAAGCGTAGCATAAAGATCAAGTCATTTTAATAGTTCGTTTGCTATAAGCTTTCTGATACATAGTAACCTAATTCCTTCGACCATGAGATCATGCTAATCACCATCACCGGAAGGATGATTTGATGACATCAAACACCACACCGTAGCTGGGTGGCTATAAAGGTGGCATTGAGTGTTCTAAAAGTATGGGTTGAGGCACATGGATCAAGAGTGGGATTTGTCCATCCATATGATGGATAGATATACTCTAGGCCCTCTCGGTGGAATGTCATCCAATTATCTTGCAAGCATGTGACTATCTCACAAGGGATCACATATCACGGGAACGAGAAAAGAGTACTTATCAGTAACGAGGTTGAACTAGGTATGCAGAGATACCGATGATCAAAACCTCGGATAAGTAAACTATCGTGAGACAAAGGGAAGTTGGTATCGTATGTAAGCAGTTCATTCGATCGCAAAGTAATCATAGAAATATATGGGAGCCATATGAATTTCCAGATTCCTCTATTGGTTATTGATTGGATAAGTGTCTCGATCATGTCCGCATAATTCACGAACCGTAGGGAGACACACTTAAGGATTCAATGTTGTTTAGTAGATATGGAATGTTAGTAGGGATACCGAATGTTGTTCGGAGTCTCGGATGGGATCCGGGATATCACGAGGAGATCCGGAACGGTCCGTAGAATAAGATTAATATAAGGAAAGTCCTATTTCGGAGTTCGTGAAAGTTTCCGATGATTTCATCGGAGAGGTTCTAGAAGGGTCTAGAAGGTTCACCGGTCCAGAAGGATAATGGTCCATGAATGTGTCATAGGTATGTGGAATGATTGTATCATATCCAAGGTCACTTGGTGTTGGCAAATGCGAGAGAGAAATAAACATCTAAATTGAAAGTCAAACGGAAGTTTGAAAAGTCAAACTGGAACAATGGTTTCCTATTGGGAGAAGAAACAAGTCCTTCTCTCAATCCAACTTGGGTTTGGGTTTGGATTCAAACCCACCCCTCCCAAGGCTGCCCCCTCTCATAAATAGAGGGGGAGGGCTGCCTCAACACAACATACAAGTTCCAAGCCCTCTCCACCCGAGCCCGCCTCCGCCGACCCGCCGTCGCGCCGCCGCCCTAGCCGCCGCCGACACATCCTTCTCCTCCCGGATTTCTAAACCCTAGATTTCCGGGAAACCCTAATCCACCATAACTCACATCCGGCTTAGGAGAAGCCCTACGGGATCTCCCTACTACTTCCGACACCACGCCGTCGCGTTGCCGGAATCACGAAGGGAGAACTACAACCTCCGCTGCCTCCTGGAACTAGGGAGAGGAAGGTCTTCATCGAGTACCGAACGTGTGACCGACTGCGGAAGCGCTGCCAAAACGCAGCACCGGAAGGATCGTCTACGCGATCTTGAGATCGGCAAGTGTACGACTACAGCACCCACAAGAATCTGCTCTCGTTAACCGCTTTGGAATCTTCGAGGGTGAGTGTTTTTATCGACTCGTTGCTACAATCTAGTAGATAGATCTTGGCTTGTTTGTATGCATGTGGTAGAAAATTTTTGTTTTCCATGCTACGAATCCCTACACGGTGCTGTGCTCCCTGGCGAAGCGCAACGGCATGGTCTCGAGGCGTGGGGTGGTGCGAGACAGTCGGAATGCTGTCGTGCTTTGGGCGGGTCTGACGGGCATTTTAATAGCGCACCGCGGCTACGGGTCGTGCGGAGGTGAACGGGGTTAACTGGCAGTCTCCTGGGACGGTGGTGATCATTCTTGCACGCGGCAAGGGCGGCACGTGGTCTGTGGGCTCGTCTCGAGTGCGGCTCTTTGGCGCGCTCTCGGCATGGCGCAGAGACATAGGGCGCGGGATTTTCTAGAGTGGTCCAGTGGCTTGCTGATCGTTGGCGTTGGACAGGGGGTGGCGGTGGACGGTGGTCAATGTCCCAGATAAGGTTGCTAGGCTTGGTGCTGCTCCGAGCTTGCTGTCGATAGTGGGGTGCCAAGGTGAGGCTCGGCATGGTCACTATTGATAGCAATGGAAAGCTCACAGTGGTGCTAGATCTTGCTAACTAAGCTAGATGATCTACTAAATGTCTGTTGTGAGCTAGAGAGGGAACAAGTTAGGCCAAATCACTGCTCACTATAGTGTTCGATGTTTGATGAAATGGCCGAAAGAGATTTGAATTTGAATTTTTGGTTCAAACTTGCTGGGTGCACTAGTCACATACGAGGTAGTCTCTGGTTAGTTGGAAAGGTCAAGGGGCACTAGTTTGGTTGGTTTTTGAAAATGGGTGATCGTCACATATGTTAAAGATTCAATTTTGAATTGTCAGTTGAATCAAGTTTCCAAATGTTTCTGTAAGTTGGAAAGGTGCGATTTGATTCAATTTTAATTGATCTAGCAAGGGTTGAAAAGAAATGGAAGTGTTTCTGTTTGAAATCTTGGACTAGAAACACTCAAAGTGGCCTAGTGAGCAAGATTGGCAAAAATGACCATTAGCTCATTTTGTTTGTTTTTGAATTTCTCTTGATTTGTTTCTTCTTGGAAATGTTTTAGATGATGTTGTTTTCATATTTAAACCATTCCTTGCTATTTACAACAATCAAACAAGTCCATTCATGCATTCATACAACCATCACATACACACATGCATTCATATGATGTTGATTAACAAAAGTTGTTGTTAACCCTAATTTTGAGTGATTGGAATTTGATAATCATTGTTCAATATTTTTGGGATGTTACATTAAAGCAACCAAGTGGCTGATGCGAGTGTTTGCATGGTTGGCACTACCATACACGTCATCACACAAGGTTCAAGTCCCTGCGAAAATAGCACAAAAAATAAAATGCATCGGTTTGGTCTACGAACATAGTTCGTTTACCCCACCGATAAAAGGAAAGTAAAAAATAAATCATAAACATCTATAGAGAATTAAAGTGTAGGAAGTTCCTGAGGTAGAACTTTTATTGCTTGCAGATATTCGGCTTCCCCTCGATCAAGGGAGAAGATCCCATGCCGATTTTCGAGGTTTTAGAGGAAGTAGGGAGAAAGTATACCGAAATTTTGATACCTGGGTTACCATCCCATATTGATTTTGTGGTTGCACCAACTATACGACCGCAAAAATATTTCCCTCCGTATAGTTGGTTGTTAAACTTTCGGTATCCTGGAAAAGATATTTCACAAAGGCATCGGTAAATATTCGACCGTAACTATACTCCTAGCATTTTTATTCCCGCCGTATAGTTGGTCGTTAAACCTTCCGGTGTCGCCAAAATTTACATGTTTCTTCAAAAATTCTTTCTTAACCCGAAACTTAGCGAAATCCATGTTTGGACAGAAAAATGACAGATTAAATTTTTGAACAACATTAGCATGTATAAAACGGGATTTAAGTACAACTGAGTTATGCAACACAAGTAACAATAAATTCTACCTTTTGAACACTTCAATAAGATAACTCTAATAGAAAGACATGCAAAGAATAAAAGTGCCAATGCAACATGAATGCAACTAGACTCAAGACACAAAACTAAGAAAGACGCCTAATGACTTCTGGGTTGCCTCCAGGGAAGCGCTTTCTTATAACCAAGTAGCCAGGCTCTTATCCTCCACCTTCATTCAGCAATGGAGGCAACTATAGGAGTAGTTTATCTTACCTCCAATGAATGTTTTCATGATTTATATCATAGTTTTCTCTAAGATGTAGCCGCTTGCGGTGCATCGGTATCTTGTAAGTGTTCTCATTGTCACATGAGGATGGATGCACCAAGCATGGTAAATATGTATTCTTTCCTTCCTTCATAGAGGTTGTTAAATATTTATTATCAAACTTTGAATCGTTACCTTGGTTACTGTTTTGAGGGTATAACTCATAATGTCCTTTTGGAACCCGTAGCTAGGTCTTTGCCACCGGACTTTCCTGCACCTCATTAGTTAGACAAAAGGCATAGAAAAAAGGTATGGGAGTCACACAGGGTTCCTTCTTTGGCTCATCAAAATTTATTTCACCGAAAAAGAGTATTTAAACAAACACTACTAGAATCATCAAAAACTACTTCAGGGCAATTATCAGGGATTATAGAATAATTTAAGTCCTCATCATCACTAGAATCAGAAGAATAATAAAGATCAGGAATAAGTGAGGGATAAGGTTTGAGAGAGGCTTTCAATTTATTCCATTCCTTGATTTCTTTTTCTTCTTTCTTCTTGATGCGTCTTTAGTTTCTGCGATACTCTTCATAAAGCATCCACCAGGGATTTGATGTGAGATTGCATCACCCCAGATGACGCTGAAGAATCTCGACGCCTAGATGTGGACCTCCTCGAGGAGGAGCGCGTTTTGGCATGCCAAAGATCCGCCATCTACCAGCAGAAACTACATAGCTACCATAGTCGCCACGTTCGACATCGCTCGTTTAAAGAGGGGGATCTAGTGCTTCGACTTAAGCAGAACAAGTCACACAAATTATCCCCACCATGGGAAGGACCGTTCATCATAAGCAAGGCACTACTCAATGGGTCTTACTACCTCGTTGATAACCGTGAACTGGAGGATAGACCCAACGAGGATCATAAGCCTGAGCGACGTGACCCAGATGATGACTAACCGGAGCTTGATCGGCCATGGAACATAGCACAGCTACGTTCTCTCTATACTTAGCATTTTTTATCTATTGTGTACCTCTTATATGATCAATGGAATAAAGCTCTCTGGTTCACTCATATTTCTGAGTCTTTTACCTCCTTTAGTGTTCATTTTTTGATCGTATAAAACCTTTATGCACAAGCTTTGCGATTGCACTTGTAAAAATTCCGCCTACGAGCGTTAGCTTAAGTTTTATTGTCTACACGTTCTTTGTCGTTTTTATGTTGATTCTGGAGTAGTGACTTTTGGAACTTATTGTCGGCGATTTTGTTGTTAGGTTATTGACGGTGCCATTGGGCATCATCGCCTAAGCGCATAGTTCTGACAACGAGTCTTCCGACTCACGAAAAGTCAATCATAAAAACCAGAGTAATGGATAAGCGAGCACTTGCTTAAAAAATATGTACATGCTGGAACTAGTTCTTGAGTAGCAGGAAGTAACAACCATTGTTTTTCTGCCTTAAGTTAACAAGTAATTTTTTCCACATACAAATTTCAGAGGAAACAAATATTACATATTGTTTTTTCATTCCTCTGGAGCAGGTGACTTGGATACAGTGTCATCGGCAGCAGGAGAGCCATCCTCCTTGAAGTCGGCGGTTTTGAGGGACTCGGAGGAGCTTTGGTTGTCGCCGTCAATAATCTCCATGGGCACGAAGACGTTAGGGTCGACCAACTCGGAGACTCCGGTATCATAACCCGCGAGCGACACCAAGATAGCTTTATGATCTATTTTTTGGCCATCGTCGTCCATGTCGGGGATACCGGAGGTCACCATGTCGATGTCAGTGTTTTCGTAGTGCGCCTTGACCATTGACAGCGCCATCCTCGTGCCAGCCCGGGTATAGGAAGCTTTCCAACTTACGATATGCTCAGGGGCTTAGCGCAAAATCTACAAGAACATCATCACGATATCCACCGCTTTGATGTTGATCTGGAGGTGCTTTGCTATATCCTTGGCCTGCTTGATGGCGGTGTTGATAAAGTTGCTGGCAAGGACCATGCACTCTTTTGGCAGAGGAGGCGACTCAGTCAAACCAATAGGAGCTGCAAAATTCCGACAAAGGAACACATGAGTTCAATAACACAAAAAGTTCATAGTATTTAACTTACAGAAGTACAAGATGGAGAATCACTTACTGAAGATGCTAATCTCAACCTGCTGGAGGGTATCCGCCATGGAGTCCCGTTCTTGTCGGAGGACCTTGTATGCTTCAAGATTGCGCTGATTTTGCTCATCGATAGCTTTCTTGTGCTCTTTCAGCATCACAATCTCCTCCTTCAAGCGGTTCATCTCCGTGTTAGCGGATTCCTGCAGGACCTTCATGGAGTCTTCATGCATATTCAACATATCCTTCCTCTCCTTCTTAAGGATATTGTTTTCGCTATCCAACAACTCAATATGCTTGGATTGCTCCACAATGTCCTTGGCCTTGTTAATAGCTTCTGCAAGTCGGAGACAGAACACTACATGGTGAGTACTCGGAGAATGTTAGCACAAGACCAAGTCGCAGTACGAAAATGAAAGGAAAAAAACTCTTGCTCTTTGAGATTTGATCCTTCAAGAAGGAAGTTTTACCTTTTTCGGCTTCCAAATCCGCACGCATCTTCTGGAAGTTCTCGTTGGCCACGCCTCTCTGAGCATTCTCATTCTATGGAAAGAAAATTGAAAGCTATTTAGTCTACTTGGAGCATCTAGCCGGATAACTATCCACCTATAGTCTTGGGGGCTACAGTGAATGTTTTTTAACTTGGCAATATGCTTGGTCTTTCTTTAAGCATCTAGTCGGAACTAATTCAGTTTTCAACTAGAAGCTTGGGGGCTACAGTATAAAGTTTTTTTAACTCAGTCATATGCTTAGTCTTTCTTTAAGTATCTATTCGGAACTAATTCAGTTACAACTATAGACTTGGGGGCTACAGTATCAAAATTTACAAACACTACGTATGCTACTCTGAAAGTATCTAGTGGGAATAATTCATTCAAACTAAATACTTGGGGGCTACAGTGATAAGTTTTCTAGCTTAGTAACTCCTAGAGCATTTAGATGCAAAATCCTATGGTTTTCCGTCAAAATCCTCGAGGGCTACAGTGGGATACTCGTATAAAATGCAAAAGGCAAATAAAACTTAGAAGTGCAATGATCTTGAGATTGGTAGCACTCTCAGCAAACAACTTGCTGAAGGAAAGGTTGTTTTCTCAAAGGATATCTACTTGTCGGAGAAGCTCCTCAAGACCGCTGGTTGGAGATGTTGGCACTGCACCAAGAACCAAAGTGGAGCTGCTCGGCGTGAGCGCCGGGAAGACTATCTTCAGGAATTCTGTGGTTGTCCTGGGTGCAGAGGCACCGCCATCAGCAGACGTTCCACCTACCACCACCGCTTTACCGCTACCGATGGCATCCTTAGCCGGAGCTTCAGCCATTTGAGTTGTGGTGCTTTCTTGCATTGCTTGTTCGCCGACAACGGCAAGCTCCACGGAGTCACCTGAGTCCACTTCCATGGCGAAAGGGCCAGATGCATCCTTGGCATGTGAGCTTGTCGGAGCGGATGTAGTATAAACGCTAGGAGTGACGGGGGTGATGGCGGGAGATTTGTGGTGAGACACGTCACGATGCAACATATCTTTAATATTTCTAGAAGCCCCCAAAGTTTTGGAGGTCTTCTTCAAACTAGTACTGACCTTCTTCTTGAAACATGTAAAAAGTATAAGTATAGGAATAAGACGAGCAATGGACAGTGTCGGAAGGAAAGAGACTTACATGACGGGGGGTGCTTTGGCAAAAGGAATCCCGGTAACCTTTATTTTCTCCGCCTCTAGGGCGGCAGTGGACTCTTTGGAGGCTCCACCCTCCGTCTTCTTCTTCTTGCCTCTATCGGAAGCGTCAGAGGTGGAGCTCTTCCGCTTTCGCGCCAGCGGGACATCGTCGTCGGACACGACGGTGACTTCCTTCATATTTGATCATAGATTTGGACACCCATGCTATCCTCCTCTAGACTGCTGAGTTGTTAAGTGAAATCCCAAAAGTGTTAGATGAGATGGTAATGGTTAGACGGAAGAACTGGAGTATATGTCATACACGCAAAATAAACAGGTACCTCTGGGCACTTGCCCTCTTTGAACATGTCGTAGATGATGTCGAAGCCACGCTTCCTGTCCTTCACCTTGACGATGTCCTTGATGCGGAGCTTGACGGAGTCACTCGAGAAGTTGTCCTCGGAAATGCGGAGGCTATCCTTCCTCTCATTAGAGTACTCGTGCATCATCTTGGAGCGGTGCTGCAGAGGCTGGATCCGCCAGACAAACCAGCACATGGCTAGGTGCAACCCGGTCAGACCCGTGTCAACGAAGCACTCTATACACCTAATGGTGCATGAGGCTTCGTTGTCAGAGGGAAGGGTGGACTGGGTTCTCCATGTCGGGGCTTCAGCAGCGGCTCCGTCGACGAAGTCCGGATACGTTTCTTCTCGGCCGGTCAGAGGGATATCTCGGCCATAGAAGTACGTCTGTTACCAGTTCTTGCAGGACTTATGGCCGACGATTTTGGGGAACCGCCGACCAGGCCAGATCTTAAAACTAATTGTCCCACAGTTCCTAAGCTCGTCCTTGCCGTCTCCGGCTTCCCTCTTGACGGTGAAGAAATAAATAAAGAGATCTAGCCTAGGCCTAATCCCTAAGTAACCCTCATAGAGCTCCTCGTAGTTGCTAAGCGCGAGGATGCTATTAGGGCAGAGGTTCTGAGGCTGTACTCGGTAATGGCTAAGGACAGCTAGAAAAAATTGGAGATGGGCAAGGAAACGTCGCGTACCAATTGGGCCTTGAGGTACACCTTCTCTCCGGCTTGGGGAGAAGGGGTGACCTCGCCGGCCGGCGCCGCCCGCCAAACGAGCCCCTTCGTCGCAGGGAGGTAGCCCTCGACGAGCAATTCTTTGATGTCACGGTCCGTGATGTCAGAGCCGCACTAGTCCCCTTTGTGGGAATCGCTCTCCTCTTCCAGCAACTCCAGCGCCACTGGATTGCGGTCGCCGCCTGTGGATTCGACCACGGCAGACTTGGGTATCACCAAGCCCTCTGGGGGCACATGAACGGTGCTCGCCGGCTTCGCCGCGGCATCGCTTGACGCCGCCATGGAGGGAGTAGAGCTGCTGCTTGCCATTGGAGAGGTAGAGGTGGTGACTGGAAGGATTGAGGGGCTAGGGTTTTTGCGTGCGCGCGGAGACCTCGAGGAGGTGCTCGCTGGAGGAAGAAGACGACGCAAGACGAGAATGAGGTGAAAAGTAAAAATCCAGCATAGTTATAATTTATAACCCATGGCGTCAAGATT
Organism: Avena sativa; assembly: GCA_916181665.1. Lineage (NCBI taxonomy): Eukaryota > Viridiplantae > Streptophyta > Magnoliopsida > Poales > Poaceae > Avena > Avena sativa. The sequence continues at coordinate 175,506,348 of OV702295.1, forward strand.
CATGCGAGGCGATCGAATGGTCGGCACGTGGACGACGTGTGCAGGTGCGTGCGAGAAAATTTTGCCACGTTACCAACAGTCGCTGCCAACGGTTCGTATCACTCGGGCAGGAAAAACGGACATGATTGTGTTCTCTGCATGTGTGAGTTACGAGGCGTCGCTGACCTATGTCTACGTCGTCCTAGATGTCACTACCAGGTGAGCCATCACATCGGAATATTCCGGCATTAACGGATCCAGACCGGCTACAGAAGAGTACGATAGAAGATTCAGCAATTCTACGACTTACAAGTTGAGGACGGAGAAAACCTTGCAGGGTTCTTAGGAGGACTACAAGATATTGCTTGATTATTTGCCGACATCCATCTAGACGGAGCATTCAACCTGAACAGGCAAGACGGCGCAAGATCTCGGAGTTCTTCGGGGGCTACTGTTGGGGATATGCTATATGGGTATCCTCATAGCATGTATCCTATCCGGATAAGCCAGGGTGGCCCACAGTTGGTAGCATGGTCCATGGCCTACTGGGCGTCCTAGTTAGATGGATCTAGAAGGGAGGACCATGCCGGATAAAGGAATGCTACGGAGGAGTCAACTACGTACCCGGAGCCTTGGAGTGCAAGACACGCTAGAATAGATGTAAGCAGTGTAGGACTCTGTAACCTGTCCGGCTAGGACTTTTCCCTGTAACCCTAGGACCTGGCGACTATATAAGTCAGGCCTATGGGAGCCTTTAGGGAACGATAACTTAGACGCTCTAGTCACCTCTCACAGCGAACCAATCCCTGTAACTCGGCGCATAGCCATTATAGTGATTTATAGCAGGAGTAGGATTCCACCACCGTTGTGGGATCTGAACCTGGGTAAGCTGTGTAACCTCGTACCCGTCAACTGTCCGCCTTCCCCCATATCTCTAAACACGCACTATGAGGACCCCTCCATGGCGTACTCGTCAGCAATACCATGACAGCAACCACCAATGATGTGATGTGAAAATGCATCACCCCATTTTTTAAAAATATTAGAGAGCATTTGGTGGTCAATTCACAAGTTGGTTTCAACTAGAACCCCTCGACGCAACCCCCATGATATAAAAAAGTTTCTGCCGATCTAGCTGGAAGGGGATCAAATTTGGCCTGGAGCTACCACGTGGCTCTTCCTAGAATTTTCCAAAAAATCATTTCCAGGTATAAAACATGGCATTTCTTCAGAGATCCAATAAGAGATTAGCAATACCCGACACATAGACAGGAACCCTCACTGCCACGATCTCGGCCGAATTTGGAACCAGCATAAAAAATTCAAAAAATGTGAAACCTTCGCACATAATCATTTTATGTTACCTAGTTGCAGGTAAAAATAACAAACTTGGCATTTGAGTATTATTCGAGAAAAGTGGTAAGAGAAATAACTACCGCCTCTGGGATTCATGGAGTTTAAGGCAAGATGAGATAGGTCATGAACACAGCCATAACATAGTTTGTTATAATGTGCCCATATTCCGCACATGTGTGTTCCTTGTGATGGTAAACAATGTTTCTTCATGAATTTTTCACAATCTCTGCTTGGAAAATCCATTTTCCCGGTGCTGAAAAGGTCCTATTTAGTGAAGCAGCCACCAATGATGTTATGTGAAAATGCATAACCCCATTTTTAATAAGTAATAGAGAGCATTCGGTGGTCAATTCACCGGTGTGCTTCACCTAGAAACCCTCAGCGCAACCCCCGTGATATAAATAAGTTTCTTCCTGTCTAGTTGGAAGGGGATGAAATTTAGCCTGGAGCTACCATGTAGCTCTACCAAGAATTTTCCAAAAATTCATTTCCAGGTACAAAACATGGCATTTCTTCAGAGATCCAATAAGAGATTAGGAAGACCTGGCACATAGCCAGAAACCTTAACTCCTGCGATCTTGGCTGAATATCGAAACCAGCGTAAAAAAACCAAAAGAAATTCAAAAAATGTGAAACCTTCGCACATAGTCGTTTTCTGTTACACCTACTTGCAGGTAAAAATAACAAACATGCTATATGAAGATTATTCGAAAAAAGTGTCCATAGAAATCACCTACCGCCTTCGAGGATTCATGGATTTTAGGGCAAGATGAGCTAGGTCATGACCATAGCCATAGCCTATATTTTTATAATATGCCCATGTTCCGCACATGCGTGTATCCTGTCATGGCAAACAATTTTTCTTAATGAAGTTTTCATGTTCTCTGCATGAAAAATCCATTTTCCATTTTCTCGGTACCGAAAAGGGCCTATGTAGTGAAACATACACCAAGGATGTGATGTGAAAATGCATCATCCCATTTTTAATAAATACTAGAGAGAATTTGGTAGTCAATTCACCGGTTGGCTACACCTAGAACCCCTCAGCACAACCCCCTTGATATAAACAAGTTTCTGCAGGTCTAGCTAGAAGGGGCTCAAATATAGCCCGAAGCTACCTCGTAGCTCTCCAAATTGTTTTCCAAAAAACCATTTCCAAGTATAAAACATGGTATTTATTCAAAGATCCAATAAGATATTAGAAGGACCCAGCATAGCCAGGAACCCCAACTATTGCAATTTTGGCCGAATTTCAAAACCAGCATAAAAATTCAAAAGAAACTTTATAAAATGTGAAACATTCACATGTTGTCGTTTTATGATACCTAGTTGCAGTTAAAAATAATAAACATGGCATATGAGGATTATTCAAAAAAAAGTGTTCACAAAAATCACCTACCGCCTTCGAGGATTTGTGGCTTTCAGGTCAAGATGAGCTAGGTCATGACCATAGCTATGGCAAAGTTTGTTATAATGTGTCCATATTATGCACATGTGTGTATCCTGTGATGGTAAACAATGTTTCTTCATGAAGTTTTCATGTTCTCTACATAGAAAAAACATTTTTCATTTTCCCGGTGACAAAAAGGGCCTATTTTGTGAAGCATCCACCAAGGATGTGAAAATGCATCACCCCATTTTTAATAAATACTAGAGAGCATTTGGTGGTCAATTAACCAGTTGGCTTAACCTAGAATCCATCGGTGTGTAACACGCCAACATTTAGGAACCAACGAAGGGTAGAAATAGGAATCTGATCATTTGCATGCATTCATCTGTAAAATTCTGGGTAATTTTTTTGCCAAACAAAAAACTAAGGAGATTAGAATTAGCTCTTTATAGTGATTCCTATAAATTTTTGACATGACCTTTAGGAATCAATGAATTTTGGGGAAACTGTTTGAATTCAAATTCGAAATATAAATCATCTGGAAATTATTTGAGAGCTAAAAGCAAGTAATATTAAATTGTTTTCCAAAAATATTTAGTAGTATTGTTTGATTACATTGTATATATAAATTAAACAATAATGAGAATTTAAAATCAGATAACAAAGTAATAAGAAAGGTATTCTTATTTCTTTTCTTTATTCCATTATAATAATACAAAGGGAGGTAAATATATTAAATAAAGGGATTACAAAAAACAAATTACAACGAAATGAAACTTTATTAAATAATAATAATATTATTAAAAAGGTTCTTTACAAAAAGGATAAATAGAAGATTACAATGTAAGATAAAGCCTAGTCTATCTATTTACTTCTATACTAGATCTTGAGCTTCCAGATCTTTGTTCCTGCAAAAGAAAGAAACTCAAAAGGAAACAAGATGTTCAATTGTTAGTATTACTCTCAGTGGAGAACAATGAAGTGCACTGTTCCTATTTATATCATTGAGTAAATTAAAGGGGGGGAATTTCACCAATACATAATATCTATTATTTTAAACAAACAGCTTCAGATCAACATCATTAGCTCAAGAAAAGGGGCAAGTTTCAACAGGATAGTAACTAGTAAAAGTTTAAGCAGTGAAAACAAACTCACTTGATCTGATCCAAAATGAACAACATAGTGAAGCAGCTCAATCACCTAACTGCATGCAGTGTGCTGTTGACATAGCAGTAGCATCTCAAATATTCAAAAGGGAATACACTACCACAACACAACTGATGGTTATATCATTCCATCACAACATTCTAAAGAACACAGCCAGGACCACCATTTATCTTGCCAAATCCCGAACAAATCCACCAGTCAATACACACAACAAACCAACCAAATCATCCATAGGATGGTGACATAAGGAGGGGTGGTGCATGAGGGTACCAAGGCCAAGTACAAGATCACAAGAGCAAGGAGGAGCAGTACAAGTACCAGGAGGTGCAGGAAAAGTTCCAGGAAGTTATCACCACTCGAGGATCAAGCCATCTAGAGCAAGGAAATAACCACATCACTTCACCAACTACTAATAGGTTGGTGATCTATGAAGCAAATATGCTTTGAATATGTTCTTATCCATTCAATAAGCAAGATCTATTGGATAAAGTTGAATCCTCAGAGATACACCCAAGTGGGGTGTATAACTCCTCATTGTATATAATAAACAATCAAATATAGAATATGGGGAAATCTCAAGACAAAATCTCAGTCTGTGCATCATGGACCTGAGTGGTATTCTCTAGTATTTAAACTTGATATAAGAGAACTCGTTGGATAAGCACTAGTGGGCACATTCCAGGAATCGCCGCACCTCAGTAGTTGCTTAGACTTATGAATTTCTTTCACAAAGAATCAATCATAACACTTCTTGTAAAGTTTATCAAATCGTTTTCCTAAAATCTATAGGAATCATTTCTTGGAACTAACTATCATGGAACACCTGAGAAGGGAGGCAGCAGATTAAAAACATCTTTTTTTACATATGTTTGCCTCGGACCATCATCATATGCCAATTTATCCAACAAGTAAAACATTATATTTGATTGAGTTCTTCAATTCTTTCAAATGCAAGCCAATTCAAAATAACAGTTTAGGAAAAACTTAGTATCAGACAGGACTTGTGTACCATTCAATAGAAGGTGTCACAAGAACCCATACTAACTATGTAATCCATTTAGAAAGGTTTCATAGCCAAATCTTCTCAAGAATATAATTAATTATTTTCTTAAAAATAATAGTTAGGAATCATATTTGTTCATCTATGATGCTATCATCTGAATTCCTTAGAGAATATTTAGACTAAATATACAACTTTGATGCTTTCATGTTAAAGCATAGCAATCAGAATCAATGAATCAATTTCAATCCAGATTTTTTCCATAACATCACCAATCAAGTACATGACAGTGCATAAAATCCAGATAACAGTTCATTATCAAAAGTCACTCTCATTATTCACAATCTCGATATCACAATAAATTTTACATAGCTAGATTCATTAGATAATCACATAATACAGCTTCATCATCTTACATAAGCATAATACTAAGGGCAGAACCCTAGCATAGAGGGTTGACCCCTAGAGCAATAGGTAACCCTAATTAGGGTTCATAATAAACAACCACATAGAGGAGAGCTAGGTGAGGCAGAGATCAAGAGTGGGAAAGAAGTAACTTACTCGTGGTCCTTGCTGAGAAGTAGTAGAGAAAGAAGAATGGCCGACAAGCACGCACATGACAGCACGGGGAGCACCCGAGGGAGCTGCAACCGGTGCCAAGCCGCAAGCACGGTAGCCATGACAGAACGAGCAACGCTGGTGGCACCACAGGGCCACCAGAGCCGCGACACAACACCATAGGGATGGCGAAGAACCACATAGCCGGCTACCACCAAACCCTAGGGTTCGTGGTGGAGACAGCATGTCCAAGAGAAGGCCCTAGCGACGAATCAAGCATTACCAATTGATGGAGCGTCATCGACTATCTCTTCACGCACCCTGGCAGTGGCCGAAGAGGCTGGAATCGCACGGGGCAACGGTGATGGCAGCACAATGACATGGCGGGTCGAGAGAGAGAGAGAGAGGAGAGAACGCGAGTGAGTGAGAGAGACGAGGTGTGTAATGGGCCGATGCAATCCAGAACCACTCGAGTGAGTGGGTTTGACCAGCCCAGATGGGTCGGGTCAGGGCTGGGCCAGCCCAATGGGCTAGGTCCAGATTTTAGAAGAACAATCTAAATAATTTTTTAAAGACCAAAATAACCCAAGAGCTAAATAATTCCTAAGAAATGGTATAAAAATCCTAATAATACAAATAATATATCCGTCAGTTCAAAAAAAGCTACACAATAACATTAAGATTTCTATTTTTAATAGAATAAATTTAGGTTAATTATTTTTATAATATTTATTCCTTACGGAATTTTATAAAAATAAATAAAATACCTAAAAATAATTAAATTTATTTTATCATTCTAAATTAGTATAGTATTTTAAAAAATACTAAATTGCTATTTAGATTAGTAAAAATAAATTTTTATAAATTAAAATAAACATTCTTAAAAAGAATATTAAGAAAATAATAATAAGAGTTAAAATTAAATAAAAATAAGGTTTAAACTCTTATATTATTACATTATATCACAAAAATATTTATAAAACTTTAGGGATTACCCATTATCAATTTATTTTTATTAAATAAAGTAATGTCATATTTTAATAAGGTCGGTAAAACACACATAGAAGATAACTAATAAATGATGCATTGCATTATTATGCATAATCATTATTACTTCTTTAAATATTGTCCTTACCAGGCAATAATGTTATTTTGTAGAAATAGAAGCTCAAGTTCGAGTGCAAGCATTCGACTTCACTACCTTGCAGTCACAAGGAAAGTTCAGCACTTTCCCATGTCCTTTGTTGATTATTTATCAAAGTAATCGCAAATCGTGTGTTATCATCTATGTTTTGAAGAAAAAATATTATTTTCTTAAACGAATAAAATGTTATTATCATCCTAAGTGATGGTAAAGATAAGGTAGGCAATGGAACTTAGGTTTCCAATTGCAATGAGAGTCATCACATACGAATTAATAACCCATGACATCAGTGATTCTAGCACCATATATTATAGGTTAAGCATGAGATTTGGAATGGGACGGAGAATTCAGATGGATCTTCTTCCTTTCATATGTAGGCAAGACGACCTTAACGTGACGTTGTGATTCCTTGTGCGGATCCAGCATATCGGTGGGCACCCTTAGGCCCCATGGTTTTGGTGTCTAGATTATCTCTGAGCGGCTGTCGGATGTATATTCAGACCTTTATGGAGCTTTCCAGGGGCATAACCGGTTCATAGAGTCTCCGAGAACTCACTGGGGTTGTAGCTTGCCTGAAAGGGGGCTTAGGAGAGATGTAGTCGGCCCGAAGGATAGTGCATACATATGGGGTCACGGAGAGGAACAATGATTTGCTTGGATCACCTACTGGGCCCAACATCACGGAATTGTGGATGGGAAAGTACGCCCGGTTGTGCAGCAAGCAATTGATCTCTCATGGGTAAAGCAAGGCATCTCTACAGAGTGTAAGAACTGTAACTTGTTACTCCCTATTCCGGGAAGAAACTGCGAGCGCGGCATGAAAGGAACTCCATGATGTTCTGGTCAACCTGTGAAGGATGATGGGCATAGTTTTTGATAATAAAATCAATCTTTGAAGAAATTTTTGTGAAAACTGAATAGTGCCAAGGACTGATAGTACGAGTTGGTAGATAAAGCATCAAACTTCACACCTTGCATATAATGAACTTGCTGGGTAACGTTCTTACTCACTCTTTCCTTTCATTCCCTTCTTAGACTCTGATGATCCAGAAGACACTCCGATGTACGCAGCTGAAGGACAAGAGGATGTGTACTATGAGTAACCAGACCTGTCCGGAGGAGTAGAAGGGTGGACTATGAGATACTCTATGGAGTGGAGGGCAATGAGTCCGAGGATTTTCCTTAGTTAGTAATAAACTAATTGAGTCGAGCAGCATAAACTTTATATATTAAGTTGTTGATCTCAATTCTGGTTATAAGTTTGAAACTTGAATCTTCTGCTGAAACTATATAAGTTTGGTTTGTAAGTTTGAATCACTTGAAGTACTAAACTTGTGGTACTGTAATAATAATGAAGTGTGTATGTCTGTAATATGGATCTGCAATGTTTCTGTTTTACCACTCTAAGGGATGTGATATTTTCGGAAAGGTCTTCTATGGATGTCATGTCCACGACTATAGTGTACTACAGAAGTAGTGGTATGCTGGGTCATCGCACGGTGCAACCCCCACGATATCAACAAGTTTCTGTAGGTCTAGCTAGAAGGGGCTCAAATTTAGCATTGAGCTACATCGTATCTCTCCCAAGAATTTTCCAAAAAATCATTTCCAGGAACAAATAATTCCATTTCTTCATAGATCCAATAAGAGATTAGAAAGACCCAGCACATAGCCATGACCCTAATTGTCACGATCTCGGCCGAATTTCGAAACCAGCAGAAAAAATTAAAAAATGTGAAACATGCGCACATAGTCATTTTATGTTACCTAGTTTTAGGTAAAAATTACAAACATGGCATATTAGTATTATTCAAAAAAAAGTGTTCAAAGAAATCACATACCGCCTTCGAGGATTCATGACTTCTAGGGCAAGATGAGCTAGGTAATGACCATGCGCACATAGAAAATCCATTCTCCATTTTCTCGGTGCCAAAAAGGGCCTAATTTGTGAAGCAACCACCAAGGATATGATGTGAAAATGCATAACCCCATTTTTAGTAAATACTAGAGAGCATTTGGTGGCCAGTTCACCAGTTGTCTTCACCTAGAACTACTCCGCACAACCCCGGTGATGTAAAAAAGTTTTGGTTGGTCTGGATGGAAGGGGCTCAAATTTAGCCTAGAGCTACGTCGTAGCTCTCCCAAGAATTTTCCAAAAAATCATTTCCATGTACAAATAATGGAATTTCTTCAGAGATCCAATAATAGATTAGCAAGACCCGACACATAGAGAGGAACCCTAATTGCGGCGATCTCGGCCGAATTTTGAAACCAGCATAAAAAATTCAAAAAATTAACATAATTTGAAACCTTCACACATAATCATTTTATGTTACCTAGTTGTAGGTAAAAATAACAAACATGGCATTCGAGTATTATTCGAAAAAAGTGTTAACAGAAATCACATACCTCCTCCGACGATTCATGGCTTTCAGTGAAAGGTGAGCTAGGTCATGACTACAACCATAGCATAGTTTGTTATAATGTGCCCATATTCCGCACATGCATGTATCTTGTGATGGAAAAAAATGTTGCTTCATGTAGTTTTCACAATATGGAAAGTCCATTTTCCTTTTCTACTGGTGCTGAAAAGGGCCTATTTAATGAAGCAGCCACCAAGGATATGATGTGAAAATGCACCACCCCATTTTTAATAAGTACTAGGGATCATTTGGTGGTCAATTCACTAGTTGGCTTAACCTAGAACCCCTCGGCCCAACCCCCGCGATATAAAAAAGTTTCTACCGGTTTAGCTGGAAGGGATCAAATTTAGCCTATAGCTACCTCATAGATCTCCCAATAATTTTTCAAAAAAATATTTCCAGGTACAAAACATGGCATTTCTTCAGAGATCCAATAATAGATTAGGAAGACCCGGTACATAGCCAGAAACCCGAACTGCTACGATCTTGGCTGAATATCTAAACCAGCGTACAAACTACAAGAAAAAATTAAAAAATGTGAAACCTTCGTATATAGTCGTTTTATGTTACCTAATTGCAGATAAAAATAACAAACTTGGCATATGAGGATTATTCGAAAAAAGTGTTCACAGAAATTACCTACCGCCTTCGAGGATTCATGGCTTTTAGGGCAAGATGAGCTAGGTCATGACCATATCCATGGCATAGTTTGTTATAATGTTCCCATATTCCGCACATGCGTGTATCCTGTGATGGCGAACAATGTTTCTTAATGAAGTTTTCACGTTCTCTGCACAAAAAAACCATTTTCCATTTTCTCGGATCCGAGAAGGGACTATTTTGTGCAGGAGCCACCAAGGATGTGATATGAAACTACATCACCCCATTTTTAATAAATACTAGGCAGCATTTGATGGTCAATTCACCAGTTGGCTTCACCTAGAACCCCTCGGCACAACCTCCACGATATAAACAAGTTTCTACCGGCCTATCTAGAAGGGGCTCAAATGAAAGCATGGAGCGACGTCATAGCTCTCCCGAGAATTTTTCAAAAAATCATTTCCAGGTTCAAATAATGGCATTTATTCACAGGTCCAATAAGAGATTAGCAAGACCTGGCACATAACCAGGAACCCTAACTTCCACGATCACGGCCAAATTTAGAAACTAGAATAAAGAAAATTTAGAAAATGTGAAACCTTCGCACATAGTATTTTTATGTTACCTAGTTGCAGGTAAAAATTACAAACATGGCATATAAGGATTATTGAAAAAAGTGTTAACAGAAAACACCTACCGCCTTCGAGGATTCATGGTTTTCACGGCAGTATGAGCTAGGTCATGACCATAGACATGTCATAGTTTGTTATAATGTGTCCATATTCCGCACATGTGTGTATCTTGTGGTGGCAAAAAATGTTGTTTAATGAATTTTTCACGTTCTCTGCACGAAAAATCCATTTTCCATTTTTTCTCTATCGAAAAGGGCCTATTTAGCGAAGCCAGCCACCAAGGATGTGATGTGAAAATGTATCACCCCATTTTTAAAAAATACAAGAGAGCATTTGGTGGTTAATTCACCAGTTGACTTCACCTAGAACCCCTCGGCGCAACCATCGCGATATAAACAAGTTTCTGCAGGTCTAGCTAGAACAGGCTCAAATTTAGCATGGATCTACCTCGTAGCTCTCCCTACAATTTCCAAAAAATCATTTCTAGGTACAAAACATGGCATTTCTTCAGAGATCCAATAAGAGATTAGTAAGACCCGACACATAGCCAGGAACCGTAACTACCGCGATCTTCGCCAAATTTCAAAACCAGCATAGAAAATTCAAAAAATGTGAAACCTTCGCACATAGTCATTTTATGTTACCTAGTTGCAGGTAAAAATAAGAAACATGGCATATGAGGATTATTCAAAAAAAGTTTTCACAGAAATCACCTACCGCCTTCGAGGATTCATGGCTTTTAGGGCAATATGAGCTAGGTCATACCTATAGCCATGGCATAGTTTGTTATAATGTGCCCATATTCCGCACATGCGTGTATCCTATGATGGCAAACAATGTTGCTTCATGAAATTTTCACGTTCTCTACACAGAAAATCCATTTTCCAATTTCCTGGTGCCAAAAAGGGTCTATTTTGTGATGCTACAACCAAGGATGTGATGTGAAAATACAACACCCCATTTTTAATAAATACTAGGGAGCATTTGGTTGTCAATTCACCAGTTTGCTTCACCTAGAACCCCTCGGTGCAACCCCGCGATATAAACAAGTTTCTGCCCGTCTAGCTGGAAGGGGATCAAATTTAGCATTGAGCTACATCGTAGCTCTCCCATGGATTTTCCAGAAAATCATTTCCAGGTACAAATAATTGCATTTCTTTAGAGATCCAATAAAATATTAGCAAGACTAGGCACATAGCCAGGAACCCTAACTACCACAATATCGGTTGAATTTCGAAACCAGCATTAAAAATTCAAAAAATGTGAAACCTTCGCACATAGTCGTTTTGTGTTACCTAGTTGCTGGTAAAAATTAAAAACATGGCATATTTAGATTATTCAAAAAAGTGTTCACAAAAATCACCTACTGCCTTCGAGGATTCATGGCTTTGAGGGAAAGATGAGCTAGGTCATGACCATAGCTATGAAATAGTTTGTTATAATGTGCCCATATTCCACACATGCGTGTATCTTGTGATGGCAAAGAATGTTGTTTAATGAAATTTTCATATTATCTGCACGAAAAATCTATTTTCCATGTGCATCTTACCGAAAATGGCCTATTTAGCGAAGCCATCCACCAAGGATGTGATGTGAAAATGCATCGCCCCCTTTTTAATAAATACTATAGAGAATTTGGTCGTCAATTCACCAGTTGGCTTAACCTAGAACCCCTCGGCGCAACCCCGGCGATATAAACAATTTTCTACAGGTCTAGCTGGAACGGGCTCAAATTTAGCGTGGATCTACCTCGTAGCTCTCCCAAGAATTTTCCAAAAAATCATTTCTAGGTACAAAACATGGCATTTCTTTAGCGATCGAATAAGAGATTAGCAAGACCCGACACATAGCCAGGAACCCTAACAACCACGATCTAAGTCTAATTTCGAAACCAGCATTAAAAATTCAAAAAATGTGAAACCTTCGCACATAGTCATTTTATGTTACCTAGTTGCTGGTAAGAATTGAAAACATGGCATATGAGGATTATTCAAAAAAGTGTTCATAGAAATCACCTATCGCCTTCGAGGATTCATGGATTTCAGAGAAAGATGAGCTAGGTCATGACCATAGCCATGTCATAGTTTCTTATGCCCATATTCCGCACATGCGTGTATCCTGTGGTGGCAAACAATGTTGTTTAATGAATTTTTCACGTTCTCTGCACGAAAAATCCATTTTCCATTTTTCCTCTATCGAAAAGGGCCTATTTAGCGAAGCCAACCACCAAGGATGTCGGGGGGATAACCCCCGGTAGGGTCACGAGAGGGGAAACATAGCGCAGCTCGGTTGGCTCCGAGTAAAGAAAGAACCTGGCCGGGTAAGAACGGCCGAGTAAGATAAGCATGAAAGCCGACATACAAACTATGACGGTCCCCATAGGACAAAGTTGTAACCCTTGCAGGAACCAACGAGCCGAGTCAACCGAGGAAGGGCCGAGTCAAGAAGGACACGTGGCACCTTTCCGAGTAAGGTTCAGGTAGGACCATGGTAAAGCATGGTCAAAAGAGAAGAGCGACGCCGGGTGACACAAAAGGAGCCGGGTGACTCCCAAAGCATGCGCTGATGTACAAAGTAACAGCGTGACGCCAAAAAGAACAAGAAGCAGCGTACCAGAAGACCGTTAGCTGTCAAGATTTATGGACCGGGCCTCTAGGCTTAGGGTAAGCCCATGACCCGGCCCACATTATAGGGACCAATCCAAACAGTAAACCCTATAACCCAAAGGGGTATTAGCTAGCTAGCACTACCTATATAAGGGAGGGCATAACAGAAGTAGAAGGAGGTTGGACCAAGTAGGGAACTAGTGCTGTGAACTCTAGCCTAAACAGCTCAAGGAGCACTTGTAATCTTTGGGGAATCAATCGAATTGCCAAGTCTGGAGAGTTCTTCTTGTTCTTCGTGCATGGCTCGACCATGTACTCCCTCCCCGGTGACCACAAGCACCCATTCGGCCCCCAACTTAAGCCTACCCATGGCATCTGTCGTGCCACCACCACGACAGTTGGCGCCCACCATGGGGCAGAAGTAGGTGCTTGATGGAGACTTCATCCGGACGGGCAACATCATCGCCAAGACCAGCGAGCGCGTCTACTCCGGCCTCATCTAGAGGTTTAGAGCGCTCAACTTCGTCAGCAACAACGCGGGCTACTTCGTGACCAAGCCGCTCCCTAGGGGTGGTCGCTTCATCAAGTTCGGCGAGCACCAGGTCTACGACACGGTGCGCGTGGAGCGCGCATATCCTGAGCATGTCGTCCTGGAGCCGGATCCTCCAATGGCTCCTGTCGCGGGAAAACCACGTCAACTTGTCTCCATGGAGGTAATGATGACAGCCCCAAACCCCACAGATCCTCCAGTAGTTCCAGTGGTGCATGAGAACGCAGAGGGAGGAAATCATGAGGAAACTCCAAGGGCTGCAAGAACAGAAAAGGCGCCACTGGAAAAACCAGAGAACATAGCTAGGAGCAAGAGAGCTAAGGAGCTGCAGGAAGCGATAGACAAGTTGGCAGAGCTAGTGGCACATGCAACTGACCCGGCGCGTGTGCAAGCCAAGTTGGAGGAAACAAGGATAAAAGTCCTGGATAAAGCCAAAGAGCTAGCACAGTTATAGCAGGATGTGGATATCACCATCCGAGAGCTTAACTCGGCAAATGGAGTCAAGGGCGCAAAGACCCGGCTTGATGCAACGAGATTGAGAGGAAGGAACCTCAACGAAGAGCTGGCAGATGTGACATCGAAGATAACACCGGAGAACAGCAATGAGACAGCCATCCGTCCGACGTACAACACAGCAGTAGAAGCAGCAATGGCAGAATTACCCCACTTGGAGGGGGAAGCAAAGAAAAGGCAGCAAGAACGAGTCAATGAGTTAGTAAAAGCAGCCAGCATGCTGAATGAGGCGTATTACAGAGCAAATCCGGGTATAGCAGAGAGGTCACAGCTGGTTCACTCGGCGACTCCTGTCCCGGCAAGATCGGTTGGACACACAGCATCCTCACCCGGAGCGGCGCCTAGGCCGAGAAAAGAAAAAAGTGTGGATTCTGGAAGAAACAAGCAGATGGTCGCCTATGATCCGGCAGTGGTTCAAGGAAACCCAGCGCATGCGCAAGGGGCAAAAAGAAATAATCCCCAAGAAAATGAAAACTAGGAAAAAATTGGGCAGAGAAATGACAACGGAGGGCAAAATTTGGTGCCTCATGCTAGGCGCGGAACTCACTCGGCCGGAGGAGGAAATCCAGCTCCGAATAACGCACCAGCTCATCCGGAAAGATGACAGCAAAGCGCGGGAAAAGCAGTTCAACAGCCTGCTGACCCGAACGCGAATAAGTATAATGATGGTTACTCGGCTATGGTAAATGACGGGTATGAACTGCCGGATCATGCATATCAAGCAATGGGAGCAAGATTCGGAGGCAGGAACCTTCAACCGGATGATGCAAGGCTGAAGCTTGACCACATAAAAATGGCAGATATAATTGAATCGCAAGGTCCGCAGGGTCCACCGTGCTTTGGCCCAAGGATCATGAAGGAGCCACCGGTGCCAAATTTCCAGCTGGCCAGAGGGAAAAAAACGTATGATGTAAGCACAAAGCCAGAGGACTGGCTCATAGATTATGGAAGCGCTGTGAAGACCGGGCAGGGAAACTTGAGATGGGCAGTACGTTACGTGCCGCAGATGCAGGAAGGACCAGCTCGGATATGGTTGAACAATTTTCCACCCGAAAGCATCAACAGTTGGATCGATTTTCACGACGCTTTCATGATCAATTTCACGAGCACTTACAAGAGGACGAACCGCCCACAACAACTAGCAATGTGCAAGCAAAGACCGAATGAGACAGACCGGGAATTCCTCACAAGTTGGTGTACGATGCGTAACTCTTGTGAAGGGGTAATCGAGTCACAAGCAATCGCATGGTTTGCACAGGGATGTAGACATGGAAGTGTGTTGTGGCAAAGGTTACAAAGAGATATGCCGGCAAGCCTGGCAGAGACGATAAGAATCACCGACTCGTATGCGTTAGGAGATCCAACTCAGCCACTTCTCATGTCGGCAGACGGGATGACTGAGACTCAGATCTATGACGCTACCGGGTCGCAACGGCGCCAGGAAAGATCCGAATACAGAAGCAAGAGAAGAGACAAAAGACCCGATTACAGATATGGTTCGACTTAGGTTGCGGCTGTGAGTCAGGATCATACAGATGCTGGAAGTAGTCAGCATCAAAGGACAAATGGCCAACAACAATGGGTGCGAAAGAATGACGGCAAAAGGCCATACGATCAGAGGAAGCAGTATCAGGACTGACAAAAATACACCTATGGGATGATGCTGGATCATTCATTTAAGTTTCACATGCCTAGTCCGAGTAAACCAGCCAATCACACGACAAGGCAATGCACTTGGTTTCAGAAGGGAGATAGAGTGGAATCGCCAAATAAGCAGCTTCCACCACCTCCTCCTCCACCACTTACAGGAGGAAATGCTCAAGCAGTAGGAACAGATAACAAATATGAAAACAGGCAGCCGAGGTATCAGAATAAAGAAAGAATAGAAGCTGTGCACCAGGTGCACAATCCAAGAGGTGACGATGCTCATGTCGGTCACGGAACCAGAAATGAGTATAGAGAACATCACCAGAGCTATGTTGTCTTTGTCACGGAGCCAAATGACAAGAAGAGCCAGCAGCGATGAATGATGGAAGTGAATGCCACGATGCTGACAATTTCCAAGTACATGCATTGGTCTGAGCAAGAGATAACTGGGAGTATAAAAGATCACCCCAAGATTATGCCAACCCCTAGAGGATACGCTCTGGTTTTGGATCCAACATTCATGGGCCCAGATATCAACGTGAAATTTTCAAAGGTATTAATCGATGATGGCAGTAGCATCAACATTATGTACAAGGATACCATGCTCAAGTTAGGCATTACCATGAACATGATGGAGCCGACTAAGACAACTTTCCACGGTATCGTGTCGGGACTGTCTTGTGAGCCAATTGGCAAGATCTAGGTCGACGTCTTATTCAACAATAGAGAAAATTGTCGCACTGAAGCTATAGAGTTCGAGGTGGTAGATTTGGTCAGCTCATATCATGCCTTACTCGGTAGACCGGCTATGGCAAATTTTATGGCTACTCCTCACATCGCTTACTTGAAGATGAAGCTGCCAGGCCCATGTGGGGTGATCACAATTGAAGGAGATTACAAAAGATCTATTGCTTGTGCCTCAGTCGGATCTTCACTGGCCGAGTCACTCGTCATAGCACAAGATAAAAGTCAGATGTTGGAAGTGGCAGCATTGGCCAAAGCAGCACAAATGTCCATGTCGGCACTCACCAACCCGCATGGCAGTGTGTCATTTCAAACTACCAAGGAAACCAAGAAGGTTTAGGTGGATGAAACTTTCCCAGAGCGTACAGTTACCATTGGGGCTGGCCTTACAGACAAATAGGAAAACGAGCTCACCAGCTTCCTCCGTGAGAATCGGGATATCTTTGCATGGTCCACTCAAGATCGGCAAGCAGTTCCGAGGGAGCTGGCTAAGCATTCTCTTCATGTAAGGCCAGATGCAAAGCCGGTGACGCAACCCCTCCGCCGCTTCGCCGAAGATAGGAGAAAAGTAATAGCTGCCGAGATTGCAAGACTTTTAGCTGCTGGATTCATCATGGAAGTACTGCACCCGGACTGGTTGTCCAATCCAGTCTTGGTCGAAAAGAAAAAAGACGACCCGAACGTGGAAGTAGTATGGCGCATGTGTATTGATTACACGAACCTCAATAAGGCGTGTCCAAAAGATCCATTTCCTCTGCCTCGGATCGATCAAGTCATAGATTATACTGCTGGGTGTGAGTTGTTATCGTTTGTGGATGCGTATTCAGGATTCCATCAGATACCACTAAATCCAAATGATCAACTAAATACAGCTTTTATCACCCCGTACGGGGCTTATTGCTATCGCACCATGCCATTCGGATTAAGAAATGCAGACGCAACATATCAAAGATGCATGCAAAAATGCTTGCAAGATCAATTGGACAAAAATGTTCAAGTATACGACGATGACGTGGTAATAAAAAACAAACAAAGTCATACTCTAATTGAGGACTTGCGTCAAACATTCGCAAACTTGAGAAGATTCCGGATGAAGCTTAACCCGGAAAAATGTACATTTGGTGTCCCGGCTAGGAAGTTCTCGGATTCCTTGTATCCAGCCGAGGAATCAAAGCTAACCCGACAAAGATCAGGGCCATCGAAAGAATGGAATTGCCAAAAAACCCTCAATGATGTCCAGAAGTTTACTGGATGCCTAGCCTCGTTGAGCAGGTTTGTTAGTCGTCTAGGTGAAAAAGCCCTACCACTATATCAGCTGATGAAGAAATCAAATAAATTCACATGGACACAACAAGCTGATAGCGCTTTCCATGAATTAAAGAACATGTTGGCAATAGCACCAATATTAGCGTCACCATTATCCAAGGAGCCAATGTTGCTCTATGTCGCTGCAACCAACAGAGTTGTAAGTGCAGTAATAGTGGTTGAACATGAAGAAGGGGGCAAATCAGTCCAAAGACCGGTGTATTACTTGAGCGAAGTGCTCTCTGTCTCGAAACAGAATTACCCGCATTATCAGAAGATGACATATGGGGTATATATGGCAGCAAAGAAGCTGAAACATTATTTTCAAGAACACCCAATCCGGGTAATATCCGAGGCACCTATCTTGGATATATTGGGCAGCAAAGATGCCAGCGGCCGAGTCGCCAAATGGGCCATCGAACTGGCACCATACACTCTACAATATGATAGGCGAGATGCAATAAAATCTCAAGCTGTTGCATATTTCTTTGTAGAATGGATGGAAATGCAGTACGAACCACCACTGCCAGATCCGGATTACTGGAAAATGCATTTTGACAGGTCCAAGACAAAAATGGGTCTGGGCGCCGGGATAGTGCTCACATATCCAAAGAGGGATCAACTGAGGTATGTGTTGCAGATTCATTTTGCTGCTTCTAACAATGTTGCCGAGTATGTAGCACTTGTCCATGGCATTAAAGTAGCCAAGGAAATTGGTATCAAAAGGATCATGTGTTTTGGCGATTTGGATTTGGTGATTCAGCAAGTGTCTGGACATTGGGATGCGCTGGATGCAAACATGGCATTATATCGTTTCCACGTGCAACAAATTTTGGGATATTTTGACGGTTGTGAATTTCATCACATTCCTAGAGCAGAAAATGAGGCCGAGATGTATTATCCAAACTAGGATCATCTAGGCAAGCAATACCACCAGGTAGCATTGGAGCATCTCAAGAAGCCATCGATCAAGCTGTCACCGGAGTCCGAATCAATGAGGGTCATCCTGGCGAGTCAAGAATCAGAGGCAGTGCCAATGGACATCAACTCAGGGGTAGGTTCGAGTCACTCGGGGACTGATCCGTTCAATTCAGGGATCGCCAAATCACACTCGGGGACTCCTCAGGTTATGTCGGCAGAGCATATGTCGGCGGAGCCAATGGACATTGATGTTGAAGCAGACCCGGAACCACTAATACCAACGTGGGCACAACCAATATTCAGCTATTTGAAAGATGGGACCTTGCCGAGTGATGAAACATTTGCAAGGCAAACAGCACGGAGGGAAAAAGCGTACACCGTAATCAACAAGGAACTCTACAAGCGAAGTGTGACAAGTGTACTGCAGCATTGTATCAGCTCAGAGAAAGGCCAGGAGATCTTATTGGATGTCCATCAAGGAGAGTGCGGGCACCATGCATCATCAAGAGCATTGGTAGCCAAGGCATTCCGACATGGATTCTACTGGCGAAGCACATTGTCACAAGCGCAAGAGTTAGTCGGAAGATGCAGTGGTTGTCAACACTATGCGTCCAAGTCGCATTTACCAGCGTCACAATTGAAGACTATACCAATCACTTGGCCTTTTGCAGTATGGTGCCTAGATATGGTAGGACCATTCAAACTAGCAAGAGGAGGTATGACTCATATCTTGGTCATGATTGATAAGTTCACCGAGTGGATAGAAGTGAAACCAATCAAGAAATTGGACGGTAAAACAGCTGTCACATTATTAAGGGATATAATTCTCAGATACGGTTACCCACACAGTGTGATCACTGACAATGGCACGAACTTTGCCAAAGGATCTTTTGCTCGCTTCTGTGGGAAACACCGAATAAGACTCGATGTAGCATTAGTCAGCCATCCAGAATGAAATGGACAAGTTGAATGGGCTAATGGCTTAGTTCTGTCCGCGATAAAACCCCGCTTAATGGAACCACTCCAGAGATCACCTGGTTGTTGGATAGAGGAACTACCCTCAGTACTGTGGAGCCTAAGAACAACTCTGAATCGGTCAACTGGTTATACGCCATTTTTCCTCGTATATGGGGCTGAAGTAGTTTTGCCTACCGACATAGAATATGACTCGCCAAGGATAAGGCAATACTCGGAAGCCGAGGTAAAAAAGGCCTGAGAAGATGGAGTAGACTTACTCAAAGAAGGAAGGGAACTGGCATTCTCCAGATCCACTATATATCAACAAAATCTCTGACACTACCATAGCCGGAAAGTGCAACCTCGTGTTTTTCGAGAAGGAGATATGGTGCTAAGGCTGGTGCAGCGCACAGCAGGAATGCATAAATTATCACCTCCATGGGAAGGTCCATTCATTGTAAGCAAAGCATTGCACAATGATTCCTACTATCTCATAGACACTCGTGAAGCACAAAAGAACAAGGCGGACAGGTCAGGATATGAAACCAAAAGGCCATGGAATGTGGCACTGCTTCGTCCCTTCTATACTTAGGAGAAGCAGTGCATGTATAATTCGAACTCTCATATGTCGGACATCTTTTTTGGCTATGTTCTAATAATAAAATGGTATGATTCGAAAAACTGACTCGGGGACTACCCCTTAAGTTTTCCATTTCAATTATCTTACATCGGCTGGCGTGATACCCGAAATTTATCTCGGAACAAGTAGTGTTTACTCAGAAGAAATCAACTCTTTGAATATGCTGTTGTTCGAAAACACGGCTTCATGGCAAGCAAGGGAAAAAGATGTAAGACGAGTACACACGAACGCCGGATAAGTACAAAGGAGAAACGTGAGTCGGCTTTAGTTTTTGCCTAACTCTCTGCAGGTCGCGTTATACTACGTGTCAAGTAATCTCGGCCAAGTTATCCAAGTTTCATACCCGCTAACTATGTCCTTCGTACTTTGAGACCCTAATGTCGAACACCTAAAAAGGTAGACAAGGGCCAAATGCAAGGAAAGGTGACACGGAAAAATGAAACTCGGGGACTTGCCTTGAATGATTCGCACTTACAGCATAACGCAAACATATAAAGCTTATCAAAAGGCACATAATCAAACTTAAAAGTGCAATGTATGTTACATATGTATCCGTCATACCGGGGATCTGATCAAAGTTCGAGTGTTGGTTAGCCTAGGAAGCGGAAGAACATGGATCATCTGGATTGGCCGGGTGATTGGAGCCAGGAGTGGTGATTGGAGCATTGGCCGGGTGAGGGGCATCTGTGGCCGGGTCATCTGGATCATCTGACTCGGTTGCTTCACTATCGCCACCCTCTTCATCAGCAACTTCGACGAGCGGGTCGCCAAGGTCGAGGAAGCTAGGCCGTTCACACCAAGTGTGCACCATGGTGTACTCGATCATGGCATAAGCTCGCTCCTGGCGCTTCTTGATCAGCTCCGGGTCACTCAGCCATTTCCCATCACCCCTTATGCAAGAAAGAACATCGAGGTTGATGTCCTCGTAAAATGAAAGCACGAAGGAGAGAGCCTTGTCTGCTCCAGCTCGGCCGGCCGACTCATGCCATTGATCCAGCCGGTCCTCAGTAAGGAGCAATCTTTCAGCAAGTGGATCGATGAGTTCGGGTGCGTCTTCATCCGGCCAGATCATGCGAAACGCATGAATAGCCGACTTAAGAAGGTCCACTCTGCAAGACCTGAGGGTCTTGACCCGTTCAGACACAGCTGCGAGGAGCTCCTCCATGGACACCTCGCCATCAGCAGGAGCACCAGCTTCGTCTCTCACTTTCTACATGGCTCGGATGGCAAACATGTTGGCCTCAGGAAAATTCTCTACAAGCAAAAAGAGAAAGTTAGCAAATAACAAGGGCAGATGGAAGAAGTCCAGAAGGACTCATACGGTGCGTAAAGAGTAAGAACACACTACCGAGAAAGAAGTTGATGGCGGCGAGTTTGCTATGCCAAGTCTTGGGTTTGGCTTGAAGGGCATCCAAGTTCAGATTTGCCGACTCGACCGATGATTTGGCCTCGTCGAGAAGCCTCTTGGTCTTCTCAGCGCTGGCGATCTGCTGCTCATTCTTCTCAGCAAGTTCTTCCTTCAGCCCTTTCACCTCGGCCAAGTGCTTCTGCTCCGTCTCGGCCATCAGTTTCTTCAGCCGAGTCACCTCATCGTGCTCCTTCTGGAGTTCGGCTTGGTGCTTCTATGCTTATTCAGAACAAATATTTGTCAGTACCAACAGAAAACTTTCAGCTATTGGCTTAGGGAGGCAAGAAATTTTCTCTCGGCCTCGCTGATTTGCGGGTGAAGATCATTGATGGTAGACTGAGCAGTGGATGTGGAACAAGAGCGAGAGAAAAAATGAGAAAATGAACCAAGGAAAATTACACCGAATAGAAAAACGGAAGAGCAAAGATATTACCTTGGCTGTGGGTGTTAGTCTGTAGCTTCTCATACTCAAGTTCGATCTTGCGATGCGCCAGGATGAGCGCTTGGTGCACTTTGGTGCGCTCGTTATGCGTGAGCTAATCAAAGAAGACAGAAAATAAGGAAGAGTCAAGTCAAGCAACCTGCCGAATCAAAGATCTTAAGAGCTTACAGCCGAGTAAGTTCCTTACTCGACAGTAACCTCGAGGGCTAGCAATCGAAGATCTAACATACAAGCTTGGAGTAAAGGATTTAAAGACTAAGTGACTATTGAAGACCTTACAGCTGAATAAGTTTCTTACTCGGCTGCAACCTCGGGGACTAGGTGATATGTATAAAGGAAATAGTCAATAATACAAAAGAGTAAGAAGTTAATTTACCTCGTTCACCTCGTCGGCGCGGGCCATCAAAGCAATGTCCTGCTGGGTCATGTCGGAGATGGCCTTGGGGCCTAGCTTCAGCTTCTTGCCAGCACGAGTGCTGACCTCCTTCTCGCCTACGACATTCCATGCCACGGCGTAAGGCTTAGCCGAACCTAGGCTCTTGCCACTGAGCGTCCGAGTGAGAACTCGACCCGTTTTCAGGGCGGTTCCCACAGTGGCACGGGTCGCAGCAGCAGAAGTATGGAGGGTAACAGCCCTGGAGCCATCACCTGACCCGGCAGCTGCAGATTCGTCCCCCTTACCCATTGAAGCGATCATTGTCCCCGACGTCGGAGGCAGGATCTGAGGAGCAGAACCCGGAGCGCAGACTAGCGTAGTTTGCTTGGAAGAGGTGGATTTGCCAGATGAGCGGCGAGTAGAACCAGAAGCCGTGGGCTGGGTCTGGCACTTTGACAGAATTGGAGAGCGAGCAGAAGGATTTGGAGAAGAACGCGGAGCCGCCTGACTGGACGCAGCAGTTTTGTTGGCTCCAAGATCAGGAAATTGTTCATCCGCATCATCTTGAGGGCTGATGCCAGAGGAACTGGTGGCAAAAGGTTTCTTAGCGCCAGATTCGTGGGAACCAAGATCAGGAAGTTTCTCCTGGCCAGCGCAAGGGGCGTCAGCCATATGACCCACCAGGTCTGACTGACACTGAGAGGCATGAGCCTCAACAGTGGGAGCTTCGACCCGTACGGGGCTTGGCACCACCGAGTCAGTTGGAGGAGGCGCAGGCCTTAGCGGCGAGGCAATGCTAGACGCAGCCTGGCTTGCCGACAAAGGTGCGGCGCTGAAGACAACGAGAAATATATAAGAGAACATCAGTGATGAAAAAGAAAAGAACGGAGCAAGCAGAGTACAAAAAGCTTACCCGGTGATAACGGGGTCACGGACGACTCGGCGTGTGACTCGGCGCCGAGCAGTTTGGCGAGTCTCAGCCAGTATGGCAACAGCAGAGGCAGCAGGAGCTGCCGGAGTGGGCTTATTCTTCTTGGCCGGTTGAGTTCTAGAGGAGGCTCCGCGTCGCTTTGGTTTAGCGACAGGAATCTTGTCGACTCCGCCCACGGCGAGAGGAGGAGTGTCATGTATCTGGCCATCTGCATAAGTAAATAATGGGCTTACTCGGATAAGCAAGGAGATTAAGGTCACAAGGCATATACCTCCAAAAGCGTACAATCATCATCCTCATCATCGTCAGACCAATCTTGTAAGGGATTACGAGATTGACTCTTACCCGAAGCTGAAGAAGCCGCAGTATGCGGGATGGGCATGAAGCACTCCAGGTCATACTCGACCTCATCCGAGTCAGAGCGGTCCCCATGATAACTAGCAGGAGGGACAGTACTGTCATCAACCTGGAGAAGGAGATTCTGCGGAGGACAAACAGAGTGAGAAAATGAAAACTAAACTAAGAGTGGCAAAAGAGCTAAAGCCTACTCGGCGAGAAAGTAATTCGGAAAACTTACCCAGGGGACAGGCCTGACCCGGCTAAACGGTGGGCAACTCCAAGCCCGATCATCCTCCAAGTTCAATCTAAAGATTGAGCTTACTCGGCGGGCAATGGAGTCATGGGTGAGCTCCTTAGTGAAGTGCCGAGTGGGATCGTGAGAGCCACTCATGAAGCACATCTTGTGGCTCCTCGCTTGGATGGGACTTACCCGGCGTGAGATGAAGGTGCACATGAGGTCGGAGTCGGCGAGATGAAAGTTTTCATCCGGCGACAACAACCTTTCCAGGATAGCGTTAGCCTCGTTTACCGCAGTGTCTTGGTCGCGCGGGTCAAGCTGCTAGTGCTTCTTGTGGGGGACCTCCTCCGAGAAAGGGGGAAACCGGATGTTATCAGTGGACCCGCTGTTTTTGACATAGAAAAAGGTTCTATGCCACATCTTGCAAGAATCAAGCCCAGCAACCCGAGGAAAGATGGAGTCTCTCCTGGGCGTGATGCTAGCAGCACCGCACCGAGTCGGCTTCTTCTCGGCACGGGGAGCACCGGGATGGGGAACAACTTAAACCCTAAATCTAAAATACTTGGCCCACAGAAGAACCGTAGGCCAAATCCCAAGGCAGGCCTCGCAAGCGGAGATGAAACAAGAAAGAGAGCCAATCACATTGGCAGGAAGATGGTGGGTCTGCAAATGGAAGGTAGAAAGAAACGACGAGAAGAAGGTGCTCACAGGAAGAGCGAAACCGCGTTAAAAATGGGAAAGGAAAACCACCCGCTCGCCAGCTTGGGGCTTAGGAGAGATCTCACCGGAAGGGAGACGGCAATCTACCTGCAGCGGAATGCGTCTGGTGGAGCGGAGCCACTCCACCTCCTCGATTGAGATCTCCGAGCCTTCCCAGCCGCCGCGCTCACCGGCGGGAATCTCATGCTCCTCAGCATCATCAGCGCCGTCACGAGCGTCCATGAGATCAGCAGAGTTAGTGTCCTCCGTGGTTGGAAGAGGCTTGGAACAGCGTGGACCCGTACTGGAATAGAAACAAGAAAGGGGCAATCGCAACACAAGAACATGAGGAAGAAGGAACCGCAAAGGGGGAAGTTCGATTTTGCGGGCGCAAGGAAGAAGAAAGGGCAAGGGAAAACTGAGCGGGCGTGGGGGAAGTGGAAACCCCCAACCTCTACTTAAGGACAGTAAAAACCCTGGTCGTGGGATCTATCTGTGTCGTGCGGCCAGCGTGTGGCCGTGTATCAGGCCGGGAAAACCAATCAGCAAGCGCCACGTAGCCAAAGATACACGAAAAATCCCGTGCCACGTCATGACTAGAAGGACAAGAGGCGCAGGTCGATGGGACTGCCACAGTGACGGGGAATAACTGCGCAGCCGTCACTTTGCCGCCAGGGCTTGGAACAAAACTTGAAGCAAGTAATCATGATTACCAGCTGTCGGTGTCTGAAGCGCACCAAAAATGACTCGGAATTATCCAAAATAACTCGGCTCGAGGCAATAATGAGCCAAGAAGTCAAAGAGTCGACCCGGAAATTGTCAGATTGACCCGGCAAGGTGCGAAATTGCGACAGATAAAGGCAAAAACTAAGTTCCACTCACACAAAAGGAACCTGGAGACACCTAACAGCTTGAACTGCTAGACCTCACCAGCTTCGGGGACTAATGTCGGGGGGATAACCCCCGGTAGGGTCACGAGATGGGAAACATAGCGCAGCTGGGTTGGCTCCGAGTAAAGAAAGAACCTGGCCGAGTAAGAACGACCGGGTAAGATAAGCATGAAAGCCGACATACAAACTATGACGGCCCGCATAGGACAAAGTTGTATCCGTTGCAGGAACCAACGAGCCGAGTCAACCGAGGAAGGGCCGAGTCAAGAAGGACACGTGGCACCTTTCCAAGTAAGGTTCAAGAGGGACCATGGTAAAGCATGGTCAAAAGAGAAGAGCGACGCCGACTGACACAAAAGGTGCCGGGTGACGCCCAAAGCATGTGCTGACGTACAAAGTAACAGCGTGACGGCAAAAAGAACAAGAAGCAGCATACCAGAAGACCGTTAGATGTCAAGCTTTATGGAACGGGCCTCTAGGCTTAGGGCAAGCCCATGACCCGGCCCACATTGTAGGGACCAAGATCCAAACAGTAAACCCTAGAACCCAAAGGGGTATTAGCTAGCTAGCACTGCCTATATAAGGGAGGGCATAGCAGAAGTAGAAGGAGGTTGGACCAAGTAGGGAACTAGTGCTGTGAACTCTAGCCTAAACAGCTCAAGGAGCACTTGTAATCTTTGGGGAATTAATCGAATTGCCAAGTCTAGAGAGTTGTTCTTCTTCTTCGTGCATGGCTCGACCCTGTACTCCCTCCCCGGTGACCACAAGCACCTATTCGGCCCCCAACTTAAGCCAACCCATGGCATCTGCCGTGCCACCACCACGACAAAGGATGTGATGTGAAAATACATCACCCCATTTTTAATAAATACTAGATAGTATTTGGTGGTTAATTCACCAGTTGACTTCACCTAGAACCCTTGGCGCAACCATCACGATATAAACAAGTTTCTGCAGGTCTAGCTGGAACGGGATCAAATTTAGACTAGATCTACCTCGTAGCTCTCCCAGGAATTTCCAAAAAATCATTTCTAGGTACAAAACATGGCATTTCTTCAGAGATCCAATAAGAGTTTAGCAAGACCCGACACATAGCCAAGAACCCTAACTGCCTCCATGTTGGACGAATTTCGAAACCAGCATAAAAAATTCAAAACATTTGAAACCTTCGCACATAGTCATTTTATGTTACCTAGTTGTAGGTAAAAATAACAAACATGGCATATGCGGATTATTCAAAAAAGTGTTCACAGAAATCACCTACCGCCTTCGAGGATTCATGGATTTAGGGCAATATGAGCTAGGTCATGACTATAGCCATGGCATAGTTTGTTATAATGTGCCCATATTCCGCACATGCGTGTATGCTGTGATGGCAAACAATGTTGCTTCATGAAATTTTCACGTTCTCTGCACACAGAAAATCCATTTTCCAATTTCATGGTGCCGAAAAGGGTCTATTTTGTGATGCTGCAACCAAGGATGTGATGTGAAAATACAACACCCCATTTTTAATAAATACTAGAGAGCATTTGGTTGTCAATTCACCAGTTTGCTTCACCTAGAACCCCTCGATGCAAACCCCGCGATATAAACAAGTTTCTGCCCGTCTAGCTGGAACGTCATAGCTCTCCCATGGATTTTCCAAAAATTCATTTCTAGGTACAAATAATGGCATTTCTTCAGAGATCCAATAAAAGATTAGAAAGAACAGGCACATAGCCAGAAACCCTAACTGCCACAATCTCGGTCGAATTTCGAAACCAGCATTAAAAATTAAAAAAAATGTGAAACCATCGCACATAGTCGTTTTATGTTACCTAGTTGCTGGTAGAAATTAAAAACATGGCATATGAAGATTATTCAAAAAAGTGTTCATAGAAATCACCTAGCGCCTTGGAGGATTCATGGCTTTGAGGGCAAGATGAGCTAGGTCATGACCATAGCCATGGCATAGTTTGTTATAATATGCTCATATTCCGCACATGCATGTATCTTGCGATGGCAAACAATGTTATTTAATCAAATTTTCGTATTATCTACAGGAAAAATCTATTTTCCATGTTTCTGTTACCGAAAATGGCCTATTTAGCGAAGCCATCCACCAAGGATGTTATGTGAAAACACATCACCCCATTTTTAATAAATACTATAGGGAATTTGGTGGTCAACTCACCAGTTGGATTAACCTAGAACCCCTCGGTGCAACCCTCGCGATATAAAAAAATTTCTGTTGGTCTAGCTGGAACGGGCTCAAATTTAGCCTGGATCTACCTCGTAGCTCTCCCAAGAATTTTCCAAAAAATCATTTCTAGATACAAAAGATGGCATTTCTTTAGAGATCGAATAAGATATTAGCAAGACCCGACACATAGCCAGGAACCCTAACAGCCACGATCTTGGTCGAATTTCGAAACAGGCATTAAAAATTCAAAAAATGTGAAACCTTCGCACATAGTCGTTTTATGTTACCTAGTTGGTGGTAAAAATTAAAAACATGGCATATGAGGATTATTCAAAAAAGTGTTCATAGAAATCACCTATCGCCTTCGAGGATTCATGGCTTTCAGAGAAAGATGAGCTAGGTCATGATAATAGCCATGTCATAGTTTGTTATCCCATATTCCGCACATGCGTGTATCCTGTGGTGGCAAACAATGTTGTTTCATGAATTTTTCACGTTCTCTACACGAAAAATCAATTTTCTATTTTTCCTCTATCGAAAAGGGCCTATTTAGTGAAGCCAACCACCAAGGATGTGATGTGAAAATGCATCGCCCCATTTTTAATAAATACTAGAGAGTATTTGGTGGTTAATTCACCAGTTGACTTCACCTAGAACCCCTTGGCGCAACCATCACGATATAAACAAGTTTCTGCAGGTCTAGCTGGAACGGGCTCAAATTTAGACTAGATCTACCTCATAGCTCTCCCGGGAATTTCCAAAAAATCATTTCTAGGTACAAAACATGGCATTTCTTCAGAGATCCAATAAGAGATTAGCAAGACCCGACACATAGCCAGGAACCCTAACTGCCGCGATCTTGGAGAAATTTCGAAACCAGCATAAAAAATTCAAAACATGTGAAACCTTCGCACACAGTCATTTTATGTTAACTAGTTGCATGTCAAAATAACAAACATGGCATATGAGGATTATTCAAAAAAAGTGTTCACAGAAATCACCTACCGCCTTCGAGGATTCATGGATTTAGGGCAATATGAGCTAGGTCATGACTATAGCCATGGCATAGTTTGTTATAATGTGCCCATATTCCGCACATGCGTGTATCCTGTGATGGCAAACAATGTTGCTTCATGAAATTTTCACGTTCTCTGCACACAAAATCCATTTTCCAATTTCATGATGCCGAAATGGGTCTATTTTGTGATGCTGCAACCAAGGGTGTGGTGTGAAAATACAACACCCCATTTTTAATAAATACTATAGAGCATTTGGTTGTCAATTCACCAGTTTGCTTCACCTAGAACCCCTCGGTGCAACCCCCACGATATAAACAAGTTTCTGCCCGTCTAGCTAGAAGGGGCTCAAATTTAGCATTGAGCTACGTCATAGCTCTCCCATGGATTTTCCAAAAATTCATTTCCACGTACAAATAATGGTATTTCTTCATAGATCCAATAAAAGATTAACAAGACCAGGCACATAGCCAGGAACCCTAACTGCCACAATCTTGGTCGAATTTCGAAACCAGCATTAAAAATTCAAAAAATGTGAAACCTTCGCACATAGTCGTTTTATGTTACCTAGTTGCTGGTAAAAATTAAAAACATGGCATATGAAGATTATTCAAAAAAGTGTTCATAGAAATCACCTAGCGCCTTCGAGGATTCATGGCTTTTAGGTCAATATGAGCTAGGTCATGACCATAGCCATGGCATAGTTTGTTATAATGTGCCCATATTTCGAACATGCATGTATCCTGTGATGGCAAACAATGTTAATTCATGAAATTTTCACATTATCTGCACAGAAAATCCATTTTCCAATTTCCTGGTGCCAACAAGGGTCTATTTTGTGATGCTGCAACGAAGGATGTGATGTGAAAATACAACACCCCATTTTTAATAAATACTATAGAGAATTTTGTGGTCAATTCACCAGTTGGGTTAACCTAGAACCCCTCGGCGCAACCCCCGTGATATAAACAATTTTCTGCAGGTCTAGCTAGAACGGGCTCAAATTTAGCCTGGATCTACCTCGTAGCTCTCCCAAGAATTTTCCAAAAAAATCATTTCTAGGTATAAAACATGGCATTTCTTTAGGGATCGAATAAGAGATTAGCAAGACCCGACACATATCCAAGAAAACAAACTGCCACGATCTTGTCAGAATTTTGAAACCAGCATAAAAAATTCAAAATATGTGAAACCTTCACACATAGTCATTTCAAGTTACATAGTTGTAGGTAAAAATAACAAACATGGCATATGAGGATTATTCAAAAAAAGAGTTCACCTACCGCCTTCCAGGATTCATGGCTTTCAAGGCAAGATGACCTAGTTCATGACCATAGCAATGGCATAGTTTGTTATAATGTTGCTTCATGAAGTTTTCACGTTCTCTGCACAGAAAATGCATTTTTCATTTTCCTGGTGCCGAAAAGGGCCTATTTTGTGAAGAAGCCACCAAGGATATGATATGAAAATGCATCACCCCATTTTTAATAAATACTAGAGAGAATTTTGTGGTCAATTCAGTAGTTGGCTTCACCTAGAACCCCTCGGTGAAACCACCATGATATAAACAAGTTTCTGCACGGCTAGCTAGAACAGGCTCAAATTTAGCCTGGATCTACCTCGTAGCTCTCCCAAGAATTTCTAAAAAATCATTTCTAGGTACAAAACATGGCATTTCTTCAGAGATCCAATAATAGATTAGCAAGACCCGATACATATCCAAGAACCCTAACTGCCGAGATAATGTCAGAATTTCGAAACCAGCATAAGAAATTCAAAACATGTGAAACCTTTGCACATAGTCATTTTATGTTACCTAGTTGCATGTAAAAATAATAAACATGGCATATGAGGATTATTCAAAAAACTATTTACAGAAATCACCTACTGCATTCAAGGATACATGGCTTTTAGGGCAACATGAGTTAGGTAAAGACCATAGCTATGGCGTAGTTTGTTATAATGTTCCCATATTCCACACATGCGTGTATCATGTGATGGAAAACAATGTTGCGTCATGAAGTGTTCACGTTCTCTGCACAGAAATTCGATTTTCCATTTTCGATTTTCCATTTTTACAATATGAGGATTATTCAAAAGAAGTGTTCACAGAAATTACCTACCGCCTTCGAGGATTCATGGCTTTCAGGGCAATATGAGCTAGGTCATGACCATAGCCATGGTATAGTTTGTTATAACATGCCCATATTCCACACTTGCGTGTATCCTATGATGGCAAATAATGTTTTTTAATAAAATTTTCATGTTTTCTGCACAAAAAATCCATTTTGCATTTATTGGTACCGAAAAGATCCTATTTATCGAAGCCAGCCACCAAGGATGTGATGTGAAAATGCTTCACCCCATTTTTAATAAATACTAGAGAGCATTTGGTAGTCAATTCACCAGGGGTATTCACCTAGAAACCCTCGGGGCAACCCCCGCGATATAAACAAGTTTCTATAGGTCTAGCTTGAAAGGGCTCAAATAGAGTGTGGATCTACCTCATAGCTCTCCCAAGAATTTTCCAAAAAATTATTTCTAGGTACAAAACATGGAATTTCTTCAGAGATGCAATAAGAAAATAGCAAGACCCGACACATAGCCAGGAACCATAATTTCCGCATTGTGACACCCCCGGGATCAGGGCTAAACAAATCACAGACCTCCGTCTGACATAAGCTTAACCTTGAGATCGAGGATATCCAGTGAAGAATCGGTAACACATCAGTGACCCTACGACACAAAATTTATTACAACAAGCTCATAGCTGAGAAAAGAGCCAAATATTACACTCAGAGGTCACTGACCACAAACAACAAACAACGGAAGGAAAATTATGCTATTAAGTATAGCAAAATTAACAAATGGCCTAAGAGGCCTGAAGCATAACGATGATGTCCAAGCCCATAGTTTCCAGGCTGCCTGCCGGGAACCCCAAGCTACTCGTTAGTCTCGATGTAGTACCAAACTGATCTTCAGGGAACACTTACTCTGCCAAAAGTATCAACAAAGATAGGGTGAGTATAGGGTGTACTCCGCAAGACTTATGGCTGGTGGAGTTGTTTTGCATAAAGCCATATTTTGTTTTTAAATCAAAAGGGAGAAGAAGCTCGTCTAGTCAGAGTATTTATAAAGGGGATAAGAGAGCGACATCTCCGAAGTATTGATCATCATCTTTTCATATCCACCAAATCATCATCATCTCAACCCTAACTAGGATCACCCCCTCGTACCCATGAGGAATCATACTTAAGCACATGTTGATCTGCCAAGATCTATAGTGGTTAATGTTATCTATGACGTTGAGTCCGGTCGCCAAGTCATTCATAACCATGAACACGACTTTTCGAAAAGATTATTACCCTGCAGGGGTGTACAACTTTACCCACACGTACAAACCTTCTCTTAATGCCACTAGATAAGCCCTCTTCCTTGGAAGGCTGACAGAGGGTGGTTAGACATGACCTTTACCTTGCTTTCGCCGAGACAAATGCGTCGTGCAATAAGTATGGTTCCGCCGTAATGGGTCAAATCCCGAAGCCGTTACTTAAATATGTGAGGCGAGGTTGGTTTACCAGGGGCGCTATTAACCCAAAGCAACCCGGTCCATGCTTCCCTACCTGTTATGAATGCACCTTCACCCGACAAATCTTTCAAAAGGTTTTCTATGCATATGTCGAATGGAACGCCCAAACTATGTGACTCATGGAATCTACTAGGAAAGTTAGTTGCTCGTGAGGTTGTCCAGGCCCCGTGTGGTTGTACGCTTGTCTTGGTTCCAAAGGAAAGAACTCGGGTCCTAGTGGTGGCAAGCATGGGACTAGAAAACCACATCCCACCGTGGCCTCCCATAAAAGCCTTAGCATGTTTAATCTCATATCATCTCTGATCTCATCCCATCATGTTCTCCTATCATACTAGATTATCTGCATCTGATACATCATCTGGATGAACCAGACTCAAGAGCTATGCATGGCTAAGCAGGACACGGATATAAGCTCTAGCAGTGCACACAAGCCAAACCTAGTTATGCTAGGAGCAGTGGATCGGGTAATATAATCTCAAAGGGAGTAATGCAATAGATAGGAAACTCTACCTATCGTTAAAAGACCATAGTAGAATCGTATGCATCATGGCAGGAATTGAAATGCTTTCGAAAACATAGGATTATATCATGGTGGGGCTATGCTTGCCTTCGCCAGTTGATAACAGATAAGCAGATCTTCGGGAATCTTGTACTTGACTTGATTACAATTGGTCAAGTATTGGTATTCGAGCTTCGAACTTCGACGGTGTTGATCTCGGTCTTCAATATCGATCTCGATCTCGATATCGTATTCTATTGGGAAGGAGGAAATACCAGAAAGAGAGGGAGAAACAATCAACACATGGCATTGGTGCAGTGCTCAAGCAAGTATGATGAGATGACAAGTTAATTTTTATCGAAATGTAACCCTAAGGCATGCTTGAAAATTTAATCGGGGTTCCGAGGGGTGAAAACCCAAACTTGGGGAAACTCCGGAATCACCTATAAGGGGTTACTAGGTTATTCTGATTAAACTTGTCTTGAAAGTTGTTTAACAATGCATGATGATAGCTTAGATAGATAGATCTCATTTTTATGAACATTTTGATATATTAATCATATTTTTCTGACTATAATTAATTAGTTATCGAATTTCCAATATTTATTCATTTTATGGATTTATTTAAATCGTTTAAAATAATTTAATGTGTGACTTTGACATCAGGACATGCCCTAAAAATTTTTACACAGAGGGCTGGGCTAGCCATAGTGGCTGACCGGTGGGCCTCAGAGCCACATCGGCCTCCACGTGGATAGGTGGTGTAGGGTTCGCAGCATAGAAAACAAAAAAATTCCTACGATGGGAACAACTATGTAGCCAGATCTATCTACTAGATACAAGCAACGGGTGGATATACATCCATAAAATACATACCCTCGTAGAACGAATAGTGTTAACGAGGTTGTACGCTTGCCGATCTCAAGATCGTGATGAAGTCCATCTAGTCCAGCCGGTCCAGCACCATCAAGTCCAACACCGCAAAGCAGTGGTGCATTCGTGATCGCACACACGTCCGGGTACCCCGACAACCTCCACGCCCTCGCTTCAGCGAAGCAGCGGAAGCAACAAATCCTTCCATAAAAAGCCACCGGAAACATGTATCTTACTGATCCGAGACCATGGGGAAATTCTAAAAGGGGGGAGAGATCCTTCGCGAGGAGGTGTGCTTTGAGAGGATGAGAGGGGGGCCTTTTATAGGGAGAGGGGGGCATCCCAAGGGGCATGGCGCCCAGCCATGGTGGCTTCCCCCACATCTTCCACATTCATGTGGGTGGAGCTCCCACTCAAAATGAAAATCCTCCACTCCCATAAAAGAGCCTCCACTAAAAAATCCACTCACATGCATTAAATTTCCACCAAATTTAATGCAAGCTATCATTTAAATAAAACTCTTTTATTTATTTATTCAAAATTTTGTTAATTACTTTAATTAACAAAAATTCACATAAAACCCCTTGCAAGTATTCCATTTCACATGCACAACCAGTTTCAGCAATTCCATTTCACAAGTCTCATTTTTCTTTCTCTGGCATATTATTTGCTCCAAATGGTGTCGGTATCCCTTAAGTGTGTCACCCTACGGTTCACGAATAATGTAGACATGATCGAGACCCCTCTCCGATCAATAATCAGCAGCGGGACCTGGAGATCCGTACTGACTCCCACATATTCAACGATGACTTCTATGATCGTGTGAACCTTATGCGCATGTAACTCCATCCCTTTGTATCGCGATATATTACATGTCCGAGATTCGATCATCAGTATCTCCAAACCTAGTTTGATCTCGTTACCGACATATACTCTTTTCTTGTTCCTGTGATACAACATTCTAGTGATCAAATCACTTGCTTGCAAGCTAATCAATGTGATATCACCGAGAGGGCCCAGAGTATATCTATCCGTCATCAGGATGGACAAATTCCACTCTTGATCCATGAGCCTCAACATAACACCTTCGTAGCACTGAACCCATCTTTATAGTCACCCTGTTATGGTGTGACATTTGATGTTATCAAGATACTCTTCCGGTGTTAGTGATTGACATGATCTCATGGTCTAAGGACTAAGATTACTTCGTATGATGTTATAGCAATATAAACACAATGATCTTGATCGTAATGCTATACTTCGGATGAATGTTCATCACACCATTACCCTAATGTTGTGATCTTGTTAATCAATGAACTAGTTTATAAGAGAGGCATAACTAGGAAATTCCTTTTTGTTTATTAAACACACATGTATTAACGTTTCCGTAATAATACAATTATAGCATGCAAAATAAACATTTATCATAAATAAGGAATACGATAATAACCACTTTATTATTGCCTCTCGGGCATATTCCCTTCAGTCTCCCACTTGCACTAGATACAATAATATAGTTTGAAAACTTTGTGTATTGAACACCTATGTCTTTCCGGTGTTCCATATACGCAATTGCAAGTGGTTAACATAATCTACAGATCTGAAACTTTCAGATCCGTGTGTATTTGCATGTCTTTGCGTCTCCACGCATCACTCATTCTCCAATGAGATGGCATTGTTTAAATTTGGTCTTTTGGTGAGACCTTTAGTTCCTCGGGGTTAAATCATGTCGATAATATTGTCGTACAATATATCTTTAGTGTTAGACTGTTGCTAACCACACCTTCGTTTGATAACAAACTACTTGTCACAAATTCCCTCCTTTGCTGCTACTATAGCAGTCATATACTTAGCCTTTTGTTGTAGTATTCGTCACAATGTCTTAACTATGGATTTCATCCAAATCCATCATGGAATCTCATTTCCATTACATTGTGCCTCCCTTAGTTTAAATTGAGATAAACTTAATTTCTATCTTGTGACAAAACTAGTATCAATGTAACGCTTTACAATGAACTATTTGTAATTGTTTATCACCTCTACACAAATATATTCTTATTTCTTCCAAAAGATCTATATCATCCCAGGTTTTATTATATGATGTTACTAGAAGCATGCATCATCCTTGCATCATTGCATCCTACAATTGAAGTTGCATCAAAAACCCTAACATCAAAACCTACCAAAACCCTAATAAATATTTTTCCCTATGTGATCATTATGGATGTATTCATACTTGACCCTTCTAAAAACTTTGTAAAAATAATAATCTATGATCCTATGATGACCACCTTCTTTTTACAAAAATTTAGAAGTTGGTTTCATCACTTTTGGACTTTATATGCAAAATATATTAAAGAATTAGTAAAACAGTTTTGGAAAAGAATTGAATAAAAAAACCTAACTAACCTAACCAGGCCCGCTACCTATTCTACCGCCAGCACAGCATCGGGCCCAGCCCAATACCCCTTCCCCCGCCCCTGTCGCCTGCGCGGCACGCACCTCGCGCCAGCCCACTTCCCTCTCCGCCACCGACACGCGGGACCCACCTGTTCGTCCCCTACCTCGAGCTGGAGTCCGCCTGCTGCACGTGTTCGAACAGAAATCCGGTAGGATTCGCGGCCAATCCGAGCCCCTCGCCCAAGTTTCCGCCCCCATTTAACTGCCCGCAACCCTCGGCCTCGCCTCGTTCGAATTTTTCTCGCAAACCCTAGCCTCGCCTCCGATTCTCTAGCTCGAGCCGCCGCCGACCTCGGTGAGTTCGAAATCGACGACAGAAGCTTCCCCCTCCCCTTGTTCTTTTCCCTAAGATGACCCTCACGCTCGATAGCTTCGTCTCACCCTCCTTGTTCGATGTCTACAGCAGCGTGCCGCCACCGATTGCTCGCCGGAGCCCATCAGAACCAAGAGGAGGAACTGCCAGCCGAGGGAGATAGAGGAGGCGAGGGACCACACCGAGGACGCGAGCGTGACCCCGAGGGCCAGCTACACCCCGTCGATCACTCCGCCGCCTCGGGGAACCGCCATATCGCCGCTGACGACCATGTCTGACACCGCTGCCGCCGTCTCGCCATCAACGCCACCGCGGTAAGTCGCCGCCCTTCCCCGTCCGTTGGATCTGCAAGCTGTGGCTCGGATTAGAAGCAAACCCGAAGGGGTACGCGCCTATCAGGCGGCGCCGCGTGGCCGCCACGTCTGCTCGCCGCATCAGCGCACCGCGTTAGCTCCACTTCTCCTAGTTGGCCCAATCAGAAACCGCCACGCGTCGTGTTCTCGATTAGGGTTAATTTTATTTGGCAGATTTAGTTTAAAACTTGCGAAATTCATATAAAATTAACTACTTGGACAAATTTAGCTTATAATATACCGTTGGATTCATAATTTTATGTAGAACCCAGATCTGCAATAAAATTCCAAGTTTACAGTAGGGTTTTCAGTGTAGAATTTAATCTTTAGATTAGAGGGTTTAATCCATAGAAAAATAAATAAAACCCCGTTTTAATTGATTCTTGTTGCGTTGGCTTTGTCATTACAATGCCTACTGACTAAAATTATAAAACCTTGCTTAAGATCATTAGATCTAATTTGGGGCTAACTGGATGGTTGAATCTCCTATTAAGCATATGAATTAGATTATTGACCCAAATTAATTTAAGCCTATGGGGAATCAATACTAATAACATCCCAAACACAATTACAATCCAATTAAACTACTTTGGTCAATTTAGAAAAACAAGTCTTGCATAAATACCATGAAGCATGCGTACATACTATCTCTATGGCATATTTTGTGCAAGTTGTGATCAGATCTATGTTTGTGTTTTGTTAGATTGTTCGGAGTGCGCTAAGGAGTGCTATTGTGTAGAGTGCTGCTCGGATCAAGGAAAGTTACACCGCTTGTTCATAATTTTGTCCCAGTTTTGATTGTATGCATGTGATCTTCAAAATTCTGTAGTATGCATGTGTAGGATGTTCTAGTAGAATTTTCCCTTAGTATTATTTTGCAAGTGCGATGATTTTGTAGTATGCCATGAGTAGCTCTATACTTAGGATTTACCCTCCTAATAGGTTCGCCTGTTTTTGCTAAGTACTGCTTGCTATGCTATATATACAAAGTACTGTTGGGGGGGTTCGAAAGTAAGAATGTTTCTAAGTATAAAGGCTCTCTAGAGCAAACTTTTCTTCTCAAATCCACTTCAAAATAAAACTAAGTTTTCTTCTAGGCAGAATGGTTGTCGGGACAACGAGTGAGATTTTGGTGGAGGACGGCCGCCTAGGAATCAAAGAAGTCTGCCATGTTTCAAAATACAGAAGCTTCCAGTGCAACCACAATACATATGGCCTCTGTCTTGGCCTAGTACTTAGTGGGAAACCTCACCTGGGTACCAACATTTGGAGGTTCTTGCCACGGTTGGATCTAGAAGGTAGAGGGGCTACTAAGGGAAAGCCTCGCCATGCTCTTGTCTGTAAAAGGACATGATCGTGGATTGTGGGTAAAGTGCACAAACTCTCGAGAGTATTGCAATCTGATCGATCAGCCATGTTCACGGAAACAGAACAACATTAAGCATCTGAAGGATGGAGCCTCTGAAGGATCTTCCTCTCTCTTTTCTAAAGAAAGTTTTAAAAACCCCATGGCGTGAGTAATATCGCCAATGGGTGGGATTTTGGGGAACTTGGTCTGTAATATCCAAGTGTCACTTGGTGCGTAATATCCAAGTGTTTGGTTGTTTGGAAACTTGGTGAGTAATATCCTCGTGTGCCATTCGACCCTATTTTATCTAAGCAAATATTTACAAAGTAGGGAAAATCTTCTCTTATTCTCTCTACTTAAGAAAACTAGCTTTGAGAAAATGAACTCTACAGCCTAAACTAGCCTTGCATGTAGAGATAGTCTTTTCTCTCCTTGGTGTAATTTGCCAATACATTCAAAGTATTGACCCAACTTGTTGGCTGCACTTCTTATGTGCAGAATCCGAAGATTGAAAGGTGCGTAGGGATTGCGAATCTACACTCGACAAGCCTGGGGCGCTGATGGACTCAAGCTGCTTTTTATGTTTCCACTGTTATTTGAGCTAGCCTTATGCTAAGCAAATTTGTAATAAATTCATACTCTGGATTCTCCGTGTAATAAAGACTTTGTGTTTTACATGATATTCATCAACTGTGAGTGCTAGCTATTGATCCAGGGACTAGCATTTTAATCACAGGGACTTAGGATCCTTACCGATCCAAGGTCGCTACAAGATCATAAAAATATCCTCACTATCATCCAATGATCATTTTATGATTCATTCTGGTATATGCTCATAACACTTAGAGCATAGGACATATCTGGATGTGTACATATCATGGTATGATTGATCAAAACATCCTTGTGATTTCGCTCATCAAGTGTCAAAGCACTTGAATCTTGTTTCACTTATCAAGTGTCAATACACTTGAATCTTGATTCAATTCCTTTCCATGCAACAAGAACCGTTTCTTGTCGTTTCTATATTTAACTCCTTCAATATCTCATATATGTATGTTTGGCACAACCATATTAGCGTCATGGTCTATCCACTATAGACATTCATGCTAAATATTCGGGTTTTGCCTAAGTCTTTCATCGAAATGAAATTCTTAACCTTTTTCAATAAAATATACATCATTTCCAATCAACAAGATGTCCTCCACATAATATATTAGAAATATGTCTTAGCGCTCCCACTTAATTTCTTGCAAATGCGAGCATCTTCATCGTCTCCTGATGAAAAACTCCTTTTTCATCATGGTGAAGATTCCAACTCCGCGATGCTTACTTCAACCATTGAAGTTTGCATGCCCTTTTAGCATCCTTTGAATTTAACAAAACCCTTTGGACCGTGTCGTGTACACGTCGTAGGTAACCATTCTATTAGAAGAACTTTGTTTTGTTTATTCATCTAGCATATACCAAATTATATGTAGTGGTTGCTACTTTAATCCATCCAGACTAAATATCGCTATGAAAGATCAAATCTTGTCATAGTCAACTCCTTGAACATTGTCATAAAATACTTTACCGACATGTTGACTATTTCATAGATGTTAAACATCCATGTCTTTTTATTTATAGATCCAAATACGACCGATAGGTTTTTACACCTTTCTGGAGTCAGGGCCCATCATCGCTTCTTTGCATGTAGTCGGTTCATCATTGTCAAACAATAATGATTTACTCTCAAATCTTAGTATTTGATTGTTTATCCGACCGACTTGGTTCAGTAAGAACTTAGATCTCCGTGACCACAACCTTTGAGGCACATAAGCTATGAGCATTATGGCAGCCTCCGGAACGATTTCCGGCGCTGCGCAACTTATCACATTTAGCTAAGGTTCATTGACCTTATCAAAGTTCTATTGTCCTCCCACTTAACTTTTGCGAAAATTCCTTTTTCAAGAAACTTCATATTTCAAGCGACAAACCCTTTTGTCCTTGGTGTTATGGAGGAATACCCAATTGTTATTCGAAATAACCTACAAAGACATGCTCATCCGACTTCGGTTGTAAACAATTTACTTATGTTTAGCATACCAAAATTTAAGAAATGACAACTTGGGTTTTACCCCAAACCATAACTCATATGGTGTCATTTCAACGGATCAAGATGAAGCTCTTTTCAGTGTAAAAGCGGTAGTCTCTAAAGCTTTAATCTTTTAAAACATAATGATAGTTTTATAAATAACACTTTTGATCCAACCATGTCACACAAGGTTTCATTACAAATCTCAAACACTCCTACTCCTATGGTGTTTCGAGAGATATAAATCTAGGTGTTTTGCTAAACTTACAACTCAAATAAATCCCTTTATGATAAAATCATAATTCATTTATTTTCTTGTTACACTTGTAACTCAAATAAATCCCTTTATGATCAAATCATAAATCATTTATTTTTTGTTACAATGATTTTCCACTTCATCTTGAAAGTCTTTGAAACGTTTTCAAATATTTCATACTTCTTTCTCATTAAGTGAATATTCACTCAAATTTCCGGAGAAAGCATATGAAGTTGAAATACATCGCTTACTACTATACATAATGGTCTACATACATCAATATGTTTAAATTCCAATATTTAGTCATTCGTTCTTCTTTGCCCTTTGAACGAAGTTTCAATTATCTCGAGGAAAGTCTCACAAGCGTCACTTGATCAAATCAAAGATTCCAAAAATCCATAAAAATGGAGATTCTTCATGTTTTCTTTCCAATATAATTTAAACGGCGATGGCACTTCGTAAGTGATCTTTCAATCATTTTTCTTGCGACATTTTAGCATTATTTTTATGGATGTGATTTCTCCAACTAGATTTGTAAATCATCAATCTTATATGGAATACGGTAATTATTTGAACAACCTTTGTTCTCATAATACCTGATTTAAATAACAATTATTAAAACAAATCTTGAAGTTAAGCTTTGATGTCAACGAGAAATACAAACAACGGTTTGTTTGTTTTCGATGAACATCATCACATATTCTCTTGCTAGTAACTTAGGCCATTGTGGTTCATGAATTGCGTCGTTCTGTATGAAATTTCATACCATCCAATTAGGTATCCAATACCCAAGAACCACATTGTTTAACAAGCAAAGAATACAACCATAACATGTATATCAACCATATCCCTAAATTGGATATTTCCAATATTTTCTTTTCTGCCAAATATATTTTATAGATTCTCTTTCAGCATTTCCTTTTCCTTTTAAAAGAATCTATCAACATCAAAAGTGGCTCCATATACATGACACATAGTCCAAAGCGTGTATATTCAAATAATAATACCTTTGGACTAGCACTTTGAAGTAGATCACCATCATCAAAATGATCGGTATTCTTTCAACATCCATTCTTTAGTAATCTTTTTAGTGTAGTAAACACTTTACATACATCTTCTATTCATCCTTATGTAGCTTATAAAGACGAATCGTAAGTATAACGTTACTTTACAAAACCCTTTTGGATGATTAGGATGTCTAGCATCTCCAACCTTTGTAAATTCTCATCCAATATGAGAACATACATTATACTCTATCATATTCCAACCAAAAAACTGTTTCAGATATCGTTATATCTGTCACACATGATGGTTTCTAAAATAATTCTTTCAGCTCCTACATAAACTTGATATTAGAACAATCAAGAATCATGGAGGCAAATATGATACTTAAGATACTAACACTGGAATTGTTACTCTCAATTTAATACCAATTATTAAATTTCACAAAGTAAACAGAGTTTGCTGAAAGTTTGTAATAGGACTTTAAACTTTAGATTGACACTCAACACAATATGATACCAGTTCGTAAAGTAAATATCCAGAATTCTAGAGTTCTATTATCTCAATTACAACTATGCATAAGGTGGTGAACGAATTCCAATGACTACAACAAATTATGAAAATTCACTTTGATTTAATTTATGCTAAATTGAGTTCTTCTAATCCAAATTAGAAATGAACTCCCACTCAAAAACGACATCCCTCGTGTCTTTTTGGTGATTACATGAACCAAATCCACTACACCAAGTCCGATCATCACGTGAGTCGGTGTAGCTTCAAAGGCGAGCATCCATATGGTCATCATATCAAAACATATGACTCATGCTTAACCTTTCCGTCCGTGTTCCGAGGCCATGTCTGTACATGCTAGACTCGCCAAGTAAGAACCTTAGTATTCGCGTGGGTAACTGCCTTACATCCGAGATATGCTCGTGGATTCAAGTACACCCGATCATCATGTGATGTCTTGAAGCGACGATACATTGCCGGTGCATACTTAAGGAAGAACACATTTTTATCTTGATATATAAATAAAACTCCACACAAGCAATATAAGATGCAATCAAACATCTCATGTTTGTAAGTGAAATGATATGGTTCCCGCATATGATATCCATCACATGCACCGTGGTATGATCTCTATCATACCTCTATGTGTAAGGCCAAGGTCTCTGGAGCCTACACGTTATGTGTGTTGTAAGAGTATCATCTTATACTTATACTTATAACATCACCATATCATAACACTAGCCTAGCAACAATCTAA
The DNA here is from genome assembly GCA_916181665.1 of Avena sativa. Taxonomy (NCBI): domain Eukaryota; kingdom Viridiplantae; phylum Streptophyta; class Magnoliopsida; order Poales; family Poaceae; genus Avena; species Avena sativa. Next base: position 175,549,038 of record OV702295.1, read on the forward strand.
ACTAGACGCCTCTAATTTATCCATTGCAAGTTTTACGTGGTTTAGGGCTTTCGAAGATAGAACCGTTCTTACCTACGAACATAAACCACAACGAGGATAACCAAATTGTTGAAAACTCGTTGCAAATTAGATATTGACTATAGTAGGAGAGACAGACATCCGCTAGCCACTTATGCAAAACTAGTTGCATGTCAAGCGTGGAACAGGTCTCATGTGCGAGGACATGTAAAGTTTGTCCGGGCCGCTTCATCCCACTATGCCACCAATATACAAAGTACAACTAAGAAGCAATAAAATGATCATCATCGCCCACATACTCGTATGCGTACTACCCGTGCAAAGCCTCTACGCATAGATCCGGCTCTGATACCACTGTAGGGTTCGCAGCATAGAAAACAAAAAATTTCCTATGATGGGAACAACTATGTACCAAGATCTATCTACTAGATACAAGCAACGGGTGGATATGCATCCATAGAATACATACCCTCGAAGACCGAATAGTGTTAACTAGGTTGTACTCGTGGATGATGTAGACGAACGCTTGCCGATCTCAAGATCGTGATGAAGTCCATCTGGTCCTGCCGGTCCAGTACCATCAAGTCCAGCACCACAAAGCAGTGGTGCATCCGTGATCGCACACACGTCCGGGTACCCCGACAACCTCCGCGCCCTCGCTCTAGCGAAGCAGCAGAAGCAAAAAATCCTTCCAGAAAAAGCCACTGGGAACATGTATCTCGCTGATCCGAGACCATGGGGAAATTCTAAAGGGGGAGAGAGATCCTTCGCGAGGAGGTGTGCTTTGATAGGATGAGAGGGGGCCTTTTATAGGGAGAGGGGGCACCCCAAGGGGCATGACGCCCAGCCATGGTGGCTGCCCCCACCTCTTCCACATTCATGTGGGTGGAGCTCCCACTCAAAATGAAAAGCCTCCACTCCCATAAAAGAGCCTCCACCCAAAAATCCACTCACATGCATTAAATTTCCACCAAATTTAATGCAAGCTCTCATTTAAATAAAACTCTTTTATTTATTTATTCAGAATTTTTAATTACTTTAATTAACAAACATTCACATAAAACCCCTTGCTAGTATTCCATTTCACATGCAGAACCAGTTTTAGCAATTTCAACCGAAACAGTTTTGGTGTCTAGTGAAATAAATTCCTGCGCTTTCCTTTTTCTTTCTCTGGCATATTATTTGCTCCAAATGGTGTCGGTATCCCTTAAGTGTGTCACCCTACGGTTCACGAATAATGTAGACATGATGGAGACCCCTATCCGATCAATAATCAGCAGGGGGACCTGGAGATCCGTACTGACTCCCGCATATTCAACGATGACTTCTATGATCGTGTGAACCTTATACGCATGTAACTCAATCCATTGTCTCACGATATATTAAATGTCCGAGATTCGATCATCAGTATCTCCATACCTAGTTTGATCTCGTTACCGACATGTACTCTTTTCTCGTTCCCGTGATACAACATTCTAGTGATCAAATCACTTGCTTGCAAGCTAATCAATGTGATATCACCGAGAGGGCCCAGAGTATATCTATCCGTCATCGGGATGGACAAATTACACTCTTGATCCATGAACCTCAACATAACACTTTCGTAGCACTGAACCCATCTTTATAGTCACCCTGTTACGGTGTGACGTTTGATGTTATCAAGATACTCTTCCGGTGTTAGTGATTGACATGATCTCATGGTCTAAGGACTAAGATTACTTCGTATGATGTTATAGCAATATAAACACAATGACCTTGATCGTAATGCTATACTTCGGATGAATGTTCATCACACCATTACCCTAATGTTGTGATCTCGTTATTAACAACATCCAATGTCCATGATCAGGAAACCTTTGATCATCTTGTTAATCAATGAACTAGTTTATAAGAGAGGCATAATTAGGAACTTCCTTTTAGTTTATTAAACACACATGTATTAACGTTTCCGTATTAATACAATTATAGCATGCAAAATAAACATTTATCATAAATAAGGAATACGATAATAACCACTTTATTATTGCCTCTCAGGCATATTCCCTTCAGGTGAGACCCGAGGGGGTTTGACCAGGAGCTGACCCACACGCTGGCGTCACGATGACGCTGGCGTGATGTTACGTCGCCGGCCACCGGCAGATGGTCATCGGCACCGTCGTTTCCGAGCACGCGAGCACGAGTGGAGCATGTGGTTTGAATAGGGGCTACAAGGCGAGCTAGCTAGTGGCGGTGCAGCCCGCAAATGGTCATCGGAGCAAGGCGTATGACGTCGAGCAGCGGCAGAGCTCGACAAGCTATGGCGCGGGCGGGACACATAGCAAGAGAGAGGATTTGGATGGGTGCCTGAGCACCGGAAGCTCACCCTGGAGCGATTGATGGTGACAGCAAGGCGAGGCGGTGACCGGAGCGTCGGAGAGGCGAGCTGCGGAGCACATTGGTGATGGGGAAGAAGCAGGCGATGCGGTCGATTGGCAGCACCCGGGATCGATTCCGTTGGCGAGGAAGACCGGCACGGAGAGGCGGAGCTCATGGTGGCCTCAGAGGGACCTGGGGTGGACGGAGACGGCGAGGCACCGACGAGGTCCGGGCTAGGGTTTCGAGAGCTCGCAGGAGCTCGCGATGCAGAGCGGAAGGGAGAAAGATAAGGGCATGTGGAGAGAGAGATCAACATGGCGCTCCTCGCGGCGTTCTTATCCTGCCGTCTGGGGGCGACGGCGCATCGCGGCGGTTGACGGCGATCGACGGCGGCAGCACATGCACGCAGCTGCTTCGTGTCATGGTGGAGACGATGACGTCGAAACGGTATGGGCCAGGGATGGGCCAAGGTGGGCTGCGGAAACTGCGCGCTGAGCGGCAGATAGACGAGGGAGAGAGAGGGGTAAGGTGGGCCGCGGGAAAGGGATAGAAGAGAGGAAGGGAATCTGGGCCGGCCTAGAGGCTCTGGTTCTCTATTTTTTTAACAGAAGCTTTTTTTTGTTTTCTCTTTGTAATTTCATATACAAAACTGTTTTGGGAATTTTAAAAATGCCATAGATTTTTGGAAAACCTTTGAAATAATGCGAGGCCCTTGTAACATAGGGTTTTCACTTTATTTTCTTTTCTTACATGCATTGTTAAGAGATGATGCTCATGCTATGCACAATCAACCCTAAATATTGATTAAGTAAAACTACGGTGTTACACTCGTGTAACATCCCAAAAATATTAATCAAGGTTGTCAATTTCAATAACCCAAATTCAGGGTTAGCAAAAACTTTTGTGTATGTGATGAATGCATGAATGCTTGTATGGACTTGTTTAATTGTTGGGAATAGCAAGGATTAGTTTAAAGATGAAAACAACATCATCTAAATCATTCCCATGCAGAATCAAATCAACAGAAATTCAAATACAAACAATATAAGCAAATGGTTATTTTTGCCAATCTTGTTCACTAGACCACTTTGAGTGTTTCTAGTCCAAGATTTCAACAGAAACAAATACAATTCTTTTCACCCCTTGCTAGAACAAGTAAAAGTGAACCCAAGCCCACCTTGCAAACCCACATAAACATTTGGCAACCCTATTCAAATGACATTTAAAAATTGAATCTAGTTCATATGGTAAGATCACCATTTCTCAAAACCCAACCAAACTAGTTCACCTTGACAAATCTAATCAACCAGATACTCCCTAGTATGTGACGAGTACACTCACCAAGTTTCAACCAAAAATTCAAAGATGAATTTTTTCGGCCCTTTCATCAAACACTTGGAGACACAAACCAAATTCTGCCAAACTTCACTATTTTGAACAGTAATCTTTTCAAACATTGTTCCCCATTGATCACCCTTGTCTCCCCCACCGAGCACACCAGCATTAAACCAACCTAGACCCTACCCAATGCACCATGCCTGCATGCCCGAGCACACCCTTGCCAGCCAACCATGGCAAGCTAGCCAGAGACATCGCTGCGCCTAGCCACCGTGTCTAGGAGGCACGCCACTGTCCACCGCCACCCCCTGTCCAGCCCTCGAGCTTTGACAAGTAGTGGACCACCGAGAATGCACGCGACCAGTTTTTCTCTGCCATCTCTTGAGCGCGCCAGCTCACCACTCTTGATATGCTTGCACAGACCGCGCCTCGCCTTCGCCGCCCGTGCAAGCGATCACCACCGTCCCAGGAGACCACCAGACATGCCTGTTTGCCGCCGCGCGACCAAGAGCGCCTTTGCATCATCAAAAACATCGTTGGCGCCGCTCAGAGCACCAGAGCGTTCCGACCAAACCACACCGCCCCTTGCCGCGCCATCAAGCCATTGAGCACCACCAGGAGACTACGCACCGTCCCCTAGCCTTAGCCATGTCAGTAGCTCGCTGCAACCCCGACCCCGACGAGCACTGCCCATGCTGCTCGGCCTCTCTCGCTTGCCTATAAAAGGAGGCCTCCCCTGCTTGTTTTCTTCACACATTTCCACTCCCCACCTCTCACTGATCCTTCCCACCTCTTCCCGGAGCAAGGCGAGCTCTCCCTCGCCAAAATTTCGCTGGAGCCTGCCGCTGCTGGAGGAGAAGGGCACCATCGATTGCAGCCACCCCAGGAGGAGCCGCCAGTACCAGGAGAATCGCCATCGTTGACTTCGTCCTTCGCCCCCATCGCTGACCATCGCCTAAGCCCTGGTGATCCGCCCCAGACCCCCACTGGTTGCGCTAGGGTTCGAGCCCGTCGTGTTCTGTTCGACGAGGACGATGGTCGTGATCCGTTGATCCTTAGTCTAATCCTATGATCGAAGTTTTCCCATACCCCTTCACCAACCCCCGTCCCACTGACGCGTGGGAAACCACTTAACCAGCCCGCGCGCACTGTGCGTAGTGGGCCGACCCAGTTAGAATTCCCGCGCGACCCAGTTAGTTTGAATTTAGATTTATCTATTTGGTTTCAAACCTAGTTCTGGCAGTAGGTTCAAAATTAAATTCAGAGAGTTTTACTGAACCAAATAGCATGAAACCAATTTTTTTAGAAAGGTATGGAAATTCTTAATCCAATCCCGTTAAATTCAAACCATTTTAAATTATAGATCACCTATAGTAAAAATAACAAGGAAGGGACTTTTCTGCATTCAATTTTTTTTCAAAATTCAACCATAAATGCTTTTGAGTTGATTCCAACTCTCAAAAACCACATTTGATAAGACCTTTCTGAATATATAAAATTATCTAGATTAACTTGCAGTAATAATGGACAACTAATAAAATAATGCCCCATAGGCATTTCTAGTCACTTTAATTAATTAAAATAAAAAGGTTAAACATTATTAAATTGTGACACCACTTTAAATCACATTCCCATGTATTGAAATATGTGGTGATGACATGTGTCAACATGATCCCATATTTTAATTGGAGAATATTAAATCTTAAGTAGTTTTCAATGGGTAGAAATTACTTTTCTAGAATAAAATAAATAAGACCAAGTCTTTAATTCACGTGATTATTCTGATGATGCTAGATTATCTAGTGTGAGCCTTTGTATGGTAAATAGAAGTAGTTAAGTATTGTTGGGTAGTTGTGTACTTCGTATTTACTTATAGACGCTAGTACCAACCAATGATACGAAGAGGAAGGAGACTACTACGAAGAAGAAGTAGAGGAGAACTTCAACAACTGCACTGCACAACGCAAGCCTCACAATCCAAGTTAACTTAGCAAGCTATCTAAGCAAGATAGAACTTTGCAAGCTAACACTTGCATGATAACTATGCAAACTAAATGCCTTAGGCATATGTGATTATACCACCTTATTATACCAAATCCCAATTTTACTTGCAAGATTTATTAGTTTATTTATTTTTCAAAATTCTTTGTTTACTTTTAGGTAGTGTTTGTGCTATTTTGGAAAGATATTAGAGGTAGCATCAAGAGCATAAAACTTGGCCTAAGTTAGGTAGAACTTGATGTCATCCCGAGGCATGAGATTAGATTTAGATAAGTCACACTGATTATCACCCTCATTTGTGTTTACCCCCAACTTTAGTGGCTAGTGGTAAGCATAAAACATGATCACTTTATATGGGAGTACTTGGTGAAAATGATTATGAAAACCTTAGAATGATGAGTCATTCTAATGAAATGTTTTGACATGTGTTCTTGAACATTAGATGATTTTGATGATGAAAATGTTGAGACATGAGACTTAGCCTTTTATAAAACTGATGGTTGTGTTCGGATGCGATACCATTCCAATTTTACCGTACAACCACAATACCCAAAATTGGGTAGGGCTTGACTGGAAGTTTGTATACCTTAGTATGGGTTCCCTTGCGGCCGAGGTTTGAGATGAGGCTGCCTCGTGATGATTAACCACTTGTGCAGTTCCCAAGATGATAGGTGGTCATGGTTGGGAGGCCAAACCCATAGGAGAGGTGCCTATACTAGGGTGTGTAATTGAAAGGTTAGGATTGATTATCCGCATATTGAGTATGGTCAATTCGGGATTGTTCCTGATGGATGTATCGAATATTGTGGTGAAAGTGTACCACCTAGGTAGAGTGTCAACCTATTCGAATAGCCGCATCTGCAGTTATGGACAGTTGGAGTGGTCATACTTTTCTGTCGTTAGATGTTTTAAAAATGACTTGTGAAATGATCTATGACTTGACTTGACCACAACAGGGTTGTGAACATGAAACTTAAGTTCCCACTTAGGTGTTATAAAACCTTCAACTAGTTTTCTCTACTTCTGAACTCAGCTAGGGATAAACTTGGCTTTTTCAAAACAACCTAGAGCTTAGGATTCCTACTTGAACCACTTTACTTGTTAGTGATAGTTTGCGAGTACTTAAATTGTACTCATGGCTTTGTCCCTGGCTATTCCCGTGGCCAGACTATGAAGAGGACTATCAGAATGATGGACCTCAAGAAGTGTATGACAACTAGGATCATCTCCCATCGTCAGCATTGCCTGTGACCATGAAGATGGAGCCTTGCCCACGCTACCGTTATTATATTATTCCGCTGTGTTGATTGTACTAAGACTGGATCATGAGATCCTTTATTTGTAAGACCTTTATTATGGTTTGTAATGGATGATGAACTATAGTACCAATCTATTATGTCTCGCTAAAATGGTAATCCTGGGATTGCGATGTATGGCATAACAGGCATCTGGGATTAAAAATCCGGGTGTTGACAAGTTGGTATCAGAGCCATCCTTACCATAGGAGACCCTAGTTAGAATGGACGCTTGAATCAAAAACTTCGTTTCAAAACAAAAGAAGTGAGTATTTATGAAAACCTATTCTCATTCTTATCACTTAGATTCATTCATGAAAATTCATGTTCCTCAAAAAGTCTTGCAAACTTACATAAAATTTGACACACTTGATAACTTTACTAACTTACTCATCCTACATTCTTATAGATGGATGTGAAGTATAGAAAGTTCTATCAGTTGGGCAATGGAGGATATCTCATCTTTGAGCGTGATTTGGACCAACTCTTGGAACTTCTGGAGCGCCAGAACCCCGATTCCTTCGAAGCTTAGCTCAACGATCAGGAAGGAGGTGAATTGCAATGGCTGATTGTTGCAAGTCTCGGAGGGAAGATTGAATACCCCACCTCGGAGGGGGTCCAGTTCACCTTAAGAGAGCACAACTGGTTAAATGGACTCGCTAGGGCCATGGAGGAAGCTCTTGCCCGTCTATGTGGGCAAAGCATCAATCAGATCAAGGGCACGCGCTTTGAGTATTACCCAAGGCGTGATGCTATGGGACAGCCATTGGAGGAACCATATCACCTAGAGCTGAAGCATCAAATGGACCATCTCGGCTTCATGATGTATGACAGGTAGAAGGAGTTGGACAATGCCTGATCGTATGCCAACCAAAACTACGCCATCTTAGTCAAGAAGGACCAGACCATTGCCATGCTGGTGAAGGATCGCCAGTCTCTTTGCCGTCAGCTTGACAAGAAGGATCGCATTATTTCCCTCCTTCATCACAGGGTGACAAACTTGGAGGATACCATCCATGAGAAGGACATGCAGCTTGAGGAGTGGGAGAATGCAGGGGAAGATATGCTTGGAGACCCTTACTCCTACCTCAGTAACGATAATAACTTCCTGGAGGATCAATCCATGGACTTGTTCACCGATGAAGAGGACTACGCCTTCATTGATGATGATGATGAGGAGGAGGAAGCCACCGATTTTGAGGAGTAGAAGCACTTGAGAACTAGCGTTAGTGAAGTTGTATCCGGTCCCATTGTACCATAGTTTCACAGAATGGTTCTTAAAACCATTTGGTTCCTTGTTGTGGTGTGTGTTTGTACTGTGTGCTATGAATGAATGAATGAATGAAAAGCAAGTTGCTAGAAAAATCTGAGTCAAACTCAAAGTTTAAAAACATTTCGAAAACAAACCCCTGATCCTTAGAAATTTTCCTCTTTTCTCACGATCTATGTCAATCTTCAGATGCCTCGCGGAGGAAGCAGTTCATCCCCGTACCCAATGATGCAAATCTTGCAAATGTTGGTTTCAGAACGCGAAGCTGAAAGAGCCGAACGTCAAGATAACTTAGACACCCTCCAACACATAGCTCAGATGGCCAATAACTACCAAGGCCATGGAAACCAGGAAAACCATGGATCCAAGCTCAAGAACTTCCAGAACACCAATCCACCCATCTTTAGTAAGTCTGAAGAGCCCTTAGATGTTGATGACTGGCTGCAGACCATGGAGAACGACTTAGAAGTTGCAGGAGTGGAGGCCAATGAGAAAGTACTATTCGCCACCCACTATCTGGCAGGAGATGCAAGAGCTTGGTGGAACGGCGTTCGCGCCATGAATGGGGGACATATGCTGACTTGGGAAAATTCAAACTCAAGTTCAGTAGAACCCATGGGCCTCCGAGAATTTAAGCAAGAGAGGACTGAAGCCAAGAAGGAGAGATTCTTGAATGGTCTGCATGATGAGATGCAGACAGTGTTAGTCAATATTCCATTTGCTGACATTGAAGCCTTAGTGGATTCTGCCATTCAGATGGAAGGCAAGATCAAACAAGCCAATGAGAACCGCAAGCGTCGAATGATGCATCAACCAGGAACCCACCATACCCTAAAGTATCGTCCAAACCCGTCCACAGGATTTGACCCAAGAAACAATAGACCTTAGATGAACGGTCCGACCAATCCCAACCGTGCAGGAGGAAACCCAAGGCTCGGAGGAACCCACAAAAAAGACCCCGGCAACTCCAAAAATTTCAACCATGCACCGCCCAAATTCAACACCAACAATGTCGCCAACAACACCAATACTGCCCCCAAGGAGTGGAAGTAATGTTTTGCCTGTTGCAGGAAAGGACAAGTCTCAAGTGACTTGTTATGAATGCGGAACCAAGGGTCACTATTCCAAAGTGGCACAAGAATCTTATAGCAGCCCCCAATGTGAATGCCCCAGCTCAGCAGCAGCGTCGTGTTCAGCCTGGAAGAAGATTTGCCCCAAGGAATTCGCTCAACCGCAACGGTCATCTGTTTCACATGAATGCTGAAGAAGCCCAAGAAGTGCCAGATGTCGTGCTGGGTATGTTTTCTGTTAACTCAGTACTTGCAAGAGTGTTGTTTGATTCTGGAGCATCGCACTCGTTTGTTACAGAAGAATTTGCATGCACAAGTAAGATTCAACCAACAAAATTGAAGCATGTTATGATAGTTCAAATACTTGGTTCAACCACCAAAGCTATACAAATTTGCAAGGCCGTGCCTATCAGAATCCATGGCATAGATTTTTATGCTAATCTAATAGTACTTATAACCAAAGGTTTGGAAGTAGTACTAGGAATGGATTGGATGTCTCAACATAAAGGATTAATCGACTGTGCCAAGAAAGCCATAACCATGACTAGTACAGCCGGAATATCAGTAGAGCATGTATCTGAAACCTTGCCCCATCAATTCAAGTGCAACAAGAGTCTATCCCAACTAACCATTGACCAAGTCCGAGTAGTCTGTGAATACCCCGACGTATTTCTAGATGTTTTGCCCGGTATGCCCCCAGATCGGGATATCGAGTTTATCATTGAACTACTCCCTCGAACCGGACACATAGCCCAGAGACCGTATAGTATGAACCCATCTGAATTAGTGTAGCTGAAGAAGCAATTGGATGCTATGCTGGAGATAGGACTGATTCAACCTAGTGCGTCGCCATGTAGATCACATTTCTTGTTTGTAGACAAGAAAGATAGAAGTAACCATTTGTGTATGGATTATCGAAATCTAAATGATGTCACCATTAAGAATAAATACTCACTGCCAAAGATAGAAGACCTGTTTGACCAGTTGACCGGTGCCAAAGTGTTTTCTAAGATTGATCTTAGAACTGGTTACCATCAACTCAAGATTCGCGCAGAGGATATTCCAAAGACTACCTTTACCACTAGATATGGACTGTATGAGTACACTGTCATGTCTTTTGGATTAACCAATGTCCCCGCTTATTTCATGAACCTCATGAATAAGATTTTTATGGACTTCCTGGATAAGTTTGTCGTTGTTTTTATTGATGACATTCTGATCTATTCCAAATCATAAGAAGAACATGAGCTACACCCGAGGACCATCCTTGGAACCCTTAGGGAGCATCAGTTGTATGCCATGTTTAGCAAATGTAAATTCTGGTTACAGGAAGTAGGATTCTTCGGACATATTGTGTCATCCGGAGGAATTGCTGTTGACCTTGCAAATGTTAAGGATGTTGAAGAATGGCAAGCCCCAACCACCCAAACCCAAGCTCGTGCATTTCTCGGATTAGCGGGATATTACAGCAAGTTCGTAGAAGGATTTTCGAGCATCCCAAGACCCATGACCTAATTGTTGAAGAAAGATAAGAAGTTTGAATGGAAGGACAAATGTGAAGCAAGTTTTCAAGAACTCAAGAAGAGATTGATCTCAGCCCCAATCTTGATCATGTCGGATATCATGAAGCTTTTTGATGTGTATTGTGACGCATCCAAGATCGGTCTCGGATGTGTGTTGATGCAAGAAGGCAAAGTCATATCATATCTATCCCGACAACTGAAGCAACATGAGCATAATTATCCTACCCATGAACTTGAACTAGCATAGCCTTGAAGACATGGCGGCATTACCTCATGGGAAACCGTTGTGAAATTTATTCGGATCACAAGAGCCTGAAGTATATTTTCACCCAGAAGGATCTGAATATGAGGAAAAGGAGATGGATAGAGATAATCAAGGACTATGATATGGACATTCACTATCACCCCGGTAAAGCCAATGTGGTAGCAGATGCCCTTAGCATATTGCCATGTCGCTTGAACTCTATGATTCTGAAGGAGCAACCAAGTTTGCATAAGGAGTTGTAAGATTTCATAATGGAATTAGTAAGTGAAGGATTTTTGGCTAGCATAGAACTTCAACCCACTTTGATCAGTTAGATCAAGGATTCGCAGAAAGGAAATGCTAGTATCGACAGAATCAAATGTCGTATCGGTACATGGAAAGTACCCGAATTCACCGAAGATGAAGAAGAAGTTTTGCGGTACAAAGGACGTATCTGTGTGCCAGCAGATTCAGAATTGAAGCAAGCTATTTTCAAAGAAGCCCATGCTAATCTTTATTCTATCCACCCCGGAGGAACGAAGATGAATCAGGATTTGAAGGAGCAATTTTGGTGGCACAAGATGAAGGGAGAAATCGGAAGCTACATAGCAAGTGTGATATTTGTCAGAGAGTCAAGGCGGGACATCAGAGACCCGCAGGACTATTGCAAATATTGCAGATTCTGCAATGGAAATGGAATTCCGTTAGAATGGATTTTATCACCGGTTTCCCTACATCTAGTAGGGGAAATGACTCTATATGGGTCATAGTAGATAGACTGTCCAAAGTCGCCCATTTCTTACCAGTCAAGACCACTTATAATTGTTCGAAGCTAGCATAGTTGTACATTGATAGAATCGTCAGTTTGCATGGAGTCCCCGAGAACATTGTGTCGGATCGAGGAACCCAGTTTACCACGAGATTTTGGAAGAAAGTCCAAGAAGGATGAGGAACGAGACTAGATTTCAGCACAACTTATCACCCTCAGGCCGATGGATAAACAAAGTGAGTAAACCAAATACTCGAAGATATGTTGAGAGCTTGTGTGTTAGAATATGGATCTAAATGGGAAGACTGTCTGCCGTTCGCAGAATTTTCATACAACAATAGTTACCAAGACAGTTTGCAAATGGCCCCATTTGAATTCATGTATGGAAGAAAGTGTCGTACCATTTGAATTGGTCAGAAGTAGGGGAGAGTCAGATTTTTGGACCCGGCATCCTAAGAGAAGCCGAAGAGAAAGTTCACAAGATCCGTGAGCACCTCAAGACCTCCCGGTCCAGAGAGAAGAGTTATTCTGACAAGAGACGACGATACCTAGCCTTCAATATCGGATATTTTATGTATCTCAAAGTGTCACCTTTGAAGGGAATGCAACGTTTCCAGCTCAAAGGAAAGTTAGCCCCCAGATATATCGGACCCTTCAAGATTCTGAATCGTCAAAGATAAGTATCACATCAATTGGAACTGCCAGAGGAGATGTCAGTCGTGCATAATGTGTTCCATATCTAGTTACTTTGCACATGCCTAGAAGTCCTGGAGAAGACCAAAGTTTTAAAGAATATTGATCACAGAACCATAGAGATCAACGATGACCTGACATATCCCGAAGTACCCATTCATATTTTGGAGGAATCTTTCAGAACCACCAGGACCCGGAGTATCAAGTGTTTCAAGATCCAGTGGAGAAACCACACTGAAGAAGAAGCTACCTAGGAGCGAGAAGACTACATTAGGACAGAGTTTCCAGATCTCTTTAAATCCTAGTTTTCTTTTTCTCAAATCTTGGGACGAGATTTTATTTAAGGAGGGAAGGTTTGTAACATTCCAAAAATATTAATCAAGGTTATCAATTTCAATCACCAAAATTCAGGGTTAACAAAAACTTTTGTTAATTTAAAATCCATATGAATGCATGTGTGTATGTGATGAATGCATGAATGCTTGTATGGACTTTTTTGATTTTTGTGAATAGCAAGGATTAGTTTAAAGATGAAAACAACATCATCTAAATCATTCCCAAGCAGAATCAAATCAATAGAAATTCAAATACAAACAATATAAGCAAATGGTCATTTTTGCCAATCTTGTTCACTAGACCACTTTGAGTGTTTCTAGTGCAAGATTTTAAACAGAAACAAATCCAATTCTTTTCACCCCTTTCTAGACCAAGTAAAAGTGAACCCAATACCACCTTGAAAACCCACAGAAAAAAATTGGCATCCCTATTCAAATGACATTTAAAAATTGAATCTAGTTCATATGGTAAGATCGCCATTTCTCAAAACCCAACCAAACCAGTTCACCTTGACAAATCCAATCAACCAGATACTACCTAGTATGTGACCAGTACACTCACCAAGTGTCAACCAAAAATTCAAAGATGAATTTCTTTCAGCCATTTCATCAAACACTTGGAGACACAAACCAAATTCTACCAAACTTCACGGTTTTGAGGAGTAATCTTTTCAAACATTGTTCCCCATTGATCACCCTTGTCTCCCCCAGTGAGCGCACCACCATTAAACCAACCTAGACCCTAACCAATGCACCATGTCGTGCATGCCCGAGAACACCCTTGCTAGCCGACCATGGCAAGCTAGCCAGAGCCATCTCCGCGCCTAGCCACCGTGTCCAGAAGTCACACCACCGTCCACCGCCACCCCCTGTCCAGCCCTCGAGCCTTGATAATAAGTGGACCACCAAGAATGCACGCGCCCAGTTTGTCTCTACCATGTCCACAGCATGCTATCTCACCGTGCTCGACATGCTCGCATAGACCGCGCCTCGCCTTCGCTGCCCGTGTCTGCGATCACCACCATCCCAGGAGACCACCAGACATGCCCGTTCACCGCCGCGCGACCAGGAGCGCCTGTGCGTCGTCAAAATCATCGTCAGTGCCGCTCAGATCACCAGCGTGTTCCGACCAAACCGCGCTGCCCCTTGCCGCGCCATCAAGCCATTGAGCACCGCCAGGAGACTGCGCACCGTCCCCTAGCCTCAGCCATGCCAGTAGATCGCTGTAACCCCAACCCCGATGAGCACTGCCCATGCCGCTCGGCCTCTCACGCTCGACTATAAAAGGAGGCCTCCCCCGCTCATTTTCTTCACACCATTCCACTCCCCACCTCTCATTGATCCTTCCCACCTCTTCCCGGAGCAGGCGAGCTCTCCCTCGCCGGAATTATGCCGGAGCCTGCCGCTGCTAGAGGAGAAGGGCGTCGTCAATTGGAACACCCCAGGAGGAGCCGATAGTACCAGGAGAACCGCCGTCGTCGACTTTGTCATTTGCCCCCATCGCCGACCATCGCCTGATCCCCGATGACCCGCCCGAGACACCCACTAGCCACGCTAGGGTTCGAGCCCATCATGTTCTGTTCTACGAGGACGATGGCCGTGAGCTGTTGATCCTTAGTCTAATCCTACGGTCGTAGTTAGCCCGTACTTCTTTGCCAACCCCTGTCCCACTAACGCGTGGGGACACCACTTAACCAGCCCGCGCGTGCGCTGTGCGTAGTGGGCCGGCCCAGTTAGAATTCCCGCGCGACCCAGTTAGTTTGAATTTAGATTTATCTATTTAGTTTCAAACCTAGTTTTGGCAGTAGATTCAAAATTCAATTCAGAGAGTTTTACTAAATGAAATAGCATGAAACCAATTTTCTTAGAAAGGTATGGAAATTCTTAATCCAAGCCCATTGGATTCAAACCATTTGAAATTATAGATCACTTATAGTAAAAATAATAAGGCAGAGACTTTTCTGCATTCAAACATTTTTTAAAAATTCAACCATAAATGCTTTTGAGTTGATTTCAACTCTCATGAATAACATTTAATAAGACCTTTCTGAATATATCAAAATATCTAGCTTTACTTGCAGTAATAATGGACAAGTAATAAAAGAATGCCCCATAGGCATTTCTAGTCACTTTAATTAATTAAAATAAAAAGGTTAAACATTATTAAATTATGATACCACTTTAAATCACATTCCCATGTTTTGAAATATGTGGTGATGACATGTGTCAACATGATGCCATATTTTAATTGGAGAATATTATAAGTAGTTTTTCAATGAGTAGAAATTACTTTTCTAAAATAAAATAAATAAGACCAAGTCTTTAATTCATGTGATGATGTTAGATCATCTGGTGTGAGACTTTGTGTGATAAATAGAAGTAGTTAAGTATTGTTTGGTGATTGTGTACTTCGTATTTACTTATAGACGCTAGTACCGGCCAAGGATACGAAGAGGAAGGAGACTACTACGAAGAAGAAGCACAGGAGAACTTCAACCACTTCATTGCACAAGGCAAGCCTCACAATACAAGTTAACTTAACAAGCTATCTAAGCAAGCTAGAACTCTGCAAGGTAACACTTGCTTGAGAACTATGCAAACTAAATTCCTTAGGCATATGTGATTATACCACATTATTATACCAAATCCTAGTTTTACCTGCAAGCTTTATTAGTTTATTTCTTTATCAAAATTCTTTGTTTACTTTTAGGTAGTGTTTGTTATATTTTGGAAAGATATTAGAGGTAGCATAAATAGCATAAAACTTGGCCTAAGTTAGGTAGAACTTGATGCCATCCTGCGGCATGAGATTAGATTTAGATAAGTCACACTGATTATCACCCTCATTAGTGTTTACCCCCAACTTTAGTGGCCAGTGCTAAGCATAAAAATTAATCACTTTATATGGGAGTACTTGGTGAAAATTATTATGAAAACCTTAGAATGATGAGTCATTATAATGATATGTTTTTACATGTGTTCTTGAACATCAGATGATTTTGGTGATGAAAATGTTGAGGCATGAGCCTTAGCCCTTTATAAAACTGATGATTGTGTTTGGATGTGATACCATTCCAATTTTACTGTACAACCACAATACCCGAAATTGGGTAGGGCTTGACTGGAAGTTTATATACCTTAGTATGGGTTCCCTTGCGGGCGAGGTTTGAGTTGAGGCTACCTTGTAACGATTGACCACCTGTGCAGTTCCCAAGATGACAGATGTTCATGGTTGGGAGGCCAAACTCATAGGAAAGGTGCCTATACTAGGGTGTGTAATTGAAAGGTTAGGATTGATTATCCGCATGCTGAGTATGGTGAATTCAGGATTTTTCCTAACGGATGCATCGAATATTATGGTGAAAGTGTACCACCTCTGCAGAGTGTCAAACTATTCGAATAGCCGCGTCCGCGGTTATGGATAGTTGGAGTGGCCATACTGTTCCGTCGTCAGATGTTTTCAAAATGACTTGTGAAATGAACTATGACTTGACTTGACTTGACCATAATAGGGTTGTAAACATGAAACTTAAGTTCCCACTTAGGTGTTATCAAACCTTCAACTAGTTTTATTTACTTCTGAACTCAGCTAGAGATAAACATGGATTTTTGCAGAACAACCTAGAGCTTAGGATTCCTACTTGAACCACTTTACTTGTTAGTGATAGTTTGCCAGTACTTAAAGAGTACTCATGGCTTTGTCCCTGGCTATTCCTTTGGCCAGACTATGAAGAGGACTATCAGGATGATGGACCGCAGGAAGTCTACGACAACTAGGATCATCTCCCATCATCAGCATTGCCTGTGACCATGAAGATGGAGCCTCGCCCACGCTACCATTATTATATTATTCCGCTTCGTTGATTGTACTAAGACTGGATCATGAGATCCTTTATTTGTAAGACCTTTATTATGGTTTGTAATGGATGATGAACTATGGTACCAATCTGTTATGTCTCGCTAAAATGGTAATCCTGGGATTGCGATGTATGGCATAACAGAGCCATCCTGACCATAGGAGACCCTAGTTAGAATGGATGCTTGAATCAAAAACTTAGTTTCAAAACAAAAAAGTGAGTATTTATGAAAACCTATTCTCATTCTTATTACTTAGATTCTTTCATGAAAATTCATGTTCCTCAAAAAGTCTTGCAAACCTACATAAAATTTTACACACTTGATAACTCTACTAACTTACTCATCCTACATTCTTAAAGATGGACGTGAAGTATAGCAAGTTATATCAGTTGGGAAATGGAGGAGGTATCATCTTTGAGCATGATTTGGACCAACCCTCAGAACTTTGGGAGCACCTGCACCCCGAGTTCTTCGGACCTCAGCTCAACGATCAGGAAGGAGGAGAATTGCAATCACTGATTGTTGCAAGTCTCAAATGGAAGATTGAAGCCCCCACCTCAGAGGGAGTCCAGTTCACCTTAAGAAAGAAGAACTGGTTAGATGGACTCGCCAGGGCCATGCAAGAAACTCTTGCCTGTCTGTGTGGGCAAAGCATCAATCAGATCAAGGGCACGAACTTTGAGTATTACATAAGTCGTTATGCTATGGGACAGCCATTGGAGGCACCGTATGACCAGAGCTGAAGCATTAAGTGGAACATCTCAGCTTCATGATGTATGATAGGCACAAGGAGTTGGACAATGCACGCTCCTATGCCAACCACAACTACGCCATCGCAGTCAAGAAGGACCAGATCATTGCCATGCTGGTGAAGGATCGCTAGTCTCGTCGCCATCAGCTTGACAAGAAGGATCGCATTATTGCCCGCCTTCGTTACAGGGTGACATACTTGGAGGAGACCATCCATGAGCGGGACATGCACCTTGAGGAGAGGGAGAATGCAGGGGAAGATATCCCTGGAGACCCTTACTCCTACCTCAGTGATGATGATAACTTCCTAGAGGATCAAGCCATGGACTTCTTCACCGATGATGAGGACTCCGCCTTCATTGATGATGATGATGAGGAAGCCACCGATTCTGGGGAGTAGTAGCACTTGAGCACTAGCATTAGTGAAGTTGTATCCGGTCCCATTGTATCGTAGTTTCACAGAATGGTTCTTAAAACCATTTGTTTCCTTGTTGTGGTGTGTGTTTGTAATGTGTGCTATGAATGAATAAATGAAAAGCAAGTTGCTAGAAAAATATGAGTCAAACTCAAATTTTAAAAACTTTTCGAAAACAAACCCCTGAACCATAGAAATTTCCCTCTTTTCTCATGATCTATCTCAATCTTCAGATGCCTCGTGGAGGAAGAAGTTCATCCACAGACCCAATGTTGCAAATCTTGCAAATGTTGGTTTCAAACCATGAAGCTGAAAGAGCCGAACATAAAGACAACTTAGCAACCCTCCAACAGATAGATCAGATGACCAATAACAACCAAGGGCATGGAAACGAGGACAACCATGGATCCAAGCTCAAGAACTTCCAGAACACCAATCCACCCATCTTTAGTAAGTCTGAAGAGCCCTTAGATGCTGATGACTGGCTACAGACCATGGAGAACGACTTAGAAATTGCAGGAGTGGAGGCCAATGAGAAAGTAATATTCGCCACCCACTATATGGAAAGAGATGCAAGAGCTTCGTGGAACAGCGTTCACGCCATGAATGGAGGATAGATGATGACTTGGGAAGAATTCAAACTCAAGTTCAGCAGAACCCATGTGCCACCGGGTTTGATCAAGAGGATGAGAGATGAATTCCGAGAATTGAAGCAAGGGAGAATGACAGTAGTTGAGTACCGTGACAAATTTCTGTCATTAGCTCAACCTTAACGGTCATCTGTTTCACATGAATGCTGAAGAAGCCCAAGAAGAGCCAGATGTCATGCTGGGTATGTTTTCTGTTAACTCAATACTTGCAAGAGTGTTGTTTGATCCTGGTGCATCGCACTCTTTTGTTACAGAAGAATTTGCATGCACTAGTAAGATTCAACCAACAAATTTGAAGCATATTATGATAGTTCAAATACCCCGTTCAACCACCAAAGCTAGACAAATTTGCAAGGCCGTACCTACCAGAATTCATGGCATAGATTTTTATGCGAATCTAATATTATTTGGAACCAAAGGTTTGGAAGTAGTACTAGTAATGGATTTGATGTCGCAACATAAATGATTAATCGACTGTGCCAAGAAAGCCATAACCATGACTAGTACAGCCGGAGTATCAGTAGAGAATGTACTGAAACTTTGCCCCGTCAATTGAAGTGCAACAAGAGTCTAGCCCAACCAACCATTGATCAAGTCCAAGTAGTCTGTGAATACCCAGACGTATTTCCAGATGTTTTGCCATGTATGCCCCCAGATCGGGATATCGAGTTTATCATTGAACTAATCCCTGGAACCGGACCCATAGCCTAGAGACCATATAGTATGAACCCATCTCAATTAGTGGAGCTGAAGAAGCAACTGGATGCTATGCTGGAGATAGGACTGATTCAACCAAGTGCGTCGCCATGGAGATCACTTGTCTTGTTTGTAGACAAGAAATATGGAGGTAAGCTTTTGTGTACGGATTATCGGAAGCTAAATGACATCACCATTAAGAATAAATACCCACTGCTGAAGATAGAGGACCTATTTGACCAGTTGACCGGTGCCAAAGTGTTTTCTAAGATTGATCTTAGAACTGGTTATCATCCACTCAAGATTCGCGCAGAGGATATTCCAAATACTTCCTCTACCTCCAGATATAGACTGTATGAGTACACTGTCATGGCTTTTGGATTAACCAATGCCCCCGCTTATTTCATGAACCTCATGAATAAGATTTTTCTGGACTTCCTAGATAAGTTTTTCGTTGTTTTTATCGATGATATTCTGATCTATTCCAAATCAGAAGAACATGAGATACACCTGAGGACCATCCTTGGAACCCTTAGGGAGCATCAGTTGTATGCCAAGTTTAGCAAATGTGAATTCTGGATACAGGAAGTAGGATTCCTCGGACATATTGTGTTATCCGGAGAAATTGGTGTTGACCCCGCAAAGGTTAAGGATGTTGAAGAATGGCAAGCCCCAACCACCCAAACCCAAGTTCGTGCATTTCTCGGATTACCGGGATATTCCGCAAGTTTGTAGAAGGATTTTCGACCATCGCAAGACCCATGACCCAATTTTTTAAGATCCAATAAGAGATTAAAAAACATGGCATTTCTTAAAAGATCCAATAAGAGATAAGCAAGACCACACACATAGCCAGGAACCCTAATTGCTGTGATCTTGGCCAAATTTCGAAACTAGCATAAAAAATTCAAAAAAAAATCAAAAAATGTGAAAGCTTCGCACATAGTCATTTTATGTTACCTAGTTGCACGTAAAAATAATAAACATGACATATGAGGATTATTCAAAAATAGTGTTCACAGAAATCACATACCACCTTGGAGGATTCATGGCTTTAAGGGCAAGATGAGAAAGTCCATGACCATAGCCATGGCATAGTGTCTTATTATCTGCCCATATTCTGCACATGTGTGTATCCTGTGATGGCAAACAATGTTGCTTCGTGAAGTTTTAATTTTCTATACATAGAAAATCCATTTTCCATTTTCATGGTGCCGACAAGGGCCTATTTTGTGAAGCAACCACCAAGGATATGATGTGAAAATGTAACACCCCATTTTTAGTAAATACTAGAGAGCATTT
This sequence comes from Avena sativa, assembly GCA_916181665.1. Taxonomy (NCBI): domain Eukaryota; kingdom Viridiplantae; phylum Streptophyta; class Magnoliopsida; order Poales; family Poaceae; genus Avena; species Avena sativa. Next base: position 175,569,620 of record OV702295.1, read on the forward strand.
GGTGGTCAATTTACCAGTTGTCTTAACCTATAACCCCTCGGTGCAACCCCCGTGATATAAACAAGTTTTTGTAGGTCTAGCTAGAAGGGGCTCAAATTTAGCATTGAGCTACATCGTAGCTCTCCTAAGAATTTTCCAAAAAATCATTTTCTAGTACAAATAATGGCATTTATTCCGAGATCCATAAGATATTAGAAAGACCCGGCACATAGCCAGGAACCCTAACTGCCATGACCTTATTTGAATTTCAAAACCAACATAAAAAATTCAAAACATTTGAAACCTTTGCACATAGTCGTTTTATGTTACCAAGATGCAGTTAAAAATTGAAAATAGGGCATATGAGAATTATTCGAAAAAAGTGTTCACAGAAATAACCTACCGCCTTCGAGGATTCATGGCTTTTAGGGCAACATGAGCTAGGTCATGACCATAGCCATGGAATAGTTTGTTATAATGTGCCCATATTCCGCACATGCGTGTATCCTGTGATGGCAAACAATGTTGCTTCATGAAGTTTTCTCGTTCACTTAACAAAAAATCTATTTTCTATTTCCCGGTGCCGAAAAGACCTATTTTGTGAAGAAGCCACCAAGGATGTGATGTGGAAATACATCACCCCATTTTTAATAAATAATAGAGAAAATTTGGTGGTCAATTCACCAGTTGGCTTCACCTAGAACCCCTAGGTGCAAACCCCGCGATATAAACAAGTTTCTGCAAGTCTAGATGGAACGGGCTCAAATTTAGCCTGGATCTACCTCGTAGCTCTCCCAATAATTTTCCAAAAAAATCATTTTCATCTATAAAACATTGCATTTCTTCACAGATCCAATAAGAGATTAGCAAGACCCAACACATAGCCAGGAACCCTAATTGCCGCCATCTTGGACAAATTTCAAAACCAGAAAACAAAATTCAAATAAAATACAAAAAATGTGAAACCTACGCATGTAGTGATTTTATGTTATGTAGTTGCAGGTAAAAATAATAGACATGTCATATGAGGATTATTCAAAAAAATGTTCACACAAATCACCTACCGCCTTCGAGGATTCATGGCTTTCAGGGCAAGATGAGCTAGTTCATGACCATAGCGAGGGCATTATTTGTTATGATGTGCCCATATTTCGCACATGGATGTATCCTGTGATGTCAAACAATGTTGTTTAATGAACTTTTCACGTTCTTTGCACGAAAAATCCATTTTTCGATTTTTTTGGTACCGAAAAGGGCCTATTTAGCGAAGCCAGCCACCAAGGATGTGATGTGAAAATGCATCACCCCATTTTTAATAAATAATAGAGAGCATTTGGTGGTAAATTCACCCGTTGGCTTCGCCTATAACCCCTCGGAATAACCCCCGCATTATAAACAAGTTTCTGTAGGTCTAGCCAGAGCAGGCTCAAATTTAGCCTGGATCTACCTCGTAGCTCTACCAAAAATTTTTCAAAAAATCATTTCCAGCTACAAAACATAGCATTTCTTCAGAGATCCCATAAGAGATTAGCAAGACCCGACACATAGCCAGGAAACGTAACTGCCATCATCTTGGCCGAATTTTGAAACCAGCAAAAAAAATTAAAATGAAGTTCAAAAAATGTGAAACCGATGCACATAGTACTTTTATGCTACATAGTTGTAGGTAAAAATAATAAACATGGCATATGAGGATTATTCAAAAAATGTTCATAGAAATCACCTACCGCCTTCGAGGATTCATAGCTTTCAGGGCAAGATGAGCTAGGTCATGACCACAGCCATGGCATAGTTTGTTATAATGTGGCCATATTCCACACATGCGTGTATCCTGTCATGGAAAATAATGTTGCTTCATGAAGTTTTCACGTTTTCTGTATGAAAAATCCAGTTTCCATTTTCCTGGTGCCAAAAAGGGCCTATTTTGTGAAGCAGCCACCAAGGATGTGATGTGAAAATGCATCTATAAACACCCGGATTTTAAATACCAAATGCCAGTTATGCCATACATCGCAATCCCAGGATTACTATTTTTGTGAGACATAACAGATTGGTACCATAGTTCATCATCCACTACATACCATAATAAAGTTCTTACAAATAAAGGATCTCATGATCCAGTCTTAATACAATCAACACAGCAAAATATTATAATAACGATAGCATAGTCGAAGCTCCATCTTCAGGGTCACAGGAAATACTGACGATGGGAGATGATCCTAGTTGTCATAGACTTCCTGATGTCCATCATGCTGGTAGTCCTCCTCATAGTCTGGCCATAGGAATAGCAAGGGACAAAGCCATGAGTATTCTTTAAGTACTTGCAAACTATCACCAACAGGTAAAGTGGTTCAAGTAGGAATCCTAAGATCTAGGTCTATTTGTAAAAATCCAGATTAATCTCTAACTGAGTTTAGAATTAAAGAAAACTAGTTTAATGTTCTATAAAACCTAAGTAGGAATTTAGTTTTCGTGTTCACAACCTTGTTATGGTCAAGTGAAGTCATAATTCATTTCAGAAGTCATTTTGAAAACATCCGATGACGGAGCAGTATGGCCACTCCAACTGTCCATAACCGCGGACGCGGCTATTTGAATAGTTTGACACTCTGCAGAGATTGTACACTTTAACCACAACATTCGATACATCTGTCAGGAATAATCCTGAATCACCGTACTCAGTATGCGGATAATCAATCCTAAACTTTCAATTACACACCCTAGTATAGGCACCTCCCCTATGAGTTTGGCTTCCCAACCATGAACATCTGTCATCCTAGGAACTGCACAGGTAGAAAATCATCACGAGGTAGCCTCAGCTCAAACCTCTTCCGCAAGGGAACCCATACTAAGATATATAAACTTCTAGTCAAGCCCTACCCAGATTCGGGTATTGTGGTTGTACGGTAAAATTGGAATGGTATCGCATCCGAACCCAACCATGAGTTTTATAAAGGGCTAAGGCTCACGCCTCAACATTTTAATCATCAAATCATCTGGTGTTCATAACGCATGTCAAAACATTTGATTAGAATGACTCATCATTATAAGGTTTTCATAATCATTTTCACCAAGTATTCCCATCTAAAGTGATCAAGTTCTATGCTTAGCACTAGCGACTAAAGTTGGGGGTAATCACTAAATAGGTGTGCAAATCAAGTGTGACTTATCCAAATATAATCTCATGCCTTAGTATGACATATAGTTCTAACTAACTTAGGCCAAGTTTTATGCTCTTTATGCTACATATAATATTTTTCCAAAAAAATCCCAAGTCACTAACTAAAAGTAATAAAGAACTTTTAAAGGAATAAATGAATAAAGCTTGCAAGTAAAACTGTGATTTCGCATAATAAAATGGTATAACCAAATATGCCTAAGGCATTGCATAGGTTAATTGTTATTGTGGGGCTTGCAAGTATTAGCTTGCATGGTTTACCTTAGCTTACCTTGAGTAGTGAAGTGATTGAAGTTCTCCTCTCCTTCTTACTCGTAGTAGTACTCCTCCTCCTCGTATCCTTGGTCGGTACTAGCATCTATAAATAAATACGAGATACAAAGTCAGCAAACAATATTTAACAACTTCTACTTGGCACACAAAGGTTCACACTAGATGATCTAGCATCATCACAATCATCACATGAAATAAAGACTTAGTCTTATTTATTTTATTTTTAGAAAAGTAATTTCTACTCATTGAAAACTACTTAAGATTTAATATTCTCCAATTGAAATATGGGATCATGTTGACCATGTCATCACCACATATTTTAATACTTGGGAATGTGATTTAAAGTGGTGTCACAATTTAATAAGGTTTAACATTATTATTTTAATTAATTAAAGTGACTAGAAATGCCTATGGGGCATTCTATTAAGACTTGTCCATTATTACTGCAAGTAAACCTAGATCTTTTTACATATTCAGAAAGATCTTGTCAAATGTGATTTTTGAGAGATGGAATCAACTCAAAAGCATTTATGGTTGATTTTTGAAAAATGTTTGAATGCAGAAAATTCTCTGCCTTGTTGTTTTTACTATAGGTGATCCATAATTCCAAATGGTTTGAATCTAATGGGCTTGGATTAATAATTTCAATACCTTTCTACCAAAATTAGTTTCATGCCATTTGGTTCAGTAAAACTCTCTGAATTGATTTTTAAATCTACTGACAGAACTAGGTTTGAACTAAATTGAAAAATCCATATTTGAATCTACTGGGTCGCGCGGGAACTAAATGGGCCGGCCCATTGCGCACAGCGCAGCGCCCGGGCTGACTTATAGGGGATGTCCCACCTATCAGCGAGACAGGGGCTCCCGAAGGGGTATCCTTCAATCTAGGCCCTATGATTAGAATCTAATCTGACGGCCGAGGTTCATCGTCGACGACGAACACTCCGGCGAGGTATAAACCCTAACGCGGGGGTGGGGGTCGTGTGAGGCTCACCAGGGCTCCAGCTAGGTCGGCGTTGGGGGCGAACGACGTTGTCAACGTTGGCGGTTCGAATGGTGGTCGCAGCGGCCCCTGGGGTGGCTCCAATCAACAGCCCTTCTCCTCCTCTGCAGCGGCGAACTCCGGTGAAATTCCGGTGATGCGGAGCTCGCCTTGCTCCGGGGAGAGGTCAGTGGTGTTCTGTGAGAGGTGGGGAGTGATGTGGTGTGGAGAATTGAGGCTGGGGTGGCCGAGCGAGAGGGGTAGTGCGGCATGGTCGGAGCTCGACGGGGTGGATGGCACAGCGAGCTAACGACATGGTGGAGGGTGTAGGCCGGTTCGCGGTCTCTTGGCGATTCTCAAGGCTTAATGGCGCGGCACGGGGCAGTCGAGGTTGGTCGGAACGGGTTGGTGCTCTGAGCGGCACCGGCGGCAATTTTGACGACACACATTTGCTACGGGTCGCGCGGCGGCTAACGGGGATGTCTGGGAGCTAGCTGGTGTTAAGGCGAGTGTGTGCATGCGCGGAGAGGGCGAGGCGCAGCGCACACAAACTGGTCGAGTGCGGCGCTCTGGCGCGCTCTCGGCATGGCGCAGAGACAGTGGGCGCGGCGTTTCCTTGGTGGTCCAAGGCCAGGCTGCGTTCGAGGGTTGGACAGGGGGTGGCGGTGGACGGTGAGCTTCCTCTTGGACATCGTGGCTGGGCGTGGCATTTCCTCCTGCTCGCTAGCCATGGTCGGCCGGCAATGGGGGGCTCGGGTGGCTCAGCACTAGTGCAATGGTAGATTGCTAGCTTGTTCAATGCAGGTGTGCTCACTAGGGGGGACAAGGGGTAAGAATTGGGGACAAGGGTCTGAATGATCACTGCTCAAAACAGTGTAGTTAGGCAGAGTTTGAAATGTGTCTCCAGGTATTTGATAAAATGGCCGAAAGAATTCAAGTTTGAAAATTTTGAATGAAATTTGGTGGGTGCTCTGATCACATGCTTGGTAGTATCTGGTTGCTTGGGTTTGGCAAGGTGAACTGGCTTGAGTGGTTTTTGAGAAATGGTTATTTTAGTACCTACACTTGATTCAATTTTGAATTGTCATCTTAATAGATTTGAAATCTATTTTTGTTGGTTTGCAAAGTGGGCTTGGGTTCACTTGTACTTGTTCTAGCAAGGGGTGAAAAGAATTGAATTTGTTTCTACTAGAAAACTTGTACTAGAAATGCTCAAAGTGGTCTAGTGGTTAACTTTGGTCAAAATGACCATTTGCTCATAATGTTTATATTTGAATTTCTCTTGATTTGATTCTTCTTGGAAATGAATTTAGATGGCGTTGTTTTCATCTTTAAACCAATCCTTGCCATTCATAGCAATCAATCATGGCAACACAAGCGTTCATGCATTCATCACATACACACATGCATTCATATTTATTTTAATAACAAAAGTTTTTGTTAGACCTAAACTTGGAACTTGATAATATTTATTAATATTTTTGGGATGTTACAAACCTTCCCCCCTTAAAAAATCTCGTCCTAATATTTTAGAAAAATAAAACTAGGATTTAAAGAGATCTGGAAACTCAGTCCTGTTGTAATCTTCTCACTCATAGGTAGCTTCTTCTTCAATGTGGTTACTCCACTAGATCTTGAGAAACTTGATACTCCTGGTTCTAGTGGTCCTGAAAGCTTATTCCAAAATACGAATGGGTACTTCAGGATATGTTAGGTCCTTGTTGATCTATATGGTTCTTTGATCAATATTCTTGAAAACTTCGGTCTTCTCCGGGACTTATAGGCATTTGCGAAGTAACGGAATATGAAACACATTATGTACGGCTGACATCTCCTCCGGCAGTTCCATTTGATATGATATTTCTCCTCGGCAATTCAAAATCTTGAAGGGTCCGATATATCTGGGGGCTAACTTTCCTTTGAGTTGGAAACGTTGCATTTCTTTTAAGGGTGATACTTTCATTGATACAAAATCTCCGATATTGAAGGTTAGGTCTCGACATCTATTGTCGGCATAACTCTTCTGTCGGGATTGGGCGGTCTTGAGGTGCTCACGGATCTTGTGAACTTTCTCTTTGGCTTTTCTTAGGATGTTGGGTCCGAAAATCTGACTCTCTCCTACTTCCGACCAATTCAAAGGGGTACGACACTTCCTTCCATACATAAATTCAAATGGGGCCATTTGCAAACTGGCTTGGTAACTGTTTTTATATGAAAATTCTGTGAAAGGAACATAGTCTTCCCATTTTTATTCATATTCTAGCACACAAGATCTCAACATATCTTCGAGCATCTGTTTTACTCGCTCTGTTTATCTATCAGTCTGATGGTGATAAGATGTGCTGAAATACAGTCTAGTTCCCAATCCTTCTTAGACTTTCTTCCAAAATCTCGAGGTAATCTGGGTTCCTTGATCCGACACAATGTTCTTGGGGACTCCATGTAAACTGACTATTCTAGCAATGTACAACTCTACTAGCTTCGGAATCTGATAATTGGTCTTGACTGGTAAGAAATGAGCGACTTTGGAAAGTCTATCCACTATGACCCAGATAGAGTCATTTCCCCTACTAGATGTAGGCAAACCGGTGATAAAATCCATTCCTACAGAATCCCATTTCCATTCCTGAATTTCCAATGGTTGCAAAAGTCCTACAGGTCTCTGATGTCCCGCCTTGACTCTAACAGATATCACATTTGGCTATGTAGCTTCCGATTTCTCTCTTCATCTTATGCCACCAAAATTTCTCCTTCAAATCCTCATACATCTTGGTTCCTCCGGGGTGGATAGAATAAAGGGTATCATGGGCTTCTTTCAAAATAGCTTGTTTCAACTATGAACCTGCTGGTACACAGATACGTCCTTTGTACCACAAAACTCCTTCTTCATCTTCGGTGAATCCGGGTACTTTCCCTGTACCGATACAATGTTTGATTCCGTCGATACTAGCATTTCCTTTCTGCGCCTCATTGATATGACTGATCAAAGTGGGTTGGAGTTCTATGCTAGCCTAAAATCCTTCAATTACTAGCTCCATTCTGAAATCTTCCAACTCCTTGTGCAAACTTGGTTGCTCCTTCATAATCATGGTGTTCAATTGACACGGCAATCTGCTACCACATTGGCTTTGCCGGGGTGATATTCAATGTCAAGATCATAGTCCTTGATTAGCTCTATCCATCTCCTTCTCCTCATATTTAGCTCCTTCTAGGTGAAAATATACTTCAGACTCTTGTGATCCGAATAAATCTCACAGCGGTTACCCATGAGGTAATGCCACCATGTCTTCAAGGCTAAAACTACGACTGCTAGTTCGAGGTCATGGGTAGGGTAATTCTGCTCATGTTGCTTTAGTTGTCGGGACAGATAGGATATGACTTTGCCTTCTTGCATCAACACACATTCGAGACCAACCTTGGATGCGTCACAAAACACATCAAAAGGCTTCGTGATATCCGGCATAATCAAGATTGGTGCTCAAATCAATCTCTTCTTAAGCTCTTGAAAACTTTCTTCACATGTTTCCATCCATTCAAACTTCTTATCTTTCTTCAACAATTGGGTCATGGGTCTAGCGATGCTCGAGAATCCTTCTATGAACTTGCGGTAATATCCCACTAATCCGAGAAATGCACGAACTTGGGTTTGAGTGGCCGGGGCTTGCCATTCTTCCACGTCCTTAACCTTGGCAGGGTCTATAGCAATTCCTCCTTCCAACACGATATGTCCAAGGAATATTACTTCTTATAACCAGAACTCACATTTTCTAAACTTGGCATACAACTGATGCTCCCTAAGGGTTTCAAGGATGGTCCTTAGGTGTAGCTCATGTTCTTCTTTTAATTTGGAATAGATCAGAATGTCGATGAAAACAACGACAAACTTATCCAGTGGGGGAATTAGTTAATCCAAAATATATGACAGTGTACTCATACATTCAATATCTAGTGGAAAAGGCAGTCTTTGGAATATGCTCTGCGTGAATCTTGAGTTGGTGATAACCAGTTCTAAGATCAATCTTAGAAAACACTCTGGCACCGATCAACTAGTCAAACGGATCTTCTATCCTCGGCAGTGGGTACTTGCTCTTAATGGTGACATCATTCATCTTCCGATAATCCGTGTACAAATGGTTACCTCCATCTTTCTTATCCACAAACAAAACAGGTGATCTCCATGGCGATGCACTTGGGTGAATCAGACCGATCTCCAGCATAGCGTCCAGTTGCTTCTTCAACTCCACTAATTCAGACGGGTACACACTATAAGGTCTCTGACCTATGGGTCCAGTTCCAGGGATTAATTCAATGATAAACTTGATATCCCAATCTGGGGACATACTAGGCAAAACATCTAGAAATACGTCAGGCTATTCACAGACTACTCTGAGTTGGTCAATGGTTGGTTGGGCTAGACTCTTGTTGCACTTGAGTTGATGGGGCAAAGTTTCAGATACATGCTCTACTGACACTCCAGCGGTACTGGTCATGGTTATGGCTTTCTTGGCATAGTCGATTAATCCTTTATGTTTCGTGATCCAATCCATTCCTAGTACTACATCCAAACCTTTGGTTCCAAGTACTATTAGATTAGCATAAAAATCTATTTCATGGATTCTAATAGGTACGGCCTTGCAAATTTGTCTAGCTTTGGTGGTTGAACCAGGTATTTGAACTATCATAACATGGTTCAAAGTTTTTGGTTAAATCTTACTAGTGCATTCAAATTCTTCTGTAACAAACGAGTGCGATGCTCCAGAATCAAACAACACGCTTGCAAGTACTGAGTTAACAGAAAACATACCCAGCACGACATCTGGCGCTTCCCGAGCTTCTTCAGCATTCATGTGAAACAGACGACCGTTGCGGTTGAGTGAGTTCCATGGGGCAAATCTTGTTCTAGACTGAACACGGCGTTGCTGTTGAGCTGGGGCATTCACATTGGTAGCTGCTGCAGGCTTCTCGGGGCACTCATTGTGGTAGTGACCCTTGACTCTGCATTCATGACAAGTAACCTGAGACTTGTCTTTTCCTGCAACAGGCATGACACTGATTCCAGTCTTGGGGAAGTATTGGTGTTGTTGGTGTTGTTGTTGTTGTTGAACTTGGGCGGTGCACGATTGAAATTGTTGGCGTTGCCGAGGTTGTTGTTGTGGTTTCCTATGGGCCTTGGGTTTCCTCCTCCACAGTTGGGATAGTTCGGACGGGTCATAGGGGGTCTATTGTTTCTCGGGGCATATCCTGCAGATGGGTTGGGGCGATCCTTTGGGGTATGGTGGGTTCCTGGTTGATGCATCATTCGAAGCTTGCGATTCTCATTGGCTTGGTTGATCTTGCCTTCCATCTGGATTGCACAATCCACTAAGTCCTCGATGTCAATGAAAGGAATGTTGACTAATACCGTCAGCATCTCCTGATGCAGACCATTCAAGAATCTCTCCTTCTTGGCTTCAGTGTCAATCTCATCTGGTGCATACCTAGCTAATGACAGAAATTTGTCATGGTACTCAACTACTGTCATCCTCCCTTGCTTCAATTCTCTGAATTCATATCTCATCCTCTTGATTAAACCCGATGGCACATGGGTTCTGTTGAACTTGAGTTTGAATTCATCCCAAGTCATCATCTGTCCTCCATTCATGGTGCGAATGTTATTTCATCAAGCTATTACATCACCTGCCAGATAATGGGTTGCAAACAGTACTTTCTCATTGGCCTCCACTCCTGCGACTTCTAAGTTGCTCTCTATGGTCTACAGCCAGTCATCAGCATCTAATGGCTCTCCAGACTTACTAAAAATGGGTGGATTGGTATTCTGTAAGTTCTTGAGCTTGGATCCATGGTTGTCCTAGTTTCCATGGCCCTGATTGTTATTGGCCATCTGAGCTATGTGTTGAAGGGTGGCTAAGTTGGATTGATGTTCGGCTCTTTCGGCTTCACGGTTTGAAACCAACATTTGCAAGATTTGCAGCATTGGGTCCTGAGATGAGCTGCTTCCTCCGCGAGGCATCTGAAGATTGAGATAGATCATGAGACAAGAGGGAAATTTCTAAGGTTCATGGATTTGTTTTTGAAAAGTTTTAAAACTTTAAGTTTGAATCAGGTTTTGCCAACTAGCAACTTGCTTTTCATTCATTCATAGCACCCAATACAAACACATGCCACACTAAGCTAACGGATGGTTTCAAGAACCATTCTGAGAAACTACGATACAATGGGACCGGATACAACTCATACCTATGATAGTCCTCAAGTGCTACTACTCATTAGAATAGGTGGCTTCATCATGATGATCAATTAAGGTGGAATCATCATCATCAGTGTGGAAGTCCATGGCTTGGTCCTCCAGGTAGTCATCATCATCACTGAGGTAGGAGTAAGGGTCTCGACGGATATCTTCCCCTACATTCTCCCTCTCCTCAAGCTGCATGTCCCGCTCACGGATGGTCTCCTCCAAGTCTGACACTGTGACGAAGGTGGGTGATGATGCTATCCTTCTTGTCACACAGACAGCAAAAGGTCTTGCGCTCCTCGGCAAGGATGGCGAGGGTCTGGTCCTTCTTAACTGCAATGGCATAGTTGTGGTTGGCGTATGCGCGGGTGTTGTCCAACTCGTTCTGCCTATCATACAACATGAAGCTCAGATGATCCATGTGATGCTTCAACTCGGGATGTTGTGGCACCTCCAATGGCTGTCCCATAGCATCACGCCTTGCATAGTACTCAAAGCGAGTACCCTTGATCTGACTGATGCTTTGCCCACACAGACGGGCAAGAGCTTCCAGCATAGCCCTGGCGAGTCCGTCTAGCCAGTTGTTCTCACTTAAGGTGAATTGGATCCCGTATGAGGTGGGTGCCTCCATCTTGCCTCTAAGATTTGCAACAATCAGCCATTGTAGTTCTCCTCCTTGCTGATCATTGAGCTGTACTCCGAAGAACTCGGGGTGCGGGTGCTCAAGAAGTTCCGAGAGTTGGTCCAAATTGCGCTCAAAGATGAGCTATCCTCCATTGCCCAACTGGTAGAACTTGATATACTTCACCTCCATCTATAAGAATGTAGGATGAGTAAGTTAGTAGAAGGATCACGTGTGTCCAATTTTATGTGAGTTTGCAAGAATTTTTGAGGGACATGAATTTTCGTTAAAGAATCTAAGTGATAAGGATGAGAATAGGTTTTAAAAAATACTCACTTCTTTTGGTTGGAAACTATGTTTTTGATTCAAGCATCCATTCTAACTAGGGTATCCTTTGGTCAGGATGGATCTGATACCAACTTGCCAACACCCGGATTTTTAATCCCATATGCCTGTTATGCCATACAACGCAATCTCAGGATTACCATTTTTGCGAGACATAATAGATTGGTACCATAGTTCATCATCCATTACAAACCATAATAAAGGTTTTACAAATAAAGGATCTCATGATCTAGTCTTAATACAATCAACGCAGCAGAATAATATAATAACGGTAGCATAGTCGAAGCTCCGTCTTTAGGGTCATAGGCAATGCTGACGATTGGAGATGATCCTAGTTGTCATAGACTTCCTGCTGTCCATCATCCTGGTAGTCCTCCTCATAGTTTGGCCATAGGAATAGCCAGGGACAAAGCCATGATTACCCTTTAAGTACTCGCAAACTAACACTAACAGGTAAAGTGGTTCAAGTAGGAATCCTAATCTCTAGGTTTATTTGCAAAAAGCCAGATTTAACTCTAACTGAGTTTAGAAGTAAAGAAAACTAGTTTAATGTTCTATAACACCTAAGTGGTAACTTAGTTTACGTGTTCACAACCCTGTTGTGGTCAAGTCAAGTCATAATTTATTTTGAAAACATCTGATGACGGAACAGTATGGCCACTCCAACTATCCATAACGGCGGACGCGGCTATTTGAATAGTTTAACACTCTGCAGAGATTGTACACTTTCACCACAACATTCGACACATCCGTGAGGAACAATCCCGAATCACGATACTCAGTATGCGGATAATCAATCCTAACCTTTTAATTACACACCCTAGTATAGGCACATCCCCTATGAGTTTGGCCTCCCAACCATGACCATCTGTCATCTTGGGAACTACACAGGTGGGCAATCATCACGAGGTAGCCTAACTCAAACCTCTTCCGCAAGGGAACCCATACTAAGATATATAAACTTCTAGTCAAGCCCTAACCAGATTCGGGTATTGTGGTTGTATGGTAAAATTGGAATGGTATCGCATCCGAACCCAACCATGAGTTTTATAAAGGGCTAAGGCTCATGCCTCAACATTTTCATCATCAAGTCATCTGGTGTTCATAACACATGTCAAAACATTTCATTAGAATGACTCATCATTCTAAGGTTTTCATAATCATTTTCACCAAGTATTTCCATCTAAAGTGATCAAGTTTTATGCTTATCACTACTCACTTAAGTTGGGGGTAATCACTAATGAGGGGTGCAAATCAAGTGTGACTTATCCAAATCAAATCTCATGCCTTAGTATGACATCTAGTTCTAACTAACTTAGGCCAAGTTTTATGCTCTTTATGCTACCTATAATATCTTTCCAACAAAAAACTCCCAAGTCACTAAGTAAAAATAATAAAGATCTTTGATAAAGAAATGAAAGAATAAAGCTTGCAAGTAAAACTGGGATTTGGTATAATAAAGTGGTATAACCAATTTTCCTAAGTCATTGCATAGGTTAATTGGTATTGTGGGGCTTGGAAGTATTAGCTTGCATGGTTTAGCTTATCTTGCCTTGAGTAGTGAAGTGATTGAAGTTCTCCTCTCCTTCTTCCTCGTAGTAGTACTCCTCCTCTTTGTATCCTTGGTCGGTACTAGCGTCTATAAATAAATACGAGGTACAAAATCACCAAACTATACTTAACTACTTCTATTTGGCACAAAAAGGTTCACACTAGATGATCCAGCATCATCACAATCATCACATGAAATAAAGACTTAGTCTTCTTTATTTTATTTTTAGAAAAGTAATTTCTACTCATTGAAAACTACTTAAGATTTAATATTCTCCAATTAAAATATGAGATCATATTGACCATGTCATCACCACATATTTTAATACTTGGGAATCTGATTTAAAGTGGTGTCACAATTTAATAAGGTTTAACATTATTATTTTAATTAATTAAAGTGACTAGAAATGCCTATGGGGCATTCTTTTAATACTTGTCAATTATTACTACAAGTAAACCTAGATCTTTTTACATATTCAGAAAGATCTTGTCAAATGTGATTTTTGAGAGTTGGAATCAACTCAAAAGCGTCTATGGTTGATTTTTGAAAAATGTTTGAATGCAGAAAAGTCTCTGCCTTGTTATTTTTTACTGTAGGTGATCTATAATTCCAAATGGTTTGAAACCAACAGGCTAGTATTAGTAATTTCAATACCTTTCTAGAAAAATTAGTTTCATGCCATTTGGTTCAGTAAAACTGTCTGAATTGATTTTTTAATCTACTGACAGAACTAGGTTCGAACTAAACTGAAAAATCTATATTTGAATCTACTGGGTCGCGCGGGAACTAAATGGGCTGGCCCACTGCGCACAGCGCAGCGCCCAGGCTGACTTAAAGGGGATGTCCCACCTGTCAGTGAGACAGGGGCTCCCGATGGGGTATCCTTCAATCTAGGCCCTACGATTAGAATCTAATCTAACGGCCGAGGTTCATCGTCAACAATGAAACGCTTCGGCGAGGTCCAAACCCTAGCGCAGCGGTGGGGGTTGTGTGAGGCTCACTAGGGCTCAAGATAAGTTCGCTTGGGGGAGAACAACATTGTCGATGACAACGGTTTGAATGGTGGTCGCGGCGGCTCCTAGGGAGGCTCCAATCAACGGCCCTTCTCCTCCTCTACATCGGTGGACTCCGGTGAAATTCCGGCGCTGCGGAGCTCGCCTTGCTCTGGGGAGAGGTTAGTGGTGTTCTGTGAGAGGTGGGGAGTGAGGTGGTGTGGCGAACTGAGGCTGGGGGTGGCCTCCTTTTATAGCCAAGCGACAGTGGCAGTGCAACATGGTCGGAGCTTGACGGGGTCGACGACACAGCGAGCTAACGGCATGTCGGAGGGTGTAGGCCGGTGCGCGTTTTCCTGGCGATGCTCAAGGGCTTAATGGCGCGTCACGGGGTGGTCGAGGTTGGTCGAAATGGGCTGGTGCTCTAAGAGGCACCGACAAAAATTTTGACGACGCACAGTTGCTACGGGTCGCATGGCGGCGAACAGGGATGTCTGGGAGCTAGCTGGTGTTAAGGCGAGTGTGTTCACGTGTAGTGAGGGAGAGACGTGGCGCATGCAAGCTGGTCGGGTGCGGCGCTCTGGCGTGCTCTTGGAACAGCGTAGAGACAGTGGGCGTGGCATTTCCTCGATGGTCCAGGGCCTGGCTGCGTTCGAGGGTTGGACATGGGGTGGAGGTTGACGGTGAGCTACCTCCTAGACATCGTGGCTGGGCATGGCGTTTCCGCCGCTAACTAGCCATGGTCGGCCGGCAAAGGGGGGGACTCGGGTGGCTCAGCACTGGGGCAATGGTAGCTTGCTAGCTTGTTCAATGTAGGTGTGCTCACTCGGGCGGACAAGGGGTAAGAATTGGGGACAAGGATTTGAATGATCACTTCCTAAAACAGTGTAGTTAGGCAGAGTTTGAAATGTGTCTCCAGGTGTTTGATAAAATGGCCGAAATAATTCAAGTTTGAAAATTTTGAATGAAATTTGGTGGGTGCTCTGGTCACATGCTTGGTAGTATCTGGTTGCGTGGGTTTGGCAAGGTGAACTGGTTTGAGTGGTTTTTGAGAAATGGTGATCTTAGTACCTACACTTGATTCAATTTTGAATTGTCATCTTAATAGATTTGAAATATGGTTCTGTTGGTTTGCAAAGTGGGATTGGGTTCACTTGTACTTGTTCTAGCATGGGGTGAAAAGAATTGGATTTTTTTCTGTTTGAAAACTTGGACTAGAAACACTCAAAGTGGTCTAGTGGTTAACTTTGGTCGAAATGACCATTTGCTCATAATGTTTATATTTGAATTTCTCTTGATTTGATTCTGCTTGGAAATGATTTACATGATGTTGTTTTCTTCTTTAAACCAAACCTTGCCATTCATAGCAATGAATCATGGCAATAACAAGCATTCATGCATTCATCACATACACACATGCATTCATATTGATTTTAATAACAAAAGTTTCTGTTAGCCCTAAACTTGGGTGACTGGAACTTGATAATCTTGATTAATATTTTTGGGATGTTACAAGTTTTCACGTTTTCTATATGGAAAATCCATTTTCCATTTTCCTGGTGCCAAAAAGGGCCTATTTTGTGAAGCAGCCACCAAGGATGTGATGTGAAAATGCATCATTCATGTTTTAATAAATACTAGAGAGCATTTGGTGGTCAGTTCACCAGTTGGATTCACCTAGAACCCTCCGTGAAACCCCCACGATATAAACATGTTTCTGTAGGTCTAGATGGAACGGGATCAAATTTAGCCTGGATCTACCTCGTAGCTCTCCCAAGAATTTTCCAAAAAATCATTTCCATCTACAAAAAATGGCATTTCTTCAGAGATGCAATAAAATATTAGCAAGACATGGCACATAGCTAGGAACCCTAACTGTCGTGATCTCGGTTGAATTTCAAAACTAGCGTAAAAAACTCAAGAAAAATCAAAAAATGTGAAACCTTCGCACATAGTCATTTTATGTTACCTAGTTGCAGGTAAAAATAACAGACATGGTATATGAGGATTATTTAAAAAAGTGTTTACAGAAATCACTTACCGCCTTCGAGGATTCATGGATTTTAGTGCAAGATGAGCAGGTTCATGACCACAGCCATGGCATTGTTTGTTATAGTGTGATGGCAAAAAATGTTGCTTCATGTAATTTTCATTGTCTCTGCATGAAAAATCCATGTTCCATTTTCCCGGTGCCGAAAAGGGCCTATTTTGTAAAGCAACCACCAAGGATGTGATGTGAAAATGCATCACCCCGTTATTAATAAATAGGAGAGCATTTGGTGGTCAATTCACCAGTTGGATTCACCTAGAACCCCTCGGCGCAACCCCGCGATATAAACAAGTTTCTGCAGGTATAGCTAGAAGGGGCTCAAATTTAGCCTCGAGCTACCTCGTAGCTCTCCCAAGAATTTTCCAAAAAATCATTTCCAGGTTAAATACATGGCATTTCTTCAGAGATCTAATAAGAGATTAGCAAGTCCCAACCCATAGCAGGAACTCTAACTACCATGATCTTGGCTGAATTTTGAAACCAGAATAAAAAATTCAAAAAATGTGAAGCCTTTGCACATATTCATTTTATGTTACCTAGTGTTAGGTAAAAATAACAAACATGGCATATGAGGATTATTCAAAAAATGTTCACAGAAATCACTCACAGCCTTTGAGGATTCATGGCTTTCAGGGCAAGATGAGCAGGGTCATGACCACAACCATGGCATAGTTTGTTATTGTGTGCCCATATTCTACACATGCGTGTATTCTGTGATGGCAAACAATGTTGCTTCATGTAGTTTTCATATTCTCTGCAAAAATCCATTTTCCATTTTCCCGGTGTCGAAAAGGGCCTATTTTGTGAAGTAGCCACCAAGGATGTGATGTGAAAATGCATCACCCTATTTTTAATAAATAGGAGAGCATTTGGTGGTTAATTCACCAGTTGGCTTCACATAGAACCCCTCGACTCAACCCCGCAATATAAACAAGTTGCTGCAGGTCTAGCTGGAAGGGCCTCAAATTTAGCCTAGCTACATAATAGCTCTCCCAAGAATTTTCCAAAAAACAATTTCCAGGTACAAAACATGGAATTTCTACAAAGATCCAATAAGATATTAAAAAGACCTGGCACATAGCCAAGAACACTAACTGTCGTGATCTTGTCCTGATTTTGAAACCAACATAAAATATTCAAAAAAAACTAAAAAATGTGAAGCCTTCGCACATAGTCATTTTATGTTACCTAGTTGCAGGTAAACATAAAAAACCTAGCATATGAGAATT
Source organism: Avena sativa (assembly GCA_916181665.1). Lineage (NCBI taxonomy): Eukaryota > Viridiplantae > Streptophyta > Magnoliopsida > Poales > Poaceae > Avena > Avena sativa. Next base: position 175,587,057 of record OV702295.1, read on the forward strand.
ATTTGAAAAAAGTGTTCATAGAAATCACCTACTGCCTTCGAGGATTCATGGCTTTCAGGGCAAGATGAGCTAGGTCATGACCACAGCCATGGCATAGTTTGTTATACTGTGCCCATATTGTACACATGTGTGTATCCTGTCATGGCAAACCATGTTGCTTCACGAAGTTTTCATGTTGTCTACACGAAAAATCAATTTTCCTAGTGCCGAAAAGGGCCTATTTTGTGAATAACCACCAAGGATGTGATGTGAAAATGCATCATCCCATTTTTAATAAATACTAGAGAGGATTTGGTGGTCAATTCACCAGTTGGCTTCACCTAGAACCCCTTGGCGCAACCCCTACGATATAAACAAGTTTCTGTCCGTCTAGTTGGAAGGGGCTTAAATTTAGCTTGGAGCTACCTCGTAGCTCTCCCAAATGTTTTCTAAAAAATTATTTCCAGGTACAAAACATGGCATTTCTTCAGAGATCCAATAAAAAATTAGCAAGACATGACACATAGCCAGGAACCCTAACTGTCGTGATCTTGGTCGAATTTTGAAACCAGCATAAAAAATTCAAAATATGTAAATCTTTCGCACATAGTCGTTTTATCTTACCTACTTGCAGGTAAAAATAACAAACATGGAATATGACGATTATTCAAAGCAACTGTTCACAGAAATCACCTACCGCATTCAAGCATTCATAGCTTTGAGGGCAAGATGAGCTAGGTCATGACCACAACCATGGCATAGTTTGGTATAATGTACCCATATTCCGCACATGCGTGTACCCTGTCATGGCAAACAATGTTGCTTCATGAAGTTTTCACGTTTACTACACGGAAAATCCATTTTCCATTTTCCTTGGTGCCAAAAAGGGCCTATTTTGTGAAGCATCCACCAAGGATGTGATGTGAAAATGCATCACCCAATTTTTAATAAATACTAGAGAGCATTTGGTGGTCAATTCACCAGTTGGCTTCACTTAGAACCCCTCGATGAAAACCCCGTGATATAAACAAGTTTATGTAGGTCTAGCTGGAACGGGATCAAATTTAGCCTGGATCTACCTCATAGATCTCCCAAGAATTTTCAAAAAAATCATTTCTATCTACAAAACATGGTATTTCTTCATAGATGCAATAAAATATTAGCAAGACCTGGCACATAACCAGGAACACTAACTGTCGTGATCTCGATCGAATTTCAAAACCAGCATAAAAAATTCAAGGAAGATTAAAAAATGTGAAACCTTCACACATAGTCAGTTTATGTTACCTAGTTGCAGGTAAAAATAACAAACATGGCATATGAGGATTATTCAAAAAAGTATTTATAGAAATCACTAACCGTCTTCGAGGATACATGGCTTTCAGGGCAAGATGAGTAGGGTCATGACCACATGCGTGGCATAGTTAGTTATAGTGTTCCCATATTCTGCACATGCTTGTATTCTATGATGGCAAACAATGTTACTTCATGTAATTTTCATGTTCTCTGCACGAAAAATCCATGTTCCATTTTCCCCGTGCCGAAAATGGTCTATTTTGTGAAGAAACCACCAAGGATATGCTGTGAAAATGCATCACCCCATTTTTAATAAATAGGAGAGCATTCGATGCTCAATTCACCAGTTGGCTTAAACTAAAACCCCTTGGCGCAACTCCGTGATATAAACAAGTTTCTACAGGTCTAGCTGGAAGGGGCTCAGATTTAGCATGGAGCTACCTCGTAGCTCTCCGAAGAATTTTCCAAAAAATCATTTCCAGGTACAATACATAGAATTTCTTTAGAGATCCAATAAGAGATTAGCAAGACCCAGCCCATAGCCAGGAACTCTAACTGCCATGATCTTGGCCGAATTTCGAAACCAGAATAAAAAATTTAAAAAAAATCAAAAAATGTGAAGCCTTCACACATAGTAATTTTTTGTTACCTAGTTGCATGTAAAAATAACAAACATGTCATATGAGGATTGTTCGAAAAAAGTGTTCACAGAAATCACTTACCGCCTTTAAGGATTCACGGCTTTCAGGGCAAGATGAGCAGGGTCATGACCACAGCCATTTCATAGTTTGTTATTGTGTGCCCATATTCTGCACATGCGTGTATTCTGTGATGGCAAACAATGTTGCTTCATGTAGTTTTCATGTTCTCTGCAAAAATCCATTTTCCATTTTCCCGGTGCCGAAAAGGGCCTATTTTGTGAAGCAGCCACCAAGGATGTGATGTGAAAATGCATCACCGTATTTTTAATAAATAGGAGAGCATTTGGTGGTCAATTCACCAGTTGGCTTCACCTAGAACCCCTCGGCGCAACCCCACGATATAAACAAAATACTGCAGGTCTAGCTGTTAGGGGCTTAAATTTAGCCCGGATCTACCTCGTAGCTCTCCCAAGAATTTTGGAAAAAATCATTTCCAGGTACAAAACATGGCATTTCTTTAGAGATCCATTAAGAGATTAGCAAGACCCAGCATATAGCCAAGAACACTAACTGTCGTGATCTTGGCCTAATTTCGAAACTAGAATAATATAATCAAAAAAATTCAAAAAATGTGAAGCCTTCCCACATAGTAATTTTATGTTACCTAGTGGCAAGTAAATATAAAAAAACATAGCATATGCGGATTATTCGAAAAAAGTGTTCACATATATCACCTACCGCCTTCGAGGATTCATGGCTTTCATGGCAAGATGAGCTAGGTCATGACCACAACCATGGCATAGTTTTTTATAATATGCCCATACTCCTCACATGCATGTATCATGTGATGGCGAACAATGTTTCTTCATGAAGTTTTCACGTTTTCTAAAAAATCCTTTTTCCTGGTGCCGAAAAGGGCCTATTTTGTGAAGCAGCCACCAAGGATGTGATGTGAAAATGCATTTTTCATCCCATTATTAATAAATACTAGAGAGAATTTGGTGGTCAATTCACCAGTTGGGTTCACCTAGAACCTCTCGGTGCAACCCCTTCTATATAAACAAGTTTCTGTCGGTCTAGCTGGAAGGGGCTCAAATATAGCCTTGAGCTACCTTGTAGCTCTCCCATTTTTTTCAAAAAATCATTTCCAGGTACAAAACATGGCATTTCTTCATAAATCTAATAAAATATTAGCAAGACCTGGCACATAGCCAGGAACCCTAGCTGTTGTGATCTCGGCCGAATTTCGAAACCAACATAAAAAATTCAAGAAAAATTAAAAAAAATGTGAAACCTTCACACATAGTCATTTTAAGTTACCTAGTTGCAGGTAAAATAAAAAAGATGGCATATGAGGATTATTCGAAAAATGTGTTCACAAAAATCACTTCCGCCTTCGATGATTCACGTCTTTCAGGGCAAGATGAGCAAGGTCATGACCACAACCATGGCATAGTTTGTTATAATGTGTCCATATACTGCACATGCGTGTATCCTGTGATGGCAAACAATGTTGCTTCATGAAGTTTTCATATTCCCTGCATGGAAAATCCATCTTCCATTTTCCCGGTGCCAAAAAGGGCATATTTTTGTGAAGCAGCCACCAATGATGTGATGTGAGAATGTATCACCCATTTTTAATAAATACTAGTGAGCATTTGGTGGTCAATTCACCAGTTGTCTTCACCTAGAAACTCTCGGCGCAAGTCCCGCAATATAAACAAGTTTTTGCCGGTCTAGCTAGAAGGGGCTCAAATTTAGCCTAGAGCAACCTCGTAGATCTCCCAAGAATTTTCCAAAAATTGTGGTGGGATGTTGAGATAGACAATATATATGTATATACCATCTGTGTGAGGAGATGTTCTCACACACATACATATATCCATGGAACGATCAACAATTATTGCGGCGCGTAGTCGGGGGAGGGGGGTCCTTTATCTGAGATATTATGCTCAATCTTTGATCCACCATGCCATGACCTAATAAACTATGCAAGGATAAAAGTCCACTGTATCTCGAGGGGTGGGGGTGGTGTGGAACACGATCCACGGACCCCACGGTATTGGTTTTCGTTGAAAACCATGCACGGGCGGAGCACCGGAACCCCACCAAATCATAAATGTGTCACTAGAATATGTACACAAGTGTGATGGGTTGTTGAGTTAGGAAATATATGTAGCACCGTTGTGATGGGTTGGTAATATTGAATATGCCCACGATCTAGGGTTTCATTGAAAACCAAGAGCGAGCATCATATGTTGGATAATTAACTACTTGTAGGGCTACATGCAATTATGTAGGGATGATTCCGACGTTCTCTGATATGCCTTTTCGAGGAAAACCCTAGACAGTGGCCCAGTAGATCAACCCATTTGATGAGCTTTAAACCGTGTTTTTGGACATAGTTTGAATCTTATCTAAACTTGAATATAGTATCCAAAATACTTTTACATCCCTTCAGATCATTATACAAATATTATGTTACAGATAGAATATAAAGTAGTAGTCCACATTATTTATTTTTTGTAGATTTATTTGTCAATAATTTACAGTTTTCATCACGAGGCCCTTATAGTGAAGTATTTTTCTAAAAAAGGTTAATTTATTTGTACCGTCCATCATTCATTCGACGACCAGGACATCAAGCCAAAATTTCCAGGTCAGGTTCTCCCGACCACGCAAAATTTGGTGCTACACACGGGAGATTTTATACCTAAACGAAAACTTCTTGGTGTGAAATTACCTTTCAGCACAGCCCACAGCTCCACCTAAGCATTCTCCTAAAGGACATTTACGTAATCTATTCGAAACGATTTTTATCCCCTCGCCAAAATGAGACAGATCCAAATTTCCTAACCACCCTCGGTGTCGTCCTCTCCCTTCTCCTCTCGCCCTCCTCGACCTACGTGTACCAAATCCCCTCTCCCTCCCCGCCATTCGCGTCCCTCAGCTCTCTGCCTCTACTCCCCTTGTCTCTGTTCGTCCCTCCAATGGTAACCTCTCCATCACCGTAACCCAAAACATAGCCCCTCCTCACTGTCCCGATTTTCCGCTATGCCGTCGAGTTAGAAGGTCGTCCACCTCACCAACAGGCCGCCGACCTTGTCTACCACCTGGCCGTACACTTCACTGACATAGTCAGCCAGCTCACCGTCCACCTCGCTGTCTAGATCGCCAACAAGGTCTGTCACCACACTAACAAGGCATGTCTACATCACCGTCCACCTCGTCGACGAGGTCTTGTACCTCGCTATACAGCTCAATGCCACGTTCCAAGGGTCACTGCAAGAAATGCGGTATCAAAAAGGCCCTACAGCCTCCTGGGAAGGAAACATGCTCATGATCGATGCTCATGTTTTTTACTTTTTCCTGTGAAATGTTGTTCATTATCCTGTATATGCCAGCAATTTTCTTGTTTTGGTTCCGTTAATTTCTCTTATTTGTTTTGCCTATAAAATTTCTTGTGATTTTACAAGGTTTGTGATCAGGGTTCCATTATCCTGTCTTTTGCATTAGTTTCACTACTTCATGATATGCCTGATGAGAAGAGTATTAATTTTTCATAGTTTTCTGTTTTACATGATGATTACTATCAAAAAATTAACCTCATAGGTAATTTTCTTAATTCCCCGAAAGATGCTTATCGCACTTATCTTTATTTTTCAGGCGCTTATTATTTGTTATGTTGCCACCAATTGATAAGTGAGATTTAGTGTATTCGACTTATGATTAGTTCACATACAGATAAAGTTTGCATTATATTGTCTACACTTTGTTCCATTGGTTTGACTGCTTCATTCTGTGTCTTTTGATGAGATTATAAATTACACAGTGGACTGTATTACATGATGATTACTATAGAGAAATCCACAACATAAGTTATATTTTGTTTATTTGCATGATAGTTGCTTATCCTGCTTATATTTTATTGTGGTTATCCTGTTTAACTACATGTATAGTAGTTCGTCTTATGATCTTTTTGCGTGTGATAAAGGTTGTATTATCTTGCTTTTTGCATTAGTTTGGCTGCTTCATTATATGCCTTATGATCACAGTACAGATTGTTCATAGTGAGTTGTCACATAATCAGTTCTATAGAACAATCAATATTGTAGGTTATATTTTGTTTAATTGTCTATTTAATCGCAGTATTGATGCTTATCTTGCTTATATTTAATCATACCGCACTAATTATTATTGCAACCAATTCGCTAATTTTCTAGATTGTATGTACTATTCGTCTTATGATATGTTTTGCGTGCGATGAAGGTTTCATCATCTTGTATGTTGCATTATTTTGGTTGCTTCATCATATGTCTAATGATCAGAGTAAAAACTACCGAAAATGGATTATTTTACATGATGATCACTATATAACATAGATTATTTTTTAATTGCATCTTTAATTGCATGGTAGATGTTTATCCTTCTTATATTTAACTAATATGCATTGCTTATTATTGAAACTAATTGGTGAATTGTCTAGCTTGTATACTATTGGGCTTAAGATCAGTTTTGTGTGTGATAAATGTTGCATTATCTTGTCTGTTTCATTACTTTCACCATAGGTTGCTCATAGTCTTATGATATGAGATTCAGATAATAAGTTGCTCATAGTGGACTGTTGTACATTATAATTACTATAGAAAAATTAACACCATAAGTTTTTTTGTATCTTACTTGGGGTTGTTTACTCATGATAGAACCACATTGCATCCCATGGAGGAAAGACGGTTAAAAAACATCACCAGAAACAATGCGCGGATGAAACAATGGGTCTTAGGCCCCATGTTTATGCATCGCATACTGAATTCTCCCCTAAAAGAGCAAGGATGAAGGCTCTACATCTGGGGATTATCTTGAAGGGGAGGAAGATGAGCTGCAGGTTGTCCCATTACTTGGCCACTCATCTGTTGTCTAATTGTTTTGCTTACTAAATTTTCCATATATCTTGTGCTTTTTTATTTTTTCGAATTTACTTCCTTTGAACTTTGTAGCATGAGAAGAGGAAATACAAGAAGACACATGTTGTTAGCACAAGGATGGCTGCTGCTGGTGTATCAACTTCTCGTAACCGCGTCTTGTCTAGTGTAGTTGCCTGCACAGAAACATTGAGACATGCTAGGTCCAAGGGGAATCCCCAGAAGTACTTCTACCTCCAGGTTGTCCATGGAGCCCACCAAGAACACCACGTGCTGCGACCCCTTCACAAGGAATACAGAGTGTTGCAGATCATGATGCCCAAAGCGAGAAGGTAGTAGCCCAATACAAGCCGGCGACACTCCATGGCAGGAAGACAGTAGTCTAAGAGGAGCAGGCAGCGGCCCCAAGAAAGCAACCAACTCTCCAAGGCAAGCACATTATATTGTGTGAATGGTACTTATTGCATTGTACTGTAGTAGAGAACTAACTCCACATTATATGTTTTTGTAGATGAATTTGGCCATAATCCTTCTAAATACACTGTTACACATGATGATCATCAAACTGTGGTGAGGGGGAAAACATGGGGAAGTCGCTTGAGAAGATGTCAAGAGGATAAAAGCTTCCATTTGTCATTCCTCTAGGAAGAACTAAAACAAAGTCAGCAAAAATTGCTTCCAAGTTCTCCACTCATTGTGCAAAAACAGTCAAGATTGGTGTTCCTATCTCACCCGTTGGAAAGGGTACAAGGAGAGGACGAATGTTAGAGCAGAGTTCTACGACAGAGTTTCAGTATGTTCTCTGACTCAACTATCCCTTTTATTTTCATTATTCTTCATGCAAATGCTTATGCACCAATTTTTATTTTAGCAAAATTTTGTCATGGACGCATCACGAACAAAGGTGTAGTTTGCATGCAACAAGGAGTTAATGAAGCACAAAATAACTCAACTTCATCTTCTAAAGAAGAAGTTTTTTGACCCCTATTCATCGGATCAAGTTACAAGGATATCTCATGTTGAACACATGAACAATGTGGAGTGGTCAAAGCTTGTTGCTAGTTGGACTGACACCCAAGAACCAGGTCATGTCTTGTCTACTCAACTTTCCTGCATGTTTGTGTTTAACCAAGACTGCCTCTTATACTATACTTCTATGCTCTTTGTTTTGTAGGCTCATTATCTAATAAAAAAGCATAATAGAAGAAAATACGGCAAATATCACAGCAATCTATTTTTCTGTGACGCCTAAGGCTTCCCACATAACAATGTGAAGAAAGAAAAAGTATGTCCTCCAGAATTCTCACCATCTTTGTCATCTTCCTAAATTTCAATGTCGTGTTTGTCTATGAAATTAGTATGACGCGCTTGTAAATTTCTGGCTATTTTTGTAATGTTTGATTCTATTTTTAAAACTCGTAGGGAACCATGGAAAGCAAGTTGGAGCCTCTTGCTATAGAAGATGTCCTTGAGGATAAACGACCACCTTCCACTGAAACTAAGCAATATTTCCTGTCACAGAACATCAACATCCATTCTTCAAGACTAACCAAGACTCTCCTTAAAATGCAACCCGGGGCAGAGAAACTATACCAGGCCCATGTTTGTCATCTTCATGCAATTTAATACTAGGTTTGTCTCTGAAATGTATACGATGTGCTTGTAATTTTCTTGCTAGTAGTCTAATATTTTCTTCTATAACTGTCAGGAAATTACAGATCGCATTAAGCATCGACCGGATTCTGCTATAGCTGATGCGCTATCAACCAACTATCTCCTTGAAGAGAAACTTGGGGCTGAGATAACAACGAATGAGGCACCCCGCATACACATTGCAACATTGACGAAGAAGAAAGAAGCAGAGGAAGAAGTGAGGAAAACACTTGTGAACTGCACAGACTATGCAAGTGTATTACTTCGGCAACTCATAGCTCTGTTGCGTACGTAAGTGGACTGGTGGTCAATATGTGAAAACTTGTGAGTGAAAGCTTGTTAGGATTTTGGCGAATAAACTGCTATTTAACCTGTGGAAACTTATGTCATGGTGTAAGTGATGCATGTGAATTTTATGTGGTCCGAAACTTTTGTCTTGGAACATCTGTCATCTATCGCCTGTGGTGTGAAATTTATGTCATTTTATCTAGACCTATTAATCTAGGGGTGACGCCAGCACACATCCCCGACGTAAACAAAAACGTCATGGTTGTTTACTAGAAAAACATATTTCCATCACAGATAGACACAGACATGCCTCAATTTCAATGGTCAATGACCTTGACGAAACATATCTCATTGTACTCATTTCAATGGTCAACGTCCTTGACGAAATGTTAGGGCAAACGATTACATCGTCTGTTCTGGCCTAACAAAGAAAAAAGTCATGAGTTTGAGAGACGCGCCCAGATCTCATTGTTCCATATATCACTCTTAGGACGAACCACCTATCCTCGTGCTATTGGTCCGCCTCTTAGCAGGCCAGCTTCCTGCCATGACAAAAATAAATTCTTCACGGCTCAAGTGATGGAAAGGAAGGAGTAGATGAGGACACCAATGGAATGAATGATGTCATAAACTGGCTATAACGGAATCAAGCCATGACGAAAAACAAATGGCATGACATCAGCTGACGATACTACCGGGCGAACGCGACGCCATTTACCATGTGGTGTGGGTCGTGATGAAAAAAATGACACGACCGGTTGGGCCTGCGCTAGGCCAGTCCCGTTGATCGTGAAGAAATTAGAGGAACATCATAGACGGGCGTGATGTTTTCAAATGGAAAAATCGTCGCCAATCAGATTATGACATGAGGTTCATGACCTTTTTTTCGTTGAAAAATTCGTCGCGGATGGTGATCATCTTGCCACTGATTCACGACGATATCAGATCGTCATGCACTGTCCATATTCCTGTAGTGAGGGTTCTAACATTTCGATGTCAAAAGTTGGAGTTTTAAGAAACTCGTCTCTCATCTAATCCTTGTTCTATAACTTGAGAGACTAGGGGTTTCCGATGGCGGCAACTAATAGGGGTTCCTAAGTTACTAGGTAGTTTATAGATCCTCAAAGCACCTTTGATTTGGGTCAATTAAGACAGAATATACATACAAGGTGAACAGAGCGATTGGCTCACAATATGACTCCTAATCATAGAGGGACAACCATCACACATCAATCAACACATTGTGTACTTACGAAAGAAAACATGGCCTACTATGGAGACCAAGGAGTTAAGTAATCACAATATAGGGAAATCCTATCATAGGACTATCCATTCAAGATGTCATGTTACTGCGGTCTAGGTCACTATCTTGCGGATGAAACTTTTGTCCTGTCGTTGTAAGCTTCTTAGTAGTGTTGCACTTGGTTCTTCTAGTCACAAGGATTCCGTTGGTAGGGCGATTTTGTAGTCTCCTAGTGTTTGCTGGAACTGGCTTCTCTTCATCTTGTTATCACCATCTTCAACAAGCTCTAGGTCCTATTATTTTGAAATCCGTATGTTGGAGGTTTGGACATGGTTTAGAAGAAACCAATTTGAAATCATTTAAATTTCGAGGAAATAAGAAGTAGAGTCTTTCGAAAATCTTTGAGAATGTAGTTTTCGAAAACCGATGTTTCCAAATAGTTGTTTCCTGTCTAACGACCAGGCTAACTAAGATTATTATACAGTCATGGTGGCTCTGATACCAAGTCTATGGGACCTATGATTATCCTCCTAGATTCCCTATTATGCATATCACCACGATCCCATGATCAATCTTTCATGGCACATAACCGACAAGTATCAAAGTAAACATCCATTACTTAAGCAGATACAAGTCATACCTTAGTTTTCCTAATGGCTACTTCTACCATCATCAGCGGGTCTTTATCAAGTGTAGAGATCAAGCCATGCCTTATCCTATAGGAAGCTAACTAGGAGAACGTAGTAGCTAGCATAGTCGTTAACGTAACCTTCTTCTTCTCGTACTTCTCGAATCTGACCAAGTTAATAGCCAATGACAATGCCAGTGAGTACTTTGAATGTACTAGCAAACCACCTTAAGAGTAAAATAATAAAAGGATATGCAATATCGCTATGGTAGCAGGAGGGATCCATGAAAGGTTCTTTTCTAAAGTAGTTTATCTTGTAGATATAGCATGTCTATATCTTTGCTGAAAACTTTTGTAAAACATTTGAAAAGTTTAGAAAACATTTGAATTCGGTCACCCTATCTCATCTCCTTGGTTCTCACTCGACCAGGATTTACCTCTTATGTGATCCTCCGAGATCACCTCGCTTCTTTTGTGGTCACTCTAGACCACCCTTTTTATAAAACTCTTTCCTTCCCGAAATCCTTTTTAGAAATCAAAACCAGCACCGCTCTATAGTAATTTATCCAGCTGTCCATGACCAAGAACTCAGCTATTAGAATATATTTACACTCTATAGAGGTTTTACACTTTACCCACACCATCCAGGGACCCTACCCTGATCCCATACAAATCATGCGTCGACTAACCGGTCAAGACTCTCTGAATGCCCACTCTGGCATAGGCCCTACCCTATGAGTTGTTCCTCTCAACACCAGGACATCGGGTACCAATGGACCAACCGGAGCACCCCACTACTTCTAGAGTGTACACTTTCAATGAGAGGCTCATAGTATCTTCCGACTACTCCCGAGGGTAGTTCGCATCTCCTCCAGGTCATTGTTCCAACAAATGACCGTTTTTGTAAAGGAAACCCAACATTTGAGATATGTGATCCCTTAAAAGTAGTTTTGAGGAATACTATACCAGAGTATACAAACTTCAAGTCAAGCCCCTTGCCATTCCAGGGTAATGTGGTTGCATAGGTAAGTTGTCATATCTAAATCTGCAAAGAAAAAGGTGCATTTTCGTAAAAAATTCTCCTTCTCCTCTTCAGCATCATTTGTAAGACAATTTTTTTCCTTTCTCAAACTTCTCTTGGTAGGTCAAACCTCACCAAGGTTGTAGCATAAAATATTTTGCAAAATTTTTTGTGGTCTTCCCATCCTATAGTTTTGCTTTGGCTAAAATAGGGTCTCAACGGGGGTATGGTGTTATACACCACTGAAATTACTAGGTACAAGTAGGTTTCATCAAAGGGATCACACTTGGTAGTACAAATGGGTAATGAATTGGAGGAGCCAAGCCTTCACCTCACATAAATCATAATATAGTAAAACAATGTACTTTCCATAAACAAATAAATAGAACATGCATAAGTAAAAATATTTGGACAAGGTTTATGAGCAAGTAGGTTTCTTGCTTATGATTAACAACATGGCAATATATAGATATCCTTGTTCTTACAATACCATAATAATAATAATCATCTTCTTATGGACTTTGATATAATCGCAACTATCATCGTCATGGGTCACACATGCAAACACAAAAGGGCCACAATCAAGACAAGGAATTCAGGCACCAATCCAATACATCACAATCAAAACAAAAGTCATGGCTATTCATTATGTTTTGGTGAATTGAGGTCAAAGCAGTTGGAATTACATTAATTGCATTTATAGAATTTCTTTTAGACATGATAGGCCAATTACTATTTAAGAAAGAGGGTTTTAACCAAGGCTTTTTTATCTAGGATATCAATGTACAAAAATGGTATCATCAGATAGGTATTGAAATAATAAAGCCACCAAAAGTGGTTTCACTATTTTATTAATTTTCTTTATTTAGTGATGGATTTTATAGTGAAATAAACCCTAGTTTAGATGAATAAATCATCAAAAAAGATCTGTAGCTCAATTAAAATTTTCATTAGAGGTTTTATTAGGTCTGGGAGTTTAGTATTTCTTAGATTTTGACTCACTTCACGATAATTAACAAAATTCCCTTGGGAAAATCCTAAAGTCGGTTCTATAGTCAATTTTTCTTTTTAACCAGTTTTATTATACAGATCAAAATGGCACGAGGCCAAGGAAAATGGATAGGAATTACAAATACCTTATAGTAGAAATTGGAATCATCATTTTTGGAGTTGCAAACCTTCTAGAATTATTTAACTAGTGAAAATACCACATATAGAAGGTTTTAATTCAATAAAAACGCTCATAAGCTCAATAAACATTGGGATCCTAGGAATTGTTTGATATGGGTCTACATTTGTGTAGGGAGTTGGAATCAACTCAAGATCTAGTGTAAATTGACCTAGAGAATTTTTATAAGGAATTTCTGAATTGATTTTGTTATTAGAGTATGTAAGACTATCTGGGGAATTTATTTACTGAAATTGACACTAGTTGGTAGATTTAAGGCCAGAAAATAATGGACATTTTATTTTTGGAGAGGATCCATTCTACATGTTGCACAAAATTTGTAGGAACAAGTAGAAATTAGATCTGGATAGAATACATAATTTTCTATTTTTGTTTGTATTTAAACTAAGAAGCTAATTAATCATATCTAGGAAAGAAATTAAAAGGAAAAAGAGGATAGGGGTTACATGGCCGGATCTGAGCAAACCCAATGACACAGCGCATGGGCCAGCCCATCTCGCAGTGCTGGCGCACGGGAGGCGAGATTTGAATGCCCCGGGGAGGGGTTCGCCCATTGGTGGCAGCCGCTGCTGAAGGGGTATGGGGCACTCTCATCCTTTCAATTATAATGAGATGAGCTGCATCAAGGATGTCTTCCACATCACGCCGGCTCACAAGGAAACAAACCCTAGCGGAGAAGGGGAGGCAGCAAGGAGACCAACTAGGGGCTTCGCCGGTGATGGGGAGGTGGTGGAGGAGAGGTGACACTCCACGGGGATCTCAGAGAGGGGTGGCATAGTCGTATTTGGCTCCAGGACGTCCATCTATAGGTGGGTGCCGGCGGAGGCACTCGGAAGCTCGCCAGAGTAGTCCATTGGAGCATGCATGAGTACAAATAAGGTAGGGTTAGCCGTGACTTGTTGAGGAGGCCATGCTGGAGCAAAAACAAGAATGAAAAAGGCAGTAGGGGGAGTACACTATCTCCTTCTTCCCAGGAGATGCTCGAGCTCGATGCTCTCTGTCTAGGGCGAAGGATAGCAGAGGAAAGGGTGGGAGCTTCGGGGAAGGCCCTAAGGATTTATGGGGTGGAAATGAGGGGGCAGAGGCATGCTGGAAGGGCCTCTGGCTTATTTATTTTCGATTTTTGAGAGATACTTAGAGCCTCTTTATATCAATTATTCAAAAAATGAGTAAAATGGTTTTATGGAATACATTTGAGATTTTTGAATTTAACAAGGTGATTTTTTGGTTTCGGATGGTCCTAAATAGGAATTCACATTCTGTATAATTTTGCTAAGAATTATTGAGAAGATAAAGTATTTAAAACATTTACTTTTGCATTTCTACCATTTAAGACAAAAAGGCAAAAATAATTATTAGAATTCTTCAAAAATATTTATCTTTGAAATGGAGAGATAGGTATCAATATATAGGCCTCACCTGTGCCTAAATTTGGAAAGGTGTTTTGGAGAAAAACAAACTTTCTTTTACAGAGGGAGTTTTTAGGATTTTGTAAAGGAGAGGACTTGGATAGTTTTTGAACTAAAATAATTATGGAAAATTTGATAAATTTCTATATTCAAGGTAGGTGATTTCAACATAGTTTATCCATCATTTGCAAGCTTGGTTTTTGAAAATCAAACTTTATTTTGGAGGAAAATAAGAAAATAGAAGATCATGGGTAATAATATTTTTATATAATCAAAACCAAGTTGGATTGAGGAGCTCAGAGCTCCCACTGGGTCAGATAATAGATGGATAGATAGAACAGGTTATAAAGATAACCAAGGTACCATGGATGAGCTTGATCATGTTTGAGTGCTTCTAGAATTGATGCCAAACTTTGTTGAAACTAAGGATGCCATAGCAAATTATTATATAGCCTCCAAAACCATGATGGTTTAAGAAGCACAAGGCTCCACTTGAAACAAGGGAAGTGTGGGTTGATAGACCATGTTTTACTGGATCACAACCATGCAAGGAGTTGGTCAAAATAATATAACATGGAGATGTGAGCTTATGCCCAAGTTTGCATGACGATTAGATTTGCAGAAAAGATTATTTTATTGCCTATAAAATCATCAAGAACAAGTGGTTCAATGGACAATTTAGTTAAGGGAAAGAGTGTTATTTGTATGTCCTGAATATGGTATACAAGATGGTTCAAGTTAATTTCTAAAAATTCTCAAGGGTTGATAAATGCAAGGACTCAAAGATGTGATAGTGATAATAGTTTCAGACTTAGTCAAATTTGGCAGATTTGGATTTTCTGACTAGGATACAAGAGGAAATGATTTGGGAGGATCCAAAATCAACATCAAGTGGATAATGTTGAAGAGTAGATTGAGTATATGGGATTAGTTCTTAGAGTTGGTCTTTATTTACTTGGAAAATATTAGGAGGGATCAATTCTAAATTGATCTGAATAAGAGGTTAGATGATCACTCTAGTGTCTAGAGATCAGATTAGATGAGATGATTTGCTTAGGATTTGTATTAGTAAACTATCTTGGTACTAGAGTATTAGCCCCAGGTTATCTCTCTCTAATTCCTAAGTGAACAACATATCAGCAGATCAAGGCAATTCATCAAATAGTAGATCAAGGCAATTCATCTTAACAAGCAGCTCAACTACTACTGAGTTTACCATCAAGCCTAGCTTGAGGTAAATATGGGTATTTTTAAAAGGATGTGTTTTGAAGTAAGATAAGAGTTTCTTGGTTTTCATACCAAGATTAGAATTGAAAAGATTTCATGAAAGGTTTTGGAAAACCTAGAGGTAAGAGTAGTTGGTAGTTTTGTCTTGAAAACCACTACAAGAAATGTGTTAACTAGTGACCTTTACTTAACGACCTTGAGTTTTTTGGTCATAGATCTATGACCATTTCGAACCAAATAGTCGTAGACCATTTGGGAGGGTACAAACCATGAAAAACTATGACCTTTTTTGTCAGCAAGGTCATAACTTGCTTACAACAATTGTTCATGACATAGACATAACTAGTCTATGACCTTGATTTTGGGCGACTACCACCAATTTAAATGGCCATGGGTGTTATTCTTGATTAAAAAATAAAGAATGATGGCCACATCAGCACGTTGATCTAGGTTTCGCGTCTATGTGTCAACTTTCGCTGACGTGTCTGCACATGTGTCATGTCCATGTGTCAATTTACACTTCCATGTCATGTCCATATGACGTTGACATGCTGACTACCCAATGACATGTGGGACCTACTTGCTATGTTTGGTTTGACCTGATGCCAGCCAAATAATTAAAAGAAGATGGAGTAAGAATTGAAATCATCATCTCATAATGTATTTAAGAGGGTCTACCACTAGACCACAATACCGACATGTACACAAACGAGTAACTGAACACTTTTATGTATCTAGATGCCCTAGTCGGCCAATATTATACCCGACAAATATATTTGCAGTCGCGGGAACTCGAACCTCAGACCTCCCACCTCAACTTCATGTTACCAACCACCACACCACTTCGGTTTCTATGTAGAGAATGCAAATATAGTTTATAAGTACAACCTTGATGGGCTACTGATACGTCGTAAACGTATCTATAATTTTTGATGCTCCATGCTTATTTTATATTATTTGTCTTATATTTTGTCTACACTTTGAGGTATTTTTATACACTTTTTGTAACTAACCTATTAACAAGATGCCACAGGGCCAGTAGCCTGTTTTCTGCTATTTTGGTTTCAGAAAAGCTAAAAAATGAATATTCTCATAATTGGACGGGACAAAAGCCAAAGTTACTATTTCTCCCAGAGCAATACGGAAAATCGAAGAAGAGACGGAGTAGGACACTAGGGTGGGCACACCCTAGGGTGGCGCGAGCTCACCCTGGACACGCCACCAGGGGTGTAGGCCCCTTGGGCCTCCATCGACCTTGCCTCCTTCGCCTATAAGAAGCCCCAGGGGAGAAAACCCTAGAACATCTAGCAAAAATCCACGAAAAGTTCCACAATGCCGTCACCACCAAAGGGGAGATCCGCGGACATAAAGTCTCTGTTCCGACACCCTGCCGGGACGGGGAAGTGCCCGCGGAGCTATGTGTTCATCTCTCTCTCTATGCATGATCATATTGTGATCATGAGCTTTGTAATCAAGTAGATCTGCTCTACTACTCAAGTGATTTAATAGATCTCTGGCTCTCCCCACGCGTGTGAAAGTGACAGCATGCACACCGTGGTGGCACTTAGGCTAGAGTTTACATAAATACTCAAGTGCTTCAATAGATCTCTGCTCTCCCCACGTGTGTGAAAGTGACAGCGTGCAATCAGTGGTGGCACTTAGGCTAGAGTTCATTAATAATTATCATGAGTATATTTTGAGTTGGATGTCTTTATAAAATTGTGGTGTTTGTTGGTACCATCTAGCGCTCAAGGTGATAGTGTGGGGTATTCTAGATGGGGAAGGGGACTTTGAGGTGTGCTGTTATAGCCCTACCATGGATTAGAGTGTCCAACCGGAGAGTAGTTCAGGGTAGTATCATGAAGAGAATATATTTATTGAGAGTGTTAACTAGTGAAAGTATGATCCCTATGCCTTGTTTCTAAGCATTGAAACACCATTTGCATCTAGATCTGTTAACATGTTTGCTTGCTTCCATCATTTTGCCTTTATTCTTTTCCTCCCTGTCAGAAGCTCTTTTCTGGCACCGTTACCACTTAAAATCATCCATACTACTTGTATTTTACTATCTCTTCACCGAACTAGTGCACCTATACAACTGACAAGTGTATTGGGTGTGTTGGGGACACAAGAGACTTCTTGTATTTTGATTGCAGGGTTGCTTGAGGGGGATCCCTTTGACCACTTCCTTCCTGAGTTCAATAAACATTGGGTTATCCACTGAAGGGAAACTTGTTGCTGTTCTAAAAACTTCTGCACTTGGGGCCCAACAACTATCTACAAGAATAGAAGTGCGTAGACATCAAGCTCTTTTCTAGCACCATTGACGGGGGGTAAGGTAAAAGGTACTCACATCCTCTGGTGTGAGTGCTCGAAGTTATTTACTTTAGATTCTGCAATTTTGTCTTTTTGTTTCTTGTTTTCACTAGTTAGGCTTAAAGGAAAACAAGAACAAAATTAGAGAGCTTTATAGTATTTATCTTGAGTTAGGACATGAAGTGTTTAAAGTGAAAATTAAAAAACCTATGGAACTTTATTTGCATGCTAATAGCAATGTTATTAGTATGAATTCTTTGTACATCATTATTGCTAATGCTATGGAAACGTTAAAACTTGGGGAAGCTAGTTTTTATGAAAATGATCTTTTTAGTTCCCCAGCTTTGGAATATAGATATTATATTGCTTATGATGATACCAAACCTGCAATATATGATGATTATAATGATGAATATGATATTTTCAGTCCAGCTACTATTGAGGATAAAGTTAATTATGATTATAATATGCCTCCTATATTTGATGATTATGGTGATGAGAATAATAATGATAGATATTTTGTTGAATTTACTCCCACTACAATTAATAAGAATGACTATGCTTGTGTGGAGCGTAATAATTATATTATGCATGTGGCTCGTGATAAGAATGTTTTATGTGATATTTACATTGTTAATTTTATTCATGTTGCTACTGAAAGTTATTACGAGAGAGGCAAACATGGTTTTATGCATCTCAAAAATATTATGTTTCCCCTCTTTATGTTGAAATTTTTGAAGTTGCACTTGTTTTTCTCTACTATGCTTGTTGCTTTGTGCTTTCATGACTTGTTTATTTACCAGAATAACCTCTAATGAGGGAGAAGTATGATTTGGGGAAGTTGCTGCCTCGAAATAGATTTTTTTGCTTCACTATAAAAATTCTTGAAAAATCTCTGTAAGTCGGATTTAGCTGTAATTTTCTGAATAAATCCCTCAAGTTGTTAGCTAACTTTCGTTAGTTAAACACTTTTTGTTTTGAGCAACAGAATGTCTTCGATTAGTAATGTCTGCTTTGACAGATTTGTGCCATTAATTGCATTTGCCTCTTATTGATTTCTTTTCTTGTTCTCCTTGGGAAATTGAGATTTTTTAAAGGAATTTCTAGAGTAGCTTGTGTTTTTAATGAAAGTTTTTCTGTTTTAAAACTAAACCCTAGAGGTATATTTACTTTTGAATGCACTAATGTTGCTAATGAGAATTGTGTGATGTTTTGTATGAAGGAAAATTTTCAGGTGTAAGGAAAGAATGATGTGATGAGATGAAGGATGGACAAAAGCTCAAGGTTGGGGATTCCACCCACGTCACCCCAAGAAATATTCAAGAGGTACAAGCGTCAAAGCTTGGGGATGCCCAAGGCATCCCCAGCTTCATCAATAAAAATCTCAGGTCTCTTTCTAGGCACTTTGTTTTTATTGTTTCATGCACTATTGTGTTGTTCTTGGAGCATCTTTGTTTTTGTTTTTAGTTTTATTTTTGCTTGGTTTTCTGCAATAAGTTGGTTGGATCCCAGCACACTTCTTTTGGAGAGAGACACACTCTATTTTCATTGCCTAGAACACTCTAGTTTTCATTCTTATTGTTTTACGAGTGTTCTCTTTTGCTAGCACTGTGTTTAGCCTTAGTTTTCTTATACTTTCTACTTAGAACTTTTTAGTTCTTCTTTGTGGATTTGTTAGACAAGCTCACTGATCTTTATTGATTATTTTCTTTGTGACTTGTTTCAAATAAGTTGATTGGTGTTGGAAAAGAGTAGAAAGCTTCATGCTTAGGTGGTACAAAAAGGAGCTTGTTTTGACTGTGGCTTAGGCTTTCTCAAGTCATGCCAGGTGTTGGTTTGAACTTATTCTTAGTAATTATTGTTGTAGCATGACTTGTGCCAAACAATTGATATTTCTTAATGTGCCTTGAAAGAATCATGCGTTGTTTTAGCATACAAAAGCATCATACTGTGGTATTCTCTTTTGATGCTTTGTTTGGGTTGACTTGGCACATGCTCACACCATGTTATGACTATGAACCAGTCACCTTAGCCTCTATTATCATTTAGTTTTTGAATTGTGATTCCACTTTATGCTTTGATTAGTAATGTTTTGTCACTCTGCATGAGTATGGCCATTATTGCTCTTAGTTGGTCGCTCCCAGTATTTTGCTAGCCTCCACTTGTATTGAGTAAGCTCTACTCATGTATCCAACTCCCAAGAAACCGAGTTATTCCAAAGAGTCCACTATAAATTCCTATGCATGGTGTGTTACACCATTCCAAGTATATTCTTGTTTTATCTATCTTCCAAATTAAACTTGTTATGTGAAAATTAGTGATTAAAGCTCTCACAAACTTGATGGCACACTTTATTTTTCTTGCCCCTAATAAACTTGAACCATTGTGTCATCTATGTTGTATATGCTTGCACTTATAAGTTGGGAATTAGCAGAACCGTGCTGTCACGGGGAACACTTTCAACACCTGTAAATGTCTACCCAGTTGATATCATGCTCTTTTGTTTATGGATATCGTCGGTGTGAAATAAAAGGGGAGCTTGTAAGTACATGGAGTTATGTATATGTGTTAGAGAAACGCCTGGGACGCTAGCCTAAGCCATGCCTAATCATGGTGGAAACTTGCAGCATCACCACAGTGAGCAATCTATGAAGCATTCTTCTTATGAAAAAAGAGAGATAGAAAAAAGATATTGAGAAAAAGAAAAAAAATAGATGAGAAAAGCGGAAAGAGAGAAAAAAGCACCATTTTCCCATGGTAAATAAGAAGATTGCTGAGATGCGCATTGTCTGCTTGCCTTGTCATTTTGATATGGGATAGCTCCTGTATCATGGGACAAGGGGTACACCGTTGGCGGTTCTCTATGATACACATGTACTTACTATGACAAGGACTTATCGGTAACTAAAGTTGAGTAGCATGAGGAGTAGCCCTCGTACTCAAGGGACATGAGATTGCCAACTTATACTTTGTCAAGCATATACTCCATGCTTTGTTCACTTTAACCTTAATCACTTCAAGATGCTTATGATAGGGGCAATGAGAGATGAAATCTAACAAGTACCATAATTTTTGGAAGCTCTTTATGAGACTTGAAATCCTTGCTTCCCTTTTATGAAGGGCCTTTCTTCCACTTTTATTTTGAGTCTCCACCTTCTATCCTTAGGAACCAATTAAGAGAGCATAGTTTCCATTCTTAGTTATATGTGTATTGTCCCACAACTTATTAATTGATTTATATTGTTGATATTGCTTGTTCTTGAACTATTTGTATCTAGTCACTCTTATGAACTTTGAAGGTGTCCTATGAATTTATTTGCTACTCCATGAGAGACAAGATGAATGCCACTACGCTATGTTTTCTATATGTGAAACAAAGAAACAAACGTCTTTCAATGCATTGTTATTCATGATCTTTGTTTGTAACCTTTCATGTTGCAACTTGGTTGCTATGTCTTACCGTTAGAACTTCTTCTTTCATAATCATGTTTAGAGTACTTTGATCCCAGCTTTCAATGCTTTACAAATGGTTTGATAAAGATTGTGATAGTGCATGTCACCTCAAAAATTATTCTTTTATCACTTACCTACTCGAGGACGAGCAGGAGTTATGCTCGGGGATGCTTGATACGTCATAAATGTATCTATAATTTTTGATGCTCCATGCTTGTTTATATCATTTGTCTTATGTTTTGTCTACACTTTGATGTATGTTTATACACTTTTTGGAACTAACCTATTACAAGATGTCACAGTGCTAGTTGTCTGTTTTCTGCTATTTTTGGTTTCAGAAAAGCTAAAAAATGAATATTCTCGGAATTGGACGGGACAAAAGCTAAAGTTACTATTTTCCCAGAGTGATACGGAAAATCGAAGAAGAGACGAAGTAGGGCACCAGGGTGGGCACACCCTAGGGTGGCATGGGCCCACCCTGGCCGTTCCACCAAGGGGTGTGGGCCCCCTGGGCCTCCACCGACCTTGCCTCCTTCGCCTATAAGAAGCCCCCGTGGAGAAAACCCTAGAAAATCCAGCAAAAATCCATGAAAAGTTTTGCAGCACCGCCATCACCAAAGGGGAGATCCGGGGGATAGAAAAGTCTCTGTTCGACACCCTGCCGGGATGGGGAAGTGCCCCTGGAGCCATCTCTATTGATCTCCACCACCATCTCCATCGCCGTTGCTGAATCCCATGATGAGGAGGGAGTACTTCTTCCTCGAGGCTAAGGGCTCTACCGGTAGCTATGTGTTCATCTCTCTCTCTATGCATGATCATATTGTGATCATGAGCTTTGTAAGCAAATAGATCTGTTGTGCTACGCAAGTGCTTTAATAGATCTCCTTCTCTCCCCAAGTGTGTGAAAGTGACAACATGCACACCGTGGTGGCACTTAGGCTAGAGTTTACATAAATACTCAAGTGCTTCAACAGATCTCTGCTCTCCCCACATGTGTGATAGTGACAGCATGCACGCCGTGGTGGCACTTAGGCTAGAGTTTATAAATACTTATCATGAGTATATTTTGAGTTGGATGTATTTATGAAATTGTGGTGTTTGTTGGAACCATCTAGAGCTCATGGTGACAGTGTGCGGTATTCTAGATGGGGAAGCAGACTTTGAGGTGTGTTGTTATATCCCTACCATGGATTAGAGTTTCCAACAGGAGAGTAGTTTAGGGTAGATTAATGAAGAGAATATATTTATTGAGAGTGTTCACTAGTGAAAGTATGATCCCTAGGCCTTGTTTCTAAGCATTGAAAAACTGTTTGCATCTAGATCTGTTACATGTTTGCTTGCTTCATCGTTTTGCCTTTAGTATTTTACTCCCCGTCAGAAGCTCTTTTATGGCACGGTTTCCACTTATAATCGTCCATACTACTTGTATTTTACTATCTCTTCGCCGAACTAGTGCTCCTATACACCTGACAAGTGAATTGGGTGTGTTGGGGACACAAGATACTTCTTGTATCTTGATTGCAGGGTTGCTTGAGAGGGATACCTTTGACCACTTCCTCCCTTAGTTTGATAAACCTTGGGTGATCCACTTAACGGAAACTTGCTGCTATTCTACAAACCTCTGCACTTGGAGGCCCAACAACTGTCTACAAGAATAGAAGTGCGTAGACATTAGCTACTTGGGCCTAAGGCTCCCTGGAGGTCGCTTGGGCTTCTCCTTAGGCCAGCCTTGGGCCTATGGTAGAGCATGCATGGCTTGCTGGGCTACTTGTTTTCCTAGCGGATTCATCCCTCCAGCCACCTCCGGCTATTTTTTCCCTTTATTTTTTTAATTACTTTGTATCTTTTTATTCCTAACTCCAAATTGAGTCAAACAAAATTCAAAGAACTTGTAAAATTTAAGAGAATATTTTTAGGACTTTATGGAATACTTTTAATTTCCCATAAAATTACAAGGACATATTTTTTCAATAAAGCGTTAATAGGTGTAAATAGAGATTTTGAATGATGGTTTTGACAATAATGGTTTGAACTTGAAATTTTTCATCTAGGGGTTGAGTCTTTATAAAATATTGCATTGGATCTCTGATAAAACATCATATTATTAGTCTAAAAATGATTTTTGCTAAAAATCACGACCATTAGGTCATGTACCTATAGTTCAATTCTGACCCACTTCCTTCCGATTCGGCAGAAATTTGTCTTTTTATGAGGGGTGGAAGGAAAGGTTTGATATACCTCGGTATGTAAATTGTCCATGTAATCTTGTATAGTATTTTTGAAAAATAGGGTGGTAGCATTTTAAATTAGCCCTTTGGTGGTTGCTTCACAAAACACCCCATTTTTTCACTCGAAAAATGGAAAATGCATTTTCCGTGCAACGAAAGGGAAAATTTCCTCCTACAACATTGTTCATCATCCCATGATACACATTAGTGCATAATATTGGCACATTATCACAAACTATGCCGCGATTCCAGCCATAAATTTGGTTGTTTACCCTGAAAGTCATGAAACCTCGAACACGATAGCTCATTTCTAAGATGCAATCAGTATACCAAGTTTGTTATTTTTCCCTGAAAATATGTCACATAATATAACACCAAATGAAGGTTTTACATTGTTCGGATCATTTTTTAATTTCTTATGTCCGTTTCAAACTATTGTCAAAATAGCGGGCATGCATGTTCTTAGCTAGGGGATGAGCCTTGCTAAACTTGTATTGGATCTCTGAAACAACATATTATGAACCTAAAAATTATCTCTCGAAAAACATAAGATCATTATATCATGTACCTATAGTTTAAATCAGACCTATTTCCTACCGATTCAGCATACATTTGTCTTTTTCATCCAGGATAGACGGAAAGGTTTGATATACCCTGGTTGGGACACTGGCAATGCAAGGTGGTCTAGTATTTTTTAAAAATGGGGTGGTAGAATTTTGAAACTTTATTTTGGTGGTTAATTCACAAAATGCCCCGTTCATGCCACTCGGAAAATGGAAAACAACTTTTCTATCTGACAAATTGGAAAACTTCCTGCAACAATATTGTTCATCATTCCAAGGTGCACACATGTACATAATATGAACATATTATCTCAAACTATGACATGATTTTGTCCATGTAGATTTTTAAAATATGCCCCTTTGTGACATTTGGTA
This sequence comes from Avena sativa, assembly GCA_916181665.1. Lineage (NCBI taxonomy): Eukaryota > Viridiplantae > Streptophyta > Magnoliopsida > Poales > Poaceae > Avena > Avena sativa. Next base: position 175,611,488 of record OV702295.1, read on the forward strand.
AATGGAAAATGATTTTCTCATCTACAAGCAATGAGATCATAGGAATCAATCTCCCATGGATCGAGAATCTCTATGTGATCTGAACCGTTCAGCACCCATCCAACGCCTCCACGATCACCCAAAAAGCACACCCATGCCTCAATTCCCATTCCCTCTGTCCTCTTTCATCTCCAAACCCTAATCCCCTCAGGTCTTCTTCATCGGTCATCTCCCCGCCCCCACTGCTACTCTCTAGATCTCCATCTCCAGTCTCCACCACCCCACCCCTCTCTCCTCCATCACCTAAGATCCCATTGTCGTCCTCTTCTATAGCCACCTCCTGTACAGCTCATGTCCTCCCACAACGACTACTATGGCACCCGATGGTCGCCATCACCCCGACCCCTCCTACATGCATGGTGATGTTCATCCCCACATCCAGCCACTCACCCCCTACCTCGTTCTCCTTCCTCGACGCTAGCGGCTCAATGCGTCGAGCATCTAGCCTGCCTTTGTGTGTTTGCAAGCATGACCTCGACCCGACCATTTTGAAGGGAATATGCCCAAGAGGCAATAATAAAATGGTTATTATCTTATTCCTTGTTTATGATAAATTTTTATTTCTCATGCTATAATTGTATTAAAAGGAAACATTAATACATGTGTGTTTAATAAACAAATAAAGTGTTCCTAGTTATGCCTCTTATGTAAACTAGCTCGTTGATTAACAATATGATATAGGTTTCCCGATCATGGACATTGGATGTTGTTAATAACGAGGTGACATCATTGGTGGAATGATGTGATGAACATTCATTCGAAGTATAGTAATACAATCAAAGTCATTATGTTTAGATTACTATAACATTGTTACAAAGTAACTTTAGTACTTAGACCATGAGATCATTTCAATCAGTAACACAGGAAGAGTAGCTTGATAACATGAAACGTCAGAATGTAACATGGTGACTATAAAGGTGGGTTCAGATACTCAGATAGTGTTATGTAGAGGCTCATGGATAAAGAGTGGGATTTGTCCATCCCAATGACATAGATATATACTCTGGGCCCTCTTGGTGATATCACATTGATGTATCTTGCAAGCAAGTTATGCAGATTGACGAGCGCATATTTTCATCATGTTTTATATTATTATTTGGCACTATAGTGGTAGGATCTTGGTATTTACAGTGATCACGTGCATCTTTTATGTCTCTTTTCATCGGGATAGGGACATATGATGGATACAATGGACACAATTCTTGGACGAGTTGTACTAGAGATAAAAGGAGTCAAAAACAGCGTAAATAACTAATTTGGGAAATATCAAAAACACTAGAAGAAAAACCAAGGCGATTGAAGCATCCAGAAGGTTTAACGACCAACTATACGGCTGGAATACTTTTTGTGGCCGTATAGTTCCGCCGTATAGTTGGCACCGCCACCGCCTCCTCAAATAGTTTCATCCCATGCAATTTAATCAGAGAGACTACAAACAAAACACCCATAAATCGCCAAAAACATCACCTCCGGAAGGGATATGGAGGGGAACTTGCCCAAGGGATCCATCTTCGCCCTAAGCAGATCTGGGAGGCCAAGGCATCGATCTGCATCTTCATCAATCTCTGCATCACCAAAATCTCCATCCATCCCATACATCCCATCTAGATCTTGTTGTAATTCTCGTAATAGTTGTGGATTTATACAAGAACTATTCATCTATAATTGTTTCCATTAGCATTTCCATGATGTTGTTTGCCTCCATGTCTGAGTAGATCATTAGTTCTTGGGGAGATGGAGAAGCTCTAGCATATGATTGAGAGAAGATAGAGATTATTATGTTATACATCATTATGTGTATGTGTTAATTGTATTCATCTTGATGTTGAGAGTTGTGCACCTTTTAATATTTGCCTCTTATGGGGATGTGATGAAGGAGATTACTTGTTGGTAGACGGAGGGACGATAGAACTTACTGTGACTATAAAGTTGTTTTAATTCCTTATGTACTAACTTGGGGAAGCAAGGAGAACTCATTAAGCCATGTTCATGCCACGAGAGAAATCCCTTAATAGCGAGATAATACGATTGATGTCGTTTATCTATCTGTTGTGGTTATGATGGATGATGTGATCATTGGTTGCTGCATGTTCCTCCATATATGGATCTCCTCCCACATAAATAAATGTCATGAGAATATTTGCTATGATAATCTTGATTACTCAGTATAAATTGCTAGCGGTGTATCCACCACTTCCCGAGAACGCCTTTTCCCCTACTGTAGTTCCAAGCTCTTTTACATACGGGATTATTACTTTCTGCATTAAGTTTTACTTTGTTTTATTTAATTTCTTTGCTCAATCAAAAACCAAAAACAATTCTACTTTTCTTGCATCTTAAAATTATTCCTTAAGTACTTCGTCTAGTTTTAGTTAAAAGCATTTTTGTCTTTTGCCTACTGCTCCCTGTGGGATCGATATCTTTATTTCGAAACTAGCTACAAACGATCTATGCACTTCCAGCTATCAAGGAATTTTCTAGTTCCATTACCCGGGAGCTTAGCGCTATAAGTCACTTTACTTGTAGTTATTTACGTTTTTGTACTAAATTTTTATTGAAGTAGCAGGACCATAACAATGGACAATACTCAGCAATTAATCCAGCTTGAGACAGTAAGGAAAATGGGTTCGCCCATGGAAGATTTTATTGATGTCAACAAAAGCATAAATCCTGATGGTATTTAGATCCATCCTTTATTATTTTAACTACTAAACTCTAAGAAATTTGCAGGAACCGATGAAGAGAGTCCATATGGGCACTTACAATTCTTTCAAGACGTTTTTGGTTCCTTTAAGTTCGATAACTGTAATCTTGATATGATTAAGGTCCAGTTGTTTAGACAAACACTCTCAAATAATGTTTGCAACTGGTATAGATATTTTTGTGTAGAATCACCAAGCATTGGACGGAACTGATAACCAATTTCCTATCAAAATATTACCTAGAAAGCAAAGCTCAAAGGATGAGAGGTACTATTATCAGTTTCAAAAATAGTCCTTATGAGAGTCTATATGAAGGCTATCTCAGGTATAAAAGTTATCTAGATAATTGCCCCCATTATTGTTTGCCTGATTGGTTAATCACCCACACTTTTATGGAGAGCTTAATAATAAAAATAGAATGAGCCTAGATACCCCTTCTATTGTTAGTTTTCTATCCTATACTTATGATGAATCTCGGAGATTAATAATGAAAATGAGGGAGACGACAAAAAATCTTAAAGATGAGGAGAGCATTATGAAAAGCTCTTCTGAATATGCTCGTGTTGAAGATTTTATTGTAGATGAAAAGACTTGTGCAATGATTAAAACCCTCGGTATTGATTCTTACTCAGTAAAGAAAATTATTGAGAATTATGCTGGGCATCTACAGGTACTTACAGAATGGGAACCGTATAAGCCCCTCGAAGAGAAGAAGCGTGCAAGGTAAAGTGCAACAATAGTAGAGTTTTCCTCTGAACCTATTTAAGGGAATATCAAGAAAAAGAGTAGAGAGGAAGAACACATAAAGAGAATATTAAAGAAACTAGAAAAGACCCCAAAGCTACCAATGCAAATATTGTTATATTAAAGGATCTTATGGAAGCACGAACCATGGATAATGAAGTGGTTATGCTAGACTTGAAACTTCAGAATTCATCGTAGGTAAGGTACGAGCTAACGAAACTTCGAAGCCTATGACTCATATATATTGTGGGGAAACTTTGTTATATGGAATCTGTGAACCTATTTCCACTATAAACATTATGCCTTCATCACTTTAGGAGGAACATCTCTACAATTTAAGTAATCCAGATGTGTAACCGGTAGGTAATAGTATTAAATTGTCAGATAGAACTAATATAAAACCGGAAGGTGTTATTAGAAATATCTATGTCTTTATTGGAGCACTCATGTACCCCCTTGATTTTCATATTAATGATATACGTCGAGATTCTTTTTGTCCTATTCTTTTAGGAAGTCCTTTTGTCTCCATAACCAAGGCTCGAATTGATAATAAGAAGGAGACTATTTCAATGATGTTTGGAGAAGAGGAAATGACACTCCATTTCGCCAAACTTAAGAAGAGGCCATATGAAGAGGAAGATATCAAGGAAGGGAAAACGATTTCCGACCTAGCCGCTATTCATTTCATCACTCTACAAGATGAATTAGAGAGGAGCTTAATTAATTGGGAGGAGGTACGAGATGATGAGGAAAGAGAATACATGGATCATTACCTTGATTCCATTCCGGAAGCACGGAATCCTCATGACTATGAAGAACTGGTAAGAAAAGGAGACGAAGAACCTCTGCCAATTGAATTGAAATGACTTCCAGATGACACGAGGTATGAGTTCTTAGATAATGAAAATAAATCTTGTTATTATTAGTAAAAAATTATCAGAGAATGAAAAAATTAAAATCATTTCGGTCTTAATTAAGCATCATGAAGAATGATGATATACTCTAAGTGATATTAAAGGAATAGATCCATCTATTGTAACACATAAGATGACCATGCTTGATGATGTTATACATGTAGTTGACACACAAAGAAGGGTTAATCTGCAAATGAAGGAAGTAGTAAGAAAATAAGTTATACGCTTATTAGATGTCGGCATAATATATCCTATTTAATATATCCTATTGCTGACAGTAAATGGGTTAGCCCAGCTCATTGCATAACAAGAGAAGGTGGTCTTCATTCTGCTATGAATAAGGATGGTGAGATAGTTCCTTGTAGAGGTCCCAACCTTTAATAAGGTAGAGATATCTGTGTTTACAATGCTAGTCCCTGGATCAATAGATAGCATCCACAGTTAAGATTTAATATCAAGAAACAAAGGTCATCATACAACTTTATAACCAGGAATAAAATAATTCATTACATCTTACATAGCTCATTTCGCTATCTCATTACAATGCAGCAAAAATAACTATATAGCATGGAGTCCTTCATCTTCAAAGTGCCACAAGAAATCATGTTGGTTATAGACTTGTAATCCTAATCAACACACTTCACTAACATTAAACAAACCTACAACATAATAAGTTACAGCTACAAGGTTCAATACATTTGAATTGTATTGGCAAGTGATACTGTGGTAGAATAGTGGTATCTATCATCTATATGCATTTGGGTAAGTGGAGCTTAGGCTTGCTTTGCTCAAAATAGATTTTCCTTATCATTTGAAAACACTAAGTTTTTGTTTGGAAAAAATCACCCAAGGCATCTACCAATCATTGTTTGAAGATCCTTTAACCCTTGTTCAACCACAAGTTTTTAACTTAGAAATTGGGATGGGGAGATCCTTGATAGCTTGCATGTCTTGATGCTCAAATTGTCCAATTGACGGGGACACAGCTAAGTACTTAGATTTTACTCTCTACAGGGGTGGTGCACTTTCCCCAAAAGACTTGACATGCATCGAGACAAGACCTTTCAGAAGCCTTCCTTAGACCAAAATGAACACGTTCCAAACCTATCATCCCCTACCACCAACTGTCCATCTGGCTAAGTTATTGCAACCTATATGATCCAGTCAGAGCCCATAATGCCATGTGGCTGCACTTGAAGCTTCTCAACATTTGACATCTCAAATCTCTTTGTTCCAGGGTGGCTTTCCACAAGTGTGATACACAAGGTTCACCAGTCCCCTGGACTTGTGTAACCACTCAACATAAATCCATCCAAGCAATACCATTCCACCCAGGTGATTCATTCATATAGTTGTTTTATTAAACAAAACACAAGTCCTTGACTTAGAAATATTCCATAGCATGATTATAATCCACCCTTGTTTTCTACTAGCTAAGCTAAGCATGATAGTAGTAGGAATCTTAACTTAGGGAAAATTCTACTAAGGTTTCATCTACTAGGGTTTCCCATGGCATGGTTAACATATAGAAAATTCCATGCAAGTCCTACTTAGAAATATCACTAATGCATAGTGAAAATAATGGGACAAAAGTATGAAGCACCACTTGCCTTTTTGGTAGATAATATGAGTTCACTCCTTGATCTTGCAATAGTCACACTCTTCAAAGTTCACTACAATTAAATCAAGCAAGGCACAAATTCAAAACTAGCATTCAAACAATTCATCACATAATAATAAAAACAAAGCAATGCATGCAAGCATGCAAAAAATTGTTTTATTTGGAAAGGTGGTTTATAATAGGTTATAAACATTTTAAAACACCTATTGGTCATTTATAAAAGTGGCAAAACCATTTGATATTAAGTTAGTGAAAAAGGCCACTTTAAATCATTTTTGTTTTGCTGGTAATGATTTAAATAAAAGTAATAATTTCTAGTGTTTCACAAATATATTTTAAAACACAAATGTTAGTATTTTAAGGTCAAGTGTTTAATAACCAAATTATTTACAAAAGTTTTCACTCAAAAACCATTTTTAAACCAAGCACCATTTATTTTGTTAGAAATGCCTTTGAACAAAGTAATAATTTTCTAGGGTTCACCAAACATATTTTTAAATACAAAAACTTGGTGTTTAGGGTCAGAGAGTTTAATTCAAATCATTTTCCAAAGGTTTTACTAAAAAAGCATTTTTTAAACATAAACAACATTTTTATTTAACTAGAAATTTTTTTATTCGAAGATTTATTCCTTAGCATCACAAAATATGATTTTAAATCTACAAGTTGGTTTTTATGGTCAGTAGGTTTAAAAAAATCCATTTACAAAATATTTTACCCTCAAAACATTTTTAGAATAACTTTTATAATCGAAATAGTCCTACACATGTTTCTGAAAAAACAACCAATTTACAGAATCAATTCATTAAACAAAGGGCATTGTTGCAAAGTATTCTTTTTGCTGATACCATTTATATAAAGTTTAGAAAATTTGGACGTGTGGATCAAAAGTTATGAATTTTACAAAATCTAACAACTAATAGATCTAATTTCTATTTTTAAAACACAGATTGGCCACGTGGAGCATTTCTATAGGCTGATACCGGTTCGTGTGTATCGCTAGCTATGGATTGTTGGATTTAAGGCTAATCGTGCGACACAGATTGAGCGTACCGGTTCGATTTAAGTGAATCTATCCTATTCGCTGCATCTAGATCTAACGGTCCTGAGTGGCTTGACCAAAGACTGGCGGCGCTCGACGGTGGCGCGCGGTGGCGCGGCTCTGTCAGTGGTGGTACAACGAGTATAGGAAGCACGGGAGAGAACAGAGAGCGTTACCAGATTCGCAGTGTCGCGCTGATGCTCAACGTGGTCGTAGGATGGCAGGGGCACACAGAGTCGTCAGCAATCACTCGCTGGAGTTCACGACGGCGTCGGGTGTGCTCAGTCGTTGATGGGGGCGAGCCTACAAGCCATGAGAAGGTGAACGGCGAGGGTCAGAAGAGTCACAAGACACAGGCGAGCACGGTAGCATGACTTAGATGGCACGGGGTGCATTGGGTATGCCGGAATCGTTCGATGGAGTCGCGGCCATCGTCGTCGTTGGTTGTTCTCAGCTGTAGACGGAGGCGATTCTCTAGGGCGCGCGCGAGAGAGTGGGTGGTACTGGGAGATGCAGGGGATTATGGGGAGCGTGCTCGTGGGAACTGGGAGGCAAGGGGAGGCGAGGAGTGGCCGTAATTTGCTGGAGATGCTCGTCGGAGCAGTGGTGACGCAAGTTAAATTCAGGGCATCCCTGTGGCCGAGAGGGAGGGGTGAGCGAGGGGAAATAGAGGGGAGGCATGTGCGATTAAGTGGGAACAGTCGCGGGCGAGAGTTACTCACGCAGTGAAGCGAATTAACACAGAGAATTTTTTGGCAGAAACGGCCGGCGTGGTTCGGGGAGAACAGGTCACGCGGGGTGGGTGAAAACGATGATGATGGGGCAGTGGGCCATTCTGTCAGCGAGAGAGAGAGAGGGTTCAGGTGGGTTCTCCAAGTCAGCGTTTGAGTGGGTTTAAACGCGAGTGAGAGAAAAAGTTTCGGGAGGGGGAAGAGGGGGTGGGCTGCGCCGGGCTTAATGGGCCAGGTTGGGCTGGGCTGGTTTCTTCCCTTTTTTATTCTATCTCTTTTTCTTTTTCTATTTTCTTTTTCTATTTTGAATTCATTCAAATGATTTCAAACCCTTTGCAGTTAAAATCTTTTCAAACTTTTTAGTAAGTTTCTATTCTGTTTAAACATGTATTTTAAAAACCATTTTAGAATAATTATTTTATTCATTTATGGTTTATTATTTATTTAAAATAGGCACTTGCCTTTATTCAAATAAGATTTTAAATATAATTTTAAACTCTTATTTGAATTCTAATTTTCATCAAACCTTTTTAGTAGGTTTTATTTATTCATTAGTATGTTAAATACTTCATTTTGAATTATTTAGAATATTTTAATATGGTTTATTAATCATTTAGATTGGGCAATTGTCTTTATTCAAATAGAATCAAATATGGTTTTAATTCCATTTAAATTTATTCAAATGATTCTTTGACTCCATTTAAGTTAATTAAGTGACTTTTATTCCACCTTGGGAAAATTCCAATTTATTATTTTTCCATGATTTAGTTAATCTTTTCTATTAGGGATTTTGTCTTTATTCAAATAGAATAGAATTTGGTCAATGTCATATTATTTTATTTGAATATTCCTTATCCCTTTATTTTATTTGAATTATCTTTATTCCATTTTCTTATGGATTTAATTCAATCTTTAATTTGTCTTCTAAATAATTTTTCTTGGGATTTAGGCAAATTGTCTTTATTTAAATAAAATTGAATATTGTTCAGTCCTTTTATTTAAATAATATTTTACACCTTTTATTATTCAATAAACTTTCATTTGTTAAGGATTTGGCCAAGATTTAATTTGGCTTTTAAATATTCCTTATTTATTTATTTATTTCTTTCTTTGTCTTATAAAATCCATATCTTTTTATTTATAGATCCAAAATTGGTGATTCCAATTTGTATGATTTTATTTAATATATGTTTATCCTTTTATATCCTTTTAGGATTAATTTCTCACAATTTGGTATGGATTTTAGATAGGAGCTTTATTAGCTTTGGAAATTATTTCCTTTTGCCATATTAAGCTCACAAGTTTTTATCTATGGCTCCAAATTAAGGGAAACCTATTTATATGGTTTTATAATATTTTTGTTTATCATTTTGGTCATTTATAAATGTTTGTTGCTGAATTTTTATATGGATCAAATCCATATTCTTAGAGAGATCTTGGAATTGATTTTTTTATTAGGGTTTTAGGGTTTTGGTTTATTTTCCCAAGTTTAAATTTCAAGATACATTCATTGATGAATGCATTTCACTTGATTGAAATTTGTTGGATTCCTTTTTATTCAAATTTTATTCAGGAAGGGTTTTGATGTTTTCATTTGGAATCAAAAAGTTTATTTTCACCCTAAATTTCAACAATTATTTATTTTGTTTATTTATTTTTCACATTTCAAAATTTGGAAAATTTTGGGATGTGACATTCCTATAAGACCTATTGTCAGATATCCCATGTGCATTGATTTTAGGAAACTAAACCGTGAGACATAGAAAAATCATAAACCTAGACCATTTATGGATAAAATTTTAGAATGACTTAGTAATAATTCTTATTTATGTTTTCTTGATGGTTATTCCGGCTATTCTCAAATTGCTACAAAATAGAGGATCAAGAGAAAACGACTTTCACGTGTCCTTATGGCACATATGTTTATATATTAGTTCAGTTTGGCTTATGTAATGCAGCAGTAGCTTTTCAAGTATGTGTTTTAAAAATCTTTGATGATCATGTTGAGAAGACTATGGAAGTTCTAGCAAATGATTTCATTGTTTCTGGAACAACATTTGATAATTGTCTCTACAATTTAACAAAAGTTTTGTAGGGATGCAAGAAATCAAATTTGGTTTTGAATTCGGAGCAATGTCATTTCATGGAAAGAGAGGGTAAAGTTTTGGACATAAGGTTTCACAGAAGGGTATAGAAATAGATAAGACTACTATAAATGCTATAGAAAATCTTCCAATACACCAGGACATAAAAAACTTAAAAATGTTTCTAGGACATGCAGGTTTTTAAGAGAGTTTTATAAAAGATTTTGCTAAAATAGTTATGCCTCTCACTAATGTTCTTGAGAAAGATAATCCGTTCTACTTAGATCATGACTGCATTGCAGCTTTTGAAAACCTTTAAAAAAATTAGTTTTAGCACCTATCATGCAATCTCCAAAATGGGATGAACCTTTCGGAAATCATGTGTGATGATAGTAACTATGCTTTAGGAGCTGTGTTACGGCAGCGAGACAGAAAGAATTTAAATGTTATTCATTACACTAGTACAACTCTTAATAAGGTTCAGAAAAACTTACGCTACAACAAAAATGATTTCCTAGCTATAATTTTTGCTTGTGACAAATTTAGATCTTACATCATTAATTCTAAGTAATAGTTCACACATATCACCAAACTTTGTGTCACCTCCTTGTGAAAAAGGATGCGAAGCCCATGTTGATTAGATGGGTCTTATTACTACAAGAATATGATTTACAAATAGTAGATAGGAGGGGTAAGGATAATCCGGTAGCAGATCATCTCTCTATAATGGAGGGAATAATTACTGACCCCGTACCTATAAGTGAGTCATTTATGGGAGAATATTGAGCAAATTTTGAAATTGCTGATCCTTGGTTTGCGGATTATGCTAACTATCTTGCAGGAAAATTTATACCTCATGGTATGACAAGGAATCAAAGAATGAAATTCTTTCATGATCTTCAATATTACTTTTGAGATGATCCTTATTTATATCATCATGGACCTGATGGAATGATTCGAAATTGTGTTCCTAACCATGAAATGAATGCAATTTTGCAAGCTTGTCATGACAGCCCGTATGGAGGACATCATGCAGTCAAGCGAACTGGAGCAAAGATACTTTAATCTGGATTCTATTGGCCCACCTTTTTCAAGGACGCACAAAGGTATGTAGAACAATGTGATGCTTGTCAGAAAAGGGGTAATATAGGTAGAAGACAAGAGATGGAAATGAATTATTTTCTTTTAATTGAACCCTTTGATGTATGGGGAATGGATTACATGGGACCTTTTATAGAATAAAATGGTTACACTCATATTCTTGTTGCTGTCGATTATGTCACTAAATGGGTTGAAGCTATTCCAACAAGCCATGCAGATGCAGCTATTTCAGTGAACATGATCAAGGATGTCATATTCCCCAGGTTTGGAGTCCCTACATTTTCAATCACTGATGGTGGTTCTCATTTTAGGAAAGGAACTTTCAGGAAAATCCTCTACAAATATGGAGTAACTCACTGTGTTGCTTCATCATATCATCCTCAAACAGGTGGTCAAATGGAACTCTCCAATAGAGAATTAAAGACCATACTCGAGAAGTCGATGGAAAAATTAAGAAAAGATGGTCATACAAGTTAAATGACACGCTTTGGGCATACCGTACTGCGTTTAAAAATCCAATGGGTATGGCACCGTATAAGATGGTTTACGGTAAGGCGTGCCATTTACCTTTAGAATTGGAACACAAAGACTTTTGGGTGATCAAGAACTTAAACTATGATTTTAAAGCAGTAGGAGAAAAATGTTTATTAGATATTCATGCTTTAGATGAGTTTAGAAGTGAGGCTTATGAAAATGCTAGATTGTTTAAAGAAAAAGTAAAAATATGGCATGATAGAAATTAGAAAATAAGGTCTTTAAAAGTGGAAACAAGGTGTTGCATTATAATTCTCATCTCAAGTTGTTTCCAGAAAAGCTCAGATCAAAGTGGGAAAGGCCCATATATAGTTGAAGAAGCCTATCCATCAGGAGCGGTGAAGCTCTAGGGAAAAACACCCACTCTTTGATGGGTGGTGAATGGACAATTCTTGAAGCATTATCGAGCAGAAGAAGATATAAGGCCAGTTACCATACATGTGATCCCCCTAGAAGAGGTGATCAAGAAAAAAATACAAGGTATGACAATTGCAGGAAGGATAAAATCGAGCCTGAATGAGCAACATCCTTGTCAAGATATTAACCATAAAGGAGCGCTTCATGGGAGGCATCCCATGTGAAATAAAGGTTTGAGTAAATTTTAAATTTTCAATTAAGTTTTAGTTAAGATTGTGTTGAATGAGGAACACTTGAAGCTCTAGTGAAGTAGAAGAAGTTTGGTCGTGCAAAAATCCCGTTCAATGGATGTTAATGTTGGTCGAAAATTTAAGCTGTCATTTTTCTATCAGAACTTAGTGTTTCATTAAGTTTCAGATTAATAAAGAATTTTTGGAGAAATAGGAAATTTTTGGTGGCTCCAGAACGTTTAACGACCAACTATACGGCGGGAATAAAAATTCCGGCCATATAGTTCTGGTCGTACAGATTTTTTTATGTCTACCCTTCTGGCTATGAAAGGTACAGTAGGTTAACGACCAACTATACTGCGGGAATAAAATTTCCAGCCGTATAGTTGAGGTCCTATAGTTATCTACCTCATCTCTGAATTTTTATTCCAGGATGCAGTAAGTTTAACGACCAACTATACTGCAAGAATAAAATTCCTGCCCGTATATTTGCGGTTGTATAGTTGGTACCACCATAAAAGTAAAATCTAATGTTGGTTCATATCTATACTGCGGGACCTATATGGGCCGCGCCCGTATAATTATTCGTTATGGACGGAGGGTAGGGTTTTGACCTCCTCTTTTAAAGCTGATCGCATCTAACCTTTTTCATTAAGTTTTCACAGAGATACAACCTCCAGCCTCGAAAAATCATCGCCATACCTATACAAGATCCTCCTAACAATATCCATGCAGCGAAGCAATGCAACCTTTTCATGTCAACAAGATCTGGAGGAAGAAATAAGAGAAGCCCGTGAAGAGGATCGAAGAAGTAGAACCTAAAGAAGCATCATCATCATCATCATCCATCTCGGCGATCAAGCCTCTCCCAAATTGGGAGGAAATGTTCCCACAGAGGATGGAAATGATGAGTCAAGCAGAGCAGATAAAGAGCAAGGATAACTATCCCCCTCATCCTTATCGTCACAACGTAGGATCTTATTATAAACCTCCTCTCGGTTCTCCACCTCTTAAGCCTAATAAGGTGCGGAAAGATGAGATTCATGAGAAGATCTATCAATTGGAAAAAGCTTCAAAAGAATGTGTTGAAACTATTGGAGAAAGGATTGAATCCTACTAGAGGATGAGCATATTCATTGAGGAAAAGGTAAATGACATCGAGAGTACAGTTGGTTTATTGATTAAAACTTTTTTTGAGTTGACAGATGAGAAGAAATTCCTCTAGAAGAAAATTTTGAATCTTCAATTCATCATGGCCATGCTTAGAAGCCGCCTTGCAAGCATAGATAAGGTCTGCAACATAGGGGAAGAAGGCAATACTATTCTCACCCATGAAGAGCAATAGGTACCAAGAAGGAGTTATTTGATCCCGCCTGGCTTGATTCCAAGGTTGGGGAGATCTTTAAGACCTTGCAATCTATCTTATAAGTTTTATATTACTATTTTTGTTTCGCATTAGCTTGAGTTTAGAAATAAAGTTTGCATCACTAGAATTCCCTTCAGGAATAGTCGATCTCTTTTATGAAATTCCGAGTTTATTATTATACATGGAGCATTATTGAGTTTTGCTTGTCTTATTGGATATATGAATGGATTGAATTTGATTTTACTTGCACTTGATGATAGCAATAGGATTCTTACACACCATTGGTATTAATGGAACATACAAAGATAATTTGGTGAATATGTTGTAAGTTCATGGTTTGATTTACAAAAAGAAAAATTATCTAATCAGTTAAGTTGAGAAAGAAACCTCGAACAAAGGAAAATTAAAAGTTCTATCAAATTAGAGTGAGAACAAGACAAGGTAAAGTATCCAAGATATAAATATTCTTCACATACAATTGGTATTTTATAATTGGGATCGTTAATCTTTGAATTCCCTCAAGGAGTGGAATTTATAGCTATATCCTTGGCACAACACTTAAACAAAAGTGTGAGCATATATAAAAAAGAGATAAAATAAAGTGTGCAAAGAGAAAATAGTCATACACCACTATCTTGTGGTCAGACAAAGGAACGCTTGAGATTTTAAATACCAAGTGAATATGCTAATCCTAAAACACTTGGGACTACCTCGCTAACTCATTCGGTCGAACCGAAACACTTCTACATCATATTGAAAGTAATATTTTGTGAATTATTAAATGCTAAGGTGTGGAATCCTGCTAATATTATTCAGATGGTTTGAGTAAGGCAATATTCATGAACTTATTCCTATGTATCATAAATGATAAACACATGCTGCAACTGCCTCATTTATTTTATAGACTCAGCTTCATGAATATGAGGATCACATCCATTAAGATAGCCTTGCTTGGGACGAGCAAGAGTCTAAGCTTGGGGAAGTTTATCAGTGCATAATTGCATCATGTTTTACATTATTATTTTTCACGGTAGTGGTAGGATCTTGGTATTTCATAGTGTTCTCGCGCATATTTTATGTCTATTTTCACAAGGATCAGGACATATGATGGATACAAGGGACACAACTCTTGGTTATTTACTTTTGTTGTACTAACCTTTGATTTAAGTTGCAGGACCATAACAATGGACAATACTCATCACTTAATCCATCTTGAGACAGTAAGGAAAATGGGTTCACCCATGGAAGCTTTTATTGCTGTCAACAAAAGCATAAATCCTGATGGTATTTAGATACATCCATTATTTTAACTACTAAACTCTAAGAAATTTGCAGGAACCGATGAAGAGAGTCCATATGGGCACTTACAATTCTTTGATGATGTTTTTGGTTCCTTTATGTTCGAGAACTATAATCTTGATATGGTTAAGGTCCAGTTGTTTAGAAAAATACTCTCAAATAATGTTTGCAACTGGTATAGATCTTTTTGTGCGGAATCACCAAGCATTGGACAGAACTGACAACCAATTTCCTATCAAAATATTACTTAGAAAGCAAAGCTCATAGGATGAGAGGTACTATTATCAGTTTCAAAAATAGTCCTTATGAGAGTTTATATGAAGGCTATCTCAAGTGTAAAAGTTATCTAGATAATTGGCCCCATTATTGTTTGCTTGATTGGTTAATCACCCACACTTTTATGGAGGGCTTAATAATAAAAATAGAACAAGCCTAGATACTGCTTCTAATGGTAGTTTTCTATCCTATACTTATGATGAAGCCTGGAGATTAATAATGAAATGGAGGGAGACAATAGAAAATCTTAAAGATTAGGAGAGCATTATGAAAAGCTCTTCTGAATATGCTTGTGTTGACGAAAAGACTTGTGCAGTGATTAAAACCCCCAGTATTAATTCTTACTCAGTAAAGAAAATTATGCTGGGCATCTACAGGTACTTACAAAATGGGAACCCTATAAGCCCCTCGAAGAAAAGAAGCGTGCAAGGGAAAGTGCAACAATAATAGAGTTTTCCTCTGAAACTATTCAAGAGAATATCAAGAAAAAGAGCAGAGAGGAAGAACAGATAAAGAGAAGATTAAAGAAACCAGAAAAGAACCCCGAAGCTACCAATGCAAATATTGTTATATTAAAGGATCTTATGGAAGCACGAATCATGGATAATGAAGTGTTTATGCTAGACCTTGAAATTTCAGAATTCATCGCAGGTAAGGTACGAGCTAACGAAACTTCAAAGCCTATGACTCCTATATATTGTGGGGAACCTTTGTTATACGGAATCTGTGAACAATTTCCACTATAAACATTATGCCTTCATCACTTTATGAGGAACTTCTCTACAATTTAAGTAATCCAGATGTGTAACTGGTAGACACTACTATTAAATTGTCATATAGAACTAATATAAAACCGGAATGTGTTATTAGATATATCTATGTCTTTATTGGAGCACTGATGTACCCCCTTGATTTTCATATTGTTGATATATGTCGAGATTCTTTTTGTCCTATTCTTTTAGGCATGCCTTTTGTCTCCATAACCAAGGCTTGAATTGATAATAAGAAGGAGACTATTTCAATGATGTTTGGAGAAGTGGAAATGTCATTCCACTTCGCCAAACTTAAGAAGAGGCCATATGAAGAGGAAGATATCAAGGAAGGGAAAACGATTGCCGACCTAGCCACTATTCATTTCATCACTCCGCAAGATGAATTAGAGAGGAGCTTAATTAATTGAGAGGAGGTACGAGATGATGAGGAAAGAGAAGACATGGATGATCACCTTGATTCCGTTTAGGAAGCACAGAATCCTCATGACTATGAAGAACTGGTAACAAAAGGATACGAAGAACCTCTGTATTGATTCTTCCTCTCTATATGACTTCCAGACGACATGAGGTATGAGCTCTTAGATAATGAAAATAAATGTCTTGTTATTATTAGTAAAAAATTATCAGAAAATGAAATAAATAAACTCATTTCGGTCTTAATTAAGCATCATGAAGTATTTGGATATACTCTAAGTGATATTAAAGGAATATATCCATATATTGGAACACATAAGATTACCATGCTTGATGACGTTGTACCTGTAGTTGACACACGGAGAAGGGTTAATCCAAAAATGAAGGAAGTAGTAAGAAAAAAAGTTATATGCTTATTAGATGTCGGCATAATATATCCTATTTAATATATCCTATTGCTGATAGTAAATGGGTTAGCCCAGCTCATGACATACCAAGAGAAGGTGGTCTTCATGCTTCTATGCATGAGGATGGTGAGCTAGTTCCTATAAGACCTATTGTTGGATATCCCATGTGCAGTGATTTTAGTAAACTAAACCGTAAGACACAGAAAAATCATAAACCTATACCATTTATGGATAAAATTTAAGAATGACTTAGTAATAATTCTTATTTCTATTTTCTTGATGGTTATTCCGGCTATTCTCAAATTTCTGTACAATAGAGAATCAAGAGAAAACGACTTTCACTTGTCCTTATGGCACATATGCTTATAGATTAGTTCAGTTTGGCTTATGTAATGCGGCTACAAATTTTCAAGTATGTGTTTTAAATATCTTTGATGATGTTGTTGAGAAGACTATGGAAGTTCTAACAAATGTTTGTGGAAAACATTTGATAATTGTCTCTACAATTTAACCAAAGTTTTGCGGAGATGCAGGCAATCAAATTTGGTTTCGAATTGGGAGCAATATCGTTTCATGGAAAGAGAAGGTAAAGTTTTTGGACATAAGGTTTCACAGAAGGGTATATAAATAGATAAGACTAATATAAATGCTATAGAAAATCTTCCAATACACCAGGACATGAAAAACTTAAAAATGTTTCTAGGACATGCAGGTTTTTAAAAGAGTTTTATAAAAGATTTTGCTAAAATAGCTATACCTCTCAGTAACATTCTTAAGAAAGATAATTTGTTCTACTTAGATCAC
Source organism: Avena sativa (assembly GCA_916181665.1). Taxonomy (NCBI): domain Eukaryota; kingdom Viridiplantae; phylum Streptophyta; class Magnoliopsida; order Poales; family Poaceae; genus Avena; species Avena sativa. The sequence goes on from OV702295.1 coordinate 175,628,926, forward strand.
AACTGCATTGCAGCTTTCGAAAACCTTAAAACAAATTAGTTTCAGCACCTATCATGCAATCTCCAAAATGGGATGTACCTTTCAAAATCATGTGTGATGATAGTGACTATGATTTAGGAGCTGTGTTTCGACAGCGAGACTGAAAGAATTTAAATGTTATTCATTATGCTAGTAGAACTCTTAATAAGATTGAGAAAAACTTATGCTACTACAGAAAATGAGTTCCTAGCAATAATTTTTCTTGTGACAAATTTAGAGCTTACATCATTAATTCTAAGTAATAGTTCACACAGATCACCAAAATTTGTGTCACCTCCCTGTGAAAAAGGATTTGAAGCCCATGTTGATCAGATGAGTCTTGTTACTACAAGAATATGATTTGCAAATATTAGATAGAAGGGGTAAGGATAATCCGGTAGAAGATCATCTCTCTATAATGGAGGGAATAATTACTGACCCCGTACCTATAAGTGAGTCATTTCCAGGAGAATATTTAGCAAATTTTGAAATCGCCGATCCTTGGTTTGCGGATTACGCTAACTATCTTGCGGGGAAATTTTTACCTCCTGGTATGACAAGGAATCAAAGAATGAAATTCTTTAATGATCTTAAATATTACTTTTCGGATTATCCTTATTTATATCATCATGGACCTGATGGAATGATTCGAAATTGTGTTCCTAACCATGAAATGAATGCAATTTTGCAAGCTTTTCATGACAGCCCGTATGGAGGACATCATGCAGTCAAGCGAACTGCAGCAAAGATACTTCAATTTGGATTCTATTGGCCCACCTTTTTCAAGGACGCACACAGGTATGTAGAACAATTTGATGATTGCTAGAAAAGGGGTAATATAGGTAGAAGACAAGAGATGGCAATGAATTATAGTCTTATAATTGAACCTTTTGATGTATGGGGAATGGATTACATGGGACCTTTAATAGAATAAAATGGTTACACTCATATTATTGTTGCTGTCGATTATGTCACTAAATGGGTTGAAGCTATTCCAACAAGCCATGCAAATGCATCTACTTCAGTGAAGATGATCAAGGATGTTATATTCCCCAGGTTTGGAGTCCCTAGATTTTTAATCACTGACGGTGGTTCTCATTTTATCAAAGGAACTTTCAGGAAAATCCTCTACAAATATGGAGTATCTCACTTCGTTGCTTCACCATATCATCCTCAAACAAATGGTCAAGTGGAACTCTCCAATAGAGAATTGAATACCATTCTCGAGAAGTCGGTGGAAAAATCAAGAAAAGATTGGTCATACAAGGTAAATGACACTCTTTGGGCATACCGTACTGCATTTAAAAATCCAATGAATATGGCACCGTATAAGATGGTTTACAGTAAGGCGTGCCATTTACCTTTAGAATTGGAACACAAATCCTTTTGGGTGGAACACAAATCCTTTTGGGTTTTATGTGAATGTTTGTTAATTAATGTAATTAACAAAATTCTGAATAAAATAAATAAATGTGTTTTATTAAATGAGAGCTTGCATTAAATTTGGTGTAAATTTAATGGATATGAGTGGATTTTTGCGTGGAGGCATGTTTATGTGAGTGCAGGCTTTTTGATTTGAGTGGGATCTCTACCCACATGAATGAGAAAGAGGTGGGGGTAGCCACCATGTACACCATGCCATGCCCCTTGGCTGCCTCCACTCTCCCTATAAAAGGCCCCCCTCTGGACCTCTCATATCACACCTCCTTGCGAAGGATCCCTCTGCCCCTCTAGAATATCCCCATGGTTTTGGATCAGCAAGATACATGTTCCCGGTGGCTTTTTCTGGAGCAAGGATTTTCTACTGCCGTTGCTTTCCTACAGAGAGTACTCAGAGGTTGTCGGGTTACAGGACGTGTGTGCGAACACAGATGCACCATTGCTTTGCGGTGCTGGACTTTCTAGTGATATTCCGTCTGGACTTCATCACGATCTTAGGATCGGCAAGTGAACAACTACATCATCCATAAGAACCAATCTCGTAATACTTTGTCGGTCTTCGAGGGTAAATTATATATGGATGTATATCCACCCGTTTCTTTTATCTAGATAGATAGATCTTGGTGCTCAGTTGTTCATATCGTAAGAATTTTTTTGTTTTCTATACTGCAAACCTAACAGTGGTATCAGAGTCGGATATGTGCGTAGATGATTTGCATGGGTAGTACACATATGGTTATGTAGGCACTGATGGTCATGTTATTGCTTCTTATGTGTATTTTTGGATATTTGTGGCATAGTGGGATGCAGTGGCTCGGACAAACTTTACATGTCCTCACACATGACCTGTTCCATGCTTAACATGCAACTAGATTTTCATAAGTGTCTTGCGGGCGTATGTCTCTCCTACTATAGTCAATATCTGATTTACAATGAGTTCCCAATAATTTTATTATCATCATTGTTGTTCCATGTTCATAGGTATGAACGGTTCTATCTCCGAAAGCCCTCAGCCACATAAAAAATGCAAAAGATAAATTAGAGGCATCTAGTTTTTTGGTTCTGCCAGGCAAGTACTATGATATGGTAGAATTATAATTTCTAGTATGGATTGATAATATTGGAAATTATAATTTGACAAAGTGTAAATTGCATAGACCTTTGCCTCACACATATAGGAATGATAAAGATCATTTCAAGATGCACAAGATAGTGATCAAGTGCAAGAACCATATCATATCCCTTTTTGTATATGATGTTTGTTTGCATCTTATTTTGCTTGTATGGCTCTTTAGTAGCATTATAAGATGATCCCTCATTTAAAATATCAAGACAAAAATGTGTTCTTCCTTTAGTATGCACCATTAAGAAAGTTCGTCGTTTCAAGACACCACGTGATGATCGGGTGTGATAGACTCTACGTTCACACACAACGGGTGTAAGACAATTTTACCCACGCGGGTACTAAGGTTCTTACTTGGCGAGCCTAGCATGTACAGACATGGCCTCGAAACATGAACCGAAAGGTAAAGCATGAGTCATATAGTTGATATGATGCCCATATTGATGCTCGCCTTTAAAGCTATGCTAATTCACATGATGATCGGTCTTGGTGGAGTGGATCTGGTTCATGTAATCACCAAAACACCTCGAGGGTTGTATGTTTTGAGTGGGAGTTCAAACAGTAATATGACTAAAGTTGAGCTCAATTTATCAAGAATTAAATCAAAGTTAATTTGCATAATTCATTGTAGTCATTGGCATTCGTTTACTACCTTGAGCATAGTAATAATTGAGATAATAGATTTATAGAATTCTGGATGTTTACTTTACGAACTGGTATCATATTGTTTTGAGTGTCAATCTAAATTTTATAAGTCCTATTGCAAACATTCAACAAACTCCATTTACTCCATGAAGTTTAATAGTTAGTATTAAATCAAGAGTAATAATTCCAGTGTTAGTATCTACAATATCATGTTTGCCTCCATGATTCTTGATATTCAAAACATTTTTTTAATATCAAGGTTATCTAGGATCTAAAAGGATTGTTTCAGAAACCATCATGTGTGGGAGATATTTCTATATCTAAAACAATGTTTTGGTCGCAATATGATAGAGTATAATTTAGCAAAATATATGTTCTCATATTGGATGAGAATTTGTGAAAGTTGGAGACGCTAAACGTCCTAATCCTCCAAAAGGGTTTTGCAAAGTAACATTATACTCTTAAAGAGTGTTCCTTTAATAAGCTATAGTAGCTTGATCATGAATATTGTCATGATAAGGATGAATAGAAGATGTATGTAAAATGTTTACTACACTAAAAGATTACTAAAGAATGGATTTTGAAAGAACGCCAAACATTTGATGATGGTGATCTACTTCAAAGTGCAAGTACAAAGGTATTAGTATTTGACTATACATGCCATGGACTATGTGTCATGTGTATGGCACCACTTTAATGTTGGTAGATTCTTTTAAAAGGGAAAAGGAGTGCTGAAAGAGAATCTTAGAAATATTTGGCAGAAAAAGAAAAGACTGGAAATTGTCCATCTTAGTTATATATATGATATACATGTTGTGGTTGTATTCTTTTCTTGTTACACAATGTGGTTCTTGGGTATTGGATACCAAATTGGTTGGTGTGAAATGTCATACAGGACAACACAATTCATGAACCGCAATGGCCTAAGTAACCAGCAAGAGAATATGTGATGATGTTCATTGAAAACAAACAAAGTGTTGTTGTGTTTTTCGTTGACATCAATAGCTTTCCTTCTATATTTGTTTTAATAATTGTTATTTTGATTAGATATTATGAGAACAAAAGGTTGTTCAAATAATTACAATATTCCATATAAGATGAATGATTTATAAATCTAGTTAGAGAAATCACGTCCATAAAAACTAATTGCTAAAAATGTCATAAAACAAATGATTGAAAGATCACTTACAAATTAACATCGATGTTTAAATTATATTGGAAAGAAAACATGTAGAAACTCCATGTTGATGGAATTTTGATCAAATGACACTTGTGAGACTTTCCTGGAGATAGTGGAAATTTTGTTCAAAGGCCAAAGAAGAACGAACGACTAACTAATTGGAATTTGTACATATTGATGTATGTCGTCCGTTATGTGTAGTCGTGAGCGATGTACTTCAACTTCATATGCTTTCTCCGAAAATTTAAGTGATCATATGTGTATATTTACTTAATGAGGAAGAAGTGTGAAATATTTGAAAATGTTCAAAGACATTCAAGATGAAGTGGAAAATCATTGTAACAAGAAAATAAAGAATTTATGAATTGATCATAAAAGAAGATATTTGAGTTACAAGTTTAGCAAAACACCTAAGATTTGAGGAATTGTCGCACAAATTTGCATTTCCCAAAACACCATAGAAGTATGGAGTGTTCGAGATATGTAATGAAACCTTGTTTAACATGGTGATATGAAAGGTGTCAGTTATAAAACTTCCATTGTATTTTAAATATTAAAGCTTCAGTGACTACCGCTTTTACACTAAAAAGAGCTCCATTGTGATTCGTTGAAATGACACCATATAAGTTATGGTCTAGGATAAAACCCAAGTTGTCATTTCTTAAATTTTGGTATGCTAGGAATAAGTAAAATGTTTACAACCAAAGTCGTATGAGCATGTCTTTGTAAGTTATTTCGAATAACTATTGGTTATTCCTCCAAAACACCAAAGAAAAGTGTTTGTCGCTTAGAACGTCATGTTTCTTGAGAAGGATTTTTTCATGAAAAGTTAAGTGGGAGGACAATAGAACTTTGATAAGGTTATTGAACGTTAGCTATATGTGCTGAGTTGTGCAACGCCGGAAAGTGTCTCGGATGCAGCCACAATGCTCCTGGCTCACGTGCCTCAAAGGTTGTGGTCACGGAGGTCTAAGTTCCTATTGAACTGAGTAGGTTGGGTAAACAATCAAATACTACGATTTGAGAGTAAATCATTATTGTTTGAAAATAATGAACCGACTATATGAAAATAAGCGGTGATGGGCCCTAAATCCATCAAAATTCTTGAAGCCGTAAAATCTGTGATAGTTCCATACACGGGAAATCAAGTTTTTGAACTTGGAAGACCCTCCGGAAAGGTGTAAAACCTATCGGTCGTATTTGGATCTATAAATAAATAGACATGGATGTTTCACATCTATGAAATAGTCCACATGTTGGTAAAGATTTTATGACAATGTTCAAGGAGTTGACTATGACAAGATTTGGTCTTTCATAGCGATATTTAGTCTAGACGGATTTGTGTAGCAACCACTAGAGATTTTTAACTTGTAGCCCGAAAGTTGAAGCTCCAAGGCTACGTGGGGTCCGACTTCGTCGGTATTGGATCGCGATACCTAGAGTTGGTGTGCCAAATGCTCAGAGGGTTTTTTGGCACAAATTTAACAAACCATTTGAACATGAGGAAACTCGCTAACGCTAGTAAAATTGGCCCCGCCTATCACTTTTGACCGTTAAGTCACTGCCATCCTAGCTGCCATGTAGACTTGCAGTGCTAGCACCCTCGTGTTCAAACGTTCTTTTTGACGTGGACTTCCTCTTACCCAAAGGGGCGATCTGTGGTCGCCACCATGGCGCGAAGCTGGAAGGGAATTCCTTCAGCAGCGAGATTTGGCACCCGTCTGAACCTGATCGGTCACGCCCTCCTCCTCTCAAACCGGAACTCGACCCATGGCACGACAGCACCCATGGAACAACACCGGGAAGATATTTCGGTCCCATTGTCCTCCTCCATAATCCGAGCTTGCCGTCTCCGTGGTTGCACCCGCACTAGCCAGGGCACCTTACTCTCCGAACCCCAAGGCCATATCCACTATGTTCGGCACAATGCCAACAAGGTGAAATTCTATCCAATTTTCTTCTGGTGATTGTGGTAGAAAACATGTACCAATATGTTGTTTAATATACATTCATTTGAAATTAGTAGCTCCATGATAAAGAAGACGAGACAACCTAAATGCATTAATAATGAAGACCATAGTATGTACTTTGCATTGCATCAACAAGGGCTCGTTGAAGGATCATGTTACCAAGAGAGTGGAGTTCATCAGCCATTGCCAAAAAATATGGGAACAAATCCATGAGCGATTGAATGCAAATACGCGAAGAGAAACTATATCCATGTCATCAATCATCAATAGGTGGCACATTCTAGTGATGCGTTCAAAACATACGCATTCATAACAATAACATTGTCGGCAGTGTTGCTAGCTGTTTGTATGAGCTATTCATTTTATATGATCGTGGCACCTTACTTTCCTGGATAGTAAACTTGAAACTACAATTAACTTGAAGTGGTTGTAATCTTGAGCAATATGTATGGTATACACATGACCCTTGTATGTTCTATGCTGCAATTCTGCTATTGTGGGCAGGGAAAGAAAAGCTAGGCTTCACTAAATATTACGTAGTTAGGCATAACTCAGTCTTACACACATACTCTTAACTTTTTCTTACACAAATAAGCAAAGAAGTCTTTCACAAATAAGCGTAACTGAATCTTGACCAAGGAAGCATTTACTTCGTAGAACTAGGGGGAAACTAATGATAAATATAAATGGTTCATCTGATATGGCACTTGAGCACTAGGTATCTGGAGCTAGTGGCATCGTTGGAACAAACCAGAATGCTGTGTTTGGCCATATCTCATTCTCTATCAAATTGTACGACCCCACTAATGAGCCAATGGCAGGCCCTCTTCCCCCGACGTGGATTCGGCTCCAGGTCGGATCTGGAGTGTCAACATAATAGATGTGTGAGTGCGGAGCAAACACATAGTCTCCTATCAATACTAGAAGTGCTGGCACCTCAGAAACAACACCAACATGATCTCCCTGGACTCCATCAGCAGCCCGAGCAAGTATTTCGTTAGCTTCACCAGCAGGAGCATCAGCAAGTATTTCGACATCTTCACCAGGAGCACCATTAGCAAATATTTCGTCAACTTCACCAGGAACAGCATTATCTATTTCTTCGTTAGCTCCACCACCACTAGTAGAAGCATCATCAGGAGCTGGGGATGCCTGAGCAATTACATGTTCAACAGCTTCAGGGGCTCCGACGAAGAAAGGGTAGTTGATCCCATGAAACAGAGATTGTCCCTTCAGATTGTTGACTCTGCTCCAGACCTGTTCTACTGGGTCTTTTGATGGACACGTGGACCTTGATAAAACGTGACACCCCAGTGATGGGTATGAAGAAATTTGTGTTCCCATATGTTCTATTATATCACCAACGTTGTATAGTGCTCCCCTGATATGAATCCACATGAGTTCAGCATCCTGGTTGACATCGCCTATGAGAGGTGCAAGGAACCAGCGCCGTGATACAAGATCATCATCTACTACTGCATCTTCGATCACCGGAGCTGGAATGACGCGCGGGGCTGCGTATGTACCTGCGTGTTACCTTCAGTCAGTAAGCATAATTTTGAATGGTAATTTACATGCTATATGTTACCATGACTCAACCCAGGTGAACCGCTCCCAAACAAGCACGCCACTGCTAGGTTTAGTGACCGTGTAAATGCGTTGCGGTGTGTCATCCTACCTGCTGGAGATGAAGACGGCATCGACATACATCTTCGGCCGCAGATGGTCGTCGCGCAAGACCATCTATTCATTGTCATGTGGGCATCTAATGAATGCGATTGCCTTGTCGAACACCACTAAGAGGTTGTACTGCCAAATCTTCCACACGAGGTGAGGATTCTGTGGGAGCTATACCTTCATGAGCTCAAGTTCTGCCATGTTGAAACTATAAGCGAATTCATATTTTGGCGGCATCCATCCATGGTTGAATGCAGTAATGCCGACACCCACTAAAGATGGTAGTGTAAGTCTCAACGATCTGTAGGCATTTTTGAGAGTCCAAATACTCCTGTCATGGGATAAAAGGACCATCCACTCGCCGTTGCCACCTACCCAGTTCTGCTCATCGTCCATTTCCGTCTCCTCCGTCTCCTTGATTTTCACCACTACTGATTGCGACCACTTATCCAGCAGCATCAATTTTGCATGAACATTCTACAAAGTTTTTTGTCAGTTGGTGGAATCACCTAGCATGGATTCCATTGCAAATACAATTTGACATCTAGGCGCTAAGATTAAAGTATTATATACGACTGTCTCATCACCTCTCTCCTAAATTGTGCTTGTGTCACTATGAAAATACCTAATATATCAAGTAGGAGAAGATCTTCCCCCAAACAAACTCCCGACGATGATCATAAACAACTAGGGACATAATAGTCTCAAATCTTCTAGTTTGTTTATTTTTTTAGAAAACATAATATCACCAGGTAGGCATTCCATTGCAAATCCAAATTGACACCTCAACTATCAACTAAATTAAGACTGTATCACTACGAAAATACCATAATATGAAGTACGAGAAGAGCTTCCTCTATACATAATAGTCTTAAATTGTTTAATTTGTTCAAACTGCACATGCACACAACACGTTCGACAAAAGGAAAATAGGATTCCGACGAAAGTTTAGCACATATGAATCAACGATATGACTGAATCAATAAACAAGATACTAACTTACATGGCCATCACGGTCGTTTGGCCATACGCTAGTATCGGGGTAAAGAAGGCCTGACATGCCAAATGGTTGTTCCTCCATTTCCCGGATCAGCAGGCAGAAGCCAGGGATGCAGTGACCAACGCGACCGGCGGAGATGATGTCCAACTCCTTGGCGAACATGTACACATTCGCAGAGCTGAGGTTCGGCCATCCCCAATCCTCGCAATGGTGGTCGCCATGGCCAGCCGCGTCGTCATCTGCCTTATGCTTCATCCTACTTCTAGCCCAATGTTTACCCCACTGTTTACCCATAGCGGAAAATGGAGGATGGAATCAGGCAGATTAATGCAGGCGGTGTAATCCGGAGGCGGATGGATTCGTGAGGGGATGGAATCAAGGAGGTAATAAGTTGTTCGAGTAGGGTGTGAGGAACCACCATCGCCGGTCTCGTCCGCGTGGAATACAAGGAGGGGGAGGGGGCATAATTAGTGAGGGTGGGCATGGAGACCGTCTAAAGGGGGTGCAAAAATTAATCGTGAGTGAAAATGTATGGTCCCACGTGTCTGTGTGGGAAGATCGGCACGCACAAACATGTGTACATTTGACTTGGATCGTGCATCGTAGACCTTGATTCCATTGCATGCAAGTGGCGCAGAACCAATTTCATCTAGCGCTAGGGTCACCATGTAAAGAGCATCACTAGCAATGCACCTGCCACATGGAAATATGGAATGATGCACCAGTGTGACAGAAGCTACATCACCACATCCATTGGAGTGTACGTGTGTTCGTGTGGATCATTGTGGTTTGGTAAATAACACATGAAATGACTATGGGACTCCATGTGTCAAACCATGTCCAGAAATCCCTTGGAATGCAACCGCCACATGCAATGATGCACCTTTGTGACATAATTTGCATCCCCACATCAGCTTGAGTGATGTGTGTGGTCATGTGGATATTGTGGTTTGGTAAAGAACACATGATACGACTCTAGGGACACCATGTATCAAACCATGGCCATAAATCCTCAGAAACTCCATGGAATGCAGCTGCCACATGGAATGATGCACTAGTGTGGTAGAATTTGCATGACCACATCCACATGAGTGTGTGTGGTCATGTCGATCATTGTGGTTTGGTAAAAAACACATGCAATGAATCTATGGACTCCATGTGTCAAACCATGGTCATAAATCCCCAAAAAGCCACTCGAATGTAGCTGCCGCATGGAATGATGCGCCGGTGTGACAGAAGTTGCATCACCACATTCATTGTAGTGTGTGTGGTCACGTGGATAATTGTGGTTTGAAAAGAACGTATGCAAATGAATCTGGGACTCCATGTGTCAAACCATGGTCATAAATCAAGAGAAAGCCACTGGGATGCAGCTTCCACATGGAATGATGTACTAGTGGTGTTGGGAATATGTCCTAGAGGAAATCATGTATGATGATATTTCCCATAGTATTCATAAAGATATTAAGTTGTCCTTGTATAAACATCTAATGTGTATCATTGAATATGTGATTCAGTTGTGTAACTATGCGTTCATGTTGTTTGTACTAAATATCCTTGGTCATCGAGGTTGTGCTGGACACACAACTTAGACCAATGTGAAAGTCGGCTTGATGACTCGGTTCCACTTTTCATGGGCATGTTGATGCCATTCTGACTTACACAGATTCGGCTAAAGAGTTTAGCTAGTCAGATTGACCCATATTGAGGTACAACGAACAAGTTGTCATTTGTATATCTCAATCAATGTAATCCTTAGACCTGAGGTTATTGCACAGTCCGAGTTGAGGATCATCGACTTAGGTTCTATCAAACGCTGATCTGTAACTGGGCAGTTATAAGGGCTGGGTTCGGGTCGAGTGAGAATCAAGCTGCGTGATGTGAATAACCAAGATGGTATTCTGCCCCTCCACTCGGAGAGATATTCTCTGGGCCTTCTCGGATGATATGATTTGGAAAGCATGGCCATGCATGACACTGTTAAGTGTTAACCGAGGAGATCGACTAAGAGTTAGTTGGATGAATCACTTATCTCAGATCGAGAAGAGAGTCGGACTATTTAAGGGATGACAAATATTCGCCTATAGTCTGACAAGGTATATCGTGAGGCAAAAGGGTCTCGGACGTAAGTCACATTGGAAAGGCAAGTCGTCATGACTCTTTGGTACTTGGGAGTCGGCACCTTCTGCTAGGATCCGCTACCGACTGATCGTTTGGAGTCAGACTCCAGTCGTGTCCAAGTAGCCATGAGCCTGCGGGGTCACACACTTAAGAGCGGGAGCAAGTTCGGATTGGATCTGAACCGGAAATCTAGTTGGGTTGGACCCGAGCCCAATTTGGATAGAGTCAGTGAGTCGGACTAATGGTGACTAACATTATATGGGCTTTATTGAATGGGCCACGAATAAGTGGAGCCCATGTTCACTCCCTATATATAGTGGGGCGAAGTAACCCAGAAGGGTTGATCGGTTAGGACATTCCATGAGTTGGAAACACTAGCTCCACAACATTCCAGCCGTTGTAACGAAACTAGCAGTTCATCGCCGACGCTCCTCCTTGTACATGTGGATACCAACAGCGGTGCTGTACGGTCAGCACCAGGACGATCAGGATTGGATCAGATCGTGAGGACTGCACTGCATTCAACATGTCGGGGATATGACCCCGGGTACCCCAGAGTTGAGGTATCAAGTGATTCAACAAAGTCATGAGTAATTCAATAGAGGATGTGAAGATAAAATACATATGTAAAAGGATGTGAGGTATAAAAATAATAGGACAAAAGGAAAGGAGGAAAAAGGCCAACTGGGCCGGCTTAGGGAGAACGGGCTCGGTACTCCCTAACTTGGACCCTTGACTCAAATCCTTGACTCAGATACATGACTCAGATCCTTGACTCGGATACGTGACTCGGATCCTTGACTCGCATACGTGACTCGGATCCTTGACTCCGATCCTTTGCTCGGATTCGTGACTCGGATCCTTGACTCGGATTTGTGACTCGGATCCTGTACTCGGATCCTTGACTCGGATTGGCCAACAGGAGCAATCCAGGCCGAATCTTCTATTCATCCAGAGCACTTGGGCCGAGTTAATTCAACCAGGTGACCTCGTATTCATCTCCAGATGCCCTCCCAACCTCTACATCGACATACCACTCACCAGGTCAAGCTCTTACGTCAGATGCCAGTGTTGGGACGCTCCTAGCTCAGACTGGCACAGTTGGTCCAAGATGCTAAGGAATATGCTGGGCATCTCACAAGATGCTAAGGAATATACTGGGCATCTCATAATATGCTAAGGAATATGCTGGGCATCTTAGAAGATGCTAAGGAATATGCCAAAGGGATAAGACTGATGACTCACTAAAGGACAAGATGACCTGACAAGGACCAATTATCCAGCTCATAGACAGTACTTGTGGGACATACCTTGTCCCCTGGGCTCCCCTTTATAAGGAGCACCAGGGGGATCGTTCCCAGAGAGGCCCCAGAGGGATCCTCTCCTCTCAGTTTACGTATGAACACTTCTTCTTCTTCCTCAAGCTCCAAGTAGCAACTAGGGAAATAGCTCAAGGAGCACTTGTAACCAATATATAAAAGCAATAAGAGAAGGAGTTCATCATACATCTATGATCTCTGGGGTTCTTCCCTGTTCTTCGTATGCGGTCTTCACTTCATCATCCCTTCCCGGATTCCTCCAGTGTCCATCGGCCCCAACTTTAGCCTACCTATGCCATATGCCGTGACACCACCACGACATTTGGCGCCCACCGTGGGGTAGATTAGAGGCGCTGGTTGGGTTTCCATCCGGACAGGAACATCTTCATCAACCTCTGCTTCACCATCAAGCAACAGCTTCTTCATCCTCTTCCCCAACATATAGAGATCAGGGAGGTTGGCGTACTGTAATATCCCTCCTTTATAAAGGAAAAGGATCCCTGTGATTGCAATGCTAGTCCCTGGATCAATGCTAGCATCCACAGTTTAAGATGAAGTACACAAATACAAAGGTCATTATTACAGTCATTCCAGAGACAACATAGTCTTTACAACTCCATGGCCATAGGCCTATTACAAGAGTTTAAATAAGCAAATAGATAAAAGTCTTCATCTTCATGTGCCACAGGAAAACATGTTGAGTGTAGACTCATAACTCCTAATCCTCATCAGAGTAACCTGCAACATCACAAGTTACAGCCACAGTGGGTCAATACATTGGTATAGTATTGGCAAGTGATACCTTAGTATAATTTTGGTGGACTAGATACTATATGCAATTTGGCTAAGTGTAGCTTAGGCTTGCTTTGCTCAAAATAGGTTTTGCCTATTAGTTGAAAACACTAAGTTTTTCTTTGTCAAAGCTCTTCCCAAGGAACCACCAATAGACATTGGAGTCCTTCACCCTTGTTCACCCACAAGTTTTACTTAGAAATTGGGATGAGGAGATTCTTGATAGCTTCCATGTCTTGATGCTCAAGTTGTCCTTTTCCAGGGACATGGCTAAGTACTTAGATTCTTCCATCTGCAGAGGTTGTGCACTTTCCCCACAAGCCTTGATTTTCACCAAGACATGACCTTTCAGAAGCCTTCCCTTAGACCAAATGGACGCGTTCCAACCTATCATCCCACTACCACCAACTATCCAAATGGCTAAGTTCTAGCAACCTATGTGATCCAGGCAGAGCCCATATTGCCAAGTGGCTGCACTAGAAGCTTCTTAACATTTGGCCTCTAAAATCTCTTTGTTCCTGGGTGGCTTTCCACAAGTGAGATACATAAGGTAAACCATAGAAATGGGCCTTGTGTAACCACTCAACATAAACCATTCCTTCCATTCCACCCAGGTGTTTCATTTACTTAGTTGTTTTATTAGGCAAAACACAAGTCCAAAGACTTAGAAATATTTTTATCATAGCATGTATATTTCACCACCCTTGGTTGCTACTATCTAGGCTAAGCATGGCATAGATAAGCATCTTAACTTAGAAATTTCCTAGCAATTCTACAACTACTAGGATTTCCCATCATGGCATATAAGCAAAATATAACATGCAAGACTAGCAAAATATTTCTAATGCTTAGTAGAAAACATAGGGATAAAAATATCATGAAGCACCACTTGCCTTGGTAGTTTGGAGAGTAGCTACACTCCTCACAATCACAATCACTATTGGCACCAAAATCTACACATATAATCATAGCAACAATCACATACAAAATATATACAAACAAAAATATATGAATGCATGCAATATGATATGTGATGATTTTTAAAACTCAAGAACGCAAGTGTATAGTACTGGTTCACAAACAAGTTCAAAACTTGCCAAACAACATTTATTTAAACACTAAAACATTTCTCAAACAATTCATATACTCAAAATAGACCTACACATGTTTCTGTAAATAAAACCATTTTAACATAAACAAAACATTAAACACATTCCATATTTAGAAAGTGCTTGCTCTCCTGATTCCATTGATATAAAATTTGTCAATTGGAACGTGGGGATCAAAAGTTATAGCTAAAACAAATTCAAACCACTAATAGATTCAAATCCTGTTTTTAAATCTAATCTCTAGCCACGCGTCACGCTCTGATTGGCGCGTACCGGTTCGCGTCGGATCACGCTTCTGAGACGCTAGATCTAACTTAATCGCGCGGCTCAGATTGAATCGTACCGCTTCGTATAGGTTCTATCGCATCCACAGGATCTAGATCTAACGGCGCTCAGCACTCGACCATCCAGTGGCGGCGCTGGCGGCGGCGACAGGCGGCGACGCCTCTGTCAGAACTGCTACCGGCATTCTAGGTCGCGCAGGAGAGGGGGAAGAGGCTTAACGAGCTCGCCGTGCGATGCTGATGCTCAAGGTGGCGATGGCTGGTCAAGGGGCGCGCTGTAGTGGCCGAGGAAGCTCGTCGGAGTTGCTGGCGGCGTCAGATGCTTGCTGTCGAAGACGTTGCCGAGGCAAGGGGCGGTCTCGTTTTACCTGCATCGCACGTCGGAGTCGAGCGGCGGCTCAGGTGCTCGCGGGTGTGGACGAAGACGTCGTTCTGGGTCACGAGAAAGCAAACAAAGGGCATCAATGAACGCGCAAGGACGTGCTGGTTACGATGGTTTGAACTAGAGGCAGGGGGCGGTCAGTACTCACCGAGATTCGTCGCCGGAGTGCGTCTGTCTGCGGCGGTGCAAGGGCGATTGCGGGCAGCCTGGTGGCGGAGAAGTGGCGCTAGGTGAGGGGAAATGGCCGCGGTGCAGAGGGGGTTATGTAGGCATAAGGGGAGCGGCGATTAAGCGCAGAATCAATGGCAATTAAGCCCGCAGTGACTGCGGCGAGGTAACGGCGGAGCGAGCGTCGCGGCCGCGCGTGATTGACGACGACGACGACGTGGTCGCAGGGTCCACTTATCAGCGAATAAAACAGAGAGGAGGTGGGGTCGTGTGGTCAGTGACCTGGTGGGTTCGTCCGCGAGTGAGAGAGAGAGGGGGAACCCGGGTGGGCTTAGTGGGCTGAAACCATCGTTGGGCTAGATAGGTGGCGCCGGCCCTTTTCTATTTCTTTTCTCCTTTTATTTTTCTGTTTTGATTTTCTGAAATGATTTTCAACTTCAAATCAAATGAGTTTGAATTAAAATCTTCTCTAGGTTTTTATACTTCAAACCTTGCACTCAAATGTGTGACAAACACTACTGTTTATTCAAAACACTTTGACCAAATGAAAAATAAAAATAAAACCAAGCCTTTATGTGATATATACAATAGGGATAATATTGGTTTTATTTACTCCTTTTGTTTTTGAAAACTTTGCTCAAGCTTTTGAAGGTGGCTAAGTTTGATTTCAAACCTTACTGAACAAAACAAGGTACTCTTCTCATTGGAAGATAGCATTAAGGCTAGAGCAAACTTACATGAAATAATAAGCATATATGCTTCTGTTTTGAAATGATTTGTTTGAAATGAAATTCATATGATCATGGATGCATGGATGATATGCATGAGTTTGAAACATGATTTTAGGGATGTTACAAATCTAAACCCCTTAAGGTGAATCTGGCCCTCGAGTTTCGGATTGGCTAGCAAATAGGTGAGGGTGGTCTTTCCGAAGATCATCTTCTCTTTCCCATGTTGCTTCCTCTTCGGAATGATGGTTCCACTAAACTTTGCAAAACTTGATAGTCTTAGTCCGTGTGACTCTTTCTGCAGTCTCAAGAATCTTGATAGGTTTCTCCTCATAAGTGAGGTCACTCTCCAACTGAACCTCTTCCAAAGGTATAGTATCCTTCAAAGAAGTTTCTTCCATTTCTGGATGACATTTCTTAAGCTGACTCACATGAAACACATTATGAACAGCTGACAAAGACTCTGGCAATTCAATTTCATAAGCAACTTCTCCTTTAGGACTCAGAATCTTGAATGGTCCAACATATCTTGGGGCCAACTTACCTTTAACTCCAAACCTCTTCACTCCACGAAGTGGTGATACTCTAAGATAAGCTCTATCACCAACTTCATAGGTGACTTCTCTACGCTTAGGATCTGCATAGCTTTTATGTCGGGACCGAGCTATCTTCAATCTGTCCTTAACCAACTTGACCTTTTCTTCGGCTTCTTTGATAAGTTCTGGTCCGAAAAAACTTCTTTCTCCCACACCATTCCATAACAATGGGGTGGTACATTTTCTCCCGTAGAGAAACTCAAATGGTGCCATCTCAATGCTGGCTTGGTAGCTGTTGTTATAAGAAAATTCTGTGTAAGGCAGACTTTCATCCCAACTGGCTCCATAGTCTAGGGCACATGCCCTCAACATGTCTTCAAGAATCTGATTAGTCCTTTCTGTCTGTCCATCAGTTTGAGGATGAAAAGCAGTGCTGAATTCCAACCTAGTTCCCAATGACTCATGTAGCTGTCTCGAAAAATGGGAAGTGAATTGAGTTCCCCTATCAGACACAATACTCTTGGGCACTCCATGTAGACACACAATTCTACTCATATAGATCTTGGCCAACTTAGCACTTGTATAGGTTATCTTCACGGGTATGAAATGAGCCACTTTATTTAGGCGATCCACTACTACCCAAATAGAATCGTATCCTGACCGGGTCCTTGGTAATCCGGTAATGAAATCCATACCAATCTTGTCCCACTTCTATTCAGGAGTAGGTAGTGGTTGAAGCAAACCTGCTGGTTTCTGATGTTCCGCTTTCACTCTACTACACACATCACACAAAGCAATATGTTCGGCGATGTCCTTCTTGAGATTATTCTACCAAAATCTTTCCTTCATGTCCATGTACATTTTGGTGTTACCCAGATGAATGGAATACAGAGAGTTGTGTGCTTCTTGCAAAATTAGTTTCCGAAGCTCCGGATCTTGTGGAACACAGATACGTTTCCCATGCCATAAAGCACCCTGTTCATCTTCATGGAATCCTCTGGCTTTTACTTTGCCAATTTTTTCCTTAATTTCTTCAATTTCCTTATCAATCTTCTGGGCTTCTTTGATCTTGTCCAACAAAGTGGGTTGAACATCCAAAGACATGAGATGTCCTTCAGGCACAATATCCAATCTGAGATCTCTAAATTGGGCACACAAATCATCTGGCAATTCTCCTTTAGTAAGGCCATTCACAAAAACCTTACGGCTTAGAGCATCTTCTACAACATTTGCTTTACCGGGGTGGTATTGCAAACTTAAGTCATAGTCCTTGATGAGTTCTAGCCATTGTCTCATGTTAATTTCTTTCTAGGTGAAGATATACTTCAAACTCTTGTGATCTGTGAACACTTCACAACGCTTTCCCAAAAGATAATGTCTCCATGTTTTGAGTGCATGGACAACAGAGGCTAACTCTAGATCATGAGTAGGGTAGTTCACTTCATGAGTTTTGAGTTGTCTCGAGGCATAAGCCACAACTTTCCCGTCTTGCATAAGTACTGCACCCAAACCATGATGAGATGCATCACAATACACTTGGAAATCTTTTTCCAAATCTGGCAAACACAAGACTGGTGATGTCACAAGTCTCTTCTTCAATTCCTGAAAGCTGAGTTCACAACCTTCAGACCAAGCAAATTTCTTGTCTTTCTTTAGCAATTCTGTCATAGGCTTAGCTACCTTGGAGAAATTCTCAATGAACCTTCTGTAGTAACCTGCTAAGCCAAGGAAACTACAAACTTCTTTCACTGACTTGGGAGATTCCCATTCAGTTACAGCTGAAACTTTAGCAGGATCAACTGCTACACCATCTCCTGACACAACGTGTCCAAGAAATCCAACTTCATTTAGCCAAAATTCACACTTGCTGAATTTGGCTTAAAGTTTATGCTCTCTAAGCTTCTCAAGTATCAAACTCAAATGTCCTTCATGTTCTTCTTTGCTCTTGGAGTAGATCAAAATTTCATCGATGAAAACGACAACAAACTTATCAAGAAATTCCATGAACACCTTGTTCATCATATTCATGAAGTATGCTGGTGCATTGGTCAAACCAAATGGCATCACGGTATACTCATACAATCCATACCTTGTGGTGAAAGCTGTTTTAGGTATGTCTTGTTCTCTTATCTTGAGTTGGAAATAACCTGACCGAAGATCAATCTTTGAGAACACACAAGCTCCTTCTAGCTGATCAAACAAGTCATTGATTCTAGGCAAAGGGTATTTGTTCTTGATAGTCACCTCATTGAGTGAACGGTAATTCTTCCGGAAACACATCCGGATATTCACTCACAATTGGTACACTGTCTATGCTAACCCCCTTAAGAGAATTTAGCATACTCCTTCTTGCTTCAAAGTTGGTCTTGAATCTGATCCTTTTATTTTCTGGAGTTGTGAGTGAGACAGTATGGTTGGCACAATCTATCACTCCCTTGTGCTTAGTCATCCAGTCCATTCCCAAAATGACATCCAATCCTTGGGAGTTTAGGATTATCAAGTTAACGGGAAACTTATACTTCCCAAACTCTATGACTAGATCATGACACCCTGAATTTACTATCATTTCTCCGCTAGGAGAACTTACTTTTATGGGACACCCAATAGTTTCTACCGGTAGTTCATTTCTTTCAACAAATGCTCTTGATATGAATGAATGAGATGCACCAGTATCAAAGAGAACAAATGCTGGAACAGAATTGAGTTTGAACTTACCAGCAATAGCATCAGGCTCCTCATAGATTTCCTCCACATTGATGTGGTTCACTTGTCCCTTCTGAAAAGGGTTGGGCTTTTTGGGTCCTTCAACTTTCTTTTCTGGGCATTCATTTGCATAATGCCCCATCTTCTTTCACTTGAAGCATTCAACCTGACTAATGTCCTTCTTGACAGGCTGGCTTCCACTGCCACTTCCACTACCACTGTGGTGGCTCTTATATCCACCCTTGTGGTTCTTGTACTTTTCATTGTCATGACTACGGTGATGCTTGTTGTCATGATGACGGTTGTGGTTGTGATGCTTGTTGAATTTCCCATGCTTGTGGGATCCTGAGCTTCCACTCTCATCGTAATGGGAACGTTTGTGAGACGATCCCGAGCTGTGCTTGTCTGAGTGCTTTCTCTTCCTGCTTTCAACTTGCTTCATTTTGTTCTCCAAAATAGCAGCCTTCTCACAAAGAGACTGGTATGTGGGAACATATGCCACAGCTAACTGCAGGTTCATTTCATCATTCAACCCTTCGAGGAACTTTTCTTTCCTCTTAGCATCAGTGTCAACTTCATCCGGTGCATAACGCGCCAGATTGTTGAACTCCTCAATATATTCAGCCACGCTGCGGTGGCGCTGCTTCAGATTATGGAACTCCTTCTTTTTCAGACTCATCACTCCAAATGAGATATGAGCAGTACAAAAGCCATCCTCAAAGATAGCCCATGTCACATCTTCTATGGGAGTGGTGATCTGGAAGTTATCCCACCAAGTGGCGGTTGGTCCTTCCAGCAAATGTACTGTAAATCTGACTTTTTCTGCATCAGTACAGCTCACAGTTACCAAGTCCTTGTTCACAGAGCGTAGCCAATCATTGGCCACGATGGGATCAGTTTTTCCTGAGAACTTTGCTGGCCTCAACCTCAAGAACCTGGTAAGCATGTCAAAACCCGGTGGGTTGTTGTTGTTGTTGTTATTGTTGTTGTTATTATTATTATTATTGTTGTTGTTGTTGTTGTTGTTTTGGTTCTGGATGAACATCGTCATCATTTGCATCAGCTGAGTCTGAGCTGTCATCATTTGCTGCATCTTAGGAGTGATGTTGTTGTTGTTGGGGTTGGGATTGGCACGACGGGGAGGCATCTGTGGTTTGTTCAATAGAGATAAGAATGAGATACCCATAGATGCTTTCATGCACAATACATCACATAAACAATCACAAAACATGCATCAATAATAATAATAGTTCAACAACAAAAACGACAAGTTTGCAAAGTAAACACACCAATAACAAGCCATCCACATGTTGGATGGTCATTGTGACACAAATAAAGTATGATAAATAAATGATAAATTAGTAGTCAACTCTACTCCTCGGCATCAACCTCCTCCTCAACAAAGGTAAGACCTTCATTCTCCATAGCGGTCTTGTATTCCTCGACATTGGCGGTCAAGGTCTTTACTTTGGCTTTGAGAGCCCTCTTCTGAGAACGATGCCTCTCTATCACCGTCTGCTGATGCTCGAGCTCGAAGTCCTTGGCCTGCAGTTCTTCAGTCATGTCCCGAATCCTCTTGTTCCTATCCTGGATTTGCTTCTCCTGACTCTTGAACTTTCTGTCCTGGCTCTCGAACTTTTCCTCCATCTCCTTGACTATCTCATCTTGCTCCACGAAGAGCTTATCCTTCTCACGAAGTTGCACCTGGAGTTCGTCATTGTTGAGCATGACGTTGGTCCTATCAGTGTCCACGTGCCTAATGAGAACCTCTAAGTCCTGGAGGTATAGACGAATCGGCTCCGTTGTCTCCCTCGAAGTGTCCTCGAAGTCGATGGCCTCTCCATCCTCATCACGTCTACCGAAGACGTGGAAGTGAGTACCTCTAACCTGTCAAGAGTGTCTCCCTAGCAGACGTCCAATCAAGTCCTGCATAACTACCTCTAGGCCTCTCTCCTTGTCATCGTGCATGAGCTTGAAGATGATAGCCTCCGTGGTAGGCTTAGTCTGGCATCCGGGCTGATTGACCTTGAAACCCCAAAGGTCCTTCCTTTCAAACTTGGCGAGGGGAAGCACCATGATGGTAGGAAGAGGGAGACAGAGCAAACTAGTAAGCTCAATACTACGAGGGCCAAAGCGAGTTCCGTGGAACTCCTCAACAGTGCTGACGGTAACATTAGGCATCTATTTATAAGATAGAAAAAGTTAGAAACAACACAATTTAAGATAAAACACAAGGCAAAGCATCACATGCATATCAAAACACACAAGTCATGGCATACATGAATCCATTACAACATCCAAGGTGCAACTTATTTTTTTAGCAACATTTGGAAAATAAGGTGGTAGTGGTGGTCCAACTAACGAAGTACGCTTACAATCCTATCTCACTAGATATGTTGGCTAACACAATATGTCACATCCCAAATTTTAGATTTGGTCTTGCACATCATTCATATCATCGCATCATACTTTTCCACGCAAAACCATCGAGTGAACAGGATCGGCGAAACTCTATTTTCAAAACCCTATTCTACTGTGCTACGAGGCTCCTGCGGGAGGCTTTAGTAGGACTAGCGTTGTCCACCCTTGTAGCCTAGCGGTTTCGCCAGAACCTTGACCCTAGATTGTTTCCCTCGACTGTACGAAACCGTAGGAGCAAGAATCGCTCGATTCGGATCTCGTACGGAGAAGTTGCGGCCGTTTGTTTAGAAAGACGGAAAACGGTCCGAATTTTGGACCGATTTCCGAGTCCGAAACCAACTCCGCGCCGAAAGAGGCCACCCCGGCCTCGGGACCGCAACCGCACGCCGCCTCCCTGCCGCGATCGCCCGCCCCCTCCTTGTTCCGCGCGCCCGCGCCGCCCTCGGGAACCGCCCGCGATCGCCGCCTCCCTTCGGGCTCCACGCTGCCGCCGGCCAGGTACAGCGCCCCGCCGCCGTGCTCCTCTCCTCTATCTCTCGCCGCCGCGCCGCCTCCATCTCGCTGCCGCGCCGCCTCGGCCGCCGCCCCGCCGCCATCGCGCCCCGCCACCGCACGCCCCCGCCAGCATGCAGTCGCCGCCGCCGCCGCATGCAGCCGCCGCCTCACCGCCCTGCTCGCGCGCGCTGCGCGCCGCGCTCCTCTCCTCTCTCTCTCGCCGCCGCGCCGCCTCCATCTCGCCGCCGCGCCCCCTCGGCCGCCGCCCCGCCGCCATCGCGCCCCGCCACCGCGCGCCCCTGCCAGCATGCAGCCGCCGCCTCGCCGCCCTGCTCGCACGCGCTGCGCGCCACGCCTGCTGCCGCCTGCCGCCGCCGCCTGCTGCTGCGCGCGCTGCTGCCTCACTGCGGCCGCTGCAAGCTGCTGCCGCTGCGCGCTGGCCGCTGCGCCGCCGCGCGCACACACACGTGCGCACGCACACGATGCGCGCCTTCGCGCGCGCACCTACCCACGCACGCGCGTCGTCATGCGTCGCGCCGCTCGTCCGTGCCGTGTCGCACGCGCCGTCGCCGTGTTGTTGACCGTCCCGTACTACGCGTTGATTGTTTTCCCTACCGCGCAGGTCACCGTCGTCGCCGGAACCGCTCGCCGCACTGTCCGGAGTCCGTTTCGCCGTTTGTTTCCGGTAAGCCTGCAGCCACCATCAGATCTCAGATCAGCAGCTCAGATCGTTCGTTGACCGGTCAGACTCAGGCGTTGACTAGTCAGATGCCCAGTCAGCGCCCAGTCAACAGACGCGTTGACCAGTCAAGAGACACAGTTGACTGGTTAATTTCGTTAATCCTTTTAGTTGACAGATTTCGGTAGAAACTTGTAAATTGCGTAGTAATTAAACAGCTTGGCCAAAAATTTCAAATAAAATATGTGTAGATTCAGTGAGTCGTGTAGAATCTCGCTGTACCTTGGTTCAGGCTTTTGCAGCAAGGTTTAGTACAGTTTAATCAAACGAGTTAGTGGCCTTTTCGGAGTAATAAATTTGTAGAAAAAGATCCGTAGCTCCAAGAATCGCGTATGATATGTCCCTGGATTCAGTGGAACGAGGGGAATCTCATCGTGAATTAAAAAGATAGGCTTATGGTAAAAACTTCTGCAGCAACTGTCTAGTGGCTTTCTGCAGTGTTTTAATTACTCGGGGAGTATTATAATTCTTTTTTGAGTAATTCCAGTTGGTACTGTTTCTAATCAGCGATGCCTATGCGGTAGAATTTTTCCAAGATTTTACAAACAGTATACTACCGGTAGTGAATTATTTGAGTTCTAGCTCTAGTTTGGAGCATTACTTTTACTTAATAGTTTTCCTAGCGCTAAAACTATTTTCCATGCATGCAATCAGTAGTATTATTGATTAAGATTATATGGTGCAGTTGTAGCACCAATTCACTTGCCTTGCATACCTTTATGCATCATATTTGTTGCATATGCTGGTGGATTGTTTGTTTATGATTGCAATTGTTTTGTGTAGATTGTGACGAGTGCAACGCTTGCTCGTGTGTGTATTGTTCTTCCGACCGCTACAACCAAGGCAAGTAGATGCTACTTTGTTCATGATATCGTCCTACTATTTTCAATGCATTGTCGTGTATTTTGTAGATGCATGTGTAGGATGATACTATCGCTATGCTATGTCATATTATGTGGTAGGGCTTTCCTTGTAGATGAACCACCGTTGGTAGATGGGCTTAGCCATGCTATGTTGAACGTGGGCTGGGTTACATCATTGAGACTTGTTTCTAAAAGTATTGGTTTGTGAAAACTAAAACAACTTAATCAATGAATCTCCTGGGTGTGATGGTATTTATAATTTTTGGTGGTTTCATTGCGGAAAGGCACCCAGGTATCAAGAGATAATGATTGGCTTCTTTCTTGTGTAGCTTACGTGTACAACCATGTGCCAATAATGGAATGGGTGGTTGGTTGGACTTAGTAGGTTGTGGTGACCCGAACCCGCGTATCCAAAGATGTAGAATTTTGGTAGGTTGGACCGGTGCGCGTCGGGATTGGGGAGCTACTTCCCGAACAGTCTCTTCTTGGACTTCTCCCTATCATCACCCAAAATGAGAGTGATGGTACGAGCTGGGCTGGCTAAGTCACATGGGTAAAGTGTACTAACCCCTGCAGGGTGTATAATCTAATCGATTAGCCGTGTCCAAGGTTATGGACAACTGAGTTGCTTGATATTGATTCCATGACATGTTTCTCGCTCATTCTAATTTCATAATTGTTTTAATATTGTTGGGTTAACTTAATTGGGATCTTTTCAAAGAAAAATCAAAAACTGTTTATGAAAGTAGGACAAATGTATTTGCAAATGCAAGCCAGACACAGCTCCACTTGCCAGATATGCATGTAGATGTTAGTACTATTGTCTCCTTTACTAGCTCTACTTGCCATACATTCCATGTATTGACCCTTCGGGGCTGCTACGTTTCATGTTGCAGGTTATTCCGATTCTGAGTAATCGATATAGGCCACGGTACTCCACTCGGCACTTGTTCACTTGTGGGCAATTTGAAGAATGGAGGATTTGCTTTATTTATGTTGTTACCTGAATAATTTGAGCTAGCCTTGAGCTAAGCTTTTATTGTAATAATGGTACTCTAGATCTTCGTTACTTATGATACACGGATATTTTGCTATGTTATTCATCTTACTCTATTGTGGGCCAATGAACCGATCCAGGGATTGGCATGTCACATGGAGGCCACGGTCTTTTCAGAACCGGGGTGTTACACAATATTTCTAGAAGCAATCACTCTATCTTGAGCACATGACTCCATCACTAAGTCTATAATGTCTCCTCTTAAGGTTTGGTGGGTAGCCTCCAACTCTTGGGTATGTTTCTTCTCTTCCTTTAGGTCATTCTGGATGTTGAGCATTCTGCACTTGACTCTTTCACCAAGTTCTTTGATAGTCCTCCAATCTGCATCCCTTGCTGAATCAAAGAATGTAGTGTGCACCACTGAATTGGTGAACATGCAGAATCCTGATTCCTTGTGGTTGTCTTCCTTGTTTTTATACAAGTGAAGTTGCACCCACCAGTACTCAACTCCTTCATCCATCACAGGAAAACCTTTGTACACAGCTGCACCATGTATTTCCATTGCAACCATGAGGTCCTTGAGAGCCTTGGGAAACTCTGTCTCACAATCCAAAGTCATTGTCATGAGTGGTCCCTTCCTTACGGCTTCGTTGATGGAGTTCATCTACAAATAGAGATGAGAAAGAAGATTAGAAAAGTTTATGAGAAGAATAGACAAGTGTAGAAGTTGTTGAAAAATTTCCTTAGTGGTTTCCAATCCTAGGGTCATAATCCAACAGGCAACACAGTGCTCTGATACCATCTGTAAGATCCCTCCTTTATAAAGGAAAAGGATCCCTATGATTGTAATGCTAGTCCCTGGATCAATGCTACCATCCACAGTTTAAGATGAAGTACACATATACAAAGGTCATTATTACAGTCATTCCAGAGACAACATAGTCTTTACAACTCCATGGCCACAGGCCTATTACAAGAGTTTAAATAAGCAAATAGATAAAAGTCTTCATCTTCATGTGCCACAGGCAAACATGTTGAGTGTAGACTCATGACTCCTAATCCTCATCAGAGTAACCTGCAACATCACAAGTTACAGCCACAGTGGGTCAATACATTGGAATAGTATTGGCAAGTGATACCTTAGTATAACTTTGGTGGACTAGATACTATATGCAATTTGGCTAAGTGTAGCTTAGGCTTGCTTTGCTCAAAATAGGTTTTGCCTATTAGTTTAAAACACTAAGTTTTTCTTTGTCAAAGCTCTTCCCAAGGAACCACCAATAGACATTGGAGTCCTTCACCCTTGTTCACCCACAAGTTTTACTTAGAAATTGGGATGAGGAGATTCTTGATATCTTCCATGTCTTGATGCTCAAGTTGTCCTTTTCCAGGGACATGGCTAAGTACTTAGATTCTGCCATCTGCAGAGGTTGTGCACTTTCCCCACAAGCCTTGATTTTCACCAAGACAGGATCTTTCAGAAGCCTTCCCTTAGACCAAATGGACGCGTTCCAACCTATCATCCCACTACCACCAACTGTCCAAATGGCTAAGTTCTAGCAACCTATGTGATCCAGGCAGAGCCCATATTGCCAAGTGGCTGCACTAGAAGCTTCTTAACATTTGGCCTCTAAAATCTCTTTGTTCCTGGGTGGCTTTCCACAAGTGAGATACACAAGGTAAACCATAGAAATGGGCCTTGTGTAACCACTCAACATAAACCATTCCTTCCATTCCACCCAGGTGTTTCATTTACTTAGTTGTTTTATTAGGCAAAACACAAGTCCAAAGACTTAGAAATATTTTTATCATAGCATGTATATTTCACCACCCTTGGTTGCTACTAGCTAGGATAAGCATGGCATAGATAAGAATCTTAACTTAGAAATTTCCTAGCAATTCTACAACTACTAGGATTTCCCATCATGGCATATAAGCAAAATATAACATGCAAGACTAGCAAAATATTTCTAATGCTTAGTAGAAAACATAGGGATAAAAATATCATGAAGCACCACTTGCCTTGGTAGTTTGGAGAGTAGCTACACTCCTCACAATCACAATCACTATTGGCACCAAAATCTACACATAAAATCATAGCAACAATCACATACAAAATATATACAAACAAAAATATATGAATGCATGCAATACGATATGTGATGATTTTTTAAACTCAACAAAGCAAGTGTACAGTACTGGTTCACAAACAAGTTCATAACTTGCCAAACAACATTTATTTAAACACTAAAACATTTCTCAAACAATTCATATACTCAAAATAGACCTACACATGTTTCTGTAAATAAAACCATTTTAACAGAAATAAAACATTAAACACATTGCATATTTAGAAAGTGCTTGCTCTCCTGATTCCATTGATATAAAATTTGTCAATTGGAACGTGGGGATCAAAAGTTATAGCTAAAACAAATTCAAACCACTAATAGATTCCTGTTTTTAAATCTAATCTCTAGCCACGCGTCACGCTGTGATTGGCGCGTACCGGTTCGCGTCGGATCACGCTTCTGAGCCGCTGGATCTAACTTAATCGCGTGGCTCAGATTGAATCGTACCGCTTCGTCTAGGTTCTATCGCATCCGCAGGATCTAGATCTGACGGCGCTCAGCACTCGACCATCCAGTGGCGGCGCTGGCGGCGGCGACAGGCGGCGAAGCCTCTGTTAGAACTACTACCGGCGTTCTAGGTCGCGCGGGAGAGGGGGAAGAGGCTTACCGAGCTCGCCGTGCGATGCTGATGCTTAAGGTGGCGATGGCTGGTAAAGGGGCGCGCTGTAGTGGCCGAGGGAGCTCGTCGGAGTTGCTGGCGGCGTCAGATGCTTGCTGTCGAAGACGTTGCCGAGGCTCTGCGTCGACCTAGCACAAGCCAGCTGGTTTAGGAGATGCGCAAGGACCTGGCGATCAAGACAATACCAAAGGGGAGGCAAGGGGCGGTCTCGTTTTACCTGAATCGCACGTCGGAGTCGAGCGGCGGCTCAGGTGCTCGCGGGTGTCGACGAAGACGTCGTTCTGGGTCACGAGAAAGCAAACAGAGGGCATCAGTGAACGCGCAAGGACGTGTTGGTTATGATGGTTTGAACTAGAGGCAGGGGGCGGTCAGTACTCACCGAGATTCGTCACCGGAGTGCGTCTGTCTGCGGCGGTGCAAGGGCGATTGCGGGCAGCCTGATGGCGGAGAGGTGGCGCTAGGTGAGGGGAAATGGCCGCGGTGCAGAGGGGGTTATGTAGGCAGAAGGGGAGCGGCGATTAAGCGCATAATCAATGGCAATTAAGCCCGGAGTGACTGCGGCGAGGTAACGGCGGAGCGAGCGTCGCGGCCGCGCGTGATTGACGACGACGACTCGACGTGGTCGCAGGGTCCACTTGTCAGCGAATAAAACAGAGAGGAGGTGGGGTCGTGTGGTCAGTGACCAGGTGGGTTCGTCCGCGAGTGAGAGAGAGAGAGGGGGAACCCGGGTGGGCTTAGTGGACTGAATCCGTCGTTGGGCTAGATAGGTGGCGCCGACCCTTTTCTATTTCTTTTCTCCTTTTCTTTTTCTGTTTTGACTTTCTGAAATAATTTTCAACTTCAAATCAAATGAGTTTGAATTCAAATCTTCTCTAGGTTTTTATACTTCAAACCTTGCACTCAAATGTGTGACAAACACTACTATTTATTCAAAACACTTTGACCAAATGATAAATAAAAATAAAACCAAGCCTTTATGTGATATATACAATAGGCATAATATTGGTTTTATTTACTCCTTTTGTTTTGAAAACTTTGCTCAAGCTTTTGAAGGTGCCTAAGTTTGATTTCAAACCTTATTGAACAAAACAAGGTACTCTTCTCATTGGAAGATAGCATTAAGGCTAGAGCAAACTTACATGAAATAATAAGCATATATGCTTCTGTTTTGAAATGATTTGTTTGAAATAAAATTCATATGATCATGGATGCATGGATGATATGCATGAGTTTGAAACATGATTTTAGGGATGTTACACGTACGAGCCTTCCTCGTTGACTCAACAAGGGTGACTCAACCTCATCACCAAGAGTACTGTAAGTATCAATTGACTCAACAATCCTGACTCAGCGAAATGACTCAACCCGGGGACTAGCCAGCATACCTGTAGATTCACCCATAGATGGAAAAAAGAGTCTCGGGGACTCAGTCATTATTTAACCTGGCATCCCCATGCATAGAATTGTTACTTAGAGAAAAACATATAATATATCTCGGATTATTGTTTTTATCAGTTTGCCAGGTCATCTTATGAATCGAATTTCTATTCGTATTAGTTTGCTAAGTTAAAATATATCTCGGATTACTGTTTTTATCAGTTTTCCAGGTAATCTTATGATTCGTATTGCTATTGGTATTAGTTTGCCAAGTTAAAGTATATCTCAGATTATTGTTTTTATCAGTTTGCCAGGTCATCTTATGACTCGGATTGTATTCGTATTAGTTTGACAAGTCATCTTATGACTCGGATTGTATTCGTATTAGTTTGCCAAGTTAACTTATATCTCGGATTACTGTTTACCTCAGTTTTCCAGGTTAAAATATATCTCGGATTACCGTTGATATCAGTTTCCCAGGTCATCTTATGACTCGGATTGCAATTGGTATCAGTTTGCCAGTTCAACTTATATCTCGGATCTCTATTCATGGGAGTTTTCCAGCATATCATAGAGTCAAATGATGACTCGGATTTATATCTCGGATTTCTATTCATGGAAGTTTGCCAGCATATCATAGTCAAATGATGACTTGGATCTATATCTCGGGTTTCTATTTCATGGAAGTTTGCCAGCATATCATAGTTAAATGATGACTCAGATTTATATCTCGGATTTCTAATCATGGCAGTTTTCCAGCATATCATAGTCAAATGATGACTCAGATTTATATCTCAGATTTATATTCATGGCAGTTTTCTAGCATATCATAGAGTCAAATAATGACTCGGGTTTTTATCTCGGATCTATATCTCGGCTCTCTATTGATGGCAGTTTGCCAGCATATTATAGAGTCAAATGATGACTCAGATTTATATCTCGGATTTCTATTCATGGCAGTTTGCTAGCATATCATAGTCAAATGATGACTCGGATTTATATCTCGGATCTATATCTCAGATTTCTATTTCATGGCAGTTTGCTAGCATATCATAGTCAAATGATGACTCGGATTTATATCTCGAATTTATATCTCAGATTTCTATTCATGGCAGTTTGCCAGCATATCACAGAGTCAAATGATGACTCGGATTTATATCTCGGAACTATATCTCGAATCACTATTCATGGCAGTTTGCCAGCATATCATAGAGTCAAATGATGACTCGAATTTATATCTCATAACTCTATTCATGGCAGTTTTCCATCATATCATAGAGTCAAATTATGAATCGGATTTATATCTCGGATTTCTATTCATGCCTCTACTTATGGCAGTTTGCCAGCATATCATAAACTCAAATTATATCTTGGATCCATATCTCGGATCCAGTCTTATGACAGTTTGCCAGCATATCACCAAGTCATACTAAAGCCCAAACTTATAACTCAGATGAGTATCATATAACTCGGATTTGAGACATATGTCAGATTTAAGTCATGTAACTCAGGAGGATAACTCAGATGGATGACTCGGATTAGGACTTATATGTCAAAATTATGACAGGCTTGCCAGATTCAAACACATGAAATGTCACCCAAAAAAGGGTTATATGACTAAGTTCCCATGAAGGCTAGATGTCAAAAGTTACCCAAAAGGGTTATATGACCAGTGTCCAAGAAGGCCAGATGTCAAAACTTACCCATAATGGTTATATGACAAGTGCCCATGAAGGCCAGATATCAAAAAATTACCCAAAGGGGTTCTATGACCAGTGCCCAAGAAGGCCAGATGTCAAAACTTACCCAAAATGGTTATATGACAAGTGCCCATGAAGTCCATATGTCAAAACTTACCCAAAGGGGTTATATGACCAGTGCGCAAGAAGGCCAAACTTATCCAAAATGATTATATGACAAGTGCCCATGAAGACCAGAGGTCAAAACTTACCCAAAAGGGTTATATGACAAGTGCCCATGAAGGCTAGATGTCAAAATTTACCCAAAGAGATTATATGTCAAATGCCAATGAAGGATATATGTCAAAAATTACCCAAAGAGGTTAAATGACGAGTGCCCAAGAAGGCCAGATGTCAAAACTCACCCACAAAGGGTTATATGAAAAATTCACATGAAGGATATATGTCATTTACCCAAAGAGGTTATATGACGAGTGCCCATGAAGGACCGGTGTCAGACCTTGAGGTTAGATGATGAATGCCCATGAAGGTTATATGTAATTTTGCCTAATGAAGGTGTTATATAAAATTTTGTGTCACTTAACCTAGAGTCTGAGTCATACGACTCGGATTTGAACATGTATGTTAGAATATGCCAGACGGAAAGAGTCAAATTCATATGACTCGGATTTGAGTCATATGACTCGGATTAGGACATGTATATCAAAATATGATAGAAGGAAAGAGTCAAATTCATATGACTCGGATTAGGACATATATGTCAAAATATGACAGAATGAAAGAGTCAAATTCATATGACTCGGATTTGAGTCATATGACTCGAATTGGGACATGCATGTCAGAATATGATGGATGAAAAGACTCATATGACTTGGATTTGGACATGTATGTCAGAATATGATAGACGAAAAGAGTCAAATTCATATGACTCGGATTTGAGTCATATGACTTGGATTAGACATTTATGTCAGAATATGACAGACAGAATGAGTCAAATTCATATGACTCGGATTTGAGTCATATGACTCGGATTTGGACATGTATGTCAGAATATGACAGACGGAAAGAGTCAAGTTCATATGACTCGGATTAGGACATGTATGTCAGAATATGACAGACAAAATGATTCAAATTCATATGACTTGGATTTCAGTCATATGACTCGGATTAGGACATGTGTGTCAGAATATGAGACAGAATGAGTCAAATTAATATGCCTCGTATTTTAGTCATATGAGTCGGATTAGGACATGTATGTCAAAATATTACAGACCGAAAGAGTTAAATTCATATCACTCGGATTTGAGTCTTATGACTCGGATTTGGCCATGTATGTAAGAATATGACAGACGGAAAGAGTCAAATTCATATGACTCGGATTTGGGTCACATGACTTGGATTATGAGTCATATGACTCGGATTTGGATGACACCAGTCTAGGGATACTATAATATGAAGAATACGCATGAATCTATGAGTCCCACGTAGCCTCGGGGACTAATGTCGGGGATATGACCCCGGGTACCCCAGAGTTGAGGTATCAAGTGATTCGACAAAATCATGAGTAATTCAATAGAGGATGTGAGGTATAAAAATAATAGAACAAAAGGAAAGGAGGAAAAAGGCCAACTGGGCCGGCTTAGGGAGAACGGGCTCGCTACTCCCTAACTCGGACCCTTGACTCGGTTCCTTGACTCGGATACGTGACTCAGATCCTTGAATCGGATCCTTTGCTCGGATTCATGACTCGGATCCTTGACTCGGATTCGTGACTCGGATCCTTTACTCGGATCCTTGACTCGGATTGGCCAACAAGAGCAATCCAGGTCGAATCTTCTATTCATCTAGAGCACTTGGGCCGAGTTAATTCACCCAGGTGACCTCGTATTCATCTCCAGATGCCCTCCCAACCTCTACATCGACATACCACTCACCAGGTCAATCTTTTACGTTAGATGCCAGTCTTGGGACGCCCCTAGCTCAGACTAGCACAGTTGGTCCAAGATGCTAAGGAATATGTTGAGAATCTCACAAGATGCTAAGGAATATGCTGGGCATCTCAGAATATGCTAAGGAATATGCTGGGCATCTTAGAAGATGCTAAGGAATATACCGAAGGGATAAGACTGATGACTCACTAAAGGACAATCCAAAGGACAAGATGACCTGGCAAGGACCCATTATCCAGCTCATAGACAGTACTTGTGGGACATACCTTGTCCCCTGGGCTCCCCTTTATAAGGAGCACCAGGGGGATCGTTCCCAGAGAGGCCCCAGAGGGCTCCTCTCCTCTCAGTTTACGTATGAACACTTCTTCTTCTTCCTCAAGCTCCAAGTAGCAACTAGGGAAACAGCTCAAGGAGCACTTGTAACCAATATATAGAAGCAATAAGAGAAGGAGTTCATCATACATCGATATCTCTGGGGTTCTTCCCTGTTCTTCGTATGCGGTCTTCACTTCATCATCTCTCCCCGGATTCCTCCAGTGTCCATCGACCCCAACTTTATCCTACCTATGGCATATGCCGTGACACCACCACGACACAGCATACGTGCTTCATCAGTAATCCACAACTGCGTGTCTAGTGGTAATCCTCGTGGCCTTCTACCTCAGCTAGATCTTGGGATCACCACGTTAGAGGGAATTTTTTTTGTTTTATCTCTATGTGGCCCAACAGGTGGGACATAAGTTGCATCACCACATCCACTTGAGTGTGTGTCGTCATGTGGATCATTGTGGTTTGGTAAAAGCATCTGAAAAGTACTGTTGATTTTCTAATGTGATGTAAAACAACACAAGCATGCAACTAGAAGGTTTCAAATTGTAGTTTTGGTACTTGCTTCACAAATGAAAGCCATTTTTAGTTTGAGGGTGAAATTTTTGAAATTTTCAAACCAGTCTGGCTAGATACAATGCTACCATAAGTAGGAATGTGGTGATACCCCTTGTGCCAAATTTGAGTCCATTTGAAGAAAGGTAGATGAAAACATGGTACACAAGTTGCTCTTTTGAGTAGACGGACATGATCGCTGACCTAACTACCCCCACATTTTAGAGTGGACTGCTAGGGGGACATTTTTCCAAAGTATGTCATTTTTATTCAATATATTTTCCACACAATGAACAAATTTTATGGTTTCCAAGAGAATTTATCAATTTATTATGAAATTTATAAGGTTTGGTCAACCCAGGGTTGACCATAGTCTTTTGAGAGATTGTGAAAGCATCTGAAAAGTACAATTGATGTTCTGTGGTTCCAATGTGATGTACAACCACACAATCAACTATAAGGTTACAAATTTTAGTTTTGGACCTTGCTTAACAAATGAAAGCATGTTTTTGAGTGTGAGGGTGAATTTTTTCAAATTTTGAAACCATACTGGCTAGATAGAATGCTAGAATCATTAGGGAGATGGTGATACACCATTGTGCCAAATTTGAGTCAATTTGAAGAAGTGTAGATGAAAAAATTGTACACAGGTGGCTCTATCGAGTAGTCGGACATGCTCATTGACCTAACTACCACACACTTGATAGTGGACTGCTAGAGGGGAATTTTTCCATGTTTGTCATTTTTGTTTCAAAGTATTTGCCACACAATGACAAAATTTCTTGGTTTCAAAAGATTTTGAGAATTTCTTATATTATTATGAAATTTACAAGGTTTGGTCAAACTAGAGTCCAAATGTGATGTACGACCACACAATCATGCATCTAGAAGGATTCAAATTGAAGTGTTTGTACTTGCTTCACAAATTAAATCATGTTTTTGAGTTTGAGGGTAAAATTTTAAAAAAAAAATTAAAATAACATGGCAAGATAGAATGCAGCTATCACCATTACGTACCATGGCACAAACAAAGGTATATAATTACACAATAAGTCACGATGATTCCCATACATATTAAACATTGTTCGTACACTAATAATTCCACAAGACCAACAAAAATTCTTGACAAGCTACCAGACATATGTAGAAACATAACTAAAAAAGTAAGATGTCATTCAATCCTCATTAGACCACTTGATGCGCTTTCCATCATTCCTAGGAGACCAACGTCCATCATTCCATCTGTCGTTTGTTTTATTGGCTGCCCACCGCTGACGATATGCAAGTTCATCCCACCTGGAAGGGGCCTTGGCTTCCCTATCTTTAGCTGCAGCCTCTCTCTTTGCAGTTTCAGTGTCACACTCAGCTCCACTTTGCTTGTCTTCCCTCTTGCAACTGGGGCAAAACATGAGGAAAGTTTGAAAGAAATGGATCTGAGCATACAGCTAGTAGGTCACATAAGCATCTATGGCTGCGTACTTCAGGTTTATCTCAGACAATGCCCTCTCCTCCCAGAAATCATGCCTATCTCCAGGATAATCTTCCTTCATTTTGGTGTACGACAGATTGATGATTCTAGCCGCGAGACTAGCCATTCCATCCCTCCTCCAACCCCCTTTGATCTTGACAAGATCTTGAATATCGATCCACTTGTGCTCGGGAATTTTGATTCCCACGTGAAAAAACTTGACATAATCAGATGTGTTGTCGATAGTGCAGAAAACAATTCCTTTATGCACAAGGAATTGGTGCAATGCCGAACACTTATTGTCATTCCCGGAAGTATGTAGTTTATCATCATAGAATGCATGACCAAGACAAT
Organism: Avena sativa; assembly: GCA_916181665.1. NCBI lineage: Eukaryota > Viridiplantae > Streptophyta > Magnoliopsida > Poales > Poaceae > Avena > Avena sativa. The sequence goes on from OV702295.1 coordinate 175,664,114, forward strand.
GACAAAATGAGTAACTACAAATGTTTTGTCAATGTAAGATCATCATCTCTGAATATATTTTTAAGGTACAAAAATTTAGTAAATGCAAAATCAAGACTGTCAACATTGTCTTGTCATACTTTTTTTGGTCCTAATAAAATTCACTAGTTGCAACATGACCAAATTGATAGATTCCATACGCAATAAAATTCACTAGTTGCAAAAATGTAGTACTTGCAAGATCCCCACTATAATAAAATTTGGGACTACGACTACTTAGACAATGCAATACCATACCCTGATTAAAAATTGAAACTAAAACAATTTATTAAATCCAAGGTGAACACTCTGAAAGTTATATAGTCATAATTCATTTGGTACTAACAGAATTCAGTAAATGCAATATGAGCATATGGAAAGATTGCAGTACTTGCAAGAACAACATTTGAGAAAAAATTGGGACTAATACTATTTAGTAAAGGCAAGATCAACTGATTAAAATCATACATGTGACAACTAAAAGTAAGAAAACCTTGAAAGTGGTAAACTAAAGAGATAAGATCTACAAACCAGGAGTAGTGGTAGGCGAGGATGTGTTGCCTCATTTCCAGTTGAACGACGGTGACATCATTTTCGTACAATTCCTCCTCCTTGGTGTACTCGAGGTCCAATCCGACAAACTTTTCCTCGTATTTCTCAAGCCATTCCTCGAACATCCTCAGGACTTGCACAACTGTATCCTCCCCATTTTTGTAGACGACATCTATCTTTGTATTGCCATGGGCAGTGAAGCTTGTCTCTCGAGTGTAACCTTCCATGGCGGCAAGGAGTAGACAGAAAGAACAATAGATGAGATGCAGAAGATAGAGGAAAGGTGTAAGAAGAAGGCTTTCAGTGGAACAAGGGAAGGCTAGAACCGTCACTGTGATTGAAACATCCTTGTGGAGAAGCATGGCGGCGTCAAGGATAAGACAGAAAGAACAACAGATGGGAAGCAAAAGACAGAGGAAAGGAGGAATACGAGGGTTTTCTTCCAAACACGGGATATGCTGGAACCGTCGTGATGATTCAGATGTACTTGTGGAGACGCGTGGCGGCGTCCATTCCATATTCTGAGTAAAAAAAATAGTTAAATGGAGCCCTAATTAAAAAGAGTAATAACGAGGATATATGCGTCTTGTGTTGTCACGTCAATTCAAGCTATTAGTCGTTTAGTCATGTCAATTGCATCACCTATTGCTCATGTGCTCTGCATAACTACTTATCATGTGTCAAATCCTACCATGCAATTTAATTGCGCATACATAGGTCTCGTCCACATGGAAGTAAAGGAAGGAGGGCCATAATTAGTGAGGGTGGCCACATAGACCGTCTAAAGGAACTGAAAAATTAATCTTCAGGGGAATGTAGGGTCCCACCTGTCAACGAGTGAAGGTCGGCATGCGCAAACTTGAGTACGTTTTACTTGGATCGTACATGGCGGAGCTTGATTCCACTGCATGCAAGTGGCACAAAACCAATTTCATCCAGCGCTAGCGTTGCCATGTAAGAGCATCCTAGCAATGCAACTGCCACATGGAAATATGGAATGATGCAACAGTGTGACAGAAGCTACATCACCACATACATTGGAGAGTACGTGTGGTCGTGCGGATCATTGTGGTTTGGTAAATAACACATAAAATGACTATGGGGACTCCATGTGTAAAACCATGTCCAGAAATTCCCAAAAAGTGCCTGGAATGGATCCGCCACATGGAATGATGCACCGGTGTGACAGAAGATGCATCCCCACATCAACTTGAGTGCGTGTTCTCATGTGGATCATTGTTGTTTGGTAGAGAACACCATGTATAAAACCATGGCCAGAAATCCCGAGAAAGCCACTGCAATGCAGCTGCCGCATGGAATGATGCACCGGTGTGACAGAAGTTGCATCGCCACATTCATTGTAGTGTCTTGGTCCCGTGGATCATTTTGGTTTTGAAAATAACATGTTAAATGACTATATGTTATTTTGGATCACCGGTGCGACTCTGTTTGTCAAACCATGGTCATAAATCCCCAGAAAGCCCCTAGAATGCAACTGCCACGTCGAGTGATGCACCAGTGTGAAGAGGTTGCATCACCATTGGAGGGTGTGTGATCGTGTGCATCAAGTTGGTTTGTAAAAGAACACATACAATGACTATATGTACTCCCATGTGTCAAACCATGGTCAGGAATTCAGTAATAGTACATCTACAGCCCGACCAAAAAATATGAACAGTAAACTAGAAAGATTGAGAAATAAAAGCACCTCTGGGCACACGAGCGGAACGTGCTTGTCGAACTCCCCGCCCTCATCGGGGGCTCCGAAGTCTTCTACACCCACGAGCACATAGTCCTCATAAGGGTCAAACTGGACGTCATCCTCGCCCTGGGATGCATGCATCTTCTCTAGATCTGCGGTGGGAGGCGCCAAATCACCCGTGGCACGCATAGGCATCCTGGCCGCAACACCCGAAGACTCACCTAAAAGCACTCTCTTCATGGCGTCGGAAGGGAGAAGGTGGCTGTTCGGCCTCGAGCTATACGATGAGGTTTGTGGGTTTTGCTAGATCATGTAGAATGGGTCAATTCATGGGAGGGAGACAATGCAGAGGAGTAGGTCTTAAAGGCGGGGAATTGTTAAGTCTTCTCCCGGGGCCATCCGCCTCGAGGCTCAATTGGTGCCCTGGTAGCTAGCTGTTCGGCTTCTGGCTGACGCGTGGACGATTCGTGTCATGGGCCCTAGCTAGATATGAGATTGTAGGCGCGGTACTGTGAGGCCCGTTCCCGTTTGCACCTAGAAAAGTAGTAGGCTTTTCATAGGCATGAAATTACCACTCAACGGATTCTTTAATCTACAGCTCGATCGATTGCTTCTCGTAGATGGGTAGAAAGGAGGGACGCCTAAAAACACTATAGTTAAAGCATGGCTAGCCAGACCCGTGCGTTGTCACGCTCTAATGTGAAGGGTACGACACGTGCAAAGGATGCATCGTTCGACCCCCACTGAAACAACATTACAGTGCACCGTACTTGTGCCATGGTGGACGGGTGGCAACCGGTTAGACGAGCATGCCGCCGCGTTTCTCCCTCGCTGCACTACAAAACACGCATATTTTTTTATATTTTGTCTACCCTCGTGTATATAAATCCAAATAGTTTATAAATTTTAGATAATAAAAGGAAATGCATAGACATGCACATACGGAAATTATACGACTTTGTACACCTTCCTTCTATTTGAATATGGAAGTAAAGTATCAGTGTCAAACTCATTATTTCACGTGGATAGAGAGGTCCGTCTTTAAAGAGCGAGAGAGAGAGGAGGGGTCTATCTTGCCCATTATATCACAGAGGATCAACGTTGGGTGGGAATGATTCACGTGACAATCGTCTCAACCAATCAGGGCGTACCAACCAAAGTGAGGACGAGTTATCATGAGAGGGGGCAAACCAAGTACTACCATTTTCATATCAACCCTAGACACAACACACACACAATAGACATCCCTCTCACTGCCCAGAACGTGGATCCACTGTGCGGATTGAGCACAAACCCGACACCTAGCTCCTTCTCGGCATTCTAAGCAACTTCTCCAACTAGAAATTCCAGGGTTCCATGAAGAAATTCAGAGTATCAATTTACCGTTTCCAAAAAACGGGCAGTTTTGCAAAGGAGGTGCGAGAATTGAGCACTCCCTAGGCCCTGAGTCAATTTACACACATGTTATGTCGTGGCGGACCGCGATCCCCGGGAGGTTGGTACTTTTCTCATGTTGGGAGAATATACTGTATATTTCCTGAGTTACGCGCCGGTAATTGCGATTTATAACTGTAGATACCCTAGAAATGGCCCTCAATTTTCAGTAAAAAATGTTTTGGGGTGCCCAATAGGGTACCTAGTCTGGGCACATTCCTAGGTTCAAGGTTACAATGGACCTTGCGTGCGTCCTTACGCGCGCCGGCGGGTTTGCCGATTTTGCCCACCCCCTGAACCCCGGCAATACGAAATTCATCAAAAAATCAAAAAATATGAAACCAGCTCCAGTAGCCCATGTGTGTCACCCACTAACAACATAAAATCATAAACAAGACCAACTGGGACTTTTGGCACACAGCGCACCCCCTGGATGGCTATCTATTAGGAGTTAACATGGCTTTCAACCCTAGACCTCCCCCTCACTACCCAAAAAGTGGATCCACTACATGGATTGAGCCCAAACCCAACACCTAGCTCCCTCTCGGCATTCTATGCAGCTTCTACAACTAGAGATTCCAGGGTTCCATGAAGAAATCTAGAGTTTACATTTACTGACTCTTAAAAACGGTGATTTCGCAAGGGAGGTGCGAGAATTGAGCGCGCTCTAGGCCCCGAGGTAATTTACACGCATGCTACATTGTGGCGGACCGCCATCCCCGGAAGGTTGGTACTTTTCTCTTGTTGTAAGCATATACTGTACTTTTCCTGAGTTACGCCCCACTAATTGTGGTTTCTGACTGTAGGTACCCTAGAAATGGCCCTCATGTTTCGGAAAAGTGTTTTGGGGTTCCCCATGGGGTACCTAGGCTGGGAACATGCCTAGGTTCAAGGTTGCAATGGACCTCGCGTGCCTGCGCGCGCCGACGGGTTTGACGATTTTGCGCACCCACCAAACCGCGACAATAGGAAATTCATCAAAAATCAAAAAATATGAAACCAGCTTTATTAGCCCTTTTGTATCATGCACTAGCAACATAAAATCATCAACAAGACAAACTAGGACTTTTGGCACACAACGCACCACCGGATGGCTATCGAGTAGGAGTTAAGATGGCTTTCAACCCTAGACCTCCCCCTCACTGCCCAGAACATGGATCCACTGCACAGATTGAGCCCAAACCCGACACCTAGCTCCCTATCGGCATTCTAAGCAACTTCTCCAACTAGAGATTCCAGGGTTCCATGAATAAATCCAGAGATTACATTTACCGACTCCGAAAAACCGGCGGTTTTACAAAGGAGGTGCGACAATTGAGCGCACCCTTGGAACCGAGGCAATTTACACGCATGCTACATCGTGGAGGACCACCATCCTCAGGAGGTTGGTACTTATCTCATGGTGCAAGCATATACTGTATTTTTCCTGATTGCGCCCTGGTAATTACAGTTTCTAACTGTAGGTACTCTAGAAATGGCCCTCAATTTTTGGGAAAAAATGTTTTGGGGTGCCCCATGGGGTACCTAGGCTGGGCACGTGAGTAGGTTCAAGGTTGCAATGGACCTTGCGTGCCTACGCAGGCTGGCGGGTTTGCCGATTTTGCCCACCCCTCGAACCCCGGCAATAGGAAATTCATCAAAAATCGAAAAAAATACGAAACCAGCTTGTGTTGCCCTTGTGTGTCACCCACTACCAACATAAAATCATAATCAAGACAAACCGGGACTTTTGGGACACGGCGCACCTCCCGGATTGCTATCGAGTAGGAGTTAACATGGCTTTCAACCCTAGACATCCCCCGCACTTCCCAGAATGTGGATCCAATGTTTGTATTGATCCCAAACCCAGTACCCAGGTCCCTCTCGGTATTCTAAGAAACTTATCCATCTAGAAATTCCAGGGTTCCATGAAGAAATCCAGAGTTTCCATTTACTGGCTCTAGAAAACCGGTGATTTTGCAAAGGAGGAGCGAGAATTGAGCGCTCCCTAGGCCCTAAAGCAATTTACATGCGTGCTACGTCGTGGCAGACCGCCATCCCTGTGAGGTTGGTACTTATCTCGTGGTGCAAGTATATAATGTATTTTTGCTGAGTTACTCCCCGGTAATTAGGGTTTCTAACTGTAAATACCCTAGAAATGGCCCTCAATTTTCCAAAAAAAATATTTCGGGGTGCTCCATGGGGTACCTAGGATGTGCACGTGCCTAGGTACAAGGTTTCAATTGTCCTCGCGTGCCTACGCGTCTCGGCGGGTTTGCCAATTTTGTCCACCCCCGAACCCCGGCAATAGGAAATTCATCAAAAATCAAGAAAATATGAAACCAGCTCGAGTATCCCTTGTGTGTCACCCACTACCAACATAAAATCGTAAACAAGACAAACTGGGACTTTTGGCACACGGCACACCCCCCGGATGGCTATCGAGTAGGAGTTAACATGGCTTTTGAAAGGATCGTATGGGCACCTGGAAGAGGGGTGAATAGGTGCTACTTCCAATTTTACTGTTTTTCAAATTAGGGTTTGACAAGAAAGGTAAATTATCTAGATTATGCAACTAAGGTGAATTTACCTATATGTCAAACAAGCACATACACTAAGCAAGAACAAGTAAAGTAAAGTGCGGTAAAGGATAGATGTAACCAAAGTGGAGCACGAGGAGACACAAGGGTTTGTTTCCCGTAGTTCCTTCCTTTTGAGGGGAAGTACGTCTATGTTTGGAGAGGGGGTGGTTTCAAACCACCAACGCCACGAGAGGCCTCCCTTGTTCTCCGATGAACCTCACCCCAAAGGGTTCGATTCACCTCTTCCACTATATCGGTAACCTTCGAGGTGGAAGCTGTCAGCTTTACAACAAGTTCGAGGAACACATCCACAACTTAATTGGAGGCTCCTGAATACAAGCAAGCTGTCAAACAATCAAAGACAATCTTGTAAGAACCAAATCAAAAGCTAGGGTTTCCAAAGAAACACTAGATCATGGGGCCCTCAAGTGAATGAGAGGGAAATGAAGATCTCTCTTAGTGAAGCTGTAGATCAAGGCCTCCTCCTCCTATTCTCCAAAGATCAATGACTTCGAATGGTTGGATGAAGAGATCTTGTTGATTTGGTGGCTCAAATGGGCCGGAGACTCCGGTCGGTCTCTGGTGGATCTCCAGACACCCATACAGAATGTCCCAAGCTGGATTTTGGAGCCCCCTCGGAGATTCCTGGGGAAACACCGGGCCACACCGGAGACTCAGGTCTGTCTAGACCACAGACTCCGACCTGGTTTTCCCATAAATCTGAAACTTCTTGCATGGATAATTTCTTAGGACATGATCCTTTTCACTTTGCATTATATCAACCTGTAGACATTAGCATACATTAAAATGATCTACTTATTGTTAACGAACACCAGAAGTGATTATGACAGTAAATGTCCTTTCAATCTCCCCCTTTTTGGTGTTCGATGACAACAAGTGATTTTGCATGGAATTATTGGCAATAAGATATAAATAAGATATGACAGTGTATATCAATGCTCCCCCTTACTATGTGCACTAATATAAACAATTAAAATATGCATGATAGGTAGTAGAAAGATAATACACATAGTTCTCACATGAGTTACAATAATGTAGGAGCAACTAAGTACTCACACAAATAGCAAATAGTATCTCGCAAACACATAGGGCAAATAAATACGAAGTTCGAGATGGAAAATAAGAAACAAGTCCAAGCCCATGCAAATCCCGATGACAATGTCTTCTCCCCCTTTGGCATCGAAACGCCGAAAAGGGAAAAGACCTAAGCTAGCGCCCCAATAGATCAGTAGTCCTCGTCATCATCATCCTCATCCTCCTCATCCATATCCTGATCCTCGTCATCCTCCTCATCATAGTCATCATCATCATATGACGCTGCAGGCCCTTTGTCGTGAGGGTGAGAAGGAGGTACCCTGGTACCCATATCCTGAGGTGACATCAGATAAGGTCTTCCAATCCACCAAATTGTCCTATTGGGCATTCCATGCCCCAAAAGAAAGTGTGTAGTCTGACTTAGTGGATTGTTGAGTTCCATCCTCATATGTGTACTCATCATCTCCTTCCTCATCTTCCTGTTCTCCCTTATCCTTGATCTCCTTGAGGAGTTTCTCCATGCGACGGTTGCTCTTATAGGAGGCATGCTGCTGCTTGCAGATGTCCACATTCATACAAAAAAGTGTCCTCTCCCAGAATGAGGCCTTCATGACCTTCTCATGTACATACTCGCATGTCATGGGAGGCATGGGTGCATTGGAGGCACTCTTCCTCCGACCCCTAGGAGGAGAGGGTGCCCTCTCGGTCTCAGTGATCTCCTCCTTGTTGGCATGGGAGCATCTAGGAGGAGGCCCCATGCGTCCCTTCTGCTAAAGTGAGACAAGAGTATGCTCCGTGAGGTTGGGAGGCAAATCAAGTGCTGAACCGTTAGCCTGGGTGTTGATGATCCTCATAACAAGTGGTGCATAGGGGGAGCCTTCTTGTACAATATGGCATGATACATCTCCTCAAATTTGAAATCCATGATGTCAATAGGACGCGCATCTGCCTCAGGGCCAGCCAGGTGAATCTTCTGGGTATGGTATAGTAAGTTAACCAAAGCACATTTGATGGCATCATCATTTCCAGCACTGGGGGAAATGGTATGGTGGAATATCCTCAACATCAGATTATAGAGGGGCTTGAGGCCCTTGGACCTCCCCACAACTCCCTCACTACCAAACAAAGGGCTAAGCTTGTTCTTGTTCTCCCCAAGAGCTGTTGAGTGCATATGCTCCCCAACATGAGTGGACACACCCTGGATGGTTTCAAAGATGGCATCAACAAAGTTATATAAGGTAGCAGAGCAGGGGTGGTCTCCAGTCATCCAGGTCATAGTCCTTGCTTGTTCAGATCCAAACACAACTGTGGCATAGAACTGCTGCACAATGGTGATGTTGTAATCCTAATGGAGCTCCATTAAATCGAACTGCCCAAGATTCTCACAAATCCACAGTGCATCAGTGAAGTAGGAGTTGTTCCGCATCTTCTCTACACTCATGTACTTCAGGGGCACACAAGTGACTTTGTGATCTTAATGTAAATGTCTTTCATGAAAATAGCTTGATCCTTCCTCCAATAGCATGGGTCATCGTTGGTCCGTGGCAAGGCGTAGAAATCTGTCTTCCACAGCTCACGTAACTCCTTCTTTGACATGCGGGCCAAAGATTGGAGATTGTCGTACTTTTCCCTCTTTGCATGGTTCTGTTGCTTAACCCGATCCCGCTCCTTCCTCATGTATGCTGCATCAAGGGCCTGCTGTTTCCGGTTGGACGGGGGAAGAACATACTGACCCTCGGACTCATCATATCGTGGATCTGCCCTCTTTGACTTGGCTTTGGTGCGAGGAGGATGACGAGAATCAGAACCTGTGAACAACAATGAGTTTGATAGCATGGAGGTAAGCATATATGTCCCAGAAATGCAACACAATAGCCCTGGGACTTTGCTGGACCAGTTTTAATCATTCCACACCGGAGTCTCCGCAGTGGTCACTGGATTCTCCGGCCTGGACCGGAGTCTCCGGCACTACAGACCGAAATCTTTGGTTGGGAGTGTCGGGCATGCACTAGGATGCTTCAGGATGGAGTGAATCGAACATATCGGGAAAAGTAATGAGGCTAATGTGATAGTGTGCACGCATACAAGTGATTCTAGTGGCAAAAATTAGTACCAATCCTCAAAAACAAAACAAGGGAGAAAAAGATGAGGAGAGGTACCAGATCGGTCCATTGGCTTGATTTCACCGGTGGGAACGGCCCAATGGTTGAGGGGAGGAGGCTGGTCGGTGGCACGGTGGATCCCGGGGGCTTCTTGCCCTCTGGGGAGGAGATTTGGAGGGGGAGGCGACGGGGTTGAGAGGGGAGGTTGGGGTGGAAGAATGAAACTGTCTATTTCAGTTCACCCGACCTCCCATAAGTGGCCGGAAAACCGTATGGACCGGAGACTCCGATATGCACCGGAGACTCCTGCCTATACCGGAGACTCCGGTGTGAGCACACCGAAGACTCCGGTCCTCCTCGACCAAATGCACTAGGCTTTTGTGTTTGGGGACATATATGAGAGATAGAGAGTGTGTTTAAGACAAGGGATAGTCTTGGGTTAAGATGTCACACTTTGAAGAATCAAGAAGAACCATAGAAATCCACTAAAATATTCAATAATGCTCCAAATATACATGAACCAAGAACCAACGCTTCAATAAGAAGAGGGCGGTGGCCGAGGCCACCATGTAAGAGGATGTGGCATGACACCGTGAAGAATTATCCTTCAGTTCATAGCCACCACTCATCAATGAAGCTCACATATCACAAAATGATATTAAGAGAATTGAATTTCTTAATTTTGGCATTATGGGGGTAGGGATAGCCCAATGTATTAGGACCGCACTCCCCCTATCCCCATGCCTGCACCTAAACCAAATAAGAGTCAAGACATAGGTGAGTACGCAAGTTGATCAAGTCAAGCACCTTGAATCTATGATATTTAGTTCATTCCTCGAATAACAAAACCTTTCTTCATCAAGTGGCTTCATCAAAATGTCGGCAAGTTAGTCTTTGGTTGACAAATAAGATAGCTCAATATCACCCCAAGCAACATGATCTCTAATGAAGTGATGACGAATCTCAGTATGCTTTGTCCTTGTGTGATCCATCGGGTTGTATGCAATCTTGGTAGCACTTTCATTGTCACATAGAAGAGGCACTTTCTCACAATCGACACCGTATTCCTTTAAAGTTTGCCTCATCCATAGAAATTGAGTACAAGCACTAGGAGATACCACATACTCGGCTTCAGCGGTGGAGAGAGATATACAATTTTGCTTCTTAGAAGACCAACACACCAAGGACCTACCAAGGAATTGGCCAGCCCTGGAGGTTGATTTCCTATCATCCTTATCACGAGCCCAATCCGAGTCTGTTTATCCACAAAGAGCGAATGTTGAGCAATGACGATACCAAATACCATAGTGTGGGGTATGAACCAAATATCGAAAGATTCTCTTGACCGCCATCAAATGGCTTTCTTTAGGGGCCCCTTGATATCTGGCACACACACATACACTCAACACAATATCGGTTCTAGATGCAAAAAGGTAAAGCAAAGAACCGATCATAGACCGGTATACCTTTTGATCCACATCTTCACCATTTGGATTTAGTTCAACATGAGTCTTTGTTGCCATTGGGGTAGGAGCTCCATTTAAATCTTTCATGTTGAATATTTTGAGCATATCTTGAGTATACTTGTCTTGGTTGAATAATGTTCCTCCTCTTACTTGCTTGATCTCAAAACCAAGAAATACCCTTAATTATCCCATCATTGACATCCGGAACCTATTAGTCATAAGGTTTGAGAATTCATCATTAAAAGCTTTGTTAGATGAGCCAAAGATAATATCATCAACATATATTTGGCATACAAAAAGCTCCCATTGTCCTTCTTAGTAAAAAGAGTGGGATTAATTTTCCCAACCACAAACTCACGGTCTAGCAACAACTTTCGAAGGTGCTCATACCACGTGCGTGGGGCTTGTTTGAGCCCATAAAGCGCCTTATCAAGTTTGTAGACATGGTTTGGGAAGGTCGAATCCTCGAACCCCGCGGGTTGCTTTACATATACCAACTCATTCAATGGACCATTAAGAAATGCACTTTATACATCCATTTGTTGCAACTTAAAGTTATGATGTGCCGCATAAGATAGAAGGATCCGGGAGGACTCAAGGAGAGCCACGGGTGCATATGTCTCTCCATAATGAATGCCTTCAATTCGAGAGAACCCTTGTGCAACCAATCTTGCATTTTCCTTACAACAATTACATGCTCATCTTGCTTGTTCTTGAATATCCAATTAGTTCCTATAACATTGCGGCAATCCTTTGGATTTTCAACTAACTTCCACACTTTATTTCTCTCAAAGTTTTTGAGATATTTGTCCATTTCTTCCAACAATTCCGAATCTTCAAGAGCTTCCCATACTTTCTTTGGTTCAATCATGGAGATGTGCTTGGTGTTCACTAAACCTCTTCAATTGTGCTCTTCTGGACATTCCTCTCCTTAGATCTCCAAACACATTCTCTAGAGGGTGGTCTCTTAATTCCAACATTCTATCCATTATAGCTTTGCGACGAGTTTCGATATCCTTGTTGTTTCTTGGGGGTATCTCTTCATCATTTTGGTCGTCATCTTGACCATCTAATTGACCTCGATCATCATTGGAATCATTCTCTTCATTAATAGGCAAAGATTGACCTTGGTCTTGATCAGGCAGACTAGTAGACTGGAGTTGAGCTGCTCCTATGGCAGATTATATAGATCTTCCTTGTGTAATAGACCGAGCAGCACTTGACATTCTAGAGAATGGTGACTCAAGCTCATCCTCACTAGAGGTATCTCCCTGATCAACATGTCGAGGGTCCACAGCTTGTCTTTGGCTTTGGTCATTGTCCTCCTCGATAGAGGGAGCTTGTTGTTGCTGTGAAGATGAGGGCTCCACTTGAGTAAAGTATAGTTCTTATCGATCCGACATAAGGGGTTCCTCAATGGGGCAGATAAATCCCACACCCATTCTTCAATTTGCATCCTGAGGCATTTCATCATCTGCATCACAAGCATCAACACGCCCCCTTGGGGACCATCATATTCTTCGAAAACCACACTACAAGATTCTATGACATCTACGGAGAGCTTATCATAGATTCTATAAGTGTGTGATTCGAGACCATAGCCAACAAAAATACCCTCTAATGCTTTGGAATCAAATTTGGACAAACAAGCACCCTTTTTGAGATAGAAACACTTACAACCGAACACCCGGAAGTAAGATATGTTGGGCTTGTTACCGGTAAGTATTTCATATGGAGTCTTGATCACATTCTTGCGGAGGTAGAGCCGGTTTGATGCATTGCATACGGTGGATATTGCTTTGGCCCAAAAATTATATGGAGATTTAAACTCCGCCAACATGGTCCTTGTAATATCAAAAAGAGTCCGGTTCTTCCTCTCGGCTACACCATTTTGTTGAGGGGTATATGTAGCGAAATATTGGTGTTTTATCCCCTCATCACTAAGAAATCCATTCAAGGTGTAGTTCTTGAATTCGGTGCCGTTATCACTCCTTATAATAAACATAGGGACTTTGTATTGACGTTGAACCATGTTAATGAAGTCGATGATGTTCTCTTAGGTCTCACTTTTCAGCTTGAAGAAATATACTCATGTGTATCTTGAATAGTCATCAACAATCACCAAGCAATATTTATTCCCACCAAGACTTGCATGAGATGGAGGACCAAAGAGATCCACATGAAGGAGCTCTAGGATCCTCTTGGACTTGACATAGTTCTTTGGCTTGTGGGGAGAGTCATGCATCTTTCCTTCAACACAAGCCCTGCAAACATGATCTTTGGCAAAGCAAGCATTTTCTTTAGTCCAACAATATAGCCATCCTTGTGAAGACTTTGCAAAGTTCTAATGTTGACAGGGGCTAGTCGGTTATGCCATACCCAACCCACATCAGCCTTTCCTAATAAGCACATCGCACTTGTAGTGGTTTGACTCGAAAAGTCCACCACGTATAGGTCATTTTCGACGTACCCAACAAAAGCGACCTTGAGAGACTTGCTCCACATGAGTACCACAATATCATTATCAATAAATATGGAAAAGCCCATCTTTCCAAGAGAATAGACTGAAAGTAAATTATAGCCAAGGGTCTCAACAAGCATGACATCCACGAGTGTAATGTCGTGGGCACCCACAACCTTGCCAAGACCCATTACCTTATACTTAGACTTGTCAGCATATGTCACGGATATTTGATCATCATTTGGTCTCAAATACTTGACAATAGATTTGCTTCCGGTCATATGACTTGTGCATCCACTATCAAGCACCCACTTTGATGGGTCCTCTTTTGTTATCAACAAGGGTCTTGGGGTCCCAAATAGACCAAGAAATATAACCATCAAATGGGACAATATATTTTGCAAGCACATCACCATAATAATCACGCATTAAGACATAGTGAGGGTTAGCACTTCCTCTTGTGTTATTACTACCCATAATGGCCTTCTCTTTTTCTTGTGCGGGCTTGGCCTTCTTCTTCTCGTTGTTCTTCCTCTTGGCTTTGGAGACAATGCCAATGCCTCCTTTCTCACCATTTGGCTTCTTCTTACTCAAGAGATCATCAATGGAGTTGTTTCCTTTTGGAAAGGTGTCCTTAGCTAGCATTTTCTTCAAGTATATTTGTACTACTAGAAGGAATGAAAGTACTAGGTGAAGCAATGTTGTTCAATTGAGTTTGGAGCTTTTGATGTGACTTTGTAAGTAACAAGAGTTCACTTTCGAAGGCCTTGTGATCCTTGTCAAGCATACTAAAGTCCTCGACAAGTTTTTCATGAACAACACCAAACTCAATCTTTTCCTCTTTAGCCTTTTTGTATTTAGCAATAGCATGATCTCGTTCTTTGATAAGTCTATTAACAGTTAAGTCATTATCCCCATCAATCCCTTCAAGTTTTAGTTCAAGGGACATCCTAGTTTCTTGTTCTTCTTCTATAGCATTATTTAGAGCTTCTACCTCAATCATTTGTTCTCTCCCTAGTTTACATTTCTCATCAAGCTCTTGTGTGTGAGAACTTGATTTAAGAGGTCCACAAAATGTCTCTTGTGTTCCCCTTGCAACTTATTCATGAACTCATCAAAATAAATTATTTCCTTGTTTACCTCAACAGATATCTCATCATCAATTTCATCATTAATCAAGGAGGAGGGGTGTGATGATGATGATACCTCCATTCCTCTTGCCATAAGGCAAGTGGCGTTCTTGTTGGGGACATTCTCACATTATGAGAGTTGAAGATGGATAATGTGGGTGTAGAAGTAGTGGCAAGAGAATCCACACCACTTGATGTTTCCTCTTCATCATCTTCATTGTCGGAGGAGAACTCTTCATGGGTGATCAATACAATTTCACCCGACTTCTTGTTGATGGGATTCTTCTTGATGAAGGGTTTCTTAAAAGGAGCTTTGGAGGTTTTCTTCAACACAAGTTTACCCCCATGATCTTCTCGTTTCTCATAGGGACAACCCACCACAAAGTGATAGCGGTCACCACAATTTAATAAATTTCTCAATTTAGTGACATTGACTCTTCGTCCATTGGGGTTGCTTCTTCGTTACATTTCCATCTTGGCCTTGGCGGGATATTTCCAAAAATTCCTTGCATAGAAGGCCATATATTCACCATGAGCAATCTTGACATCATAGGGATGGATCAGGGATAAGCCTTCATCACTATCATCTTCATCCACATGATCCACAACTTTGTACTTTAATGCAAGGTTGACACCATTTCTCATTCCAAGGGCTTGAGCATGGGCATCTTTGGCATTCTTGGCGGCAACCTTGAAAGAGGCCATATCTTGAATAACTTCATCGGAGGTCATGAGGTGGTAGTTGTGTCTTCGTTGTAGGCTCTTTAATTCGGTGGGCTCAAAGGTTATGAGTGCACTCACATATTTCCTTTTTATGCAATCATCATCCACATGTGAGGCACCCACATTCCTAAACGCAATGGCAGTGGACTTAAGCCTACGATACATGTCTTCATGATCTTCACCATCCTTCATATAGAAGCCTTCGACTTAATTTCTGAGTGAATCATACCGGTTCCTTCTCATGGTCTCATTTCCAACATATAACTCTATGAGAGCATCCCAAGATTCCTTGGCGTTGTTGAGGTGTTCAATGCGAGGGTAGTATTTTGTACCCAATCCTTGTCGAATCATGTGCAAAGCGGTGTCATTGAGTTGACTATTGACCATTTATCTTCTAGTCAAGTTGGTTGGATCTTCAATGTGGAGTCCTTCTTCAATGATGTTCCATAACTCAATACAAGAGCTGTGCACATGAGATTTCATTAGTGATTGCCATTGAGCAAAAGTAGATGCAGCAAGCTTAGGTGGGTCTCCTCTATTGTTTATATGAGCATGAGGAATTGGAGGGTCGGTAGAGTACCATCCTTGAGACTCATGCTGCTCTCCCTTGCCACCATCCCTTTTTGTGGAAGTATTAATGTTATTTGGACTATCCCCCCTCCACAACCTCGGGTGATGCCGGGGCATTCACCTTGGGTAATGATAGAGGTTCATCTTGAGGAGAAGGTGATGATGAGGCATGTTTAACAAGTTGCTAAAGTAAATTCTGCAATTGTTTGATCTCTTTGCCCAGGGTGGAACTCAATCTTGTATCCAAGTTATTGAGATCCTCCATGGTCACCGTGTGACTAGGCTCACAATCATCTTCTCCTAAACGGATACCCATATACTCATAGGATGTAAAGCCCGAATAAAGAGCCGAGGATATGATACCAATTGAAAGGATCGTATGGGAACCTAGAGGGGGGAGTGCATAGGTGCTACTTCAAATTTTACTCTTTTTCAATTTAGGGTTTGACAAGAAAGGTAAATTCTCTAGATTGTGCAACTAAGGTGAATTTACCTATATGTCAAACTAGCACATACACTAAGCAAGAACAAGTAAAGTAAAGTGCGGTAAAGGATAGAGGTAACCAAAGTGGAGAATGAGGAGGCACAAGGGTTTGTTTCCCATAGTTCCTTCCTTTTGAGAGGAAGTACATCTACGTTTGCAGAGGGGGTGGTTTCAAACCACCAACGCCACGAGAGGCCTCCCTTGTTCTCCGATGAACCTTACCCCAAAGGGTTCGATTCACCTCTTCCACTATATCGGCAACCTTCAAGGTGGAAGTCGGCACCTTTACAAGAAGTTCGAGGCACACATCCACAACTTAATTGGAGGCTCCCGAATACAATCAAGCTTTCAAACAATCAAATACAAGCTTGTAAGAACCAAATGAAAAGCTAGGGTTTCCAAAGAAGATCTCTCTTGGTGAAGCTGTAGATCAAGGCCTCCTCCTTCGATTCTCCAAAGATCAATGACTTTGGATTGTTGGATGAAGAGATCTTGTTGATTTGATTTGGTGGCTCAAATGGGGATGGTGTTCTTGAGTGGGTCGAGAAGCTGCACGAAGGGGATAAGGTACTCTATTTATAGGCCCCCCCTCCACTCAAACGTTTTCTGACCATTGGAAGATCTGCCAGACCGGAGACTCCGCTGTGCAGACCGGAGACTCAGGTCTCCACCGGAGACTCCGGCCAATCTCCAGACCACCCTTCTGATTGTCCCAACACCCCTGGCAAAGACTCCTCTGGACTCCGGAGACTCCGGTCTGCGACATGGGCCGGAGACTCCGGTCAGTCTCTAGTGGATCTCCGGACCCCCATACAGAATGTCCCAAGATGCATTTTGGAGCCCCCTCCGGAGATTCCTGGGGTAACTCCGGACCACACCGGAGACTTCGGTTTATCCAAACTGGAGACTCCGGCCTGGTTTTCCTAGAAATTTGCAACTGCTTGCATGGATAATTTCTTAGGCCAAGGTCCTTTTCACTTTGCATTATAACAACCTATAGACATTAGCATACTATAAAATGATCTACTTGTTGTTAACGTACAACAAAACTCATTATGACAGTATATGTCATTTCAGCTTTCAACCCTAGACCTCGCCCTCACTGCCTAGAACATGGATCCACTACGCGGATTGAGCCCAAACCCGGCACCTAGTTCCCTCTTGGCATTCTAAGAAAATTCTCCAACTAGAGATTCTAGTGTTCCATGAAGAAATCCAGAGTTTCCATTTACCGACTCTAAAAACCGGCGATTTTGAAAAGGAGGTGCAAGAATTGAGCGTGCCCCAGTCCCTAAGGAAATTTACACGCATTCTACGTCGTGGCGTACCTCCATCCCCGGGAGGTTGGTACTTATCTCGTGTTGCAAGCATATACTATATTTTTCCTGAGTTACGCCCCGGTAATTACGGTTTCTAACTATAGGTACCCTAGAAATGGCCCTCAGTTTTCTGTAAAATTGTTTTGTGGAGCCCCATGGGGTACCTAGGTTGGGCACATGCCTAGGTTTAAGGTTGCAATGGACCTCGCATGCCTGTGCTCGCCGGCGGGTTTGCCGATTTTGCCCATCCCCCGAACACTAGCAATAGGAAATTCATCAAAAAACAAAAAAATATGAAACCAGCTTGAGTAGCCCTTGTCTGTCACCCACTACCAATAAAATATCATAAACAAGACAAACCGAGACTTTTGGCACACAACACACCCCCCGGATGGCTATCGAGTAGGAGTTAACATGGCTTTCAATCCTAGACCTCCCCCTCACTGCCCAGAACATGGATCCATTGCGCAGATTGAGCCCAGACCCGACACCTAGTTCCCTCTCGGGATTCTAAGAAAACTATCCAACTAGAGATTCCAGGGTTCCATGAAGAAAGGATGGTGAAAAGCGTGGTTGCACGCATATGTGGAGCTTTTTGTGTTGTTTTGCTGGTGGAATGTGCATGTACAATGAGTTGCCAATGTTTTTACGAAAAGTCAATTAACTTCCGTTCAGGAAAATTTCTGGCACTCCAACGAGACCATTTTTAGCAAAGGTCATGCCGAATTTTTCGGTGAAAGCAGCCGAGCGAGGCGACGGTAACGTTCTTATCTATTCTCTTATTGTGCAGGCGACGATGGTCATGGAGATGAAGGAAAGCGTGGTGGATAGACACGTGGAACACACGACTGCCGATATGTATCGAAATAACCGCTTGGAAATAAGATGTCCATGTAGAAAATGCAAACTATCGTCATTGTTTGACCCCTTGTCATGCACGGTGAATGATCACCTCCTCAGGTATAGTTTCATGGATGGCTACACTACTCCGTGGATGGATGATGAAGATGATGATGATGACTTTGACCATAAGGAAGAGGATGTCATTCAACACGAAAAAGAAGATGATGAGGAGGGAGAAGAACGGGATGTCGCACACGACGATGACGGCCGTGAGGAACAAGGTCGGGAAGAAGAAGAACATGCGGACGACGAGGACAGGAGTAGGAATACCCTGCTAACCGCGACCGTGCATGACCCTCGTGTTCAGGAAATTCTTCTTGGCAACGCATCGACTGACCCTAGATTCGCTGGTAGACGGAAGTCTAAGCTGGATCAACTGGAGGTAGACTCGAGAACTCCGTTGTACGATGTAGGTCGCGGGCCGGAGGAGACCCGATTGAGAGTAACTCTTGATCTTCTAGATATGAAGGCAAGATACGGATGGAAGGATGCAAGCGCAGACGAACTCTTCCGATACTTGAATAAGCACTTACCTAAAGATAACACGTTGGCATGTAGCCTACAAGAGGCCGAGAAAGTGGTGTGCCCTCTCAATTTACGGCATGAAAAATACCATGCCTGCATCAGTGACTGCGTGATTTATCAGAACGAGCACAAGGACATGACCACGTGACCAAGGTGCGGTGTGCCTCGATAGAAGAGAGGGACGAGAAAATCTCCTCGAAAAGTTGTGTGGTACTTCCCGCTCAGGCCCCGTCTCCAGTGGTACTTCGCGGACCCCAAGGAAGCGAAGCTCATGCGCTGGCATGCAGAAAGGAAGGAGGCGGTGATGAAGGATCCAATGCAGTTTGAAAACCCAGTGATGACACACCCTTCGGATGCAAGCTAGTGGAAAGCATTAGACGATGAGTATGAAGATTTCAGGAAAGAACCAAGGAACATCAGACTGGGTGCAAGCACCGACGGACTCAATCTGTTCGGCAACCAGAGCAGCAAGCACAACACGTGGCCCGTGTTTCTATGGATGTACAATCTACCCCCATGGCTATGCCTGAAGAAGAAGTACATACACATGAGCATGCTAATCCAAGAGCCGACGCAGCCAGGGAGCGATATCAACCTGTATCTTGAGCTATTAATGGAGGAGCTAGCCATCTTGTGGGACGAAGGGGTAGAAACATGGGACACTCACCTCCAAAAAACTTTTCGTATAAAAGCAGCGCTGATAACGATGGTGCAGGACTATCTCGGATACGGATATATCGCATGCCAGGTGTGCCACAGACACAAGGCTTGTGTGAGGTGCATGGAAAGGATGCCGTTTCTTTAGCTTGGTAAGGATCCCTGGTCTTCGAAAACCGTCTACATGAGGACTCGGATGTGGCTACCCGAGAATGACCCGTGGAGGAAGCATGGAGATCTGTTCAACAGCAAGGATGATCTTGAAGTACCTCCGCCTAAGAGCAGCAACGAGGAGATCAATGCTTTTTTGAAAAGCTGGAAACACTGCCATCCGCCAGGTAAAATTAAGAAGCATAAGTGGAAGCGAGGAGATAAGAAGAAGGAAAAGGAACACGGTCCGCTCATGGGGGTATGGAAAAGGAGGTCCGTGTTTTGGGACTTTCCGTACTGGAAGATCCTCGGTATGCCTCATAGCCTTGATGTCATGCATATCAAGAAGAACGTGTGCGAAAGCTTGCTTGGCACTCTGCCAAACATGCCGGATAGGACCCAAGATAGGCCAAAAGCAAGACACGACCTAAAGGCCCTGAATATTAGAGAATAACTTCACCCCCCGTCTTCTTCTACGATTGAGGAGGAGACAAATGATCGCAAGCAAAAAAGAGCGGGGAAGCAGCCGGTTGAGGAGGAGACAGAAGATCCTAATGGAAAAAGGGCAAAGAATAGTTAAACCCCGCGCCCCTCCTACTTTACTCTATATCCTAACGAGCTCGAACAGATGATCGGTTGCCTCCTCGGAACCAAGTATCCCTTAGGCTACACGGGGATGATACGTAGATGGTTGGACCCGACGAAAGGAATCTTCAGCGGGATGAAGTCTCATGACTGTCACATCATGATGACACAGATACTTCCGGTTGCAATCCGAGGGATCATGGAACCGCACGTCCATGCAACGCTGACTAGCCTGTGTAACTTCTTCGACGTCATCACTCGGAAAACGATAACTGTCACTAAACTCGGGCGGCTACAGGAAGAGATCGTCACAATCATATCCGAGATGGAGATGTACTTCCCGCCCGCATTCTTCGACATCATGGTCCACCTGCTGTTGCATATAGTGGACGATATCGAGGATCTCGGGCCTCCGTTCCTTCACAACCTGATAGCGTTAGAAAGAATGAACGGAATCATCAAAGGATACGTACATTACAAGGCACATCCGGATGGAAGCATCGTCCAGGGCTTTCTCACCGAGGAGTGTGTCTCTTTCTGCAAGAATTATTTTAACGAGGAAAACCCATATCTGATTGGTTTGCCCACGAACAAGCACCTTAGCAGGTTCGAGGGAGTAGGCCACCGCACCAACAAGAAGGCAATGGATGTGGATCAGTGTTATAGGAGAGACGACTTTGATAGGGCCCACTTAGTAGCGCTAAAGCACATGGACGATGTCACGCCTTGGCTGGAAAAGCACAAAACCATGATCGAGAACAATGCTAACAGGACGATGACGGAAGAAGAGGTATTTAGAGTGCACAACTCCTCTTTCGTGCACTGATTCAAGGACCATATTGATGCCAATCCCCCGCCAATGACAAGCGTCGCGGACAGAATCACAGTGGCCTTGTCTTACGGGCCCGCGCCAAACCTCATGACTTATCAAGCATACAACATCAGTGGTTACACATTCTACACGGAGGAGAGAGACAAAAGAAGCGATTATCATAACTCGGGTGTGACGATGGAATCTTACATGGGTGAAGAGAAGAAAATATACTACAGAAGGATTGAGGAAATTGGGAGCTCGACTCCGTCGGGGAGAAGCTACCGATGTTCCGTGTCAGATGGGGTGTAGATGTCAGAAAAGAAGACGAGTGTTTCACCACCATGAGTATGCCCAACAAATCCAAGACCAAGAAACCCACCGCACAAAATGAGCCATGGGTGCTGTCTAAGCACGTCGAGGAATTCTTCTTCATTACCGACCCTTCAAGGCCTAGCCGTGTCATCGTGAGGAGAGGCAAAAGGGCCCTCGTAAGAATGGATGGAGTCGCCGATGAGAAAGACTTTGAAGGACTCATCGGAGACCCAATGATGGAAGAACCCGATGAAGACGATGCAACATACACAAAAACAAGAAGAAGGTCCACACTTCCTAGGTCATTAGCTACAACAACTCCGTACACAAGGAGTCATGATGATGAGATTGGCGGGGTCAAGTCAAAAAATACCAAGCAGAAGGGCAAGAAAAAGAATCAGAGTGCAAAGAAGAAATAGTAGGATTTCGGTGTGGTGTATCACTTATTAATGATTTTTATGTATACGTGTGTACTATATATATAATCTTAAACTTCTACGGAGGTGATGGAACATTTGCAACTAACTTAATTAGCCTTCATTTCAGGTGTGTTTGTTCCCTCCGATGGAATTGCTATGTGTGTTTATTGCCTCCGACAAAATTGCACTATCATTTTATATGTGCATGTTTGCCTCCGATGGACTATCACTTTATGTGTGTTTTTGCCTCCGATGGAATTGCGCTATCATTTCATGTGTGTTATTAATTGTTGCCTCTGACAGAATTGCGCTATATATCATTTTATGTGTGTTTATTGCCTCCGACGGAATTGCGCTATCCTTTTATGTGTGTGTTTGTTGCCTCCGAAGAAATTGCGCTATCATTTTATGTATGTTTGCTGGTTCCGACAAAATTGCATGCGCTATCATTTTATGTGTGCATGTTTGCCTCTGAAGGACTATCATTTTATCTGTTTTTTGCCTCCGATGGAATTGCGCTATCATTTCATGTGTGTTATTAATTCTTGCCTCTGACGGAATTGCACTATATATCATTTTATGTGTGTTTATTGCCTCCGAGGAAATTGCTCTATCATTTCATGTGTGTTTTTGTTGCCTCCGACGGAATTGCTCTATCATTTTATGTGTTTGTTTGTTGCCTCCGAAGAAATCGCGCTATCATTTTATGTGTGTTTGCTGCCTCCGATGAAATTGCATGCGCTATCATTTTATGTGTGCATGTTTGCCTCCGACGGACTATCATTTTATGTGTGTTTTTGCCTCCGATGGAATTGCGCTATCATTTTACGTGTGTTATTTGTTGGCTCCGACGGAATTGTGCGAGCTATCATTTTATGTGTGTTTGTTGCCTCCGATGTAATTGCGCTATAATTTTATGTGTGTTTATTGCCTCCGACGAAATTGCGCTATCATTTTATATGTGTTAACATTTTATTTTATGTGTCTTTGTTGCCTCCGACGAAATTCACACTTCAACAACAAACGAGTCGAGCAAACTAGTGCTCTTTAAACTCGTTGAGTTTCGAGTTTTATGTCCAGCCCTAGACGGAAAGTGCACTGGCCCCACCTGGCAGTGACAAGTGACACTGGCCCCACCTAACAATACCACCGACGAATTCGCACCAAACCGCCGGGGGTAGCACGGGCTGGCCCCACTTGGCAGTATCATTACCATCAGTGAATTCAGGAAAAACGCCGGGGCTAGCACGGGTTGTCCCCGCCTGCCAGTGACACTAATTTATCACCGGCATCTTTGTGAAAACGCCGGAGGTAATGCGCCTATGGGTCCCAACCGTCTCGATTAGATCAGATCAGATCGATCCAACCCGTCTCAGATCAGAACGAGTGCGCGCCCGTCCCCGTCGACCCGCCGACGTCCCCTTACGACCCTCCGCCGTCCCCGTCGAACCATCGCCGTCCACCGTCAGCAAGGTGAGTCCCCCTAGCCCCCACTCCCCTCCCTTCCTCTCCCCCTTGCCCTCCACTACCTAACCATCTCCACCTCTCGTAGGAGCCCGCCATGGACGGAGCTGCGCCCATCGTCGTCTCCATCGAACCGCCGCTGTGCACCTTCAGTGTGGTGAGTCCCCCGGCCCCCTCTCCCCTCCCTTCCTCTCTCCCCCTCGCGTTCCACTACCTAACCATCTCCACCTCTCGCAGGAGCCCGCCGCGGTCGGAGCTGCACCCATTGTCGTCCCCGTTGACCCACCGCCATCCACTATCAGCTAGGTGTGTCCCCCGGCCCCCTCTCCTGTCCCTCCTACATGGACATATCCTCCTCCCTTCCTCTCCCCCTCCCCCTCCCTGGAATCTCCCAGCGTAAACCCTAGACCAGCATCCCCTCCTCCCTCTCATCTCCGACGTGATGCTTGTGGCTTCTAGCGACCCCCATTGTGCATGTTCAAATCCATAGCTAGTGGTGGGAACCAGATCATATCAGATGAAAACATTGGTGTGTATCTCCAAAGCAACACCGATCGTCCGTTTTCTTTTTCTGATTCTAGTGGGAGTAAGGTTGTCGGTTTATCACTATTGGAGAAGTATTGGAGGCTGGGAAATAGTGGTATTTTCCCTTTGAGAGCTGACGGCGATAGCCGTTGTTGCCGTGAGAATTGATCGCTTTCAAGCACCATATCTAGTTGTTCATCGTAGCGGTCTCGTGGGGCCGCACAAGGATCCAACAAGCACTGTACTGCAATGCACATACATAGCCACCATTGGCATATGTACCCACCAGCCAACACCTACTCCTCAGGTCAAAGAGCTAAGTAAAGTGAGCAATTTTGCAAATACCCCTTTAACTGCAGAAACTCCCCCAGTTAATCACACACGAACATCACCATTACTATGTTTGTGCCTGACAAAAAAGATTTGGCAATGACACCTCGTAAAGAACTAGTACACAAACTGCTTTTTTATTTTCCTTTCTTCCTTGTTGCGAGTACTTAGTATAGTGTACTGGCTCTGGATACATAACATGCAATAACTATGCTGCACCTTTCTACTAGGTCAGAAAGTAACTAGGAAAAGGTGCAACCTTTTAAACTTTTGCTTGGTTACTTGTGTGCTAGTACAACTAGTTCCATGTGCTGTGAGGCTGAGAGAGGTAAGAGATTTTTGGGATTAGATTAATGGAAGATTGGGCTCTCCTCCTAATAGAACCAACGTTTGCTGACAAATGGCAACACAAGCGTTAGGATTGGTCCCTCTTTTCCCAAACCAATATCCAAGAATTCAACAATATAATAGTGATCAGGGCTCAAGGGGCACATGAAGCAATGCCAAATTAATACTGCAAGACATCATTAATTGAGTATTACACTAGGACCATGTCTGATGTCTCTGCTTAATCCTGGTAGTCCTGGCGCACAGTTTCAGTTGCAGTGGTTGGTTTTTAGAGGCATCGTTTCAGGTAGTGGTAGATGGATGCTGGCATTCCCTCTTGAGTAGAATCACAGCTAAGTAGTTGTAGATGGCTGCTGGTATTCCCACCACTAGCTAGGTAGTGGTAGAATCACTGCTAGGTAGTGGTAGATGGTATCCTCGTAATCATGTCTCTTCTTAATCTGCATTCCTAGGTAGGTTAGCTGCTCCAAGTAGTGGTAGATGGCTACTGGTCTTCCATCTTGAGTGTCTTGTTATTTAGGATCACCGATTGTAGTATTAGTAGTTAAAACAATCTATGGATGATGTCTTATGTTGTTTTTACCTTGACAGACATGAACAGTAATGATACATTGCTCTTATGATATATGTGTGTAATGCTCTTGTTGTAGTTAATGAATGTCTGGTGCTCATATCATTTTTAGTGGCCCGAGCTTTCTACTTCCTCTTGTTCTTTGTTGATACATGTGAATTATATATAAAATTAGTATGCATCTGAATCAGTACGTCTTATATGAATCAAACTGTATAGTATTTAGTATTTGGTGATGTTGTGAGATGGATTCTGGTGGCTCAAGCTACGGCTGCCCCTGTTTTTGTGACATGGTGGTTGGAATTATGGTGGTTTAGCTACGACTGCCGTTGTTTTGGTGCCAAATATGGTGGCTGTAGCTGAATGTTGTGCAGGTACACTGAGTGCCTATGTTTCGCCAGAATGTCGATTAATTTCTGTTTCGTCGCATTTCTGGCACTCAGGCATGACCATTTTTAGCAAAGGTCATGCCGGATTTTCGCCGTGAATTTGTGTATCTAAAATCCTTTATTTTTGTTGTGTAGTGCTCGGTATAGCCATGTCGTATTCTGAAACCGCAACGAAGATGATCGAGGCCAGCGAGACTTAGAGGAGCACTATAGGATCATGTCCGAGGAGATAGAGCTAGAGGAGGTAGGGGGCCGGGGCGAAGAAGACGACGAGATCACCGATGATGGCGGTGAGGAGATGGGCGTCGATGACTGCCTTGATGGAGTTCATGAGAGGGGCGATGAGACCACCGATAGTGGCGTCGTCGGGGTTGGATCGCAGACAACAACGTCGACCAAGAGGGAATGGAAG
Source organism: Avena sativa (assembly GCA_916181665.1). Lineage (NCBI taxonomy): Eukaryota > Viridiplantae > Streptophyta > Magnoliopsida > Poales > Poaceae > Avena > Avena sativa. The sequence goes on from OV702295.1 coordinate 175,690,096, forward strand.
AAGCGGCGACCGAACTCAGTCGGCACCATGAAGGAGACATTCACAGCGGTGGACCCCAAGGCCGGTATCCCTACGGAGCGGAAGCATCTCGCGAGGGGGTATGGCCTCCAGCTGGGAGCTATCCTTCGGGACTTCGTCAATGTCAATGAGATGAAACTTCGAACGAAGAAGAAGCATATGCAGGACCAAATCCTCTTGCGGCTGCATGTGAGGTACCTGTTCCCCGAGGGCTTCACGAGCCTGCATCCCAATATGAACATCATGAACAAGTTCTCCTTCGGCAGGTTCACCAGGATCCTCAGCGGATATAAAACCATGCTAAGGGGGATGATTGCTGACGATGAGCCATGGGAAGAGATCAAGCGCCACTTCCCGCGGCTTACTCCCAAGGACTACACGCGCTTCCTGGAAAACAAGGAGCTAGCCTACACCAAGGATCAGTCGGCCTAGGGAAAGGAGCTGGCAGAGAAGAACATCGATCGCCACCGTCTCGGCTGCCGTGGATACAACGACAAGGCAGACAAGTGGCAGAAGGACTACCATACCTACACAGAGAAGGGCATCGAGAACCCTTGGGCCAAGTACAAGAACCCGCTCTTCAGGGCATTTGTCAGGTCCCGATACCGTAAAGAGATGGATGGGACACTTGTCACGAGCCCTACAATGGTGGAGGGTGTTGTCTTGGTCACCGACCCGAAGTTGGTGCAAGTTGAGAACGCAGTGGTAAGCAATTTTCCCGCCTTACTAGTTTCATACTGCTCACCACAACTCCATCTCTAAAATTCTTCATGATACTTGCAGTTCACGGAAGAAGCTAACGAGTATGGCTCCTCGTCCCAGACGTTGATGGGCAAAGTCTCGTAGGACAAACCTTTTATTAGGGGCTTGAACATCGTGAAGGAGAAGCCGCCATTCAAGAGGCTAGCAAGAGGCCGTGTCCCCGGCGCGGGAGGAGGTCGCCAGCATGTCGATTATGGCTTGGACATGCCCACCACCAAGCACACAACTCTATTGGAGAAGGTGGCCAATTTGGAAGAAAACTTTGAGCAGCGCGTCCAAGCCACGGTCCAAGCCGATGTAGAAACTAGGGTCCAGGCAGAGGTGGCCAGCAAGATTGATGGAGTGGTGGCCAGCCGGTTCAATGAGATCATTCCTGGAATGGTGGAGTAGATCTCCACTTACTTTGCCAACGGCCAAATGGGACCACTCCCGGTGATCAGCCTAGGAAGCAGCAACTCGGGCAACATGCGGCCTCCTGCTACACGGGCTCAAGACGCGCCTATATTGGTGACTCCACCCGCCGGCGACAATGCAGGTGTTAGTGATGATTCGCCGACCATGGGGGCAGCTAGCAAACCCTCAATCACTTGCACACCTTGCCTCGGTCCCTCGATGCGAGCCAAGATCGACTCTCTCACGGTAATTAATTAAGCCTCTACGCAAGTTAATTACTTCGTCGCCACCCCTCTCTAACCAACACATGCATGTTTCTTCACAGGAGCAAAGTGTTCCTTGCACCATGATAATGTATGTGGACAACAAGCTCAAGGATGTTGCGGGGGGACGCATCATGAACCCAACACACCGGACATTCCACTGCAAGCCTATGGACGATAGCGTGCACCGGGTTGAGGTGGATCGGTCGTTCTCGGTATGCGCACACTTGGTTCCTACTCATCAACCCCCGGGTGCTGAAGACGAGTTGAAGGTCGGGCAACTGAAGAATCATGTCCTTCTATGGCTGAAAGCCCTACTTCGGCTAAAGACCGCCGAAGAAATGGTCACTCCAACATCTGTGCCTATGGCGGCAAGCCAAGAAAGGGTCACTCCAGCGTCTGCGCCTATGGAGGCAAGCCAAAAAAGGGTCACTCCAGTGTCTATGCCTGCAGCGGCAAGCCAAAGGGTCACTCCTCCACCTGCCAATGATCCTCCCGAGCCCGAGACACATGAGCACGACAACGTGGTGGACATCGATAAGGCTCCCATCGATTCGTTCATCGCTAATTTGGAGGCTCCCATCGATGTTACTCCTTCCGAGGCACCCGCTCGTGATACCATGACGAAGAAGAAGCTCTTCCCTTCTCAAGAAACACTCGAGCAGGAAGACGCTACCGCCTTCACCGCTCCACCGCATGCTAAGGTTACCCCGAGGACACTCCATGATATGGCCATGGAGGTGATAAGACATGCCGGAACCCCTCCGTGCCATAAGAAGGGCAGGAAGCGGAAGTCGAAGCATGGGAAAGACGCCACAGCAAGCAAGAAAGTGGTTCTCGACAAGCTGCCGGCCAAGTGGAGGAAGATGCATTATCTTGGGGAACCGATCCTGCCGGACCACATTGTCAAGACACTGTCGCCGGACCTGAGTAGCCTGCATGATACTATTAGGTATCTAGAGCAGAAGCTTTTCCAAGATAAAAATCCCTCCTACCCTCTCTTCACGGTCAGGGTCCCCACTAACTGTGGCTTCGTCACCACCCCCCCCCCCCCGGCGAGTTGTTCTTCATCACGTATGAAGACATCTTCAAGCTCTTCCACATGTTACGGCTCGATCGAAATGTGGTCCGCCTGGTATCGCTAAAAATGGCGCACGATATCATGATGGAGAAGACCCCGCACCTCGCTATCATGGACTCCTTCTACATGACCGTAGGCACCGTCGACAAGGAACAAGCGTTTGTCGCGAAGTATATCACGGATTTCTTGGTGGCAAATAAGGACAAGTCATGCTTTCTCCTTCCATACTTTCCCGAGTAAGTAGTCGGTCGCTAAACTTACCTCTATTACATTCTTTCGTGAATTTCCTTAATAGACGAGGATGATGGTTTATTCCAATAGTTTTGTGCAGAGAGAATTGGTGCGTCCTCATCGCCTTTCAACCGTATTATTCCCATGTCATCTATCTCGACTCCGGGAGAGACGTGCAGAAAGACTACACTGACATCAAGTCTACTCTTGATAAAGACCTCAATGGTTTCTGAGCTATGATTGGCCCAATCAAGTATGAGAAAATATCCAAAGGCATCTATGTGAACTCCCACATAACCAATTTCCCCTGCCTTAGGCAATCGTCGACTGACAATGGGATGGAGCCCTGGTTCGCCATCCTACAGATGAAGGATTACGCAAAGCATGAGGAGAAACTCTTGATGCCATCCGTTCTCGAGAAAAGGTGCAGAGACATGACAGAAACGACTGATACAAACATCAGAGCCGAGTTCCATGCCATCCAGTGGGATATTGGCACGATACTCAAGATGGATTTCTTGACTAGCGGTGCCACATTCAACTACATCGGTATCCCACTGACTAATGCAGAGATCGAGGACCTCATAGCTGCGGTCGCCGATGGGAGGACATTCACCATGCTAGGTGGCATCCATCCCTTCCCGCTGAAGCCGAAGAAAACCTTATCGAGTCACACACTTGTCTCCTGGAAATGTTAGTCATAGAATTATGATTAGTTTATTTTATGATTTTGTTTTTGCATACCTATCTTTCCATGCAAATGTTAGTCATAGAATTACTTAATATATATGATGCTTTTTATTTTTTCATACCTATATGTTATATCTCTATTATGAATATGTGGTGACAACACTAACATTTCTTTCTTGTGTGTGTGCACGGAGAGGCCGTGGTATGTCGTATACGAGGGCAGGGTTCCCAAAGTCTACGACGACTGGGAGGATTCTAGGAGGAAGGTCCACCATTTCTGCGGGAATAGTTACAAGGGCTATGCCACTTTGGAGGAGGCGGAAACTCGCTATGTGAGGTTTCTAGCGGGGTGGAGGACGGAGATGTGGAGGAGCCGGTTGACCCCCTTTGTCGTGATGATGCTTGCAGCCACCGCCGCCTCTCTAGTCTTTTTGCTAGTTGGAGTCCAGTAGGTATCTGTTGTATGAACTATGAACTGTTTGAATGTGTGAAACTGTTTAAATGTGTCATACAACTCTGGAGACTTGTAATATTATGTCATATATGGTCACTTTCTACACTTGCGTAAACTGTTTGAATGTTATGGATGCATGGTTTGAACATATGTGTATTTCGTGTATCTGCTATGTGTATTCTGTCATTATCCTGTGTATTCTATCAAGATTACAGTGTATTCTATGTATATTGATTTTATTTTTTTAACTCCTGGTAATAACCCTGGCGAAAATGTTGGTCTATCCCTGGCAAAACAGATTTCTCCTGTACTAAGTACCACCGGCAATTCGTGGAGGCGCCGGCAAGCGTGCTTACCCCCGGCGTTTCTAGCTGCCCGCTGGCACTGGCGAATTTTACCAGCGGCAATATATGAAAGCACCGGCGATGTAGGTGTACCCCCGGCATTCGCTGCTGCTCGCCGGCGGTAGCTGCATATTATCACCGGCGATGAGGACTTACCATCAGCGAGGAGGTCGCCGGCGAGCACGGAGACGCTGGTGATGAGCCCTTTCTGTTTGCCGGCGGTACGGTTTTCTCTACTAGTGCTTACATTGTCATGCATCACATGTTCGTCAGCAGACAAATAGTAATCAGATTCCATTTCATCTTGACTATACAGAACCCTCCTGCTCTTATTGTGTACATCCTCCTTCCTGATGGAATCCTTCCTGATGGTATCATTCGTGATTGTAGCCCCATTAGCTATTGACCTCTGTGTTGTGTTACTCACTGAACTAACCTTTTTGTTGCTACTCCTCGGTGTGATCTCCTTCCTGTTTCCCCTCACGGGTGTTGGATCCTGCGTGCCGGCATCATTGCCTGACCTCTGCGGCGTGTTCCCCTTTGAATTAGCCCTTTTTCTTCCACTATTGGGTGTGTTCTCCTTCCCGCCGGCATTATTGTCGGACCTCTGTGGCGTGTTCCTCTTCAAGCTAGCATTTTTGTTGCGACTATTGGGTGTGTTCTCCTTCGCGCCAGCATTATTGCCAAACCTCTGCGGCGTGTTCCTGTTCAAGATAGCATTTTTGCCTCTACTATTGGGTGTGGTATCCTGGGTGTGTTCACCACCTCGTTCACCATCGGTCTCGCCCTCTTATATTTTTTGCTGCTACTATTCGGTGTTGCATTATAACCGGATCTCATGGGTGTACCCTGCGGCGTGGTGCCTTTTTTAATGCAACTCTTGGGTGTCATCTTCTCTGGTGTGGTCTTCTTGATGATGCCCTTCTTCGGGGTTCTCTTTCTAGGGATGCTCTTCCTCCTCCTCTTTATGTTGCTCCCCTATAAGTCTCTCCTCCGTTCGAAGCTACTGTCACTCAAACAATAATGAGCGATGCCATCCATCAGGTCAATCATGTTTTATACAAGTTTGTCTTTATCATTGCCGACCTCAAATTACTATCCAACCGTTAGCAGGCGCGTGAAAAAGTACACTTCCCATCTAGTTCGACTCATCCTACTTATCGGTACGGCTAAATCACTGGAAACTTTCACGTCTATAGACTATTTGTTGTTGTAAGAAAATAATGTCAAATGTGCTTCTTGGGAGGATCCCTAATCCACCTTATCATGTAACACTGCTATCAGTTCAGATGTTTGTACCACTTCAGGATCATATGTGCCAAATACTACATCAATGTCGTCGAATTTTTTCTGTGCCATCATATAATTTTGTACTGAACTTCTCGACACCGATATGAAAGTGTAACTTGCCATCACCAGTTTCCTCAGGACCGAAACCACAGAGAGGTTCGATGATAGTATCAGATTCCAGACCGAGGGCTTGCTCCTCAACATTTGGTCTTGCAGTAGCCGCAGCAGCATCATCATGCTGAACTTCACCCCATGTTCGTGGAGGACCAGCGCCCAAGACATCAGTTCTAGCAATAACAACATCGTGGAGACCTCATGAAGCCTTAGTTAGCCCAACAGCAGCAGGTATTGGGTCAATAGCAGGCTGAGCAACAACACTAGCAAATTCCACAACAGCAGCATCATCGTGCTGAACTTCACCACATGCTCGCGGAGGACCAGCGCCCAAGACATCAGTTCTATCAATAGCAACATCACGCTGAACTTCACTCCATGTTTGCGGAGGACTAGCACCCAAGACAGCAGTTCTAGCAACAACAACATCGTGGAGACCTCACGAAGCCTTAGTTAGCGCAACAGCAGCAGGTATTGGGTCAATAGCAGGCTGAGCAACAACACTAGAAAATTCCACAACAGCAGGGCGGCCTCCCAAAGCATTAGTTTGCACAATAGCAGCAGGTCTTGGGTCAGTAGCAGGCCGAGCAACAACACTAGCAGATTCCACAACAGCGGGACGGCCTCCCAAAGCTTTAGTTTGCACAACAACAACAGGGACTGGGTTAGTAGAAGGCTGAGCAACAACACTAGCAGATTCCACAATAGCGGGGCGGCCTCCCAAGCCTTAGTTTGCACAACTTCTGCAGGGATTGGGTCAGTAGACGCCTGAGCAACAACACCAGCTGATTCCATAACAGCGGGGCGGCCTCCCGAAGCCTTAGTTTGTGGAACAGCAGCATGGATTGGGTCAGTAGCAGGCTGAGCAACAACACCATCAGATTCCGCAACGGAAGCATGACCTGCATCTACAAAAGGTTCTTGCACCACGGCAAATTGGGCACTCCTGCGAGGAGGTTGCGTTGCAGAATGATGGCGCAGACGAGGAACCACATTTTGCTTAACATCAGCGGGCCTTCGAGTCGGACCACCCTGAGCTTGAATAGCAGGGCCCCTAGGAGTGTAAGCAGCTTCAACATCCACTATTCTACATTCTAGGAGACACATTCGAGCCATCGGACACCGTTTCAGCAACCCAGACATCTGACTATCATGCTTTATAGTAAACTTTTTGCGTTGTTCATCCATGAAGCTGAACCGTGCAGTCTGCGTCTGCCTGATTTCAATATGTTTACGCAGAGCATCAACCATACAAGGGATAGTGCAAATCTATACTGGTTCTCCTTTAATTGCGACACAAGTAGCATAATTCCACTTGGCCATCACATTTGGTAATTGTGGTTGGTACCCGCCGACCCGTACCTAAACAACGTAAGGGGTCTCTAGGGGACCCTGGTTGAGAGAAATTTGGGGACACAATAATAACTTGTTTGTCAACATTCAGCCAGCAAACAATTTTAGGTTTGATCTATCTCTTTCAGGTCAATACATAGCTTGTAGTTATAGTTAGTGCAAAAATCAAAGAGAAGAGTATCTCACCCGCATGTATCCAACACTTCTTTTAGGATATGATGATCTGCCATCCTCCGTGTTACTCAGCTCGTTCGACCATGTAGGTAGGCTAGATACTCGGAACGGTGGGCACAACATGTGACATTAGGGTTCAAGATCAGCGAGAGGGCACATCAACTTGGCGCCGGAATTCAAAAGTCCCAAGGGATCGTTCTAGGTGGAGGGTAGATTTCACCGGCAGCAGCGCTAGGGTTCATGCGAAGGATGGAGTGAATTTGTGAATTTCATCAACACTCTAAGTCATGGGGTCTACTTCCTTGTTTTGCCTATGTGGTTGCCTACTTGGAGCTCGCGTCACGGACAGAGTAGTGACATGGAGGTCCTGAATGTCTCCTTCACGGGGCAGTTGACTGAAAGTTTGTATTTGGCAGGGGTGGGACAAATTCAGCTCGAAATGGGCCTTCTGAGTGATTGGAAGCCCAAGTTTGTGAAACCCAGCAATTGCACGAAACTTGGACCCCGCGTTGCACTCGCACGAGAAGTCGGACCCCGCAAGTTGAAATCCCCCAACCACTACATATGTCCATTGTTGAATATGCTAGTTGAACAAACAAAACAGAAGTTCTTCTAATAGAATGGTTACCTAGGACATGTACATGACAGAGTCCAATGGTTTTTTTTAATTCAAGGATGCTAAAAAGGGCATGCAAACTTCAATGGTTGAAGTAAGCATCACGGAGTTGGAATCGTCACCATGATGAAACTGTTAAAAGGTTTAATTTCATAAGAGACGATGAAGATGCTTGCATTTGCAATAAATTAAGTTTGAGCGCTAACACATATTTCTAATACATTATGTGGAGTACATCTTGTTGATTGGATATGATGTATCTTTTATTGACACGTATTAAGAATTTCATTGTGATGAAAGACTTAGGCAAAACCTGAATATTAGGCATCAATGTCTATATGGATAGATTGAAACGCTAATATGGTTGTGCCCAATGTACATAGATGAGATATTGAATGATTTCAATATGGGAATGACAAGAAAGGTTCTTGCCACACGAAAGGGTTGAATCAAGATTCAAGTGTATTGATACTTGGTAAGTGAAACGAGATTCAAGTATTTTTCTACTTGGTGAGTGAAATCACAAGAATATTTTGATCAATCATACCATGATATGTACACATCCAGACATGTCATATGCTATAAACGTTATGAGCATATACCAGAACGACTCATAAGATGATCATTGGACGATAGTAAGGATATTCTTATGATCTTTGGAAGAACAAAGAATATATTTATGTAGAGGTGATAAACTGTTACAAATAGTTCATTATAAAGTGTTACATTAATACTAGTTTTGTCAAAAGATTAAGTTTATCTCAATGGGTGGAACAATGTAAAGGAAAGATGGTTCCATGATGGATTTTGATGAATTCCAAAGTTAAGACATTGTGACAGATACTACAACCAAATGCTAAGTATATAACTGCTATAGTCGTAGCAAAGAAGGGCATTTGTGTAATGTAGTTTGTTATCAAACTAGGTGTGGTTCATAGCGGGCTAACACTATGAAAATATATTGTACATCAATAGTATCGACATGATTTAACCCCAAGGAACTAAAGGTCTCACCAAAAGACCAAATTTATACAATGCCATCTCATTAGAGAATGAGTGATCCGTGGAGACGCAAAGAAATGCAAATACACACGGACCTGAAAATGTCAGATCCATAGATTATTTTTACCATTAGAAAAGACGTATATAACACCAAAAGGCCATAATTGTTGAATGTGCAAATTTTTTCAAACTAGATTATTGACTCTAGTGCAAGTGGGAGACTAAAGGGAATATGCCGGAGAGACAATAATAAAATGGCTATTATCTTATTCCTTGTTGATGATAAATAATTATTTATCATGCTATAATTGTATTAAAAGGAAACATTAATACATGTGTGTTTAATAAACGAATAAAGTGTTATGCTATAATTGTTATGCCCCTCATAAAGTGTTATGCTATAATTGTTATGCCCCTCATATAAACTAGCTCGTTGATTAACAAGATTATCAAGGTTACCTGATCATGGACATTGGATGTTGTTAATAATGAGGTCATGGCATTGGTGGAATGATGTGATGAACATTCATCTGAAGTATAGTAATACGATCAAATTCATTATGTTTAGATTAATATAACATCATTAAAAAGTAACTTTAGTCCTTAGACCATGAGATCATGTTAATCACTAACACATGAAGGGTTGCTTAATAACATCAAACATCACACCATAACAGGGTGACTATAAAGGTGGGTTCAGATACTCCGATAGTGTTATGGAGAGGATCATGGATCAAGAATGGGATTTGTCCATCCTGCTGATCAAGAGATATAATCCGGACCCTCTCGGTGATATCACAATGATATAGCTTGTAAGAAAGTGATGGGGATCACTAGAATGTTATATAACGTGAACGAGAAAAGAGTACATGTCAGCAATGAGATTTGATGGGGATATGCCGAGTGGGGTATACCCAGCAGGACGTTTCCTACTGGCACATGCTGCCAGCGAGTGGGCCTGCAGGACGGCTACTGGATCACGACTCGGGAAGAAGTCAGGCGACTGGAAACTGAAGGCCTAGAAGCGTAGCTAGGCCTAGTTGGATTAGGTCAAAATGCCCTACGAGTCCTTATCCAACTAGGTTGTAGATCTTTAAACCCTAGCTAGGTGACCCTATATAAACCTCCCTAGGGCACGCATAGAACTGACATTCCATCATACACCCCATGCGACTCGCCGCCTAGCCGCCGAGCTCGCCCTTGTACTCTCTCATCAATACAATCTAGCAGGAGTAGGTATTTACCCTCCGGGGCAAACCTAGGTAAAACCCTGTGTCTTTGCCCTCATCATGCACCGGAGATGGTTGGCCACCCTTGCCCCTTGTTCTATTACTCGCTGCCGATTGCAGCAGCTGCCGTGGCCATTCCCATGACATTGGCGCCCACCATGGGGCCTGGCCGGTCAGGCATGTGTTCTGCCGCAAGATCCAACTTGCCAATCAACCAGACGATCGCCACCGGTCGCATGATCCCCATCGGTGAGATCCTCCAGATCTTGCCGAGCATCTACGTCTCGGCGGCATGCCCCGTCACGCATAGCGTGATCATGCTAGTCAGCACAATCAGCCTCTTCGTCGGCTTCACCAATGTCATCATCTCGGAGTACTCGGCTCACATCCACTAGTCGCCAACAGCAACGTGGCCGATACCAACGTGGACGCAGACGACGCGGCCGTCAACGACGATGCTGACTCGGCGACCCCGCGTCAATCGCCGGATCCATTGTCGATGCGTCACCCATGGGCTCCATCACCCAAATCTCCAATGTGGGGGACTTCGAGGATCCTTCCATCCTCGGGATTTTCGACTCCGATTCCGGATCGGAGAACTCTCGTGACTTCCACGCCGGGTCCGGTCGCTTCATCGTGACCTACATGGCGAGCGGCACGAGCGCCCTACCAAACCCCTTCTCCACACCGATCCCACTGACCGCGACGGCGACGGAGGTCGGGGAACTTTGCCTGCGCCTAGAGGAGGCGGTTCACAAGGAACAAGCCGAGCGCGAAAAATTTCGCCTCGAGCAAGCAACGGCGCAGGAGCTCTCACTCTACCACAAGTGACGCATCAGGTAGCGCCTGAACCCCACTTTTCAGGGCTGCGCCCTAAACTTCGATGACGAGAACGACCCGACCCGCATGAACGACCGCGTGTTCTGCGAGAATGCACCACCGGCAGGAAGTGCCCGGCCACCACTAGGACAACGGCGAATGGCACTCCCCCACCACCGCCCAGTTGCAAGCCCCCCCCGGACCATCCAAGGATCATGATCTCCCTACAAGAGCGGGACGCAACGGCCTCTCGCTGTTCTCCACTCCGATGGACAACATCATCGTGAGTCGAGCCGCGGTCGCCAACCTCAACGTGATGGGGTAAGGCGCACTGCAGATCCAGGACGTGAAGGCCCTACTCGCCAAGGCTGTCGAGCAACAAACCACAGGCGCCGACTCGCGGGGGCGCATGTACTCCTGGTCGTCAAGAAGCAAGGCGGCCTCGAACGGCCGCCCAACAATGAAAAATACTCTCAACTGGCCACCATCTGTAGCTCCAACCATGACCCGTGCACGCGGCACTCTCCACCAACGATCCGCGACGGACGAACAACATGGTCGCTGCCAATGGGAAGCCAGTCGATGCGTGGAACCACATCATAAACAACCAAAGCTGGCGCGCATGCCTGCCCGACGACCTGAGGCACACCCTCATGAACCGCCGCAACGGTGAGCCAAGGGGCTCGCTCAGCCGAGTCGCCTTCCAGTGCTTCGGACCAATGATCCGAGGCGAAAAATATCAGGCAAACTTCAAAGCACCAAAGGAGATCGAAAAATACGATCCCTCGTATGACCCGGCCATGTGGCTGGACATGTACCTTATGGAGATGGGCATCACCGGCCACACCGACCTACTCGCCGCTCGCTACCTCCCCCTGATGATGGAGGGAGCGAGCAGGCAATGGATCAATACCCTCTCCGCGGACAACATCGATTCCTGGGAGGATATGCGCGACGCCTTCGTTAGGCACTTCGAGGGTTCCTACACCCGCACCACCACCATCGAGGACCTGGAGCGATGCATCCTGGGACCCCGCGAGTCGACCCGCAGCTGGGTCCAACCATGGCAGGATCTGTGGTTCAATGCGGCCGGCATCCACCCAAGCACGACGATACATTGTTTCAACACCTCGTGCCACTATGAGCCCTTGGTCACCAAGCTCAAGCAGGTGTACAAGACACTCGAAAACATCCTAGATCTCCTCGATATCGCCAAGCGGTACGCGGAGGAGGACCCGGACCAAGAAACCAACGACGAGTTGGGTGGAAACCACCGCCCAAGTGGCCACGACAACGGGAGGCGACCCGAGGTACTCTATAGCAACACTCACCTCACCGGCAAGCGCAGCGGTGATGGGCGAGTCGAATTCGTCGCCAACACCGGCTACGCGCCACATGATCACAAGAGCTTCCTCCACGACGGAGGCCAACGCCGCGACAGCGGAAACTACAAGGTGAGGCCAAATTTCGACCCGGCGGCTCTCCTTAACCAGCCTTGTGTGTTCCACATCAGGGAGGGGAAGCCCTCCACGCACACGACCGCCGACTGCCACTCCCTAAGGGAGATCGAGAAGGCACGGTGCGCATGGGAAGACCCCAACAACCACCCGCCAAACGACGGGGCATTCGGCAACGAGGTCGGTTCGCTGCACACCTCAATGGGTTCAGCACCAAGCGCGAGAAGAAGGTCATTCCCCGCACCATCGCCATCAACGCGGTGTCCCAAGTCGATGTCCCCCGCTTCCTCAACTAGTCCGAACAACGGATCACCTGGATCCGCGAGGACCACTTGCCACGGATCGAATATCCGGGGCGAGTCGCCTTGGTGGTCAAGCCCAAAGTGGGCGACTACTGGCTCCCCAAGACGCTGATGGACGGTGGGAGATCTATAACCATCCTCTACCTGGACACGTTCAGGCAACTGTGGATCCCACAATCGATGATCGAGATGACCTACACCACCTTCCACGGCATCGTCCCCGGTCGGAAGGTGTACCCGATCGGCAAGGTGATGCTGCCAGTCACCTTTGTCAAATCAGCGAATTTTTGCACCGAGCGGATCGTCTTTGAGATGGTGCCCTTAAACAGCCCCTACCATTGCGTCTTGGGGCGGCAAGCGTTCGCCAATTTCATGGCGGCGCCACACTACGCGTACAATCTGATGAAGCTCCCAGGGCCATGCGGTATCATCACTATCCACGACGACCCCAACATGGCCGCGGAGTGCGAGGCAAAGGGAGCCGATCTCGCCGACGCCGTCATCGCCACAGAAGCCAACCATGCGGAGGATCTCGCCAAGTACACGAGCGGGGTCGACAATGACGACCCCACAATACTCAAGAAGCCCAACTCAGAGAATGGTAGATCGACCATGTTTGAAGCCACCACGCACACACGCTCTATCGAGCTGGTCCCAGGCGACTTCAGCCAGACGGTGACGATCAGGACAAGCATAAGCCTAGCATAGGAAAGCGTGCTCATCGATTTCCTACGTGAGAATCGCGACATCTTCGAATGGAAGCCATATGACATGCCTGGTATCCCGAGGGAACTTGCTGAGCACAAACTCAATGCCGACCCCAAACCGCGACCCGTCAAGAAGTCGTTGTGGCCCTTCAATGAAGAGCGCCATCGAGCAATCGCCGAGGAGGTGCAGCGTCTATTCACTACATAACTGGTACAAGTGGCTGGCAAATACTCCAAGTGGCTGGCAAACCCACTCCTGGTCGAGAAGAAAAATGGGACCTGGAGAATGTGTATCGATTACACAAACCTTAACAACACCTGCCCAAAGGAGCAGTTCGTCCTCCCGCGGATCAATCAAATCATCGACTCGAACGCGAGCTCGGAGTCGCCGTGTTACCTTGACGCCTACTCTGGTTACAACCAGATCAAAATGGCAATCGAGGACGAGTATAAGACGGCGTTCATCCTGCCATTCGGAGCATTCTGCTACACCGCTATGACAATCAGCCTCAAGGACGCTGTAGGGACCTACCATAGGTGCATGCATGAGTGCCTTTCAAGCCAAATTGGCCGCAACATCCACGTCTACATCGACGACGTTGTGGTGAAGTCCACTTGCTAGGGAGATCTACTCGCCGACCTGGCCGAAACCTTCGCAAATCTGCAAAGGTACAAGATCAAACTCAATCTAGGAAACTGCACCTTCGGTATACCTTCTGGACACACTTGCTAGGGACATCGAGGCGAACCCCACCAAGATCAACGCGATCGCCTGGCTCGGCAAACCCGAGTGCCTGCGCGACATCAAGAAATTGGTCGGGCGAGTCGCGGCTCTCAGTCGCTTCATCCCCTGGCTAGGCGAGAATGCAATGCCCCTCTACCTCCTAATGCGCAAGAACCCCATGTTCCAGTGGGACAAGGAGGCGGACGATGCACTCCACGCACTCAAAGAAGTGCTACTCGCGGCCCCGCTGCTCGCTGCCCCCACAAACAAGGAGCCCATGCTCGTCTACGTCGCGGCATCCGAACGAGTCGTCAGCGCCGTCATGGTGGTAGAACGACCAGAAGAGGTCAAGGAGCGTCTAGTGTAGCAACCTGTCTACTACATCCGCGAAGTCCTCACCGAGTTGCGACAGCGCTACCTGCATTACCATAAGTTGGTATATGCGGTCTTCTGAGCCCAGCGGAGACTGCCGCACTACTTACAGGAGCACCCAATCACGGTCGTCTCCTCAGCGCCATTGTAGGACATCATCCGCAACCGCGAAGCGACTGGACGAGTTGACAAGTTGGCTGTCAAGATCGGAGTCCACAACATCAAGTACGAGCCACGCAAGGCAATCAAGTCAACTAGGAGGAGGCACAGCCGCCGGAGAAGCTACCGTACCTCCATTACTGGTCGTTCCACTTCGATGGGTCCAAGAACGCAGATGGTGTAGGGGCAGGGATCGTCCTCACGTCCCCCAAGGACGACAAGCTGCGCTACATACTGTACCTCGACTTCACCCCCTGCACCAACAACCTGGCCGAGTACGAGGCCCTCCTTCACGGCATGTGAGTGGGCAAGGAGATGAACATCAACTGTCTGCGCTGCTACGGCGACTCCGACCTTGTCGCCGCACAAGTCACCGGCACCTGCGACACCATCTCCCCCACCATGGCGGCTTACCGCCAAGCAGTGGACCAGCTGGGGGGCCACTTCGCCGGATACTCCGTCGAGTGGATCGACCGACACAAGAACAAAGAGGTCGGTGCCCTCTCTGGCATCGGGTCGGCTCGCCACACGCCACCCGTCGGTGTCTTCCTCGACACCATCACCAAGCCATCCGTCTCTCCCCCGAGGGAGATCGATATCGGAATACCGCTAAAACCAGAACCAACCCTGGTCGCCATGATCACGGAGCCAAGAGACTGGGCCGTGCCATACATCGCCTACCTGGAGGGAGGATCCCTACCCGCGGACGAGACGGAGGCCCGCATGATAGTGCGTCGCTTCAAGTCCTTCGTCATCATCAACGACGAGCTCCACAAGTGCAGCATGACCGGCGTGTTCCAACGCTGCGTACAACCCGCGAAAGGTCGGAAATTCTCCAAGACATCTACGCCAGCGACTGTGGCCACCATGCTGGCGCCCGGTACCTGGTCGCCAAGGCCATGCGACACGTCTTCTACTGGCTCACCGCACACGCCGATGCGGTCAACATCGTCCAACGCTGCGCCGGCTGTCAGAAGTACGCCAATCAGACCCATGTACCAAGCTCGGCGCTAAAGACCATCCCCATAACCTGGCCATTCGTCTTATGGGGCATGGACATGGTGGGCCCTTTCAAGAAGGTCCCCTCCAGCTACACCCACCTCCTAGTCGCAGTCGACAAATTCACAAAGTAGGTGGAGGCCAAGCCAGTCTGCAATTGCAACGGGCAGACCGCCACCAAGTTCCTACCCGAGCTCATCTATCGCTATGGGTTCCCGCACAGCATCATTATGGACAACGGCACCAACTTCGCCAAGGGAGCCATGGCCGAGTTTTGCGAGGAGCACAACATACGGCTCGACCTCGCCTCAGTCGCCCACCCGGAGTCCAATGGCCAGGCGGAACACGCTAACCAGAGCATCCTCCATGGCCTGAAGCCGCGACTGCAAGTTCCCCTCTAGCGAATTCCCGGGTGCTGGGTTGAAGAGATCCCCTCCGTTGTCTAGGCATCCGCACCTCCATCAACAAGTCGAATGGGTTCACCCCCTTCCTCATGGTGTACGGCTCTGAAGACGTCATGCTGACTGACCTTGAGCATGACTCTCCTTAGGTCGTCAACTATGCAGAGGCCAACAACGAGCTCGCACGCCAAGACGGATTCCACCAGCTCGACGAAGCACGCGACCTAGCTCGCTCCCACATAACCATCTACCAGCAAGGACTTCGCCGCTACCACAGCTGCCGAGTCCGAACTCGCACATTCCATGAAGGCGACCTGGTCCTACGACTGATCGAGGACAAGAAGGGCATGCACAAGATCTCTCCCCCGTGGGAGGGACCATTCGCCATAGGGCGAGTCCTGGGCAACGATGCCTACTACCTCATCGACGTCCAAGGCGATGGATAGCTCGACGTCAAGCGGCTGTGGAATGTAAACCTCCTAAGGAAGTTCTACACCTAGAACTCCAACATGTACTCCCCCCTCTATGAAATAAAGAAGATCGATTCGCACAAATTGTGTCTACTCTCCATATCTTGTGCCACTCGCACTCGTAAAAATAGTGTTATGCTAACCGCAGAAGTCAACCCTTGGTTACATGACTGGCACGGCTAAGTAGTGCCGTACAAGGGCACCGATAAGTTTCGGGCCTTGTGTCGTCCACGAAAACGCCAACCCGGAGCACCATCAGAGTTGCCTCGCTCGACTAGCCCACCGGGCCAAGTCAACCGCATTAGCTTCTTACAGCGACCCTGTCCTCCACATCCTTGGCGCAGCTACTCGAACGGTCAAGTACCACGCATAGGGACTAACGCCAGATCAAGCCCATGCGGCTAGGGAAAACACCAAGTACGAGAGCGCGTCCTGGACTCGCCATGCAACTGATACTCCGAGTTAGGTGGAGCAACACGCCAAATACAACATGCTTCGTCCTCACCTACCTTGGGCATGCGACTAGAACGGCTAAGTACCACGCTCGGGGACTCGCCAAACCGACCCCGTTTGCATCCGGAAAAACGACTAAGTATAGAGCACCCCTTGGGGTCGCCATGCGATTGGCTTTCCAAGCCACGGCGAGTCGACCTAAACTAACTAACAATACAACAATAAACATACACACAAAGAAACGAGGTAAACCCCACAAAAGGGCGGACACGCTCGGGGACTCGCACAACCCAAAAAATCAAAGTCACAACAAAACTGATAAAAGCATCCATGCATTCCTTATCGCAACAAATTTTGTTCCCTTACAAGGGCAGGCATAAAATATTTACAACTAACGCCAATCGGCAAAGTGGTCTACTCCGTAGGTTTCGACGACGACGCAGCACCGCCACCACGGACACGGATGAAAGGAACCCACGGATTCGACGGATATGTCGTCAAGGCGCCCACCATCACCGCTTGGAACGGTGCTCCACCTTGAAGTCGTGGTTCACCGGCTCGGGGTTGTTTGGGGCGACGATCGTCTCCTGATAAGGCAGAAGACCGCCCATCGCCAACACTCAATCGGAGTAGACCGCGGCCCGGTCGGTCAGCTTCCGCACGTCGGAGATCTCGACTGAGCCATTCGACGAGGGGTACCCACTGGTGATGTCGTCGAGGTCGAAGACGTCGGGGAAGTGCGCGAGCCCAAGGCTAAGCGCAGTCGCAGCCCCACGACGGAAAGCTGACCGCGACATGAACTCCAAAACCGCCAGAGCCTTATCCAGCTAGCGCCATACTTCAGTAAGTTCACTGGGGATCACCTCCATCGGCGAGATCTCCTGAAGATATGCGCGAATACAAGTCGCTGAAAGAGCGGCAGAGTCCATCAGTGTGGTGACTCACTGCCGCGCATCGTACGACTGCGCATCGTCCTCGTCGTCAAGAATCTTACATGCGAAGCACAAACAGTTCAAAGTCAGAAGGATGCACAACCGCAAAGGCGACACGCACGCTCGGGGACTCGCCAAACCAACCAAAACACAAGTTAAAGGGACTCACCAATCATGGGACAAAAGCGCCCCGTAACGAAGTCCTGAAGCTTTGACAAGTCAGTCTGCAGCCCGGCGACGAGAGCATCTGACACCTTCCGCTCTTCGGCCGTGGCAGGGACAGCCTCTTTAGCTCGCTCGTCTGCCGAGCTCACCTCTGCCTTCGCAGCCCTGAGCTCTCGCCCCAGCTCGGCCACTCACTTCTCCGCCGTCGTTAAAGACGACTGGGCAGCCGTCAAGTCGCTAGCGAGGACCAAACCCTCGCGAGCCTTCACCATCGCGGCCGACTGACCCTCTACAGCAACATGAGTGTGAGAATAAAATTAGAAACAAGACAGTTGTGGGAAAGGGCACCTCGAAGACCTACCGGCAGTCGCTTGCAGTTGTTTGTTCACCTCTTGCACGGAGCAGAATTCTTTCTCCAAACGCTCCTTGGCGGCCAATCGCTCCGCCGACTCGTGCTGGAGGCCCTGCATAGACAGGGCAAATGTTAACAACCATTGAAGAAATTCCTAAGTGCATAGCCTCTGAAATTCAGCGACTAGCCACTCGGGGAATGGACATTGCAAAATTTCCTAAGTGTCTAGCCGCTGAAATTCACCGACTAGCCACTCGGAGACTAGAAACTAAAAAACAATAAGAATCTACTTGCTGAAATTCAGCGATCAGATCCTTGAGAACTGGACATACCTGGATAGCCGAACCCAGCATAATGTGCAGCTCGACCGCATCCACCGACGGGAGCACAAGAGGTGTGCGCACATGATGCTGCTCGACCTCCGAGCCCAGAACTTCGGGCGCCTAGGCTAACGAACTCACGGTGGAGGCCTACACCACGAAGCGAGGGAAGGTCGCCACCACCGCTACCGCGGCACTCGCTGACGGGCCCACCGCCCCAACCAATGTCGCACACTCCACCTGCTATGACCCCGCGTCCACTACGGCCTCCACAGCTGCATCCGCTCCAATCCGAGCCTCACTACGGGCGTCGATTGGCTCGTTCGAGATCGTGATGACCTCGTCGCCCTTCGCCTTCTTCGCACCCTTAGCAGGCACCTCAGAGTCGTCGCCCTTCATCTTCTTGGAGGGATCAGCCTCCACCCCTGTGGTGCCTACTGGAACTTCAGCCACCGAGGGGTGACCGATTTTATTCATGTCAGTCCTGCAAAACAAAGTCATCAGCGAGCTCGCCCAACAAATACAATCCAATAACTCAAAAGAATACATCAAAACAATTACTTGGTGACTAGGATGAAGCGCAGGCCGGTGTGGATATGTGCAGGCTTCTCCATCTCCGGGCCCAGTTTGCGGCTAAGGCCCATCTTGAACAGTCTCGGAGCCCACGATACGGAGGGCTTCTTCGAGGACGAGGCTGCGGCAGGAAGCTCCCCTCTGATCAATGCGCCTGCCTCCCTTGATGGTGACGCCCCCGCGGGTGGAACAACCCCGAGCCCGGTGACTGCAGAGAAGGGAGGTGGAAGCGATGCCAATGGTACCTCATCTTCCACCACGGCCGCGCTGGCTGCCATAGTCGCCTGCGTAGGCACGCTAGCCCCGACCTCGTCAGTCGAGCTAGTCGCTTCGGAGCTAGTCGCGGATCGAGGCGGCGACACTGCTTTGGCTGCCCCTTCTTCTTCTTTGGAGATTTCTTCTTCGATGGCGTAGCAACGCGCCGTGAAGTGTGTCCGAGGGCCTCATCGTCGCCCCGTCATGAGCCTCGAGGCTCTTGCTTCTCTCGAGCTCGCGTTGCCGTTTCCCACGGGTCTTCCGAACCACCGGTGCGGCGACCTCTACGGCTTCATCGTCATCATCATCATCATCATCATCGTCATCGTCGCCTCTGACATTGCCCTTGTCGAAGAAGGACGCGCTTTCGTCCTTAGCGGACTCGTTCGAGTTTTCATCATTAGCGGGAGGAAGCCAACCTTCCACCACTTGGAATAGCTACACAAACGGAGCACGATCATTAAAGCCTCGACTGCATTTCTGCGACTGTGAAATGGACAAGTAAGAGTGTTCTCACCAGTGGCGCCTTGCACTTCATGGTGTACGGGGGAATCCTGGCCTTCGGGTCGAGATATTCCGCATCAATGATCTTCTTTAGGGTGAGTGTGTAATCGTCAATGCTCCACTCGGCGGTGCAGGACTTCGTCACGTCGTCCTTGCCCGTGTACTCGTACATCCAGTGGGCACGACTGGCCAGAGGCACCAGTCGCCGCCCGAGCCAGCAGTTGTACAGGTTGATGGTTTGAAGTCCGTTCTTCTTCAGTTGACGAATCGTCGTCAACATTTCGTCGACCACCATCCGCTGGTCGAGCGGAAGCTTAGCGATTTGAAGTCGGCGTGGGTCGGGCCGGTCGGCAGAGTACATCAGAAGCGCCACCTCGCCATCCGGCGTTTATTCACTGACATAGAACCAATGATTCTTCCACTCGTTCGCCGCCTTCTTCAGCAGTGGGGGGTCGAGGAAGGAGGCATTGGACTTCAGCTAGAAGGTGAGGCCGCCCGCAGCTAGCATCGGGCTGCCAGCGCCTTCGCGTCTGATCCGCCCATGGAATAGTTCCTGCCACAGGGGGATGTACGGGCAGCATCCCAGATAGCACCTCACAAAACGTCATGAAAATGGCGAGTTGCTCGATGCTATGCGGCCCTAGATCCGATGGGTGGATGTCGTACTACGAGCAGAAGCGGCGGAAGAAGATCGAGGTGGGGAAGCCGAGCCCCCTCTCGAAATGGCTGGTGAAGCAGATGAACTCTCTAGCACACGGATTTGGCTCCACTTCTCTGGCCGCGGGGATTCGCCATCTCCTGGCATAGAGAACTCTCGCATCCTCGAAGGACTTCAGCAGCACCTTCGTGCAATTGGATCTCCCCACAGATCTTTCGGTGGCGCCATCGATCGGAGGATCTGAGGTTACGGGGTCGCGGCGGAATCGCTGGATCGCTCTGATTCGCTCTAGAGGTGATGAAAGATTGGGGAACGTGCGAGCTCGGAGGAAATGTGGGAATGATCGCTCCTCGCCCGTCAGTCTTCTTATATAGCGGTTGGTGCCCGCCATTTTCAGGGAGCCGTTACCACGCGGTGATTACGCTGATATTTACCGTTGGATTACCCAACGGCTAGTTTAACCAGATTGACGGTCCAACTTCGTCTACTCGACTCGCCAGCCGTAGCGACTCGACCACTCGCCGACCCGTCCGCCTTAGCTGCGATTGAACCACTTGCCGACCTGTTCTCCTTAGCTGCGATTCAACTGCTCGCCGACTATTCGTCAGATTGGCGATTCAACTGGTTGCCATTATTGCGACTGAGGAAACATGCCGAAGATTCTTCCTTTCATTAAAGGAGTCCACCGCCGATTCCCCTGGGTGTCCAAATTGGACCCGAATACTCCGAATGCCAAAGAACACCTGCGATGAATCAACGATGGCCTCGAGGACTACTGATGGGGATATGCCGAGTAGGGTATACCCAGCAGGATGTTTCCTACTAGCCCATGCTGCCAGCGAGTGGGCCTGCAGGAAGGCGACTGGATCATGACTCAGGAAGAAGTCAGGCGACTGGAAAGTGAAGGCCTAGAACCATAGCTAGACTCAGTCGGATTAGGTCAAAATGCCCTCCGAGTCCTTATCCAACTCGGTTGTAGATCTGTAAACCATAGCGAGGTGACCCTATATAAACCTCCATAGGGCACGCATAGAGCTGACGTTCCATCATACACCCCCTGCGACTCTCTGACGAGCTTGCACTTGTACTCTCTCATCAATACAATCTACTAGGAGTAGGTCTTTACTCTCCGGGGGCGAACCTGGGTAAAACCCTGCGTATTTGCCCACATCTCGCACCGCAGATGGCTGGCTGCCCTTGCCCCTCGTTCTACTACTATCTGTCGATTGCAGCATGTGACTTGGCCATTCCCACGACAAGATTAAACTAGGTATTGGGATACCAATGATCGAATCTCAGACATGTAAAATATTTCAAGACAAAGGGATTTAGTTACAATGTTAAAGGTTCACACGATCACAAGAAGTCATCATTGAATATGTGGGAGTCAATACGGATCTCCAAGTCCCTCTACTAATTATTGATCAGAGAGGGGTCTCGATCATGTCTGCATTATTCGTGAATCGTAGCGTGACACACTTAAAGGATATCGACAACATTTGGAGCAAATAAGATGTCGAAGAAAGAATATGAAAGCGCTAGAATTATTTCAATGGACACCATAATTGTTTCGGGTGAAATTGCTAAAATTGATTCTGCATGTGAAATTGAAATGTAGCAAGAGGTTTTATGTGAATTTTTGTTAATTAATGTAATTAAAAAAATCTGAATAAAATAAATAAGAGAGTTTTATTAAATGAGAGCTTGCATTAAATTTGGTGGAAATTTGATGGATGTGAGTGGATTTTTGACTGGAGGCAATGTTTATGTGAATGGGGGCTTTTTAATTTGAGTGGGAGCTCCACCCACATGATTGTGGAAGAGGAGGGGGCATTGATATGTCGGAAACGTATCTATAATTTTTTATGCTCCATGCTTGTTTAGTATCTACTTTTCTTTGCTTTGTCTACACTTTGAGGTGTTTTTATATCTTTTCTGGAACTAACCTATTAAAAAGTTGACAAAGTGCCATTTTCCCGTTTTCTTCTGTTTTTGGTTCTAGAAAGTCAGAAAATCAATATTCTCGGAATTGCACGGGACAAAAGCTAAAGTCAATATTTTTACCGTGGGTGACACGAATCTAGAAGATGAGACGGAGACGCAAACCTCGGAGGCCAAACCAACCTAGGCGCGGCCAGGGGTAGGCCCACGCCTGGGCAGGGTGTGGACCCCCTGGTCGCCTCCTGGCCTCGCCTCTTCGCCTATAAGATGCCCCCGATGCAGAATCCCTAAGTACCCGATCAAAACTCCATGAAACCGTTTGTAGCTGCCACCACCATCGTCCGTAGATTGGGGGGATCTGAAGTTCTTCCTGGCACCCTGCCAGAGGGGAGATCATATCGGCGGCCATCTCTCAAATATGTTGCATGAGTAGTTCCACCTTGGACTATGGGTCCATGTAGTAGCCAGATTGTTGTATCTCCTCCTTGTGCTTTCATGTATAGATCTTGTGAGCTCCGTTCATGATCAATATCTTATCTATTTGTAATCATGCATATTGTTTTTGCGGGGATTCGATGGATATTGAGATTATTATGTCAGTTTGGTTAATGGTTTTGTCTTTACGATTCTATCATGTATGTGTTGTTTGTGATCTTGCATGCTCTCCGTTGTTAGTAGATATCTTGGCCAAGTAGTTGCTAGTGACTCCAAGAGGGGGTATTTATGCTCGATAGTGGGTTCATGCCTCTAGTTTCCAAGGAAAGTTACAGAAATTTCTTTGGTTGTAGATGTGATGTTGCCACTAGGGAGAAAACAATGGTCTCTTGTTCATGGAACAGTTGGATTGTTTACATTACACAATTTGCTTAAAGCAGTTGTCTGTTGCTTGCAACCTAATACTGGAGGGGGTTCGGATGATAACCTGAAGGTGGACTTCTACTCATAGATGCAGTTCGATGGCGGTCTATGTATATTGTTGTATTGCCCATTAGAATCTCATAGGATCTTTCTGACTAGTATTGCATTGTTATGCCTTGCTCAGTTCCTGTCAATTGCCCTACTGTAATTTGTTTACCCTTCATGCCATGTTGTTTATCTAAGGAGAGCACCTCTAGTGAACTATGGACCCCGGTCCAATCTTTACCATTGATACACCTTCCATTGTTAATGTTTACTTTCTGCAAACCACCATTACCTTCCACACCATACAGTTAATCCTTTGTTACAGCAAACCGGTGAGCTTGACAACCTCACTGATTCATTGGGACAAAGTCTCTTAGTTTGTGCTGTGCAGGTCTCCACATTTTTTCCTTCCTTCTTCTGGTTCAACAACCTCGGTATCTACTGAGGGAAACTTGTTGATGTGCTCATCACACCTTGCTCTTGGGGTTCCAATGAAGTGTCCCACGTCAACATTGGGTCCACGCATCAAAGATTTCTAGCGCCGTTGCCGGGGAGGCTAAGGACATCTTCACGAGGGGAGTCCTTCACTTCCTTTCTATTTACTTTGTTTTTAGTTTTCATAGTTTATTTTTCTTGGTTTGGTTTGCCTCTTTTCAAAAAACCCACAAAACTTAGTCTAGTTTGGTTTGCTTGCTTTATTCAAAAACACAAAAAAAATTTAGTTCCTGCTCTAGCTGCTGCTGTTGTTTTTGGCTTGCCCACCTTTGCCAAAATGAACTCTGCTGACAACACCAAGTTGTGTGACTTCACTAGCACCAACAACAATGATTTCCTTAGCACTCCTATTGCTCCACCTGCTCCTAATACTACCTTTTATGAAATTAAGCCTGCTTTGTTGAATCTTGTGATGAGAGAGCAATTTTCTGGTGCTAGTTCTGATGATGTTGCTACCCATCTCAATAACTTTGTTGAACTTTGTGAGATGCAAAAGTATAAGGATGTAGATGGATATATTATTAAGCTCAAGCTTTTTTCCTTTCTCCTTGAGGGGAAAAGCTAAAGAGTGGTTGCTATCTTTGCCTAAAAATAGTATTGATTCTTGGACTAAGTGCAAAGATGCTTTTATTGGAAAGTACTACCCTCCTGCTAAGATTATATATATGAGAAGTGACATTATGAAATTTAAACGAACATGTTGCTCAAGCTTGGGAAATAATGAAATCTTTGGTTAAGAATTGTCCCACTCATGGACTCACTGCTTGGATGATTATCCTTACTTTTTATGCAGGTTTGAACTTCTCCTCAAGAAACCTGTTGGATTTAGCTGATGGAGGTACCTTTAGGAGCATCACTTTAGGTGTTGCAACTAGACTCCTTGATAATAGGATGGTTAACTACTCTGAATGGCACACTGATAGAGCTCCACGTGGTAAGAAGATAAATTCTGTTGAGGAAACTTCCTCTTTGAGTGATAAGATTGATGTTATTATGGCTATGCTTGTTAATGGGAAAGCTCCTTTAGATCCTAATAGTGTTCCCTTAGCCTCTTTGGTTGCTGAAGAAGAGCAATTTGATGTGAACTTCATTAGAAACAACAATTTCAACAACAATGCCTATAGGAATAAGTTTGGTGGTAGCAACAATTATAGGCCTTATCCTCCTAATAATGGCAATTCCTATGGAAGCTCTTACAACAATGCTAGAAGTGCCCCCTCTGAACTTGAAGTCATGCTCAAAGACTTTATTAGTAAACAAACCACTTTCAATAAGGCTATAGAGGAAAAGCTTTTAAATGTTGAGAAAAATATATCCTCTCTATCTGAAGCTCAATCCTCCTTGATTAATAAAATGGCTGCTAAACCTGAAACCATGGAAAGTACCTTTGATGCTACTCATGCCATACAAGTTACTATTGATGAAAATATTAGGTTATTAGCTCAACTTCATGATAGGTGGGAAAGGGAAGCTGAAATTGATAGAAACAATAGTGTGTGCACCATCACCACTAAACCACAAGTATTCCCTATTCATCCTCCTACTATGCCTAAGCCTATTGATCCTACTACTAGTGATGCTAAGTTTGATTTTGATATTGATGGTTGTAATATTTCTGAAGTGATTATGTTCATACAAAATCTTGCTAGAAGTCCTGATTCTAGTGATATGCATGTTGCTTTCACCAACCATTACATATGCTCTTGTTAAGATTAAGGAAGAGAAGCTAAAACACAAAGCTTCTATTCCTAGGAAAGTAGAAGATAGTTGGGAACCCATTATTAATATGCAAGTGAGTGACTTTGATCTCAAAGCTTCATGTTATCTTGGTTCCAGTGTCTCTATTTTGCCTAGGAAGATTTATGAAATGCTTGATTTTCCACCGTTGGAAGATTGTTATTTGGATGTCCCACTTAATGATAATGATAAGACGAAACTTATGGAGAGTATTAATGATGTTCTCATTATGGTTAACAATGCTTATGTCCCTATGGATTTCTATGTTTTGGATGTTGAATACAATGCTTCTTGTCCTATTACTTTGGGAAGACCTTTTCTTAGAACAGTTGGTGCCATCATTGATATGAAAGAAGGCACCATTAAATATCCTTTTCCATTCAAGAAAGGTATTGAACACTTCCCTATGAGGAGAGAGAACTTGCTGTTTTCTCCTCCTTTGAAAGCAAGGTTTGATGTTAATGCTTCTTCATTTGAAAACACTTGATTCTTCTTGCTTCTTGTGCCTAACTTAAAGGCGTTAAAGAAAAGTACTCATTGGGAGATAACCCAAGAGTTTCCTTGAGTCTTGGAAGTTATTACTTATGTAATGACCTCTCCTTATCCTTTTTGTTTGCTTTTTGTGCCAAGAATGACCTCTAATGAAAGGGAAGTAAGATTTGGGGAGTTGCTGTCCCAATGCATCCCCTTCTACATCAATAAAAATCTCAGGTCTGTCTAGACACTTCATTTTTATTGTTTCATGCACAGTTGTGTTGTTCTTGGAGCATCTTAGTTTTCGTTTGGTTTGCTTAGGTTGTTTAGTTTGCTTGAATAAAGTAGTTTGGACCCCCGTTCTCGCTGTGTTGTTTTGCAAATAAGTTTCTTGGTGTTGGAAAGGAGTACGGAGTTCTTGCTTGATAAGTGCAAGAGGAGCTTGCATTGACTATGACTTCGACTTTAGCATGACATGCTAGGTCTTGTTTTGACCTTATGCTTAGTGATTATTTCTGTAGCATGTCTTGTTCCAAACAATTGGGATTGCTTAGTGTTCCTTGAAGATATTATACGATGTTTTAGTATGCAAAAGAATAGTATTATGGTATTCTCTTTTGATGCTTTTTTTTGGGTTGACTTGGCACATGCTCACACCATGTTATTAATATGACAAGTCCATAGCCTCTATGATCATTTAGTCCTTGACTTGTAGTACCACTCTATGCTTTGATTAGTAATGCTTTGTTGCTCTGCATGATTATGGCCATTATTTCTCTCTTAGTTGGTTGCTCCTAGTCTTTTGCTAGCCTCCACTTGTATGAGTAAGCTCTACTCATGCTTCCAACTCCCAAGAAACCAAGTTATTCCAAAGTGTCCACTATAAATTCCTATGCATGGTATGTTACACCATTCGAAGTATATTCTTGTTTTTAGCTATCTTCCAGTTAAAAATACTCTTTGTTATGTGAAAACTTAGTGATTAAAGCTCTCATGAATTTGATGGCACACTTTATATTCTTTGCCCCTAATAAACATGAACCATTGTGTAGTCTATGTTTTATATGCTTGCACTTATACGTTGTAATTAGCAGAACTGTGCTTTCACGGGGAACGTTCTCAACATTGCACTTGTACTTTGTACTCAACTGATATCATGCTCTTGTAAGTCACCGGTGTGTCACCGGTGTGAAATAAAGAGGGAACTTGTAAGTCCATGGAGTTTGTACTTTGTGTTAGAGAAATGCCTAGGTCGCTAGCCTAAGCCATGCCTAACCATGGTGGAAACTTGCAGCATCACCATAGTGAGCTATCTATGCACATAGTAAATAAAAAGATCACTAAGATGCTCATTGTCTGCTTGCCTTGTCATTTTGGTTATGGGATAACTCATGTACCATGTGCAAGGGGTACCCCGTTGGCGGTTCTCTATGATATGCATGTACTTACAATGACAAGAACTTACAGGTGACTGAAGTTGAGTAGCATGAGGTGTGGCTATCGTACTCAAGGGACTTGAGATTGCCAACTTATACTTTGTCAAGCATATACTCCATAGTTTGTTCACTTTAACCTTAATCACTTCAAGATGCTTATGATAGGGGTAATGAGAGCTGAAAGCTAACAAGTACCATAATTTTTGGAAGCTTTGTTTGAAACTTGAAATCCCTGCTTCCCTTTGTGAAGGGCCTTTCTTCCACCTTTATTTGAGTGTCCACCTTCTACCTTTAGGCACCATTAAGAGAGCATAGTTGTCTTGGTTTGTAGCCTTTCATGTTGCATGCATAGTTACTATGTCCTATTGTTAGAACTCCATATTTCATTCACATGTTTAGAGTTCTTTGATCCCATCTTTCAATGCTTGCAAATGGTTTGATCTTGGTTTTGATGGTGCATGTCACGTAAAAAATTATTATTTTTATCACTTACCCACTCGAGCAGGAGCAGGAGTTAAGATTGGGGATGCTCGATACGTCGGAAACGTATCTATCATTTTTTATGCTCCATGCTTGTTTATTATCTACTTTGCTTTGCTTTGTCTACACTTTGAGGTGTTTTTATATCTTTTCTGGAACTAACCTATTAACAAGTTGCCACAGTGTCATTTGCCTGTTTTCTTCTGTTTTTGATTCCAGAAAGGCAGAAAATCAATATTCTCGGAATTGGACGGGACAAAAGCCAAACTCAATATTTTACAGTGGGGGACACGAATCCAGAAGACGAGACGGAGACGCGAAACCAGGGATGCCACCATGGTGTCACCCCAAGAAATATCTAAGAGGTACAAGCGTCAAAGCTTGGGGATGCCCAATGCATCCCCTTCTTCATCAATAAAAATCTCAGGTCTGTCTAGACACTTCATTTTTATTGTTTCATGCACAGTTGTGTTGTTCTTGGAGCATCTTAGTTTTCATTTGGTTTGCTTAGGTTGTTTAGTTTGCTTGAATAAAGTAGTTTGGACCCCCGTTCTCGCTGTGTTGTTTTGCAAATAAGTTTCTTGGTGTTGGAAAGGAGTACGGAGTTCTTGCTTGATAAGTGCAAGAGGAGCTTGCATTGACTATGACTTAGACTTTAGCATGACATGCTAGGTCTTGTTTTGACCTTATGCTTAGTGATTATTTCTGTAGCATGTCTTGTTCCAAACAATTGGGATTGCTTAGTGTTCCTTGAAGATATTATACGTTGTTTTAGTATGCAAAAGAATAGTATTGTGGTATTCTCTTTTGATGCTTTGTTTGGGTTGACTTGGCACATGCTCACACCATGTTATTAATATGACAAGTCCATAGCCTCTATGATCATTTAGTCCTTGACTTGTATTACCACTCTATGCTTTGATTAGTAATGCTTTGTTGCTCTGCATGATTATGGCCACTATTGCTCTCTTACTTGGTTGCTCCCAGTCTTTTGCTAGCCTCCACTTGTATGAGTAAGCTCTACTCATGCTTCCAACCCCCAAGAAACCAAGTTATTCCAAAGTGTCCACTATAAATTCCTATGCATGGTATGTTACACCATTCAAAGTATATTCTTGTTTTCAGCTATCTTCCAGTTAAAAATACTCTTTGTTATGTGAAAACTTAGTGATTAAAGCTCTCATGAATTTGATGGCACACTTTATATTCTTTGCCCCTAATAAACTTGAACCATTGTGTCGTCTATGTTTTATATGCTTGCACTTATACGTTGTAATTAGCAGAACTGTGTTGTCACGGGGAACGTTCTCAACATTGCACTTGTACTTTGTACTCAGCTGATATCATGCTCTTGTAAGTCACCGGTTTGAAATAAAGAGGGAACTTGTAAGTCCATGGAGTTTGTACTTTGTGTTAGAGAAATGCCTAGGCCACTAGCCTAAGCCATGCCTAACCATCGTCCCTAGATCGGGGGGATCTGAATTTCTTCCTAGCACCCTGCCCAAGGGGAGATCATCCCGGAGGCCTTCTCTCTGGTATGATGCGTCAGTAATTCCACCTTGTACTATGGGTCCATATAGTAGCTAGATGGTTGTATCTCCTCCTTGTTCTTTCATGTATAGATCTTGTGAGCTTCGTTCATGATCAAGATCTAATCTATTTGTAATCATGCATGTTCTGTTTGCAGGGATCTGATGGATATTGAGATTATTATGTCAGTTTGGTTAATGGTATTGTCTTTATGATTCTATCATGTCTATGTTGTTTGTGATCTTGCATGCTCTCCGTTGTTAGTAGCTATCTTGGCCAAGTGGTTGCTAGTGACTCCAAGAGGGGGTATTTATGCTCGATAGTGGGTTCATGCCTCTAGTTTCCAAGGGAAGTGACAAAAATCTCTAAGGTTGTAGATGTGATGTTGCCACTAGGGAGAAAACAACGGTCTCTTGTTCATGGAACAAGTGCATTGTTTAGCTTACACACTTTTCTTAAAGCAGTTGTATATTGCTTGCAACTTAATACTAGAGGGGGTTCGGATGATAACCTGAAGGTGGACTTCTAGTCATAGATGCAGTTGGATGGCGGTCTATGTATATTGTTGTATTGCCCAATAGAATCTCATAGGTCTTTCTGACTAGTATTGCATTGTTATGCCTTGCTTAGTTCCTGTCAATTGCCCTGTTGTAATTTGTTTACCCTTCATGCGATGCTGTTTATCTAAGGAGAGCACCTGTAGTGAACTATGGACCCCGGTCCTATCTTTACCATTGATACACCTTCCACTGTTACTGTTTACTTTCTACAAACCACCATTACCTTCCACACCATATAGTGAATCCTTTGTTACAGCAAACCGGTGAGCTTGACAACCTCACTGATTTGTTGGTACAAAGTCTTGAGTTTGGGTTGTGCAGGTCTCCACGTTGTTTGCATAACCTGTGTGATGTTTCCTTCCTCCTTCTGGTTCGATAACCTCGGTCTCTACTGAGGGAAACTTGCTACTGTGCTCATCACACCTTGCTCTTGGGGTTCCAACAAAGTGTCCCATGTTAACATTGGGTGCACGCATCAGGCGTCCACCATGGCCACCATGCCATGCCCTTAGCTGCCTCCCCTCTCCCTATAAAAGGCACCCTCTCCTCCTCTCATATCACACCTCCTCGTGAAGGATCTCTCTCCCCCTCTAGAATATCCCCATGGTACCAGATCATCGAGATACATGTTCCCAGTGGCTTTTTTATAGAGAAAGGATTTGCTACTTCCGTTGTTTGCTGGAGCGAGGAATCAAAGGTTGTAGGGGTACCGAACATGTGTGCGATCCAGATGCACCACTTCTTTGCGGTGCTGGACTTGCTATTACTTCATCACGATCTTGAGATAGGCAAGTGTACGACTACATCATCCATGAGATGAAATCTCGTTACGCTTTGTCGGTCTTCGAGGGTAAGTTCTCTGTGGATGTATATCCATCCGTTGCATGTATCTAGATAGATATATCTTCGTGCTCAGTTTTTTCATATCATAGTATATTTTTTGTTTTCTATGCTGCGAACCCAACACATCCTCGTTTATGCATGCGTGCCTAGCCGTTCATCGTTGCAGAGCCCGAACCACCTTCCCCCACTGCTCTTGGCATCCTCCTTGGCCAAGCTCGTCGCCTCGCCTCCTCACGTGCGGTAGACGGGGCACCTTGGGGCAGAGGAGGAACCAGTGGTCCACTACCAGCTACGATCCCATCGCCTGCCCACATCAAAAACCAAAAGGAGCCGATGGATTCAGCGATTTCCCATTGATTCCTTCTAGGTAAACACCGTTGTGTCCAAAATTTCGAGGTATAGGTGGTTACAGCGATGTTCTGGTGCTGATTGGAGATCTGATTTTCCCAGGCTTGTTTTTTGTGCTGCTATAGTCAGGTTCAGTAGAGGTTTTCATTGCAATTTTGGTTTAGGACGTTTACTAAGCTCTGCATTGATGAAGGTTAGTGGCAAAGTACTCCAGGATATCACCATCTCTAGAATGTTGTATCATGTGCTAGTAGTTTCGCCATCTGTCCCCCACCAGATTATGTATATTAGTAGTTCTGAATGTAGTTTATTTTCCCAGATGTATCTTAGTCAGTGTGCTATGCCATATTGATCCATTATCAACCGGTAACATTTCTAGTTATTGGTAATTGTAATGATTCAAGCTCTTTTTTCATTACTATGGTAGTCCTATAGGGCATGATCAACTTTGATGATCGATGGCTATACTATCTAGTTAATGGTTCGGGGAACATGTAGATTACACTGCATGGATAATTTATCAGCATAAAATCTATGGCTTTTCCATTTCACACTTGGAACCTGCCATTGTATATTAATATTGATGCAACATGTGAATCTCTTATTAGTGTGTAAGACAGATCTATACTAGCTAGCTTAACCCTCTGATAAAAAATATGATAATGTAATATATAGTGCTGGTATTTCATTATCAAATGCATTCTTTTTTGGAGAGGTTCATAGGCTTGTAGAGATTTGCTAGGATGCTGCCCCGTCCGGCCATTTCAGCCTGTTGGTCCATGTAGAGATAAAACATTTTTTTCTAACGTGGTGATCCCAAGATCTAGCTGAGGTTGGAAGGCCACGAGTATTACCACTAGACACCCGGTTGCGGATTACTGATGTAGCACATCTGTTGATGCAGTGCAGTCCTTGCAATCTTGATCCAATCAATGATGGTCAAAGCGCTGATGATAGAATGCCTCTGCTAGTGTCCACACATACGAGGAGGAGCATCGGTGGTCAACTGCTAGGTTCAGTACGACAGCTGGACTGCTGTGGAGTTAGGGTTTCCAATGCAAGGAATGACCTAGCCGATCAACCTTCCTGGGTTTCTGGGCCCCACTATATATAGGGAGTGAATGTGGGCTCCACTAACATGGCCCATTCACTAAATCTCATATAATATTAATCACCGTGAGTCCGACTCAGTGAATCAGTCCAAATGCGGCTCGGGTCCAACCCAATCAGATTTCAGGTTCGAATCTAATCCGAACTTGCTCCCGCTCTTATGTGTGTGTGACCCCGTAGGCTCATGGAAGCTTGGATACGATTGGAGTCCGACTCCCAATTGATCAGTCGGTAGCGGCTCCTAGCAGAACGTGACGACTCCAAAGTACCAAAGAGTCATGACGACTTGCCTTTCCAATGCGACTTGCGTTCGAGTCCCTTTTGCCTCACGATATACCTTGTTAGACTATAGGAGAACATTTGTCATCCCTTAAATAGTCCAACTCTCTTCTCAGTCCGAGATAAGTGATTCACCCAACTAACTCTTAGTCGATAGCCTCGGTTAACACTTAACCGATTCATGTATGGACATGCTTTCCGAATCATATCATCCGGGAGGGCCCAGAGAATATCTCTCCAACTAAAGGGGCAAAATCCCGTCTTGGTTATTGAAATCACGCAGCTTGATTCTCAGTCGACCCGAACTCTGCCTTTATAACTACATAGTTACGGATTAGCGTTTGAGAGAACCTAAGTCAGTGTTCCTCAACTAAGGATTACATTGATTGAGATCTATAATTGACAACTTGTTCGTTGTACCTCAATATGGGTCAATCTGACTTGCTAAACTCTTTAGACAAATCTGTGTAAGTTAGAATGGCATCACCATGCCCATGACAATTGTAACCGAGTCATCAATCCAACTTTCATATTGGTATAAGTTGTGTGTCCAGCACAACCTCAATGAGCAAGGATATTTAGTACAAACAACATGAATGCATAGTTCCACAACTAAATCACATATTCAATGATACACATCAGATGTTTATACAAGGACAACTTAATATATTTATGAATACAATGGGAAATATCATCATACATGATTGCCTCTAGGGAATATTCCCAACATTCTCCCACTTGCACTAGAGTCGATCTTCAGACATCACATGTCTAAGCATCTAATGCCCATAGATCTTAGGTGCGCCTCATGATTTGGCTGTGGTAACGGCTTTGTCAAAGGATCCAAAATATTTGCATCGGTGTGTACCTTGCATAACTTGATATCACCCTGATCCATGAACTGGCGAATCAGGTGGTACCGCATGAGTATGTGCTTGTTCTTCTGGTGTTGTCTAGGTTCCTTGGCTTGTGCAATAGCACCATTGTTGTCACAATACACGTCTAACGGATTAGACGAGCCCTGAACCACACCAAGATCCATGAGGAAATTCCTCATCCAAACATCTTCCTTTGCTGCATCTGAGGCGGCAATATACTTAGCCTCTGTTGTAGACACAGACACAGTCTCTTTCTTGGAACTCTTCCAGCTCACAGCCCCTCCATTTATGATAAACACATACCCGGATTGAGAACAAGAATCATCAGAGTTGGTAAGATAACTTGCATCCGTGTAACCCTTTACATCGAGTTCATCTTCACCTCCATAAACCAAAAACATATCCTTAGTCCTTCTCAAGTACTTTAGGATATTTTTAGCCTGGTATCTGCTCACAACACTTAGAGCATTGGAAACATCCGGCCTAGTACAAATCATGGCATACATGATGGATCCGTCTGTAGAGGCATAGGGAATCGCACTCATCCGACTTCGCTCATCAGTCGTCGAAGGACACTGAGTATTTCTAAGTTTTACACCATGGGACATCGGTAAGAACCGCTTCTTAGACGATTCCATGTTGAACTTCTTCAACACTTTGTCTAAATAAGTACTCTGACTCAATCCAATGAGCCATCTTGATCTATCTCTATAGATCCGGATTCCGAGAATATATGTTGCCTCACCCAAGTATTTCATTGAGAAAGTCCTTTCCAATGATTGCTTGGTTTCTTGCAACATCTGGACATCATTTCCAGTGAATAATATGTCATCCAAATATAAGATTAGAAAGTTTACTTTGCTTCCACTAAACTTCTTGTATAAACTAAAATCATGATCACTCTTGATGAAGCCAAACAATTTGACTACCTCATCAAAGCGAATATTCCAACTCGGAGATGCTTGCTTCAACCCATAAATGGATTTCTAAAGTTTGCAAACCTTGTCAGCATTAGCCGGATCGACAAAACCCTCGGGTTGTATCATATACACGTCCTCGGTTAAATTTTCGTTAAGTAAAGCCGTTTTGACATCCATCTGCCATATCTCATAGTCGAAATAGGCCGCTATAGATAACATGATCCAGACTAATTTAAGCATCGCTACAAGTGAGAAGGTCTCATCGTAATCAACTCCTTGAACTTGCCGGAACCCCTTCGCGACAAGGCGTGCTTTATAGATGGAAACGTTTCCATCCATATAAGTCTTCTTCTTAAAGACCCATTTACACTCGACGGGTCTTGCACCGTCTGGCAGATCAACCAAGTTCCAAACTTTATTTTCATCCATGGACTTTAACTCGGATCTCATGGCTCCAAGCCATGACTCGGAATCAGATCCCACCATCTCTTCCAAATAATTTGTTGGATCATCACTGTCTAATAGTAACACATAACGAACACTTTGTAGTATAGGTGCTACTGCCGGCTCTAGCACGACCGGCTCAACCTCCAAGGTTTTTGCCAACTCTCTACTAGCCGGTTCCTCTCGAATTTCTTCGAGCTGCACCGTGCTCCCACTTACTCCCCGACCGAGAAACTCTTTCTCAAGGAAGACACCATTCCGAGCAACAAACACTTTTCCCTCTTCTCGGTTGTAGAAGTAGTAACCCAAGGTTTCCCTTGGATACCCCATGAAAATATAGTTATCCGACTTGGCCGTAAGCTTGTCCGACTGAAGTCCCTTGACAAATGCTTCACAACCCAAATTCTTAAGAAAAGACAAACTCGTATTTTTGCCTTTCCACATCTCATGCGGTGTCTTCTCTACCAATTTTGATGGTACTCTATTTAGTGTGAACGCTGCTATTTATAGACAATAACCCCAAAATGATAAAGGCAGATCTATCCAACTCATCATTGATTGTACCATGTCCAACAAGGTCCGATTCCGCCTTTCCGAGACACCGTTCCTTTGCGGCGTTCCCGGCGGAGTAAGTTGGGGAACTATTACACAACCTTTTAGATGGTCATCAAACTCATGGCTCATGTACTCGCCTCCTCGGCCCGACTGAAGAAACTTTTTTTCTTGCCGAGTTGATTCTGTACTTCATTCTGGAATTCTTTGAACTTTTCAAAGGCTTCCGACTTATGTTTCATTAAGTAGATATATCCATACCTACTCAAATCATTAGTGAAGGTAATGAAGTACTCATAACCACCTCTGGCTATCGTGCTCATTGGTCCACATACATCAGTATCTACTAGTCCCAACAAGTCGGACGCCCTTTCACAACTCTTTGCAAAAGATGTCTTGGTCATTTTGCCGAGTAGGCAAGATTCGCATATCTCGAACGGCTACAAGTCGATCGATGTTAGGAGTCCATCATCATGGAGCTTCTTCATGCGTTTCCAACTTATATGACCAAGCCAACTGTGCCAAAAGTAAGTCATATTCAGATCATTTGGTTTCAACCTTTTACCATTTATGTTATAAACCGACTCACCATCAAGATTAAAAATAAATAACCCGTTCTGGACAGGTGCAAAGCCATGAAACATACCATTCAAATATAAATAACAACCATTATTCTTAATATTCGACTCATAGCCTTTCCTCATAAAAAATGAAGCAGAAATAATGTTTCAACTGAGCACTAGAACATAATAATTATTCAGTTCCATAATGAATCCAGAAGGCAAATGAATTTGCATCGTGCCGACTTCCAACGCAGCGACTCTCGCTTTGTTGCCAACTCCAATATGAACCTCGCCTCTTGCTATGATCCTAGTTCTTACCAGTCCCTGCAACGAGTTTGCAGATGTGAATAACTGATCTGGTATCATATACCCAAGAACTATTCGGTGCATCAGCAAGATAAATGTCTATAACATTGCAAACAAGTGTACTTGTGTTGGAAGTCATACCTCCACTCTTGGCTTTGTCGGCCAAATACTTGCTGTAGTTCCTTTTATAGTGGCCATCCTTCTTTTAGTAGAAGCAAGTGGATCCTCCTGAAGGATAACTCTTGGGGACCGGGTCTTGAGCCTGCTTTCCTCCCGAGTTAGCCTTCTTCCTAGTCCAAGAACTCTTCTTGAACTTGGCCTTATTATGCACCATCAACACTTGACTGGCGCCCTTCTTGAGATCCCCCTCTGCCTGCTTGAGCATCCCATGCAATTCAGTGAGCTTCTTATCCATACCATGCATGTGGTAGTTAAAAATGAGCTGACCATACGCACTAGGAAGAGAGTTCAGAATTATATCCATAGCGAACTCTTCGCTAATGGGGTAGCCAAGCCTCTCCAGAGACTACACATAACCAAACATTTTGATCACATGCGGACTCAGGGGATCACCATCCTTAAGCTTGCAACTCAGCAAAGCCTGAGAGACTTGATACCTCTCAGTCTTCGCCTGAGCCTCAAACATACTTTTTAGGCTTTCGATCATATCGTAGGCCTCAACATTCTCGAACTTCTTTTGCAAGTCCAGTTCCATGTGAGCAAGCATAAGACATCTAATATTCGTGGACTCATCCTTAGCTCGACGGTAGGCATTGGTAGCAGCGACAATCCCATTCTCATTCGGCTGATCTGTATGTGGGTTGTCTAGGACATGGTGCTTCTTTTCTTGTTTGAGAACAATTCTCAGATTTCGATACCAGTTGGTAAAATTAGTGTCGTTTAGTTTATCTTTCTCAAGAATGCTTCTCAAAGAAAAAACGGATATCTGAGAGTGACTGTTACTTTGTGCCATGATCTACAACAGAAAATATGCAAAACACTTAGGACATGTATTCATAAAAGAGCTAGCATATTAAACACTTTAATATTTATGCTCCTACTGGAACCAACACCCGTCCGATGTTTGCTTAGTGATTCAGGACCCTAAATAAGCAAGTCGGCTAGTGAGCTTTAGCATCACCGCTAGCCGTCAAGTGATCTAGGTAGACAACTCCTTGTCAATCGTATCTCATACGACTCATGTTGGACAGGTGGCGTCACATGCCCCAGCTCCCGTCCGACTTTTCCTCGAGTCCCACAACCGTTGTGATAGACCCGTCTAGCTTACCGAGTGTTTCTGCTATAAGAGTCCGACTCGAACCCACCTAGTCAGAAAGATTTGGCAGCACCTCAATTTTATGAGCCCACTACCAAAAATGTCCGACTTTTTTTTTGAGGATCCAAAAATGTCCAACTTGTGATGGTGCAAACACTGGCGGGAAAACCAACTACACCTTCTTTGAGGGATTAAATTTTACCGACTATCTAGTAGAGGTAAAACAGAGACATAACAATAACACAAAATAAAGCAATTATAATGTGAAATGGTATGGCTCTCTTCATGGCGATCTTCATCTCGACAAAGCCTGTAATCAGAATCATGCCAACTCTTGTCACTTGCCGTCTTACACCATGTCGCCGACTTGTACATCAACTTGCATGCCATCCGGGTTCTCCAATCAGCTACACTAGCTTAGTAAAGTAGATTACATAGAGAATCCGACATGTAGGTCATTATACAATAAAATGAAAGCACGTAGACTCCAGCCGGCTGACAAAACCGTGATTTGCAGATCATGTATGGATTACACACATACATCATATTCACATGATCCATACCATTCACAACTTCCTGCAAAAACAAATTATGCAAAGATACGCTATCTACCGGAGTTGTGAAACTTGCAACGACATCTAAGGCGCTACGATAGGGCAAAGCCGGCGGTCCTACTTATGGATTTATGTGTCAGAGTCTACCCCGATGGCGGAATCCGATCGGTAGGGGTATGTCGTTTCACGACGTCAGCAGTATGATCACGGAAATCAGATTTACCATTTCCCGAGTACAGTTGATCCAATCAACCTTGTACAAAATCGATCTATCTCATAGATTGACCACCAAAACAGCACATAGATCCAATCTATAGCCAACCGCATATCAAATATGAGAGATCACGAGCCTAAAACAATGAGCTATCGCTCTGATACCACTGTTGGGCCACGTAGAGATAAAACAAAACTTTTTCTTCTAACATGGTGATCCCAAGATTTAGCTGAGGTGGAAGGCCACGAGTATTACCACTAGACGCACGAGTGTGGATTACTGATGTAGCACGTCTATTGATGCAGTGCAGTCCTTGGGATCTCGATCAAATCAACGATCGTCCAAACGTTGATGATACAATGCCTCTGCTAGTGTCCACACATATGAGGAGGAGCGCCGATTGTGAACTGCTAGGTTCGGTACAACGGCTAGACTGCTGTGGAGCTAGGGTTTCCAACGCATGGAATGACCTAACCGATCAACCCTCCTGTGTTTCTGCACCCCACAATATATAGGGAGTGAAAGTGGGCTCCACTCACGTGGCCCATTCACTAAATCCCATATAATATTATTTACCATGAGTCCGACTCACTGACTCAGTCCAAATCCGGCTCAGGTCCAACCCAACCAGATTTCTGGTTCGGATCCAATCCGAACTTGCTCATTCTCTTAAGTGTGTGACCTAGCAAGCTCATGGCAACTTGGACACGATTGGAGTCCGACTCCCAATCGATCAGTCGGTAGCGGCTCCTAGCAGAACATGCCAACTCCCAAGTACCAAAGAGTCATGAAGACTTGCCTTTCCAATGCGACTTGTGTTCAAGTCCCTTTTGCCTCACGATATACCTTGTCAGACTATAGGCGAATATTTGTCATCCCTTAAATAGTCCTACTCTCTTCTCGATCCAAGATAAGTGATTCACCCCACTAACTCTTAGTCGATCGCTTCGGTTAACACTTAACCGAGTTATGCATGACCATGCTTTTCGAATCATATCATCCGAGAGGGCCTAGAGAATATCTCTCCAACTGGAGGGGCAAAATCCCGTCTTGGTTATTCACCTCTCACAGCTTGATTCTTAGTTGACCCGAACTTTGCCTTTATAACTGCCCAGTTATGGATCAGCGTTTGACGGAACCTAAGTCGGTGATCCTCAACTCGGACTGTGCAACAACCTCAGGTATAAGGATTACATTGATTGAGATATACAAATGAAAACTGGTTCGTTGTACCTCATATTGGTCAATCTTACTCGCTAAACTCTTTAGCCGAACCTATGTAAGTCGGAATGGCATGATCATGCCCATGACAAGTGGAACCGAGTCATCGAGCTGACTTTCACATTGGTCTAAGTTGTGTGTCCAGCACAACCTCAAAGACCAAGGATATTTAGTACAAACAACATGAATGCATAGTTCCACAACTGAATCACATATTCAATGATACACATCAGATGTTTATACAAGGACAACTTAATATCTTTATGAATACAATGGGAAATATCATCATACATGATTGCCTCTAGGGCATATTCCCAACACAACCCTCATTTGATTTTCGTGTGTCAGCATGAACATGAGGACAATCTACTTGAGGGAGTTCCTCGTCTCAATCGACAAGTCCCAGCGCTGCAAGCACCTGCCCACCAGCGTTGATGTGTTGCTGCTAAAGTACCACCATTGTGGTTTGCCTCCCTTGTTCGTGTATGCATAACTCCATGTTTTCATGTCTATGGTTTCCGTGTGGTGACAGTCTTCGACTTCTTCTTTTATGGAGCACCGAGTTGAATGAAGCTACATTGTCCGCATTCCACAAGGGTTAGTATGCGACACCCCTCAAAAGATCCGATCGGTCGGGGGGGATACTTGTACTCGTTGTGCAGTGGGAGCGAGCGTGGGACAAAGGTGGGATACTCGCTCGACGGGGTTGAGTGACAGTGAAGGGGACTTGCCTGATCATGTCCTATTGACACTGGGTAAGAATGTGTTCTTCTCCGGGCAATATTTATTGGGATTCTTAATTTCCTTTTAGTCCTTGAAGCGTGTGAAAGATTGCTGATCAATTGTTTGCTAGCAAAATGACACTCAAAAAGGCTAGAAAAAGGGCACGCTCCTGGGAGGTCGCCTTCATATCTGCTGTTACCTACATGTGGCGGGCGCAGAGTGCCTCACGCGCTATCCTGGCCTTCTCACGTGTGACACGTGGTGGATGCGAATAGGGACGCGGGTCATTTTCCTTTTATTTTTGTATAGTTGAACATGAAAACTATGATATCTTTCAAACGGAGAGTCCAAATTTGCTAGTCACTTCCAGATCTTCAAAACTAGATCCATTGTTGATATGTTTTGATAAGAAAAATTCTCATACTATTTTTTATGCGTTGGTGGTACTGCCTTTTGGTCTAGTGCACGGTGCCTACGGTTGTAATGCATGACACGGTGTCCTGGCAGTGCACTACCTTGTTATATTGTGTTGCACTGCCTAAGATCGCAGTGCACTGCACGATGTCCTGGTTGTACACCGTCCATGCACTGCCTTGTTGTACTGCGTTACACTTCGTAAGGTCACAATGCACTACGCGATTTTCTAACAGTGCACCGTTAACACACTGCCTTGTTATTCTATGTTGCATTGCCTTAGTTCACGGTGCACGGCCTAGTTTCCTAGCAGTGTACTGCCTTCACTCGTAGTGCATTGCGCGGTGTCCAGGTAGTGCACTGCGTACTGACTAGGAAGTGCACCATCCATGCACTGCCTTGTTGTACTGCGTTGCACTGTCTAAGGTCGTAATGCACTGTGTGATGATCTGGCAGTGCATGGTCCATGCACTGCCTTCTTATATTGCGTTGGACTGCTTTCAGTCAACACTACACGAGTTGCACCACTCGTGCATTGCCTTATTGTGAACTTCCTTTGATCGCGTGCACTGCATGAGCAGCTACCGTGCTGCCGGAAATACGCGCTCTTCTGAGTGGCCAGAAATACGCGCGGGTGAATTTCCACACACCACGTGTCGGGATACCATGCGTCCGAAAATACGCGCGCTGCCAAGCTGCCGGAAACATGCGCGCTATGGCCGAAACACACGCTTCCTAGAGAGCGTGCTCCTGCTAGTCGTCCAAAAAAAAATTTGTTGTTTACTCATGAGCTTGTTACTTTGCGGCTCGAAAAAGAACTCTACATGATGCTTGTAAATATTGCATGCCCTAAAATAAATAGTACTATATCAAATTTTGAACCTCCTAATTTTCTAGATACAGATTCGTATTATTTACAGTGGCTGCAATATATTCAGTTATACTCTACAGTAACATTTTTTTTACTGGAATTTAATATTCTGGATCTTGAAAGTCTGATAGGAAGTATAGAGGTAAAAACACACAAAACATCTACTAGATATACGAGGGGTCACCTTATGAGTTAAAACCTTTGAGGCATATATTCTGTATGACCCAACCAATCCTATAATCAATATTAGTTCACCTCAAGTTGCATTGTTTATTTATTTGGATCAATATTTTGTGTGTATGATCATAGTACTTAACAAGATTTCATTCCACATGCTTGTTACTTATGATTATTACCATTAGGATTTCTAGCATGCGGTTCTCTGCTGAGTCATTCAAACTTTTGTTTAAATTTTTTGGGAACACACAGCCAATTTGCAGAGCAAAGGAGCCTCATAAAGTGGCGAATCTTTGCATGAAAGTTGGTGATAACAAACTATAGTTCTCCGCACTGCTTAGAGTTATTCTGCTATGATGGCCTCGAACAATTTGCTACATTACCAATCAGCAAATATGTATTTATTTTAATAAAAGTGTCTGTTGCTTGTTTTTGCTGGTTCGAGATTCCAACTTAGCCACTTTCTATACAACAGGTTTATGTTGCCTGCAGATTTCCTAATGGAACTAACTAACTGTATAGCTACTGCAGATTCACATTCTTTCTTTTTTCTTTTTCCAGTATACACTATATTAACAATCCATTCTCTTTTTTAGGAGCTCCAGGATGAATAAGTTGGAACAAGCGAAGGTTTCAGGGATTCATACTCCGCAAAGGGTAGATAGTCATATTCTTGTAGCTAGTTATATGTTCGTAGGTGATCTGAACTACGAAATGGTTGTAATAATACACGATAGTCATATATGTTCTCGTCTGAACTATGTCCTGATTGTAATATATATTCTAATTATTGTTATTTCTGAAAATTAATGTTATTTTTTATTTTCTTATTAAAATATTGGTTATTTACTTCTACTGGACATTTGAAACAAGTGAAATGCTAGTTGGGCTCTTAAAAGGCCAGGGCCCTAAAAATATTAGACTAGAATGATGTGTAATTCTGAATTTTTTTTTGAAAATTAAGAATAAATAAGAAGTAAAAAGGCCAAATCCTAAGAAATAAAAATTTTATAATGTTGAGCCTAGCCCATGTATCTCACCTGGATTTCACAAGAAAAAAATTAAAAGGCCGGAATTATTGGGCTCAGCCCATGTAGAATACCAGACTAGACCGGGCTGATTTCGATCTAGAACCTGCCACGTAGGATCAGCCATGTTGGATCTGACGTGGACATGACAAATTACCCATGACCAAAATTTTGGTCATGGACACTATGACAATCTATTTTGGCCATAGCAGTCCATGACCAATTCAAAAAAGGTTCTTAGTTGTCTATAGTGACCCTCGCTATGTGACCTACTATTTTTCCTCATAGAGGTAATAGATGAATTACTATGACCTTTATATGTCCAATATTTGGGGTCACTAGTTAACACATTTCTTCTAGTGAACATAAGGAGATTATATCATATAAATATCCATAGTTTTGTTAACTAGAAGCTAAGAAATAATTGTTGTTGCAAAGGCATGTTGGCTCATGTTTTAGAATGTTAGAACATTTGAGAATATGTAAAACAAGCCAAGATCTCTTTGTTGCGAAATAGCTTTTGTCAACTAAGGTTAAGGTAAGGGGTATATAATCTACAACACAATAAGTTGCATAAGAACAAACAGACAAGCAAACATTGCATAATTTAACAAGAAAAGTTTTTGTCCCCCTGATTTTTGCATTCTGGACAAATAATCAGGATTGCTAAACTTGGTATGTTATGAATTGTCTATCCTCCTCTAAATATTCAAAATATGATTCACTTGTTTGGGGTATCTATAGTATCATAAGATGTGTTAATCCTTTGTCAATATATTGCTTCCAACTTTGCTTCTCAATTTGCCTTTGGTTATCAACTACTGTTACATCCATACCGTCAGGGTTGTTTGTAAGCCGATGTGATCTATCCGACTCCTTGTAAACCGACGCGGTATTGTTAAGGATGTTCTTTATTTAGAATCCTTTCACACAATGTGGAGTTTCTATTCTCTATCTATTAATGGTTTAGCGCATCTAGTTGTTATTTTAATCCCAAAAAATGCGGAAAAAAAATATTTTATACATATGTATTTCGACACTCCTTTTTAGTCATGTGTGATATGGTAACTATCTTATTTTTTCGACATATTCATGCTAACACATTCTTGTTGTCACTGATGCATAAATCTGAAGTTTTTTACTTCATCTTCAAATTATTTTGGGCTAAATACATAACTTGTGTTGATTTGATGCTTGTGAGTGCAATATGTTCAATGCTATCAATCTAATTCTCCAAATGGTTATGGTTATCTCTATTGTATTTGAGTTGTACTACGATCATATCAATGTCATATCCAAGTATCTTTGGCAATCTAAACATTTCTAATGAACCATGATGGAATATCATAGGATTATCATGCTTC
The DNA here is from genome assembly GCA_916181665.1 of Avena sativa. Classification (NCBI taxonomy): domain Eukaryota; kingdom Viridiplantae; phylum Streptophyta; class Magnoliopsida; order Poales; family Poaceae; genus Avena; species Avena sativa. Next base: position 175,734,373 of record OV702295.1, read on the forward strand.
ATATCTTTTTGAACTCCATATCCAATTATCCTTGATATGGGTGAACCTCATCGTTTCATCTTTGATAAATTTGATTAAATGTACGATTTATCATCATTTTTTATCCAAAATCTCTTTGTCTTTTCAAACGGTGATATGATCGACTATGTGAACAAGTCGGCATCTCTTTCTCATTCGAAGGGCCAGATAATATATTCTTCCAGTCAATATCCTCCAACACAAATTCTTGATCTTAAAGTCGTTCTCTCAAAGAGCATTGAGCCCAGAAAGTATTTCGAGCATTTGTTTGTTTATGCTTCCTCATGAACTTGGTATTCTTGGAATATCTTGTTAAATTCATGGTGGTATATCTTGATGATATCCTTGCCTATTCTATAGCAATGGAAGAACATGAAGAAATTCTTCTTGTCATTCTCTCAAGATTTGTGAACACCTTCCTATGTGCAAAGTTCTCGAAGTGTAAATTTCGACTTTTTGAAGTCAACTATATCGGCCACATCCTTCTTCTAAAGGCATCGCTACGAATTCTAAAATCATCAAGTCAAGTGTTGGTCTCCATCATCCTGTAGTTTCCAACCAACTCTAGAGCTTTTCCTCGGTCTGGCAATTTATTGTCGACATTTTGCTGAAGACTTCCTCAAGACTACTAATCTATCTCAGTGAGTCTCAATAAAGATAACAATTATTTTGGTCTTCCTCTCATCAAGGAGCCTTCTGAAACCCTCTCTCTTTATCTTCTATCCTCAATACACCCGATGCCACGAAGACTTATCAGAATTCCTCTATTCAAGACAATGGTGCTTTTCTCGTTCTATCTATTGAACCTATCATCTGTTTCGGTGATATTCCTTCAAGTGCATTAAATATTTGTTTTCTTATGAAGCTTCATGAGTTTCTACTTGTCAAGATCATTAGTCTAAATTTCTAAGAGTTGGGTTGCATGATTTTCCTATTCATGTACGGAGTAATGATTTCGGTGTGGATGGAATAGCTACCATACCACTACTCTTATCATTCGCTCTTGTACATTGAATTGGTGGGTTAATGTGATTCCACTCATTCCAAGGAAGTTAGAAGTGGCCTTTATACCTTGAGACATTTACTTATGTCTTTGTTTTTTCGGGGAGTTCTCTCAAAGAACATAATGAATAATCTCTTGTTGGTGGTCCTGTCTAGTTCAAGATGGAGCAAAATCTTCAGCAATAATGGTCTAAACCAACACAAAATCTTTCCCTAATACTCTTCATTCTGCTGGTGCTCGACATCGTCAAAGAAGATGGATGGAAGATATATCTGACTTCAATTGTCAAATGCTCTCTCTCTTGGTAAAGCCAATTATTGTCGATGCCTTTAATATCAAAATCTATCGCAATAACCTCATGGTTAAGGAAATCAACAAGCATCTCTACAATAAACTCTAGATATCTAACATTCAACTTCAACCTTAGGTTTTCCACCATAAACTTGTGTTCTCTTGAAGAATAAATTCACGCACCTCAATTGTGTGATTCTTTGGTTCTTAACGGTGCAAGAAGAATCTAATCCGAGAGTTTCTTAATTCAATCTTATTCCATAGATATCAAGGAACTCTGTTGTTTGAATGCAATATTGTTTTCGAACTTCATTTCTTAAATCTATGGGAAGATACAATGATATTTTCATAATAGTTGATAACTTCTTCAAATTCATTCTTTTCTTTTGTCAAATCAAATAATCATCCTCCCTTGCATCTTTTGATCTTGAATCCAAATGATGTGTTTTCTTCCTCTCCTTGATATATTGTCCTTCCATAATCCTTTCAACAAGTTGTTCTTTTCCTTTATCGTGTTCCTCAAGATCACCTGAGCTATGTTCATCCTACCTTCCTTGTTTCACAATAATCCTATAGTGCTTAAAGCCCTTTATCTCGAAGAAGCAAAATTCATGACTCGCAACAAGTCTGTAAAGTTTTGCAAGGTGTAGTGGCTGCACAATTCCATTGATAAAGCTACTTGGGAATGTGAGGATCACCTTCGTTCCGAGCACCCGCCACTATTTGAGTCTTTTTCTTTTTCCTAGGAATCTCGAGGTGTGATTCTTGTTAAGTGGGGGAGAGTTGTAGAATCCCAAATGTCTAACATTAATGATATATGGTTTCAATCAGTATAATTCTACCTATGAATAATAATTAATGCATCACCATAATATCATGCTCATGCCACAATGCCACATTGGATTTGAGTATCATATTAAAACCTTTTATTTGGTTCCTCTCATATTACTTTTGCCTTATTAATTATATTTGGTTCTTGATATATTGTAGTTGGTTTTTTGATATATTGTTTGATGCCCAAGTTGAGTTGGGTATATCTTTTCAATTCACTCTACCCCTAACCTTCCATCATATCTTGTCCAATTAATCTTCTCTCTAATTCTACCACATGCATGATAATGGGTTCATTTTATTTTGAATTATGGTTTTCGACCTCAAACGCAATTGAAGAATATGGAATCGTTTTAAGATTACCATTGTAGCTACCTATCCTACCTTATAGTACTTTTCACCATCTCCAATCCATCTATGCATGTGCCAATCCCTCTTCTTTCTTCCTCTTAAGCCCATTCATTTTTATTCATCTCTAGTGTCACATGCACTAGTGGTCATTCCTTAGCCACATGATATCAAAAATCATTTTATGTGTTCCCCCCTTTCTTTAAATTCTTTTGGGTTCATGCGTTTGATTGGATTTGATCAAAAAAAAATTAACAAACCTAGATAGCTTCTATCGACTCTTTTCATGCTTGGGACACACAACAACTCCACACACCCACCTCCTCTCTTTTTATTTTATCATGAGCCGATGCGTGCTTGTGCTTTTTCATGAACAAGTGCCACCATCATATCTCTCTCCACCTAGCTAAAACCAACAACCCTCTAAACCTCAACCAGATCCCGGATGCGCCCCCTCCCTGGTATGACTCAACGCAACGTTGAGGCTGCCCACGTCTTATTTCTATCCTTCCCATGCAAACCCGTGATTACCAGATCCCATAACTGTCGCATGCTCCCTCTCTTCATAAATCTACCACCCAGCTGTTGTCCACCCCATCATCCTTCCTCCCTGATCGAGATCTGGGGAGGCACCATCTTCCTCTCCACAAAAACATTCTTGCCCACTTAACCCTAGATGCCGTCTAACTGGCTCCCCACTGTTTCCCTGCGAGCCACCGAGTCCCGGAGATCAGCGTGTAGCTGGTACACATGCTCGACCACCTGTAACGAGGAGGATGTGACCTGAGCTGAGAACGCACGCCCCAGACCCCTGCGCGGCTGATGAGTCTAAATTTGAGGATATTTACGTCTTTTTTTTCATAAGTAGAGTAGGATTTTAGTATTTTACTGTCTTTGCGTGCACCTTTTGTCCTTGTTTTAATAGAAACCCAAATTACTAAGTCTCATATGAACATATCTATTGAGACTATCATACTATGTCGTAATATGTTATTTTTAAGTGATAAAAGTCATTTAATTGATTTATCTTCACACCCGGAGCAATTGCTTATGTAGAGGACACAAGGCACTTAACGACTACTAGTAAGAGCGGAGCCCTCCCATACCGTACGCCCGTATTGTGCGGCATGCGTCCGCTTCGTCAAATACTTCCACCCTCATGAAGACGGATCTAAGATCCAATATTCAAAGAAACCTTTAGCCACGAAAAACCACACCAGAATGGGATCTGGAGGAGGAACATGGAGAAGGGAAAATGCTTGCTGCCTCACGAATGATTGGAGGACAAAAGCATCATCCCCTTCATCATCAACTACTATATCACCGTCACCATTACTACCCTCATCTTCCATCCATTAGAGCTTGTTATAATTCTAGATTCAATTGTGGTTTGCACTAGATTAATTCCCATACTTTTATCCGTACTCTTAGGGAGATGGATAAACCATAGCATTATTATGAAATGAAATAAATATTATTTATTACTTGTGTCCATGATCTATTGATCTATTATGTGTGTTTATTCTCTCTTCTTTAGATGGTATGTGTAGTCAACCACATATCATTTGCCTTCGGGTCTAAAGAAGAGGGTGTCTGCAGTCCCTGGATTAATCCTCCGAGAATCCCTGTTCCCATGATCCCATGATCAGTCTGTCGTGGCACATAAACGACACGTATCAAAGTAAACACCCATTACTTAAGCGGATAAAATTCATACCTCAATTTCCATTATGGTTACATCCATCATTATTAGCGGCTCTTTAGTACAGCGTCGAGCCTAAGCCATGCCGTAACCTACAGGCAGCTGACTGGGAAAACGTCCTAGCTCGCATAACCGATAATGTCACCTTCCTATCCGTTTCGTTTTCGAATCTAACCAAGTGAATAGCCAGGTACAAAGCCTGTGAGTACATGGAATGTACTCGGAAAGCACCTTAAGAGACAAAATAAAGGAATATGCAATATGGTAGTAGGAGGGCTCCGTGAGAGGTTCTTTTCTAAAATAGTTTCTCGTGTAGATATATCATGTCTATACCTTTGTTGAAAACTTTTGTAAAACATTTTGGAACATTCAAAAAGTTTTGGAAAAAAATTAGGATTGGGTCACCCTATTTCAACTCCACGGTTCGCCATTGACCGACTTCTTCCTCTTCGGAATTCTGCCAAGGTAACCCTGTTGCGAAACTCTTTCTTTCTCAAAAATCCTTTTTAAAATTAAAACCAACACCGCTCTACAGCAACCTTGACAACCGTCCATTACCGCGGACATGGCTATTCGAATAGATTTACACTCTACAGAGGTTGCACACTTTTCCCACACCATCCGGTTACCCTTCCTTGATCTACACCAATCATGGGTCGAGTAATCGGTCAAAACCATAAGGATGCCCACTATGGAATAGGCCCTACCTATGAGTTGTTACCCTCAACACCAGGATTTTAGGATCCATGGACAAACCAGAGTGCATTGCGACTCATTGAGAGTGGGCACTTTCAATGAGTGGCTCATAGTATCACCCGACCGCCTACAAGGAAGGTTTGCACCACATCGAGATCATTGTAGCAACCGATGACCCATTTTGTAAGGGAAGCCCGACATTCTAGGGAGATGATCCTTGCAATAGTTGTGGGGAATCCCGTACCAGTGTAGAAAAACTTAAAGTCAAGCCCCGTCCTATTCAAGGGTAATGTGGTTGCATGGGTTACTTGTTCTAGAAAAACTGCAAAGAAACGGGTTTGTTTTCATAAACATTTTTTCCACTTCAGTATCCTTTGTAAGACAAAACATTTTATTTCTCAATCTTCCCTTGGTAGGTCAACCTCGCCAAGGTTTTCTCGTAAAATTTATTTATAAACTTTTTCTAGGGTCTTCCCATCCTATAGTTTTGTTTTGGCTAAAGAGAGGTCTCCAAGGGGGATGGTGTCATACACCACATACTTTACTAGAGACAAGTAGGTCTCATCAAAGGGTTTAGAGGAGCCAAACCTTCACCACATATAAATCAACGTATAGTAAAACAATGCAAGATTGCATAAATAAGTAGATAAAAGAAGCATAGCTAAAATAGTATCACAAGGCTTATGGGAAAGAAGGTGGATTGCCTATGACCAGCAATATGGCATTATTTCCCTAGACTTCTTCTTATAAAACCATAATGGTAAGGTGAACCTTTCTTCTCATTGTCAACAAAATCGCAACTATTGTTGTCGAGGATCACACGTGCAAGCAAACATACAAAAACCATCACATTACATAAATCAGGTAAACAATAAAACAAATGCTTCAGTAGGTTTTGAGGAGTTGGTTTTGGAAACATTGCAAAAGCTTCAGTTGCATTTGTGGAATTTGCGTTTCAGATTTAGGTGCCAAAAGATAACTATGGGTTTTAATGCAAAGGCCAGGTTCTCTATGATACCAATATACAAAAAGGATATCATCACGTAGGTATTGTATTAACAAAGCCAACAAAAGTGGTTTAACTATTCTAGCAATTTTCTTTAATTAGTTGTGGATTTTCTAGTGAAATATGCCCTAGTTTTCTAGAATAATTCATTAGAAATTATATATCGCTCAAATAAATGTTTCTTCATATATTATTGTAGATATTTAAGTTTATGTTTTTTGAGATTTAGATTCACTTTAATATAATTAAAAGAATGCACTTGGGAAAATCCCAAAGTCAGTTCTGAACACCTTTTTGTATTTTCCACTAGATTTAAACTACATGTCCAAACTATATGAGGTCAAGGTATATGGATAGGTATTATAGATATCTTCCAAAATAAATTGGAATCAACATTTTTGGAGTTGTAAAACAATAAATCATTAGAAATTGGAATCAACATTTATCTAGCGAAACAATCCTGTCCAGAAGAGTTTAATTCACTATAAATTTTTAATGGAACAATAAATCTTCAGCTCCCTGGTTTTGGAATATTATGTATTAACACATCACTGATAGTTGGAATGGGGTCAAAATATTGTATATTTTTACCTAGGGATTTTTTTGAAGTCAGAAGTGAATTGTTTTTGTCATTTTTATATAGGAAAACATATCTCTTTTTGGCATGAGGACAAAGATAGAGGATAGGTACATTAAAAACCTTCCATAAGAAATGGGTTTCACCATATTGGGCTCTGGGAAACTCTCTAAAAGGCTTAATTAGTGACAATGACACAATTGGCTATTTTATTTGCTAGAAAAAACTCTGTACAATTTTTTTTGTCAAATTCTGATGCTTCATGTTGGAGGAAAGGTCCAAGTACATGTTAAAAATACTACCTAGCCATTTGAATGTATTTACTATTTTTGAAATGATTTAAACCAAACAACTAATCTTGTAGATATGGAAGAAAACGAAAAAGAAAGAGGGGAAGAGTCTATCAGGACAAAATCAACAGATCCGAAAGGATTCCGCAGCAGGCCGGCCCAGGAATATGCTCGTGGGTGCATGCTAGATGCTGCCCAAAATGAAGGGTTGCCACTACTAGGAAAACAACATTTAGTGGCGCACCTGAAAACATCATCTGTGGCGCACTAGCAGTGCGCCACGTGCCTTGCGCTACGGCTATCTCTCAGCCGTGGCGCACTGCCTAGTGCGCCATGGTTGTGTAGAGATAGGCGTAGCGCACCAGCTAGTGTGCCACGGCTATGTGGGCAGGTGCGCTATGCCTACGATCTTCTGTGGCGCACTTCCTAGTGCGCCACTAAGCTTCTATAGTGCGCTTTAGGTGTAGTGCGCCACAGAAGGTAGATCATGTGCGCCACAGGTGTGTTTTTTGTTTTTTTAATTTTCGAGCCAGATTATATACAATATTACAGCAGATATACACACACAAATACAAGATATACAATTATATATATAAATACACAATATGAAAAACAAGATTGAAACAAATACATATAGATAAGTCTCATACATGAATACATAGTATAAGTTACATTGTTTCGATCAAGTTACAAAGTAGTAGTTGGTGACATGCGAATACATGTGTCGATCGAACAAGTTAGACCTCAGAAGCTCGCGTAGACATCTAAACTAGCTAGACACAAACGCGTGATAAACAACCAAAGAAGATAAGCATGATCACCGCCGCGACGAAGGTGTAGGTCTTCATCCGGTTCCTTGTCCTAAGTCCCGCTTGATAGCGCGTGTATCTAGCTTCTGCCTCCGCCATAGTGTTGTACCCTTTGTAGCTATTGCCGCTGAAACGGTGCACCTGTCTCTGGCAGTCTTCCCAATCATCGTAGACTCCGGGAACCCGTCCCTTGTACACGACGTACCACGTCATCTACAAGTTGACAATAATAATTAACCGATGATTGGAAAAACATGTATAATTAAAGTCGCATATGAAGATACACTTATAGAAAGTACTCCTAAATCAAAAAGAGCAAACTCAAAAAGCATGCCTCATATATAACTAGGTTGTTGGACACAGGAATATGCTATGATGGAACCGTACGCCAAGTAGGATGCACAACACCTGGACTTGTGCATAGCACAAGGCGTACAATCCCATCGTAGCATATTCACATATATAGTGTGCCACGACATTTCAATCATCGGCATTATTCTCGAAAAAGACCAAAGTAGCTCGAAAAGAATGCCTCATATATAACTAGCTAGGTCGTTGGACACAGGAATATGCTATGACGGAACGGTTAGCCAAGTAGGATGCACAATTCCTGGACTTGTGCATATCACAAGGCTAACTATCCCGTCATAGCACATTCACATATATATTGTGCCACGACATTTCAATCATCGGCATATTCTCGAAAAAGACAAAAAAAACTCGAAAAGAATGCCTCATATATATACATAGGTCGTTGGACACAGGAATATGCTATGATGGAACCGTGAGCCAAGTAGGATGCATAAGACCTGGACTTGTGCATATAACAAGGCTCACAATCCCATCATAGCACATTCACATATATAGTGTGCCACGACATTTCAATCATCGGCATTATTCTCGAAAAAGACAAAAATAACTCGAAAAGAATGCCTCATATATATACATAGGTCGTTGGACACAGGAATATGCTACGACGGAACAGTCAGCCAAGTAGGATGCACAATTCCTGGACTTGTGCATATCACAAGGTTAACTATCCCGTCGTAGCACATTCACATATATATTGTGCCACGACATTTCAATCATCGGCATTATTCTCGAAGAAGACAAAAATAACTTGAAAAGAATGCCTCATATATATACATAGGTCGTTGGAAACAGGAATATGCTACAATGGAACGGTGAGACAAGTAGGATGCACAAGACCTGGACTTGTGCATATCACAAGGCTCACAATCCCATCGTAGCACATTCACATATATAGTGTGCCACGACATTTCAATCATCGGCATTATTCTCGAAAAAAGAGTAAGGACAAAAAGAAGGACCAAAGTGAGCAAAGGACCAAAGAGTAAGCAAAAAAACCAAGCATTGATTGATATATAATAATAATAAGCAAAATAAGTAAGCGATGATTCATAAACCTAATAAGATAAGTACACTTGTCCACACACACACAAAGGTCATCTATAGTTTGTAACTACAACTAGGCCAACATCAAGCCTTCTGGCTCGGCTTAGGGAACGGGAGGACGCCTTGTCTTGTCATGAACTTCCTATAGTCACCCTACATCTCTAGGCGATCTTCTATGTCACGGTTATTCGGGATATTTCCTCCGTAGAAGATCCCCCCGAAGTCATGACATCAGGAAAGATGATTGCCCCAAACTGCTGCTACATGCGATATATCTCTTGTCTAATATCTGAATCATTGATCTTGGCCTTTGCTTCGGCCCACTATTTGAGATGATCCGGCAGCGTAGAATTCTGCTGGTCAAGTAGGAACGCCCTCATGTGATGGAGTGCGTAGTAGGCTTCCTTCTTACTGTTTTCCGGATGCTTCACGTAGGGGAACTCCGTTACGTGGTTGAAGACGTGCCTGCCGAACTTGACCTTCGTACGCATGAAGGTGGTGCCTTCCGTCGAGGCAAAGCCAGTGAGAGCATCATCCAGAACTTCCTTGATCTTGTCGTAGTTTTTATTCTTTTCTAGACTCCCCAAGTCGAAATACGTGGCGTGGGAATGCTTCGGCGATAAGGAGATGAGCGAGTAGTGTTCATCTCTACGCAAAAAATTCAAATGGAATGTGTTGGAAAAATAATGATGATGATCTACTAAAGCCAATCGACGGTGGCGAGTGAATAACGATTTACTCGGGAAAGGAAGGCACGAGAATGTATTCCTTTGTCTTGTTCGCCACGAGGATTTTTTTTAGGTACGAGGCCACGATACGTCGTTCGGCGAGGGAACCCAAGAAGCCGTCACGCATGTAGTAGAGGTCCACTATAGCGATGACCGGTGTGTTCTCTCTAATGATCTACATGGCCAGGCTGAGAGAAAACAGACGGACCATGGTATAGTGCAGCAGGTTTTTTCTTTGTTATCTCCACAAATCACTCACATGGACAGGGTTTTTTCTTTGTTTGACAGGTCAAAGCTGCTGGTGATAAATGAATTACAGAAATGCATTGTTTTCATATACAAGTTGGCTTGCAGACCCAAAATGATAAAGAGAGATAGCTAGAACAAATTTGGTCAACATGCTAACATGCTACCAGTTGGTGTACGCCACACAGGCATAATGTTCATCTCAGAAGCATCCACACAGGATTAACATTTCCTAATCAGATTAGGAAATTCATCAGCGGCCTGTCTTGTTGCTGCCTCTTTCGCTTCTTTCCAGGCTTAGGACAATCTTACCAGTTTTTCAGCAACTCTTCCACTTCTTCGCTGCTCCTACGCTCTGGGATTCCTCGGGTCTCGAATTTGCCATCGAACAGGTCTCCACATTTTCTCCATGGATCATTCTTGCCGAGCCACCTCCGGTGCGCCATGAACACGGTTTTCGATGACCCTGGATCTTTCTCTAGTTGGAGATGGCTTGTGTTATCCATGCACCTAACGCATGCGCAGAATCCTTGGATAACCTGCCTCGAGATTTACCCGCAACCTGGATAGTCTTGCACCGTAGTGACCAACGCGACTCTCATAGTGAAATAATCTTGTGCGACGGCGTCGTAAGTATTGGCTCCAGATTCCCATAACGTGGCTAGCTCCTCTTTCAACAGCCCGAGATACAGATTGATGTCGGTACCAGGTTGTTTCGGCCCTTGAATTAGCATACTCATTTGTATGTACTTCTTCTCCATGCACAACCATGGAGGGAGGTTGTACATCCATACAAACACGGGCCAAGTGTTGTGCGTGCTCCTCTGGCTACTGAACGGATTGAGTCCGTCGGTGCTCGCACCAAGCCTGATGTTCCTCGAATCTCCACCGAATTCTGGGAATTCGAGGTCCAATGCTTTCCACTGGCTAGCATCTGAAGGGTGCGTCAGCAACTCATCCTTTTCGGGGTCATCATCATCATCTCCTGGCTTCTTCCTTTCCGCATGCCATCGCATGAGCTTCGCTTCCTTAGGGTCCGCAAAATAGCGCTGCAGACGAGGAGTGATAGGAAAGTACCATACCAGTTTTGAGGTGCTTTCTTCCCTTTCTTGTCTCGACTCACGCCGCACATCGGATATGTGGTTTTCTACGCGTCCTCGCCCCGATAAATGATGCAATCGTTGATGCATATGTGATATCTAACATGCGGTAGATCGAGAGGACATACGATTTTCTTGGCGTCCTCGATACTAGTTGGACATGTGTTCAATTTGTGCCAGAATGCCATCATATCGTCGCAGCTTGCGTCGCTCAATTTTTGTTTTGCCTTCATCTCCATATCCTTGAGAGTTACATTCAACCGGGTATCATCGGGCCTGCATCCTTCATACAATGGAGTAACCGCGTCTTTCTCAAGTTGCGCAAGCTTGGCTTTCTCTCTAGTGGCAGCCCTGGCGTTACTCGTCTGCTTGAGAAGCAGCTCTTGCACATAAGGGTCCCGCACCCAGCCTGACATTGTTCCATCGTCGTCTGCTCCTCTGGAATCTAGATCAACATCATCTCGGTCTGCTCCCGCACCTTCACCATCTCTAGGAGACTCTTCATCATATCGCCTGTTCTCGCCATGATGATGATCATCGTCATGTTGGCCAGCTTCACCGTCTCCATCATCTTCGTCATCGCTTATCCAACAAGTGTATCCATCCATGAAACCATGGCGGAGCAGGTGCGCCTGCAGATTCCAGGAATCTGGGTCGATCACCCATTCGAGTTTGCATCTTCTACACGAACATCTTATATCCGTCTTGTTATTTCGTATCATGTCGGCCGTCGCACATTTCAAAAATCTAGCCACAATGCCTTCGCTCATTACGCGGACCATTTTTACCTGCACGGTGTACACGGTACAATTAGAAGTCTACTAGAACCACATAATGAATGCATGCATGCAGTGGTCGATAGAAAATTTGGGCATGACCTATCCTAAAATTAGGACCTTTGGGAAATGTCAAAGTCTTGCCAAAATGGAAATGAATCAACATTTTGGCAAAACAAATGGCAACTTATGAGCATATCATCATCGATCCTCTCCATATACACACATGCATGATCATCATCGATACTCTCCATATACACACACATATGACCATCGATCGATCCTCTCCATACACACATCATGAGCATCGATCATCTACATACATATGAGCATATCATCCATATACACATGAACACATCCTTACATGGACAACTTACCGAGATGAGAGACCGATCACGAGAAAGATGGAAAGGAGAGGTGTGCGCGTCGACCGGAGAAGGAGATGAGAGACCGGAGACCTTCCTCTATTACTTATGTAACATCCAAGGCAAGTTCTACATGCTAAAAATGGTGAATGGGTGGAGAAATTGAGGTGGGAAGTGTGGGGTGGTGGATGTGGTCACACATGTGCACATAAAGTGCTATCAAAAAAATCGACACATCAGTGGCGCCCTCTGCCCTAGTGCCCCACAGGGAGTAGGAACATCCGTGGAGCACTATGGCATGTGCGCCACGGATGTTCCTACTCTCTGTGGCGCACAAGGCAGAGTGCGCCACGGATGTGTCTGGCCGTTTCACAGCACAGGGGGGCTTGCTATTAGGCGTAGCGCACCCCCCCATGTGCGCCACGGTTGACACAAACAACTGTAGCGCACCTAGCCTATGTGCGCTACAGATGTTTGGCGTGCGGCCAACAAGGCCCTGGCCCACACATATCTGTGGCGCACTATGGTCATGTGCGCCAGGGTTGTTCTAGTTAGTAGTAGGGCACTGCCCATAGGTGAGCCACGCCTGTTTTAGCCGTGGGGCACTTCAACCATGTGAGCCACGGATGTGCTGATTACCTATAGCCAGTTTCCTAGTAGTGTGCCCCTGCACGAAGTCCAGTTATCAGCCAAGGGGAGAGGGAAAGGGTACCAGGCGACTTGGGTCATTCGATCAAGACGAGATCCACGACCCGCACGTCTTATACTACCTCTCTCAAGGGAAACAGTGGCGGAACCCTAGCACAAGGATGAGCAGGTCGAGGGGACTCACCGGAGGGTGCGGCAAGGTCGCGAGATGGCGGAGGCAGGTGCTATCAATGTTGGGGATCCCAAGGATGAGAACCGGTGGTGACCTCGGTACAGAGACTGGTTCGTACTTTCCTCATGATGGAGCAAGGTCGGATGCTCTCCTACGATGCTTGTGGGTGCACCATTGAGAAAGGGAGTGTGATGGGTTAGGTAGAGGAGGCCGAGGAAGTGACATGCATGTACTCAAAGGAGGTAGATGGGCAAGGAGGAGACCACGGGAGCATGAACTCAACCATGGCTGAGGGGGCGAGTTCCTCCTTCTCTAGGGAAACAGAGAGGGATAGAGGGACTGAGCTTCTGGGAAAGGATGTAGGAGAGCAGGTGAGTGAGTGAGGAATGTGGGAGAGAGGGATAGAGGCAAAGAGAAAGGTTCTATGGTGTGCAAAGTACATTTTGGACATGTGGGAGGTGGTGAGCACTTGCTGGTTGTGTTGGGCAGTGGGGATGAGTCATGTTGTGTGCTCTGGTCATTTAGAAAGTGGGGGGCGTAGTGGGGTGCTACTTCAATGAAATAAAGGCAGGAAATGAGACGTTGCTGTCTCCCCTTCCTCCAAGCACAAGTGGACAAGAGAGAGGGGCTGGGCACTATAGTGCTATAGTGCCATGACTAGGGAGGGTGTTAGGGTTGTTTTGGGGGATCCTTGAAAAGATTTTAGAAAGTTTGGAGGGGGTTTGCTAGTGGTTTTTGTAATATGATAGGTTTTGACTAGAAGAAGGATCATGTGACAAAATCAATAAGTTGGACATGAATAAGTGATCCAATGATTTGGAGATGTAGGTATGGTCAAGATACATTCCCTTGATTTATTTTAGATTTTTTTGAAGCTTTTAGATCATTTTATTAGCAATCATTCAAAAAGTGCTGAAATGGTTTTTAGGGGTTGATTTGATATTTTTGAATTTGACAAGTTTGGTTTTTGGTTTGAGAAGGCTTCAAATATGAATTTACACTTTGGAGAATTTTCCTAGAATTTATTGAGAAGGAAAGGTATTTTTAAACAATTGTTTCTTATTTCTTACATTTAAGAAAAAGGGCAAATAGAAATAATAAAATCTTCCAAAAATATTTATCTTTGAAGTGGGAAGATAGGAAATAATATATAGGCCTCAAATGTGCCTTTAATTGGAAGAGTGATTTGTATAAAGACAAACTTTCTTTTATCGAAGGAGTTTTGAAGTTTATGGAAAATAAAAGAATTAAATAGTCCTAGGGCCACAATAATTAGGGAAAAACTTTGATAAATTTTTATATCCAAGCTATATGATGTACACTTAGTGGATACATCATTGGCAGCCTTGGGTTTTGAAAATGAAAGTTGATTTTGGAAGAAATCAAGATATTAGGGATCTAGGGATGGAGTATTTTATTACTATGAAATCATTAATGAATTACGGATCTCAAGGTCCACGTTAGGTCATGGTGTATATGGATAGGTATTTAAAGTTGGGTAGGTAATCATGGTATAAAGATTTGATCTTGATCAAGTTTAAGGGTGCCATAGAATAGTATTTTATAGTCTCCAAAACCATGATGGTTTAAGAAGCACAAGGGTATATTTGATACAACAGAAGTATGGGTTTATGGACCAAGTTTATTAGATGACTAGAATGCAAATATTTTGTCAAGAGAAGTGGCGATGTGATCTTCAGCAAAAGTAGGCTTCATGATAATACTTGCAAAGAAAGAGTATTTTATTGCATGCAAACCCATCAAGAACAAGTGGGTCAAAGGGTGATTTGGGCAAATATAAGAGTGCTATTTTATAAACCTTAAGATGGTCTACAAGATGGTTCAAGTGCTTTTCCAAAAATGCACAAGGGTTCAGAAGAGGAGGGACTCAAAGATGTGATGTTGATAACAATTCCAGACATAGTCATTTTGGTAGCTTTAGGGTTTTCGACTATGATACAAGGGGAGATAATTTTGGGAGGTTGCATGGTTCCAGACTCATCATTAAGTGGATGATGTTGATGATTAGATTGAGTAGAAGGGATCCATGCTTATAGTTGGTATTTAGTGAGATGGAAATGAACATAAGGGATTAACTCAAAGGGATCCGTTTTAGGGAATTAGAAGATCACCTTAGTGATTAGAGCTAGCTCAGGCTTAGTACACTTGGTTAAAATTTGTGTTCCTTAACCTAGTTGGTTCTTAGAGGATGAGCTCCGAGAGTGGCTCGGGCTACTTCCTAAGAAATCAACACATTAGTAGATCCAGACAATTCATCAAACAACAGATCAAGGCAAATCATCTTAACCAACAATCTCAAACTAATACTGAGGTTATCATCAAGCCTAGCTTGAGGTAACCATGGGTATTTTGAAGCGTTTGATTTTTGAATTAGATTAGGCCATTGGTGCTTTTACCAAGAGTAGAGTTCAAAAGTTTTATAAAAGGTATTGTAAAACCTAGAGGTGAGAGTAGTTAGAAGTACTCTCTTGAAAACATAAGGAGATTATATCTTATAGATCTCCGTAATTTTGTTAAGACAAACTAGTAAAACATTTGTTGTGGAAAGGTCATCTTGGCACTAGTTTTGGAAATTCTAGAATATTTGAGAATATAAAAAATAAGCCAAGACATCTCTTTTGTTAAATATGTTTTGTTAAAAGGGGTTGAGGTAAGGAGTCACTACAAAAAAATTGCTCGCTAGTGTCGTTTTTTAACGACCATGGGTTTTTGGCCCATAGATCTATGACCATTCTGAACTATCTGGTCATAGGGAATTTGGGAGGGTCCAAACCTTAAAAAATAACGACCAATTTAGCCTAGAAGGTCATAATATCCTAACATTGAATGGTCATAGATGGATAAAACCTCTGAAATTGAAACTGAAACTGACTAGCGGGACATAGTTGCTAGTGCAACCTAACTATTGGACGCATTTGACTAGTGGGCTTAGCTCAAAATAAAAATTAGAATGTTCAATACAAAGGACAAGGACCAAAAACAAAAAGGTCGATATGTTGGGATTGGTCCATGTAACTATTTAGAAATGACATGGAAAGTAATATAAATATATGTTGAATTGTTGGGCTTGGACGATATAGATGGTTAAACTGGACTGGGCTAAAAAAATTCTATGACAATTTGATTTGGTCGCAGATTTGCCACGTAGGATCAGCAACGTAGGATCTGACATGGACAACCAAGTTAGTCAGTGACCAAAATAGATGGTTATACATTCCACAACCATCTATTTTGGTCATAGACGTCTATGACCAATTCAGGAAAAAGGTTGTAGTGTTTAAATAGTGACGCTCAACTTTTGACCAAGTGTTTTTGGTCCCAAAAAGGTCATAGATCGAAAACTATGACCTTTCAATGACCAATATGGAGGGTCATGTATCACCAGATTCCTTGTAGTGAGTATATCATATATTACACTATAATATACATAAGCACAAAAGAACAAGAAAGCAACATTGCTCCACTTAACATGAAAAAGTTATGATCCCCCAAACTTTTGCATTCTGGACAAAAAATCAGGGTTACTGAAATTGGGATATTACAGGATGAAATCCTTTGGACGTGTTTGGAAGTATGCCCGAAGATATTGTGACTAGAAGCATGGATAGCAACCTGCACGGTCGAAGGAGTAACAAAGAGAGATTCGCTAAGATAATTATGATATCCACGGGGATACCCATAATTGCGGTGTTATGTATGGATGACTGCTCTCAGACAACGTGGTGGTTATTTAGAGATGACTCATTCTTGTCTCAACAAACTAGCTTCCTACGAGCCTTGTAGTGAATATCTTATTATGGCTCTCTCCACACATGTGATGACATAAAAATAGGTTATCATAATTATGATTAATTACAACATGCTAGTGGTTTATCTTACATCCCCGATAATGCTTTAGCCCTATTGAGTTCAACCACCATTCCCAATGCTTTTGTTACTTGTTTCCTTTTATCTGTTTTAGTTACTTTTCTGCATTCAACCCAAAAACCTTTCGAACACCATTTACTTGAAATCAAAGGCAACTTGCAAGTATCCTTTGGTAGATAGTGACGAGGGGCATAAAGACCATAACCAAATAGCTCTCTGTGGGTTCGATACTCTTATTTCAAAACTAGCTACAATCGATCTGTACACTTGCAGTCATCAAGCTATTTTCTAGCACTGTTGCCGAGGAGAAAAGTTCTTTTGGTCTTTTTTTAGTTGCTAATTTTACTATTTTTTTACTAAATTTGTTTACTAGTTTCAGGTAAACACCATGGGCAAAAACAGACATATACTTCAGCTATAGGTTGTAAAGAATTCTGGTCCACCCATGGACGCTTATGGATCTTTTGCATGCTAAAAAATTTGCAGGGGACGGTAGAGAAGATCCGTATGAGCTTGTATGGTTCTTTGAAGAAACATGTGGGACTTTTCGTCTTAATATATTAACTGAGGATGAGGTTAAATCTGCTCTTTTTGTTCATACTCTTGTTGATGAGGCTCGTTTTTTGTATATTCAAAGTCCTAAAAGAATCGCTGACTCCTGTGAGAGGTTGGCCTCTTAATTTTTATTTGATTTATTTCCTAGGAAAAAACCCTTTGAGCTAGATGTATGATCACTAATTTTAAAGGTAGACCTGAAGAAAGCTTGCATGAAGGATACATAAGGTTTAGGGGACTTCTTGACCATTTCCCCCATCACAACTTCCCGCCTTTGTTGGTAATACATATTTTATATGAAGGTTTGAGCAATAATAATATAAATGAACTAGAATCATTTACCAATGAGTTGTTTACCAAATTTAGTGTTGAAAGAGCCTGGAATTTGCTAGATACATTACAAAGGATAGAAAACGCTTATTGTGAAGACGAACTTAATGAAGAAAATATTTCGAGTATAATTGTTTGAGAAACTTTCTACCTTCATGCAAAGTAGAAAATATACTTGGAAGTTTCAACCTTGACCCTCATATGATTTTCCAAATCATTAAAACCTATGCTAAGCATTTGCAGATCCGAGAGGAGTGGGAACGCTACACACCGCCCTATAAGATAAAGCCCCCTAGAGCTAGTTCCCAGGATAAGTACTCACAAATGCAAAATAAACTGCTAGATGAGGATGAAACCAACCTTACCAAAAGATTAGAGAGTAAGGGTGAAGGAAAGAATCTAGGTACTATCAAGAAGAACATTGGCATAGTAAAATAACTCTTAGAGCCGGAGATATTTGAGGATGGGTGATAATGGTAAGTAGATAATCTTATGATATAATTACAAGTAAGTCTGATGGTAAGAATAAAAATCATAGAAAATTCCCTTTTGTTTAGGAAAAGCTATTATGTTGGGTTTTGTGACTTAAACTATTCCATAAACATTATGCCTTACATTATTTATGAAGAATTACAGTGTCATCTCGATGAACCAGATCTTGAATCGTCCAAGGTTAGCTTTATGCTTTCTGATAGAACCATGCAGCGGACTCATGGGATTCTTCGTAACCCCTACATCTATGTAGGAGCATTTGTGTACCCTCATGCCCAACAATTTTTGGTTTATCATTTTTACAGATCTATGAATGTTGATATTGATAACAAGAAAAAAAATTTGTCTCTATGGTTTGGGGAAGAAGCTCTAGAGGTTAATTGTAGCCAATTTACAAAGTTCCCTTATGTGAAGAAGATCGAGGTCAAAGAAGAAAGGATTGAAGAATTGGCGGCCATATATTTTAGGACCCCACAATCCGAGATGGAGTGGAGCTTGATATGTAATGATTCACTTCCAAATGATTCTAAAAAATAATATTTGGATAAATACTCAATGCAACACTAGAAATTGAGATTCTCCATAAATACGAATTTGAAGAGTGTAACACCCCAGTTCTAGCTAATATCTTATTTAGGGTTTGATTGTGCATTGCATGAGCATCATATTTTACATTGTGCATCAGAGAAATAAATCAAAGCCACAAACCCTAATATTCCCCCTTCTTTGTAAATATTTCAAATGGTTTCAAATAGTTTGAAAATGGTCAAAAAGTTGTGAAGCCCAAAATGTTACAAGGGCCTCACATTATTTTAAATGTTTTACAAAATCTAAGGCATTTTGAAATGCCCAAAATATTTTTGTATAGGAAAATACAAAAGGGAAATGAAAAACAGAAATTGAAAATGGTTTGCTAAAAAAGAGAGGAGCAGAGCAACCAGGCCGAGCATCCAGCAACCTTATCCTCTTTTCCTTTCCCACGGCACACCCCAGGGCCTAAGCCAGCCTAGACGCAGCCCACCCCGGCAGCGTACCCCTTCGATCCTTCTGTCCGCCTGTCGTCTTCGTCACCGACGACGGAGCAGCTGCGTGGCACCGCCGCCATCGCCCGCCTGCATCACGATTCCCGCCGGCACCGCGGTGCACGCTACCGTCCTAGACGACATCTACAAGTACTCCTTCGCCGCCAAGATGAACCCTAATCCCCTCTTTTGCCCTAATTTCTATCCGGCTGGGAACCTAGCTCGCAGGTGCCGTGGTGTCCCCGACGCCTCCGGCCTCCCCAAGCCATGTCGTGACGCCCAGGAGTTTCGTCTCTTCGCCATGCCGTCCCTCCTCCAAGGAATCGGCCTAACGCGACCGGAATCGACTACAACGACCTCGTCTTCTCGAGCTCCGGCCGCCGCCTACGCCACTGTTTTTGGCCTCCCCGAGCTTTTCTGACCCCATCAACGTGTTCCTGGTGAGCCGCTGAGCATGCCCGTGCTCTTCTCCCTTAACCTCTCGCCTTCTTCCATGCCTGCGTCGTGCGTCTGCCACCGCTGCCGCTCTCCGCCATCGCCGGCCATGTTCCAATGGTCATGCCGCAGCGTCGCCGCCTGTTTTTTGGTCCACCCCGTTGAGCCGCGTCGAACGAGACCAACCTCGAGCCCAGGCGCGCAACCAATCCCCCGATCCATGCTCAACCTGGCAACAATCCCCGTGGTGACATCATGCTGATGTCATCGTGACATTAGCCAACGTGGGTCTGACCCAGTCAAACCCAGCCAGGGACCCACATTGCCTGTGTGGAGGCTAAGGTGGCTAATGCCCCACCTGTCTGTCTCTAGGGCTAGCCCAGCCCTCTGTGTAAAAAGTATATCCACTTTTATTTAACTTAAGAAATGGTTTAATAATTTGTAAAATTGGTATAAAACTTGTAAATTCAATAAGTAATTATTTATAAATTAGAAAAAACAAATAATATATCAAAATGTACAGAAAAATTATAGCTATCTCTTTAAGCTACAATCATGCATTGTTAAACAACTTTGAAGACAAGTTCAATTAGAGAACTAACCAACCCCTCTCATATGACTCCGGAGTTTCCCCGAGTTAGGGTTTGCACCCCTCGGAACCCCGTTTAAACTGTTGAGCATGCTTTAGGGTTTTAATTAAATACAATTCAACTTGCCATATCATCATCATTGCTTGAGCATTGCATCGATGTCATGTATTGATTGTTTCCCTCTCTTTCTGGTGTTTGGTTCTTCTTCGGTAGAATATCATATCAATATAGAGATCGAAGCCCGAGGACAACACCATCAAAGATCGAAGACCAAAGATGGACGAACAATATTTGACCAACTGTAACCAAGTCAAGTACAAGGTTCCCGAAGATCTGCGTATCGGTTATCAACGGGCAAAGGCAAGCATAGCCCCACCATGATATAATCCTAAGATTTCTAAAGAATTTCAATTTTGCCATGTTGCATATGATTCTACTGTGGTCTTTTATCGATAGATAGAGTATCCTATCTATTGCATACTCCCTTTGAGCTTATATTACCTTATCCACTGCTCCTAGCATAACTAGGTGTGGCTTGTGTGCACTGCTAGAGCTATCATCTGTGTTCTGCTTAGCCATGCATAGCTGTCAGTTCTGGTCCATCCAGATGATGTATCAGATGTAGAGCATCTAGTATGACAGGAGAACGAGATGAGGCTAAGGCTTGTATGGGAGGCCACGTTGGTATGTGGTTTTTCTAGTCCCATGCTCGCCACCACTAGGACGTGAGTTCTTGCCTTTGGAACCAAGACAAGCGTGCAACCACACGGGGCCTGGACAACCTCACGAGCAACTAACTTGCCTAGTAGATTCCATGAGTCACATAGTTTAGGCGTTCCATTTGACATATGCATAGAAAACCTTTTGAAAGATTTGTCGGGTGCAGGTGCATTCATAACAGGTAGGGAAGCGTGGACCGGGTTGCTTGGGGTAGATAGCGCCCCTAGTAAACCAACCTCGCCTCACATCTTTAAGTATCGGCTTCGGGATTTGACCCGTGATTGCGGAACCATACTGATTGCCTGACTCATGGTCTCAGCGAAAGCAAGGTAAAGGTCGTGTCTAACCACCCTCTGTCGGCCTTCCAAGGAAGAGGGCTAATCATGTGGCATTAAGATAAGATTAGTACGTATGGGTAAAGTTGTACACCCCTCCAGGGTAATAATCTTTTCGAAAAGCCGTGTTCACAGTTATGAACGACTTGGCGACCGGACTCAAGATCATAGAGAACATGAATCTAATCGTAAAACTTGACAGATCAACGTGTACTTAAGGATGCTTCCTCATGGGTACGAGGGGGTGATCCAAGTTCAGATGATGATGATTTGGTGGATATCAAATGATGATGATCAATACTTTGGAGATGTCGCTGTCTTATCCCCTTTTAAAATATTCTGATTACACCTTCTTCTCATCTCTCTTGTTTATAAACAAAGATGGATTTATGCAAAACAACTCCACCAGCCATAAGTCTTGCGGAGTACACCCTGTACTCGCACTTGCTTTGTTGATACTTTTGGCAGAGTAATTGTTCACCTGAAAACGAGTTCTGTACTACATCGATATCCGGCAGCCTGGAATCTATGGGCTGGGACGTCATCGTTATGCTTCAGGCCTCTTAGGCCATTTGTTAAGTTTGCTATACTTAATAGCATAATTTTCCTTCCGTTGTTTGGTGTTTGTGGTCAGTGACCTCTTCTTGTAATAATTTGGTTCTCTGCTCAGATATGAACTTGCTGTAATAAATTTTCTGTCGTACGGTCACTGTTGTGTTACCGATTCTTCACTGGATATTCTCGAGCTCAAGGTTAAGATTATTTCAGATAGAGATCTGTAATTTGGTTAGCCCTGATCCTGGGGGTGTCACAGTTCTTGGTATCAGAGCAGTACCGACCGTAGGAAAACCTTGCTACTGGTCGATGTTGAGTCTAGTGTTTTAAAAAAAAACTATTTTAAAGATGAAAAGTATTTGCGAAAAACTCTAGTATGCTTATTTTTATCATTATCCAGTTTCGCTCTAACTCTGGGTTATCTTATTTGGTGTTGATTTTGGAAATGTTTTGATACCTTTTCTAGTCTTTCAAAACTTAGGTACCTTCTTGGCATGTCGTTTCTCAACCAGTTGACCTAGGGTTGAGATCTCTAGAGTTGTGTCTGTTGTGAATTCCTTGTTCCCCCTTTGCTCTTGTTTATCTGAGAGATTCCTTTCCATCATGATCTCTCTATCTTTTGGACCCACAATATTATATTGTTGGATCTTCAGTGTTCTATTCTAGCCTTCGAGGTTTCCTTTCACCTCGTGTGCCTCCTTTTTGTTTGTTGGGTACTTCAGAAGTCTTATCTTCTTTTGGAAGCTACCTTGTGGTTACTACCTTGAAGTGTACGCTACATCACTCAAGCAGTAGTTACTCTTTTCTCGGGTTTTAACCCTTGGACTTGAACTTAAGATCCCTGATTGTGCTGGATTCTGGTGTTGTGAATCTTGTACATGAAGCTAACCTTTAACCCAAGATCCAATCCTTTGACCCCTGTCGTTAATGTTCACACATTACCTCAAGAAGGCTGGTATTACAATTCTATCCTTCAAGCTCGTGGTCTTTGTTGCGATTGAATTGTGACAATGAAGAACTTTCCCTACCACTAGCTATGGCAGATGTTCCTAAATGGAACCAAATAGATCATGACAGGAATACTCCTCGTGGGTCTCACATCTATACTCGTGACTCTGCCACACCTTTCCTTCTCTGTATTGATTTTCGGAAGATTGTTGACTTATGCATCCACATCTTGGGATTCTATCCACATCTTGGGATTCTATCCTGAGCATGTTCTTCTTCCCTTGTCGTTTTCCATCCTTTGTCTACCAGTTGGTTGCCAAGTAGTAAATATGCATTGGTGTCTTCTGATGCAAGATACTCTTGTGGTCCGTCATGTCAAAGCATTTCGGGATGTCTAGGAGAAACAAACTCCAGTACCTCGTCATTTCTAGGACCAGGTCAAAGTGTTGTAATCCGCAGATCAAGAGGCATTGATTGTCTTCCATCTGTTCTACCTTGAAGTATCACACTCTTTCATACTAAGAGGTTGTGCTGAGTTTCATGACCCTTAATGAAGTGATGCTCTTACACATATTTACCCACCCTTCCTCGAGCTTTCGCGCTCGTGAGTGATGCGCGTGTGTAATAATGTGGCTATCTGAGATTCTTAGCAACTATTATTGCTTAGAACTCAAAGGACATTTGAGTCATTCTTAGTGTGATTGGTTAATCCTATCACTAAGAGAGGTTTGATTGTGCTACCAAGTCCGTTATTCTGGTACACTCTCTTTGGTCAAAGAGTTAGGCTTGTGCCAAAACTCTGAGACTATGTCTTCTTGCCTTACCAAGCAAGTTTTCCTCTCTAACTAAGTGACATATCGGTGGTTCGTGGTATTCTATATGTCTACTAGAAGTATCGCCATGTTGCCACATTACCGTGTTATCAAGTTCTTGAGCAAGCAAGTTCTCTGAATTTCTCTTTTCTCCAAGGATTCGTACTGGATACCCCTAAACTAGCTGGTTGAGCTTAAACAACAACTTGGAGATTTGTAAGACAAAAGTTCTATCCTACTGAGTTCTTTCTAAAAGGGATGTCTAGTTTTGGTCCGCCCTGCAGAAAGGTAGTATCTCCTCTCTGGAAATGTTATCTTCCCCTCTTTTGATTTGATTTGGGTTATCATCAAATCAAACTCAGTTCCAAGGATTATCTTGATGGTGTTGCTACTCGTGATATTTAACTTGAGGACATCTTCGTGTCCTTTGATCCGACCAATATTCTTGCCTTGTTCACACAACATATGAGCCCATCTTAATAGATTGTCTTGATAAGTTCGTTGTTGAGCCCATCAATGACATTATTATCTTCTCCTTGCTAGATTTGATTCATATGGAACATTTGGCATTAATGTTGGAAAAATTCGAGAACCATCTTCGAGTCCTCTCGAAGTATGTGTTCTGGATGTTAGAAGTGACCTTCTCTAGTTCATGTGCAAACGTTGAAGGATGTCGCCGTGGATTCGAGTAGAGTTAGCTCCGTTCCCTAAGGACACATGTGTGTTTTGTTGTTAGCACCTTATGTGTGTGCAGTTGTCTCTTGACAAGTTGTAAATACATGGGTCTAGCAATTTAGCTCAGTCTTTTGGAGCTTTACACTATAGTCCCTGTTTTGAGAATCTAGTAACTTTACCTTCGTGGTAAATGTTGCAAATTTTCTATTCAGACATGCTGAGTCTGAAGTATCATCTCACCTAACCAAATCTGAATCTCAAGCAGATATGATGGTTGGTGTTCCTCAAGGTTTCGACATAGGTCTCTTTGTAAATTCGGCAATATTGAGGTAATGGTTGACATACTTAGACGGAAAGACCCTTCGTCATAATCTCTCGATTCAACAATATCAACCACTCTTCATGAATCTTCTTCTATAATTGATTATAGGAGTTGTGTTTATGGTTTCCTCGTATCCAAAGTCCGACCTTTACTTGGTGTATGATTTCTCGAACATCAAGGAGAACATTTAAAGTAGTGTTGCTAAATGTCTCTCGGTCAATCCTCCAGACCCTTTATGTTGGCAAGCATCTTGTTGTGCCAAGTAATTATATCTAAGAATGAATTTTCTTTCTTCTCGTGTCATCAGGAATCTTCTTAACTATTCATCCTAGTGGTGTAAAGTAATATCATGATCTTGGCAAGGATTTTGGTATACCTGGATGAATAAAGAGTTTCCTTCGTTTTCTTAGCCATGTTTTAAGAGTGACTATGATTTTAGTAATCAATAGTTTCTTTTGATACATGTCTCCTGAGACTCTTACGAGTCCTCTCCACAAAACACTTTTCTGTCTTGGCCTTCTGTTGAACGAAAAAGTGACCCTTCGGTGTCAAAAGTAGTTCAACAGCTTGGTTTTGTTGATCCATATCTCTGCAACCTGAAATCTCTACTTAAGTCGTTTAGTAGAGGTTCATTTATCAAAGTCTGTGGTCACGTTCTTTCTATTGAAACCTTCTTTCTCAGAAGTTTAACCCTTCTGAGCTCCAAGGTCTCAATCCTTATGAAGACCAGATATCTAAAAATTTGAAACCATCTCCTTTTGTTTCCACTTTTACCTTGATGTGTTTCATGTCGTCACCTCAGAGTTGTTTCTAAACACTCCATCATGAGTTGACCATGAGATACTCTGTGTACTGTTTAGTGTGTTTCTCTCTTATCTTTAGAATGTCCCTGTTTCTTTCTCTCTCCATCTCTTTCCTACCTTTGGAATCTCGGGTCGAGATTCTCGTAAGGGGGATAGAGCTGTAACACCCTAGTTCTAGCTAATCTCTTATCTAGGGTTTGATTGTGCATTGCATGAGCATCATATTTTAAATTGTGCATCAGAGAAATAAATCAAAGCCGCAAACCCTAATATTCCCCCCTATTTGAAAATATTTCAAATGGTTTCAAATAGTTTGAAAATGGTCAAAAAGTTGTGAAGCCCAAAATGTTACAAGGGCCTCACATTATTTTAAATGTTTTACAAAATCTAAGGAATTTTGAAATGCCCAAAATAGTTTTGTATATGAAAATACAAAAGGGAAATGAAAAACAGAAATTGAAAAAGTTTTGCTAAAAAAGAGAGGAGCAGAGCAACCAGGCCGAGTAGCCCAGCAACCTTATCCTCTCTTCCTTTCCCACGGCCCACCCCGGGGCCCAAGCCAGCCCAGACGCAGCCCACCCCGGCCGCGTACCCCTTCGATCCTTCTGTCCGCCTGTCGTCTTCGTCACCAACGACGGAGCAGCTGCGTGGCGCCGCCGCCGTCGCCCGCATGCATCACGATTCCCGCCGGCGCCGTGATGCAAGCTACCGTCCTAGACGACGTCTAAAAGTATTCCTTCGTCGCCAAGATGAACCCTAATCCCTGTTTTTGCCCCAATTTCTATCCGTCCGGAACCCTAGCCCGCAGGTGTCGTGGTTTCCCCGACGCCTCCGGCCTCCCCGAGCCATGCCGTGACGCCCAGGAGCTCCGTCTCGTCGCCATGCCCTCCCTCGTCCAAGGAATCGGCCTCACGCGACCAGAATCGACTACAACGACCTCGTCTTCCCGAGCTCCGGTCTCCACCTATGCTAATGTTTCTGGCCTCCCCGAGCTTTTTTGACCCCATCAACGTGTTCCTGGTGAGCCTCTGAGCACGCCCGTGCTCTTCTCCCTCTCCCTCTCGCCTTCTTCCATGCCCATGCCATGCGTCTGCCGCCGCTGCTACTGTCCGCCGTTGTCGGCCATGTTCCGGTGGTCCTCCCACAACATTGCCGCCAGTTTTTGGTACACCCCGTTGAGCCACGTCGAACGAGACCAGCCTCGAGCCCAGGCGCGCAGACAATCCCCCGATCCATGCTCAACCTGGGAGCAATCCCCGCGGTGACGTCACGCTAACGTCATCGTGACATCAGCCAACGCGGGTCTGACCCAGTCAAACCCAGCCAGGGACCCACTTTGCCTGCGTGGAGGCTGATTTGGCTAGTGCCCCACCTGTCTGTCTCTAGGGCTAGCCCAATCCTCTATGGACAAAGTATATCCAGTTTTATTTAAATTAAGAAATGGTTTAATAATTTCCGAAATTGGTATAAAACTTGTAAATTCAATAAGTAATTATTTATAAATTAGAAAAGTACAAATAATAAATCAAAATGTTTAGAAAAATGAGAGCTATCTCTTTAAGCTATAATCATGCATTGTTCAACAACTATGAAGACAGGTTTAATTAGAGAACTAACCAAACCCTCTCATATGACTCCGGAGTTTCCTCGAGTTAGGGTTTGCACCCCTCGGAACCCCGTTTAAACTGTCGAGCATGCTTTAGGGTTTTAATTCAATACAATTCAACTTGCCATATCATCATCATTGCTTGAGCATTGCATCGATGCCATGTGTTGATTGTTTCCCTCTCTTTCCGGTGTTTGGTTCTTCTTCGGTAGAATACGATATCAAGATTGAGATCAAAGCCCAAGGACAACACCATCAAAGATCGAAGACCAAAGATCAACGAACAATATTTGACCAACTGTAACCAAGTCAAGTACAAGGTTCTCGAAGATCTGCGTATCAGTTATCAACGGGCAAAGGCAAGCATAGCCCCACCATGATATAATCCTATGATTTCTAAAGCATGTCAATTCTACCATATTGCATACGATTCTACTATGGTCTATTATCGATAGATAGAGTATCCTATCTATTGCGTACTCCCTTTAAGCTTATATTACCTGATCCACTGCTCCTAGCATAACTAGGGTTGGATCGTGTGCACTGCTAGAGCTATCATCTGTGTTCTGCTTAGCCATGCATAGCTGTCAGTTCTGGTCCATCCATATGATGTATCAGATGCAGAGAATCTAGTATGACAGGAGAACGAGATGAGATGATATCAGAGGTGATATTTGATTAAACATGCTAAGGCTTGTATGGGAGGCCACGGTGGGATGTGGTTTTTCTAGTCCCATGCTCGCCACCACTAGGACCTGAGTTCTTGCCTTTGGAACCAAGAAGAGCGTGCAACCACACGGGGCCTAGACAACCTCACGAGCAACCAACTTTCCTAGTAGATTCCATGAGTCACATAGTTCGGGCATTCCATTTGACATATGCATAGAAAACCTTTTGAAAGATTTGCCGGGTGCAGGTGCATTCATAACAGGTAGGGAAGAGTGGACCGGGTTTCTTGGGGTAGATAGCACCCCTGGTAAGCCAACCTCACCTCACATTTTTAAGTACCGGCTTCGTGATTTGACCCATTACGGCGGAACCATACTTATTGCGTGACTCATGGTATCGGCGAAAGCAAGGTAAAGGTCGTGTCTAACCACCCTCTGTCGGCCTTCCAAGGAAGAGGGCTAAGCATGTGGCATTAAGAGAATGTTAGTACGTGTGGGTAAAGTTGTACACCCCTGCAGGGTAATAATATTTTCGAAAAGCCGTGTTCATTGTTATGAACGACTTGGCGACCGGACTCAAGATCATAGAGAACATGAACCTAATCGTAAAACTTGACAGATCAACGTGTGCTTACGATGCTTCCTCATGGGTACGTGGGGGTGATCCAAGTTCAGATGATGATGATTTGGTGGATATCAAAAGATGATGATCAATACTTTGGAGATGTCGCTCTCTTATCCCCTTTTAAAATTTTCTGATTAGAAGAGCTTCTTCTCTCTCTTGTTTATAAACAAAGATGGCTTTATGGAAAGAAACTCCACCATCCACCCTGTACTCACCCTTGCTTTGTTGATACTTTTGGTAGAGTAAGTGTTCACCTGAAGATAAGTTCTGTACTACATCGACATTGTCGAGTAGCTTGGGGTTCCCGGCCGACAGCCTGGAATCTATGGGCTGGGACGTCATCATTATGCTTCAGGCCTCTTAGGCCAATTGTTAATGTTGCTATACTTAATAGCATAATTTGCCTTCCGTTGTTTGTTGTTTGTGGTCAGTGACCTTTGCTTGTAATAATTTGGTTCTCTGCTCAGATATGAGCTTGCTGTAATAAATTTTGTGTCGTAGGGTCACTGTTGTGTGACCTATTCTTCATTGGATATTCTCGAGCTCAAGGTTAACCTTATTTCAGACAGAGATCTGGAATTTGTTTATCCCTGATCCCAGGGGTGTCACAAAGAGCTAGAAAGAAAAGGAGATGTGGATCCACTACCTCTCGGTTTGAAGCCTCTCCCTTTGGGGCTTAGGGTATGAATTCTTAGACAAGGAAGGTAAGTGCCCCGTAATTTTAGATGATAAACTCTGTCCTGAAGAAAATAAGAAATTGTTAGAAGTACTTATCGAACATCGTGAAGCTTTGGATACGATCTTAGTGACATAAAAGTGATAGATTCTTCCGTAGTTACACATAAAATAACTATGGTTGAATATGCTAAACCTTTTGTTGATAATCAAAAAAGATTGATTCCTAGAATTAAATAAGTAGTCAGAAATAAGGTCATACGTATGTTAGACAATAATATTATCTATCCAATCTCTAATAGAAAATGGGTAAGTCCAACCCATTGTACACCCAGATAAATTTGCATAACCATAGTTAATAATGATAAATATGAGTTAATCCTTGATAGAATAATAGCAGGGTATAAAATGTGTATAAATTTTAGAAAATTAAACAAACAAACTATCATATGTATTGTCGACGAGTACACCATGTTGGGGTCCTCATAGTGCGTGTTTAGAGACGTGGGGTAACGCAGACAGTTGGCGGGTATGAGGTAACACAGCTTACCCAGGTTCAGATCCCACGACGATGGCGGAATCCTACTCCTGCTATAAATCACTATAATGGAAATACGTAGGGTTATAGGGATCGGTTCGCTGTGCGCGATATGAGTTGACTTATGCCCTAAAGGCTTCTCTAGGTCCGGCTTATAAAGAAACTGGATCCTAGGGTTATACGGATAGTCCTAGCCGGAGAGGTTATAGAGTCCTACACGGTATACAACTAGTCTAACGTGTCTTGCACTTCAAGACTCCGGGTACGTTGATGACTCCACCGTAGCCATCCCTCATCCGGCATTGGTCTCCCTTCTAGATCCATCTAACTGGCCCACCCATCAGGACATAAGCCTTGCTACCAACCGTGGGCCATCCGGGTTATCCGGATTAGAGACATGCAATAGCAATACCCATTTAGCATATCCCCAACAGTAGCCCCTGGAGAACTCCGAGATCTTGCGTCGTCTTGCCTCTTCAGGTTGAATGCTCCATCTAGATGGATGTTGGCAAATCGTCAAGCAATATCTTGTAGTCCTCCCAAGAACCATGTGATGCTCTCCGTCTTCAACATGTAAGTCGGAGAGTCACTGAGCTTCTCCATCGTACTTTTCTCATAGCTGGACAGGATCCGTCCATGCTGGAATCTTCATATGGGAATGTTCACCTGCCTATGCGAGTAGAGTGACATAGACCATAGGTCAGCAACGCCTCGTAACTCACACATGCAGAGAACGTAATCATAGTCGTTTTTTCCACGCGAAGGATACGAAACATTGGCGGCGGCGGTGGGAACGTGGCAAAATTTTCACGCATGCTCATGCACGCGCTTTCCATGCAGCAACCATTCGATCAACTCACACGAATCCTGATGCCGAGTACATATATTATAACCGCGGTGACTTTTATGTTTTCACCTCATTCTTCCTTGCATAATCTTCTTCCTCTAGCCAACATCTCCTCGAGCTCCTCGCGCGCGCTGAGAAAAAACTCTAGCTTTTCTCCAAATCCACAGTCATCTCCCACCTACACCAATGGCAAGCAGCAGCACCCCATCAATGCCGGTGTAAATCAAAGGCACGGATAAGTCAACGGGCTATGTCCATGTCCCGCCGGAGGGCGTGGTGGTGCCATGTTCCTCGGTGGTGGAATCCATCGACAGCGACCATATTCTATCGGGGCTGGAACCACTGGAGGAGGACGCTGATTCCCAGAAAGGGGAATGGCGCGGATCGGACATCACTGAGAACGGCATCAAGGAAATCCTCGTCGGGAGGTACCTCCCTAGACGGAGGGCCTAATCTGGCTGGCGGTGCCACCCGGCGAGGTCGTCCCTTCTACCCTAGCCGGTGAAAAGGTATACCTCAGGTCTTAGTTTATTCGCGGCGTCTCCCTCCGAATCTCCGACTTCTTCATATAAGTCTTTAGCCACTTCTGGGTTCAACCTCAAAGCCTTTCTCCAAAGAGCATCCTCGCGCTTAGCAACTACGTGGCACTTTGCGAGGGTTACCTAGGAATTAGGCCTAGGTTAGATCTGTTTATCTACTTCTTCACTGTGAAGAGGAGAGCAGGTGTGAGCAAGGAGGAGCTTAGAACTGTGGAACCATTAGCTTCAAGATCCGGCCTGGCCGTCGGTTCCCCGACATTGTAGGTCACGAATCCTTCAATAATTGGCAGAGGACGTATTTCTACGGCCCATATATCCCTCTGGCTGGACGAGAAAGAACATACACAGACTTTGTCGATGGAGCTTCTGCTGAATCCCCGACATGGAGGTCCCAAGACCTCCTCCCATCCGATGACGAAGCCTCTCGCGATGTAAGGAGGATCGACTGGTTCATAGAGACGGGTTTGACTGGGTTGGACCTAGCCATGTGCTAGTTCATCAGGCGGATCTAGCCTCTGCAGCACCGCGTGAAGCTCATGCACCAGTATACCAAGGATAGGAAGGATAGCCTCCATATCTCCGAGGACAACTTATCCAGTGACTCCACCAAGCTTAGCCTCAAATACATAGTCAAGGTGAAGGATCGAAAGCGTGGCTTCACCATCACCTATGTCGTGGGAATGGTCACGGCAGATGCTGCAATCGGCAGCGAGTAGTAGAACGAGGGGCAAGGGCGGCCAGCCATCTGCGGTGCGAGATGAGGGCGGAGACACAAGGATTTACCCAGGTTCGTCCCCCCGGAGGGTAAAGACCTACTCCTGCTAGATTGTATTATGAAGGTGGTACAATGGGCGAGCTCGGCGGCTAGGCGGCGAGTCGCTTGGGTGTATGATGGAACGTATCTCTACACGCCCTGCAGGGAGGTTTATATAAGCTCACCTCCCCTAGGGTTTACATATCTCAACCGAATCAGTTAAGGCTTCGGTACTCGTTTAACCTAATCCGACTGGGCCTATCTACTCGCCTGGGCCTTCAGCTTCCAGTCGCTTGGATCCACACCAGGCCTTGATCCAGTCGCCGTCTTGCAGGCCCACTCGCCAGTTCCTGGGCCAGTCGGAAACGTCCTGCTGGGTATACCCCGGTAGGCACATCCCCATCAGTAGTCCCCAAGGCCGTCGTCGATTGGGCGTAGGTGGCTGCTGGCAGTCGGAGTATACGGCTTCAAAGTAGACATCCAGTCGAATCGTCGGCGGGCTCCTGTATAAAGGAGAAAACTAGTCATTCTAATCGCAGCTCTTGGCGAGTCGAGTCGGCGAAATACTCAATCACTGTCATAGTGATCGGGTCAACGAGCCAAGTGGCTGAAGTTGGACCGTTAAACGTGGTCAAACTAGCCGTTGGGGTAATCCAACGGTAACTTTTGGCGTGATCGCCGCGCAGTAACGGCTCCCTGATTTGGCGGGTAACAACCGCTATATAAGGGGGATGGCAGGCGATCAGAGAACCATCTTCTCGCCATTTCCTCCGATTGCACGCACTTTCGCCTTCCTTCGCATCGCGATCCAGACGACCCGAAATCCTCCGACCCCCCACAAATCCTTCCGCCATGGCCCTCTCCACCGAGCCTTGGGGTAGATCTAAGTGTACGAGGGCGCAACTGGCGTCCTTCGAGGAGGCCGGGATTCTGCGTGCCGGCTGTTGGCACATCCCCGCGGCCGGAGAGGTGACTCCGAACCCGCGCGAGGGAGAGTTCATCTATTTCACCAGCCACCTAGAACGGGGGATGGGATTCCGTACGTCCCAGTTCTTCCGGCGCTTCTGCGCCTACTACGGGATCCAACCGTCGGACCTGGGTCCACACAGCATCGAGCAGCTCGCCATCTTCGTGGCGTTCTGTGAGTGCTACCTGGGCTGCCGGCCCTACTTCCCTCTATGGCAAGATCTGTTCCATGGACGGATCAGCCGCGAGGAAGCGGGCGGCCCAATGCTCAAGTCGAAGGCTTCGTTCTTTGACTTGATGCTGCCCGCCAAAGCGGCGAGCGAATGGAAGAAATCTTGGTTCTACGTCTCCTAGGCGACCCCGGAGGGCGAGATGGCGATCCCACGATACTCTGCCAGTCGGTCCGAACCGCGCCGACTTCAAGTCGGCAAGCTCCCCAGCGACCAGCGGATGGTCGTGGATGAAATGCTTCATACCATCCGCGGTTTGAAGAAGAAGGGCCTCCAGACGATCAACTTATACAACTGCTGGCTCGGGCGGCGGCTCGTCCCTCTGGCTCGGCGCGACCACTACATGTACCAATACACGGGCCGGGAGGACTCGACGAAGTCCTGCCTAGCCGAGTGGAAGCTCGAGGACTACACCCCAGCACTGAAGAAGATCACCCAGGCGGTGTACCTGGACGCAAAGGCCGGGGTCGCCCCCTACACCGCAAAGCATCCAGCCCCAACGGTGAGTCACCTCGCATCATTCGCAGTCACAGTTTTTGCAGTCGCGGTCATTCTAATTTCATTTTATGTTCATTGCAGCTATTCCAAGTGGTGGAAGGATGGCTCCCGCCTTCAGACAACGAGAACTCAAGCTCGTCCGTCCGGGATATGGGCGAGTCGACTCCCGCCAAGGGCGACACCGAAAGCGACGAGAGCAACGACGACGACGAATCCGAAGAGGAGGTCGCCCCGCTGGTCCGCAAGACCCGCGGGCAGCGTCAGCGTGAGCTTGAGGCAAGTAAAAGCCTCGAGCGTCATGACGATGATGACGAACTTCCGGAGACCACATCGCACCGCCAAGCTACTCCGTCGAAGAAGAAGAAGAGGAAGGAGAAGGAGGCGAAGGCCCCTCCGAAGAAGAAGACGAAGCCGATGAGGCCGGCATCGCCACCGCACTCGGCGAGCAGCTCCGACGCCCCCAGCCCGACCAAGGATGAGGCACCGCTGACGGCAACCGCGCTGGACACGACCACTGTCGAAGTGCCACTGGCCTCGATGCCTCCGCCATTCGCCCCAGTCTCTGGGCTAGGGGCTGCTCCAGCCGCGGCGGCTTCACCTCGTGAGGAAGCTCCTGCTGAAGACGTCCCAGAAGCTCCCGTTGCAGCCTCGACGACGAAGAAGCCGTCCGTGTCTTGGGCACGCGACATCCTGGAGATGGGCCTCAGCCGCCGACTGGGCCCTGAACTGGAGAAGCCGGCCGGCATCCGCACGGGGCTACGCTTCATTCCAGTCGCCAAGTGAGTTCGCTCACCTACCCTAGTCTTTCAAAGCAGCTTGAATTATCTTGCTCACACGATCGATTTACAGGACCGGAGCGAAGAAGATAGGCCAACCGACCGTGGCTAAGGTGCCCCCCGTCGTCAGCGAAGAGGATCCCTCCCGGAAGAGGAAGGCGGACGAAGTCATCGTCCCTGGCGATGGCGCCAAGAAGGCCAAGGGTGACGATGTCGTCACGATCTCCGATGACACGGCGGTCGCGCCGAATGAACCCACAATGGAGGCGGCCGTACCCACGAAGGAGGGTGATCCCTCGCCTGGGGTGACCGAGCCGGCCTTCTTTGGTGCCGGTGCCTCCATCGCCATGTTCCCACGCTTCATGGCCAGATCAGCTACAGCGAGTGGGACCTCGCCCTCGAGCCGTGCACCTGGGGTCGCCAACGCGGAGGTCGAGCAGCGTCGTGGGCACACGCCGGCTCTCCTCGCATACGTGGATGCGATACAACTTCACGGCATGCTTGGCGCATCCATCCAGGTATGTCCAGTCCCCGAGGATCAGGCCGGTGGGTTGCAGCGGTCTGATTCTTTTAGTGTCTTGTGTTTTATTTTTCGCATCCAGTCCCCGAGTGCGCACTCGCTGAATTTCAGCAGGTGGGCACTTAGGATTTCTTGATTGCCAGTCCCCGAGTGCGCACTCGCTGAATTTCAGCGGGTGGGCACTTAGGATTTCTTGATTGCCAGTCCCCGAGTGTGCACTCGCTGAATTTCAGCGGGTGGGCACTTAGGATTTCTTGATTGCCAGTCCCCGAGTGCGCACTCGCTGAATTTCAGCGGGTGGGCACTTAGGATTTCTTGATTGCCAGTCCCCGAGTGCGTACTCGCTGAATTTCAGCGGGTGGGCACTTAGGATGTTGCTTTGGTTAACTGTTTGAATTGTGTGCAGGGACTGCAACGTGAGTCAGCTGACCGATTGGCAGCTAAACACCGCGCGGAGAAGGAACTGGCCGCCGTCCAAGAGGCGAATAAGGGGCTTCAGGCAGTTGCCGTGAAGGCGGAGGAGGCTCGCCAGGGACTTGTCCCAGCGGGTGAGTTGGCAGTGGCTCAATCGGCATTGAGCTCGGCTGAGAAGCGGATCGCCGATCTCGAGCGCGAGCTGAGGGAGGCGAAGGAGGAAGCGAGCTCGGCGGATGGACGAGCCAAGGCCGCCATTACGGCCGCTGCAGAGGATCGTAAAGTGTCCGACGCCCTTGTTGCTGGGCTTCAGGACGACTATACTTCGCTTCAACGCTTCATCACGGATCTCTCCCGCCCCTTGATTGGTAAGTGTATCTGCCCCTGCCAATAGCATGTGCCTTTTTGTGATGTCCGACGTACTCACTGTTATCTTCTATTCGCAGGTCGCATCCTTGATAGCGCGGAAGAGGCGAGCTCGTTCGACGCGCGGCAATGTGTGGCCACGCTCGTCGACTCGGGGACGTTGTCGGCGACATGCATCCGAGCCTACCTTCAGGAGATATCGCCCACGGAAGTAATTCCTAGCGACCTTGTCGAGGTGTGGATGTACTTGGAGAAGGCGCCCTCGGTCGTTGAGTTCATGACGCGATCGGCGTTCCGGCGCGGAGCGGTGACGGCGCTTAGCCTTGGGCTTGCTCACTTCCCGGAGGACTTCGACCTCGACGACGTGACGAGTGGCTATCCGTCGTCGACTGGCGCGGTGGAGCTCTCCGAGGTGCTCAAGTTGACGGATCATGCCGCGATGTACTCCGAGCGTGTCTGGGCAATGGGCGACCTCCTTCCGTACCAGGAGACGGTCGTCGCACCCAACGACCCCGAGCCACAGCACCGGGACTTCAAGGTCGAGCAACCCTTCCACGCGGCGATGGCGGGTGAGCTGACGACGTACCTGTCAAACCCGTACACGCCATTTATCCGCAATCGCAAGGGTGCTGGCGAGTCGTCGTCGAAGCCTACGGAATAGAATAGTTTGCCCTGGGGCGTTAGTAGCAGATCTGCCGTTTGGGCATATTTTGTATTCTGAGATGATTGCAACATGCTATTAATGTGATATCGTATTTTTTTCGTGACTTGTCATGTGTATTCCGATTGAGGTTTGAACGAGTCCCCGAGCGCGTCCGCCCTTTTGTGGGGTTTACCTCGTGTGTGATGTGTTTGTGGTTTTTGAATGTTTTGTTATTGTGGTCGACTCGCCCGGACTCGAAGAGCCAGTCGCAAGGCGACTCCCTTGAGCGCTCTGTACTTCAACGTTTTCCCTTGCGCGAACGAGGTCGGGTGGGCGAGTCCCGAGCGTGGTACTTGGTTGTTCTAGGTGCGACTCGAGGGTGGGTGAGGATTTGGCGCGTTAGTTTGAGCGCATCACTCCTACCTTGCCCGTTGGGTCAGTCGCGTGGCGAGTCCTGGGCATGCTCTCATACTTGGCGTTTTCCCGAGCCGCTCGCGATGAACTGGTCGTCAGTCCCCGAGCGTGGTGCTTGGCCGTTCGAGTCGCTATGTCGAGGATGCGGAGGATCATGGTCGCTGTAAGAAGCGAAGGCAGTTGTCTTGGCTCGTAGAGCCAGTCGGGCTGGGCGACTCCAATGGGGATCCGGGTAGGCGTTTTTTCATGGACGATGCAAGACCTGAGGTGACTCAGTGCTCTTGCACCGCACTACTTAGCCGTGCCGATCGCTGTACCAAAGGTTGACTTCTGCGGTTAGCTTGACACTGTTATTACGAGTGCGAGTGGCACAAGACACGGAGAGTAGGCGCAATTTGCGTTAACCAATTCTTTTTATTTCATAGCGACTGGAGAGTACATATGTGGGGTTCTAGGAGTAGAACTTCCGTAGGAGGTTTACATTCCATGGTCGCTTGACGTCGAGTTCACTGTCCCTGCGAACGTCGATGAGGTAGTAGGCGTCGTTGCCGAGTACTCGCCCGATGGAGAATGGTCCCTTCCACGGAGGGGAAAGCTTGTGCATTCCCTTCTTGTCCTGGATGAGGCGCAACACCAGGTCGCCTTCTTGGAAGGTGCGAGTTTTCACCCGCCGGTTGTGGTAGTGGCGGAGTCCCTGCTGGTAGATGGCGGTGCGTGACCGAGCGAAGTCACGTGCCTCGTCGAGTTGATCGACTCCATCCTGGGGGGCGAGTTCGTTTGCAGCCTCCGTGTAGTGGACGACCCGCGGCGAGTTGTGCTCGAGGTCGGTGGGCATGACTGCCTCGGCGCCGTACACCATGAAGAAGGGGGTGAATCCTGTCGACCTATTGACCGAGGTGCGGATCCCCCAGATGACGGAGGGTAGCTCCTCGACCCAGCACCCGGCGGTGCGCTCGAGTGGTACTTGGAGTCGCGGCTTCAGGCCGTGGAGGATGCTTTGATTGGCCCGTTCCGCCTGGCCGTTGGATTCCGGGTGGGCGACTGACGCGAGGTCGAGCCGGATGTGGTGTTCTTCGCAGAATTCAGCCATGGCTCCTTTGGAGAAGTTGGTGCCGTTGTCTGTGATGATGCTGTTTGGGAACCCGTAGCGATATATGAGCTCGCGTAGGAATTTAGTGGTGGTCTTCCCGTCGCATTTCCGGACTGGCTTGGCCTCCACCCACTTTGTGAATTTGTCGACCGCGACAAGGAGGTGGGTGTAGCCGGAGGGAGCCTTTTTGAAGGGGCCTACCATGTCCATGCCCCACACGGCGAATGGCCAGGTGATGGGGATTGTTTTGAGCGCTGAGCTCGGAACGTGCATCTGGTTGGCGTACTTCTGGCACCAGCGCACCGCTGGACAATGTTGACGGCATCGGCGTGTGCGGTGGGCCAGTAAAAGCCATGCTGCATAGCCTTGGCGACCAGAGAGCGGGCGCCGACGTGGTGGCCGCAGTCGCCGGAGTGGATGTCGTGGAGGATCTTGCGTCGTTCGGCGGGTTGGACGCAACGTTGGAACACGCCGGTGACGCTGCGCTTGTGGAGCTCGTCGTCGATGATGGTGTAGGACTTGCATCGGCGTGCGATCATCCGAGCGTCCGTCTCGTCTGCCGGCAAGGTGCCAGCCTCCAGGTAGGTGATGTAGGGCTTGGTCCAGTCGTCTGGCTCGGTGACGAGTGCGACCAGGGCTGCCTCCGGTTGTAACAGGACTCCAATGTCAATCTCCCTCGGGGGAGAGACTGATGGCTTGGTGATCGTGTCGAGGAAGACGCCGGCGCGTGGTGCGAGTCATACCAACCCAATGCGAGAGAGTGCGTCGGCCTCCTCGTTCTTCCGCCTGTCAATCCATTCGACGGAGTAGCCTGCGAAGTGTCCGCCCAGCTTGTCCACCGCTTGGCGGTACGCCGCCCTGGTGGGGGAGACGGCGTCGCAGGTGCTAGAGACTTGCCCAGCGACGAGGTCGGAGTCGTCGTAGCAGCGTAGGCGGTTGACTTTCATCTCCCTGGCAGCTCGCATGCCGTGGAGTAAGGCCTCATACTCGGCCTTGTTGTTGGTGCAGGGGGTGAAGTCGAGGCAGAGGACGTAGCAGAGCTTGTCGCTCTTCGGTGAAGTTAGTACGATCCCTGCTCCTGCACCGTCCGCGTTCTTGGAGCCGTCGAAGTGTAGGCTCCAGTAATGGAGGTATGGCAGCTTCTCTGGCTACTGGGCCTCTTCCTAGTCGGCGATGAAGTCCGCTAGAGCCTGCGACTTCATCGCCTTCCGTGGCTCGTATTTGATGTTGTGGACGTCGATCTCGACGGCCCACTTGGCGACCCGCCCGGTCGCCTCGCGGTTGCGGATGATGTCCTGCCACGGTGCTGAGGAGACGACCATGATCGGGTGCTCCTGGAAGTAGTGCGGCAGGCGCCGCTGTGCTCTGAAGACCGCGTATACCAGTTTCTGGTACTGCGGGTATCGCTGGCGTGACTCGGTGAGGACCTCGCTGATGTAGTACACCGGTTGCTGTACTGGGCGCTCCTTTCCTTCCTCCGGCCGTTCGACGACCATGACGGCGCTGACGATGCGCTCGGAGGCCGCGACGTAGACCAGCATCGGTTCTTTGTCGGCGGGGGCGGCGAGTAGCACCTTCTTGAGGTCGCGGAGCGCGTCGTCCGCCTCCTTGTCCCACTAGAAGGTGGGGTTCTTGCGCATCAGGCGGTATAGGGGCATCGCCTTTTTGCCCAGGCGGGGGATGAAGCGACTGAGAGGCGCTACTCGCCCGGCCAGCTTCTGGACGTCATGGAGGCACTCGGGTTTGCCGAGTCAGGCGATCGTGTCGACCTTAGTGGGGTTCGCCTCAATCCCTCGCTTGGAGACGACGTACCCCAGCAGTTGTCCTGCTGGTACACCGAAGGTGCATTTGTCTGGGTTAAGCTTTATCTTGTATTTTCGCAAGTTGGCGAACGTTTCCGCCAGGTCGGCGAGTAGATCGCCCTGGCGAGCGGACTTTACGACCACGTCGTCGATATAGACGTGGATGTTGCGGCCAATTTGGCTCGCGAGGCACTCTTGCATGCACCGCCGGCGTTCTTGAGGCCGAAGGTCATGGCGGTGTAGCAGAAGGCTCTGAATGGCGTGATGAACGCCGTCTTCTCCTCGTCCTCGATAGCCATTTTGATCTGGTTGTACCCAGAGTAGGTGTCGAG
Source organism: Avena sativa (assembly GCA_916181665.1). Lineage (NCBI taxonomy): Eukaryota > Viridiplantae > Streptophyta > Magnoliopsida > Poales > Poaceae > Avena > Avena sativa. The sequence goes on from OV702295.1 coordinate 175,774,180, forward strand.
GAAACATAGCGACTCCGAGCCCGTGGTGGAGTCGATTATTTGGTCGATCCACGGGAGGATGAACTGCTCCTTTGGGCAGGAGTTGTTCAAGTTTGTGTAGTCGATACACATCCTCTAGGTCCCGTTCTTCTTCTCGACCAGGACTGGGTTTGCTAGCCACTTGGAGTACCTGATTGGCCGGATGAAGCCTGCAGCGAGTAGACGCTGCACCTCCTCGGCGATGGCTCGGCGGCGCTCTTCATTGAAGGGCCGCAGCGACTGTTTGACGGGTCGCACTTTGGGGTCGGTGTTTAGCTTGTGCTCAGCGAGCTCCCTAGGGACACCAGGTGTAACTACCTCGGTGAATTACGCTCCTAGTTATAAGCCTGGATGAGCAGAAATGGTTGAAATAGTACGGTGGGGCCCAAATGCCACTCACAGGTAGACCTTTCGGCCGTCCCAACCATTTCCACACATCGGGACAAGAACGGGCGGCGTAATCGGCAGGCGAAGGGATCAACTACATACACAAATGAGTATGTATTCAAGCCACCATACAACAGTACATCAGAGCCATTCCATCTAAAAAGAAAGGAAATATAGCAACGCCATACGGCAAGATCCAAATACCCTAGATAGATATAATAGTTTAGGATATCTCCTCATACATCAAACATCAGAGTATCAGGCGGAAGCGGAAGACAAAATCCGAGTACGGATAAGAAGCAAATCGGCATAAGATGCCCCATAAATAAGATGCCCACAGATCTCACGGATCCCCGTTCCCGGAATCTCTACACCGAATGATCGTTGCCCACATCGTCCGTCTCTTCCACCCAGTATCCATCTTGCGAGTGTACCTGTTCATCTGAACCAATAATTTATCGTGTGAGACCCTAGGGGTACTCAGCAAGTCTTTATGCCTCTAAAGGGGACACAACCTGGGGTGACGCAATTGCAGCAAAAGATAAACCCTAAAAATTCTATAGATACTCGCTAACCATCCGCCTAACCAGAGATAGACGGATGTCCGTGAATTAATAACAACAGTTATAACAGTTAAAACGGTAATATCCACAGATCCATCCTCCTCCCCGCTTACCGACGAGGAAGCGGACGAACACCCCCCATCCGTTGGCAGTTTTATTATCCATTCCGTGAGTGTTGCACTATTTACTAGTCAGGTACCTAGTCTAGTCAAATTAAAAGCGGTACTTTAGTTATGCTTGTCTATGATCGAGAAACTGTGCTCCAAGTCGTCCATAACCGCGGACACGGCTTTCAGAAAGTTTTACCCTGCAGGGGTGCACAAATAGCAACACACACTCGATATGCCTCGGAAAAATCAAATCAAAACCCAACGAGGCAGTCACGACAAAGCGATCACAGGATTCAGAAATATTTCAGGGGGCCACCCCATTGAGCTACCCGCAACGAAGTTAGCTGACTCCGAGACGGCCTCAAGGTTTACGTCAATGGCTGTGAACGACTAGGAACCCGAAAATGTGACTGGGCTTGTCGACACCGCGAAAACACTCCGCTTTCCTAAACAGTACAGTGTGCTCCTCGCACAATCTTAAATAAAGCAGTAAAGCATGGCATAAGTACATGATAGTAAATAAAACCTCAAACTAGTTTGTGGCCCTCAAGAAATAAGAATGAATCAAGCTCTGGCTCAGGGGGGTTCATAAGCCTCCCGGATGTGGATAGCGTGAATATTCAAGGAACAGGAATCAAGTACTCGGGGTCCTACGGGACACAAGTGAACCTGAAAAACCAAATAGCGAATATGGCTCACCGATGCCACTTTCATTAGTTATCCCATTACTACTCAGGTTAAGTTGTTTAGGTACCTCATTATCCATCAGACACTCACATACCCTACTCATGCTGTTCTACGACTCGCATGGCTCAAACAACTCCTGTAGTAATGGCTCATGGGATGGAGGTAAGCAGGCTTCGGTGGGGTTCAAAAGTAAAGGCTATGCAATACTTGGGATTCAGTTTAATGCAATCGCGACTCAATGATGCAAGAATAAGAAAGAGGCAATAGGTACTATATGTATGCAAGCATGTGGTAGTGCTTGCCTGGCAGCTCAGTTGAAGCGAGAGAAGGATCTGGGTAGTGCTCCTGGTTCTCTTGGTATATCCCCTGCTTAGCGTCTATTCGAAGTAGAACCAAACAAACAAGGGCCAACATAAATAAAGTGCACAAGCATTTGAATAAATGCATCAAGCAAACAATCATGCCATGATGAATGATGCACAATTTGCATGGCAATAGGTAGCATGGCATGGGTGAGGTGTGGAATACAATAATAAAGCATTTTATTTAGTTTTGGCCCCATTTTATTCTCATATTAGTTGCTGTATACATTATATTTATATGATGCATGCTTCAAATCAAACCATGGAATGCATAAACAAAAAGGTCTCGTCGAGCTAATCATTTTAGACATATCATTTGTTAAATTTGGAGTTATAAAACAAAAGTTATTAATTTATTAAAGAAAAGGGGCATTTTATTGTAATTTAAATTAATTTGGAAATTAAAGTGTCCAAAATGTATTTTGAATGGCATATTTGAATTCCTCATAATTTTCTGATTTGGAAACATATATTATTTGTATTAATTGGATTTATATTTCAAAAGATACTTAAAAACAGAATTAAATTTGAATTTGATTTAATTTGAAAAGATTTGAATTTAAACAGATAGACTGAAACTTTTTATACCCAGCCTAACTTAGCCACAGGCGCTTACAGGTGGGGCCAGGCTGACTAGGCGTCCACGCGCGCAGAAAAACTTTTTACACCGCAGCTGCTGCCAGACACAGAGGCCGACAGGTGGGGCTAGCGGCCACGGGGTCCACGCGACAGAAGCGAGCGGGGCAGGCGCTGACAGGTGGGGTTGGGCTGGAGCGTGGGTTGATGGTTACGAAATGCCAGGGGGTTTTCGGGGAGATGGCCACGGTGGTTGTCTGGTGGGCCTAGAGGTACCGCGGGTTTAGGAGTAAAAGCCAGGAGGGGGTTTCTGCAAAAAGGAACGCCCGCGACACTGTGCTTCTTCTCTGACTATCTGACGACAGATCGATGCATGACCTGACGCAGCGCGGCGCGCGCGGGGCTCGATCCTAGGACGTTGCGGGCGCGCGCGGAGGCGGAGCCACTGCGCTGGCTCGGGCTTGGTGTCAGGAAACCGGACGGGGCCTAGCTAGGCTGCTACGCGGGGCGCGAGCGTGCAGACGCCAGCGAACCCGACGCTCCGACGGCGTTCGACGAAAGGCACGGCGGCGCTAGGGCGAGATCGGCCAGAGGGGGTTTTCTAGGAGGGTCGTGGGCTCATTGGGAGGTTGTTGGTGGCGGAGGATCGGCTTGGGACGCTGGCGATCGACGACGAGGCACATGTCCAGAGGATCTAGGGTTCCGGCGGAGCGCGTCGGCGTGCAGGGGTTCTGAGGCTCCTCTTGCTCGGCTCCGTGTACATGGGTGGTGCAGGTGCTCGTCTTGGTCTTCCCCAACGTCCAGGCTCCTTGCTCGGCTTCTGCTATGGTGGTGGTGGTCGATGCCGACGGTGGCCGGCGTTTGAGGGGGGTGGGTAGATGGTGGAGAGGAAGGGAGGATGGCCAGGCGCCTCGGCCAGATCTGGAGAGGCAGAGGGGTGCCGTGTGGTGGTAGATAGGGACGGGAGAGGGAGGTGGTACCGTGGGCGCGGGGTAGATGGGAAAAGGTGGCCTCGGGTGCCACCTTTCCTCCTCCTTGCTCACGTGCACGGCAGGGCCGGACCAGGGCAGGTAGGGGGCTTCCAGGTGGGGCCAAGGTGATGCCAAGGAGGCAGGGGCAGGCTCGGGTTAGAGGGGCCCCTAGGGCAGAGAGAGAGCTAGGGAGAGAGAGGTAGGTTCGGGTAGGGCTAGGTTTGGAGCTAGGGTAGGGTTTGGGGTAGCTAGGGTTGGGGTGGTCAGGTGGGGCGAGCTGGGTGGGGCCAGCTAGGTGAGAGAGAGAGAGGCCGAGAGAGAGAGAGGTAGGTTTAGGGTTTGGTTTAGATTAGATTAGGTGTAGATTAGGGTTTAGCTAGGATGGGATATGGGGGTATGGGTTTAGAGAGAGGGGTATGGTGAAAAAGGTGGTAGGGTTTAGGATAGATGAGGGAGTGTGAGATGGTTTCTCTTTTTGGCAAGCTCAAGTAAGAACAAGGTCAAACCAAGCTAGACCAAAAAGAGGGAGAGGTGGTGATATGGGTTTAAGCAAGATCAACTAAGGTCAAGCCAAAAGGAAGGATAGAGGTAGAGAGAGATGATGTTCCACTCAAGATTCAACTAAAAACCAAATGACAAGCAAAAGGTGGTACTTGCATGGCCCATGCAAAATATTTATTGCCATGTTGATTCTTGTGAAAACACTATTATTACATGGCACTATTATTATGCATTCCCAAAAATTGGAATAAAGCCAAGCAAAAAGGATTAAAAGGATGCCCCATGTGGAGTAGATGGAGATGACCATGTTTGAATAGAAATGGGACTTGCTAGTGTGTATGTGCCACTAGATGCTCCATAGTCCCAAAAATATCCCAACATGAGCATAAGCCATAATAATCCATGTGGAAGCTAGGAAAAAGGGTTCCATTCACAAGGCATGCAAAGGTGGCCATGTGGCTCTCTTATATCAATAATGTGAAAACAACATGATGCCAAGAAGAGAGCATGTGGAAAAGAATTGGATCCATCCCAACCCACATGAGCTAGAGGTAAGACCAAAAGAAAAGCAAAGCTCATATTAGTTGGATGGTGGAATTATAAGGTGGTGAAAGAAAAAGGTGGTGGAGTTAATAAGAGATATGCCCCCAACTCAACTTGGGCATTGAGACAATATATCAAGAACCAAATACAATATCAAGAGGCAAATACAATTAATGATGCATATGAGATAAGAACCAAATGGAAAAGGGTTTTATATGATGCTCAAATGCAAGGTGGCATTATGACATGAGCATGATATAATGATGATGCAACAATTATATGTTTGAAGTAGCCATTATATTACTAGACCAAGTAGCATTACAATTGTTAGACAATTGGGATGCTACAACTCTCCCCCACTACACAGGAATCTCGCCCCGAGATTCTAGGAAGAAGAAGAAGACACAGAGAGGGTAGGATACTTGGCACGGAGCTCATCTTCACGTTCCCAAGTGGCTTCATCAACGGAATGGTGCGACCACTGCACCTTCCAGAACTTGATGGACTTGTTGCGAGTCCTTCTTTCTGCGACTTCAAGGATTTTTGTGGGGTGTTCTTGATAAGACAGGTCTTCTTGGAGATTGATAAGCTCATGGTCCACGGTCCTGCCGGGATCCTTGAAGCACTTCTTGAGCTGAGAGATGTGGAAAACATCATGGACCTTGAGTTTTTCCGGGAGCTCAAGAGCATAAGCAACTTCTCCTCTTCTTCCACGAACTTTGAAGGGACCGATGTATCTAGGAGCCAGCTTTCCTTTGATACCAAAACGGTGCGTGCCTCTCATGGGAGTGACACGAAGGTAAACGAGATCACCGGGGACATACTCCATGTCCGTGTGCTTCCTGTCATAATTGCTCTTCTGGCGACTTTGAGCAATCCTCAGATTTTCAAGAATGATATGAACCTTCTCCTCCGCTTGAGTCACAATGTCAGGGCCAAACAAGATCCTTTCACCTGCACCCGACCAACCAATCGGAGTTCTGCATTTGCGACCATAAAGAGCCTCAAATGGTGCCATCTTTAGACTTTTCTGGAAGCTGTTGTTGTAAGAGAACTCAGCATAAGGAAGACATTCTTCCCACTTCATGCCAAAAGAGATGACGCAAGCACGAAGCATATCCTCCAGAATCTGATTGATCCTTTCAACTTGCCCTTGCGACTGAGGGTGGTAAGCTGTGCTGAAGTTCAACTTTGTCCCCAAAGCATTTTGGAAACTCTCCCAGAACTTGGAAGTGAAGATGCTTCCACGGTCTGAACTGATCTCGAGAGGAACCCCATACAGAGAGATAATTCTGTTGATATAGAGCTCCGCCAACTGAATTGCAGAAATGGTTTCCTTGACGGGGAAGAAGTGAGCCACTTTAGAAAGCCTGTCAATGACAACAAAGATTGCATTGTTGCCCTTCTGCGATCTCGGAAAACCAGTGATGAAGTCCATCTCTACTTTCTCCCATTTCCATTCCGGGGGTTTCAATGGTTGTAGAAGACCGGAAGGTTTCTGATGAACAGCTTTCACTCTGCGGCAGACATCACACTCTGAGACATACTTGGCACAATACCTTTTCAAACCAGGCCACCAATATTGTGTTTTCAAGTCCATGTACATCTTTGTGCTGCCAGGGTGGATAGAAAGAACAGAATCATGCGCCTCCTTGAGAACTTGCTCTCTCACACCCGGGTAGTTCGGAACAAACATCCGGTGTTCAAAGAAAAGCGTGCCTTGATCATCGATGTGGAAGGACTCATACTTCGGAAGCTGAATCCTGGAGATGATCTTTCTTGTGTGCGGATCACCAAGCTGAGAAGAGCGAACCTTTTCTTCTAAGAGAGGTGTTGCTAGAAGGTTCTGGAGATACCCTTGTTCCACAATTTCCAGGTTGAGCTGACGGAATTCCTCGCACAAGAGAGGCTGTTGTTCTTCCATCATGAGGTTGTTGACATAAGCTTTGCGGCTAAGAGCATCTGCCATGACATTAGCTTTGCCTGGAGTGTAGTTGATGGTCAAATCGAAGTCATTGATTGCTTCAATCCATCTCCTTTGCCAAAGGTTGAGATCAGGCTGAGTAAAGATATACTTCAGACTCTTGTGATCCGAAAAGATCTCACAACGGTTGCCAAGCAAGTAGTGCCTCCATACTTTCAAAGCAAAGACAACTACTGCGAGCTCGAGGTCATGTGTAGGATAGTTGATCTCATGCGTCTTCAACTGACGAGAGGCATAAGCAACAACTTGTTTTTCTTGCATAAGGACCGCACCCAATCCATGCAAAGAGGCGTCACAGAAAATCTGGAACGGCTTGGATGTATCCGGAGGAACCAAGACTGGTGTGGAAGTGAGCTTCTCTTTGAGTGTCTCAAAGCTTGCTTGACATGCAGGAGTCCAAAGATATTTCTTGCCTTTCTTAAGGAGATCGGTAAGAGGCTTCGCTATCTTCGAAAAGTTCTGAACGAAGCGACGGCAATAACTAGCCAAACCAAGGAAACTCCGCACTTCTTTGACATTAACAGGAGGAAGCCATTCAACAATCGTCTTCACAGTTTCCGGATTGACTGCAATGCCCTTGGCAGAGATGACGTGACCAAGATAGGTTACTTGAGGCAGCCAAAACTCACACTTGGAGAACTTTGCATACAAGCGGTTCTCACGAAGCTTGTTTAGGACACACCGAAGGTGTTCTTCATGCTCTTCTTGTGACTTAGAATAGACTAGTATGTCATCCAGATAGACCACAACGAACTTATCAAGATACTCCATGAAAACCGAGTTCATGAGCCTCGAGAAGGTGGCAGGTGCGTTGGTGAGACCGAAAGACATGACCGTGTACTCATACAGGCCATAGCGGGTGGTGAAAGCTGTCTTCAGAACATCTTCCTTGCGAATCTTGATTTGGTGATAACCACTTCTCAAGTCCAGCTTAGAGAAAACCACAGCTCCAGCTAGCTGATCAAAGAGATCATTAATCCGCGGAAGGGGATATTTATTCTTGATGGTTTTAGCATTGAGAGCCCGATAGTCAACACAAAGTCTATCAGTCTGGTCTCGCTTCTTCACAAAGAGAGTTGGGCTACCCCAAGAAGAAGTACTGTGCTGAATGAAACCCAACTTCTCTTGTTCATCAAGCTGACGTTTGAGTTCAGCCAACTCAGCAGGACCCATCTTATAAGGCCGCTTGGAGATAGGAGCGGTACCAGGTTCAAGCTCAATAACAAACTCAACCTCACGATTCGGAGGCATACCTGGCAACTCTTCAGGAAAGACATCTGGGAACTCACAGACCACCGGTACACTCTGAATAGCTTCCATAGCATCAACATTCAGAGCCGCCAAAGAGAAAAGTTGGATAGCAGGAGTCAGACTTGGAGAATAGACTATATGGCCTTCAGGAATCTTCAGAGAAACCGAGCGTTCAGCACAATCAATCACAGCTGCATTTGCTGTCAACCAATCCATGCCCAAGATGACATCAATGTCAGAATTGCCCAGAACAATTAAGGAAGCCGAGAACGAAGAGCCACCAATCTACATTTGATTGCCATGGCTGACTTTAGAAGCTGCCATTGTTGCTCCAGGAGAAAGGACCATTAACCGCTTGAGGAGAGGATCCATAGCTAACTCATTCTCATTTGCAAACTTGTGAGACACAAAAGAATGCGATGCACCAGAATCAAACAAAACTCGTGCAGGGACTGAGTTAACGGATAGCATACCCATCACAACTCCAGGCGCATGCTCAGCTTGAGCGGCGTTGATGCAGTTGGCACGAGCAACAGTAGACCCGGGCTTGGTGTTGATGTTGAGAGCCCGAGGTGGTGGTGCACGAACCAAAGGAGAGCTTGCCGCAGATCTTGGAGGTGGTGGGGGAAGAGCCTTGTTCTTCATCGGACAGTTCCATTGTTGATGCCCAGAGTCTCCACAAGTGTAACAAGCTCCAGGTGGACGTGGAGCAACGTAGCCAGGGACTCCGCCAGGCGCTCCAGGGTAGTGGTGGTTGTAGCCCCTGGGAGCTGCAGTGAGGAAGTTTGGTGGCCTTGCCGCGTAGCTTGAAGGTCTTAGTGGAGCCGGGAGCGACGGTGGGGTGTTAGGAACCCAGACACGACGCTTAGAAGGAGATGACATAGCTGAAGAGCTTGCTGCATCACGGCTGTGTTTCTTTGACTCCTCAAACACTTGCCTACTTGCCTCTTCCTGCAAAGCTGTAGGCTGAAGTTCCAGAAAAGACGCTGGCCTTGCATGTGTGATTGCATACTTGATCGCTGCATTGAGCCCTTGCCTGAACCTCTTTTGCTTCTTCTTGTCATCAGAGATCTCATCGCCACCATAACGAGAAAGGTTCATGAAGTTCCTGATGTAGGTGTTGACATTATCATTGCCCTGCTTGAGGTTGAGAAACACTTCCTTCATCCTCTCCATGACAATTTCTGACAGATACTGCTCTTTGAAAGCTCCAGTGAACTGTCCCCAAGTAGGCTGAAAACCAGTGCAGTTTGCCTTCAGGTAATTCTCCCACCAGAGAGCTGCATCTCCCTTCAGAAGGTGAGTAGCACACTTTACCCATTCTTGCTCAGGAACATCAGCAGTTGCCAGTAACCTTGACATCTCACGCAACCAATCATCAGCATCAAGTGGTTGATCAGAAACATCAAACTGGCGTGGGTTGAACTTCAGGAATCTTTTGATGTCTCCTCGCTTGGGAGGTGGAGGTAGCGGAACAAACTCATTCCTCCTGACACGTTCCTCAAACCGCTGCTGGTTCTGCTGCATTGCTGCCAAGGCATTGGCGATGCTTGACAAAGCTGCCCCCAGTTCAGGTTGTATGTCCTCCTCAGAACGGCGCGGTGGTGCCATCCTGTGATTGATATAAAACACAAGTCAGTACTATGATGGAGAATGATAATAATCCAAAATAGTACCAAGATGGAATTAATGAAGATTAAGGATACAATTTACTAAGATGATATTAAAATATCAACGAAGTTCAAAGCACCTAGAAGATATTAAGCATATCGCACACAACTGAAAAGGAGTGTGGTACACAAATATATCAAAGAAAAATTTTCCACAAATTTCGGCATTAAAATACCAATAGATGCGCAAAATTACTTAACGAATCAAGATTAGTGACTCTACCAATTCAAAATACGAGAGCGAATGATAAGAGTAGTGGTATGGTCGCGACTCCATCCCGCACTCAAATCATTACCCCGCACATGAATAAGTAAAACACATATCCCAACCCCTTCTTCACACGATAACCTAAAGATTAGCGGCTACGGAAACGAACAACCCAAAGAAGATAACGTCGGATAACAAAGAGTAAGACAGATCGCGTCGGTATACAACGAAACAGATAGATCGCGTCGGTTTGCAAAAGCCTGTCGGTATGGAATGTACCAATAGATGATAACCAAAGGCAGATGGTGATAACAACTTGGATGCAACAGATAGACAAAGAATTACACACACACACTCACACACACAGATACACAACCTATGGTACTACGGAAACCCAGAACACGTGAATCCTAGTTTGAATTTTAAGAAGAGGATTGAAAATGTTACACTTCCTTACCAGAAAAGGGTGGTGGGTGGGTAAGAAGAAAAGTGGAAGCAGTCCTACTCTCACGTTTTGTTTTTCCCTAGTATACATAACTACCAAAATATTTGCTAGACAGACAACGACCATTTGGCTGAGACCCAGAAGGTCGGGATGGCTCTGATACCAATTGTAACTACCTCGGTGAATTACGCTCCTAGTTACAAGCCTGGATGAGCAGAAATGGTTGAAATAGTACGGTGGGGCCCAAATGCCACTCACAGGTAGACCTTTCGGCCGTCCCAACCATTTCCACACATCGGGACAAGAACGGGCGGCGTAATCGGCAGGCGAAGGGATCAACTACATACACAAATGATTATGTATGCAAGCCACCATACAACAGTACATCAGAGCCATTCCATCTAAAAAGAAAGGAAATATAGCAACTCCATACGGCAAGATCCAAATACCCTAGATAGATATAATAGTTTAGGATATCTCCTCATACATCAAACATCAGAGTATCAGGCGGAAGCGGAAGACAAAATCCGAGTACGGATAAGAAGCAAATCGGCATAAGATGCCCCATAAATAAGCAGATCCCGCCCACAGATCTCACGGATCCCCGTTCCCGGAATCTCTACACCGAATGATCGTTGCCCACATCGTCCGTCTCTTCCACCCAGTATCCATCTTGCGAGTGTACCTGTTCATCTGAACCAATAATTTATCGTGTGAGACCCTAGGGGTACTCAGCAAGTCTTTATGCCTCTAAAGGGGACACAACCTGGGGTGACGCAATTGCAGCAAAAGATAAACCCTAACAATTCTATAGATACTCGCTAACCATCCGCCTAACCAGAGATAGACGGATGTTCGTGAATTAATAACAACAGTTATAACAGTTAAAACGGTAATATCCATAGATCCATCCTCCTCCCCGCTTACCGACGAGGAAGCGGACGAACACCCCCCATCCGTTGGCAGTTTTATTATCCATTCCGTGAGTGTTGCACTATTTACTAGTCAGGTACCTAGTCTAGTCAAATTAAAAGCGGTACTTTAGTTATGCTTGTCTATGATCGAGAAACTGTGCTCCAAGTCGTCCATAACCGCGGACACGGCTTTCAGAAAGTTTTACCCTGCAGGGGTGCACAAATAGCAACACACACTCGATATGCCTCGGAAAAACCAAATCAAAACCCAACGAGGCAGTCACGACAAAGCGATCACAGGATTCAGAAATATTTCAGGGGGCCACCCCATTGAGCTACCCGCAACGAAGTTAGCTGACTCCGAGACGGCCTCAAGGTTTGCGTCAATGGCTGTGAACGACTGGGAACCCGAAAATGTGACTGGGCTTGTCGACACCGCGAAAACACTCCGCTTTCCTAAACAGTACAGTGTGCTCCTCGCACAATCTTAAATAAAGCAGTAAAGCATGGCATAAGTACAGGATAGTAAATAAAACCTCAAACTAGTTTGTGGCCCTCAGGAAATAAGAATGAATCAAGCTCTGGCTCAGGGGGGTTCATAAGCCTCCCGGATGTGGATAGCGCGAATATTCAAGGAACAGGAATCAAGTACTCGGGGTCCTACGGGACACAAGTGAGCCTGAAAAACCAAATAGCGAATATGGCTCACCGATGCCACTTTCATTAGTTATCCCATTACTACTCAGGTTAAGTTGTTTAGGTACCTCATTATCCATCAGACACTCACATACCCTACTCATGCTGTTCTACGACTCGCATGGCTCAAACAACTCATGTAGTAATGGCTCATGGGATGGAGGTAAGCAGGCTTCGGTGGGGTTCAAAAGTAAAGGAAATGCAATACTTGGGATTCAGTTTAATGCAATCGCGACTAAATGATGCAAGAATAAGAAAGAGGCAATAGGTACTATATGTATGCAAGCATGTGGTAGTGCTTGCCTGGCAGCTCAGTTGAAGCGAGAGAAGGATCTGGGTAGTGCTCCTAGTTCTCTTGGTATATCCCCTGCTCAGCGTCTATTCGAAGAAGAACCAAACAAACAAGGGCCAACATAAATAAAGTGCACAAGCATATGAATAAATGCATCAAGCAAACAATCATGCCATGATGAATGATGCACAATTTGCATGGCAATAGGTAGCATGGCATGGGTGAGGTGTGGAATACAATAATAAAGCATTTTATTTAGTTTTGGCCCCATTTTATTCTCATATTAGTTGTTGTATACATTATATTTATATGATGCATGCTTCAAATCAAACCATGGAATGCATAAACAGAAAGGTCTCGTCGAGCTAATCATTTTAGACATATCATTTGTTAAATTTGGAGTTATAAAACAAAAGTTATTAATTTATTAAAGAAAAGGGGCATTTTATTGTAATTTAAATTAATTTGGAAATTAAAGTGTCCAAAATGTATTTTGAATGGCATATTTGAATTCCTCATAATTTTCTAATTTGGAAACATATATTATTTGTATTAATTGGATTTATATTTCAAAAGATTTAAAAACAGAATTAAATTTGAATTTGATTTAATTTGAAAAGATTTGAATTTAAACAGATAGACTGAAACTTTTTATACCCAGCCTAACTTAGCCACAGGCGCTTACAGGTGGGGCCAGGCTGACTGGGCGTCCACGCGCGCAGAAAAACTTTTTACACCGCAGCTGCTGCCAGACACAGAGGCCGACAGGTGGGGCTAGCGGCCACGGGGTCCACGCGACAGAAGCGAGCGGGGCAGGCGCTGACAGGTGGGGTTGGGCTGGAGCGCGGGTTGATGGTTAAGAAAAGCCAGGGGGTTTTCGGGGAGATGGCCACGGTGGCTGTCTGGTGGGCCTAGAGGTACCGCGGGTTTAGGAGTAAAAGCCAGGAGGGGGTTTCTGCAAAAAGGAACGCCCGCGACACTGTGCTTCTTCTCTGACTATCTGACGACAGATCGATGCACGACCTGACACAGCGCAGCGCGCGCGGGGCTCAATCCTGGGACGTTGCGGGCGCGCGCGGAGGCGGAGCCACTGCGCTGGCTCAGGCTTGGTGTCAGGAAACCGGACGGGGCCTAGCTAGGCTGCTACGCGGGGCGCGAGCGTGCAGACGCCAGCGAACCCGACGCTCCGACGACGTTCGACGAAAGGCACGGCGGCGCTAGGGCGAGATCGGCCAGAGGGGGTTGTCTAGGAGGGTCGTGGGCTCACCGGGAGGTTGTTGGTGGCGGAGGATCGGCTTGGGACGCTGGCGATCGACGACGAGGCAGATGTCCAGAGGATCTAGGGTTCCGAAGGAGCGCGTCGGCGTGCAGGGGTTCTGAGGCTCCTCTTGCTCGGCTCCGTGTACAGGGGTGGTGCAGGTGCTCGTCTTGGTCTTCCCCAACGTCCAGGCTCCTTGCTCGGCTTCTGCTATGGTGGTGGTGGTCGATGCCGACGGTGGCCGGCGTTTGAGGGGGGTGGGTAGACGGTGGAGAGGAAGGGAGGATGGCCAGGCGCCTCGGCCAGATCTGGAGAGGCAGAGGGGTGCCGTGTGGTGGTAGATAGGGACGGGAGAGGGAGGTGGTACCGTGGGCGCGGGGTAGATGGGAAAAGGTGGCCTCGGGTGCCACCTTTCCTCCTCCTTGCTCACGTGCACGGCAGGGCCGGACCAGGGCAGGTAGGGGGCTTCCAGGTGGGGCCAAGGTGATGCCAAGGAGGCAGGGGCAGGCTCGGGTTAGAGGGGCCCCTAGGGCAGAGAGAGAGCTAGGGAGAGAGAGGTAGGTTCGGGTAGGGCTAGGTTTGGAGCTAGGGTAGGGTTTGGGGTAGCTAGGGTTGGGGTGGTCAGGTGGGGCGAGCTGGGTGGGGCCAGCTAGGTGAGAGAGAGAGAGAGGCCGAGAGAGAGAGAGGTAGGTTTAGGGTTTGGTTTAGATTAGGTGTAGATTAGGGTTTAGCTAGGATGGGATATGGGGGTATGGGTTTAGAGAGAGGGGTATGGTGAAAAAGGTGGTAGGGTTTAGGATAGATGAGGGAGTGTGAGATGGTTTCTCTTTTTGGCAAGCTCAAGTAAGAACAAGGTCAAACCAAGCTAGACCAAAAAGAGGGAGAGGTGGTGATATGGGTTTAAGCAAGATCAACTAAGGTCAAGCCAAAAGGAAGGATAGAGGTAGAGAGAGATGATGTTCCACTCAAGATTCAACTAAAAACCAAATGACAAGCAAAAGGTGGTACTTGCATGGCCCATGCAAAATATTTATTGCCATGTTGATTCTTGTGAAAACACTATTATTACATGGCATTATTATTATGCATTCCCAAAAATTGGAATAAAGCCAAGCAAAAAGGATTAAAAGGATGCCCCATGTGGAGTAGATGGAGATGACCATGTTTGAATAGAAATGGGACTTGCTAGTGTGTATGTGCCACTAGATGCTCCATAGTCCCAAAAATATCCCAACATGAGCATAAGCCATAATAATCCATGTGGAAGCTAGGAAAAAGGGTTCCATTCACAAGGCATGCAAAGGTGGCCATGTGGCTCTCTTATATCAATAATGTGAAAACAACATGATGCCAAGATGAGAGCATGTGGAAAAGAATTGGATCCATCCCAACCCACATGAGCTAGAGGTAAGACCAAAAGAAAAGCAAAGCTCATATTAGTTGGATGGTGGAATTATAAGGTGGTGAAAGAAAAAGGTGGTGGAGTTAATAAGAGATATGCCCCCAACTCAACTTGGGCATTGAGACAATATATCAAGAACCAAATACAATATCAAGAGGCAAATACAATTAATGATGCATATGAGATAAGAACCAAATGGAAAAGGGTTTTATATGATGCTCAAATGCAAGGTGGCATGATGACATGAGCATGATATAATGATGATGCAACAATTATATGTTTGAAGTAGCCATTATATTACTAGACCAAGTAGCATTACAATTGTTAGACAATTGGGATGCTACACCAGGCATGTCAGAGGGCTTCCATGCGAAGATGTCCCTGTTCTCACGGAGGAACTCGATGAGCGTGCCTTCCTAGGCTGGGCTCATGCCCGTCCCGATTGTCACCGTCTGGCTGGAGTCGCCTGGGACCAGCTCGATGGTGCGAGTGTGCGTCGTTGCCTCGAAGGCTGAGCTGTTTGCGCCCTCCGAATTGGGCTTCTTGAGTATGGTGGGGTCGTCATTCTTCACCCCGCTCGCGTACTTGGCGAGCTCGTCGGCGTGGTTGGTTTCTGCCGCGATGACGGCATCGGCGAGTTCTGCTCCTTTGGCCTCGCACTCGGCGGCCATGTCCGGGTCGCAGTTGATGGTGATGACGCTGCACGGCCCAGGGAGCTTCATCGCGTTGTACGCGTAGTGTGGCGCTGCCATGAACTTGGCGAACGCCTGGCGCCCTAGGACGCAGTGGTAGGGGCTGTCGAAGGGCACCAGCTCGAAGACGATCCGCTCGGTGCGGAAGTTTGCTAGTGTGCCGAAGGTGACTGGCAGCGTGACCTTGCCGATCGGGTACGCCTTCCGACCGGGGACGATGCCGTGGAACGTGGTGTGGGTTGTCTCGATCATCGACTGCGGGAGCCGCAGCCGCCTGAAGGTGTCCAGGTACAGGATGTTGATGGAGCTTCCGCCGTCCATCAATGTATTGGGGAGCCAGTAGTCGCCCACCTTTGGCTTGACCACCAGGGCGACTCAGCCTGGGTACTCGATGCACGGCGAGTGGTCCTGGCGGCTCCAGGTGATGGGCTGCTCCGACCAGTTGAGGAACTGGGGAACGTCCACCTGGGCCACCGCATTGACGGCGATGGCGCGGGTGATGACCTTCTTCTCGCGCTTCGTGTTGAAGCCTGTGAAGGTATGGAGCGAGCCGGGCATGTTGCCGAACTTTCCGCCGTTTGGCGGGTTGTTGTCGGGGTCCTCCCTTGCTCGCCGTGCCTTCTCAATTTCCCTGAGGGTGTGGCAGTCGGCAGTCGTGTGCGTTGCGGGTTTGCCTTTCCTGCTATGAAACGCACAAGGTTGGTTAAGGAGGGCCGCAGGGTCGAACCTTGGCTTGGCCTTGTAGTTGCCGCCGTCGCGGCGTTGTCCTCCGTCGCGGCGGAAGCTTTTGGGCTCGCGTTGTGCGTGCCCGGCGTTGGCGACGAAGTCGACTCGCCCGTCACTGCGGCGCTTGCACCGAGACGCCAACAGAGCTTCCCAAAATTTTCTACCTGGTGCTTGCACCGAGTGGCTCAACTTTGCCTCCTGGTGCAGCGCCGACTTCTCCCATGTGCGTCCTTGAGCCGTTGCTCAAACAAGCGGAGATCATCCATGTAAACACTCTCACTTTTAGCAAGATATTCTCCAAGAGCGCCAGCAACCTCAAGATCATCGCACTTGTAAGTTTTATATGCCTTTTGCATTTCATATGTAGTATCCCACTATAGCCCCCGAGGATTTAGACGGAAAACCATAGGTCTTTGGGTCTGAATGCTCTAAGAGTGACTAAGCTAGAAACTTTGCACTGTAGCCCCCACCTATTTAGTTTGAATGAACTATTCTGACTAGATACTTTTAGAGTAGCATACACAGTGTTTGTAATTTTCAATACTGTAGCCCCCAATCCTCTAGTTGAAACAGAATTAATAGATGCTTAAAGAAAGACTAAGCATATCACTGAGTTTAAAACTCGTACTATAGCCCCCAAGCCTCTAGACGGATACTTATCCGACTAGATGCTCCAAGTAGACTAAGTAACTTTGATATCTTTGCAGAATGAGAATTCTCGGAGGAACGCTGCCAATGAAAAGTTCCACAAGATGTGTGCAGATCTTGAAGCTGAAAAGGGTAAAACTACCTTCTTGAAGGATCAAATCACTAAGAACAAGAGTCTATTTTTCTTTTCAATTTCACACTCAATCTTGGTCTTGTGTACTTAACTTCCGACTACTCATTGTGCTTTGTCATTTCTTCGACTTGCAGAATCCATCTCCAAGGCCAAGGATATTGTCTAGCAATCCAAGCACATACAAGAGCTCACTAGCAAAAAAATCCTGAAGCAGGAGAGAGCGGACTCGCTGAAGATGCATGAAGATGCCCTAGCTGCCATGCAAGAATCCGCGAAAACGGAAATTCACTGCCTTAAGGAGGAGATTGCAGTCCTCAAGGAGCAGAACAAAGCTGCCGCTGAGCAAAATACTTGCAACCTTGAGGCTTACAAGACCCTCTAGAAGGAACGGGATTCCATGTCAGAGACTCTCCAACAAGCTGAGGATAGCATATTTGGTAAGCATTATCCGTCTTGTACTTCTGTAAACCAGGTACTCTGAACTTATGTTGTGTTGAACTCATGTACTCAATCATTTGCCGAAAATGTAGCTCCTATTGGTTTGACCAATAATCCACCTCCACCAAAGGAATGAATGGTTCTTGCCAGCAACTTCATTAGTACCACCATCACCCAATCAAAGTAAATCGCTAAACCCTTAGTCATCAATATTAAGGCAGTGGACTCCATCATGAAGTACTCGGAGATCCTGCGCGGTTGATTTCCATGTTAGCCATGAAGATGCCCTAGCTACGGCATCTAGGGCATCTTCATGCACCACAGCTAGCGTATCGTCAGCTAGAAAGCTTCATGTACCCATGCTAGTGCAATAATGGTGCTGTCTATGGTCAAGGCTCACTACGAGGATGTCGACATCAACACGGTGACCTCTGGCTTGCTGGACACAGACGATGACAGACAGAAGATCGATGTCGGAGCTATATGGTCATTGCTCGCCGGCTATGACACCACGGTCGCACAGTTGGTGGATGCAAACACCTTTGCGTCTTTTGAGATAATTGACGCCGACCAAGCCAGCTCCTTCGAGTCCCTCAAGACTGCCGACTTCACTGATGGGCAAGAAGTCTCCAGTGCCAGAGGAATGAAAACACTATGTAATATTTGATTCCTTTGGATGTTCTGTATGTATGCGGAAAACAATGGGGTAATCTTAAGGTGGAAAACTATAGCTATAAGCTTCCTGCTACTTAAGAACTAATTTCAGCATGTATATATTTTTAAGCAAATGTTGTCTTATCCATTACTTTGGTTCTTATGCTTGACTTTTCGTGAGTCATAAGACCCTTAGTCAGAACCATGCTCTCAGGTGATGATCCCCAATGGCACCGTCAAAAACCTAAGCACAAAATAACCAACTTGGAGTGCCAAAAGTCACTACTCCAGAATCCACATAAAAACAACAAGAACGTATAGACCAAAAAACATAAGCTAACGCCCATAGGCGGTATTTTGACAAGTGCAAATGCAAAACTTGCGCACAAAGGTTTTATATGATCCAAAAAGTAAACACTAAAGGAGCTAAAATACTCAAGCATATGAGTGAACCAAAGATCTTTATTTCATTGATCATATAAGAGGTACATAGTAGATAGTAAAATATGCTAAGTGTAAAAAGGACGTAGTTGTGCTATGTTCCATGGCCGATCATGCTCCGGGTAGTCATCATCCGGGTCACGTCTGCGGTGACCCAGCATACTACTGCATGTGTAGTACACTATAGTCGTTGACATGACATCCACAGAACACCGTTCCATAAATATCACATCCCTCAGAGTGGTACAACAGAAACATTGCGGGTCCATATTACAAATGTACACACATTATTATTATTACAATACCGGAAGTTCAAGACTTCCAAAAGATCCAACTTACAAACCAAAATATAAAGCTTTCAGCGGAAATTTAAAAGTAGCAACTCCGACTAGGAGTTGAGCTCAGCAGCTTATTCTATAGACTTCATGCTGCTCGGCTCCGTTATTTACTACTAAATAGGTACTTAATTTGACTCGTTCTCATCGACACCATAGCGGATCTCATAATCCACTCCTTCAAATCCTCCGGACAGATCAGGTTCCTCGTAGAACACATCTTCTTGACATTCGGCTGCATACATTGGCACGTCTTCGGGATCCTCAAAGTCTAAGCAAGGGATCAAAGGAAAGAATGAGTAACAGCGTTACCCAACAAGTTCATTATATGCAAGGTGGGAAGTTTGATGCTCTAAATACCACCTCGGATTATAAATCCTTGGCACTATGCAGTTTTTGTAAATCTTTCTTCAAAGATTGATTTTATTCTGAAAAACTATGACAATCAGCCTTCACAGGTTTACCAGATCTTTCATGGAGTTCCTTTCCTTCTGCGTTCGTAGCTCTTTCCCGGAATAGGGAGTAACAAGTTACACTTCTTACACTCTGCAGAGGTGCGCTACTTTACCCATGAGATATCAACTCCTTGTTGCACAACCGGACGTACTTTCCCGCCACAATTCCATGATGTGGGGCCCAGTAGTTGGTCCAAGCCAATCACTGGCCCGCATGCCTCCTTGGTGTGCACCATGCCCACATAATGAATTACGACAATGGTTTGTACAAACCGTTAGATGCGAGAACTATCATGGGACGATGAGGGTTCCCACCCATATGTTGCATATCCTCTACGAATTACCAATTAATATGGACGCTACGAGGAAAACAGCCACGACCTGCACATCCGGCTTCATGCGAGAGGAAGAATATACAGCTGACTTCTCTGTCCCATTCCAAATCTCATGGCTAACGCGTAATATACAACGCTAGAATCACTGATGTCAGGGGTTATTAAGTCCCTACTTAATCATCATTGTTGCAAATAGAACCCTAAGTTCTATTGCTCCATTATATCACCACTTAGGATGATATCTATGATTTCTTTATTTGTGAAAATAATATTTTCTTTATTTTATAGTATATATGATAACACACAGTTTGCAAATACTTTGATAAAGACTCTTCAAAGGAAATGAGCAAGTGATGAACTTGCCTTGTGATGGAAAGGTAGTGAAGTCCGATGCTTGCACTGGACCTTGAGCTTCTAGTTATACAAAAATATCATTATTGCCCGGTTAGGACAATATTTAAAGAAGCAAAGATGATTATGCAAGTAATGTAATGCATTTACCCCCAAAAAAAATTCCTTTTTAGTAACAAAGGATTTATAAATATTACTTTTTAATATTTATAGCATATATTGAGTTATTTTATTTTATTTCCCTTTTATTTGACTTTTATTGATTTAATAATTCTTTTAGGAATTATTAATTATACATTAAAAATGGTGATTAAATATTTATTTAGTATTTTTCTAAAATACTATAATATTAATGCATAATGAAAGTGAATTTTAATTAATTTTATCATCCTTCAATAATTTTGTAAAATTCAATAAGAAATATATAATTTACAAAATTCCTAATAAAATTTAAATGTCTAAAATTTTATATCTTAATTTATTTGAGTAGTTTGGATTTTTGTGAATCCAAAAATATTTTATTTATAATTTTGGACTTTTATTTTATTTTTTGGAATTTTATTAAGTCCAAGGGTATTTTCGTCTTTTCTTTTTATTGAAACAGGCCTGGAATTGTTTCTGGGCTGATTATTCTTATTGGGCCCTAGTGGCCCATTAATTCTAGACAAAAGAGCCACCTCGAAGGGTCTGGCCCAGCTCGGCCCACTCCTCACTACCTCTCTCTCTCCCTCGATCTTATCCTATCCTCCTCTGACCCCGACCTCGTGGCCGGCGATGCCGCCACCGTCGATTCCAATGTAATTTTAATATTATTTTGTAATTTTCTTTTATTATTCATGTAATCTTTATTTTATTCAATTGTAATAAAGATTATATTATTATTAATAAAAATATTCCTATTCTTTGTAAATTTACTTTTTGTAAGTTATGTGGATGATTCAAATAAGTTATAATTTTATAACTTGATTATATGTATTGATGATAAGAAATAGACTTCATATTCATCATTGTTTATCTTTGGATAGAATTCAAGTTGTAATATTTATCTCTTAATTGAATTAAGATTCAAAATTTATATCTAATTCATTTGAATTATAATTCAAACACTCAAGTCTAATATTTCAAATCCATTTGAAAACACATAACTCCTTAAGATCATCTCAAAGTTTATAACAATCATTCTTTAAGACTAAACATAATCTCAAAGTATGAAAGAAACATTGATCACTTAGGTTTTTATTTGGCGAAAATTTTACCCACATTTTCATAGATTAGTGCATGCAACAATTCATATTCCTAAATCTACCCTTCGTTAGGTCCTAAATGCTGGGATGTTACAGACTTACCCCTTAAATTAAACTTCGTACCGAATTTTGTGGAGATGTACCTGAATAGTTCTGGATAAGCTTTTCTTAAATCCTATTCTTTCTCCCATCTGGCTTCCCTTTCAGGGTGATGTTCCCACTATACCTTGCAATTTTTGATTGCTCTATTCCTTAATCTTTTCCAGTTTTCTTCCAGAATCTTATAGGGATTTTCAATGTAAGTCAGGTCTTCTTGTAGTTCTATCTCTTGATGTGTGATTGCATCATCTGGAACATTCAAACATTTGCGAAGTTATGACACATGGAAAACATTATGCACTTGAGCCGATCTTGATGGTAACTCGAAAGCATAAGCTATAGTTCTGTTTTGACTCAGTATCTTGAATGGTCCGATATATATTGGACTCAATTTCCCTTTAACTCCAAATCTTTTTACTCCTTTCATTGGACTTACTTTCAAATAGACCATATCTCCCACTTCTGGATGCCATGATCTTCGACTTTGATCCGCATAACATTTCTGCCTGCTTTGGGCTATTTTTAGTCTATCCCTGATCTTACCAATGATGTCTTGTCTCTCCTTGATATAATCTGGCGCAAATTCCTTACTGCTTCCAGGTTCATACCAACATATTGGTGATCTACACTTCCTTCCATACAGAACCTCATATGGAGCTGCCTTCACACTACTCTGATAGCTATTATTATGAGAAAATTTTGCCAATGGTAGGTGATCTTCCCATGTTGCTCCAAAATCTAGTGTACAAGCTCTCAACATGTCTTCTAGTATTTGATTTGTTCTTTCAGTTTGACCTCCTGTCTCCGGATGATATGTCGTGCTGAAATCTAACTTTGAACAAGTGCTTCATGCAATTGCTTCCAAAATGCTGAAATAAACATTGATCCCCTATCAGTTACGATCTTTTTGGGTACTCCATGCTTACTTACTATCTCTTTGACATATACTTCAACTAACTTCTCAGCATTATCCTTTTGGTTGACCGGAATGAAATGTGCACTCTTTTTAAGTCTGTCCATAATTACCCATATCATATCCTTTCTTTTTGGTGTCATAGGCAATCTTGTAATGAAGTCCATACCTATTTCCTCCCATTTCCATTCAGGAATTTCTAAAGGTTGTAATGGTCCTGCTGGACTTTGATGTTCAGCCTTCACCCTTTGACAAGTATGGCATTCCGATACATATTTAGCAATATCTCTTTCCATGTTATTCCAGCAGAATAGTTCATTTAGATCCATATACATCTTAGTACTCCCTGGATGTATAGAATATGGTGTATCACGTGCTTTTTTGAGTATGACATTTCTAATCTTAGTCACATCTGTAACACATAGACGGTCTTGGAACCATAAAGACCCATAATCCCCAAGGCGAAAAACTGATTTTTTCCCTTGAGATATCCTCCGAATTTCCTCAGCAATAAAAGGATCTTCTTTTTGATGTCTAAAAATTTCTTGCTTAAGATCACTGTCATGCTCTGCAACTACCTGCATATTAGCTAATCCTCCAAGAACCTCTGTTCTGATGAATTGAAGTTCTAATCTTTCCAAGTCCATTTGTAACTCTTTTGGTAGCTCCCTGTTGCTAGGTTGAGTATCTGCACTCTTTCTGCTTAAAGCATCTGCCACAACATTTGCTTTCCCTGGAGTGTAGTTGATTGTTAAATCATAATCCTTGATTAGTTCCAACCAACGCTTCTGTCTCATTCAATTCCTTTTGAGTTAAGAAATATTTGAGACTTTTATGGTCAGTGTATAACTCACATCTGGCTCCATAAAGAAAATGCCTACATCCTTTCAGTGCAAAAACTACTGCTGCTAACTCTAAATCATGAGTTGGATAATTGACTTCATGTGGTTTCAATTGTATTGAACCATAAGCAATCACTTTCCGATCTTGCATTAATACATGACCCAAACCTTCTTTAGAAGCATCACAATAAACGGTGAAATCCTTCTCTGTTTCAGGAACTGCTAAAATTGGAGCTGTGGTTAACCTAGTCTTCAACTCTTGGAAAGTTGTTTCACATTTCTCATCCCACTTGAATGGTGTATTCTTCCTTAATAATTTGGTCATTGGTCCGTCTATTTTGGAGAAACCTTCAATGAACCTCCGATAATAACTAGCCATTCCTGAGAAACCTCGAATTTTCTTCACATTGGTCGGTGCAGTCCACTCTAGTACCGACTGAACTTTAGATGGATTCACAGCAATCCCATCCTTACTGATCACATGACCGAGGAATTATACCTCATCTAACCAGAACTCACACTTACTGAACTTAGCATAAAGCTTATATTCTCTTAAAGTTTGCAATGCTATTCTCAAATGGTCAACATGCTCTTCCTTATCCTTGAAATATATCAGAATATCATCAATAAAGACGATGACAAACCTGTCCAAATATGGCAAGAAGATCTTGTTCATCAGATTCATGAATATTTCTGATGCATTGGTCAAACCAAATGGTACTACCAGATACTCATGGTGTCCATATCTTGAGACAAATGCTATTTTTGGAACATCTTCCGGCTTGATTTTTATTTGATGGTATCCAGATCTTAAATCGATCTTTGAAAGTACTCCAGCTCCTTTCACTTGATCAAACAAATCTTGAATTCTTGGTAAAGGATACTTATTCTTGATAGTCACGTTGTTCAGATTTCTATAATCACCACACATCCGTCTTCCACCATCTCTCTTATCCCCAAAGATTACTGGTGTTCCCCATGGAGATACACTTTCCTGTATAAATCCTTTTCTCGCTAACTCATAAAATTGCTCTTTGAGTTCTTTGAACTATTTGGGTCCCATTTTATATGGTGCTTGAGCTATTGGTGCTGTACCAGTTATTAGGTCAATGGTGAACTCTATCTCCCGGTCTGGTGGCATTCCCTGTAACTCTGTTGGAAAAACATCTTGGAATTCATTAACTATAGGAATCTCTTCTAAATTAACTTATTTCATTGAATTCAACTGCAGATCCACCATGATATGACTATGTTTATCTGCTTGGTAAACTATCCTTGCTCTACTTGGAGTTTTGATTGAGACAGTTTTCTCCTCACAATTTATCTGAGCTCCGTGTTCCATCATCCATTCCATCCCCAGCACTACTGCAATTCCCTTCAAAGGAATCACATAAAGGTCTGCGAAATATGTACAACCACAGATCGAGATAACCTGATCTTATTTTATGTGGCGTACAATCACATTCCCTCCTGCCGTAACTACGGTCATAGGACTTTCTAACGTTGCCCTTCTAATCCCGAACTTATCACAAAATTCTTTAGAAATGAATGAAGTAGTTGCACTAGTATCAAATATAACTTTGCCGGGATTGGTAAGGATATTGAGCGTACCTATCACTGCATGCTCCAAATTATCCACCTCCTCGAGGGTAGCACAGTTCAGTTTTCTGGTAGGTCGGTTTCTCTTGCCATTGTTGTTCTTGCCATTATTTCCTCCTTTATTGGGTTGTCCATTACCTCCACTGGCTTGCCCTCCTCCCTTGGTAGGCCATCCTCCTGGTGGTTTGCTCGGACAATCTGGCTTGATATGCCCCTTCTGACCACAACCGTAACAGATCACTACAGGCTTTTTGCATTCCCTCTGGAAATGCCCTGGAATTCCACAATTGTTACAGATGACATTCCTTCTCACATTGGATTGATTTCCACCACTGCCCTTGTTATTGTTATTGTTATTGTTGTTGTTGCCATAATTCCTATTCCGAGGTTTGGACTCCAGGTTGGATTTAGGTTTACTTGCCTGAATTCTCTTAGTTTCCTTCTTGGCTCTCTTCCTCCGATCCTCTTGGACATTCTTGTAGTCATCTTAAAAAGTAATGGCTGCATCCAACAACTGCTGATAAGTTTGCTTATTGGATAACCTTAGCTGCATCTTCAAAAACGGATTTAATCCACGCAAGAAACGCTTCTTCCTCTTCTCTTCAGTGTTAACATCCTCCTCAGCATAACGAGACAGTTGGCTAAACTCCCGGGTGTACTTCATGACACTAGTATATCCTTGTTGAAGCTCCTCAAATTCTCTCCGCTTCAACTCCATGACACTTTCTGGAACATGATATTCACGGAATCTCTGCTTGAACTCCTCCCAGGTAAACTCCCTTCCTGGTTGCTGCATGGCTAACTGATTTTCCCACCATGATGCTGCAGGTCCAGTCAGCAGATGAGTTGCATACCTCAACTTTTCCTCATCATTGCAACCCATAGTTTTCAGCTTCCTTTCTGTATCAACTAGCCAGTCTTCTGCATCCATTGGTTCAGGAGCTGATGCAAAAGGTAACGGTCTTGCATTCTGGAAATCAGATAGACTCACTCCTCCACCTTGAGGTGCCCTCTGATTTGCTCGCCCCAGCAGCTCTTCCATGAACTTGTTCTGGGTCTCTTGCATCATTTGCATGCATTGCATAAAGTTCTGCTCCATTAACGGCCTCATTGGTGGTGGTGGTGGTAATGCTTCTTGGTTTGCTGCATCTGCATCGGCCTTTTCCTTGGCCTCTCGCTCCATCCGCTGCTGATCAGTTTCCATCCCTACTCCCGTATCCATGACCCTCTAGTCCTGCAACATAAAGCGAATACTCATAGTTACATCATGCACATGTGTTCTGAGCTCGACTTTACGCACAGAACTAGTCACACAATGAAGATCCAAAGAAAATCCAAATATGCATTTCACATATTTTACATAATGCTACAAAGTCATTACAACATATACCATCTAGGTATCATTACAAAACTACCTTATTACTCGGGTACAATACACAGTACTTGATACTATTGACTAATTGTCTCCTTCTAATAGTAACCACGTTCATCGTACATGCCTGATGTCCAACCATGATGACGTGTTGTTCGACGTAGAGTTTGTGGAACATATGGCCTTCCAAAAGGAACATACTCTGTATCTAAAGTGTCAGGACTTGAGTCATTACTCAACCGAGCGCATTGACTCCCTCCAGCTCTGCTGAAAAGTCTTCAGAAACATATTCAACATTATCTCTAGCCTGCATCTCGTGAGCTTCATTTCTTGAGTTGTCAACAGGATACACAGATCCTGCTGCTCCCCAGGTGCTCTCGTGGGCAAGATAGTTAAACACTGAATAATGTATATTCCCTGGGTTTTGAGAAGATGTTGATGATTCAAACACTCTCTCCTCAGGATCTTCTTCTTCATCCTGGTTATCTATTGACATGGTATTTCTACTACTATTATTAGGGTTCATCCTTGCACCCATCCAACTAGATTGTCCAACATTCCTGTTAGAACCATCTGTGGACATCTGGTGTTCATGAGATCCATTATATGATCCCATTCTCCAACCATCTGAATTCTCAATAGGAAGTTCTGAGTCAGAACCATCCTCTGAGCCCTGTGGTACTGCATACCGCATATCCATAGTAGGATCATGTGTAGGTTCAGGTCTTGGTGAATAAGGATATGGTATAAAAGATTCCGGATCTATAGGTATATCCATAAAGATAGGTGTTGTACTATTACTTGCTTCTTTCTCTAACCGGAAGGATAACTGCTTCCTCCGTTCCGGATCAGTTAGATCCTCTAACATGTCATTTTTGTCTTCAACAATCACTTGATGAGTCTTATAAAAAGATGCAACGAGTGTTCGGTATCTATACATAAACTTGGAAGCTAACTTAGGATGCTTCTTAACCAAATTAAGATGATCTGCTATAGGCTCCGAGTCTATAGAATCATGAGGTATCATAGAGAATGTGCTACCATCTAGCTCCTTGGTTTTCTGCTCCCGGATATTAGCTATCGCCTCCACAACAGCAACATGATAGGATGCTAAATGACTCCTACCTTCTCCTATAGGTAGATCGTGATATAATCCAAGCTTGTCTGGAAGTTGGATACTCACACGATACTTGGATAACATTCGACCATCGAGGTAAGTGATAGTGTTTACTGGAATTCTAGTGGGACAACTAAAGAGCTTTAAAAGTTGAAGAAGTTGGTCTGTGAATGATCCTTGATAATCATCAAGAGTCTCCTCTTTCCTTACCAAAGTCTGTTTTGGAAACTTTGGTGCCACATCTCTGTATATCAGAAAAATAACCTTGATTAGTATCCAATGACATATTGCATCATAACCAAGAATTATCGCACTAATAACGGAATATTCTCATTTGAATACCCATTATATCACTTTTAGAGAATTTTTTATCGTTGCTAAATTTTTCCTACAGGTAATACCCT
Source organism: Avena sativa (assembly GCA_916181665.1). Taxonomy (NCBI): domain Eukaryota; kingdom Viridiplantae; phylum Streptophyta; class Magnoliopsida; order Poales; family Poaceae; genus Avena; species Avena sativa. Next base: position 175,801,816 of record OV702295.1, read on the forward strand.
TTACTAGGTTTCCAACCTAAGGTCAAAGCAATTTGCTCTGATACCAACTGCGGTGAACCAGCATACTACTGCATGTGTAGTACACTATGGTCGTTGACATGACATCCACAGAACACCGTTCAAACATTGTGGGTCCATATTACAAATGTACACACATTATTATTATTACAATACTGGAAGTTCAAGACTTCCAAAAGATCCAACTTACAAACCAAAATATAAAGCATTCAGTGGAAATTTAAAAGTAGCAACTTCGACTAGGAGTTGAGCTCAGCAGCTTATTCTATAGAGTTCATGCTGCTCGGCTCCGTTAGTTACTACTAACTAGGTACTTAATTTCGCTTGTTCTCATCGACACCGTAGAGGATCTCGTAATCCACTCCTTCAACTCCTCCGAACAGATCAGGTTCCTCGTAGAATACATCTTCTTGACATTCGGCTACATACATTGGCACGTCTTCGGGATCCTCAGAGTCTAAGCAAGAGATCAAAGGAAAGAATGAGTAACAACGTTACCGAACAATTTCATTATATGCAAGGTGGGAAGTTTGATGCTCTAACTACCACCTCGGATTATAAATCCTTGGCACTATGCAGTTTTTGTAAATCTTTCTTCAAATATTGATTTTATTCTGAAAAAACTATGACAATCAGCCTTCACAGGTTGACCAGAAATTTCATGGAGTTTCCTGCCGCGTTCGTAGCTCCTTCCCGGAATAGGGAGTAACAAGTTACAGTTCTTACACTCTGCAGAGGTGCATTACTTTACCCATGAGAGATCAACTCCTTGTTGCACAACCGGGCGTACTTTCCCGTCCACAATTCCATGATGTGGGGCCCAGTAGTTGGTCCAAGCCAATCACTGCCCGCTTCGCGACCCCGCATGTCTCCTTGGTGTACACCATGCCCACATAATGAATTACGGCAATGGTTTGTACAAACCGTTAGATGCCAGAACTATCTTGGGACGATGAGGGTTCCTACCCATATGCTGCATATCCTCTACGAATTACCAATTAATATGCACGCTACGAGGATAACAGCCACGACCTGCACATCCGGCTTCATGCGAGAGTAAGAAGATACAGCTGGCTTCTCTGTCCCATTCCAAATCTCATGGCTAACACGTAATATATGGCGCTAGAATCACTAATGTCAGGGGTTATTAAATCCCTACTTGATCATCATTGTTGCAAATAGAACCCTAAGTTCAATTGCTCCATTATATCACCACTTAGGATGATTTCTATGATTTCTTTATTTGTGAAAATAATATTTTGTTTCTTTTATAATATGTATGATAACACGCAATTTTCAAATATTTTGATAAAGACTCTTCAAAGGACATGAGCAAGTGATGAACTTGCCTTGTGATGGCAAGGTAGTGAAGTCTGATGCTTGCACTGGACCTTGAGCTTCTAGTTCTACAAAAACATCATTATTGCCCGGTAAGGACAATATTTAGAGAAGCAAAGATGATTATGCAAGTAATGTAATGCATTTACCCCAAAATGTTCCTTTTTAGTAATAAATGATTTATAAATATTAAATTTTAATATTTATTACATATATTGAGTTATTTTATCTTATTTCCCTTTTATTTGACTTTTATTGATTTAATAATTCTTTTAGGAATTATTAATTATACATTAAAAATGGTGATTAAATATTTATTTAGTATTTTTCTAAAATAATACAATATTAATACATAATGAAAGTGAATTTTAATTAATTTCATCATCCTTTAATAATTTTTTTTAAAATTCAATAAGGAATATATAATTTACAAAATTCCTAATAAAATTTAAATGTCTAAAATTTTATATTTTAATTTATCTGAGTAGTTTGGATTTTTGTGAATCCAAAAATATTTTATTTATAATTTTTGGACTTTTATTTTATTTTCTAGAATTTTATTAAGTCCAACGGTATTTTGGTCTTTTCTTTTTATTGAAACAGGCCTGGAATTGTTTCTGGGATGATTATTCTTATTGGGCCCTAGTGGCCCATTAATTCTAGAAAAAAGAGCCACCCCGAAGGGTGTGGCCCAGCTCGGCCCACTCCTCACTGCCTCTCTCTCTCCCTCGATCTTATCCTCTCCTCCTCTGACCCCGACCTCATGGCCGGCGATGCCGCCACCGTCGATTCCCGCCGCCATCGGCCGTTCTAGTCGCCACCGTGGTGCAATTGGGGGTTATCGACGATGCTCGTTTGTTCCGTCCAATTGGATTTGAGCCTGGGGCTCTCATGCAATGGGTCGATGCCACTCTGAACCCTAGGGTTTGGGCTTTGACATGTGTTCAAGTGCTACTGCCTCCGTCGTGGTCTCGCCTGTGGTGGTGTGGTGGATTCGTGTGATGCTGTGGTCGCCGCCATGGCTGGTGCAGGTTGCAGCGCCCCCTGGGTGCTCCCTGTGCCGTCGCGGGTTCGTCGGCTAATCTGTTTCCTCTTCAATTTCTTTAGCGAGGACATACGGTGAGTTTGATTCCTTCCCCCTGGTGCTTTATGTGCTTGCTGATTCGATACTATATGTTGGCTATGTCCTCTCTTGCTACTGTCTGATTCAGATTAAGATGATCATCCATTTAGGGTTCCTGCTATGTGCTTGTTCATGTACTGGATTAATTGATTCATGTTTGGATGGTCTGTACACATGCTAAATGTTCATTGGCCTAAGGTTTGTTGCTTAAAAATGATAGATGATGTTCCTGGTGGCTTACTAGATGATTTGATGCTTAGATTGCATCTGATTCAGAGGATATTGTTGTTTGGGAAGCATGCTTGGTAAATACAATGACTTGATAGCTTTCCACTGTTTATTTGATCCATGGTCATGATTATGATAAGGTACAACTACTGTGTTAGTGTTGTTAGCTTGGTAATTAACATGTGGTTTGAGATCATTATGATCTCAAACAGTGAAGTGTATCATAGGGATATCCTAGTTATGATTCCTATTTTACAGGAAAATGATTAGTTAGTTGATTGTCTGAATCTACGATGATTTACTATCTTTCCTGATTCATATTGGATTGTTCTTGTGACACCATCATGTATGGCACACAAGTCTAATTCTAAACCATGGATTTGGTTAGTTTATGCTTAAGACAATCTTGGCTTTGAAAGATAAATATAGATGCTCTTATTTGAATTCCCTAAGACCAATGATGTTGGTCTGAGGCTTAGGGATTCAAATCTTATCTAATTGGTTCATCTAGATAGTCCTGGTAGTGGTACCAGCTATTCTTTATTGAATCAAAGCTTGGAAAAATGATAGTGAGCTTGATCATGTTATGGATCCTAAGGATTTGTTCCTAAGGTGCTACCCTTCCCTTAGGGATGTGCCTAGAAATAGATCATAGGTATATGCATGATTGATTGGTAAAATATAGTTTGACAACCAGAGCAAGGATGTTGCTCTGAGCTCTAGTTGGATCTTGGTACTTTGTTGTTTGCCTTTAGACTTTAAAAGAAACCCCTATGATGGATTCACCCACTTGGGTGCTTTCTGAGGGTTTGTTTTATAATACAACACATGCTTTTCTCTGAATAAGATGATTAGATTATGTGAAGGTTTTATGAAACTCACCACAGAATCTGATGATGGTGTAGTAAGTTGATGATGATGATCTTGATCTGGTTTTGCTGGACTCCTGTGCTTGCTCTTGAGCTAGCCTGCTCCTCCTAGCTCCTCGGCTTGATCTTGATGTCCACCTGATCCAACCCCCTCCTTATGTCACCATCCTGGTGATGTTTGGTTGATCCTTAGTTGGCGTGGTTGCTGGTTGGTGCTTGGTTTAGCTGTTATCTACACTGGCTGTTCTTGTATGCTGTGTAGTGGGGTGATGCACTAGTGCCTCCCACGGCTGTGCTATGGTTTTGTGAGATTGGGTTGTTCTGTGAGCTTGACAAAACACCACATGCATGCTGGTGTGTGTCCAGCATGTGTGCTTGCTATGCACTTGTGGATATGTTCAGAATTTTTGAACTTACTCTTAACAGGTTACTTTCATCTAGCTGGTGAATTTGTCCCTCTTAGCTGTCATCTGACTTCTGTCTTTGAATTTATGAAAGATGAAATCTTTCATATTGGTGAAACTTGCCCCTTTTATAACATTTCTCAATGATGAATTTGTCAAGTGCATTTCACTAACATGTCTGAGAGAAATAATTCTAACACTAATCTTCTTTTGTTTTTTTAGTCTTTGTTTTGCAGGTACAAAGATAAAGATGAAGATTTAGTTTAGATTTAGATATAGGATAGTTAGTAAATATTCCAATGTACTTTTCTTATTCTTTTGTAATTTTCTTTTATTATTCATGTAATCTTTATTTTATTCAATTGTAATAAAGATTATACTATTATTAATAAAGAATATTCCTATACTTTGTAAATTTACTTTTTGTAAGTTATGTGGATGATTCAAATAAGTTATAATTTTATAACTTGAATATATGTATTGATGATAAGAAATAGACTTCATATCCATTATTGTTTATCTTTGGATAGAATTCAAGTTGTAATATTTATCTCTTAATTGAATTAAGATTCAAAAGTTATATCTAATTCATTTGAATTATAATTCAAACACTCAAGTCTAATATTTCAAATCCATTTGAAAACACATAACTCCTTAAGATCATCTCAAAGTTTATAACAATCATCCTTTAAGACTAAACCTAATCTCAAAGTATGAAAGAAACATTGATCACTTAGGTTTTTATTTAGCGAAAATTTTAACCACATTTTCATAGATGAATGCATGCAATAATTCATATACCTAAATCTACCCTTCGTTAGGTCCTAAATGCTGGGATGTTACAACGTCACTTACGCTTATGATCCTTGTTTGTACTATCTCTAGTTCACGATTGTCAACGAGGTAGTAAGAACAATTGAGTATCTCCTTGCTTATGATGAACGGTCCTTCCCATGGAGGGGATAATTTATGTGACTTCTTCTTCTTAAGTCAGAGCACCAGATCCCCGTCTTTAAATGAGAGATGTCGAACGCGGTGACTATGGTAGCTGCGTAGCTTCTGCTGGTATATCGCGGATATTTGGCAAGCCAATACGCGCTCTTCCTCGAGAAGATCCACATCTAGGCGCTTGGATTTTTCAGCGTCATCCTCGCCATAGGCGTCAACTCTTGGTGAATCATGAAGGATGTTAGACAGAAGAATTTATTTAGCTCCATATACCATGAAATAAGGGGTGTAGCCGGTGGATCTATTGGGAGTAGTTCGTAAACTCCACAAAATAGATGGTAACTCCTCCCGCATGCTCTAGATGCTCTATGTAGAGGTGTTTCTAGACATGGTTTTATTCCCTGCAGAATTAATCCATTGGTTCACTCAACTTTCCCATTGGATTGTGGATGTGCCACAGATGCCAAGTCAAGTCGGATGCCCTTCTCCAACAATAAGCTTCCACTTATCTGAGTGACAAGTTGCTTCCATTGTCCGTGATAATGCTATCTGGGAGACCAAATCTCACCACTAGATCCCGGAAAAAACTAAGGGTAGTTGCCCCATCAAGCTTTCTAACGGTTTTATCTTCTATCCATTTTATGAATTTATCAACTGCTACTAGCAGATGCGTGAAACCATAAGTTGTCGTCTATAATGGACCAACCATGTCTAGACCCTAGACTGCAAACGACCAAGTTATTGTTATGGTTCACAATTGTGGAGCTGGTACATGTGGTTGTCGGGCATAGTACTAGCATCCCATGCATGTCTCAACCAGCTTGTCGGCGTCCACCTTCACGGTCATCCAGTAGAATCCTTGCCGGAAGGCCTTGGAGACTAATGATCGAGGAGTGGCGTGATGCCCGCAATCTCCAAGATGGATCTCACGAAGGAGTTCAATACCTTCTTGATGGGAGACACACTTTAGGTATACACTAGTGGTACTTATTTTGTAGAGCTGCCCATAGATTATGGTATAGCCCTTTGCTCGGTGTACTATTTTCTGACTTTCGACATCATCGATGGGAAAAGTTCCGTGTACGATATATTCCATGAACGATTTTTTCCAAGTCGAAGTGACTTTTGTTACTTCATGAACAAATGAGTCAACTCTATTCGGGTTCTCGGGGTCCGCTCCCTTCACGAATGGGGTCCGTAGATGCTCCCAAAAAACGCCGGGTGGAACTGGTTTGCGCCCTGATCCAAGCTTTGACAGTAGATAAGACGCCTCATTTTCCTCCCTGTTGATATACTTGACTCCGTATACCTCAAAGCACTTGGTTATCTCGTCTACTATGTCTCGATGTTTCTCCATCATAGGGTTACGCGCGTTCCATGTGCCAGCCACCTGCTGGGCAACCAAGTCGGAATCCCCACAGCAAACTATGCGCTTGATGCCAATATCCTTGGCTACGCAAAGTCGATGAATGAGTGCTTCATATTCCGCCATGTTATTTGTAGCCTCAAAGTGGATCTACAGAATGTAGTGCAGTTTTTCCCCTGTTGTTGACTGTAGCAGTACACCAGCCCCCGAGCCGCTGAGTAGCTTTGATCCGTCAAAGTGCATCACCCAATATTCTTGCTCTGGTACAGGGGTAGCATCTAGCATCTCCGTCCAATCTGCAATAGCATCGTGTCTCTTGTAGGTGATCTTGAAGGCGGCAAGTTCAATGCCCCACTTCGCGACCCGTACCGTATCATCGTTGTTGTTGATGATGTCGCACAGCGAAGTTTTGCTCACTATTATGATAGGGTGCTCCTAGAAGTAGTGCCTTAACTTCCGAGAAGCAAGGAACACTCCATAAGCTAGATTTTGGTACTACGGGTAATGCTGCTTGGACTCCATCAAGACATCGCTTACATAGTAAACTGGTCGTTGCACTCCATACTCATGCGTTGGTTCTTTCTGCTCCACCACAACGACGATGCTGATAACACGGTTGGTGTCCACGATGTAAAACAACATATGCTCCATAGGCTCAGGTGCCGAAGAAAGTATCCCTTTTAGCTCCTTAAGCGCAACATCTGCTTCATCCATCCATACGAATTTTTCCACCTTCTTCAGCAACTTGTATAGCGACAGAGCCTTCTCTCCAAGTCGGTTGACGAACTGGCTTACTGCTGCAAATATAGCATGTGAGCTATTGGATGTCCTTCAGGCATGTCAGACGGTTAATGTTCAGGATGGCCTTGATCTTCTCCGGTTGACCTTGATTCCATGCTAGGAAACGATGAAGCCCAACAATTTTCCGCCGGAACCCCGAAGAGGCACTTCTTTGGGTTAAGGATCATGTTGTATTTCCGGAGATTATCGAAGGTTTCCTTTAAGTCAGAGATTAACTAGTTTGACTTTTTAGACATCACCGCGATATCGTCCACATAGGCGTGGACGTTCCGACCAATTTGGTCGTGTAGTTAACGCTGCATAGTCCGCTTGTAAGTAGCACCTGCATTTTTTATCCCAAAGGGCATCATGACATAGCAAAACGTGTTGTAAGGTGTGCTGAACGAAGTGGCCAATTGGTCGGACTTCCTCATTTTTATCTGGTGGTATCCTGAGTAGGCATCTAGAAAACACAGAAGTTCCGAGCCAGCCGTCGAGTCAATGACTAGGTCAATGCAAGGCAAAGCAAACGGATCCTTCGGACACGCTTTGTTCACGCCGGTGTATTCAACGCACATACTTAATTCATTGGTTCCCTTTTTGGGGACAAGTATAGGATTGGCCACCATCGGGTGTGAAGGACTTCTCGGATAAAACTAGCCTCAAGTAACCTAGATATCTCTTTGCCTATGGCGCGTCTCTTCTAGTCTCTGAAGCATCGTAGAGGTTGTTTCATCAGTTTGCATTTTGGATCAATATTCAATCTATGCTCGGCATGTTCCCTAGGTACACCTTTCATGTTGGAAGGTTGCCATGCAAAGATGTCCCTATTCTCACAAAGGAAATCAATGAGCGCTCTTTCCTATTTAGGGTCCAGGTTCGTCCCAATGGCAGTGACCTTGGAGGCATCGCCTACCACAAGTTCCACCAACTTGGTCTCGATGGAGGACTTGAATGCGGGATTGGAGTTGGAAATCTGCTTCTTCAATGCCGGCATCTCCGAGGCGTCGACCTTGCTCTGGATCTACTTGAATTCTTCGCTATAGAGGATAGCTTCTACAAAGGCTGCTTCTCCAATCTCGCAGTCCCTTGCCTTTGAAAAGCATTCAGATATGGTGATGACACCATTTGGTTCGAGTATCTTGATCTTGTTATAGACAAAGCATGGCTTGTCCATGAAGGAGTGGAAGATGTCGCGTCCGAATATGATGTGGTACACGCTCTTGAAGGGGACCACTTCAATGGTCACATGTTCTTGGCGGTAATTGTTGACGTCGCCAGAAGTGACCGGAAGTGTGATGAACCCAAGGGACCGAGCCTCCCTACCAGGAAATACGCCATGGAACATGGTGCTGGTCCGCCTTAGGGTGGTCTCCATCAAGTTCATCTTGTGCAGCGTATCCAGGTACAAGATATTGATGCTGCTTTTAGTGTCCACCATGCATTTGGTGAAGTCATTGTCGTCAATCAAAGGGTTGATAACCATGGCATATTGGTTCTCCGTTGGAACGAGGTCTAGGTGATCCTTTGTAACATCCCAAACATATTAAACTAGAATCATCAAACTCTAATCAAAAAAATTAGGGTTAACAAAAACTTATCCAATTAAAATATGAAAGCATTCATATGAGTGTGCATTAAAATTTGGATTCTTTTGAATTGCCATGATTATGTGTTTCTTTGCTTGTAAAATAATTCTTAGGTGAAATAAACATCGTTTAAACAATCCCCACACTTTTCCCAAAGACAAATAAATCAAAACAAACAAATTAAGTGAATGGTCACTTTGGCCAAATTAACCCCCATGCCTACTTTGGCTCTCTCTAACTTTCAGAACTTAACAGAAACTTGTTTGGATCTTTGCACCCCTTGATAGTACTCATAACAAAGTACAAAGGTCCACCCTGTGATCATCCAGAAACATTCAAATGCATAGTTTAAATGATAGTTTAAAATTCAATCTATTTCATATGGGAAGATCCCATTTTTTCAAAAACCCTTCAAACCAACTCAACTTTCAAAACCCAAGCATCTACAGACTCACCAGCACATGCCTAGCACACCTACCAAAAATAATTTCAAAATTCAAAACTTGAGTTCATGCGGCCATTTCATCAAACACCTTGCAGATGCAAATCAAACAAATCCTAAACACTATAGTGTGCAGTGATTATGGCCTAACTTGTTCGCTCTCTGGACACCACTAGCCTTAGTAGATCATCTAACAACCTTAACTAATCTCTAGCACCACTGTAAGCTGGCCATTGTCATCAATGGTGAGCAGGCCGAGTGCACCATTGCCACCACATAGTCGACAGCACGCTATGAGCAACACTAGCCTCGCCAACCTTGTCTGGGAGCAAGCTAGCAACCCACCGCCACTCTGTGTCCTAGCCGTGAGCGATGCCAGCCCGTGGACCACACACACAGACCATGCCAAGCCGCTCTGCAACCATGTTGAGAGCGCGCCCCGTGTGCCACGCTCGACAGACGACCACAGACCGCGCCGCCCTCACTGCGTGCACGCGTGATCACCACCGTCCTAGCAACCCCGCAGACACGCCCGTTCACCGCCGCACGGACCACGCGCGCTGTGCGCCATTAAAACTCCCGTCGGGCACGCTCAGAGCACCGCAGCGTTCCGACCGATCAGCACCGCCCCACGCCTCGCCACCACATCGTTGAGCTTCGCCAGGGAGCACAGCACCACCCCCTACCATCCACCACGCCGATAGCCCTCTGTGCCGTCGACCACGACGAGCTCAGCCCGCGCCCGTCGGTCCCCTCTCCCCACTATAAATAGAGGCCTCTTCCGCTCGAATTCTTCACACCACCTCACTCCCCTCACCTCACTGATCGTTCCACCCCATTCCCGGAGCAAGGCAAGCAGCGCATCGCCAGAATTGCGGTGGAGCAGGCCGCCTCTGGAGAAGAAGGGCACCGTCGATTTTTTTCCACCCCAGGAGGAGCTGCCGGTACTAGGAGGTTCGCCGTCGTTGACTTTGTCGTTCGCCCGCATCGCCGACCTTCGCCTGAGCCCCGGTGAGCCTCCCACTACCCCACTGAGCCGCTAGGGTTCGAGCTCGCCAGTGACTAGTTCATCATCGACGACGACCCTCAGCCGTTGATCTTACTTCTAATCCAACGCACCACATCGCCCCGTACCGCTTCGTGTTTAAAGTGTCACTGACCAGTAGACCCGCCCTGTAAGTTGCGCCCCGCACCACATAGTGACACTGGGCCGGCCCAATAACCCTTCCCGCGCAGCCCACTCGTTTGAATTTAGCTTTTTCTTTTTAAGTTCAAACATAGTTCTGTACCTAGTTTCAAAAATCAACTCAGCTCGATTCACTGAACCAAATTGAATGAAACCAATTTTTTTAGAAAGGTTTTGAAATGCTTAATCCAAGCCCGTTGAATTCAAATCATTTGAATCTATAGATCAACCTTGGTAAAAATAACAAGGCAGAACCTTTTCTGTATTCAAACATTTTTCAAATTTAAACCATAATAGCTTTTGAGTTGATTCCAACTCTCAAAAATCACATTTGATCATACCTTTCAGAATATATAAAAACATATGGGTTTACTTACAGAAATAATGTTCAAGTAATAAAAGAATGCCACATAGGCATTTCTAGACATTTATTTTTATTTAAAATAAAAGGTTAAATCTTATTAAATTGTGACACCACTTTAAATCACATTCCCATGTACTGAAATATGTGGTGATGACATGTGTCAACATGATCCCATGTTTGGTTTGGAGAATATTAAATCTTAAGTAGTTTTTCAATGAGTACAAATTACTTTTCTAAAAATAAAAGAAATAATCTTGTAATATTAGTGATGATGCTAGATCATCTATAGAACCCTTATGTGTGATGATTGAAAGTAGTTAATTATTGTTTGGTGATTGTGTACCTCGTATTTATTCATAGATGCTAGTACCGACCAAGGATGCGAGGAGGAAGGAGGATACTACGAAGAAGAATCCAAGGAGAACTTCAACCACTGCTCTGCACAAGGCAAGCTAACACTTGCAAGATACTCTACTTATGCAAGCCTAATACTACTAGTTGATTGTGCAAGTTAACACTTGCAAGATACTATACCTATGCAAGCAAATACTTGCTTGTTACCATGCCAACTATATGCCTTAAGCATATGTGATCATACCCACTTGATAACCCCATTCCTAGTTTTACTTACAAGCTTTATACTTTATTTCTTTATCAAAGCTATTACTTAGAGATTACTTAAGTAAATTGTAGATATTAGAAAGATAATTGAAGGTTGCATAAAGAGCATAAAACTTGGCCTAATCTAGATAATCTTGATGTCATCATAAGGCATGAGATTGAACTTAGTAAAACTCCACTAGTTTACCACCCCTCATTAGTACTTACCCCCACTTGTAGATGCTAGTGCTAAGCATAAAACTTGATCCACTTTAGATGGGAATACTTGGTGGAAAATGGTTATGAAAACCTTGGAATGATGGATCATTCTATTGAGATGTTTTGACATGTGTTTCCGAACACCAGATGATTTGGATCATGAAAATGTTGAGGCATGAGCCTTAGCCCTTTATAAAACTAATGGTTGTCTGGATGCGATACCATTCCAATTTTACCGTACAACCACAATACCCGAGAATTGGGTAGGGCTTAACTGCAAACTTATATACCTTAGTATTGGTTCCCTCACGACCAAGGTCTGAGGTGAGGCTACCTTGTGAAGATTGTCCACCTGTGCAGTACCCAAGATGACAGTTGGTCATGGTTGGGAGGCCAAACTCATAGGAGAGGTGCTTATACTATGGCGTGTAATTGAAAGGTTTGGATTGATTATCCGCATACTGAGTATGGTGAATTTAGGATTTGTTCCTGACGGATGTATCGAATGTTGTGGTGAAAGTGTACAATCTCTGCAGAGTGTTAAACTATTCGAATAGCCGCGTCCACGGTTGTGGACAGTTGGAGTGGCCATACTGTTCCCCCGTCAGATGTTTTCAAAATGACTTGTGAAATGGATTGGGATTCTGACTTGACCACAATAGAGTTGTGATATGAAATACAAGTTCCCACTTAGGTGTTATAAAATCTCGACTAGCTTTTCTTGCTTCTGAACTTAGTAGAGATAAATCTGGCTTTTTGCAAAACAACCCTAGAGCCTAGTGTCCTATTACAAAAACCTCCTTCACTTGTTAGTATTAGTTTGCGAGTACTTAAAGAGTACTCATGGCTTTGTCCCTGGCTATTCCCGTGGCCAAACTATGAAGAGGAGTACCAGGAGGATGGACCCCAGGAAGGTTACAACAAATAGGATCATCTCCCATCGTCAGCATTGCCTGTGACCCCGAAGATGGAGCTTTGCCTACGCTACCGTTATTATTACGTATTTCCGCTGCTTGAGTTGCATTAATAACTGGATCATGAGAACCTTATCTATGTAAGACCTTATGTATGGTTTGTAATGGATGATGTACTGTGGTATCCAAATCTATTATGTCTCGAAAAAATGGTAATCCTGGGATTGCGATGTATGGCATAACAGGCATCTGTGATTAAAAATCTGGGTGTTGACAAGTTGGTATCAGATCCATCCTGCCCATAGGAGACCCTAGTTAGACTGGACGTTTGAATCAAAAACTTAGTTTCAAAACCAAAGGAAGCAAATATTTACAAAAACTTATTCCCATTCTTATCACCTTGATTCTTTCATACAAATTCATGTTCCTCAAAAACTCTTACAAAATACATAAAATTTGACACACTTGATCACTCTACTAACTTACTCATCATATATCCTTATAGATGGACGTGAAGTACAACAAGTTTTATTAGTTGGGGAATGGAGGATACCTTATCTTTGAGAGGGATTTGGACCAGCTTTCGGAACTTCTAGAGCGTCCGCACACCGAGTTCTTCGGAGCTCAGCTCAATGATCAAGGATGAGAAGATCTGCAGTGGCTAATTGCTGCAAGTCTCCGAGGAAAGATTGGACCTCCCACTGCCGAGGGAATTCAGTTCACCTTAAGAGAGAACAACTGGCTCGATGGACTTGCCAGGGCCATGCAGGAAGCTCCTGCCCGTCTGTGTGGGCAGAGTATCAACCAGATCATGGGAACCCGCTTTGAGTTTTGTCCAAGGCGTGATGCTAATGGACAGCCACTGGAAGCCCCATACCACCACGAGCTGAAGACCCAATTCGACCACCTTAGCTTCATGATGTACGATCGTCAGCAGGAGTTGGACAATTTCCGTGACTACTCCAACCACAAGTCCGCCATCATCAAGACGAAGTATCAAACCGTCGCCATGCTAGCGAAGGATCGCAAGTCCACCGCCGTCAGCTCGATAATAAGGAGTGCATCATTGCCCATCTTCGCCACCATATCTCGGTTTTGGAGGAGACCATCCATGAGAGAGATATGCAGTTAGAGGAAAGGGAGAATGCCGGAGCAGATCTTCGTGGAGACCCCTACTCCTATCTCAACGATAATGATGATTTTCTGGAGGATCAGGCTATTGATTTCTTCACCGATGTGGATGATTACGCCTTCATCAATGACGATGAGGATGATGAGGATGACGACTACATCGACTCCGAGGAGTAGTAGCACTTGAGCACTAGCGTAGTGAGTTGTATTCGGTCCCACTGTATCGTAGTTTCCAGAATGGTTCTTAAAACCATCTATTTACCTTTGTTATGGTGTGTGTTAGTAACGTGTGCTATGAATGAATGAATGAAAAGAAAGTTGCTAGAAAAATCTGAGTCAAACTTTAAAAACTTTTCAAAGTCCCGGAACCTTAGAAATTTCCCTCTTTTCTCATGATCTATCTCAATCTTCAGATGTCACGCGGAGGAAGTGGTTCATCCCCGAACCCGATGTTGCAGATCCTGCAAATGTTGGTTTCTAACCGCGAAGCTGAAAGAGCCGAACGTCAACCCAACCTAGCCACCCTTCAACAAATAGCTCAGCTAGGCCACAACAATCAAGGCCACGGAAACCAGGACAACCATGGATCTAAGCTCAAGAATTTCCAGAACACCAACCCACCTGTTTTCAATAAGTCGGAAGAGCCCCTAGATGCCGATGATTGGATGCAAACCATGGAAAATAACCTGTAAGTCGCCGTAGTGGAATCCAACGAGAAAGTTTTGTTCGCCACCCACTATCTAGCCGGAGATGCCAAAGCATGGTGGAACAGCGTTCGTGCAATGACCGGAGGATAGATGATGACCTGGGAGGAATTCAAGGTCAAGTTCAGCAGAACCCATGTGCCACCAGGTTTGATCAAGAGAATGAGAGATGAGTTCAGAGAACTGAAGCAATGACGGATGACTACAGTGGAATACCGTGACAAATTCTTGTCATTAGCTAGGTATGCCCCGGATGAGATCGACACCGAAGCCAAGAAGGAGAGATTCTTGAATGGTCTGCACGATGAGATGCAGACAGTGTTAGTCAATATTCCCTTTGCTGATATTGAAGCCCTTGTCGACTCTGCTATCCAGATGGAAGGAAAGGTCAACCAAGCCAATGAGAACTGCAAGCGTCACATGATGCATCAACCAGGAACCCATCAGACCCCAAAGTATCGCCCTAACCCATCTCTAGGATTTGCCCCGAGAACCAACAGACCCCCGATGAACCGTTCGACCTATCCCAACCATGGACACCCAAGGCCCGGAGGAAATCACAACAACCCCGGCAACTCTGGCAATTTCAACCGTGACCCACCCAAGTTCAACCACAACAATGCTACCGCCAACACCAACACTGCCCCGAGGATTGAAAGCAATGTTGTGCCTATTGCGGCAAAGGACAAGTCGCAAGTTGTCGTGGTGGTGGCACGGCAGATGCCATGGGTAGTCTAAAGTATGGGGCCAATGGATGCTAGAGGGATATGGGGAGGGAAGATGTAGTTATCTCTACACTCAAACAGCTAACATGCATATCTTTATTTCTCTTTTTTGGGACTACAAGTGCTCCTCGAGCTGTTTGCAGGAAGAAGAGAGCTACTACACGAGCCTTACGGCGTAGAATGAATGGATCCCTTCTCAGGAGCCCGCTTCCCCTCTTATAAAGGGGTGCCTTGGTTCCTCCTAGGGCTGATGTGGCAAGCATATTCGAGGAATATGCTCGTCCCAATATGATAACTCGGCGACCCTCTTTCCGTGTCCCCCTTCTAACGACGGCAATGTTCCAGAGAGCCCCACCTGCGCTCCTCGGGCTCCATGACTGTCACCTCGGTGAACCTTCTTCTGCCCTTCTGCTGCTCTGCTCCTTGTCCTTTGTGCTTTGCTCTGTTCAGATTATCCCTAGCTAGCGACTAGGGTTTGACTATAGGCACCTCCTTCTCTTGCAAGCTTCGTGTTACTCGGCCTTGTCTCGCATAACTCGGCTCGTCCTTCACCTGTATTCAAGTTAGTAAGACTTACTCGGCCGACTTAACCCATATGTCGGCCGGATAAGGTGTTTATCCTTCTGTAGCTGTCATGGCCTTGCTTAGCTCGGCCGACTCTTACATGACTCGGCCGATATAAACAGTAACTTGGCTCATGAAAAGGGAGACTCCTTTCGTCTTTCCCCTGTCTTGACCCTATCCGGGGTCACCTCCCCAACATTAGTCCCCGAAGCTGGTGTGGTCCTGCCTATAACCTCGGCCGGGCCACATCAGTTTCCCAACATACGTCTCTCCCTATTTCCGAGTTACTTTATCCCGTTCGAGGTATCCGCGCAGCTTCTTGAGGACGCCTCGTTCTACGTGTAACACTCATCATTATTTTTCTAGTTTTTTGTTCCTCTACAGTGCCCACTGACAAGATACAGTGATTACTATGCCCGTCGCATTGGCGCAGTGATGCCTTGTGCGCCGCATCGGTCAGGAGGCCCGATCCTCTCCTGTGCCGTGTGGCCTTTGGTGTGGCTCTACTCAGATGCATGCGGTTCCGTCGCACACGTGATATACACGGTTAGCGCTTGCATGCATGATCCCACTACCGCTAGGGCTGCGCCGTTAAAAGGAGGGGTGCGGGGCTAGAGGATTCAATTTCCCCCTTCGCTCACCATTCCTCTTCTTCCTCCTCGCGCCCGTGCATCTGTTCGTGCGCCTGCGGTTGCGCCATTGTCGATCTCCTTGACGGCGACGCCGCGGTCCTTTCGCTCCGACGACCTCATCGCAGTGTGCTTGCTCCGGCGCCACCGCCGGTGAGTTTTTCTATGGTCCCGTTGCTAGGCTCCTTCCCTAGGCGCATCTTCTGTTTTTCTAGATTTCTTGCGGCAGTTCTTTTCCTTTTCGCCGCCGTGCTTACTTAGAACCACGACGGAGACCTGCGCCTCTAAGCCTCTCTCCGTCGCTAGTCCTTCTTCCGTTGATTCCTCCGGTGACCCTATGTCTAGTTCTGTCAGTGGAGCGCTCGTCAAAGATGACGATGTTGTGTCCGGTCCAGAGCGGGATTCCTGGCAGGGCTCCTCTGTCACTCGTCGTGAGATTGAGTGGATTATTAAGACACGACAAAGAATCCTAATAAGCTGTCGCTTACCCGGCAAAGAATCCTCTCCTGTGCTCAACGAAGGCGAGTACGTTGTTTTTATGTCCCACTTTGCTCGTGGGTTTGGCCTTCTCCTTAGAGATTTCGCTAGGGAATTCCTTTATTACTTCAGCCTCCAGCCGCATCACCTTCGGCTAATGCTATCGCCTCCCTGTCTGCCTATATCTCGGCCTCGGAGGGATACTTCGGCCTCTGGCCCTCTGTGTCTGTTTGGTCCAAATTTTTCCAGATCCCATCTATCGTTGTTCCGGAAAAATCTCTTCAACCTTCTGAGAAATCCCTCACCCAGTGTGGAGCTGCGTCCATTACACCTTGAAGAAAATCCGAGTTCCCTCTTGTCACTGGCCTCGAGTCTTGCAAGAAGTGGCATAGATCATTTTTCTATGTCAAAAACACTGCAAAAGAAGACAAGATTCGACTCCCTACCTTTTCTATTGGCCCCCCTTCCAAGAAGAACTGGAACTACAACCCCAGGAAGAGCCATGCTTTGGCTGAGGCATTCGAGATTCGGCTGAAGGAGTTGATCCGTGACGGGATCAGCGGTGAGGATCTGATGACCACATTCGTCAGCAGCCGAATCTGCCCTTTCCAGCTTCGCTCGCACAAGCTCTGTTACATGAGTGGTCCTCTCGATGCCAACCGAGTTTTGACGGTTGAGCTCGACGGCTATCTTATTTACAAGCGTGTTCAAGCTATCTTCAAGACTGATATGCCGGAGGACTGGACATGGGGGCTGAAGCCGTTCACTCGTGGGAATCCCCCTCCCGAGGGAAATTTACGCATTTGTGTTTGCTTCCTAATTGCGTTTGTGACTTCTTTTGCCTACTCCACTTTGTTTCTTTTCTTGCAGAGGTTTGCGGAGCAAAATATCGAGGATGACGAGGTTCTGGCCCTTCCGTGGACCATCGGAACACCCCGCACAGCGCGGAACCTGACTCGGAGGAGTTTGTTCCTAAGTCGGACGCGCTCCGGCTTGTGCCCGTGGCAAGACCTCGGACCACGGGGAGGAAGGTGACTCGGACGACGTCCAAATTCTTGAGGTAGTCGTCGCGATGCCTGTCTCTTATGCATTTCCGACTTCTACTTTCCCAGCTAATCAGGCCGGTCAGGTGCACGATGCCGAGCCTCTCGCCTCTCAAGCTCCTGCTACCTCGAGGAAGCGCACTGCTCTGGTAGGTCCCTTCGAAGCTGCTCCCAAGAAACGAACGAAGAAATTAGCCCAGCACCTTCCGAAGCGTAAAACCATGCCCGGAGTTACTGGGTGAGTTTATTTTCATTTGTACTTCTTGTTTCTCTCTTTCAGTCTTTTCATTCGACTTTTTGTGCTTTTGCATAGCTCCTCTCTCTGCCAAGCCAAGCGGTCCGAGTATGACGAGTCATACAACTCGGCTGCTCTCTCCTCCGCCTCCTAAAAATATTCGGGTTCCTAGTCCCTCTCGCGTTGACTCTCCTCCTGCACCGACGCAGACATCACCTCGGCGAGATGTACCCACAGCTCCCATTGCTGACGCCGACATAACTCCGCAAGTAGATCATCCTATTGAACTTGTCGCCCCTGTTATGACCACCGAAGTTTCCCCCGAAATTCCTTTGACCCCCACAATTCCAACTGCAACTCCAATTCCAACCGAGGATATCACCATCTCGGCCCCCTTGGAAACCATAGTTCCTCCTGCCTCCAAGGATGCCACTCCTAGTGCCGGGGTTGCCGCCCCTGCTGACACCTCTTCTAAGGCTAAGAAGGTTGTTGTCACCAAACCTTCAGCATCTCAGAAGGGGCCGGGTAGCTCTTCTCAACCCAACATAGCTGATGCATTCCGTAAGGGGGCTTCCTCTGCTAAGCCAGTTGTCACCCCGGCCGCTGATACTCAGCTTACTCTCCACAAGAGTCCCGCGGCGGCAGTAGTTACCCAACGGGTCCGAGGTAAAGTGCTGACCTGTACTGAGAGTGGGAACAACCTCGGCTCTCTGGTGGAATATGCCAACAACTAGAACGCCGCCGATCAGCTTGAGGGCAATCCGAGTAACCAGCCGTTTCAGCTTTCCGACATCAATAGTCGTTTGCATATGGCTGCTAAGATTGTTCTTGAAAGTGATAAGATGAACGAGGTAATCACTTCTGTTGATATTGTGTCTGTTATTCAAATGATAGTATATATACACTAGTCCCCGAAGCTTGCAACCAAATAACTTGTTCGTTTGGAAGCTTTGTTAGGCTTCAAATGCATTATTTGCTAAGTTAATTTCCTGTATACCTTGGATTAATCGTTGTTCATCCATATTTCGAATTAAGCCTTTCTTAATCCGGATCTATTTCGGCTTCGGTTATCCAGCCACCTAGATTCGAGTTAAGTTTTGCTTGATTCAGATCTGTCTTAGCTTTGAATATCCAACCACCTAGATCCGAGTTAAGTTTTACTTGATTCGGATCTGTCTTAGCTTTGAATATCCAGCCACCTAGATCGGAGTTAAGTTTTACTTGATTCGGATCTATCTTAGCTTTGAATATCCAGCCACCTAGATCCGAGTTAAATTTTACTTGATTCAGATCTATCTTAGCTTTGAATATCCAGCCACCTAGATCCGAGTTAAGTTTTGCTTGATTCGGATATGTCTTAGCTTTGAATATCCAGCTGTGTAATTCATTTTGATACTTAGGTTGCCCATGATCGGAGGACAGCCGAATTTCAAAGGTTGCTCTTTGCACACAAGAAGTTGGAGGAGAAATATGAGAAATTTCTCCACGTGGTGAAGAAAACTGGTAATTTAATAAACCTTTGTATTGTTCCTTAGGTTCTTAATATTTTCGACTTGGTGTGCTAATTCATTCCTTGTTGGTGTGCAGCTAATATCAATAATCTTAATATCCGCCTTACCAAGAAGGTCAAAGCTCTGGAAGGTTAGTTATTGTTCTCGTCTATTGTTTTTCGTTCGAGAGTGATCCTAGGTTTCTTATAACCTTCTGGCTTTGGTATAGCCGAGTTACAAACACTTCCAGCGTCACATCAAGAATGCATATCCCTGCCTGATATGATGCTGCATTTTCTAGAACAAGCCGCCACTCATTCGACGCATCTTAAAGAAAAGGATGATGAGATAGCCCTGTTACGTGCCGAGGTTGAGTCTCTCAAGCTCTCACAAAAATCCAAACTAGAGAAAGTTGATCAGGAGTTCTCTGAAGAAAAGAATCGACTAAGTCTGCAATTGCAGAAAGACAAAGAACTCCTCGATGCTGCCGAGCTGAAGAACCGCATGATGGGCGAGGAAATCGCTCGCTTTGAAAAGAATAAGGTCGACTTGACCGAGGATCTCTAGAAAATGTTGAGTTATATTCATCGTAAGTTTCCGACCGTGGCCGAGTTATTTTTTTCTCTTTCTTATTTTTAACTGATATGTTTTCCTTTCGTGTAGATCATTTTCCGGAAGCTAGACCAGTGAGCTCTAAGGCAGTGATTTCTGCTCGCCAGCGCCGAGGTGTCCCCGCAGACTTGAGTCCAGAATACTCAATGGAAGACTTCCTGATTGCCGTTCGCGCTGCAGTTGGACCAATGAAGATTGTGGGCCGAGATCTGGTACAAGCGTCCATTCGTGCCTACCATGTTCTTTACCCGAACACGTCAGGGACACCTGATATTGACGTAGTGAAAATACTTGTGGAGAGATTAATGGCATCTCAGAACCAGCTAAATCTCTGGAGGGAATCTGCTGGGAGGGCTGGTGCTGACATGACACTTACAGTCGTTCTATCTTGGTACGAGGACATTTCGCCCGACACTTTGATAAACTTGCGCACTGGCTCTCGTTGGGTCGAGGATCCAGAATTCGTCGCTCGCCGCCAAGCTCGTGCCTTCAAGCTTGTTGAGTACGCTGATGTGCATAATTGGATTGAAGGGCCGAGTTTTCTTTCCAATCCAGCGGATGACGTCGAGATTTAAGACGCCTCTGATGATGATTCGACCGACCAGGATGAGGCAGAGGGTGACTCTGACAACTCCCATGATTCCAATGCAAGCTCGGATGAGGACGACGACGCGTGATCATCTTCCAAAGGGACTGGGCACTCTCAAGATCAAACTCATGTTTCTCAGCATCCCAGGATTGCCCCCGAGGCTACTATCACTTCTGTTGAAGGCGAAGTAACTTGGCCGAGGTGTTGTCTACCTCGGAGCGCCCAGTTCCTGCAAATGCCCCTACACAGGAGACCGAGGTCGCGCCGCCATCATCCGAGATAGCCGTTCCTGATGCCCTGATCATGCTGCTGCCCCTTAAGGGTGCTCTGGCCCTTTCTGCCATTTATGTTCGAAAAACCTCATAAGTTATTTTCAGTCCCCGGTATGCCGGGCGTATGATGTCTGTGGAAAAATTGTTCGGCTTTTGGTATGGTGCGAAACTTTTTGCCTTTCACCGCTGAGGCATGGGTGACGTTAATTATTATTACTTTGTTTAAACAAGTCCTATTGCTTTATATCTTTGCTCTGGCGAACTTTGATTTCGTAGGTTCGGATTATATTTTTCCATGTGGCAGATATTAGTTCGGCATTTATCTTGTCTGCCCTCAATAGCATAGTTGTGTTTTTCAATTTCTATCTGAAGTACCAAGCCCGAAGCCCATAATTGGTAAGGTGATACAATATGTTGCACCCCTTATCACACTTTGGTTTGCTGGTTTCTTATTCCTTAGAAATCTTTGTTTGTTTTCGCCTTGCTTGTTCCTCTACTTATTGGGACGAGTTCATACCATATCTTGCAAATTATGATCACCAATATTGGCGAGTCACTTAGTCTGTGGCTAAGCTATGGAGCTCTTATGTGTCTGGCGACAAACAGTGGGTATTACAAGTTAGTCCCCGAGTTATCACTTGGGTTTTCGAGTTCTTGCGTGCGCTCCAAGAATTATCTTGGATCATGCGGCAGTCCCCGAGTTACGCACTATGTTGCCGAAATATAATTCACGGGTTAAGATGCAGAATACTACGGGGTAGTCCCCGAGTTATCGCTCAAGGTGCTGAAGTTTAATACGTATTTTTAGAACAAGAAACAATCATGGGGCAGTCCCAGAGTCAATGCTTAGGGTATCGATATTGTAATGCATAATCCAAAATAAGGGATAATACGACACAGTCCCCGAGTCACTGCTCGAGGTGCTGAAACTTAAGATATAATTTTGGAATAATAAATAACACGGTACAGTCCCTGAGTCACTGTTCGGGGTGCCGAGGTTTAATACACAACTCAAAATAAGAAATAACATAGCGCAGTCCCCGCGTCGCTGCTCAAGGTGCCGAGGTTCAATACATGCTTGATACTCCAATTTGATGCGTCATATTGCGACGTACCACATATAGCTCTTAAGTGTAGAATGGGCGAAGTAGAGCTATGTTCCACGGTCTTTTTGATTCGTCGTCTCCTTTGTTTGCCTTGTTCTTTTCTGGTGACTAAGCATCGATTAGATAATATGCATCATTGTGCAATGCTTTACTCACGATGAATGGTCCTTCCCATGGGGGTGATAGTTTGTGCATGTCGGTTGTGCGCTGCACTAGCCGAAGAACCAAATCTCCTTCCTTAAAAACTCTTGGATTGACTTTCTTGCTGTGATATCGTCGAAGGTTTTGCTGATAGATAGTTGATCTTGATAATGCCAATTCCCTGGCCTCCTCTAGCAAATCAACATCGTCTTGCCGAGCTACCTCATTTACCTTGGCAGTTGTGTACTGTGTCACTCGAGGTGAATCATGCATTATGTCAACTGGAAGCATGGCTTCTGCCCCATATACCGGGAAAAATGGGGTATATCCTGTCGACCTGTTTGGTGTAGTCCTGAGGCTCCATATTACTGCTGGTAGTTCCTCAATCCAGCATCCTGCCGACCTTTGCAGAGGTTCGACAAGCCAGGGTTTTATTCCAGACAATATTAGTCCATTTGATCTTTCTACCTGCCCATTTGATGTTGGGTGAGCCACCGAGGCGACATCTAGTCTTATGTATTTTTCTTTGCAGAATCTAGCAAAAGCCCCTTCAGCAAAGTTTGTGCCATTGTCTGTAATAACGCTATGTGGATAACCATATCTTAAGATAATATCTTTGAGGAATTTTACTGTTGTTGGTCCATCACATTTTTTTATTGGTTTTACTTCGATCCACTTTGTGAAATTATCCACCATGACTAAAATGTGCGTCATTCCGCCTCGGGCTGGCTTGAATGGACCCACCATATCCAAGCACCATACAGAAAATGGCCAAGTAATTGGTATCGTATTTAACTCGGACGATGGCATATGTATCTTGCTGGCGTATCTCTGGCAACCATTACATTTTTCTACCAATTATTTCGCCTCTTTCAATGCCGTCGGCCAATAAAATCCATGTCTGAATGCTTTGGCCACTAAAGCTCTGGATGAGGCGTGATGCCCGCATTCTCCCTGATGTATATCTAGGAGTATTTCCTGGCCTTCTACCGAGTCAACACATCTTTGCAGCACGCTTGTGACACTTCTTTTATACAGCTCATTGTTTATGATTGTATAATCTTTTGCTCTTCTTACTGTCTGCCTAGCCAGTACCTCATTACTCAGCAAGATTGCGTCCTTAAGGAAGGAAAATATGTGTTGCGCCCATGCCGGCATGATCTTCTCTGAGATAATTTAACTATCTATTTCCATGTTTTCTGCCGACATAACAGCTTCGGATTTCTCTATATTCACTCGTGCGATGGCCGGGTCCACTTTCAGAAATTCTTGGTTGCACTCCTTGTCAATTTCCATTGGCATACTTGCTTCTCTTGATTCTGCCAAGATATGAATGGACTCGAACTCTGGTGATGGTGTTATCGATGGTTTTCTCACGTGCTCTAGGGCGATACCCGGGGGAATTGATTGCCTAGTTTATCCGAGTTTTGACAGCGTGTCTGCAGCGTCATTTTCTGCCCGAGCTATATGATGAAACTCACATCCATCAAAGTATCCACTGATTTTTTGCACATGGAATCTATATAGGGCCATATTCGCATCTAATGCGCCCCAATTTCCTGATACTTGCTGCACTACTAGATCTGATTCCCCGTAGCATAGGATTCGGCGTATACCAATCTCTTTTGCCACCTTTAACCTGTGGACGAGTGCTTCATACTCGGCTACATTGTTTGACGCGGCGAAATGTATTTGCAGCACATATTTCAGCTGATCTCTTTTCAGCGAAGTTAACACTATTCCTGCTCCCAAGCCATTTCTCATCTTGGATCCGTCAAAATGCATTGTCCAATAATTTTGATCTGGTAATGGTGGCTCATATTTTACCTCGGCCCAATCCACAAAGAAGTCGGCCACCGCCTAAGATTTGATTGCATCTCGCCTATCGAATTGCGGAGCATAAGGTGATAACTCAATTGCCCATTTTGCTATTTGGCCACTTGCATATTTGTTGCTCAATATCTCGGCTATGGGCTCTTCACAAATCACTTTTATCGGATGTTCTTCGAAGTAATGTTTAAGTTTTTTTGCTGACATGTATACTCCATAAGCCATCTTTTGGTAGTGCGGGTAGTTCTATTTTGAGTCCGATAGTACTTCGCTTAGGTAATATAACAACCTTTGTACTGACTTATCACCTTCATTTTGTTCCACGACAACCACCGCACTTAGCACTCTGTTAGTGGCAGGTACATAAAGTAACATAGGTTCTTTTGACAGTGGAGAGGCCAAGATTGGTGCTGTAACCAACATCTTTTTTAATTCATGAAACGCATTATCTGCTTGCGGTGTCCAAATGAACTTATCAGAGTTTTTCATTAATTGATATAGAGGTAATGCCTTTTCCCCCAGCCGACATACAAATTGACTCAGCGAGGCCAGGCAGCCGGTGAATTTTTGTACATCATTTAGACACCTCGGTAATTCCATTTTCTCCACTGCTCAGATTTTAGTTGGATTTGCCTCTATACCTTGGCTGGATACAAGGAAACCGAGTAATTTTCCAGCCGACACACCGAAGGTTCATTTTTCCGGGTTAAGCTTCATTCGGAACCTTCTCAAGTTTGCGAATGTCTGCCGAATATCATCCAGGAGCGTTTTGCTCTCTTTGGTTTTTATAACCACGTCGTCTACATATACTTGTACATTTTTTCCTATCTGGTCATGTAGACACTTTTGCATGCATCTCTGGTATGTTGCTCCTGCATTACGCAGGCCGTACGGGGTAATAAATGCAGTCTTTATTTGATCGGCCGGATTTAATGGTATCTGGTGGAAACCAGAATACGCGTCTACAAATGACAATAGCTCACAACCAGCGGTCGAATCAATGACTTGATCTATCTTAGGTAAAGGAAAAGGATCTTTGGGACACTCCTTGTTTAGGTTCATGTAATCAATACACATTCGCCATACGACGGCTACATTTGGGTCATCCTTTTTCTTTTCTACTAATACCGGATTTGATAGCCAATCCGGATGAAGAACTTCCATGATGAACCCGGCCGCAAGGAGATGAGCTATCTCATCACCTATTATTTTTCTCCTGTCTTTGGCGAAGCGGCGGAGAGGTTGCTTCACCGGCCTTGCTCCTGGCCTTACATGCAAAGAGTGCTCAGCCAACTCCCTCGGCACACCTTGCAGGTCTTGCAGGCCTTACATGCAAAGATATCCCTATTCTCACAGAGGAAGTTGGTGAGCTCGCCTTCCTATTTGGCATCTAGGCCGACACCAATCGTGATGGTGCGCTCTGGGAATTGCTCATCTATCTGGACCTTTTTTGTCTCCTTAGTCGGCTGGAAAGAAACACTTCCATGTGGGTTGGCTAATGCTGGCATATTCAGCTGTGCTGACTGAGCGAGAGCCGCTACCTCCTGAATCCTTCTTTTTTCTCTTGCAATCACCAATGCCTCGGCTAGGTTTGATCCAACCGAGGCACATTCCATCGACTTCCTGTAATCTCCTGCTACTGTTATCACCCCTCGTGGTCTGGGTAACTTCATTTTCAAGTAAGTGATGTGGCAGCTGCTCATGAATTTGGCCAATGCCGGCCGTCCGAGTAAAGCATGATAGCAACTTTCTAGGTCCACCACTTCATACTCCAAATTTTCCGCTCTGCAATTCTCCCTTGTGCCGAATAATACATCTACTCGAACTTTCCCAATGGGTCCGCACGAAAGTCCTGGCACTATTCCATGGAATGTGGTTCTTGTGGATTGCAGCATATTCCGCACTATTCTGAGTTTATGCATCGTATCTTTGTACATGATATTGATACTGCTCCCATTGTCAATGAGTACTTTTGAAAATTTCACATTAATGCTGGGCCTGACAAATGTCGGATCTAGTACGAGTGCGTATGACCCTGGATAAGGCATTATTTTCGGGTGATCCTTTATGCTCCAGGTTATTTCCTGATCTGAACAAGGCACATATCTTGGTACCGCCGGCATAACCGCATTTACCTCCATATGCCGGCGTTGTACACTTTGCCTGTCTCGCTGTTCTGTTGTAAACACACAATATGATTGATGATGCTCTCTGTAATCATTACGTCCATTATTTTCGGGGTTTGCCCTTCCATCCTGACCTTTATTTATCACTTGATGCACTCCATCTCTCTAGTACGAGTTATCATACCTCAGAGGAGGTGGGGGTAACATTAACTACTGCGCATTTGCTCCGGTTAACTGTGGCTGCTGCTGTTGATGCGCTTGATGAGGAAGCGCTTGCATGCTCGTCGGGTTCCCCATTGCGTTTTAAATCCAAGCACACTGCCGAGTCATATGATTAGCCGTCTTGGCCGAATTTGGAGAATGGAACTTACACGGTTGATCCAACATGGACTCAAACGTGTATTTCTGCCTTTCCTGCCACTGCTTCTTCTGTTCTGGTGTCCACTGTCTCTTCCCTTCGTTCCTTGGCGTCCACTGCTGAGGACCATTTTTCCGTCGCTGACTGTTTTCGTGACTCGGCTGATCTTGCACTACCGTTGCCACCTAATTGGATGCATATCTGTACTCTGGTCTTTCCTCTCTTCTTCTACCTCTGAATTCGTTGCGCCTCGATGATCCGGCTGCATCTCTTGCATATTTATCCTGATGCTCTCGATGTTCTGCCGACATCTGTTCTGGTTGTGTCGGATCCCCCAAAGCATATGAATCTGTTATCCTGATGGTTTCTGCCAAGGTGGTTGGCATATCTCTTTGCAACCTCTGCCACAAAACACTGGCGTATCGGCATCCTTGAGCGAACCAAGCTATCGCTTGAGATTCTATAACTCCTTCACATGAGTTTCTAAGGTTACACCATCGAGTCAAGAATTCTCTATTTGTCTCATTCGGCCTCTCCTTGCACATAGCAAGCTATTGTGGCCTGTTTGGTCTTTTTAAGTACTGGTGAAGTTGCTGACAAACATCTCTTCGATATCTAGCCAACAGTTGATACTGCCTGCTGGCAGATTGTTTAGCCATACTCTGGCTAGTCCTTCCAGCATCTGCGGGACATATCTTACCGCCCATCGCAAGTTTCCACTAGCTATCTTTACTGCAGTAGCATAGTCAGTCAACCAATCCTGTGGTTTGGTGCTCCCATTGTATGTTTTCGTGCCCCTTGCCAGCTGAAAGTTCTGCACTGGTGGCTCGCCCATGATCCGAGGTCCAAAACACACCGGACCAGGCGGACCCTGCTCCTCTAACAACTCGGACCGGTACAACCTGTCCAGTTTTAATCTTGCATCATTTGACGGCAAGTTTCTGTAAATGATTCTTTCCTGTATTCCAGAATGGTTATTTCCACCATGCCCTGCATACTCTATATCTGAGTAACCATCATTGTACCTCTCGTTTGCCTGATTATGGTGAGCAAGTCTCACTTCTCGCTATTGTCGAGGTTCATACCTTGGCTGAGGATTGGGCGGCGGGTCTCTCCTTCCTTCCGCCGGGTCATTGTTCTCATGATTTCCTCTTACGAGGTCTCCATTACCTCGGCTTCCATTGCCTTTGTTGGAACGGCCGGGGTTTCTTTCGCCACTGTTACCTCGGCTCCCATTGCCTCTGTTCTCATTGACTTTTCCAGCTACTGCCGGATCATATGGAACAATTTTCTTATTTCTTTTTCCTAAAGTTACCACTCTATCTTTTCGCGCGTTGTTTCCGGGTGAGGATGCGGCTACCACTGATAGGGCGGGCACTTCTCTAGACGAATGAACCATACGCGAGGCTCCCGTTCTTGCTGGGTCGGCCCTAAGCATTTCTTCATTCTGCTGGTTCGCAATGCGTACCAGCTCATTCACTCTTTCTTGCTGTTTCTGCCTGGCTTTGCCGGTTAATCCTTGTAACTCCAATGGAGCGGCATTTGCCGCCCTTAGGTTCTTTGCCGGGGTGCTATACCTCGGCAAGCCTAGATCAACTGAATCTGCCTTATGAGTCTCGCGCTCTTTGTTGATATCATTCATGAGGTTTTTTCCTCTCAATCGTAATTCATCTACCCGCTCGGGGGCAACATATAGTTTATTTGCCTTGGCATATTCTCGCAGGGTCCTGTTCAAGGACTCCCGCAAGGCCGACACCTTTTTTGCCTCTACCAGTACTTTCTGCCTAGTCTCTTCTAACTTAGCCTGAGCATTAGCCAGATCAAGTATCGGCGCTACAGGCATGGTCAGATTATCTATAGTTGCCTGGAGAATATTTTCTGGTCTTTCCAGAGGTGGCCATGTTACCCTTGCTGCCTTTGGGGTTGTCTCCTGCACCTCGGCTGACTTGGCTGCTGACGGATCTACCTCGGTGGGCTGTGGAGCTGCTTGCTTTGTGGTCACCTATCCTCCCGATGCTGGTTCCTTGCTTGATCCGGTGCCTGCTGCTTCCGTCTGTGCCCCGGCTGCGACCATCACCTCGACGCTGCCGACGGGGCGTGCTCCACGCGGACCGTTCGCAACGTTGAGGGGAGGCTCTCCTGCATCAATAACTAGGTGAGGATAAACGCAGGAGGTGTCGATGTCGACGTAGATTTGGTGCGTGCCCAAGTTGATGAAGACGCCGTTGCACGGTGGAGATTTCCTCCTGAAGCTGCCTGCGTTATCGCTGACACAGTCCCAGAGATCAAATCTCTGGACTAACCAGAGACAACGTGCTCGCTGGTGTGAATGAAGTTTCCCGTCCGGATCTTGACTTCAGCTAGCAGCGCTGCTTGCCCCATGGTGGGCGCCAACTGTCATGGTGGTGGCACGGCAGATGCCATGGGTAGGTTAAAATATGGGGCCAATGGATGCTAGAGGGATCTGGGGAGGGAAGATGTAGTTATCTCTACACTCAAACAAGTAACATGCAGATGTTTATTTCTCTTCTTTGGGACTACAAGTGCTCCTCGAGCTGTTTGCAGGAAGAAGAGAGCTACTACACGAGCCTTACGGCATAGAATGAATCGATCCCTTCTCAGGAGCCCGCTTCCCCCTTATAAAGGGGTGCCTTGGTTCCTCCTAGGGCTGATGTGGCAAGCATATTCGAGGAATATGCTTGTCCCAATATGGTAACTTGGCGACCATCTTTCCGTGTGCCCCTTCTAACGACGGTAATGTTCCAGAGAGCCCCACCTGCGCGCCTCGGGCTCCATGACTGTCACCTCCGTGACCTTCTTCTGCCGTTCTGCTGCTCTGCTCCTTGTCCTTTGTGCTTGGCTCTATTCAGATTCTCCCTAGCTAGCGACTAGGGTTTGACTATAGGAACATCCTTCTCCTACAAGCTTCGTGTTACTCGGCCTTGTCTCGCACAACTTGGCTCGGCCTTCACCTGTATTCAAGTTAGTCAGACTTACTCGTCCGACTTCACTCATATGTCGGCCGGATAAGGTGTTTATCCTTCTGTAGCTGTCATGGCCTTGCTTAGCTCGACCGACTCTTACATGACTCGGCCGATATAAACAGTAACTCGGCTCATGACAGGGGAGACTCCTTTCGTCTTTCCCCTGTCTTGACCCTATCCGTGGTAACCTCCCCAACACAAGTGACTTGTTATGACTGTGGAAATAAGGGTCACTACTCCAACGAGTGCCCCAACAAGAAGAATACCGCAGCCCCCAATGCAAATGCCGCAGCTCAGCAGCAGCGTCGTGTTCAGCCTGGAAGAAGGTTTGCCCCAGGGAACTCGCTCAACTGCAACGGCCATCTTTTTCTCATGCATGCTGAAGAAGCTCAGGAAGCGCCAGACGTCGTGCTGGGTATGTTTTCTGTTAATTCAGTACTTGCTCGAGTATTGTTTGATTCTGGTGCATCGCACTCATTTGTCATCGAAAAATTTGCATGCACTAGTAATATTCAACCAACCAAACTGAAGCATGTTATGATTGTTCAAATCCCCAGTTCAACCACCAAAGCTAGGAAAATTTGCAAAGCCGTCCCCATCTGAATCCATGGCATAGACTTTTATGCTAATATGATAGTAATCGAAACTAAAGGTTTGGAAGTAGTACTAGGAATGGATTGGATGTCCAAGCATAAAGGATTGATTGACTGTGCCAAGAAAGCTATAACCATGACCAGCATCACTGGAATATCAGTCGAGCATATATTTGAAACCTTACCTCGTCAATTTAAGTGCAACAAGATTATTGCCCAACCTACCATTGACCAAGTCCGGATAGTCTATGAATACCCCGATGTATTTCCAGATGTTTTGCCCGGTATACCCCCAGATCGGGATATCGAGTTTATCATTGAACTAATCCCCGGAACAGGACCCATAGCTCAGAGACCATATAGTATGAACCCCTCTGAACTAGCAGAACTGAATAAGCAACTGGATTCCATGTTGGAAATTGGATTAATCCAACCAAGTGCGTCACCATGGAGATCACCTGTCTTGTTCGTAGACAAAAAGGATGGAGGTAACCGTTTGTGTACGGATTACCGGAACTTGAATGATGTCACCATCAATAACAAGTACCCTTTGCCCAAGATAGAAGATTTGTTTGATCTGTTGACCAGTGCCAAAGTGCTTTCTAAGATTGAGCTTAGAACAGGCTATCATCAACTTAAGATTCGCGCAGAGGATATTCCCAAGACTGCCTTTACCACCAGATATGGATTATACGAGTATACCGTCATGTCTTTTGGATTAACCAATGCCCCCGCTTATTTCATGAATCTCATGAATAAGATTTTTATGGACTTCCTGGATAAGTTTGTCGTTGTTTTCATCGATGACATTCTGATTTATTCCAAATCGGAAGAAGAACATGAGCTACACCTCAGGACCATTCTTGGAACCCTTAGAGAGTATCAGTTGTATGCCAAGTTTAGCAAATGTGAATTCTGGTTACAGGAGGTAGGATTCCTCGGCCACATTGTATCAGCTGGAGGAATTACCGTTGACCCTGCAAAGGTGAAAGATGTCGAAGATTGGCAAGCCCCAACCTCTCAAACCCAAGTTCGTGCATTTCTCGGATTGGCGGGATATTACCGCAAGTTCGTAGAAGGATTCTCGAGTATCGCCAGACCCATGACCCAATTGCTGAAGAAGGACAAGAAGTTTGAATGGACCGACAAATGTGAAGTGAGTTTTTAAGAAATCAAGAGGAGATTGATTTAAGCCCCAATCTTAATCATGCCGGATATCACGAAGCCCTTTGAAGTGTATTGTGACGCATCCAAGATCGGTCTCGTATGTGTGCTAATGCAACAAGGAAAAGTTATATCTTATCTATCTCGACAACTGAAGCAACATGAGCAAAATTACCCAACCCGTGACCTCGAACTCGCAGCCGTAGTTCTAGCCCTGAAGACATGGAGGCACTACCTGATGGGAAACCGTTGTGAGATTTATTCGGATCACAAGAGCCTGAAGTATATATTCACTCAGAAGGAGCTGAATATG
Organism: Avena sativa; assembly: GCA_916181665.1. NCBI lineage: Eukaryota > Viridiplantae > Streptophyta > Magnoliopsida > Poales > Poaceae > Avena > Avena sativa. Next base: position 175,833,290 of record OV702295.1, read on the forward strand.
AGACAAACAAGATGGATTGATCTAATCAAGGATTACGACCTGGACATTCACTATCACCCCGGTAAAGCCAACGTGGTAGCAGATGCCCTTAGCAGTTTGCCGTGCCGCTTGAACTCCATGATTTTGAAGGAGCAACCAAGCTTGCACAAAGATATGGAAGAGTTTCGAATGGAATTAGTGAGTGAAGGATTTTTGGCTAGCATTGAACTTCAACCCACTTTGATCAGCCAGATCAAAGAGGCGTAGAAAGGAAATGCTAGTATCGACGGAATCAAGCGTCGTATCGGTACAGGAAAAGTACCCGGATTCACCGAAGACGAAGAAGGAGTTCTATGGTACAAAGGACGCCTTTGTGTACCAGCAGATTCTGAGTTGAAGGAAGTTATTCTCAAGGAAGCTCATGATACTCTTTATTCTATCCACCCCGAAGGAACAAAGATGTATCAAGATTTGAAAGAGCAGTTTTGGTGGCATAAGATGAAGAGAGAAATCGGAAGCTATATCGCCAAGTGTGACATATGTCAGCGAGTCAAGGATAGACATCGAAGACCCGCTGGATTGTTGTAACCATTGCACATTCCGGAATGGAAATGGGATTCCGTCGGAATGGACTTTATCACCAGATTGCCTACTTCTAGTAGGGGAAATGACTCCCTGGTTTATAGTGGACAGATTGTCCAAAGTCGCCCATTTCTTACCCGTCAAGACCACATATCAGAGTTCGAAGGTAGCAGAGTTATACATCGCTAGAATCGTTAGTTTTCATGGAGTCCCCAAGAACATCGTATCGGATCGAGGAACTCAGTTTACCTCGAGATTCTGGAAGAAAGTCCAAGAAGGTTTAGGAACCCTCCTAGATTTCAGCATCGCTTATCACCCTTAGACCGATGGAAAAACGGAGCGAGTAAATCAAATACTCGAAGATATGCTGAGAGCATGTGTGTTAGAATATGGACCTAAGTGGGAAGACTGTCTGCCGTTTGCAGAATTTTCATACAACAACAGTTATCAAGCTAGTTTGCAAATGGCCCCATTTGAATTCATGTACGGAAGAAAGTGTCGCACCCCTTTGAATTGGTCAAAAGTAGGAGAGAGTCAGATTTTTGGACCCGATATCCTACGAGAAGCGGAAGAGAAGGATCACAAGATTCATGAGCACCTCAAGACAGCCCAATCTATACAAAAGAGTTATGTCGACAATAGACGTCGAGACCTCGCCTTCAACATAGGAGATTTTGTGTATCTGAAAGTGTCTCCATTGAAAGGAATGCAGCGTTTCCAACTCAAAGGAAAGTTAGCCCCCATATATATCGGACCTTTCAAAATTCCGACCCATCGAGGAGAAGTGTCGTATCAATTGGAACTACCCTAGGAGATTTTAGCCGTGCACAATGTGTTCCATATCTTATTACTTTGCAAGTGTCTCGAAGTCCCGGAGAAGACTGAAGTGTTCAAGAATATTGATCACCGGACTATAGAGATCAATGATGACCTGACCTATCCCAAAGTACCCATCTGTATTTTGGAAGAAGCTTTCAGAACCACCCGAACCAGAAGAATCAAGTTTCTCAAGATTCAGTGGAGCAACCACACAGAAGAGGAAACTCCGTGGAGCAACCACGGAGTTTCCCGATCTCTTCAAATCCTAGGTAATCTTGTTTGCCCTTTTTCAAATCTCGGGACGAGATTTTGTTTAAGGGGGGAAGGTTTGTAACATCCCAAAAATATTAAACTAGAATCATCAAACTCTAATCAACAAATTTAGGGTTAACAAAAACTTTTCCAATCAAAATATGAAAGCATTCATATGAGTGTGCATTAAAATTTGGATTCTTTTGAATTGCCATGATTATGTGTTTCTTTGCTTGTAAAATGATTCTTAGGTGAAATAAACATCATCTAAACAATCCCCACACTTTTCCCAAAGACAAATAAATCAAAACAAACAAATTAAGTGAATGGTCACTTTGGCCAAATTAACTCCCATGCCTACTTTGGCTATCTCTAACTTTCAGAACTTAATAGAAACTTGTTTGGATCTTTTCACCCCTTGATAGTACTCATAACAAAGTACCAAGGCCCACCTTGTGATCATCCAGAAACATTCAAATGCATAGTTTAAATGACAGTTTAAAATTGAATCTATTTCATATGGGAAGATCCCACTTTTTCAAAAACCCCTCAAACGAACTAAACTTTCAAAACCCAAGCATCTACAGACTCACTAGCACATGCCTAGCACACCCACCAAAAATAATTTCAAAATTCAAAACTTGAGTTCATGCGGCCATTTCATCAAACACCTTGCAGATGCAAATCAAACAAATCCTAAACACTATAGTGTACGGTGATTCCGGCCTAACTTGTTCCCTCTCTGGACACCACTAGCCTTAGTAGATCATCTAACAACCTTAACTAATCTCTAGCACCACTGTAAGCTGTCCATTGTCATCAATGGTGAGCAGGCCGAGTGCATCATTGCCACCCCATAGTCAACAGCAAGCTATGAGCAACACTAGCCTTGCCAACCTTGTCTGGGAGCAAGCTAGCACCCCACCGCCACTCCCTGTCCCATCCGTGAGCGATGCCAGCCCCTGGAACACACACACAGACCATGCCAAGCCGGTCTACAACCATGCCGAGAGCTCGCCCCGTGCGCCACGCTCGATAGACGACCACAGACCGCATGTCGCCCTCGCCGCGTGCACGTGTGATCACCACCGTCCCAGCAACCCCGCAGACACGTCCGTTCGCCGCTGCGCGGACCACAAGCGTTGTGCGCCATTAAAACTCCCGTCGGGCACGCTCAGAGCACCGTAGTTCCGACCGATCAGAACCGCCCCACGCCTCGCCACCACGTCGTTGAGCTTCGCCAGGGAGCACAGCACCACCCCCTACCATCCACCACGCCGATAACCCTCTGTGCCGTCGACCACGACGAGCTCAGCCCGCGCCCGTCGGTCCCCTCTCCCCACTATAAATAGAGGCCTCTTCCGCTCGAATTCTTCACACCACCTCACTCCCCTCACCTCACTGATCGTTCCACCCCATTCCCGGAGCAAGGCAAGCAGCGCATCGCCAGAATTGCGGTGGAGCAGGCCGCCTCTGGAGAAGAAGGGCACCGTCGATTTTTTTCCACCCCAGGAGGAGCTGCCGGTACCAGGAGGTTCGCCGTCGTTGACTTTGTCGTTCGCCCGCATCGCCGACCTTCGCCTGAGCCCCGGTGAGCCTCCCACTACCCCACTGAGCCGCTAGGGTTCGAGCTCGCCAGTGACTAGTTCATCATCGACGATGACCCTCAGCCGTTGATCTTACTTCTAATCCAACGCACCACATCGCCCCGTACCGCTTCGTGTTTAAAGTGTCACTGACCAGTAGACCCGCCCTGTAAGTTGCGCCCCGCACCACATAGTGACACTGGGCCGGCCCAATAACCCTTCCCGCGCAGCCCACTCGTTTGAATTTAGCTTTTTCTTTTTAAGTTCAAACATAGTTCTGTACCTAGTTTCAAAAATCAACTCAGCTCGATTCACTAAACCAAATTGAATGAAACCAATTTTTTTAGAAAGGTTTTGAAATGCTTAATCCAAGCCCGTTGAATTCAAATCATTTGAATCTATAGATCAACCTTGGTAAAAATAACAAGGCAGAACCTTTTCTGTATTCAAACATTTTTCAAATTTAAACCATAATAGCTTTTGAGTTGATTCCAACTCTCAAAAATCACATTTGATCATACCTTTCAGAATATATAAAAACATATGGGTTTACTTACAAAAATAATGTTCAAGTAATAAAAGAATGCCACATAGGCATTTCTAGTCATTTATTTTTATTTAAAATAAAAGGTTCAATCTTATTAAAGTGTGACATCACTTGAAATCACATTCCCATGTACTGAAATATGTGGTGATGACATGTGTCAACATCATCCCATGTTTGGTTTGGAGAATATTAAATCTTAAGTAGTTTTTCAATGAGTAGAAATTACTTTTCTAAAAATAAAAGAAATAATCTTGTAATATTAGTGATGATGCTAGATCATCTATAGAACCCTTGTGTGTGATGATTGAAAGTAGTTAAGTATTGTTTGGTGATTGTGTACCTTGTATTTATTCATAGACGCTAGTACCGACCAAGGATACGAGGAGGAAGGAGGATACTACGAAGAATAAGCCAAGGAGAACTTCAACCACTACTCTGCACAAGGCAAGCTAACACTTGCAAGATACTCTACTTATGCAAGCCAAATACTACTAGTTGATTGTGCAAGTTAACACTTGCAAGATACTATACCTATGCAAGCAAATACTTTCTTGTTACCATGCCAACTATATGCCTTAAGCATATGTGATCATACCCACTTGATAACCCCATTCCTAGTTTTACTTACAAGCTTTATACTTTATTTCTTTATCAAAGCTATTACTTAGAGATTACTTAAGTAAATTGTAGATATTAGAAAGATAATTGAAGGTTGCATAAAGAGCATAAAACTTGGCCTAAGCTAGATAATCTTTATTTCATCCTAAGGCATGAGATTGAACTTAGTAAAACTCCACTAGTTTACCACCCCTCATTAGTACTTACCCCCACTTGTAGATGCTAGTGATAAGCATAAAACTTGATCAACTTTAGATGGGAATACTTGGTGGAAAAATGGTTATGAAAACCTTGGAATGATGGATCATTCTATTGAGATGTTTTCACATGTGTTTCCGAACACCAGATGATTTGGATGATGAAAATGTTGAGGCATGAGCCTTATCCCTTTATAAAACTGATGGTTGTCTCGATGCGATACCATTCCAATTTTACCGTACAACCCCAATACCCGAGAATTGGGTAGGGCTTGACTAGAAACTTATATACCTTAGTATTGGTTCCCTCACGGCCAAGGTCTAAGCTGAGGCTACCTTGTGAAGATTGTCCACATGTGCAGTACCCAAGATGACAGTTGGTCATGGTTGGGAGGCCAAACTCACAGGAGAGGTGCTTATACTAGGGCGTGTAATTGAAAGGTTAGGATTGATTATCCGCATACTGAGTATGGTGAATTCAGGATTTGTTCCTGACAGATGTATCGAATGTTGTGGTGAAAGTGTACAATCTCTAAAGAGTGTCAAACTATTCGAATAGCCGCATCCGTGGTTATGGACAGTTGGAGTGGCCATACTATTCCCCCGTCAGATGTTTCAAAATGACTTGTGAAATGGGTTGAGATTTTGACTTGACCACAACAGAGTTGTGATGTGAAATACAAGTTCCCACTTAGGTGTTATAAAATATCGACTAGCTTTTCTTGCTTCTGAACTTAGTAGAGATAAATCTGGATTTTTGCAAAACAACCCTAGAGCCTAGTGTCCTATTACAAAAACCCCCTTCACTTGCTAGTATTAGTTTGCGAGTACTTAAAGAGTACTCATGGCTTTGTCCCTGGCTATTCCCGTGGCCAGACTATGAAGAGGAGCACCAGGAGGATGGACCCCAGGAAGGTTACGAAAACCAGGATCATCTCCCATCGTCAGCATTGCCTAGGACCCCGAAGATGGAGCTTCGCCTATGCTACCGTTATTATTACGTATTTCCGCTGCTTGAGTTGTATTAAGAACTGGATCATGAGATCCTTATCTATGTAAGACCTTATGTATGGTTTGTAATGGATGATGTACTGTGGTATCCAAATCTGTTATGTCTCACAAAAATGGTAATCCTGGGATTGCGATGTATGGCATAACAGGCATCTGTGATTAAAAATCCGGGTGTTGACATCCTTCCTATCCCAAGTGATTGGAACTTCTGACCAGTGCAGGTACTGGGGAACTGGGGGTAGGGTGGCCATCAGTATCCTCAGTGAGGCTTTCTGTGCCTGGACAGTTGGGGTGCCAAGGAACATGTGGTAGACGGGGGCCTTCTTCTCGAAGGGGTTCTTGCCTTTGGCATCGCCCATTTCGGCGTGCTTGGGGTCAACGTCCTCCTCCATGTCACTTGAATCCTTGGGATCCTCTTCCTTTTTCTTCCCTTTGCCCTTTCCTCGCGGTCGATTCTTCCGGGTTTGTTTGTAGCCGGACTCCGGGTCTTCTTTGAGATCGTTGACGAACTTGCAATGGCGATTAGTGTGCGTGGCTTTTCCGTTGGCATTGAGGTGTACAAGGCATTTCATATCATGGTACTCCTCGTATGTTTGGGGAATGTGGGGCGCTATCAGGGTAGTTTCACTACCTAGCTGCTGCCCACGACCATCCCCCTGTTCTCGGCCGCGCTGTCCGCCATCACGTCTTCCTACAAATGTCATTGCGACCATGTTGGAGGTTGGATTTTCTTCTGGCGGACTCTTCCACTTAGTGCTGTTGTTCCTCTTGGCTTGGGTTGGGATGGCAACTGCTGGAAAGGAGCCGCGAGAATCGTCGTCGGCAGACATGAACTCACTAGCCAATGAGATCATCTGATTGAGATCTAGCATGTGATTGTACTGCAGGCTCTTCAACTTATGTCGGAGCAATGTACCCTTTTCCAAACCGTCAATGTAGGCGGCCGTAGCAGTCTGATCGTGCACTCCTGCGGAGGAATTTTCATATCCAGACAGTGGAAGAGGTAGGCCCGAGATGTCTCGTCTTTCTCTTGCACGCACCACGGTAGATTGCCAATAGTACAGGGATGCTTGTACGTACCCTCGAAGTTTTGGTGAAGGCTTCTTGCATGTCCAACCAGTTGTATATGGACTTTTTTTGGCAAGTCATCAATCCATTGGAGGGTCGTGCCCGTCGACATCAGTGGGAGGTACTTGATGGCAACATTGGGGTTTCCCCCGGCAATCTCCACCGTGTTGCCGTAATCCTACAACCACATAGCTGGTTTGGTGGTGCCGTCATAGGGCTTGATCGTCTTGTATATCTGGAAACTCTTGGGGTAATTTGCGGTCCGTATTACAGGTCCAAAGCAATGTGGTCCCATGTATTTCCTTCTCGGGCCTCGTGAATCTTATCCAGGCATGAACGTGCATCGTATGGCTCCGGGCTTGCGTTTTCTTCTTGCCATCAGGGGAAGGGCTGCGTGAGCATCACGGCCCTCCTCCACCATGGTGGTTGCTAGGTGGCGATGGAGGCAAATGTTGCAGTGGGTTAGCCTTCTTGCTGTTACCCTCCTGTGACTCCTTGCGTCTGCCGCATTTGCTTGTCGGACACGGGGGGTCATGGCGTGACCTACTCTTGTGTCCTTGTTTTCCATTGTGCTCCCCACCCAGAGTGTGTCTTGGTGGAGGCATGCTCGTACGGTGGTGAGATCTTGGTTCTTCGTGATGTCGGGGTGACTGGGGCAGTGGAGATGGGCGACGAGGATGACCCTTGGCTCCGTGGTCAGAGGATATGGGGATAGCGTCCTTCCTGTTGCGCGTATCCCTCCATCTTTGTTCTGATGAACCCGTCTGTGATCCGACATCATGAGGAGATCTTTCCCTTGGCGGCTTAGGATTTCTAGACTGGCAATATGTTGGGTCAGACTCAGGCCTCTATTAGGTGGCCTTTTCCTGCTGTTTGACAACCTTTGCTACAAGGTCATAGACCTATTCCAGAACTGCGGGTGATCTATCCTGCTCCAGTAGGGTCTTGGCGACGGCCAGGTTGAGGATAGGAGTTGGCATGACCTACCTGTCCTCGCTGTCAATGTATGGCTTGGCTTGTGGCGGCTTCGAGGGTGCCCATCCTAGGTTCTGCCATACACCAGGATCGTTGACAACGTGAGCTTGAGATTTCCTAGACTTCTGTTGCTTGAGGAAAGTCTTGTACTTGGCTTCCATGGCCCTAGCTGCCTCAATTGATTTCTGCGCCTTGGCCAGATCTCGATCTAACTTTGCGCCCTGCTCCTCGATGGCCCACACTTCCTCCAGTAACTGCTGGCGCTTCTCGTCAAGCTGGAATGCATTTCATATATGAGCCACAGTCATGGGATCGACGAGAAATTTTCCGTACATCACTCTATCAGCTGGAGTGACTTGGGAGGCCGTGGACGTAGATACTGGAGGCGGCGGATTTGCCGTGTTGCGGTTACTCGGACCAAGGTTGAGTTCCTGCAGCTATTGCGCTGGGTTAGGCGGAGGGGGCATGGCCTTTGCGAGATCATTGTCGGCATCATTAGCTGGTCCCTTCCCCTTGTCCAACGGCTTAGGCTGAGCTTCTCCGGGTTGATCTTCTTCCACCACGCTCCCAATGGTGACGAAGATCTCTCGAGATGTGATTGCCTTGTCGGCCTGCTTCTCGCGCTTGATATCCTCCTCCATCTCCTGCATGGGTTGATATCCATCTCCTCCGAGTCTATGCTGATGTCGGCATATAGCACGTCCAAAACGGAGTCGGAGGGTACGGGGGCTTCCTCGATGACAAAGGATGATGCCGAGGACGTAGGGATGTTAACTGGAGGCGGTGGTAGTGGTGGCTGAGGTGGCGGTGGCCCTGGTATGGTAGCGATCTCGGCCTCAGTAGTTGCATCAGCGGCCGTGTAATTGTTGACGGTGCTGATCATGCTCTCGCACGTGAGGAGACCCGCGGCCTTTGGCCGCCTTAGCGTATGCCGGAGAAGCGTACCGCAATCCAGTCCTTCCACAAAGTGATAAATAGCATCATCACTGGGGTAATGCTCCATATCGGCCCGTATACGGAGCCATCTGGCTAGGCAATCGCGGGGGTTTTCACCTTCACTCTAAACACAACACGCCAGATCCAAGATGGTCACCACACCGACAAACTGTGATCTCTGCTTTCCAGACGCCTGGACGAAGCCGGCGGATTTGCAGCGATCTTCCACCATTATTTCCTGCACAGGGGCGGTTTGGGTGGGCCTTGAATTTTTCCGATCTAAGCCAGCAAACTCCAAAGAGAGATTCTACTTCGATCCTTCCACAAATGTATCCTGCCCGTAGGCGGTCCATGCATGCCTTGACGATCCTCCGACTTCCAGGTATCTAGTGCCCGAGTCAGTTTCGCCGATGAAGAGGTGTATGTCCCCGATTGGGACAATCGAGCAGCGGGTGGGGTTCGTCTTCGGCAAGATCCATAACTCATTGGGAGGGACGATCGGAACGTTTCCAGAGAAGAGAACCTGACCATTGGCCATGGTTTCGCTGATTCTCGCGAAGAGCTTTGACCTCACTAGGTGTAGATCCTGAAGTGCCTCTTGCCCCACGGTGGGCGCCAACTGTAGTCGTATTGCTGACGAGTACGCCATGGAGGGGTCCTCACAGTGCGTGTTTAGAGACATGGGGTAAGGAAGACGGTTGGAGGGTACGAGGTAACACATCTTACCTAGGTTTAGATCTCACGACGGTGGCAGAATTTGATACGTCCATTTGGCATCACTATTCTATATCATAATTTTCTTCTATTCATTGATATATTTCATATTAAGAGGTGATACTTATGATATTTCATCTGTTTTTGCATGTTGGATGATTCTTGGAGGATGAACTTCCGGAGTCAGGATTCTGATGGAAAAAGCGGTGTCTGGATGCAATTTTCACGATGGGCCACAGGGAGACCACACCCCCTAGGCATGGGCCACCCTAGGCCGCGCCACCAGGGGGTGTGGCCACCCTGGCCCACCTCTGGCTCCGCCCATTCGCCTATATCTTCCTCCCGAAACCCTAAAGTTCGGGGAGCGACCACATAAAGATTTTGCCACCTCTGCGGGGAGGAAACTACAGATAGAAAAAGAGCTCTCCGACACATAGATTTATGTCGGGGAAATTCCTTCCCGGAGAGGGGAGATCGTCGCCATCAACAACATCATCAAGGTAGAATTCATCGGGATCATCATCATCCACAACACCATCTCCACCAGCACCATCATCACCACTCCATCCCGCTGTAATAATTGTGTTGAATCTTGCATAGTTCTTAGGGGAAACTTTCCCGGTGTTGATTGCTTTTGTAGTTGATGCTTGCGAGTGGAACCACTGAATTATTGTTTATGTTCATATTTTTATTCATCATCATATCATCTTTGATCTTGATCCATATGATGTCTCGTGAGTAGTTCGTTTAGTTCTTGAGGACATGAGAGAAGTCATGTTGTTAGTAGTGGAATTGTGTTAAGGTCTTATTCAATGGTTTAATATTCAAGTTGCGGTGCCATTCTTCTAGTGGTGTCATGTTAACATCGACTACATGATACTTCACCATTTATAGGCCTAGGGGAATGCATTGTGTATTTTACTACTAATTGTGGGGTTGCCGAAGTGACAGAAACCTGAACACCCCTTAGGAAACCTTTGCACAAGGGAGTGTAGGATCTTAGAGTTTAAGGCTGTGGGTAGGTTTTTATCTTAATTAATTTCTTGTAGTTGCGGATGGTTGCAAGGGGTTTAATCAAAATTATGTATTATTCCTAGTAAGGTCAGTACATTAGCACATGTTCACCAACACAACACTTGTCAAACCAAAGAAGATTAATCAACTATATGAAACGAAAGCACTTGACGGTATTCCCATGTGTCCTCAAGAACGTTTGGTCCTCATAAGTATTACCACCGGCTTGTCCTTTGCTAAGAAAGGATTAGGCCACTTGCTGCAATTATTTGCTATCTCTATTTACTTGCATTTTATGTCACATCCCAAGACTCTCCTAATTTTGGAATGTGAAATAAATAAATAAGATTGATTGATTGTTTGACTATGTTGACAATTCTCAAAGAGAAGAAACTTTTTGAATAGAAAATCCTCTCAACCTTGAATTCAAAATCCTATATTCTTTTGTTATGACCTAAGTAGCCATATAGGCAAAAGGGCATGGATTGATTATGGATTGTAGAATTGGTGTGCAAGATTTCAAAATGAAAATCATGAAGCCTTCATAAGCATTTTATTACATCCATGCAAAGATCTCACAAACTAAATCCAAATCCTGGTATCTAAATCCTATAGTTGATTCGCCCAAATGTCCCTAAAGGAAATTAAATTGACTTCATAAAACCCACTATTGCTAAGACAGCGATTATTGCTAAATTGTAGCCTAAAAAGATCCAATTATTATTACAAAATTTTAGAAACAAAATTGAGCTCATTTGGAGCTAATATGAAAAAGCTATGGAACAAATACAAACACATAAAGATATAAATAAAATGGAATATACAAGGATTTATAAATCCACTACTTCCAAACTAGTAAAAAGATTGCAAATTTGATCCTATAATGATCTATTCGATTTTAGAAAAATTTAGAAACAAGAATCGCGTCATTTGGAGTTAGTATGCAAAAAATATGAGGGAAACAGGTAAATAGAAAAAGAAAAAGAAAAAAAAATGGGCCGGCCAACCAGCCGGCGGCCCAGCAAGCCAGCCGACCGGTACCAGGCACACGCGTAGGTGGTTGTCCCATTTGCTTTAAAAACTGTGCGATTCGGTTTTTCCTAAACCTATCTCTATTCAAACTCTCGTAACTTTTTATCTATAACTCCGAATCGACTTCCGTTTATTTCTACTTGTTCCCTACTCCAATACCTATCTCTACAACATCCTAAATCTCCATATAAACTCGTGGAGCCATAGCTGTACGAGTTTCTCTTCTCGAAATCCCGATCTACACATGCCCGAATCTTATTTCGCTTTTTAACCCATCTAGACTTCGTCGTTTGCTTTCGGTCAAAAAACGAAAGTTGAAGATCGCGTCGAAATCTTTCAATCCCGACAAACCTCACCTCTTTTCATCCACCACAGCCGGAGAATTTCGTATCGCGATATTTCAGATCTTACAGTGTAAATCCAAGATCTACTCGCGCTCGTTTCTTCAAATACAAATTCCTTTGGTGAGAAGGTAGGAATAATGATTCCCCACAACTTTCATGTTCTGAGTTTTTTCGATTTGACCTACGGATTTGTCTCTCTAACATAGATCTATTTCTTGTCTATTCTGAGCCAAAATCGGGTCAATCTCTTCTTTTAGCCACCGGATCCTATCCAGACGGTCGAGATCCAACCGAACCGGTGCGTGCCATGTCGTCATCCCGGTCATCTTCCTCATCAACGCCACGTCAACGTAAGGTCAACATCTAGTCCCAGTCAGCATGCAAAGTCAACATGTCCAGTTAGCGGAATATTCCCTGGAATATTCCGTTCGAATTTAAAATTGCATATTATAGATCTAACTTGTAAAATTCATTAGAAATTCATACCACGTCCAAAAATTGCGTATAATATATCAATTTGAATATAATTTCACGTAGAATCATCTTATCAGAATAGATCCAACTTTTACTGTACGTGGTTACTGCAGTAATTTAATTAGTTTTAATGGTCTTTTAGGTTAATAAATTCATAAGAAATTATCTGTAACTCCGAAAAATATGAACAACATATCAAATTGAAGCTACTGTAATGTACTTTAATAATATCTGGTTGGATCTAGCCTTTGCAGATTATTTAACCCGTAGCAATTTAATTAGTTTTAATGGCTTTACAAATCATTAAATTCATAGTAAATTAATTGCTTGTCACAAAAATATAAATGATATACCGTTGGAAAGTTGGTTCCATCTAGATTATCAATATGCAATTAGTTCAGAATTTTACTGTAAGGTTTTGCCGTGAAGATTTAAATGGTTTAATGGCCTATTTAGAGTAATAAATTCATAAGAAAATAAATACTATTCAGAAAATTACAAATAATATGTCCCTGAAATCACAATTCTGTGGAGATTACAGATATAATTTTAGTTTGATTTTTAGACAAAAGAAACTATAGGAATCATTTAAAACCATTAAACACTATTTAAATCATACAAAAAGATTTATAACTACGATTAGGGTGAATCCAATGCCTACTGGTTCATATTAACGTCCTCTATCTAGTAAACCTAAGAAACAAATTTAATCCGACATTTAGAATATGCGTTACAACAGAACTATTAAAAACCCTATATTGGCAAGTAATTATTAATAACAAGTACTCCATTGCATTAATTGGTCTCTTGCATGCATCATATACTCCAGTATTGTGTAGAGAACTAAAGTAACAACCATTGTGACTTGTTAAATTGTCATGCATGCATTTGTTGCATTTGTTTGATCTCTATGTGCTATTGTTTATGTTGTATGCAATTGTTTGATCGATAGATTGCGAGGAGTGCAACATGTGTGATTGCAACTACTAAGATTGCAAGTATTGTGGTTATGACGAGTGCAACCATTATATCTATGAGAATTGTGAAGATTATCTAATCGACGACATCAACAAAGGAAAGTGGTGCTATCTTGGTCATAAATGTCCTATTGTTTTCCTATGCATTGTAGATGATTTTGTAGAATTGCATCTGTAGGAATTGATGTGTATATGCTATGCTATATCCCATATTATTCCCTAGCATTCCTTGTTTATGAGCCATCGTATTGGTAGATTGCTTAGCTATGCTATTTAGACGAGGAAGGGAATCACATCTTGAAAAGTTATATGTTTTGAAAGGCTTATGTTTTGCTAAATGACAAACCAATATGTTTTAATGAACCACCTGGGCGAAATGGCATTGATTGGGTCATCGAGTGTATTTATGGTGGGGAGTGCCGCCCAGGACACTGAGAAATGATTGGTTTCTTTGTTTGGAAGCTTTCGTGTGCAACCATGTGCCAATAATGAAATGGGCAGTTGGTTGAACTCAGTAGGTTGTGGTAACTCGAACCCGCGTATCCAGAGATGTAGATAGTGTAGGTTGGACCGGTGCGCGTCGGGATTGGGGAGCTACTTCCCGAATGGTTCCTTCTTGGACTTCTCCCTATCATCACCCAATATGAGAGTGGTGGTACGAGCTGTGCTGGCCAAGTCACATGGGTAAAGTGTACTAACCCCTGCAGGGTGTATAAACTAATCGATTAGCCGTGTCCCCGGTTATGGACAATTTGAGCGACCTGATACTGATGCTATGATATTTCTCACTCATCCTTATTTCTTAATTACTTAAAACTTGTTGGGTGAACATAATTGGGTAGGAGCACCTGGGAGTGAACCAGAGTGTCCTATTTATCGTATTGCAAAACTGCTTTGTTACAAATGTTAGGATAAAACTGTTGCTTTATGCAAATGAGCCTGAACTCCACTTGGCCAAATAAGCATGTAGTTGATAGATCTGTTGTTAACCACTTTAGCCTACTTGCCATACATTCAATGTATTGACCATTCATGGCTGCAACGTTTCAGGTTGCAGGTTGTAACGTATCTGAGTGATCGTTCATAGGTCGCGAGACTCCACTCAACAATTGTTCGCCTGTGGCACATTTGAAGGATGGAGATCTACCTTGTATTCGTTTTCCGCTGTGTACTTGTATAAATAATGTAAATTATGGATCATATTCGTTGTATTTATGATGCACAGTTATATTTGGTATCATTTTGTACTGTGTGTGCCAGTGAACTGATCCAGGGATTGGCACTATACACATGAACTCAGCCTTATTAGGCGAGGTTGTTACAAGATGGTATCAGAGCTGTGTGTTGACTGTAGGATCGTGACCTTAGAAATGGATTAGCAATAAGAGACCTCTGTTAGGAGAACTATCATATTTTATACTTATTAGAGTTCTTATATTCCTTGTCTATCATTTTCCAACACCTCTCCTTGTTCAAACTTGTAGATGTCCATTCATTTGATTAGTAGAAGAAGTGATCTACCATAAAAACTACAAGAATTGGAAAATGTTATTAGTAGTTTTCTATAAAGCAAATCACTATATGAGAGCTGGCATACAAGTAAAGAACAAATAACATGACATAAATGAACATCTCACCAAGTTTGGGTAGGTCTAGACCACCATATTTTATCTCTTTAGGAGATCATCGCTATCGTGTTAGCATATTATTCTTACCAACTTATGTGGTAAGACAATATAGGTTGCTTGCTTGTTTGTACTGAACCATATTGTGTGATGCCTTGTTTAGGATCTGTTGTTTTGAAACTCTAAAGTTGCTGAAGTTTTCATGTGGTTTTAAAATTATTCTAATGGTGTGAATTGATTGAAATTCGTGAGATTACTGCTGCAGTTTTCTTCCTGACCTGTTGTACCGCGCGATTTTTCATATTTTATTGGTAACTCAGAAAAATCTAAAAAATAGGATCTGGAGCATAATTACCTGTAGTACATGCACAAAAATTGGCTAAAACTCCTGACGAGTTGAAGGTGCCCAGAAAAATCCGTAAAACCTGTTGTACCGTTTTGACAGATTTAGTTTATTGCTTATATGTTACTCTATTTTACTCTAGTATTGTTCCTAATGCTTTCAAACTATTTTGTGGTTATATACTACTAAGTTTATACCCATGTAATGTTATTATACAAGTGTTTGATTGTGTGTTGATCGCCTATCATTGTTTCCTTGTTTGTGACATTGATTGCTTCATATAGTTATGGGTAGGATTATTTCCTTAGTCATTTCTTTCCTATAGAATCTATTCTTCCCTATCTTGAACCCTTGGAGATATAATGATGTGGTAAGTGGAAGGTTTGACAACACAATGCATTTAGGAAGGATAATGCTTCACCTAATGGAAAAAATATGTGGAAGTATGAAGTGTTGCACATGATGTTATGTAGTAGATTACCCAACCTGAAAGTTGAAGTATCGATAGCTTAGTTTTAGTAGTAGCTTTGTTGATTGGATACATGGGAGTATACATAGAGCATTAGCTCGTGCCCATGGAAACATTCTTCAAGGCAAGTGAGAATGCCCGACTGATAGAAAAACGTGATTCACCTATCCTCATATAGGGTAATGATTTGGGTGCAGGATGGATTGATCACCATTCCTACTACTCTTATTATTCGCTCTTGTACTGTTGGCTTTGCGAATCTTGAGTGCCTTTCAGCCGTAGCAGAGAGCCGGCGTTGAGCCTAAACTTTAGAATGGTAGATTGTTCCACCTCTATAAAAGCATTCATTGCTAAGCATAGGAATATACGGTAAGGATGAATTCCAACCATTATTAATGGGCACCGTGAAGTAAACATCCCCTAATTGACCACCATGAGAGTTTTGCTAGTTTAAGAAGTGCTTTCTTGAAAACTATCAATCATGATGTTTAGAATGTGCTAGAGACATTGTGCCAATAAATGTCTAAAGGAGAATCAATTTGAAGCCAAGTGAATCCTTGAGAAGTGACCTAGTCAATTTTATTTTAAGGGTGGTAGCATCCAAATGGATCCCGAAGCTTTCTTTCTTTCTAGCCTTCCCAAATCTCGGGACGAGATTTCTTTTAAGGGTGGTAGTCTGTCACATCCCAAAATTCTCCTAATTTTGGAATGTGAAATAAATAAATAAGATTGATTGATTGTTCGACTATGTTGAAAATTCTCAAAGAGAAGAAACTTTTTGAATAGAAAATCCTCTCAACCTTGAATTCAAAATCCTATATTCTTTTGTTATGACCTAAGTAGCCATATAGGCAAAAGGGCATGGATTGATTATGGATTGTAGAATTTGTGTGCAAGATTACAAAATGAAAATCATGAAGCCTTCATAAGCATTTTATTACATCCATGCAAAGATCTCACAAACTGAATCCAGATCCTGGTATCTAAATCCTATAGTTGATTCGCCCAAATGTCCCTAAAGGAAATTAAATTGACTTTATAAAACCCACTATTGCTAAGACAGCGATTATTGCTAAATTATAGCCTAAAAAGATCCAATTAATATTACAAAATTTTAGAAACAAAATTGAGCTCATTTGGAGCTAGTATGAAAAAGTTATGGAACAAATACAAACACATAAAGATATAAATAAAATGGAATATACAAGGATTTATAAATCCACTACTTCCAAACTAGTAAAAAGATTACAAATTTGATCCTATAATGATCTATTCGATTTTAGAAAAATTTAGAAACAAGAATCGCGTCATTTGGAGTTCGTATGCAAAAAATATGAGGGGAACAAGTAAATAGAAAAAGAAAAAGAAAAAAAACAAATGGGCCGGCCAACCAGCCGGCGGCCCAGCAAGCCAGCCGGCCGGTACCAGGCACACGCGTAGGTGGTTGTCCCATTTGCTTTAAAAACCGTGCGATTCGGTTTTTCCTAAACCTATCTCTATTCAAACTCTCGTAACTTTTTATCTATAACTCCGAATCGACTTCCGTTTATTTCTACTTGTTCCCTACTTCAATACCTATCTCTATAACATCCTAAATCTCCATATAAACTCGTGGAGCCATAGTTGTACGAGTTTCTCTTCTCGAAATCCCGAATCTACACATGCCCGAATCTTATTTCGCTTTTTAACCCACCTAGATTTCGTCGTTTGCTTTCGCTCAAAAAACGAAAGTTGAAGATCGCGTCGAAATCTTTCAATCCCGACAAACCTCACCTCTTTTCATCCACCACAGCCGGAGAATTTCGTATCGCAATATTTCGGATCTTACGGTGTAAATCCAAGATCTACTCGCGCTCGTTTCTTCAAATCCAAATTCCTTTATTGAGAAGGTAGGAATAATGATTCCCCACAACTTTCATGTTCTGAGTTTTTTCGATTTGACCTACGGATTTGTCTCTCTAACACAGATCTATTTCTTGTCTATTCTGAGCCAAAATCGGGTCAATCTCTTCTTTTAGCCACCGGATCCTATCTAGACGGTCGAGATCCAATCAAACCGGTGCGTGCCATGTCGTCATCCCGGTCATCTTCCTCATCAACGCCACATCAACGTAAGGTCAACATCTAGTCCCAGTCAGCATGCAAAGTCAACATGTCCAGTCAGCGGAATATTCCCTAGAATATTCCGTTCGAATTTAAAATTGCATATTATAGATCTAACTTATAAAATTCATTAGAAATTCATACCACGTCCAAAAATTGCATATAATATATCAATTTGAAGATAATTTCACGTAGAATCATCTTATCAGAATAGATCCAACTTTTACTGCACGTGGTTACTGCAGTAATTTAATTAGTTTTAATGGTCTTTTAGGTTAATAAATTCATAAGAAATTATCTGTAACTCCGAAAAATATGAACAACATATCAAATTGAAGCTACTGTAATGTACTTTAATAATATCTGGTTGGATCTAGCCTTTGCAGATTATTTAACCCGTAGCAATTTAATTAGTTTTAATGGCCTTACAAATCATTAAATTCATAGTAAATTAATTGCTTGTCACAAAAATATAAATGATATACCGTTGGAAAGCTGGTTCCATGTAGATCATCAGTATGCAATTAGTTCAGAATTTTACTGTAAGGTTTTGCCGTGAAGATTTAAATGGTTTAATGGCCTATTTAGAGTAATAAATTCATAAGAAAATAAATACTATTCAGAAAATTACAAATAATATGTCCCTGAAATCACAATTCCGTGGAGATTACAGATATAATTTTAGTTTGATTTTTAGACAAAAGAAACTATAGGAATCATTTAAAACCATTAAACACTATTTAAATCATACAAAAAGATCTATAACTCCGATTAGGGTGAATCCAACGCCTACTGGTTCATATTAACGTCCTCTATCTAGTAAACCTAAGAAACAAATTTAATCCGACATTTAGAATAGGCGTTACAACAGAACTATTAAAAACCCTATATTGGCAAGTAATTATTAATAACAAGTACTCCATTGCATTAATTGGTCTCTTGCATGCATCATATACTCCAGTATTGTGTAGAGAACTAAAGTAACAACCATTGTGACTTATTAAATTGTCATGCATGCATTTGTTGCATTTGTTTGATCTCTATGTGCTATTGTTTATGTTGTATGCAATTGTTTGATCGATAGATTGCGAGGAGTGCAACATGTGTGATTGCAACTACTAAGATTGCAAGTATTGTGGTTATGACGAGTGCAACCATTATATCTATGAGAATTGAGAGGATTATCTAATCGACTACATCTACAACAAAGGCAAGTGGTGCTATCTTGGTCATAAATGTCCTATTGTTTTCCTATGCATTGTAGATGCTTTTGTAGAATTGCATCTGTAGGAATTGATGTGTATATGCTATGCTATATCCCATATTATTCCCTAGCATTCCTTATTTATGAGCCATCGTATTGGTAGATTGCTTAGCTATGCTATTTAGACGAGGAAGGGAATCACATCATGAAAAGTTATATGTTTTGAAAGGCTTATGTTTTGCTAAATGACAAACCAATATGTTTTAATGAACCACCTGGGCGGAATGGCATTGATTGGGTCATCGAGTGTATTTATGGTGGGGAATGCCGCCCAGGACACTGAGAAATGATTGGTTTCTTTGTTTGGAAGCTTTCGTGTGCAACCATGTGCCAATAATGAAATGGGCGGTTGGTTGAACTCAGTAGGTTGTGGTAACTCGAACCCGCGTATCCAGAGATGTAGATAGTGTAGGTTAGACCGGTGCACGTCGGGATTGGGGAGCTACTTCCCGAACGGTTCCTTCTTGGACTTCTCCCTATCATCACCCAATATGAGAGTGGTGGTACGAGCTGGGCTGGCCAAGTCACATGGGTAAAGTGTACTAACCTCTGCAGGGTGTATAAACTAATCGATTAGCCGTGTCACCGGTTATGGACAATTTGAGCGACCTGATACTGATGCTATGATATTTCTCACTCATCCTTATTTCTTAATTACTTAAAACTTGTTGGGTGAACATAATTGGGTAGGAGCACCTGGGAGTGAACCAGAGTGTCCTATTTATCATATTGGAAAACTACTTTGTTACAAATGTTAGGATAAAACTTTTGCTTTATGCAAATGAGCCTGAACTCCACTTGGCCAAATAAGCATGTAGTTGATAGATCTGTTGTTAACCACTTTAGCCTACTTGCCATACATTCAATGTATTGACCATTCGTGGCTGCAACGTTTCATGTTGCAGGTTGTATCGTATCTGAGTGATCGTTCATAGGTCGCGAGACTCCACTCAACAATTGTTGGCCTGTGGCACTTTTGAAGGATGGAGATCTACCTTGTATTCGTTTTCCGCTGTGTACTTGTATAAATAATGTAAATTATGGATCATATTCGTTGTATTTATGATGCATAGTTATATTTGGTATCCTTTTGTACTGTGTGTGCCAGTGAACTGATCCAGGGATTGGCACTATACACATGAACTCAGCCTTATCAGGCGAGGGTGTTACATTTTATTTCCTTGCTTTATCAAAAACCCCTAAAAATCTGTTTGCTAAGTATTTACAGAGATTTCCTTCTCCAAACCACTAGTCAACACCTTCTGCTCCTCGTTGGGATCGACACTCCTATTTATCGAAAGTACTACGATACACCACCTATTCTTGTGGGTCATCACAATCCTACTCCTGCTATAAATCACAATAACGGCAATACGCCGGGTTATAGGGATCTGTTCACTATGCAAGATATGACTTGAGTTATGCCCTAAAGGCTTCTCTAGGTCCGGCTTATAAAGACACCAGATCTTAGGGTTATAGGGAACGTCCTAACCGGATAGCTTATAGAGTCCTACATTGTATACAACTAGTCTAACGTGTCTTGCACTCCAAGGCTCCGGGTATGTTGATGATTCCAGCATAGCCTTCCCTCATCCGGCATGGAGCTTCCTTCTGGATCCATCTAACCGGGCTGCCCAGCAGGCCATAGGCCTTGCTACCAACTGTGGGCCACCCAGGTTATCCGGATTAGAGACATGCAATGGTGATACCCATTTAGCATATCCCCAAGACAAACCATGAATAACATCTTGAAAGGTCTATGGAAGTTCTCATGGACAACTTGTTTGTGTATATAACTTCTTTTGAGAAATTTATTTATAATATTAATAGAGTTTTTCAGCAGTGTAGACAAACTAAGATGATTCTTAATTGGGAGCACTACCGATTTATGGTAAGAGAAGATATATTTTTCGGTCATAGGGTTTCTGAAAAAGGAATTGAGGTTGCCGATGCAAACCTTATTACTTTAGAGAGATTACCAATACCACAAGACATAAAAGGGGTTAAGAACTTTCTTGGGAATGGGGTTTTTTAAGCATTTTATTAAGAATTTTGATAAATGGCTGCTCTTTTAACTTATCTCCTAGATAATGACACACCTTTCACTTTTGATAGAAATTGCATTGATTTCTTTTAACAATTGAAAAAGGAACTAGTTTTTGCACCAGTTTTCAACCGCCAAATTGGGATGAGCCTTTTTAAATTATGTGTGATTCTAGTGACTATGCTATTGGGGCTATTTTAGAACAAAGTGACGGATTAAATCTAAACGCTATCCAATATGATACACAATTCATTGAAGATCAAAGAAATTATGCAACAACTGGAAAATAATTTTTAGCTGTGGTTTTATCTTGTGAAAAGTTTCGGATTAACATTATAAATTTAAAAGATATAGTTCCTGCCGAACACCAGGCTTTAAGGCATCTCCTAGCTAATAAAGATGCGAAAACCCTTCTAATTAAATGGGTCTTGTTATTGCAAGAATATGGACTACAAATAGTTGATAGAAGAGGAAAGCATAATCATATTGCCGATCATCTATCACGTATATAAGGTATTATGGAGGATCCTACTCCTATTAACGGATATATTCTAAGTGAGTATCTTGGTACCTCAGAGTCACATGATCCTTGGTTCGCGGATTATGCTAATTTTCTTGTGGGTAAGTTTCTACCAAAAGGAATGAACTACCATCAAAGGAAGAAATTATTTAATGATTTAAAGCATTACTTTTAGGACGACCCTTATTTATACAAGCACGGAATTGATGGATAATTATAAAATGTGTCCATGATCACAAGATGATAGATATTCTTAAGGAATGTCATGATATTCCTTCTGGGGGACATCACGCTAGTGACCGTACAACAGACGAAGTCCTACAATCTGGATTTTACTAGCCGACCTTGGTCAAGGATGCTCATGATTATGTTAGGAATAGTGATATGTGTTAACGTATGAGTAACATTGGCAAAATACAAGAAAAGTCTACGAAATATAACATCGTAATAGAACATTTTTATGTTTGGGGGATGGTTTTCATGAGACCTTTTGTTCCCTCCAATGGTTATACTCATATTCTTGTTGTTGTTGTTGACTATGTTACTAAGTGGGTCGAAGCTATACCCACTTGCCATGCAGATGCGACCACTCCCCCGATTTTTGATTAATGATTGTGGAACTCATTTTATGAAGGATACTTTCAGGAAGATACTTCAAAAATATGGAGTCGATCATCGAGTAGCCTCACCTTATCACCCACAAACTAGTGGGAAACTGGAGCTATCCAACCAGGAAATTAAAGTCATACTCTAGAAGACGGTGAATACATCAAGAAAAGATTGGGCTATGAATCTTAATGACACATTTTTGGTGTAGTGCACAACATTCAAGAATCCTATGGGAATGACACCATATAAGATGGTATATGGTAAAGCTTGTCATATCCTGTTAGAATTAGAACATAAGGCTCGTTGGGCCATTAAAACTATGAATTTCGACTTTAAATCTGAAGGAGAAAAATTTCTCGTAGATATTCATGCTTTGGATAAACTTAGAAAAGAGGCTTATGAAAACATAAGGATATTCAAGGAAAAAAGTAAAGAAATAGCATGATAGAAAAATATAAAATGAGGAATTTAAATCCGGAGATTTTTGCATCTGTAGGCTTAAGATTTTTGCAGGAAAGCTAAAATCCAAGTGGAAAGGACCTTATGATGTAGAGGAGGCATACCTTTCGGGGGAGGTAAAGTTGAAAAGTAGTACCCATTCTTCTTCATCCTGGATTGTTAATGGGCAGAGTTTAAAGCACTATAGAGTTGGGGAAACCAACATGGCGAAGATAATGTACTTAATCACAACTGATGATTATATCGAACAAAGTGAGGTAACAAGGGCTTAGCTATTTTGTTTTTGCATTCCTGGAATCTTTTAATTTCGTCTTGTGTGTTCTTTGCTTCCCTCTTATTTTTCTGAGCTGTTTTTGACCTGGTACGTGCAGGCCGTATGAGTGGTTGCGCCCATACCAGTGGTCATTATTCACTCGGCGTTCCTTTTGATTTTCTCCATATTTTCCAAAGATCGGTACGACCGGGCGGTACAGACATGTGCGATCGTACCAATGGTCGCTACATGGAAAGTATATCGTCTTTTTTTCTCGCATTATGGTATGAATAGGTCGTACGGTCGTATTCGACTATACAGAGGTCGTTACCGATATTGTGTTCTCCTCGTTTATTTCTATTACTTGTAGAAAAAAAGAGTGAGAGAATAAGGTCGGTATGATGTCGGTACAGGCACACAGTACGGACGGGGCCCGCCCATAGTGCTACCCACGCCCGTACTATTTCGAGGTCATGTATGTACATGCTAGGATCGTAAAGTAAGAATATTGGTACTCGCGTGTATAAAACTGTCTTACACACGTTGTATGTGAATGTTTAGTCTATCACACCCGATCATCACGTGGTATCTCAAAACGTTAAACTTTTTCAATGGTGCATACGAAAGGAAGAACATATTTTTATCTTGATATTTAAATAAGGGGTCATCTTATAATGCTACTAGAGCGCCAAACAAGCAATATAATATGCAAACAGACATCATATGCTAAAAGGAATATGGTATGGTTCTTGCACTTGATCATTATCTTGTGCATCATGGTATGATATTTATCATAACTATATGTCTAAGGCCAAGGTCTATGCAACTTACACTTTGCCATATTATAATTTTAAATAGTATCAATCCATACTACAAATTATAATTCTACCATATCATAGTACTTGACGGCAAAACCAAAAACTAGACGCCTCTAATTTATCTTTTGCATGTTTTACGAGGCTGGGGGCTTTAGGAGATAGAACTGTTCTTAACTACGAACATAGAACCACAACGATGATAATCAAATTATTGGAAACTCGTTGTAAATCATATTTTGACTATATTAGGAGAGACAGACACCCGCAAGCCACTTATGCAAAACTAGTGGCATGTTAAGCATTGAACAGGTCTCATGTGCGAGGTCTCATGTCCGGGGCGCTTCATCCCACTATGCCACCAATATCCAGAATACACAAAAGAATGTGTGTACTACCCGTGCAAAGCACATAGATCCTGCTCTAATACATAACCATATGTGTACTACCCGTGCAATAATGTGACCATCAGTGCATACATAACCATATGTGTACTACCCGTGCAAAGCATCTATACATAGATCCTGCTCTAATACCACTGTTGGGTTTGCGGAATAGAAAACAAATGGTGTCCGTATCCAGCAAAGCAGCGGAAGCAACGAATCCTTGCTCCAGAAAAATCCACCGGAAACATGTATTTCGCTGATCCGAGACCCTGTGGAAATTCTAGAGGGGATAGAGATCCTTCACGAGGAGGTGTGAGTGATATGTGAGAGGAGGGGTGCCTTTTATAGGAGAAGGGGGAAGCCAAGGGCCATGTCTGGTGGCCAAGATGGGTGCCCCCACCTCTTCCTCCATTCATATGAGTGGAGATCCCACTCACACAAATGCCCCTCCATTTTTTCCACTGAAAATCCATTAAATTTCCACCAAATTTAATGTAATATCTCATTTAATAAAACTCCTATTATTTATTTATTTATTCAGAATTTTGTTAATTACATTAATTAACAAACATTCGCATAAAACCCTTGCAACATTTCAATTTCACATGCAGAACCAATTTCAGCAAATTCACCCGAAACAATTCCTATTTCGATTGAAATAATTCCAAAGCTTTCATATTATTTCTCTAACATATTATTTGCTCCAAATGGTGTCTGTATCCCTTAAGCGTGTCACCCTATGGTTCATGAATAATGCATAAATGATCGAGACCCCACTTCGATCAATAATCAGTAGTGGGACCTGGAGATCTGTACTGACTCCCACACATTGAACGATGTCTTCTTGTGAGCATGTGAAAATTTAACATTGTAACTAAAAAGCTTTGTTTCGCGATATTTTACATGTCCAAGATTCGATCATCGGTATCACCATACCTAATTTAATCTCGTTATAAACATGTACTCTTTTCTTGTTCCCGTTATATAACATTATAGTGATCCCCATCACTTGCTTGCAATCTATATCAATGTGATATGACTGAGAGGACCCAAAGTATATCTATCCGTCATTTGGATGGAAAAATCCCACTCTTGATCCATGATCCTCTACGTAACACTATCGGAGTATCTGAACCCACCTTCCAATGTTAGTGATTGACATGATCTCATGGTCTAAGTACTAAAGTTACGTTGTAAATATGTTATAGTAATCGAAACATAATGACTTTGATCGTATTACTATAATTCGTATGAATGTTCATCACATCATTCCACCAATGTTGTGACCTTGGTTTTCTAAAAATTGCAGTGGGGTTTTTTCCCCTACTATTTCAGCCTCAAAAAAAATGGTGTGACCTCGTTATTAACAACATCCAATGTCCATGATCAGGAAAGCTTGATCATCATGTTAATCAACGAGCTAGTTTATATGAGAGCCATAACTAGGAACACTTTATTTGTTTTATTAAACACACATGTATTAGCACTTCCTTTTAATACAATTATAGCATGAGAAATAAACATTTATCATAAACAAGGAATAAGATAATAACCATTTTATTATTGCCTCTTGGGCATATTCCCTTCAGTCTACCACTTGCACTAGAGTCAATAATCTAGTTTGAAAAACTTGCGCATTCAACACATATGGCTTTCTGGTGTTGTATGTATGTGTTTTCTAGTGGTAAACATAATATTCGGATCTGACACATTCAGGTCCGTGTGTATTTGCATGTCTTTGCGTCTATACGCATCACTCATTCTCCAATGAGATAACATTGTAAAAATTTGGTATTTTTGTGAGACATTTAGTACCTTAGGGTTAAATCATGTCGATACTATTGTCGCACAATATATCTTCATAGTGTTAGCCCGCTGTGAACCACACCTAGTTTGATAACAAACTACTTAACACAAATGCCCTCTTTTGCTGCTACAATAACAATCATATACTTAGCCTTTTGTTGTAGTATCCGTCAAAATGTGTTAACTTTGGAATTCATCCAAATCAATCATGGAACCCCCTTTCCATTACATTGTACCACCAATATTTTAAATTGAGATAAACTTAATCTTGTGAAAAAACTAGTATAAATGTAACACTTTACAATGAAATATTTGTAACAGTTTGTCACCTCTACATAAATATATTCTTAGTTCTTCCAGAGATCATAAGAATATCCTTACTATCATCCAATGATCATCTAATGAGTCATTCTGGTATATTCTCATAACATTTAGAGCATAGGACATATCTGGATGTGTACATATCATGGTATGCTTGATCAAAATATTCTTGTGATTTCACTCACCAAGTGTCAAAAACACATGAATCTTGTTTCACTCACCAAGTGTCAAAAACACTTGAATCTTGTTTAACTCACCAAGTGTCAATATACATGAATCTTGATTAAAACCTTTCTATGCAGCAAGAACCTTTCTTGTCATTTCTATATTGAACTCATTCAATATCTCATCTATGTACATTTTGCGTAACCATATCAGCGTCTCAATCTATCCATATAGACATTGATGCCTAATATTTGGGTTTTGACTAAGTCTTTCATCGAAATGAAATTCTTAACCTGTGTTAATAAAATATACATCATTTCCAATCAAAAATATGTATTTCACATAATGTATTAGAAATATGTCTCAGTGCTCCAAATTAATTTCTTGCAAATGCAAGCATCTTCATCGTCTCCGCGCTACTTACTTGAACCATTGAAGTTTGCATGCCCTTTTAGCATCCTTTGAATTAACAAAACCCTTTGGATCATGTCATGGACACGTCCTAGGTAACCATTTTATTAGAAGAACTTTGTTTTGTTTGTTCAACTACTATATACCAAAATTATATGTAGTGGTTGCTATATTAATCCGTCCAGACTAAATATCGCTATGAAAGATCAAATTTTGTCATAGTCAACTTCTCGAACATTGTCATAAATTCTTTCCTAACAGGTCGACTATTTCATAGATGTGAGACATCCATGTATATTTCTTACAACCAATAGGCTTCATGCCTTTCCGGAGGGTCTTCCAAGTTCAAAAACTTAATTTATCGTGTATGGAACTATCATGGATTTTATGGCTTCAAGACATTTGACGGAGTCAGGGCCCATCATCGCTTATTTGCATGTAGTCGGTTCATCAGTGTCAAATAATAATGATTTACTCTAAAATCTTGGTATTTAATTATTTACCTGACCAACTCGGTTGAATAGGAACTTAGACCTCCATGACCACAATCTTTGTGGAACGGGACCCATGAGCATTATGGCTACCTCCGGGAGATTTCAAGTGCTACGCAACTCAACACATATAGCTAAACTCCTATTGTCCTCCCACTTAACTTTTATCAAAAAATTCTTTCTCAATAAACTTGATGTTCTAAGTGACAACACTTTTGTCTTCGGTGTTATGGAGGAATACCCAACGGTTATTCGAAATAACCTACAAACACATGCTCATCTGACTTTCATTGTAAACATTTTACTTATGCCTAGCTTACCAAAATTTAAAAAATGACAAATTGGGTTTTATCCCATACCATAACTTATATGGTGTCATTTCAATGGATCACAATGGAGCTCTTTTCAGTGTAAAAGCGGTAGTCACTAAAGCATTTATCTTCAAAATACATCACCGTTTTATAATTGACACCTTTGATTTCACCATGTCAAACAAGGTTTCATTATATATCTTGAAATCTCCATATTCCTATGGTGTTTCAGGAAATGCAATCCTATGGAACGATTCCTCAAATATTAGGTGTTTTGCTAAACTTGTAACTCAAATATCTTCCTTTATGATCAAATTATAAATTCTTTATTTTCATGTTACAATGATTTTCCACTTAAACTTGAAATTCTTTGAACATTTAATATTTCACACACGTCTTCTTCATTAAGTAAATATACACATATACTCACTCAAATTTACGGAGAAAGCATATGAAGTTGAAGTCCATCGCTCACGACTACACATAATGGACCACATACATTAATATGTAAAATTCCAATAAGTTAGTTGTTAGTTCTTCTCTGGCCTTTGAATGAAATTTCAATTATCTCCACGAAAGTCTCACAAGTGTCATTTGATCAAAATCAAAATACTCCAATATTGCATCAACATGCAGTTTCTTCATGTTTTCTTTCCAATATAATTTAAACGATGATGTCACTTCGTAAGTGATCTTTCAATCATTTTTCTTATGACATTTTTTGCATTTAGTTTTATGGATGTGATTTATCCAATTAGACTGTTAAATCATCCATCTTATATGGAATACGAATAACCTTTATTCTCATAATACCTGATCAAAATAACAATTATTAAAACTAATCTTGAAAGAAAGCTTTTATGTCAACGAGAAACACAACAATACTTTGTTTGTTTTTTATGAACATCATCACATATTCTCTTGCTGGTTACTTAGGCCATTGAAGTTCATGAATTGTGTTGTCCTGTATGAAAATTCACATGACCCAATTCAGTATCCAATACCCAAGAACCACATTATTTAACAAGCAAATAATACAACCATGAAGTGTATATCATATGTATACTTAAGTTGGACATTTCCAGTCTTTTCTTTTTCTGCCAAATATTTCTGATATTCTCTTTCAGTATTTCCTTTCCCTTTTAAAAGAATCTATCAATATCAGTAGTGGATCCATACACATGACACATAATCCAAAGCGTGTGTAGTTAAATACTAATACCTTTAGACTTGCACATTGAAATAGATCACCATCATCAAATGTTTGGCGTTCTTTCAAAATCCATCCTTTATTAATCTTTTAGTGTAGTAAACATTTTACCTAGATCTTCTATTCATCCTTATCATGATAAATTTTCATGATATTCTATTAAAGGCAAATTGCGATTATAATGTTACTTTCCAAAACAATTTTGGAAGATTAGGATGTCTAGCGTCTCCAACCTTCACAAATTCTCATCCAATACGAGAACATATATTTTTCTAAATTATACTCTATCATATTTCAACCAAAAAATTATTTTAGATATCGCAATATCTTCCACACATGATGGTTTCTAAAACAATCCTTTCAGCTCCTAGATAACCTTGATATTAAAACAATTCTTTTGAATATCAAGAATCATTGAGGCAAACATGATACTTTGGATACTTCATGGGGTAAATGGAGTTTGTTGAAAGTTTCCAATAGGGCTTCTAAACTTTAGATTGACACTCAAAACAATATGATAACAGTTCATAAAGTAAATATACAGAATTCTATAGTTCTATTACCTCAATTATAACTAAGCATAAGGTAGTGAACGGATTCCAATGACTACAAAAAATTATGCAAATTCACTTTGATTTAATTTATGATAAATTGAGTTCGACTAATCCAAATTAGAGATGAACTTCCACTCAAAAGGAACATCCCTATAGTTGTTTTGGTGATTACATGAATCAAATCGACTACACCAAGACCGATCATCACGTGAGTTGGTGCTGCTTCAAAAGCACTGATACGTCGGAAACGTATCTATAATTTTTGATGTTCCATGCTTGTTTAGTATCTACTTTGCTTTGCTTTGTCTACACTTTGAGGTGTTTTTATATGTTTTCTGGTACTAACCTATTAACAAGATGCCACACTGCCAGTTGCCTGTTTTCTTCTATTTTCGGTTCCAGAAAGGCAGAAAATCAATATTCTATGAATTGCACGGGACAAAAGCCAAAGTCAATATTTTACCGTGGGGAACACGGAGCCAGAGTACGAGACGGAGGGGAGGCACTAGGGGGCCACACCCCCTGGCGGCGCATGCTAGCCCTAGCCGCGCCTAGGAGGGTGTGACCACCCTGGCCGCCCCTACCTTGCCTCTTCGCCTATAAAGACCCCCCATGCCAAAACCGTAAGTAACCGATCAATATTCCACGAAACCGTCTATAGCCCCCGCCACCATTGTCCCTCGATCGGATGATCTGAAGATCTTCCTGGCACCCTGCCGGAGGGGAGATTATCCCAGAGGCCCTCTTCTGCATCATGCCAGCCTCCGGTATGAAGCGTGAATAGTTCCACCTTGGACTACGGGTCCATGTAGTATCTATATGGTTCTGTCTCCTCCTTTGTGCTATTATGTTTAGATCTTGTGAGCTCCGTTAATGATCAAGATCATCTATTTGTAATCATGCATGTTGTGTTTGCGGGGATCCGATGGATATTGAGATTACTATGTCAGATTGAATAATGGTTTTGTCTTATTAATTCTATCATGTCTGTGTTGTTTGTGATCTTGCATGCTCTCAGTTTCTAGTAGCTATCTTGGACAAGTAGATGCTAGTCACTCCAAGAGGAGGTATTTATGCTCGATAGAAGGTTCATGCCTCTATTTAATCTAAGGGAAGTGACAGAGATATCTAAGGTTATAGATGTGCTATTAACACTAGGGAGAAAGCAACGGTCACTTGTTCATGGAACAAGTGGATTTTTTACCTTACACACTTTTCTTAAAGCAGTTATCTGTTGCTTGCAACTTAATACTGGAGGGGGTTCGGATGATAATTTGAAGGTGGATTTCTAGTCATAGATGCAATTGGATGGCGGTCTATGTATCTTCTTGTATTTCCCAATCGAATCTCATAGGATCATGAATTTCTAGTATTGCATTGTTATGCATTGCTCAGTCCTGTCAATTGCCCTGCTATAATTTGTTTACCCAGCATGCCATGTTTGTTTATCTTAAGGAGAATGCCTCTAGTGAACTATGGACCCTGGTCCAATCTTTACCATTGATACATCTTCCACTATTACTGTTTACTTTTTGCAAACCACTATTACCTTCCACTCCATACAGTTAATCCTTTGTTACAGCAACCGGTGAGATGGACAACCTCACTGTTCATTGCGAGAAAGTTTTGAGTTTGTGTTCTGCAGGTCTCCAAGTTGCTAGCAACATCTTTGAGCCATTTCCTTCCTCCTACTGGTTCGATAACCTCAGGTTCTTACTGAGGTAAAACTTACTGTTGTGCTCATCACGCCTTGCTCTTGGGGTCTCCCAATGAGGCGTCAATAGCACGCCAACAAGCTTTTCTAGCGCCGTTGCCGGGGAGGCTAAGGACGTCGTCACAAGGAGAGTCCTTCACAACCTTTCTATTTACTTTGTTTTTGTTTTGCTTAATTTCTTTTTCTTGGTTTTTTTGCCTCTTTTTATCAAAAGCTCCAAAAATATTAGTTTAGTTTGCTTTCTCTTTTCAAAAACCCAAAAAAATTAGTTCCTGCTCTAGCTGCTGCTGCTGTTGGCTTGCTCCACTTTTGCCAAAATGAACTCTGTTGAGAACACCAAGTTGCGTGACTTCACTAGAACACACAACAATGATTTCCTAAGTACTCATATTGCTCCACCTGCTCTTGATGCTACCTTTTATGAAATTAAGCCTTCTTTGTTGAATCTTGTGATGAGAGAGCAATTTTTTGGTGCTAGTTCTGATGATGCTGCTTCCCACCTCAATAACTTTGTTGAACCTTGTGTGATGCAAAAATATAAGAATGTAGATGGAGATATTATTAAGCTCAAGTTGTTTCATTTCTCCTTGAGAGGAAAATCTAAAGAATGGTTGCTATCCTTGCCTAGAAATAGTGTTGATTCTTGGATTAAGTGCTAAGATGATTTTATTAGAAAGTACTACCCTCCTGCTAATATTATATCTATGAGAAGTGATATTATGAAATTTAAACAACTTGATAATGAACATGTTGCTCAAGCTTGGGAAAGAATTAAATCTTTGGTTAAGAATTGTCCCACTCATAGACTTACTGCTTGGATGATTATCCAGACTTTTTATGCAGGTTTGAACTTCTATTCAAGAAACCTGTTGGATACAGCTGCTGGAGGTACCTTTGACTATCACCTTGGGTGGTGCAACAAAACTCCTTTATAATATAATGGTTAATTATTTTGAATGGCACACTGAGAGAGCTCCACATGGTAAGAAGGTAAATTCTATTGAAGAAACCTCCTCTTTGAGTGATAAGATTGATGTTATCATCGCTATGCTTGTTAATGGGAAAGCTCCTTTAGATCCTAATAATGTTCCCTTAGCCTCTTTGGTTGCTCAACTAGAGCAAGTTGATGTGAACTTCATTAGGAATAACAATTTTGGCAACAATACTTATGGTAATAATTATAGGCCTTATCCTCCTAATAATGGCAATATTTATCATGGTAGATCTGGAATGCCTGGTGAAGATAGGATTTTAGAGGTTGAAAGATCCACTAAATTTTTTATGCAAATGCAATATGAGCAAAACAAGATATTCAGTAAAACTATGGAAGAACGATCTGCTATCTTGAAAAATATTAGTCATCAACTTGAGAATCTGAATAGAGAAATTCCTAGCTTACAGTCGGAAAATTTGAGTGCTGAGAAAAATATTTCCTCTTTGTCTGAAGCACAGTCCTCTTTGATTAATAAAATGGCTGCTATACCTGAATCCTTGGAAAGTACCTTTGCTGCTACTCATGCCATACATGTTACTATTGATGAAAATGTTATATTGTTAGCCCAACTACATGCTAATTGGGAAAGAGAAGCAGAAAATGCTAGAAACGATAGTGTGTTCACTATCACCACCACCAATATGGATGCCGCTAAACCACAAGAAGTCCCTATTCCTCCTACCATAATTCCTAAACCCAATGAATCTACTACTCGTGATACTAAGTTTGATTTTTATCTTGATTTTTGCAATATTTATGAAGTGATTATGTTCCTACAAAAGCTTGCTAGAAGTCCTGATGCTAGTGATATGAATGTGGCTTTCACAAAGCCTCTATTATTAAGGAAGAGAAGTTGAAACACATTACATATGCTCTTATTAAACACATTACATATGCTCTTATTAAAATTAAGGAAGAGAAGTTGAAACACAAAGCCTCTATTCCTAGGATAGTAGAAGATAGCTGGGAACCCATTATTAATATGCAAGTGAATTACTTTGATCTCAAAGCTTCATGTGACTTTGGTTCTAGTGTCTCTATTATGCCTAGAAAGATTTATGAAATGTTTGATTTGCCACCTTTGGAAGATTGTTATTTGGATGTACCACTTAATAATAATGCTAAAAAGAAACTCATGGGGAGTGTTAATGATGTTATTATTATGGTTAACAATGCTTATGTCCCTGTTGATTTCTATGTTTTGGATGTTGAATATAATGCTTCTTGTCCTATTACTTTGGGAAGACCTTTTCTTAGAACTGTTGGTGCCATCATTGATATGAAAGAAGGCACCATTAAATATCAATTTACATTCAAGAAAGGTATTGAACACTTCCCTATGAGGAGAGAAAATTTCCTTTTGCTCCTCCTTCGAAAGCAAGGTTTGATGTTAATGCTTGTTCATTTGAAAATACTTGATTCTTGCTACTTGTGCCTAACTTAAAGGCGTTAAAGAAAAGTACTTATTGGGAGATAACCCAAAAGTTTATTGAGTCTTGGAGGTTATTACTTCAGTAATGACCTCTCCTTATCCTTTTTATTTGCTTTCTATGCCAATAATAACCTCTAGTGAGAGGGAAGTAAGATTTGGGGAGTTGCTGTCCCGAAACAGAATTTTGTGCTCCACCGTAAAAATTCGTGAGGAATCTATGTAAGTCGGAATGAGCTGTTGTTTTCTGAATAAATCCCCCAGTATGTTAGATAACTTTAGTTAGTTCAACACTTTTTTATTTGAGCAACAGAAGGTCTTCGAAAATATCGGTTTCTACATGCTGGTCTGTTTTGACAGATTTCTGCCATTATTTGCATTTGCTTCTTATTCATTCCTTTTTGGGTTCTTTTGGGGAAATTGAGAATTTTGAGGGAATTGATACAGTAGCTTGTGTTTTTAGTGAAAGTTTTTTCTATTCTAAAGATAAACCCAAAGGTCTATTATCTTTTGAATACACTAATGTTGCTAATGAAGATTGTGTGAAGTTTTGTATAAAGGAAAATTTTCAGTTGTAGAGAGAGAATGATGTAATGAGATGAATAATGGAAAAAAGTTCAAACTTGGGGATTCCACCTCGTGTAACCCCAAGAAATATTCCAGAGGTACAAACGTCAAAGCTTAGGGATGCCCAAGGCATCCCCTTCTTCAACAATAAAAATCTCAGGTCTTTCTAGACACTTCGTTTTTATTGTTTCATGCACTGTTGTGTTGTTCTTGGAGCGTCTTAGTTTTCATTTTGTTTTCTTGAATAATGTAGTATGGACCCCCATTCTTGTTGTGTTGTTTTAAATAAGTTGATTTGTGTTGGAGAGGAGTATAAAGTTCTTGCTGGAGTAGTACAAGAGGAGCTTACTTTGATTATGACTTAGTCTTTATCATGTCGTGCTAGATGTTGTTTTAACCTTATGCTTAGTGATTATTGATCAGGCATGACTTGTTCCAAACAATCGGGATTGCTTAGTGTTTCTTGAAGTAATCATGCGTTGTTTTAGCATACAAAAGCATAGTATTGTGGTATTCTCCTTTGATGCTTTGTTTGGGATGACTTCGCACATGCTCACACCATGTTATGACTATGAACAAGTCACCATAGCCTCTATGATCATTTAGTCCTCGACTTGTAGTACCACTTTATGCTTTGATTAGTAATGTTTTGTCGCTCTGCATGATTATGGCCATTATTGCTCTCTTATTGGTCGCTCCCAGTCTTTTGCTAGCCTCCACTTGTATGAGTAAGCTCTACTAATGCATCCAACTGCCAAGAAACCATGTTATTCCAAAGTGTCCATTATAAACTCCTATGCATGGTGTGTTACACCATTCCAAGTATATTCTTGTTTTCATATATCTTCCAATTAAAAAGTATTTTGTTCTGTGAAAACTTAGTGATTAAAGCTCTCACGAAATTGATAGCACACTTCATTTTTCTTGCCCCTAATAAACTTGAACCATTGTGTCATCTATGTTGTATATGCTTGCACTTATACATTGGAATTAGAAGAACCGTGTTGTCACGATGAACGCTTTCAACATTGCACTTGTACTTTGTACACAGTTGATATCATGCACTTTTGTCTATGGATGTCGTCGGTGTGAAATGAAAGGGGAGCTTGTAAGTCCATGGAGTTATGTATGTGTGTTAGACAAACGCTTGGGCCGCTAGCCTAAGCCATGCCTAATCATGGTGGAAACTTGCAGCATCACCATAGTGACATCTATGAAGCATTCTTCTTATAAAAAAAGAGACAGAAAAAAGTGATTGAGAAAAAGAAAAAAATATGAGAAAAGAGGAAAAAGAGAAAAGAATCGTATTCCCATGGTAAATAAGAAGATTGCTGGGATTCTCATTGTCTACTTTCCTTGTCACTTTGATTATGGGATATCTCCTGTATCATGTGCAAGGGGTACCCCGTTGGCGGTTCTCTATGATACACATGTACTTACTATGACAAGAACTTGCAAGTAACTAAACTTGAGTAGCATGAGGAGCGGCCCTCGTATTCAAGGGACATGAGATTGCCAACTTATACTTTGTCAAGCATATACTCCATAGTTTGTTCACTTTAACCTTGATCACTTCCAGATGCTTATGATAGGGGCAATGGGAGCTGAAAGCTAACAAGTACCATAATCTTTGGAAGATCTTTTTGAAACTTGAAATCCCTGCTTCCCTTTATAAAGGGCCTTTCTTCCACTATTATATTGAGTCTCCACCTTCTATCCTTAGGCACCAGTTAAGAGAGCATAGTTTCCATTCTTAGTTCTGTGTGCATTGTCCCAAAACTTATTGATTGATGCATATTGTTGATATTACTTGTTCTTGTGCTATTTGTATCTATTCACCCTTATGAACTTTGAAGGTGTCCTATGCCTATATTTGCTACTCCATGAGGGACAAGCTGAATGCCACTATGCTATGTTTTCTGTATGTGAAACAAACTAACATTTTTCAATGCATGTTATTCATGATATTTGTTTGTAACCTTTCATGTTGCATCCATAGTTACTTTCTTAATGTTATAACTCCATCTTTCAGGCCCAATGTTAGAGTTCTTTGGTCCAAGCTTTCAATGCTTGCAAATGGTTTGATCTTGATTTTGATGGTGCATGTCAGCTCAAAAATTATTCTTTTTATCACTTACCTACTCGAGGACGAGCATGAGTTAAGCTTGGGGATGCTTGATACGTCGGACACGTATCTATAATTTTTTATGTTCCATGCTTGTTAAGTATCTACTTTGCTTTGCTTTGTCTACACTTTGAGGTGTTTTTATATGTTTTCTGGTACTAACCTATTAACAAGATGCCACAGTGCCAGTTGCTTGTTTTCTTTTGTTTTTGGTTCTAGAAAAGCAGAAAATAAATATTTTCTCGGAATTGAACACGACAAAAGCCAAAGTCAATATTTTACCGTGGGGAACACGAGGCCAGAGTACAAGACATAGTGGAGGCACCAGGGGCCACACCCCCTGGCGGCACGGGCTAGCCCTAGACGCGCCTGGAGGGTGTGACAACCCTGGCCACCCCTGCCTCGCCTCTTCGCCTATAAAGACCCCCCGATGCCAAAACCCTATGTATCGGATCAATATTCCACGAAACCATCTATAGCCACCGCCACCATCGTCCCTAGATCGAGGGGATCTGAAGATCTTCCCGGCACCATGCCAGAGGGGAGATCATCCCGGAGGCCTTCTTCTTCATCATGCCAGCCTCCGGTATGAAGCGTGAGTAGTTCCACCTTGGACTACGGGTCCATGTAGTAGCTATATGGACGTGTCTCCTCCTTTGTGCTACCATGTTTAGATCTTGTGTGCTCCGTTCATGATCAAGATCACTTATTTGTAATCATGCATGTTGTGTTTGCGGGGATCCGATGGATATTTAGATTACTATGTCAGATTGATTAATGGTTTTGTCTTATTGATTCTATCATTTATGTGTTTTTTATCTTGCATGCTCTCCATTTATAGTAGCTATCTTGGCCAAGTAGATGCTAGTGACTCCAAGAGGGGGTATTTATGCTCGATAGTGGGTTCATTCCTCTATTTAATCTAATAGAAGTGACAGAAATCTCTAAGGTTGTAGATGTGATGTTGTCACTAGGGCGAAAACAACGGTCTCTTGTTCATGGAACAAGTGGATTGTTTACCTTACACACTTTGCTTAAAGCAGTTATCTGTTGCTTGCAACTTAATACTGGAGCGGGTTTGGATGATAACCTGAAGGTGGATTTCTAGTCATAGATGCAATTGGATGGCGGTCTATGTATCTTCTTGTATTGCCCAATAGAATCTAATAGGATCTTGAATGTCTAGTATTGCATTGTTATGCCTTGCTTAGTCCTATCAATTGACCTGCTATAATTTGTTTACCCAGCATGCCATGTTTGTTTATCTTAAGGATAACACCCCTAGTGAATTAAGGACCCCAGTCCAATCTTTACCATTGATACATCTTCAACTGTTACTGTTTACTTTCTGCAAACCACTATTACCTTCCACACAATCCAGTTAATCCTTTGTTACAGCAACCGGTGAGATTGACAACCTCAATGTTCGTTGGGGAAAAGTCTTGAGTTTGTGTTGTGCAGGTCTCCAAGTTGCTAGCAACACCTTTGAGTCGTTTCCTTCCTCCTACTGGTTCGATAACCTCGGTTTCTTACTGAGGGAAAACTTTCTGCTGTGCTCATCACACCTTGATCTTGGGGTCTCCCAATGAGGCGTCAATAACACACCAACATGCATGCATCAATATGGGCATCATATCAACCATATGACTCATGCCTGACCTTTCGGTTCGTATTCCGACGGCATGTGTGTACATGCTACGATCACCAAGTATGAATCTTAGTACTCGCATGTGTAAAAATGTCTTACACCCTTTGTATGCAAAGGTTGAGTCTATCACACCTAATCATCACGTGGTGTCTTGAAACGAAGAACTTTTTCAATGGTGTATACTAAAGGAAGAACATATTTTTATCTTGATATTTAAATAAGGTATTATCTTATAATGCTACTAAAGCGTCAAACAAGCAATATAAGATGCAAACAAACATCATATGCTAGAAGTAATATGATATTGTTCTTGCACCTGATCATTATGTTGTGCATCGTGGTATGATATTTATCATTCTTATATGTGTAAGGCCAAGGTCTATGGGACTTACACTTTGCCATATTATAATTTCCAATAGTATCAATCCTACTACAAATTATAATTCTACCAGATCATAGTACTTGTCTAGCAAAACAAAAAATTAGACTCTTCTTATTTATCTTTTGCGTGTTTTACGTGGTTGAGGGCTTTCAGAGATAGAACTGTTCTTACCTACGAACATAGAACCACAATGATGATACTCAAATTATTGGCAACTCGTTGTAAATCAGATATTGAATATAGTAGGAGAGACAGACACCTTCAGACCACTTATGCAAAACTAGTTGCATGTTAAGCATGGAACATGTCTCATGTGCGAGGGCATGTAAAGTTTGTCCGGGCCGCTTCATCCCACTATGCCACCAATATCCAAAATACACATAAGAAGCAATAACATGACCATCAACACGCACATAACAATATGTGTACTACCCGGTCAAAGCATCTACGCATAGATCCGGCTCTGATAGCACTATTGGGTTTGTAGCATAGAAAACAAAAATTTCCTACGATGGGAGCTGTATACGCCATGATACATCTATATAGATACAATTAGTGGGTGGATATACATCCAGAATACATATCCTCGAGGACCGAAAAAGCTTTACGAGTATGGACTTTTTGGTGATGTAGTCTATCTCTTGCTGATCTAAAGATCGTGTCGAAGTCTGGCAGCACTGAAACTTAGCGGAGCATCCGTGATCGCACACACGTCTAGGACCCTGACAACCTCCGCGACCTCACTCTAGCAAATCAGCGGAAGCAACAAATCCTTGCTCCAGAAAAATACACCAGGAACATGTATCTCGCTGATCCGAGACCATGGGGAAATTCTAGAGGAGTAGAGAGACCTTCACGAGGAGGTGTGAGTGAGATTTGAGAGGAGGGGCCCCTTTTATAGGAAGAGTGGGGGCAGCCAAGGGCCATGGCCGGTGGCGAAGGTGGGGTCGCCCAACTCTTTGTAAGATCCCTCCTTTGTAAAGGAAAGGATCCCTATGATTGCAATGCTAGTCCCTGGATCAATGGTAGCATCCACAGTTTAAGATGAAGTACACAGAAACAAAGGTCATTATTACAAGTCACTCCAGAGACATACATAGTCTTTTACAACTCCATGGCCACAGGCCTAGTACAAGAGTTTAAATATGTAATAAGATAAATAAGTCTTCATCTTCATGTGCCATAGGCAAACATGTTGAGTGTAGACTCATGACTCCTAATCATCATCAGAATAACCTGCAACATCACAAGTTACAGCCACAGTGGGTCAATACATTGGAATAGTATTGGCAAGTGATACCTTAGTAGAATATTGGTGGACTAAATACTATATGCATTTTGGCTAAGTGTAGCTTAGGCTTGCTTTGCTTAAAATAGGTTTTGCCTATTAGTTGAAAACACTAAGTTTTTCTTTGTCAAAATATTCCCCAAGGAACCACCAATAGAAATTGGTGAACCTTCACCCTTGTTCAACCACAAGTTTTTACTTAGAAATTGGGATGAGGAGATTCTTGACAGCTTCCATGTCTTGATGCTCAAGTTGTCCAACACCAGGGACATGGCTAAGTACTTAGATTCTTCCATCTGCAGAGGTTGTGCACTTTCCCCACAAGACTTGATTTTCACCAAGACAAGATCTTTCAGAAGCCTTCCCTTAGACCAAATGGACGCGTTCCAACCTATCATCCCACTGCCACCAACTGTCCCAATGGCTAAGCTATTGCAACCTATGTGATCCAGGCAGAGCCCATATTGCCAAGTGGCTGCACTAGAAGCTTCTTAACATTTGGCCTCTCAAATCCCTTTGTTCCTGGGTGGCTTTCCACAAGTGAGATACACAAGGTAGACCATAGAAATGGGCCTTGTGTAAACACTCAACATAATGCATTCTTTCCATTCCACCCAGGTGTTTCATTCACTTAGTTGTTTTATTAAGCAAAAACATTGTCCAAAGACTTAGAAATATTTATTCATAGAATGAATATAACCACCCTTGGTTGCTACTAGCTAGGCTAAGCATGGCATTGATAAGACTTTAAAATATTTCAAGCAATTCTACAACTACTAGGATTTCCCAAGCATAGCATATAGATCAAAAATATCCATGCAAGACTAGCAAAATATTTCTAATGCATATTTGAAAAACATAGGAATAAAATCATGAAGCACCACTTGCCTTGGTAGTTTGGAGAGTAGCTACAATCCTCACAATCACAATCACTATTTGCACCAAAATCTACACATAAAATACTAGCACCAAAATCACATACATAATAAATACAAGCAAAAATATATGGATGCATGCATAATGCCATGTGATGATTTTCTACACCAAATAAGACAAGTGCACAGTACTTATTCATAATCAAGTTCAAAACTTGCCAAACAAGCTTTATTTGAACATTAAAACATCTCCTAATTAATTATTATACACAAAATAGGCCTACACATGTTTATGTAAAAACAACCATTTTAACAGAGGCAAAACATTAAACACATTGCATAGATGGAAAGGATTTTCTCTCCTGATTCCATTGATATAAAATTTGTCAAATTTGGACGTGGCATTCAAAAGTTATGAATTAAACAAGTTTAAACATCTAATAGATCTAATTCAAACTTTTAAAACAAAACTCGTGCCACGCGGCACTTCCTGGTTGGCTTGTACCGGTTCAGGCTGGATCGTGCTCCCGAACCGTTAGATCTAACTAAAACGCGCGGCTCAGATCTCTACTTACCCCTTCAACTATGTTCTATCGCGTTCGTCCGATCTACATCGCACGGCTCTCAGCGACTGACCAACAAGTGGCGGCGCTGGTGGCGGCGACAGGCGGCGGCGCGCTCTGGCAGCAAGGTTGTCGGCTTGCTAGGTCGCCCGGGGAGGTGTGAGGATGTTCACCAGAATCGCCGTGACGAGGAGATGCTCAACGTGTGCTCGGTTGGCGAAGCGGCGCTCGGGGTCATCGTGGATTGCTCGTCGGAGAAGTCCCTGGTGACGGATGCTCCTGTTCGTCGATGTTGGCGAGGGTGCATATCATGCCAAGGCAAAATAAGTGGTGGGTCAGATGCGCAATACGATGCTAGTCACGCGGGTGTCAACGAGAGGGAAAGGGGCGATCGGAAATTACCACTGGAGGTCGTCGGAGTTGGAGCCAAAGACGGTGGCGCTCAGTCGATTGTGTTGCCGACGCTCTGGGGCATGCGCGGGCGAGCTAGTGGTACTGGGAGGTGCACAAGGTAAAGTGGATCATGCTCGTGTGAACCAGGAGCAGAGGGGTGGTCGGGGTTGGCCGGAATCGATGCTGCGGTTCGTCGGAGCGGCGAGGTCACGGCGAGGAATTCTCGCAGCCTGGGGGCGCTCTATGCTTGGGGTTTGGGGGGAAATGGAGAGGGGGCAGAGGGGCTTTAATTAGCATGGATGAGCAGGGCAATTATGCCAGGAATCAAGTGCAATCAATCGGATTTGATTCGGGAAGAAACGGCAGAGAGGAGCAGTTCCTCCGACGCGAGATTGACGACGATGCTGATGTGGCGTTGGG
The DNA here is from genome assembly GCA_916181665.1 of Avena sativa. Lineage (NCBI taxonomy): Eukaryota > Viridiplantae > Streptophyta > Magnoliopsida > Poales > Poaceae > Avena > Avena sativa. The sequence goes on from OV702295.1 coordinate 175,874,972, forward strand.
TCCGGAGTGTCAGCGAGGGAGGGGTGTGCGGGTGCGTGAGAAACATATATAAAAGGGGAAACGGCCCGAGTGGGCCTGTGGGCTGCGTTTGCTGATGGACCAAAAGTCTGGCGCTGACCTATTCTTCTTTCCTTATTCTTTTTCTGTTTGAATTTCCAGGAACCTTTTTCAAATGATTTCAAAATCCAATTGAATTCAAATCTTTTCTGGATTTTTGTAGAGTGTAATACTCATATTTCTATGCATAAAATCATGTGATCTCTCTGTACTAGCTTGGTCCTTTTGATTAAACAAAAATAAATAGTGACATAGCACTTGATTTGAATAAGTTTTTTGAAAATGGTTTTAAATCCATATTTGTTTTGTAAATTTTGGTTTAAGTACTAGCATTCAAGCAAAACAATCTGAGAGCAACAAGGCTTGGTTTTAAAACAATTATACTCTCATTTAAGAGTGGCATTTGATTAGTGTTTGATCACATAAAATCATAGCTCTCGAGTTCTGTTTCTTTCAAATGAGTTTGAATTTGATCCCTAAATGTTATGCATGCATGCATGATATGAAATCTTTGAAAACATGATTTTAGGGATATTACAAATCTAACCCCCTTAAGGTTAATCTCGCCCTCGAGATTCGGGTTGGCTAGCAAATAGGTGAGGGTGGTCTTTCTGAAGATCATCTTCTCTTTCCCATGTTGCTTCTTCTTCGGAATGATGATTCCATTGAACTTTGCAGAATTTGATAGTCTTAGTCCGAGTAACTCTTTCTGCAGTCTCAAGAATCTTGATAGGCTTCTCCGCATAAGTGAGATCACTTTCCAATTGGACCTCTTCCAAAGGTATAGTATCCTTCAAAGAAGTCTCTTCCATTTCTGGATGCCATTTCTTAAGCTGACTCACATGAAACACATTATGAACAGCTGACAAAGACTCTAGCAATTCAATCTCATAAGCTACTTCTCCTTTACGACTCATAATCTTGAATGTTCCAACATATCGTTGGGCTAATTTACCTTTGGCACCAAATCTCTTCACTCCACGAAGTGGTGACACTCTAAGATAAGCTCTGCCACCTACTTCATAGGTGACTTCTCTACGCTTAGGATCTGCATAGCTCTTTTGTCGAGACTGTGCTATCTTCAACCCGTCCTTAACTAGCTTGACTTTCTCTTCAGCCTCTTTGATTAGTTCTGGTCCCAATAGACTTCTTTCTCCTACACCATTCCATAGTAATGGGGTGGTACACTTTCTCCCATAGAGAAACTCAAATGGTGCCATCTCAATACTAGCTTGATAGCTGTTATTGTAAGAGAATTCTGCATAAGGCAGACATTCATCCCAACTGGCTCCATAGTCTAGAGCACATGCTCTCAACATATCTTCAAGAATCTGATTAGTCCTTTCTGTCTGTCCATCAGTCTAAGGATGAAATGCAGTGCTGAATTCCAACCTCGTTCCTAATGACTCATGTAGCTGCCTCCAAAAATGAGAAGTGAATTAGGTTCCCCTATCAGACACAATACTCTTGGGTACTCCATGTAGACATACAATTCTACTCATATAGATCTTGGCTAACTTAAAACTCGTGTAAGTTGTCTTCACGGGTATGAAATGAGCCACTTTAGTTAGGCGATCCACTACTACCCAAATGGAATGGTATCCTGACCTGGTCCTTGGCAATCCGGTGATGAAATCCATGCCAATCTTGTCCCACTTCCAATCAGGAATAGGTAGTGGTTGTAACAATCCTGCTGGTTTCTGATGTTCCGCTTTCACTCTACTACATACATCACACATAGCAATATGTTCGGCGATGTCCTTCTTGAGATTATTCCACCAAAATCTTTCCTTCATATCCATGTACATTTTGGTGTTACCCGGATGGATATAATAGGTGAGTTGTGGGCTTCTTGTAAAATCAGTTTCCGAAGCTCCGGATCTTGTGGAACACAGATACATTTCCCATACCATAAAGTACCCTGTTCATCTTCATGGAATCCTTTGGCTTTTCCCTTGCCAATCTTTTCCTTAATCTCTTCAATTTCCTTATCTATCTTTTGGGCTTCTTTCATCTTGTCCAACAAAGTGGGTTGAACATCCAAAGACATGAGATGTCCCTTAGGCACAATCTCCAATCTGAGATCTCTAAATTGGGCACACAGATCATCTGGCAATTCTCCCTTAGTAAGGCCATTCACAAAAACCTTACGGCTTAGGGCATCTGCTACAACATTTGCTTTACCGGGATGGTATTGCAAACTCAAGTCATAGTCCTTGATGAGTTCTATCCATCTTCTTTGTCTCATGTTAATTTCTTTCTGGGTGAAGATATACTTCAAACTCTTGTGATTTGTGAACACTTCACATTGCTTTCCCAAAAGATAACGTCTCCATGTTTTGAGTGCATGGAAAACGGAGGCTAACTCTAAATCATGAGTAGGGTAGTTTACCTCATGAGTTTTGAGTTGTCTCAAGGCATAAGCCACAACTTTCGCTTCTTGCATAAGTACCGCACCTAATCCATGATGAGATGCATCGCAATATACTTGGAAATCTTTCTCCAAATCTGGCAAACACAAGACTGGTGCTGTCACTAGCCTCTTCTTCAATTCTTGAAAACTGAGTTCACATCCTTCACACCAAGCAAATTTCTTGTCTTTCTTAAGCAGTTCTGTCATTGGCTTAGCTACCTTGGAGAAATTCTCAATAAATCTTCTGTAGTATCCTACCAAGCCAAGGAAACTACGAACCTCTTTCACTGACTTAGGAGATTCCCATTCAGTTACAGCTGAAACTTTAGCAGGATCAACTGCTACACCATCTCCTGACGCAACGTGTCCAAGAAATCCAACTTCATTCAACCAAAACTCACACTTGCTGAATTTGGCATACAGCTTATGCTCTCTAAGTTTCTCAAGTATCAAACGCAAATGTCCTTCATGCTCTTCTTTGCTCTTGGAGTAGATCAAAATGTCATCGATGAAAACGACAACAAACTTATCAAGGAATTCCATGAACACCTTGTTCATCATATTCATGAAGTATGATGGTGCATTGGTCAAACCAAATGGCATCACGGTATACTCATACAGTCCATACCTTGTGGTGAAAGCTGTCTTAGGTATGTCTTGTTCCCTTATCTTGAGCTGAAAATAACCTGACCGGAGATCAATCTTTGAGAACACACAAGCTCCTTCTAACTGATCAAACAAGTCATTGATTCTAGGCAAAGGGTATTTGTTCTTGATAGTCACCTCATTGAGTGAACGGTAATCTATGCATAACCTTTGACTTCTATCTTTCTTTTCCACAAACAAAACTGGTGCTCCCCAATATGAAGAACTTGGTTGAATAAAATCTTTCTGCAACTGTTCGCCAAGTTGTTTCTTGAGTTCCTTCAACTCATCAACTGACATATTGCACGGTCTTTTTGCTATTGGTCCAGATCCTGGTTGCAAGTCAATAAGAAACTCCACATCTCTATCTGGTGGCATTCCCGGCAATTCTTCCGGAAACACATCCGGATATTCACTCACAATTGGCACACTGTCTATGCTAACCCCCTTCAGAGAATTTAGCTTACTCCTTTTTGCTTCAAAGTTGGTCTTGAATCTGATCCTTTTGTTTTCTGGAGTTGTGAGTGAGACAGTATGGTTGGCACAATCTATCACTCCCTTGTGCTTAGTCATCCAGTCCATTCCCAAAATAACATCCAATCCTTGGGAGTTTAAGATTATCAGGTTAACGGGAAACTTATACTTCCCAAACTCTATGACTAGATCATGACATCCTGAATTCACTATCATTTCTCCGCCAGGAGAACTTACTTTTATAGGACACCCAATAGTTTCTACTGGTAGTTCATTTCTTTCAACAAATGCTCTTGATATGAATGAATGAGATGCACTAGTATCAAAGAGAACAAATGCTAGAACATAATTGAGTTTGAACTTACCAGCAACAGCATCAGGTTCCTCATAGATTTCCTCCACATTGATGTGGTTCACTTGACCTTTCTGGAAAGGTTTGGGCATGTTGGGTCCTTCAACTTTCTTTTCTAGGCATTCATTTGCATAATGCCCCATCTTCTTGCACTTGAAGCATTCGACCTGACTAATATCCTTCTTGACAGGCTGGCTTCCACTGCCACTTCCACTTCCATTGTGGTGGTTCTTATATCCACCCTTGTTATTCTTGTTCCTATCGCTGTCATGACTACGGTTGTGCTTGTTGTCATGATAGCGGTTGTGGTTGTGGTGCTTGTTGAACTTCCCATGCTTGTGGGATCCAGAACTCCCACTGTCATCATAATAGGAACGCTTGTGAGACGATCCCGAGCTGTGCTTGTCAGAGTGCTTTCTCTTCCTGCTTTCAACTTGTTTCATCTTGCTCTCCAAAATAGCAGCCTTGTCACAAAGAGACTGGTATGTGGGAACATAGGCCACAGCTAACTGCAGGTTCAATTCATCATTAAACCCTTCAAGGAACTTTTCCTTCCTCTTAGCATCAGTGTCAACTTCATCCGGTGCATATCGCGCCAGATTGTTGAACTCCTCAATATATTCAGCCACGTTGCGGTGGCGCTGCTTCAAGTTATGGAACTCTTTCTTCTTCAAACTCATCACTCCAGATGATATGTGAGAAGTACGGAAACCATCTTCAAAGATAGCCCATGTCACATCCTCAATGGGAGTGGTGATCTAGAAGTTATCCCACCAAGTGGTTGCTGGTCCTTCCAACAAGTGAGCTGCAAATCTGACTTTCTCTTCATCAGTACAGCCAACAGTTACCAAGTCCTTGTTCACAGAGCGTAGCCAATCATTGGCCACCATAGGATCAGTAGTTACTGAGAACTTTGCTGGCCTTAGCCTTAAGAACCTGGTAAGCATGTCAAAACTCGGTGGGTTGTTCTGATTGTTGTTGTTGTTGTTATTGTTATTATTGTTGTTGTTGTTGTTGTTGTTGTTGTTGTTTTGATTCTAGATGAAAGTAGTCATCATTTGCATCAGTTGAGTCTGAGATGTCATCATCTGCTGCATCTTAGGGGTGATGTTGTTGTTGGGGTTGGGATTGGCACGTCGGGGAGGCATCTGTGGTTTTCAATAAGGATAAGAATGAGATACCCATAGATGCTAACATGCACAAAATACATCACATAAAAAATCACAATCATGCATCATAGTAGTAAAGGTTCAACAACACAGACAACAAGTTTTTGGAAAAGTAAACACACCAGTAGCAAGCCATCCACATGTTGGATGGTCAATGCGACTCAATAATCAAAGACATGATAAATAAAGGTAAATGAGTAGTCATCACTACTCCTCAGCATCAACCTCCTCATCAACAAATGTAAGACCTGCATTCTCCATAGCGGTCTTGTATTCCTCAACATTGGTGGTCAAGGTCTCTACTTTGGCTTTGAGAGCCCTCTTCTGTGCACGAAGCCTCTCAATTACACCTTGCTGATGCTCGAGCTCGAAGTCCTTGGCCTATAGTTTTGTAGTCATGTCTCGAATCCTCTTGTTCCTATCTTGGACTCGCTTCTCTTGACTCTTGAACTTTCTGTCCTGACTCTCAAACTTGGCCTCCATCTCTTTGACTATCTCATCTTGCTCCGCGAAGAGCTTGTACTTCTCACGAAGCTACACCTGGAGTTCGTCATTGCTAAGCATGACATTGGTCCTATCAGTGTCTATGTGCCTAAGAAGAACCTCTAAGTCCTGGAGGTATAGGCGAATCGGCTCTGCCGTCTCTCTCGAAGTATCCTCAAAGTCAATGGCCTCACCATCATCATCACGTCTACCAAAGGTGTGGAAGTGAGTACCTCTAACCTCTCGAGAGTGTCTCCCTAGTAAACGTCCAAGCAAATCCTGCATGACTACCTCTAGGCCTCTCTCCTTGTCATCATGCATGAGCTTGAAGATGATGGCCTCCGTGGCTGGCTCAGTCTGGCGTCCTGGCTGATTAACCTTGAAGCCCCAAAGGTCTTTCCTCTCAAACTTGGTGAGGGGAAGCATCATGATAGTAGGAAGAGGGAGATTGAGCAGACTAGTGAGCTCAATAATACGAGGGCCAAAACGAGTTCCCTTGAACTCTTCATCCGTGCTGATAGTAACATTAGGCATCTATTTAATAAGATAGAAAAGTTAGGATCAACACAATTTAAGACAAATCACAAGACAAGGCATCACATGCATAACTTTGGAAATCAAAACACATAAGTCATGGCATACATGGATTACGTTTACAATCCCATCTCACTTGCCAAGTTGGCTAACAGGGCATCCCTAGAGGCAATCTGTTTATCTAGATCACATGACTCCATTGCTAAGTCTATGATGTCCTCCCTTAAACTTTGGTTGGTAGCCTCTAACTCTTGGGTATGCTTCTTTTCTTCCCTAAGGTCATTCTGGGTGTTAAGCATTCTGCACTTGATTCTATCACCAAGTTCTTTGATGGCCTTCCAAGCTGCATCCCTTGCTGAATCAAAGAATGTGATGTGCATCACTGAGTTGGTGACCATGCAGAATCCTGAGTCCTTGTGTTTGTCTTCCTTGTTTTTATACAAGTGAAGTTGCACCCACCAGTACTCAACTCCTTCATCCATCACAGGAAAATCTTTGTACACAGCTGCACCATGTATTCCCATGGCAACCATGAGGTCCTTGAGAGCCTTGGGGAATTCTGTCTCACATTCCAAAGTCATAGTCATGAGTGGTCCCTTCTTCACGGCTTCGTTGATGGAATTCATCTACAAATAGAGATGAGAAAGAACATTAGAAAAGTTTACGAGAAGAAAAGAAAAGTGTGGAAGTTGTTAAAATTTTTCCTTAGTGGTTTCCAATCCTAGGGTCATAATCCTACAGGCAACACAGTGCTCTGATACCATCTGTAAGATCCCTCCTTTGTAAAGGAAAGGATCCCTGTGATTGCAATGCTAGTCCCTGGATCAATGCTAGCATCCACAGTTTAAGATGAAGTACATAGAAACAAAGGTCATTATTCCAAGTCATTCCAGAGACAAACATTGTCTTTTACAACTCCATGGCCATAGGCCTAGTACAAGAGTTTAAATATGTAATAAAATAAATAAGTCTTCATCTTCATGTGCCACAGGCAAACATGTTGAGTGTAGACTCATGACTCCTAATCATCATCAGAATAACCTGCAACATCACAAGTTACATCCACAGTGGGTCAATATATTGGAATAGTATTGGCAAGTGATACCTTAGTAGAATATTGGTGGACTAAATACTATATGCATTTTGGCTAAGTGTAGCTTAGGCTTGATTTGCTCAAAACAGGTTTTGCCTATTAGTTGAAAACACTAATTTTTTCTTTGTCAAAATCATCCCCAAGGAACCACCAATAGAAATTGGTGAACCTTCACACTTGTTCAACCACAAGTTTTTACTTAGAAATTGGGATGAGGAGATTCTTGATAGCTTCCATGTCTTGATGCTCAAGTTGTCCAATACCAGGGACATGGCTAAGTACTTAGATTCTTCCATCTGCAGAGGTTGTGCACTTTCCCCACAAGACTTGATTTTCACCAAGACAGGATCTTTCAGAAGCCTTCCCTTAGACCAAATGGACGCGTTCCAACCTATCATCCCACTACCACCAACTGTCCAAATGGCTAAGTTATTGCAACCTATGTGATCCAGGCAGAGCCCATATTGCCAAGTGGCTGCACTATAAGCTTCTTAACATTTGGCCTCTCAAATCCCTTTGTTCATGGGTGGCTTTCCACAAGTGAGATACACAAGGTAGACCATAGAAATGTGGAACCACTCAACATAACCCATTATTTCCATTCCACCCAGGTGTTTCATTCACTTAGTTGTTTTATTAAGCAAAAACATTGTCCAAAGACTTAGAAATATTTATTCATAGCATGAATATAACAACCCTTGGTTGCTACTAGCTAGTCTAAGCATGTCATTGATAAGACTTAGAAATATTTCTAGCAATTCTACAACTACTAGGATTTCCCAAGCATAGCATATAGATCAAAAATATCCATGCAAGACTAGCAAAATATTTCTAATGCATATTTGAAGAACATAGGAATAAAATCATGAAGCACCACTTGCCTTGGTAGTTTGGAGAGTAGCTACAATCCTCACAATCACAATCACTATTTGCACCAAAATCTACACATAAAATAATAGAACCAAAGTCACATACATAATAAATACAAGCAAAAATATATGGATGCATGCATAATGCCATGTGATGATTTTCTACACCAAACAAGACAAGTGCACAGTACTGATTCATAATCAAGTTCAAAACTTGCCAAACAAACTTTATTTGAACATTATAACATTTCCCAAATAATTATTATACACAAAATAGGCCTACACATGTTTCTGTAAAAACAACCATTTTAACAGAGGCAAAACATTAAACACATTGCATATATGGAAAGGATTTTCTCTCCTGATTCCATTGATATAAATTTTGTCAAATTTGGACATGGCATTCAAAAGTTATGAATTAAACAAGTTTAAACTTCTAATAGATCTAATTCAAACTTTTAATACAAAACTCGTGCCATGCGGCGCTTCCTGGTTGGCTGGTACCGGTTCGGGCTGGATCGTGCTCCCGAACCGTTAGATCTAACTAAAACGCGCGGCTCAGATCTCTACTTACCCCTTCGACTATGTTCTATCGCGTTCGTCCGATCTACGTCGCACGGCTCTCAGCGACTGACCAACAAGTGGCGGCGCTGGCGGCGCTGGCGGCGGCGACAGGCGGCGGCGCGCTCTGGCTGCAATCTTGCCGGCGAGCTAGGTCGCCCGGGGAGGTGTGAGGATGCTCACCAGAATCGCCCTGACGAGGAGATGCTCAACGTGTGCTCGGTTGGCGAAGGGGCGCTCAGGGTCGTCGTGGATTGCTCGTCGGATAAGTCCCTGGAGACGGATGCTTCTGTTCGTCGACATTGGCGAGGGTGCAGATCATGCCAAGGCAAAAGAAGTGGTGGGTCAGATGCGCAATACGATGCTAGTCACGTGGGTGTCAACGAGAGGGAAAGGGGCGGTCGGAAATTACCACTGGAGGTCGTCAGAGTTGGAGCCGAAGACGGTGGCACTCAGTCGATTGTGTTGCCGATGTTCTGGGGCACACGCGGGCCAGCTAGTGGTACTGGGAGGTGCGCAAGGTAAAGTGGAGCATGCTCGCGTGAACCAGGAGCAGAGGGGTGGTCGGGGTTGGCCGGAATCGATGTTGCGGTTCGTCGGAGCAGCGAGGTTGCGGCGAGGAATTCTCGCAGCCTGGGGGTGCTCTGTGCTTGGGGTTTGGGGGAAATGGAGAGGGGGCAGAGGGGGTTTAAGTAGCAAGGATGAGCGGGGCAATTATGCCGGGAATCAAGCACAATCTATCGGATTCGATTCGGGAAGAAATGGCAGAGAGGAGCAGTTCCTCCGGCGCGGGATTGACGACGATGCTGATGTGGCGGTGGGTCCGGAGTGTCAGCGAGGGAGGGGTGTGCGGGTGGGTGAGAAACAGAGAGAAAAGGGGAAACGGCCCGGGTGGGCTTATGGGCTGCGTTTGCTGATGGGCCAAAAGTCTAGCGCCGGCCTTTTCTTATTTCCTTATTCTTTTTCTTTTTCTGTTTGAATTTCCAGGAACCTTTTTCAAATGATTTCAAAAGCCAATTTAATTCAAATCTTTTCTAGATTTTTGTAGAGTGTAATACTAATATTTCTAGGCATAAAATCATGTGATCTCTCTGTACTAGCTTGGTCCTTTTGATTAAACAAAAATAAATAGGGACATAGCACTTGATTTGAATAAGTTTTTTAAAATGGTTTTAAATCCATATTTGTTTTGTAAATTTTGGTTTAAGTACTATCATTCAAGCAAAACAATCTGAGAGCAACAAGGCTTGGTTTTAAAACAATTATACTCTGATTTAAGAGTGGGCATTTGATTAGTGTTTGATCACATAAAATCATAGCTCTCAAGTTCTGTTTCTTTCAAATGAGTTTGAATTTGATCCCTAAATGTTATGCATGCATGCATGATATGAAATCTTTGAAAACATGATTTTAGGGATGTTACACTCTTCCTCCATTCATGTGAGTGGAGCTCTCACTCACACAAATGCCCCTCCATTTTCTCCACTCAAAATCCCACTCAAAATCCATTAAATTTCCACCAAATTTAACGTAATCTCTCATTTAATAAAACTCCTTTTATTTATTTATTAAGAATTTTGTTAAGTACATTAATTAATAAACATTCACATAAAACCCCTTGCAACTTTTCAATTTCACATGTAGAACCAATTTTAGCAAATTCACCCGAAACAATTCTAGTTTCCATTGAAATAATTCCAGTGCTTTCTTTTTCTTTCTCTGGCATCTTATTTGCTCCAAATTGTGTCGGTATCCCTCAATTGTGTCACCCTACGGTTCTTCAAATGATCGATACCTCTCTCTAATCAATAATCAGCAGTGGGAGCTGGAGATCCGTAGTGACTACCACATATTCAACGATGACTTCTTGTGATCGTGTGAACCTTTAACATTGTAACTAAATCCATTTGTCTCATGATATCTTACATGTCCGAGATTCGATCATCGGTATCCCCATACCTAGTTTAATATCGTTACCGACATGTGCTCTTTTCTCATTCCCGTGATATAACATTCTAGTGATCCCCATCACTTGCTTGCAAGCTATATCAATGTGATATCAGCGAGGGAGCCCAGAGTATATATATCTATTATTTCGATGGACAAATTGCAATTTTGATCCATGAGCCTCTACATAACGCTATCGGATTATCTGAACTTGTAACATCCCAATTTTAGCAACCCTGATTTGCTATCCAAAAGGCAAAAATTAGGGGGAACAAAAACTTTTTCTTGTTACTTGTTGCAATGCTTGCTTACTTGTTTACTTGTGTTTAGGCAACTATTTGTACTTTAGGTGAAATACTTCTTCTCTCAACACTATCTAACAAAGGCTATTTCACAAAAGAGATGTCTTGGCTCATCTTACATATTCTCAAATGGTCTGACAATTCAAACTTGATAACTTTGCCACAACAAAATATTTTACCAAGACTTTTAGCCAAACTATGGAGACCTACATATTATCTCCTACTTTTTCAAGACAGAACTCTCAACTACTCTCACCCCTAGGTTTTCCAAAACGTTTATTCAAAACCTCTTCATTCTAGTCTTGGTAGAAGTGCCAAGAAGTACTTATCTCACTTAAAAACACAACTTCTTCAAAATACCTATCCTTACCTCAAGCTAGGCTTGATGGTAACCTTAGTAGTAGTTTGACATGCTTGATTAGTTGAATTGCTTTGATCTGTTGTCTGATGAATGGCCTTGGTCTGTTGATTGACTTGTTTGCCTAGGAAATAGATTGAGTTATTCTAGTAGCTCATCCCCTAGGACCCAATCTATGTTTGTGATCATCAACCTCAAAAAAAGCATCCAAATCTGGATCTAACCTAAGCCACTAAGGTGATCATCTCCTCTCCTAATCAGATCAATCAGGGATAATCCCTTTTGATAGTTTCCAAGTCAGTGAAGACCCAATCTAAGCATGGATCCTATCTACTTATTCATCACATAAACATCATCCCTATGGCAGAAGGTCACATCTATATGCTACCTCCCCTTGACCAAATATTTGCATGGTTATGATCCACTAACAATGGTATATGAATCCATACCTCACTTGTTTCCATTGGAGCTCTGTGCTTCCTAAACCTCCATGGTTTATGAGGCATCATGACAACTCTTTTGTGGTAGGCTTATTTTCAACAAAGTTTGCCATCACCCCTAAACCACCTCAAATACATATAAGCCTCACCCTTTCCTCCATGATCATCTACATAACTTTGTCTATCCATGCATACCCCCCTTGTACCAAGCTAAGCTCTGAGCTCACAAATACAACCATGTTTAGGTGGCATAAAATTATCAAAACCCTACATCCTCCAAAATCTAGTTTCCATCCTTTTCCACCAAAATTCCTCAAAAACCAAGATGGAATTGAGTTATAAATCAACTCTACAACATCCAACTTGAGTATAACCATCCCCAATTAATTCTCCCAATTATTTGGATCATCAAACTATTTAAATTCATTATCTTGCAAAAACCCTAAAATCTCTGTCTATAAAGGCAAGTTTGTTTTTATCCAAACCACTTTGCCAACTCAATGCACATTTGAGTTCTCTACATCATACCCTATCTTCCAAACTCAAAAATAATTTTTTTAATTCCTTATTATTTATTTTTGCCCCTTTTCTTAAATGGCAGAATCGAGAAATAATTCATTAAAAATACTTTTCCTTCTAGATAAATTCCAATAACATTCTCCAAAGTGTAATGTGGTATTTAGGGCCATACCACATCAAAAACCAAGCTTGTACAATGTAAAAATCTCTAAGGAGCTTCTAGAAACTACTTCTGCACTATTTGAAGAAATGGTTTTAAATGGACTTTAAATCTTGTGAAAAATCCACCAAACCAAACCAAGATTGGTCGAGCAAGTTGCACAGCACCCCACCTTCACTCTGGTTGATTTTTTACTGTAGCACTGTCTTCCTTGACCCCATGTGCTTGAAGAGAATAAGAGAGAGAGAGAGAGAGAGAGAGAGAGTGAGTGAGATAGAAAGAGAGAGGGGTAAACCTTTATTTTTGAAATCTTGTATAGTAATGGGACAACAACCACCACCCCTCACCCCAGTCAGTGCTCAACTCAGGACCCCACCATCCCTCTCTCAACCGCCCCCACTGCCCTATCCCTGAGCATCACCCTCTCTATATCCTCCCATGGACATAGAATATGATAGACCACCCCTCTCCAAATAAATAGGCCTGAGGACACCCTAGTGCCTCCAGTGCCTGCATTTCACTCCCCTCACCTCACTTACCATCCCTGATATCTCCCTTACTCTTCTCTTGCCTTGCCTCGACCTATAGAAGAAGGAGGAGGCACATCGAACTCTTCAAGAAAATCAAGCCTTGGGCTCTCCTCCCCTCACCTCTCCCTATGCATGTCACCCCAACGAGCTTCCCTAAGCCATCTGCACCTGACCCTCCTTTTCTTTTTGCCCAGGAGCTCCGGTACTGCGGCCATCGACGAGTTCCTGAGCACCTGACGGCAGGCGCTCCCGCGCGAGCCATCCCCCAGCGTTGACCCCTACCATGCCGCCCCTCTCCATGGTCGCCGTCATTCACCGCGTCACCCTAGCCCCTTCTCGGCATCTTCCCCCTCCCTGGTAAGCCTCCCTACGCCTCGCTTCGCTCTGCTAGGCTTTCCGCTCCGGCACCCTAGCTGCAAGGAGGAAGACGGCCGGGAGCCGTCCATTCTCACTTCATCGGACGGCCACCGAACCCCCTTACCCCTTCGGCTGTTGCGCTTGCTGACGGGTGGGTCCCGCTTGGCAGGATCAAAGGCGGCTGCATGCGCGCTGCCCAGCCGCATGGGCCACATTGGCCCCATCGTGGCCCAACCCGAAGCAGATCTAGCCCATTTTATCTTAGCATTTTATTCTTTTTCCAGATCTGCCAAAACAGGCCTGACGGTTTAAATGAAAATAAAAATGTAAAATTATTCGATTTGACTAGATCCAAAATTTCCTAGATACGCACAACATTTGTACAACAGGCAGTACCTGTACTTTGACCAAGAGTAATTTGTACCTTTTCTGAGAATTAATCTACTAGCATCTATCCATTTCAATAAATAAAACACTCAGATGATTATACATATCCAAATGGATTGACTCAAGATTCATCTGATGGGTATTTGCAATACCCATTTTTGAGCCTTTGTCCCATACCAAGTTCAACTATAGTTTGAATGTAGAAAAAATGACAAAATAAGCCCTATTCTGCAATTACGATTTTCACTAGTTAAAACCACACATGATATTGGCCTAATTCCAACTCTCTGTACATATACATACCCACAGATATTAAAACCCAGGAGCCCAAAAATTTATTAAGCATCTATTGAATTATGGTGAATTAAACATTTATGTGCATGGTTTGTTCACCAATAATTTCACAACATGAGTTCTTCGAATCCAAAAAAGGTGATTCCAATTTCTACAAAAAGGTGTTTTCCGTACCTAACATGTGTCATTGGAATCATATCAAAACCCTTTATAGTTTTAATCTGGGTAAAAATACAAATCTCATCCAGAACTGACTTTGGGAATTTCTTGAGGGCATTCTGGTAATTATTTTAAGTTGATTCCAAATCTCAGTGAACCAATACATCAGATAATATCTTATCACCCAAGGAAATAATTTTGTAACTCCAAAACAATTCTGGTGAATTATTTCCTAAAATTAGAGTTTTATTCAATATAAAATTCATTATACATCAACGGTACTTGATAAAATAGTGGAACCAGTTTTGTTGGTTTCATTTTATCAATACCTATCTGAAGGTATCATGTTTAACAAATGTTAATATACAGAAATGGGCTTGATCTAAATATCCTTAAATAGGTAATGTTGGACTACAAATCTTAAATAGAGGTTCCTTTCAAATGCTCCAAGACACTTTCCAATCTTCCCAAGTCCATTATCCCAACCCTACTATTTTGTATCATGTATTACTTGTTTGTTGGCTATATGGTTTTATGCTTGTATGCCTTGTATTGATTGCGGTATTGTTTGTGTGCATGTATGCTCGATAACGACGATAGTTGCGATTGTGTGTCGTCGAGAAGAAGTTAGCCTCAGAGCATTATTGTTGCTATCATTGTTATTATTGGTATTCTAAAGAAGTCATGGGACATCTCACTGGTCACAGGCAAGCCAGCTTCTTGCTCATACGCCGTATCCTATTATTTCACCTATGCATGTTTTATCTACTCGTTTATGAAAATTGCATTGCTTTACTATAGTATGTATTATGTGGGGAATGTTTGGATCCTCCAAACCATTACCCCTTAGTACCATTAGGTACAACCCATTCTATGATACCTACCTGCCTTTAGTATGATATATGGTGTATAACACCATGACCATTTGGAAACCCCGTTTTAGCCGAAGCAAAAACCATGGGATGGGAAGACCCCGGAAAAAGGCTTAACAAAAATTTTTTGTGAGAAATCCTTGGTGAGGCTTGGCCTACCAAGTGGTTTGGGAAATGAAGGTTTTGTTTTACAAAAAGGATGGACAAAAGATGGAGGAAAAATGTTTACAAAAACAGCCGGGATGGCCAGTTTTGAAGCTAGGGAAATTACCCCGTGCAACCACATTACTCTGGAATGGGACGCGGGTGGGCTGGAAGTTTGTCTAATCTGATAGGTGCCTTACACTACTACAGGGGCAAAAAATACCCGGAGGGTGGACCTTCTCTATCCAACGGTCCATGCGTGGCATCAATCGAGAGAAGGAACGAAGGGTCTACAGGCCTCCGCGTGATACTATGAGCCCCTCATTGAAAGCGCACACCTGTCGAGGTGCAAAACGCGCTCTGGTTGGCTGGTTACTATATAGGGCGTCCCGGTTTTGAGGGGATTAACCTCATAGGGTAGGCACTTGTATTGGAGAGGACATCCAGAAGGTCTTGACCAGTTATTCGACCCACGATCGGTGTAGATCAGGGACGGGTAATCGGATGGTGTGGGTACAGTGTACAACCTCTCCAGAGTGTAAATCTATTCGAATAGCCGAGACCTCAGTCATGGACGGTTGTGCTGGCGGCTGTACAACGGTGATGGTTATTGATTTCAAAAAGGACTTTGGAAAAGCAATGGCTTGGAAATGTTTTGACCATGAGATGGTAGGGAAAAAGGAGGAAGGAGTTTGGTCATGAGATGACCGGAAGGAGAAGCAAATGGGTGACCTAATCCTGGTGTTTTCTTAAAACTTTTCAAAAAGGTTTCCAACTTGTTTTTACAAAAGTTTTTCAACAAAGATATAGAGATATGCTATATCTACAAGAGAAACTAGTTTATAAAAGAACCTCTCATGGAGCCATCCTACTATAGCCATATTGCATATCCTTATTTGTTGTTCTCTTAAGGTGGTTTGCGAGTACATTGAAAGTACTCACCGGTAGACGATCAAAGAAAACGATGGAGATACTGACGTCTGTGCGAGCTAGGCCGTCTTCCCAGTCAGTTGCCTGTAGGTTAAGGCATGACATGGGCTCTGTGCTTGTAGACTTCCGCTATTGATGTTGTATCGTCATAATGGCTCTGTTGTAAGTACTTTTACTTGTTATTCATGAAGGTTGTAATGACACTCGTCGGTTATACTTATGGCTCACTGATAATGGGAACGTGAATTGCAGGCATAACTGGTATTCTCAGACCATAAATCCGGTGCGCCACAGACTTGGTATCAGAGCCATCCTGACTATAGGAGACCTTAGTTAGCATGGATGTTAGACAGGACAACCTCTATTTCTAAAAACACGGGCTTTTAGAAATTATTTTTCCCAAAAGCTTTTCGAAAGATTCTTATCTCACCTTCTCTGACTTAAACGATTTTAAGATGGATTACTCTATATCTCATCTACTTCAAAGGTTCCATTTTCAAAAACAAAGTCCGACCCGGAGACTATGAAGACGGAGATCCCAGAATGAAGAGGCCCCAAGACAAGCAAAACAAAGGAGCTACCAACGACAAAAGACACTACAAGATTGCCCTACCAACAGAGTCCTTCATCGCCCCCAAATTGATCAAGTACGGCACCGATAACAACAGATGGCAAGATAGAAGTCAAGGCCCCCGTAATGTTCGTACTTCGGATTAGCATCCCTAATATAGGATTCCCTTTATGGCGTGTAGTCACCCCTTAGTACCTATGGTACACCTTGTTTGTCTGTAATTTTCCTAGAATCATACGATCCTAAAGTTTTGACCACCTTCTAGGCGTATCCCTACGCTAACCCCCGCAACCCCATAGCTGTAAACCCCTCCTCAGCAGGGTGGCCTCATAAAGAAATTCCCGAAAACTCCTACTCATTGCCTTAGTTCTACTTGCCCCAAAGGGACAACAATACAAATAAACCCTCCGTCGAATCAACGGGAAGTCCTCGCCATAACACAAACACCCCAAGAAGCTGGATGATAAGGAAGCCGAAGACAACAAGTCTACTCCGTCATCAGCCCAAAGCAACACAAAATGTTTTGGTGAAGACAACTCCTCTGAAGCCACCAAGCCTCCACCTCGACGAAGGGCCAAGAAGAAGTGTTTCTAATCATTAAAACAGCCCTGAGTTAACCCTTAAAGACCACAATGGCCACCATGGCAACGTAGTCGTAGTAAGGCATCCCTCAAATACCACAAGTCAAGTGTCACGCCAACACTCCACGAAGAAGGATCTACCCCAACCTCGATGACCATAAGCAAAACTCTAAGGTGGAAAGACTACGTCTTCCACTAAAATCAAGAAGACCGCCTACGAGAAGATAATCCCAAAAGATCTCCAAACCAAGAACCTGCCCCCAAACACCACTCGAGAGTCGTCAGAGGAATAGATAAACAGACATCATCAACAATCTCTGAAAGTCTGCCCGATCCTTCCCAGTAACTGCAAGATCAGAACAAAGCGACGAAACTACCCGATGTTACCAATACTACCCTCCAAGGAGAATAAAGAAACCCAAAAGCATCGATTTTCTCTGAAGATGTTGCGACCCCCCCCCCCCCCCACACTTATCTGTATTTGCTACTCCGGACCCTCGCTGCTAAAGAGCTGAATGTCCCTCATACCCCCGAGGAAATATAGTAACCAAAGTTGGTACCCAACCCGAGGACGGCTACAATATTCAAGGAGCACTCTCGACATAGTCCTTCTTACCCTAACAACTCACCCGTCTACCCTCTGGTAAGTGATGGATCATCTCGAAACCTGTTCAGTAAGGCGTCAAGTACCTTCACCATTGACCGGCGGAAATCCGCTGATTTCTGGATGAACCCTATTGGATGATATGCAAGAATGATGCCGTTATTTGCATGGTTTACACATGACGTTGCATCAGACCAAACCTGAAACGACCCCCTTTCTAAAGGACTATGTTCCTAGACCGCCGACCTCCAACGACATCCTCCAACCCATCGGACCCCTATCTAGCTCATAACTAACCATCCGAAAGCTAGTAGATGCTTTCTCCAGTAGACCTCCTAACTCAAGAAGTGGTATCGACGTCTCTCACAAAGCGGATTATACAGGGTCGACATAAGATAGCCACCTCCGGACGAAAGGTGCAACGCCATCCCTAGCATCAGCATACGCCTCCAATCAAGGAAGTCAGCGACACCACCAAAAACCACTAGTGTCTCTCTAAGGGGGAAAGAATGCGTCTTTCCCGCCCAAAATCCCGATAGAACCCTAGAGTCAAACACTAGTTATCGTTAACTGATGACCACCCCTAGAAAATCTGAATCATCGACCCCGCAAGAAGGACGGAATCGGCACTTCGCTAGAATCAGAAGGTTCTTCAGGAAAGTTATCCATCACAGAGTCGACAGCCTAGCCAGCACTTCCGGCGTTTCAAGACCAAGAAGGAAGAGAGGCTGACTTCAGCAATAAATGGATTAAAGAAGGCTCAAATCATCGCCTCGCCACAAGAAGAAAGGACCCTGTCGATGCTAACCTACCTAGAATCGTCCTAAGGGGAAAAGACTACGTCTTTTCCATTTGTTTAATCTAAGAAGCTCAATCTGAAGCCACTCAGCTCTGATCCGTAACTACCCGCGCTAGTCAGCTGTAAAATTTGTTAGTTTCTAATAATTTCCACCGCTGAAATTGTTAAGAAGATGTTATCACCCAACCCTACTCCTCCCTAATCTTGGGATGAGATCATTTTAAGAGGGAAAGGTATGTAACATCCCAATTTCAGCAACCCTGATTTGCCATCCAAAAGGCAAAAATTAGGGGGAACAAAAACTTTTCTTGTTACTTGTTGCAATGCTTGCTCAATTGTTTGCTTGTGTTCAGGCAACTGTTTGTACTTTAGGTGAAATACTTCTTCTCTCAACACTATTGAACAAAGTCTATTTCACAGAAGACATGTCTTGGCCCATCTTACATATTCTCAAATATTCTGACAATTCAAACTTGAGCCAAGATAACTTTGCCACGGCAAAATATTTTACCAAGTCTTTTAGCGAAACTATGGAGACCTACATACTATCTCCTTATGTTTTCAAGACCTCTTCATTCTAGTCTTGGTAGAAGTACCAAGAAGTACTTATCTCACTTCAAAACACAACCTCTTCAAAATACCCATCCTTACCTAAATCTAGGCTTGATGGTAACCTTAGTAGTAGTTTGACAAGCTTGATTAGACGAATTGCCTTGATCTGCTATCTGATGAATTGCCTTGATCTGCTGATTGCCTTGTTTACTTAGGAACTAGAGTGAGCTATTCTAGTAGCTCATCCAATAGGACCCAATCTATGTTTGTGATCATCAACCTCAAACCAAGCATCCAAATCTAGATCTACCCTAAGCCACTAAGGTGATCATCTCCTCTCCTAATCAGATAAATCAGGGATAATCCCTTTTGATAGTTTCCAACTCAGTGAAGACCCAATCTAAGCATGGATCCTTTCTACTTATTCATCACATCAACATCATCCATTTTATCATGAGATTGGAACCTAGCATCCACTAAAAATATTCTACACTTGTACTCTAGTCTAAAATCTTAAATCTACCAAAATGGCTGTTTGGATTTCTTATCTAGATTCAATTTTTGGAGTTCTACCTTCTCCAACCTAAGTGCAATCTTGCGAATGTACTTTAACCCTCTTGTAGTACACCATTAGTACTACCAAATCCCACTTTTTCCCTAGGGTAAACCAATGTTTATCCCACCCATCCATGATGGTTTTGTAGTCAAGATAATAATCTTTTCGGCAAATCTTATCATCTTGCCCACTTTGGCAGAAGCTCACATCTATATGCTTCCTCCCCTTGAAAAAAATATTTGCATGGTTATGCTCCACTAACCATGGTATACGAATCCATATCTCAGTTGTTTCCATTGGAGATTTGTGCTCCCTAAACCCCCATGGTTTATGAGGCATCATGATAATTCAGTTGTGGCTGCCTTATTTTTAACAAAGTTTGCCATCACCCCTAAACCAGCTCAAATACATCTAAGCCCATACCTTTCCTCCATGATCATCTACATATCTTTGTGTATCCATCCATATCCCACTTGTACCTAGGTGAGCTCTGAGCTCACAAATACAACCATGTTTGGGTGGCATAAAATTATCAAAACCCTAGATCCTCCCAAATCTAGTTTCCATCCTTTTCCACCACAATTCTTCAAAAGACAATATGGAATTGAGGTACAAATCAACTATACAACATCTACCTTGAGTATAACCATCCCCAAATAATTCTCCCAATTATTTGGATAATCAAACTATTTAAATTCATTATCTTGCAAAAACCCTAAAATCTCTGTCTATAAAGGCAATTTTGTTTTGATCCAAACCACTTTGTCAACTCAATACACATTTGAGTTCTATAACTCATACCCTATCTTCAAAACTCAAAAATAAATATTTTTGATATTCCTTATTATTTATTTTTTCCCTTTTTCTTAAATGGCAAAAACAAGAAATAATTCATTAAAAATACTTTTCCTTCTAAATAAATTCCAATAAAATTCTCCAATGTGTAATATGGTATTTAGGGCCATATCACAGAAAAAACCAAGCTTGTCAAATGTAAAAATCTCTAAGAAGCTTCGAGAAACTACTTCTACACTATTTGAAGAAATGGTTTTAAATGGACTTTAAATCTTCTGAAAAATCCCAAATAAATCTTGAAGATATTTTTTGACCTCCCCTATCCACCAGTAACCTTTCCCCACTTTTGCAAATACAAATTTTGAAAGTTCCTTCACAATCTCAAAAGAAAGCAATTTCTCAAATCAAAACCCACCAAACCAAAACCAAGCTTGGTCAAGCAAGTTGCACAACACCCCACCTCCACTCTGGTTGACATTTTACTATAGAACTGACTTCCTTGACCCCATGTGCTTGAAGAGAATAAGAGAGAGAGAGAGGTAAGCCTTTCTTTTTGAAAATCTTTTATAGTAATGGGGCAACAGCCACCACCCCTCAACCCACTTAGTGCTCAATTTAGGACCCCACCATTCCTCCCTCCACCTCCCCCACTGCCCTATCCCTAAGCAGCATCCTCTCTATATCCTCCCATGGACATAGACCATGCTAGACCACCCCTCTCCAAAAAATAGGCCTGAGGCCACCCCAGTGCCTCCGCGCCTCCATTTCACTCCCCTCACCCCACTTACCATCCCTGACCTCTCCCTTCCTCTTCCCTTGCCCTGCCTCGACCTAGAGAATAAGGAGGACGCACATTGGCCTCTTCAAGAAAATCAAGCCTTGCTCTCTCCTCCCCTCCCCTTTCCATATGCATGTCACCCCAACAAGCTTCCCTAAACCTTCTACACCAGACCCTCCTTTTCTTTTTGCCCAGGACCTCCGGTACTACCGACATCGACGAGTTCCTGAGCACCCGCCGGCAGGCGCTCCCGCGCAAGCCAATCCCCAGCGTCGAAACCTACCATGCCGCCCCTCTCCATGGCCGCCGTCATTCACCATGTCTCCCTAGCCCCTCCCCGGCGTCTTCCCCCTCCCCGATAAGCCTCCCTGTGCCCCGCTCCGCTTAGCTAGGGTTTCCGCCCTAGCACCCTAGCTGCAAGGAGGAAGACGGCCGAGAGCCGTCCATTCTCACTTCATCGGACGACCACCGAGCCCCCTTACCCCTTTGGTTGCCGCGCTCGCTGACGGGCGGGTCATGCTTGGCAGGATCAAAGGCGGCTGCCTGCACACGCTGCCCAGCCGCATGGGCCGTACTGGCCCCATCGCGGCCCAACCTGAAGCAGATCTATCCCGTTTTATCTTAGCATTTTATTCTTTTTACAGATCTACCAAAATAGTCCTGACAGTTAAAAATTAAAATGGAAATGTAAAACGACTCGATTTGTCTAGATCCAAAATTTCCTAGATACCCATTACATTTCTACGATAGGCATACCTATATTTTGACCAAGAGTAATTTGTACCTTTTATGAGAATTAATCTACTACCATCTATCCATTTCAATAAATAAAATACTTACATGATTATACATATCCAAATGGATTGAGTCAAGATTCATCTGATGGGTATTTGCAATACCCATTTTTTAGCCTTTGTCCCATACCAAGTTGAACTATAGTTTGACTATAGCAAAAATGACAAAATCAGCCCTATTATGCAATTACGATTTTCTCTAGGAAAAACCACACATGATATTGTCCTAATTCCAACTCACTGTACATCTACATGCCCACATATATTAAAACCCAGGAG
The DNA here is from genome assembly GCA_916181665.1 of Avena sativa. Lineage (NCBI taxonomy): Eukaryota > Viridiplantae > Streptophyta > Magnoliopsida > Poales > Poaceae > Avena > Avena sativa. Next base: position 175,897,330 of record OV702295.1, read on the forward strand.
CCCAAAAATTTATTAAGCAACTATTGAATTATGGTGAGTTCACCTTTTTGTGCATGGTTCACAATATGAGTTCTGCAAATCCAAAAAGGGTGATTCCAATTTCTACAGAAACGTGTTTTCAGTACCTAACATGTATTATTGGAATAATATAAAAAACCCTTATAGTTTTAATCTGGTTAAAAAGATAATTCTCATCCAGAACTAACTTTGGGCATTCTAGTAATTATTTTAAGTTGATTCCAACTCTCAGTGAACCAGTCCATCAAATAATATATTATCACCCAATGAAATAATTTTTGGAACTACAGAACAATTCTGGTGAATTATTTCCTAAAATTAGAGTTTTATTCAATATAAAAAACATTAAAAATCCACAATACTTGATAAAATAGTGAAACCACTTTTGTTGGTTTCATTTTATCAATACCTATCTGAAGGTATCATTTTTACCCAATGTTAACATACAGAACTGGGCCTTGATCTAAAAATCCTTAAGTAGGTAATGTTGGACTACAAATCTTAAATAGAGGTTCCTTTCAAATGCTCCAAGACACTTTCCAATCTTCCCAAATCAATTATCCCAACCATTATGTTTTCTATCATGTATTACTTGTTTGTTTTCTGTATGGTTTGATGCTTGTATGCCTTGTATTTATTGTGGTATTGTTTGTGTGCATGTATGCTCGATAACGGCGATAGTTGCGATTGTGTGCCGTCGAGAAGAAGGAAGCCTCGGAGCATTATTATTTCAATCATTGTTATTATTGTTATTCTGGTATTCTAAAGAAGTCACAGGACATCTTGCTGCTCACAGGCAAGCCACCTTATTGCTCATACGCCTTGTCCTATTATTTCACCTATGCATGTTTTATCTACTCGTTTATGCAAATTGCATTGTTTTACTATATTATGTATTATGTGGGGAATGTTTGGCTCCTCCAAACCATTACCCCTTTCTACCATTAGGTACAACCCATTCTATGACACCTACATGCCTTTAGTATGGTAGATGGTGTATAACACCATGACCCTTTGGAAACCCCGTTTTAGCCGAAGCAAAGACCATGGGATGGGAAGACCCCGAAAAAAGGCTTAACAAAAATGCTTAGCCTACCAAGTGGTTTAGAAATGAGATAGGGCAATTAACCCGTGCAACCACATTACTCTGGAATGGGACTGGGCTAGGATGGAAGTTTTTCTAATTTAGTATAGGTGCCTCACACTACAGGGGCAAACAATCCCCGGAGGGTGGGCCTTCTCTATCCCACGGTCCATGTGTGGCATCGACCGGGAGAAGGAACGAAGGGTCTACGGGCCTCCGCGTGATACTATGAGGCCCTCATTGAAAGCACACACCCGTCGAGGTGCAAAATGTGCTCCGGTTGGCTGGTTACTATATAGGGCGTCCCGGTTTTTAGGGGAATAACATCATAGGGTAGGAACTTGTATTGGAGAGGACATCCGGAAGGTCTTGACCGGTTATTCGACCCACGATCGGTGTAGATCAGGGACAGGAAAGCGTATGGTGTGGGTACAGTGTACAACCTCTGCAGAGTGTAAATCTATTCGAATAGCCTAGTCCTCGGTCATGGATGGTTGTGGTCGCGGCTGTATAGCGGTGATGGTTTTTGATTTCAAAAAGGACTTTGCAAAAGAAATGGCTTGGAAATGTTTTGACTATGAGATGGTCGGGAAACAGGAGTAAGGAGTTTGGTCATGAGATGACCGGAAGGGGAAGCAAATGGGTGAACCAATCCTGGTGTTTTCTTAAAACTTTTCAAAAAGGTTTCCAACTTGTTTTTACGAAAGTTTTTCAACAAAGATATAGAGATATGCTATATCTACAAGAGAAACTTGTTTATAAAAGAACCTCTCATGGAGCCATCCTACTACAGCCATATTGCATATCCTTATTTGTTGTTCTCTTAAGGTGGTTTGCGAGACCATTCAAAGTACTCACCGGCATTGTCCCTGGCTATCTACTTGGCCAGCCTTTTAGACGATCAATGGAAACGATGGAGATACTGACGTCTGTTCGAGCTAGACCGTCTTCCCAGTCAGTTGCCTGTAGGTTAAGGCATGACATGGGCTCTATGCTTGAAGACTTCCGCTATTGATGTTGTATCGCCATAATGGATCTGTTGTAAGTACTTGTACTTGTTATTCATGAAGGTCGTAATGATACTCGTCAGTTATGCTTGTGGCTCACTGATAATGGGAACGTGAATTGCAGGCATAACAGGTATTCTTGGACTGTAAATCCAGGGTGCCATAGAACCCACCTTTATTGTCACCCTGTTACAGTGTGACCTTTGATGTTATCAAGCTACTCTTCCGGTGTTAGTGATTGACATGATCTCATGCTCTAAGGACTAAAGTTACTTTGTAATGATGTTATAGTAATCTATAAGTAATGACTTTGATCATATTACTATACTTCGGATGAATGTTCATCAAATCATTCTATCAATGATGTGACCTCGTTATTAACAACATCCAATGTCCATCATCATGAAACCATGATCATCATGTTAATCAACGAGCTTGTTTATATGAGAGGCATAACTAGGGACAATTTTTTGGTTTTTAAACACACATGTATTAATGTTTCCTTTTAATACAATTATAGCATGAGAAATAAACATTTATCAAAAACAAGGAATAAGATAATAACCATTTTTTATTTCCTCTCGGGCATATTCCCTTCACTCACTTGATCGTTCAAAAACTATGCAGCCCTTTCATATCAAGCAGATATGGACAAAGAAGGATGATGTACTTGTAGAACAATTGAAGAGTAGGGAGCTCGAGAGGGATTCTTCATCTTCCTTAACTAAAGAGTTTACTCAAGTGGTTACACTCCCCAACTAGGACGACATGTTTCCACGCAAGTTGGAGATGCTCAGGCATGTGGATCAAAGGAAGATCCAAAAAGATCCCCCACTCAAACCTTACAGATATAACCTTTGCATATCTTTTCTCAAGTATCCTCCTAAACCTTCTTCTCGTAAGGAGGAAAACTGGAATGAGATTTGAGAAAAGATCGAGAACGTTGAAAAGATTTCGAAAGACTGCACTAAAACTATTGAAGAAGGAGTTGACTGCTAATGGATAACGGGAAAAGACCTAGAAAAGAGGGTCGATGACAGGAAGATGCTAAGAATAATAATTAAAGAACAACATGCTAGTATCCCAGAATTGTCCACTCGATTCACATGTATTGCTCATGCTAGCAGAACAAGAAGAAGATGATTTCTACACCCCCAAGAAGGAGTAGGTATTCACAAGGATTATTTGATCACACCGGCTTGATTCCAAGATTGGGGGAGATCTATAACACCTTGTAATCTATCTTGCAGTAATAGCATGTTTACTTTATCGCATGCATGTTAGATTTTTATTCAAGAGTTTGCATTAGTTGCATCATCTTCAAGTTCCTCTTTGTTCAAGAGAAGAATTATATCTATTGAGTTTCAAGACCTTATCATATTTGAAGTCACCTTTTAATTTATGATTATTATATTAGATGATTAAACTTGGTCGAGTGTTATGATACTTGTACTACTGTTATGGTTTTAGGGTCGTCCACATTGATAAAAGTATTGATTAAATTACGAGAAGTAAAATCTTGGTAGCATATTATAGTCACAAGTTTGGGTTTCAAAAGCCATAAAAAGTAGTGAGCATGGTCAAGTAGCTTGTTGGGAATATGCCCGAGAGGCAATCATGTATGATGATATTTCCCATTGTATAAACATCTGATGTATATCATTGAATATGTCATTCAGTTATGGAAATATACATTCATGTTGTTTGTACTAAATATCCTTGGTCATTGAGGTTGTGCTGGACACACAACTAAGACCAATGTGAAAGTCTCCTGATGAATCGGTTCCACTTGTCATGGGCATGGTGATTCCATTCAGACTTACATAGATTTGGCTAAAGAGTTTACCGAATCGGATTGACCCATATTGAGATACAACAAACAAGTCATCATTTGTATGCCTCAATCAATGTAATTATTAGACCTAAGATTATTGCACAATCCGAATTGAGGATCACCGACTTAGGTTTTGTCAAACGTTGATCCGTAATAGGGAAGTTATAAAGGAAGAGTTCGGGTCGACTGAGAATCAAGCTACGTGATGTGAATAGCCAAGATTAGATTTTGCCCTCCACTTGGAGAGATTTTCTCTAGGCCCTCTCGGATGATATGATTAAGAAAGCATGACTATGCACAACTCGGTTAATTGTTAACTGAGGCAATCGACTAAGTGTTAGTCGGATGAATCACTTATCTCGGATTGAGAAGAAAGTCAGACTATTTAAAGGATGACAATTATTCGCCTATAGTCCAACAAGGTATATCGTGAGGCCAAAGGGACTTGGACGCAAGTCACATTGAAAGGCATGTCGTCATGACTCTTTGGTACTTGGGAGTCGGCACGTTCTACTAGGAGCCACTACCGACTGATCGATTGAGAGTCAGACTCCAATCATGTCCATGTCGCCATGAGCCTACGGGGTCACACACTTAAGAGCGGGAGCAAGTTCAGATTGGATCATAACTGGAAATCTGGTTGGGGTAGACCCGAGCAGAATTTGGACTGAGTTAGTGAGTCAGACTCATAGTGACTAATATTATATGTGCTTTAGTGAATGGGCCATGAGTGAGTGGAGCACACTTTCACTCCCTATATATAGTGGGGTGTAGAGACCTAGGAGGGTTAACGGTTAGGTCATTCAATGTGTTGGAAACCCTAGCTCCACAACAGTCCTGCCGCCGTATTGAACCTAGCAGTTCACTGCTAGCGCTCCTCCTCGTACGTGTGGGCACCAGTAGAGGCACTACAAGATCAGTGCTTGGACGATCGTTTATTGGATCGATATCATTAGGAATTTACTGCAATCAATATACATGCTTCATCAATAATCCGTAACTACTCGTCTAGGGGTAATCCTTGGGGCCTTCTACCTCAGCTAGATCTTGGGATCACCATGTTAGAGGGAAAAAATTTTGTTTTATCGTTTTGTGGCCCAATAGTAGTATCAGAGCGATAGCTTCTAGTTTTAGGCTCGAGATTTGGCATATGTGATATGTAGTTTGCTATAGATTGGATCTATTTGCTGTTTTGGTGGTCGATCTATGAGATAGATCGGTTTTGTACGATTTTGATTAGATCAACTGTACTCAAGGAATGGAAGGTCTGATTTTGTGATCATACCACTGCGATAATGGAACGACATACCCCTACTGGTCGGTTTCCGCCATCGGGGTAGACTGTGACATGTAAATCCAGATGGAGTGATCAAAGATCAAAAGAGTTTGATCGAACTAAAACGATGATTAGAATCCATGTCCGGAATGTAGATGAGATCTCCGTTTTCGGGGACCGCCGGCTTCCCCGGTCATAGAGCCTTAGATGTCTTTTAGAATTTCACAACACCGGCATATATCGTATCTATGCATAACTTGTTTTTGCAGGAAGTTGTGAATGGTATGGCTTATGTTAGGGATATGTTAATGGGTACCACCATTGCATGTCTCTAATCCGGATAACCCGGGTGGACCACAATTGGTAGCATTGGACTGCAAGACACGTAGACTAGCTGTATCTAGTGTAGGACTCTGTAACCTGTCTGGCTAGGACTCTTCCCTGTAACCCCCGGACCCAGCGTCTTTATAAGCTGGACCTATGGGAGCCTTTAGGCAGAAAAACTAATATTGACCTTATAGTGATTTATACAAGGATTTGGATTCTACCACCATCGTGGAACCTGAACCTGGGTAAGCTGTGTTACCTCATACCCGCCAACTTTCCGCCTTCCCCCACGTCTCCAAACACGCACTGTGAGGACCTCTCCATGGCTTACTTGTCGGTAATACCATGAAAGTTGGCGCCCACCGTAGGGCAAGAGGCGCTTCAAGCTCTAGAACGGGCGAGGTCCAAGCTCTTCGCGGGAATCGGCGAAACCGTAGCCATCGGACATGTTCTCTTCTCCGACAATATTCCGATCATCCCTCCTGACGAGTTCTAGATCCCGGATAATACGAACCCCACCCGCTGCTCGATTGTTCCAATTGGGGACATCCACCTCTTCATCGGCGAAACCGACTCGGGCGCTAGTTCCCTGAAGGTTGGAGGATCGTCAAGTACCGCCAACGAGCAGGACACGTTCGTGGAAGGATCAAAGTCGGAACTCTCTTTGGAGTTTGTCGTCTTTGACCAAAAAAATTCAAGGCCCACCCAAACCGCCCCTTTACAGGAGATAATGGCGAAAGATCACTGCAAATCTGCCTGGTTAGCACGTGCATCTGGAAAGCAACGATCGCACTTTGTCGGCATGGTAACCATCTTCTATCTGTCGTGTTGCTTTCAGAGAGAGGGTGAAGGCCCCCAAGACTACCTCACTAGATGGCTCCGGATACGATCAGATCTAGAGAATTACCTAGACAATGACGATGTTTACCACTTCGTCGAAGGGTTGGATCACGGCATACTTATCTGGCATATGCTTAGGAGGTAGAGGTCGCGGGCATCCTCACCTTTGAACAGATGATCGACACTATTAATAGTTTCACCGCTACTGACGGGTTGTCCATGCATCGCCTATAACCATACCCGGGCTACCGCCGCTACCACCACCGTCATCCAATAGCCCTGCCGCCTCAGCATCGTTCTCTGTCATCGAGGAAGCTCTCGCACCCTCCAACGGAATTTTGCATGCGCTTTATGCCGACATAAGCGTGGACTCGGAGGATATGGAGATCAACCCAGAAGAACTTGACTCGGCTATGAAGGAGATGGAGGAGGAGATCAATCGCGAGGAGCGGGCCGACAAGGCCATCACGTCCCGCAAGGTGTTCGTCGCCATTAGAGTGTGATGGAGGAAGACCAAACCGGACCAGCTCCGCCTAAGCCACCGGACAGCAGGAAGGGGCCAGCTGATGAAGCCAACAATGGTCGTGCAAAGGTCGTATCCCCTTCGGCTATCCCAGTGCAACAACCGTAGGAACTCCCTACCGGTCTAAGCAATGCCAACACTGCAAATCCGTCGGCATCTATGTTTGCGGCTGCCCAAATCACTCCAACTGATAGAGTGATGTACGACAATCTACTCATTGAGCCCTTGACCATGGCCCATATACGGAACATTGTCCATCTTGACGAGAAGCACCAGCAGCTACTAGAAGAGGCGTAGGCCATAGAGGAGCAAGGCGCAAAGTTAGATCGAGATCTGGCCAAGGCGTAGAAATCAATCGAGACAGCTAGAGCGATGGAGGCCGAGTACAAGACTCTGCTCAAGCAGTAGAAGGCCAAGAAATCTCCATCACATGTCGTCAGCCACCCTGGTGTACGACGCAACTTGGAGTGGGCACCTTTGAAGCCGGCGCAAGCTAAGACATACACTGACGGTGATGGAAAGAAAGTCATAACCATGCGCATCCTCAACTTGGTCCTCGCCAAAACTCTATTGGAGCAGCATAGATCGCCCCTAACTATGGAACATGTGTATGATATTGTCGCCAAGGCTGTCAAACAGCAGGAAAAGGCCACCTCTAAGAGACTCAAGTCTGACCCATCATACTGTCAGTCTAGCGCTCCCAGATAGCAGAGGGAAAGATCTCATGATGTCGTATCTTAGACGGGTTAATCAGAATGAAGCTGGAGGGACACACGCAACAAGGAAGATACTATCCCCATCTCCTCCGACCATGGAAGCAAGGACACCCTCGTCGCTCGCCACCACCGCCCCGATCTTCCCGGCATCAAGAAGATCTAAACGCTCACCATCGTACGAGCATGCCTCCGCCTAGACATCCCAAGGGTGGTATTGTCATTCGTGATAACGCGGAGTAGCCTCGTCATGTTGGGGAATGCAGTGGCAACCACAGACACAGGAGCAAGTCACGCCATGACCCCCCACATCCGACTAGCATCCGCAATAGATGTGAGGAGTTGCAGGAGGGCAATAGAAAAAGGCTAACCCACCGCCACCTCCTCCTCCGACGCCCCCCTAGCAGCCGCCATGGCGGAGGAGGACCGTGTTCATGCTTGGACAAGATTCAGGAGGCCGAGAAGGACAATACTTGGGACCATGTTGCTTTGGCCCTGTGATATGGACCGCAAATTACCCCAAGGGTTTCCGGATTGACAAGATGATCAAGCCCTATGATGGCACTGCCAAGCCAGCTATGTGGTTGCAATATTATGGCAACGCGATCGAGATTGCCAGGGAAAACTCCAACATCACTATTAAGTACCTCCCACTGATGTTGACAGGCACGGCTCGCCAATGGATCAACGATTTTCCGGAGAATTCCATATGCAATTGGTTGGACATGCAAGAAGCATTCACCAAGAATTTTTAGGGTAGGTGAAAACATACCTGCACTATCGGAGATCTACAGCGGTGCGTCCAGGAGAAGGACGAGACATCTCGAGCCTACCACTCCCGCTAGCTGGATATGAAAAATTCCTGCACGGGAGTGCACGATCAGACCGTTATTGCCACCTACATTGATGGTTTGGAAAAGGTCACCTTTGCTCCGGCATAAGTTGAAGCACCTGCAGGACAATCACAAGCTAGATCTCAATCAGATGATCTCCTTGGCCAGTGAGTTCGCGGTTGCCGATGACGACGCTCACAGCTCCTTGCCGGCAATTTCCATTCCAACCCAAGCCAAGAGGAATAACAATGCTAAGCTGAAGAATCCGCCAGAAGAAAAGCCAACTTTCGACATGGTCGCCATCAAGTTTGCAGGCAGAGGTGATGGCCGACAACGTGTCCGAGGCCTGGGGCTGGTCGTGGGCAGCATCGCGGTAGTGAAACTACCCCGGCAGCGCTCCGCATTCCCCAAACGTACGAGGAGTACCGTGATATGCCATGCCTCGTACACCTCAACGCCAATGGCAAAGCCACTCATAATAACCACCATTGCAAGTTCGTCAATGATCTGGAGGAAGACCCGGAGTCCGGCTACAATCGAAACCGGAAGAACCGGTCGCGAGGCAAGGGCAAAGGGAAGAAGAAGGAAAAGGAGTCCAAGGATTCAAGTTACATGGACGAGGACATTGACCCCAAGCACACCGACAAGTGCGATGGCAAAGGAAAGAACCCCTTATATAAGAAGGCCCCCGTCTACCACACTTTCCTCGGCACCCCAGCTGTTCGGACAGAGAAGACCTCTTTGAGGATTCTAATGGCCACCCTACCCCCAGTTCCCTAGTTCATGCACCGGTCGGAATTTCCAATCACATGGGACAGGAAGGATCATCATGAAGTTGTTCCGACAGAGAAAAAGTATGCCCTGGTCATCAACCCCCTGATTCACGGCTGCGAGTTTAGCAAGTTCATGGTGGATAGTGGAAGTAGCATCAACATCATGTACCTGGATACACTGCACAAGATGAACTTGATGGAGACCAACCTAAGGAGGACCAGCACCGTGTTTCATGGCTTAGTTCTTGGTCGGGAAGCTCGTTCCCTTGGGTGCATCACGCTTCGGATCGCTTTTGGCAATTTTAACAATTACGGCCAAGAACACATGACTTTTGAAGTGGTCCTCTTCAAGAGCATGTACCACGTCATATTCAGACGCGACATCTTCAAATCCTTCATGGCCAAGCCATGCTTCTTTTACAACAATCTCAAGATAACCAGACCAAACGGTGTCATCATCGTATCCGGAAGCTTTTCGAAGGCAAGGTACTGCGAGATTGGAGAAGCAGCCGATGTAGAAGTTGTCCCCTACATCAAAGAATTCAAGGAGATCCATAGCAAGGTCGATGCCTCAGAGATGCCGACATCGAAGAAGCAGATTTATGATTCCGATCCCGCCTTCGAGGCCGCCATCGAGACCAAGCCAGTGGAACTTGTGGTAGACGATGCCTCCAAGGTCACCGCCATTGGGATGAACCTGGATCCCAAATAGGAAAGAGTGCTCGTCGAGTTCCTCCGTGAGAATAGGGACATCTTCGCCTAGCAACCTGCCAACATGAAAGGTGTACCTAGGGAACATGCCGAGCAGAGCTTGAATAACAATCCAAAATGCAAACCGGTGAAACAACCTCTATGATGCTTCTGGGACAAGAATAGACGCGCCATAGGAAAAGAGATATCTAGGTTACATCACGCTAGTTTTATTCGATAAGTCCTTCATACCCAATGGGTGTCCAATCCTGTACTTAGTCCCAAAAGGGAACCAAAGAATTAATAATATGCGTTGATTACACCGGCTTGAACAAAGCGTGTCTGAAGGATCCGTTTGCTCTACCTGGCATTGACCAAGTCATGACTGGACTCCTCGCTCAGAACTTCTGTGTTTTTTAGATGCATACTCAGGATACCACCAAATCAAGATGAGGAAGTCGGACCAGTTAGCCACTTCATTCACCACACCTTATGGCACATTTTTCTATGTCATGATGCCCTTTGGGATGAAAACACAGGTGCTATGTACCAGCGGACTATGCAACATTGCCTACATGAGGAAATTGGTCGGAACGTTCACGCCTATGTGGACAATATAGCGGTGATGTCTAAAAAGTCAAATGACTTAATTGCCGACTTAAAGGAAACCTTTGATAAAGTACAACATGATGCTTAACCCTAATAAATGCTTAACCCTAAGAAGGCCATCCTCAACGTCAATCGTCCGACATGCCTGAAGGACATCCAACGACACATGGGATGCTTGCAGCAGTAAGCCGGTTCGTCATCCGACTTGGAGAGAAGGCTCTACCGCTATACAAGTTGTTGAAGAATGTGGAAAAATTCATATGGACAAACGAGGCGGACCCTGCGCTTAAGGAGCTAAAAAGTATATACTTTCTTATGTGCCTATACTTGCAGCACCTGAGCCAATGGAGCCTATGTTGATCTACATGGCGGCCACCAACCAGGTTATTAGCATGGTCATCGTGGTGGAGAGGAAGGAACCAATGCATGAGTATGGAGTACAACGACCAGTTTACTATGTAAGCAAGGTTTTGACGGAGTCCAAGCAGCGTTAGACGCACTATCAGAAGCTAGCTTATGGAGTGTTCCTTGCATCTGGTAATCTAAGGCGCTACTTCCAGGAGGATCCAATCACAGTAGTGAGCAAGGCTTCACTGTCCGACATAATCAATAATAGTGACGCTACAGGAAGGGTGGCGGAGTGGGGTGTTGAGCTTGTCGCCTTCGAGATCACCTACAAGAGATGCGATGCTATCAAATCTCAAGCCTTGGAGGATTTTATTGTATATTGGACGGATATGCCAGATGATACTCCCGTACCGGAACTAGAGTATTGGGTGATGCACTTTGACATAGCAAAGCTACTCAATGGCTCGGGGAATCGTATACTGCTACAGTCAGCAACATGAGAAAACTACACTATATCCTCCAAATTAACTTTGAGGCTACAAACAACATGGCGTAATATGAATCACTCATTCACGGACTTCGCGTCGCCAAGGATATTGGCATCAAGCGCATAGTTTGTTGTGGAGATTTAGACTTAGTTTCCCAACAGGTGGCTATCACCTGGAACACGTGGAACCCTATGATGGTGGCATATCAAGATGAAGTAGAAGAGATAGCCAAGTGCTTCGAAGGCTATGAAGTCAAGTACGTCAAGAGGGAGGAAAATGCGGCGGCTGATATACTGTGAAACCTTAGATCGAGGCGCAAACCAATTCTGCCAGGCGTTTTTCTGGAGCATCTACGGACCCCATCCATGAAGGGAGCGGACTCCGAGAAATTGGATAGAGTTGACTCATTTGTTAACGCAGTAACAATAGTCCCATCGGTTTGGACAAAACCGTTCATGGATTATCTCGTACACGAAACTTTTCCCATCGACGAGGTTGAAAGTCGACAAATAGTACGTCGAGCAAAGGGCTATACCATAATAAATGGGTATCTCTACAAAAGAAGAACCACGGGTGTATACCTCAAATGTGTTTCCCAGCAGCAAGGTATTGATATCCTTCGTGAGATTCATCTCAGAGATTGCGGGCATCACAACGCTCCTCGATCTTTGGTCTCCAAGGCCTTATGGCAAGGATTCTACTGGCTGACCGTGAAGGTGGACGGAGACAAGATGGTTGAGACATGCATTGAGTGTTAGTATTATGCTTTGCAACCACATGTACCATCTCAAGAATTGCAAACCATTCCAATAACTTGGCCATTTGCAGTCTGGGAGATGGACATGGTTGGACCATTCCAAACGGCACCTTGTGGTTTTATGCATCTGCTAGTAGCAGTTGACAAATTCACAAAATTGATAGAATCTAAACCCATTAGAAATCTTGATGGGGCAACTTACCTTAGATTTGTTCAGGATCTAGTGGTGAGATTTGGTCTCCCACATAGCATCATCACCAACAACGGGAGAGCAACTTATTACTTGGAGAAGTAGAGGACTACTGTTGGAAGAAAGGCATCCGCCTTGACCTAGCATCTATGGCTTACCAAAAATCTAATGGTCAAGTTGAAAGGGCCAATGGACTAATTCTCATGGAATAAAGCCATGTTTAGAAGCACCGCTGCATAGAGCAGCTGGAGCCTAGGCGCAGGAATTGCCATCTGGTTTTTGGAATTTACAAACTACTCCCAATAGATCCACCAGCAACACCCCTTTCTTCATGGTATATGGAGGAGAATCAGTCCGACCTTCTGACATTCTCCACGATTCACCAAGAGTTTTCGCCTATGACGAGGATGACGCTGAATAATCTAGACACTTAGATGTGGACCTTCTCGAAGATGAGCACATGCTGGCATGCCAGAGATCCGCCATCTACCAGCAGAAGCTATGCAACTACCATAGTCTCCGTGTTCGACGTCACTCATTTAAAGAGGATGATGGGGATATGCCGAGTGGGATATACCCAGCAGGAAGTTTCCTACTGGCCCATGATGCCAGCGAGTTGGCATATAGGACGGCGACTGGATCACGACCCAACAAGGAGCCAGGCGAATGGAAGCTGAAGGCCTAGAAGCGTAGCTAGTCCCAATCGGATTAGGTCAATCACCCTTCGATTCCTTATCCAACTCGGTTGTAGATCTGTAAACCCTAACGAGGTGACTCTATATAAACCTCCCTAGGGTATGCATAGGACTTACGTTCCATCATACACGCCATGTGACTCGCCGCCTAGTCGCCGATCTCGCCCTTGTACTCTCTCATCAATACAATCTAGCAGGAGTAGGTCTTTACCATCCAGGGGGCGAACCTGGGTAAAACCCTGTGTCTCCGCCCTCAGCTCGCACCGCAGATGGCTGGCCACCATTTCCCCTTGTTCTAGTACTCGCTGTTCTACATCTTCCGTGGCCATTCCTCTGACAGTGCCACCCACCGTGGGGCCTGGCCGGTAAGGCCTTTGTTATGCGGGGAGATCCAACCTTCCAATCAACCAGACGATCACCACAAGCCGGATGATTGCCATCAGCGAGATCCTCCAGATCTTTCCCAGCATCTACGTCCCGATGGCACACCCCGTCACGCACAACGTTATCATGCCAGAAGGCACGATCAGCCTATTCGTCGGCTTCACCGACGTCATTGTCTCGGAGGACTCGGCTCGCATCCGCGAATCGCCACTGCGCGAATCTAAGAGTCAGGTCCGCACCATCCACCTCCTCGCCTCCGAGTACGGCTCGACCAACAGGAACATGGCCGAGACCAGCATGGCTGCAGACGATGCTGCCCTCAACGATGATGTCGACTTGGCGGCCCCGGCGTCAATCGCTGGATCCATTGTCGCCGCGTCACCCGCGGGCTCCATCACCCAAGTTTCCAACATGGGGGATTTCGAGGATCCGTCCATCCTCGGGATCTTCGACTCGGACTCCGGGTCGGAGAACTCCGGTGACCTCCACGCCGAATCGGGTCGCTTTGTCACGACATACATGGCAAGCGGCACGAGCGCCCCGCCAGACCCCTTCTCCACACCGTTCCCGCTAACCGCGATGGCGACGGAGGTCGAGGAACTCTGCCTACGCCTAGAGGAGGCGGTCCGCAAGGAACAAGCCGAGCGCGAAAAATTTCGAGCAAACAACGGCGGAGGAGCTCTCGCTCTACCACCAGCGCCGCATCAGGTCTCGCCTAAACCCCACCATTCAGGGTCGTGCCCTGAACTTCGATGACGAGAACGACCCGGCCCGCATGGCCGACTGAGTGGTCTGCAAGAACGCGCTACCGGGAGGAAGTGCCTGGCCACCACAAGGTGCAACGACGAATGGAGCTCCCCCACCGCCGCCCGCTCGCACGCCCCCTCCAGACCAGCCAAGGATCATGATCTCCCCGCAAGAGTGGGACGCGAACGGCCTCCCTCTGTTCTCCACTCTGAGGGACAACGTCACCGTGAGTCGAGCCGCGGTCGCCAACATCAACGTGACCGGGGAAGGCGCATTCCAGATCTAGTACGCCAGGGTCTTGCCCGCAAAGGCCGTCGAGCAGCAAACCGCGGGAGCCGACTCAAGGGGGCGCATGTATTCCTGCTCGTCAGGAATTAGGGTGGCCTCGAGCGGCCGCCCAACGATTCTAAATACTCTCAACTTCCCACCACCCGAGCCCCTACAGCTCCAATCACGACGCGCGCACGCGGAACTCTCCACCAATGACCCTTGACCGACGAACAACTTGGTCGCGGCCAATGGGCAGCCAGTCGACGCACGGACCCACATCATCAACAACCAAAGCTTGCACGCACGCCAGCCCGACGACTTGAGGCACATGCTCACGAACCGCCGTGACGGCGAGCCAAGGGGCTCGCTCAGCCGAGTCGGCCCCTAGTGCTTCGGACCAATGATCCGAGGCAAAAAATATCCGGCGAACTTCAAAGCGCCAACGGAGATCGATAAGTATGATCCCTCGTACGGCCCATCCGTGTGGCTGGACAGGTACCTTATGGCGATGGGAATCGCCGGCCACTCCGACCTACTCGCCGCTCGCTACCTCCCCCTGGGAGGACATGTGCGACGCCTTTGTCGGGCACTTATAGGGTTCTTACACCCATGCCACCACCATTGAGTACCTGGAGCGATGCGTCCAGGGACTCCGCGAGTCGACCCGCAGCTGGGTCCAACGATGGCAGGATCTATGGTTCAATGTGGCCGACATCCACCCAGACACGGTGATACACTACTTCAAGACCTTGTGCCGCTACGAGCCCTTACTCGACAAGCTCAAGCGGGTGTACAAGACAGTCAACAACATCCCAGATCTCCTCGAGATCGCCAAGCAGTACGAGGAGGAGGACCCAAACCAAGAAACCGACGACGAGTCGGGTCGAAACCTCCGCCCAAGTTGCCAAGACAACAGGAGGCAACCCGATCTACGCTACAACAACACTCGCCTCACCGGCAAGCGCCGTGGTGATGGGCGAGTTAACTTTTTCGCCAACGCCGGCTAAGCGCCACACGAACCCAAGAGCTTCCGCCGCGATGGAGGCCAGCTATACGACAGCGGAAACTACAAGACATGGCCAAAATTTGACCCCGCGGCTCTCCCTAACCAGCCCTGTGTGTTCCACAGTATGGAGGGGAAGCCCAGCATGCACACGACCACCGACTGCCACTCCCTGAGGGAGATCGAGAAGGAACAACACGCACGGGAAGAACCCAACAACCTCCCACCAAACGGTGGGGCATTTGGCAATGAGGCCGTCTCACTCCAAACCTTCAACGGGTTCAGCACCAAGCGCGATAAGAAGGTCATCGCCCGCACCTTCGCTGTCAACACGGTGTCCCAAGTCGACATCTCCCTCTTCCTCCACTGGTCCGAATAGCGGATCACCTGGAGCCGCGAGGACCACTCGCCACGGATCGAATATCCGGGGCTAGTCGCTTTGGTGGTCAAGCCCAAAGTGGGCGACTATTGGATCCCCAAGACGCTGATGGACGGCGGGAGCTCCATCAACATCCTTTACCTGGACACGTTCAGGCGACTGCGGCTCCTGCAGTCGATGACCGAGACGACCTACACCACCTTCCACGGCATCATCCCAGGTTGGAAGGCGTACCCAATCGGCAAGGTGACACTGCCAGTCACCTTCGGCACTCCAGCGAACTTCCACACCGAGCGGATCGTCTTCGAGATGGTGCCCTTCAACAACCCCTACGATTGCGTCCTGGGGCGGCAAGCGTTCGCCAAGTTCGTGGTGGCGCCACACTATGCGTATAACGCGATTAAGCTCCCAGGGCCGTGCGGTTTCATCACCGTCCATGGCGACCCTGACATGGCCGCGGAGTGCGAAGCAAAGGGTGCCGAGCTTACCGATGTCGTCATCACTGCAGAAGCCAACCATGCGGAGGAGCTTGCAAAGTACATGAGCGGGGTCGACAATGACGACCCCACAATACTCATAAAGCCCAACTCGGAGAACGGCGGCTCGACCACATTCGAAGCCACCACGCACACACACTCTGTCGAGCTGGTCCCAGGCGACTCCAGCTAGACGGTGATGATCGGAATGGGCATGAGCCCAACTCGGAGAACGGCGGCTCGACCACATTCGAAGCCACCACGCACACACACTCTGTCGAGGTCCTACATGAGAATCGTGACATCATCGTATGGAAGCCATCTAACATGCCTGGTGTCCCAAGGGAACTCGCTGAGCACAAACTCAAAGCTGACCCCAAAGTGCGACCCGTCAAGCAGTCGTCACGGCCCTTCAATCAAGAGCGCCGCCGAGCAATCGCCGAGGAGGTGCAGCGTCTACTCGCTGTAGGCTTCAGACGGCCAATAAAATACTCCAAGTGGCTAGCAAACCCAGTCCTGGTCGAAAAGAAGAGCGGGACCTGGAGAATGTGTATCGATTACACAAACCTCAACAGCTCCTGCCCAAAGGAGCAGTTCGTCCTGCCGCAGATCGATCAAATCGTCGACTGAACCGCGAGCTCACAGTCGCTGTGTTTCCTTGACGCCTACTCTCGTTACAACCAGATAAAAATGGCAGTCGAGGACGAGGAAAAGACATTGTTCAGCATGCCATTCGGAGCATGCTGGTACACCGCCATGACATTCGGACTCAAGAACGCCGGAGCGACCTAGCAAAGGTGCATGCAGGAATGCCTTGCAAGACAAATTGGCCGCAACATCCACGTCTACATCGACGACATGGTGGTGAAGTCCACTCGCCAGGGCGATCTACTCACTGACCTGTCCGAAACCTTCGCAAATATGCGGAGGTACAAGATCAAACTCAATCCAGGAAAGTGCACCTTCGGTGTACCTACTGGACAACTGCTGGGGTATGTAGTCTCCAAACGAGGCATCGAGGCGAACCCCACCAAGATAAACACGATCGCCCGGCTCGGCAAACCTGAGTGCCTGCGCGACGTCTAGAAGTTGGCGGGGCGAGTCGTGGCTCTCAATCGCAGCATCCCCAGGCAAGGCGAGAAGGCAATGCCTCTCTACCGCCTAATCCACATAAAACCCACGTTCCAGCGGGACAAGGAGGTAGAGGACAGGCTGCACGCACTCAAGGAAGTGATACTCACGGCCCCGCTACTCGCCGCCCCGTCGACAAGGAGCCCATGCCCATCTATGCCGTGGCTTCCAAATGAGTCGTCAGTGCCATCATGGTCGTCGAACGACCAGAAGAGGGAATGGAGCGCCTGGTGTAGCGACATGTCTACTACATCAGCAAAGTCCTCATCGAGTAGCGACAACGCTACCTGAAGTACCAGAAGTTGGTATATGCGGTCTTCTGAGCCCATCGGCGACTGCCGCACTACTTTCAGGAGCACCCAATCACGATCGTCTCCTTAGCACCGTTGCATGACATCATCCACAACCGCGTAGTGACTGGACGAGTAGCCAAGTGGGCCATCGAGATCGGAGTCCAAAACATCAGGTACGAGCCCCGCTAGGCAATCAAGTCGTACGCCCTGGCGGACTTCCTTGCCTACTGGGAGGAGACACAGCAGCCGGAGAAGCTATCGTCCCTCCACTACTGGTCGCTACACTTCGACGGGTCCAAGAACGCAGACGGCGCAGGGGCAGGAATCATCCTCATGTCGCGCAAGGGTGACAAGCTATGCTACGTCCTATACCTTGACTTCACCCCCTACACCAACAACATGGTTGTCGTGGGAATGACCACGGCAGATGCTGTAATCGGCAACGAGTAGTAGAACATAGGGCAAGGGCGGCCAGCCATCTGCGGTGCGAGATGAGGGCTGAGACACAGGGTTTTACCCAGGTTCGGCCCCCCGGAGGGTAAAGACCTACTCCTGCTAGATTGTATTAGGATGGAGATACAATGGGGCGAGCTCGACGGCTAGGCGGCGAGTCGCTTGGGTGGATGATGGAACGTATACTCTACACGCCCTGTAGGGAGGTTTATATAGACTCACCCCTAGGGTTTACATATCTCAACCGAATCAGTTAAGGTTTCGGCACTCGTTTAACCTAATCTGACTGGGCCTATCTACTCTCCTGGGCCTTCAGCTTCCAGTCGCTTGGATCCGCACCAAGCCTTGATACAGTCGCCGTCCTGCAGGCCCACTCGCCAGTTCCTGGGCCAGTCGGAAAAGTCCTGCTGGGTATACCCCGGTAGTCATATCCCCATCAGTAGTCCCCGAGGCCGTCGTCGATTGGTCGCAGGTGTTCGTTGGCAGTCGGAGTATACGGGTCCAAAGAAGGCGCCCAATCGAATCGGTGGCGGGCTCCTGAATAAAGGAAAAAACTAATTATTCTGGTCACAATGACAGTAGTTAATCGGGTCACAGCTCGGCGAACGGGTCGGCGAAATATTTAGTCACTGTTGTAGTGATTGGGTCGACGAGTCGAGTGGATGAAGTTGGACCGTCAGACGCAGTCAAAACTAGCCATTGGGGTAATCCAACGGTAACTTTGGCGTAATCACCGCGTAGCAACGGCTCCCGGAATTGGCGGGTAACAACCTCTATATGAAGGAAATGGTAGGCGATCGGGGAACCATCCTTTCGTCATTTCCTCCGAATTCGCCCATCTCTGTTTTCCTCTGCATCGCGATCCAATCGATCCAAAACCCTCCGACCTCCACGAACATTTCCGCCAATGGCCCCCTCCGCCGAACCATGGGGCAGGTCCAAGTGCACATGGGCGCTACTGGCATCCTTCGAGGAGGCCGGGATCCTGCGCGCCGGCAGGTGGCGCATCCCCGCGGCCGGAGAGGTGACTCCGGATCCGCGCGAGGGAGAATTCGTTTGCTTCACCAGCCATCTGGAAGGGGGGCTAGGATTCCCCACGCTCTCTTCTTCCGGCGCTTTTGCGCTTTCTACGGGATCCAGCCGTCGGACCTGGGCCCGCACAACATCGAGCAGCTCGCCATTTTTGTGGCGTTCTGCGGGTGCTACCTGGGCTGCAGGCCTTACTTCCCCCTATGGCAAGATCCGTTCCACGGGAGGATCAGCCGTGAAGAATCAGGTGGCCCAATGCTGGCGGCGGGTGGCCTGACGTTCCAGTTGAAGTCGAAGGCCTCCTTCTTCGACCTGATGCTGCCTGCCAAAGCGGCAAGCGAGTGGAAGATGTCCTGGTTCTACGTCACCGAGGCGGCTCCATATGGCGAGGTAGCGATCCCGAGGTATTCCACCGACCGGCCCGAGCCGCGCCGTCTCCAGGTCGGCAAGCTCCCATTAGACCAGCGGATGCTCGTTGATGAGATGCTTCAAACTATCCGCGGCCTGAAGAAGAAAGGCCTGCAGACCATCAACATGTACAATTGCTGGCTCGGGCGGCGACTTGTTCCCCTGGCCCGCCGTGATGATTATATGTACGAGTACACGGGCAGGGAAGACTCGACGAAATCCTGCCTCGCCGAGTGGAAGCTCGAAGACTACGTCCTGGCGTTGAAGAAGATCACCCAGGCAGCATACCTGGATGCAGAGGCCGGGGTTGCCCCTACACCGCGAAGCATCCAGCCCCAACGGTAAGTCGCTGTCTTTACTACCATTCGCAGTCGCAGTTGATGCTGTCGCGGTTACACTGATATAGTCTTGTGCCTGCTGCAGTTATGTCAAGTGGTGGAAGGGTGGCTCCCACCCGCGGACGACGAGAACTCGAGCTCGTCCGTCCAGGACGGGAATGAGTCGCCTCCTACCAAGGGCGGAGTCGAGAGCGACGCAAGTGACGACGACGACGAGCCCAGGGAAGAGGGAGCCCCAATGGTTCGCAAAACTCGCGGGCAGCATCAGCGCGAACTCGAGGCGAGTAGAAGCCTCTAGTGTCATGACAATGACGACGACGGCGAGCTTCCCGAGAACACCTCGCGTCGCGAGGCCACACCGTCAAAAAAGAAGAAGAAGAAGGAAGTGAAGGATCCACCAAAGAGGAAGGCAAAGCCGGCGAAACAGGCATCTCCGCCTCATTCGGCGAGTAGTTCCGACGCCACCAGCTTGGCCAAGGATGAAGCGCCGCGGACGACAGCAACACCGGATGCCGCTGCCGCTCTGGATGAGGTGCCTCTGGCCTCGCTTCCCCCTATTTGCCCCAGTCTCCGGGTTGGGGGTTGCTCCAGCTGCAGCAGTTTCACCTCCCAGGAGAGCTCCTGCCGAAGTCGTTCCGGAAGCTCCTGTCGCGGCCTCGTCATCGAAGAGGCCTTCCGTGTCTTGGGCACACGATATTTTGGAGATGGGCCTCAATCGGAAACTGGGCCCCGAACTGGAGAAGCCGGCCAGCATCCGCACGGGGCTGCGGTTCATACGAGTCGCGAAGTAAGTTTCGTTCGTCTTCTTGACTTTCATTGTATTTGGACCATTTTGCTCATATAATTAATTCGCAAGACTGGAGTTAAGAAAATAGGCCACCCGTCTGTGGCCAAGGTGCCGCCAGTCGTCGCCGAAGAGGACGCCTCACGGAAGAGGAAAGCCGATGAGGTTGCTGCTCCCGCATGCGATTCTAAGAAGGCCAAGGGTGACGATGTCGACACGGTCTCTGACGATACGACGGCTGCTCCGAGCGATCCTCCGTCTGCGACGGAGGCGGACTTGAAGATCAAGGGGGATATTTCCTCATCTGGGATGGCCGAGCCGGGTCCTCGGTGCTGGAGCATCCACGGTGAACTTCCCCCGCTTGATGGCCAAAGCGGCCACAACGAGTGGTACAGCACCATCGAGTCGTGCGCCTGGGGTCGCCGAAACGGAGGTCGAGCAGCGTCACAGACACACTCCAGCTCTTCTCGCATCGGTGGACGTGCTGCAGCTTCACGGCATGCTGGGCGCAGCCATCCAGGTATGTCCAGTCCCCGAGGATCGGGCCACTGGATTTCAGTGGTCAGATTCTCATAGTATTTGCTTTTATTTTTAGTGCCCAGTCCTCGAGTGCCTAGTCGCTGATTTTCAGCGGGTGGGCACTTAGGATTTTTGATCTCCAGTCCCCGAGTGCCTAGTCGCTGAATTTCAGTGGATGGGCACTTAGGATTTGATTGTTATTGACTGTTTGATTTGTGCGCAGGGCTTGCAGTGTGAATCCGTCGATCGGCTTACCGCAAAGTTTCGTGCGGAGAGGGAACTTGTTGCCGTCCAAGAAACAAACAAGGGACTCCAAGCCCTTGCTGCCAAGGCGGAGGAGATCCGCCAGGGTCTTGTTCCGGCGTGTGAACTGTCAGCGGCTCAATCTGCCTTGAGTACGGCTGAGCAGCGGGTCGCTGTCCTTGAGCGCGAGCTTGAGGAAGCGAATACGGAGGCGACTGCGGCGGATGGGCGGGCCAGAGCTACTGTTACGGCTGCCGCTGAGGAGCGGAAGGTCTCTGACGCCCTTGTTGCTGGGCTACAATGCGACTTCTCCTCTCTTCAAAGCTTCATCACGGGCCTCTGTCGTCCTTTGATTGGTAAGCTTTCCTATCTCTGCCCGTAATAGCTCTGCTATGGAATCGTCGTTGTATTTACTGCCGGCCCCTGTCCGCAGGTCGGATTATCGACAGTCCGGAGGAGGCGTAAACGTATGACGCACGACAGTGCGTGGCCACTCTGGTCAACTCGGCCACATTGTCTGCGGCGTGAATTCGAGCTTATCTTCAAGGGATCTCACCCACGGAAGTGATTCCCAGCGATCTCGTCGAAGATTGGCGGTATCTGGAGAAGGCGCCGTCAGTCGTCGAGTTCATGACGCGGTCGGCGTTCCAGCGTGGGGCGGCAACGGCGCTTAGCCTTGGGCTTGCCCACTTCCCGGAGGACTTCGACCTTGACGACGTGACGAGTGGCTATCCCTCCTCGACAGGCTCGGTGGAGATTGCCGAGGTGCTGAAGCTGACGGACCGAGCCGCGGTATACTCCGATCGCGTCTGGGCGATGGGCGACCTTCTCCCTTATCAGGAGACGACTGTCGCGCCCAACGATCCCGAGCCACCGCACCGGTGCTTCAAGTTTGAGCAGCCCTTCCATGCGGCGATGGCGGGTGAGTTGACGACGTATCCGTCGAACCCGTACACTCCCTTCATTCGCAACCGCAAGGGTGGCGGCGAGTCGATGTCGAAGCCTGCGGAATAGAAACATTGTGCCTTGGGGCGTTAGTAGCAATTTGGCCATTGGGCTCAACTTGTATTTTGTAACAACTTTGTTATGCTGTAATGGAATTTCGCGTTATTTTTTCTTCCGACTTTGATTGATGATTGGATGAGTCCCCGAGCGCGTCCACCCTTTTTATGGGGTTTACCTTGTTTGTTATGTGTTTGTGGTTTTGGACGTTTGTCAGTTGTTTTGTTATTGAGGTCGACTCGCCCGAGCTTGGAAAGCCAATCGCAGGGCGACTCCCATGAGTGCTCTTTACTTGACCGTTTTCCCTTGCGCGGATGAGGTCAGGTAGCCGAGTCCCCGAGCGTGGTACTTGGTGGTTCTAGTAACGGCTCTAGGGTGGGTGAGGACTGGGCGCGTTAGAGTGAGCGCATCACTCCTGCCTGGCCCATCGGGTCAGTCGCGTGGAGAGTCCTAGGCACTCTCTCGTACTTGGCGTTTTTCCCTAGTCACTCATGCTTAACTGGTTGTCAGTCTCCGAGCGTGGTACTTGGCCGTTCGAGTCGCTGTGTCGAGGATGCGGAGGACCACGGTCGCTGTGAGGAGCGAAGGCAGTTGTCTTGGCTCGTTAAGCCAGTCGAGCTAGGCGACTCCAATGGGGCTCCGGGTAGGCGTTTTTCGTGGACGTTACGAGTCTTGGGGTAACCCAGTGCCCTCGTAACGCACTACTTTGCCGTGCCGGTCGCTGTACAAGAGGTTGATTTCTGCGGTTAGCTTCACGCTGTTATTACGAGTGCGAGTGGCACAATGCACGGAGAGTAGACGCAATTTGTGGTAACCGATATATTTTATTTCATAGCTTAATGGAGGGTACATGTGTGGAGTTCTAGGAGTAGAACTTCCATAGGAGGTTTACATTCCACGGTCGCTTGACGTTGAGTTTCCCGTCTCCGCGGACGTCGGTGAGGTAGTAGGCGTCGTTGCCGAGTACTCGCCCGATGGCGAATGGTCCCTTCCACGGGGGGGGGGGGGGGGGGGAGAGCTTGTGCATGCCCTTCTTGTCCTGGATGAGGCGTAGCACCAGGTCGCCTTCCTGGAAGGTGCGAGTCTTCACCCGCCGGCTATGGTAGCGGCGGAGTCCTTGCTGGTAGATGGCAGTGCGGGAGCGAGCTAGGTCGCGTGCCTCGTCGAGTTGATCGACTCCATCCTGGCGTGTGAGTTCGTTCGCAGCCTCCGTGTAGTGGACGACCCTTGGCGAGTCGTGCTCTAGGTCGGTGGGCATGACTGCCTCGGCGCCGTACACCATGAAGAAGAGGGTGAACCCTGTCGACCTGTTGACCGAGGTGCGGATTCCCTAGATGACGGAGGGTAGCTCCTCGACCCAGCACCCGGCGGTGCGCTCAAGTGGTACTTGGAACCGTGGCTTCAGGCCATGGAGGATGCTCTGGTTGGCCCGTTCCGCCTGGCCGTTGGACTCTGGGTGGGCGACTAAGGCGAGGTCGAGTCGGATGTGATGTTCCTTGCAGAACTCGGCCATGGCTCCTTTGGCGAAGTTGGTGCCGTTGTCCGTGATGATGCTGTTGGGGAACCCGTAGCGATATATGAGCTCGCGTAGGAACTTTGTGGCGGTCTTCCCGTCGCATTTCCGGACTGGCTTGGCCTCCATCCACTTTGTGAATTTGTCGACCGCGACCAGGAGGTGGGTGTAGCCAGAGGGGGCCTTTTTGAAAGGGCCTACCATGTCCATACCCCACACGACGAACGGCCAGGTGATGGGGATCGTCTTGAGCGCTGAGCTCGGCACGTGTGTCTGGTTGGCGTACTTCTGGCACCCGGCGCACCGCTGGACAATGTCGACGGCGTCTGTGTGTGTGGTGGGCCAGTAGAAGTCGTGCCGCATAGCCTTTGAGACCAGAGAGCGGGCGCCGGCGTGGTGGCCGCAGTCGCCGGAGTGGATGTCGTGGAGGATTTTGCGTCCTTCGACGGGTTGGACAAAGCGTTGGAACACGCCGGTCACGCTGTGCTTGTGGAGCTCGCCGTTGATGATGACGAATGATTTGCAACGGCGCGTTATCACCCGGGCGTCTGTTTCATCAGCCGGCAAGGTGCCTCCCTCCAGGTGGCGATATACGGCATAGTCCAGTCGTCTGGCTCGGCGATGAGTGCGACCAGGGCTGCCTCTGGTTGCAGCGGGACTCTGATGTAGATCTCCCTTGGGGGAGAGACGGAAGGCTTGGTGATCATGTCGAGGAAGACGCCGACGGGTGGTGTGAGTCGAGCCGAGCCGATACGAGAGAGTGTGTCGGCCTCCTTGTTCTTCCGCCTGTCGATCCACTCGACGGAATAGCCTGCGAAGTGTCCGCCCAGCTTGTCCACTGCTTGGCGGTATGCCGCCATGGTGGGGGAGACGGCGTCGCAGGTACTAGCGACCTGCCTAGCGACGAGGTCGGAGTCTCCGTAGCAGCGTAGGCGGTTGACATTCAACTCCTTGGCGGCTCGGATGCCGTGGAGTAGTGCCTCGTATTCGGCCATGTTGTTGGTGCAGGTGGTGAAGTCGAGGCAGAGGACGTAGTGGAGCTTGTCGCCCTGCGCCGTCTGCATTCTTGGAGCCGTCGAAGTGCAGGCTCCAATAGTGGAGGTACGGCAGCTTTTCCGGCTGCTGGGCCTCTTCCCAATCGGCGATGAAGTCCACGACAGCTTGCGACTTGATCGCTTTGCGTGGATCATACTTGATGTTGTGGACGCCGATTTCGACGGCCCACTTGGCGACTCGCCCGGTCGCCTCGCGGTTGCGGATGATGTCCTGCAACGGTGCTGAGGAGACGACCGTGATCGGGTGCTCCTGGAAGTAGTGCGGAAGTCGCCGCTGTGCTCTTAAGACCTCGTATACCAGTTTCTGGTATTGCGGGTATCGCTGGCGCGACTCGGTGAGGACCTCGCTGATGTAGTACACCGGTCGCTGTACTGGGCGCTCTTTTCCTTCCTCTGGCCGCTCGACGGCCATGACGGCGCTGACGACGCGCTCGGAAGCCGGGACGTAGACCAGCATGGGTTCTTTGTCGACGGGGGCGGCGAGTAGTGGTGCTGCGAGTAGCACCTTCTTGAGGTCGCGGAGCGCGTCGTCCGCCTCCTTGTCCCACTGGAAGGTGGGGTTCTTGCGCATCAGGCGGTATAGGGGCATCGCCTTTTCGCCCAATCGGGGGATGAAGCGACTGAGAGCCGCGACTCGCCCGGCCAGCTTCTCGACGTCGCGCAGGCACTCGGGTTTGCCGAGTCGAGCGATCGTGTCGATCTTGGTGGGGTTCGCCTCGATCCCGCGCTTGGAGACGACGTATCCCAGTAGTTGCCCTGCTGGTACACCGAAGGTGCACTTGCCTGGGTTTAGCTTTATCTTGTATTTCCGCAGGTTGGCGAATGTTTCCGCCAGGTCGGCGAGTAGGTCGCTCTGGCGAGCGAACTTCACTACCACGTCGTCGATGTAGACGTGGATATTGCGGCCAATTTGGCTCGCAAGGCATTCCTGCATGCACCGCTGGTAGGTCGCCCCGGCGTTCTTGAGGCCGAAGGTCATGGCGGTGTAGCAGAAGGCTCCGAATGGCGTGATGAATGCCGTTTTTTCTTCGTCCTCGACGGCAATTTTGATCTGGTTGTACCCAGAGTAGGCGTCGAGGAAGCACAGCGACTCCGAGCCCGCGGTGGAATCGATTATTTGGTCGATCCGCAGGAGGACGAATTGCTCCTTCGGGCAGGCGCTGTTTAAATTTGTGTAATCGATACACATCCTCCAGGTCCCATTTTTCTTCTCGACCAGGACTGGGTTTGCCAGCCACTTGGAGTATTTTATTGGCCGGATGAAACCTGCAACGAGTAGACGCTGCACCCCCTCGGCGATGGCTCGGCGGCGCTCTTCATTGAAGGGCCGCAGCGACTGCTTGACAGATCGCACTTTGGGGTCGGCGTTGATTTTGTGCTTAGCGAGTTCCCTAGGGACACCAGGCATGTCAGAGGGCTTCCATGCGAAGATGTCCCTGTTCTCACGGAGGAACTCGATGAGCGCGCCTTCCTATGTTGGGCTCATGCCCGTCCCGATCGTCACCGTCTGGCTGGAGTCGCCTGGGACCAGCTCGACGGTGCGGGTGTGCGTCGTTTCCTCGAAGGCTGAGGTATTGCCGCCCTCTGAGTTGGGCTTCTTGAGTATGGTGAGCTCGTCGGCGTGGTTGGCCTCTGCCGCGATGACGGCGTCGGCGAGTTCGGCTCCTTTGGCCTCGCACTCGGCGGCCATGTCGGGGTCACCGTTGATGGTGATGACGCCGCGCGGCCCAGGGAGCTTCATCGCGTTCTACGCGTAGTGGGGCGCCGCCATGAACTTGGCGAACGCCTGGCGCCCCAGGACGCAGTGGTAGGGGATGTCGAAGAGAACCAGCTCGAAGACGATCCGCTCGGTGCGGAAGTTTGCTGGTGTGCCGAAGGTGACTAGCAGCGTGACCTTGCCGATCGGGTACGCCTTCCGACCGGGGACGATGCCGTGGAACGTGGTGTAGGTCGTCTCAACCATCGACTGCGGGAGCCGCAATCGCCTGAAGGTGTCCAGGTACAGGATGTTGATGGAGCTGCCGCCATCCATCAATGTCTTGGGGAGCCAGTAGTGTCCCACTTTGGAGCGAGCCGGCCACACTGCCGAATTTTCTGCCATTTGGCGGGTTGTTGTCGGGGTCCTCCTGCGCTCGCCGTGCCTTCTCGATCTCCTTGAGAGAGTGGCAATCGGCGGTCGTGTGCGTGGCGGGCTTCCCTTCCCTGTTGTGAAACGCACAAGGCTGGTTAAGGAGGGCCGCGGGGTCGAACCTTGGTTTCGCCTTGTAGTTGCCGCTGTCCCGGTGTTGCCCTCCGTCGCGGCGGAAGCTCTTGGGATCGCGCTGCTCGTGCCCAGCGTTGGCGACGAAGTCGACTCGCCCGTCACTGCGGCGCTTGCCAGTGAGGCGAGTGTTGATGTAGCATAGGTCGGACCGTCGTCCGTTGTCGTTGTCGTTCGTGCGGCGTTGACCTCCCGACTCGTTGTCGGTTTCCTGGTTTGGGTCTTCCTCCGCGTATCTTTTGGTGATCTCAAGGAGGTTCGGTATGTTGTCGAGTGTGCGGTATGCATGTTTGAGCTTGGCGACCAAGGGCTCGTAGCGGCACGAGGTCTTGAAGCAGTGGATCGAGGTGTCCGGGTGGATGCCGATTGCGTTGTACCATAGTTCTTGCCACCGTTGGACCTAGCTGCGGGTCGACTCGCGGGGTCCCTGGACGCATTGTTCCAGGTCCTCGATGGTGGTGGCGCGGGTGTAGGAACCCTCGAAGTGCCTGACGAAGGCATCGCGCATCTCTTCCCAGGAGTCGATGCTATCCGGGGGGAGAGTGTTGATCCACTGCATGCACGCTCCCTCCATCATCAGGGGGAGGTAGCGGGCGGCTAGCAGGTCGGTGTGGCCAGTGATCCTTATCGCCATTAGGTAGGTGTCCAGCCACACGGAGGGGTCGTACGAAGGGTCGTACTTATCTATTTCCTTCAGCGCTTTGAAGTTCGCCGGGTATTTTTCGCCTCGGATCATCGGTCCGAAGCATCAGGGCCCGAGTCGGCTTAGCAACCCCATCAGCTCGCCGTCGCGGCGATTGGTTAGGGTGTGTCGCAGGTCGTCGGGCTGGCATGCGCGCAAGCTCTGGTTGTTGATGATGTGGGTGCGGGCGTCGACGGGCTGACCATTGGCAGCGACGAAGTTGGTTGCCGGCCTGGGGTCGTTGTTGGAGAGTGCCGCGTTCACGGGTCAGTGTTGGAGCTGCAGCGGTTCGGGTGGCGGGCAATTGAGGGTGTTTGCCGCCAATGGGCGGCTGCTTGAGGCCGCTCTGCTGCCCGATGAAGGCGAGTACATCTGACCCTGTGAGTCGACGCCTGCATTTTGTTGCTCGACCGCCTTTGCGAGCAGGGCCTTGACGTACTGGATCTGTAGGGCGCCGTCACCGGTGGTCATGATGTTGTCGGCCGCTGCTCGACCTGCCACGAGGTTGTCCATCGGGGTGGAGAACAGTGGTAGGCCGTTCGCGTCTCGCTCCCGTGAGGATACCACTATCTGTGGCTGGTCCGTAGGGGGTGCGCGGTTGGGTGGAGGTGGGGCGCCCATCGCCGTCGACCCTGGTGGAGGCCGGGCGCTTCCTCCAGGTGGCGCGTTCTCGCATATCGAGCGCTTGGCCACGCGGGCCGGGTCGTTCTCGTCGTCGAAGTTCAGGGCGCGCCCCTGGATGGTGGGGTTCAGGCGCGACCTAATTCGTTGCTGGTGGTAGAGCGAGAGCTCCTGCGCCGTCACCTGCTCGAGGCGAAATTTTTTGGGCTCGGCTTGCTCTTTGCGGACTGCTTCCGCCAGCTTCAGGCGGAATTCCTCGACCTCCGTTGCCGTTGTGTTGGGAGGGATCGGGGTGGAGAAGGGATCCTGCGGTGGGTCGGTGCCAGTCGCCATGTAGGTCGCAGCGTGGCGACCGGTCCCGTCGAGGAGATCGACGGAGTTCTCCGACCCGGAGTCATAGTCGAAGATCCCAAGGATGGAGGGATCCTCGAAGTCTCCTACGTTGGAGACCTGGGTGATGGAGCCCGCGGGCGAACACGCGATGATGGATCCGGCGAGTGACGCCGGAGTCGCCGAATCGGCGTCGTCGTTGAGGGTCGCGTCTTCCGTGGCCGCGGTGGTTTCGGCCATGTCGCAGTGGGACGAGTTGTACTCGGAGGTGAGGCGGTGGATCGTCCGGACCTGGCTCTCGGAGAGCCGGTCGTGTGGCGGTGACTCGTGGATGCGAGCCGAGTCCTCCGAGACGATGACGTCGGTGAGGACGACGAAGAGGCTGATCGTGCCGACCGGCAAGATCATGCTATGCGTGACGGGTCGCGCCGCCGGGACGTAGCTGCTCGGCAAGATCTGGAGCATCTCGCCGATCGCTATCATGCGGCCGGTGGCGACCGACTCGTTGATGGGCAGATTGGATCTCACCGCAGAACACCAGCCAGACCGGCCAGGCCCCACGGTGGGCGCCACTGTCGTGGGAATGACCACGGCAGATGCTGCAATCGGCAGCGAGTAGTAGAACATAGGGCAAGGGCGGCCAGCGATCTGCGGTGCGAGATGAGGGCTAAGACACAGGGATTGACCCTGGTTCGCCCCCCCGGAGGGTAAAGACCTACTCCTGCTAGATTGTATTAGGATGGAGATACAATGGGGCGACCTCGACGGCTAGGCGGCGAGTCGCTTGGGTGGATGATGGAACGTATCCTCTACACGCCCTGTAGGGAGGTTTATATAGACTCACCCCCTAGGGTTTAAATATCTCAACCGAATCAGTTAAGGTTTCGACACTCGTTTAACCTAATCCGACTGGGCCTATCTACTCTCCTGGGCCTTCAGCTTCCAGTCGCTTGGATCTGCGCCAAGCCTTGATCCAGTCGCCGTCCTGCAGGCCCACTCGCCAGTTCCTGGGCCAGTCGGAAACGTCCTGCTGGGTATACCCTGGTAGTCATATCCCCATCAATGGCCGAGTACGAGGCCCTCCTTCACGACATGCGAGCGGCCAAAGAGATGAACATCAACCGTCCTCTGTAACACCCTCAGAATCGGACCTATGCAAGTTTTAGCGAAACCCGCCAAACCCGCATAGAAACGATTCAAAGGTGCCCACCAGGCACTTTCGTGCGGGTGGAAAACGAAGTAATAACATTACACAACAGTCCTCGATGGGACCCACAGAACATATATATATACAACACGACTCCTTGAGTCAAGAATACAGATATAATATACAAAGATCCAACACCTTGAAATCAATAGGGCGTCCGACTACGGACAAGATGCAAATGGGCTAAGAGCCCTGAAGAATAACCAATGGCGTCCATAACCCTGCCCAGGCCAAGCCGGGAGGGTAACCCTGCTAACGACGTCGATCTCAAAACCTGCTTAAACAAAAGGGGTGCCGACAAAGGGCAAAGGAAAAAGAGAGAGCGGTCAGTACTGAGGCCAGTACACGGCGAGACTAGAATTCGGCGGTCCTCGCCTACATAGGTATGGTGGACTGAAGCGGCAGCGGCAGCATGCACTAAACAACCTATAGAGACTCGATACAACTGTCGGCTATCAGAGAGGGATAAGAAAGACCTATTCGGAACCAACCTGGTACTAACACCAAACAATCCCATCCTGGTATTCCCCCTCGAGACCAACGAGGAAGTCAACCGAGGAACTCACACAGTTGGCAGTTTTAGTTATTCAGTTATCGTTGCAGCAATTACTAGACGGGTGTAGATAGTCATCCTGATAAAATAAGCAGTGGGCACTTTTAGTTAACCATTCTGTTATAGTTGCAACAATTACTAATCAGGAACAGATAGCATGAGATAAATCCAAAACCCAGCAGTAGTTGGTATTTTTATTTAGCCATTCCGTTGTAGTTGCAATACTTACTAGTCAGGTACAGTGGTCGCATACGACAACCCAAGCAAGCAATTGTTGGCAGTGTTATTTAGCCATTCCATTATAGTGAAGCTGATTACTAGTCATTATAAAGTCAAATTTATAGCACTACTTTAGTTATAGTTGTCTATGATCGAGAAACTGTGCTCCAAGTCGTCCATAACCGCGGACACGGCTTTCAGAAAGTTTTACCCTGCAGGGGTGCACAAATAGCAACACACACTCGATATGCCTCGGAAAAACCAAATCAAAACCCAACGAGACAGTCACGACAAAGCAATCACAGGATTCAGAAAAATTTCAGGGGGCCACCCCATTAAGCTACCCGCAACGGAGCTAGCTGACTCCGAGATGGACTCAAGGTTTGCGCCAATGGCTGTAAACGACAGCAGATCCCCAGACAGGGACTGTCGATACCGCAAAAACACTCCGCTTCCTAAACAGTACAGCGTGCTCCTCACACAATCGTAAATAAAGCAGTAAAGCATGGCATAGGTACAGGATAGTAAATAAAACCTCAAACTAGTTTGTGGCCCCAAGAAATAAGAATGAATCAAGCTCTGGCTCAGGGGGGTCCATAAGGCCTCCCGGATGTGGATAGCGCGATAAATCAAGGAACAGGTATCAAGTACTCGGGGTCCTACGGAACACAAGTGGGCGTTCGGAAACCAGATATTATCTATCACCCACCGATGCCTCTGCTTACTTACTTCAATTTTAGTTGTTAAACAGGAATTAAAGTGAACGATAAGTAAAACCATGATCATCTCCAACATTAACATGCGGCAATACACCAACAACTGTGGCACTTGACGACACGCAACAGCACTTGAGCAAGCGACTACGACGCGCAAGTCCAGCTATCTACCAAACAATAGGTAATAGGATGTGTCCAAGGCAATATAAGGCTGCAAGGGATATCACGGGTACGAAAACTAGAGCATCGCAACACAGACAGCAATAGATCAACAGGAGGGAATAAATACTATAAAAGTAAGATAGGTGGAAAGGGGGAGATGCTCGCCTGAAAAACATTGCCGAAGGTTCATCCGAAGATCGGGGCGAAGCTCACATCAACTCAACGGCCTTATCCGCGAAGAAGCAAAACACTAGAATAAACACCGGATGCAATATTTAATACTACGGCAAAAGATCGGCATGTTTATGATATGATGCATGGCATGGCAAAGGTGCGATGCAATTAGGTCAAATTAAGCGGAAACGGGGGTCCCGACAATTAATTAGATGGCTCAAGTTATTTAGATACCCCGCAATTTAAATATTGTAATAACAGGGCAAGATAAGTTACCGGTTCGCTACACAAATTTAAATGAGGCCAATATGAGACTAGGTTTGCCCGCATATGGGCCCCATATTTAATTATAAGGTGAATCGGCGTAAGGCCCCCATACCACCAGAATGTATGCATGCAAGACAATTATGATGCGACAAGTTGTATTATATTATAAAATAGGGTTTCGGGAAGGGGTTCACACACAGGGGTCTCGACGATCTTGGGGTTCCGGGGTCGGGGTCGGTCTCAGGGTTCGACGGGATCGTTCTCGGACTCTGGGGTTAGGGTCTCCGGCTCGGGGTAGATCTTGGCGTTCGGGTAGACGAACTTGGCGTGGCGTAGGGGCGCAGCGGTCTCGTCCTGTACGATGTCGAACTTGTCGGGGTCGCGCAGTAGATCTTGGTGTTTCTGGATGATCTTGCCGACTCCATGCGAAGGCGTTGGCGCTCTAGATCGGTCTTCAGGGTCTCGGCCAGCGGGTCCTTGAAGGAGGTCATGGCGTCCGAGGGAAGTTCATGTTGTTCCGAGGGTTCGGTCTCGGGGGTCGGTCTTCGGTAGAAGCTCTTGGCGTTCATGGGGAGG
Organism: Avena sativa; assembly: GCA_916181665.1. NCBI lineage: Eukaryota > Viridiplantae > Streptophyta > Magnoliopsida > Poales > Poaceae > Avena > Avena sativa. The sequence goes on from OV702295.1 coordinate 175,930,129, forward strand.
ATCTTCGGCTCCCTATCGACACACTTGAGGTTCCGGCTTGGTCATCGATGGGAACTTGGGGCTTCGGGGCTTGATTGTTGGTGTCGGGCTCGGTTCTCGATGTCGGTCCACGGAAGATTTTGCGGTTTTGTCGTCTCCACTCCCAACAGCTTAGTACCCACTTGGTACTACACCGAGACGTGCACGGTTGGAGGCAGAGAAACGCGCTGCGGTGGCTCGCGAGGAGAAAACCGGCGGGGCAGACATTGCGGCGCGCGCGTCGGGGCTCGGGGAGGCGAGCTTGGGGACAGGGGCGGAGCAGCAGCGCTCGCTGCTTGCAGGGCAGAGGAGGGCCTGCCGGAGGCGGGGAGGCGCTGGGCGGCAGACGGCGGGCGGCGGCGGTTGGCCGGCGAGGCGGACAGGAGGGCAGGCGGCGCGGGGTGGTCGACGGAGGTTGACCGCGAGCTGGAGGCGGGGCTTGGGCCCGGCCGGAGCTTGGCGGAGAAGGGGCGGCGGCGCTAAGGAGGGCCGGAGGGGAGGCCGCGGGGAGGCGAAGGGGCGACTGGCGGCGGCGGAGGCGAGGTCGGGGAGGGGCGGCGCGGCTCGCTGGAGATGAGGCAGACGCGGACGCGGAGGGAAAGGAGCAGGGGGCGGCTCGGCCGTCGCGGTGCAGCGGCGCGGGACCGAGGCCGGGGCAGGCGCTGGCCGGCGGTCTGGGGCGGCTCGGGTCGGAGGCGACGGCTTGAGGGAGGCGGCGGCGCTGGCTCGGGAGGGGACCGGCGGCGAGGAACGGGAGGAGGAGGGGACGCGGCGAGGTCGGGGGAAGGCCGGAGGGAAGGGGCCCGGCGGTGGCCGCAGGCGGCGAGGGAGGCTGCGCGCGGAGGCGGCGGGGGCGGAGCTCGCCGGCGGGGCCGGGGGGGGAAGCTTGAGGGGCGACGGGAGGCGGGCAAGAGAGGGTGGCCGGCGGCGGATGGAAGGGAGCCAGAGGAGGGAGGAGGGAACGCGGGGAGAGAGAGACGTGCGGGAGGAGGCCGAGCGGGTGGGGCCCGCGTGGGGACAGGGCTGCGTGGGGATCTGGGCAGGGGTGCTGGCGCGCGTGCGTGCGGTGTGTGTGTGGCCCTGTGTGTGTCGGTGGGGGTGTGGATGAGTGGGGGTTGGGTTTAGAGAGAGAGGGAGAGGGGATGGGCTAGGTGGCAGAGTTTGATTGGTTGGGGAAGGGGAGAGGGTGAGGTGGCAGGTTGCCATTGGGTGGGGTGAGGTGGCCAGCGGGTTGGGTAGTTTAATAGGTAGCTTTAGGATTTAGAAGGGGCCGATTAGGTGGGCCGTTTGTAAAAACCTGGGGGTGGTCGTTCGGGTCGAGACGGCCCGTTCGACTGCCCCGCTAAAATAATAAATATTTTTATTTATTTCAAACAAGGCTTTTGCAAACCGATATCGGCCAAAACAAAATATTCCGGCGACCCGGATTTTGGCGTTTGAATAAAGACGAGGCGTTTGGAAAACAAATCGGGCTTTGCAAAAATAGTTTTAGACAAACAATTCATGATGATGACGATGCAATGCACAAATTCAACGCGATTTTCTAGTAGTGGTTTTGCGGGATGCCACATCTGCGCTGCTACGGCGACTCCGACCTCGTCGCCGCACAAGTCGCCGACACCTGCGACGCTGTCTCCCCCACCATGGCAGCATACTGGTGGACCAGCTAGGAGGCCAATTCGTCGGCTACTCTGTAGAGTGGATCGACTGTTGGAAGAAAGAAGACGCCGATGCCCTCTCTCGCATCGGATCAGCTCGCCACACGCCACCCGCCGACGTCTTCCTCGACACCATCTCCAAGCCAACTGTCTCTCCCCCGAGGGAGATCGACATCGAAATACCGCTGCAACCAGAACAAGCCCTGGTCGCCATGATCGTGGAGCCATGCGACTGGACTGCGCCATACATCGCCTACCTAGAGGGAGGGACCCTAACCGCTGACGATACGGAAGCCTGCATGATAGTGCGCCGCTGCAAGTCATCATCAACGGCGATCTCCACAAGCGCACCGTGACCGGCGTGTTTCAACACGGCATACAACCCGCGGAAGGCCGCAATATCCTCCAAGACATTCACGCCGGCGACTACGGCCACCACGCTAGTGCCCGGTCTCTGGTCGCTAAGGCCATGCGACATGGCTTCTACTGGCTCACCACACGCGCTGACACGGTCAACATCGTCCAATGCTGCCTCGGGTGTCAGAAGTACGCCAATCAGACCCACGTACCAAGCTTGGTGCTCAAGACCATCCCCATCACCTGGTCATTCGCCGTGTGAGACATGGACATGGTGGGCCCCTTCAAGAAGGCCCCCTCCGGAAAGACCCACCTCCTAGTCGCAGTTGACAAATTCACAAAGTGGGTGGAGGCCAAGCTAGTCCGCAAGTGCGACGGGAAGACCGCCATCAAGTTCCTACGCGAGGTCATCTATCGCTACGGGTTCCCGCACAGCATCATCACGGACAATGGCACCAACTTCGCCAAGGGAGCCATGGTCGAATTCTGCGAGGAGCACAACATACAGCTCGACCTCGCCTCAGTTGCCCACCTGAAATCCAACAGCCATGCGGAACGCGCCAACCAGAGCTTCCTCCATGACCTGAAGCCATGACTACAAGTTCCCCTCGAGCGAACTCTAGGGTGCAGGGTCGAAGAACTCCCCTCTGTCATCTGGGGCATCCGCACCTCCATCAATAGGTCGACTGGGTTCACCCCCTTCTTCATGATGTACGGCGCTGAAGCCGTCATGACAACCGTCCTTGATCATGACTCGCCTCGGTTCGTCAACTATGCGGAGGCCGACAATGAGCTCACATGCCAAGATGGACACGACCAGCTCGACGAAGCACGTGACCTAGCTCGCTCCTGCACCGCCATCTACCAGCAAGGACTCCGCCGCTACCACAGCCGCCGAGTCCGAACTCGCACCTTCTAGGAAGGCGACCTGGTCCTATGGCTGATCCAGGACAAGAAGGGCATGCACAAGCTCTCTCCCCCATGGGAGGGACCATTCGCCACAGGGCGAGTCCTAGGCAACGACGCCTACTACCTCATCTATGTCCAAGGTGATGGACAACTCGACGTCAAGCGGCCATGGAATGTAAACCTCCTAAGGAAGTTCTACACCTAGAACTCCAACATGTACTCCCCCCGCTATGAAATAAAGAAGATAGATTCGCACAAATTGTGTCTACTCTCCATATCTTGTGCCATTCGCACTCGTAAAAACAGCATTATGCTAACCGCGGAAGTCAACCCTTGGTTACACGACCAGCACGGCTAACTAGTGCGATACAAGGGCACCGATAAATTTCGGGCCTTGTGTCATCCACGAAAATGCCAACCCGGAGCCCCATCGGAGTCACCTCGCTCGACTGGCTCACTAGGCCAAGACGACCACATTCGCTTCCCACAGTGACCCAGTCCTCCACATCCTTGGCGCAGCGACTCGAATGGTCAAGTACCATGCTCGGGGACTGACACCGGTCCAAACCCACGCGGCTAAAGAAAACACCAAGTATGAGAGCGCGTCCTGGACTCGCCACGCAACTGATTCTCCGAGTCAGGTGGAGCGACGCGCCAAATACAACACGCTTCATCCTCACCTACCTTGGGCACGTGACTAGAACATCTAAGTATCATGCTCAGGGACTCATCCAACCGACCCCGTTCGCGTCCGAGAAAACGGCTAAGTATAGAGCACCCCTTGGGGTCGCCATGCGACTAGCTTTCCAAGCCACGGCGAGTCGACCTAAACTAGCTAACAGTATAACAATAAGCATAAACACAAAGAAACGAGGTAAACCCCACAAAAGGGTGGACGCACTCGAGGACTCGCACAACCCAACAAATCACAGTCAAAACAAAACTGACAAAAGCATTCATGCATTCCTTCCAGCAACAAAATCTATTCGCTTACAAGGGCAGTCATAGTTTCTTTTACAACTAACGCCAATCGGCAAAGTGGTTTACTCCACAGGTTTCAATGACGACGCGTCACCGCGTCCGCGGACATGGATGAAGGGAACCCATGAGTTCGACGGATACGTCGTTAAGGTGCCCGCCATCACCGATTAGAATGGCTGCTCCACCTTGAAGTCGCAATTCGCCTGCTCAACATCGTTCGGGGCGACAAATCGTCTCCTGATACGGCAGGAAGTTGCCCATCGCCAACACGTGATCGGAGTAGACCACGGCCCGGTCGGTCATCTTTAGTACATCGGAGATCTCGACCGCGCCCGTCGCTGAAGGGTACCCGCTGGTGATGTCGTTAGGGTCGAAGTCATCGGGGAAGTGCGCGATCCCAAGGCTTAGTGCAGTCGTAGCTCCACAACAGAAAGCTGACCGCGACATGAACTCTACTACCGTTGGAGCTCTCTCCAGAGAACGCCAGACTTCGGTGAGTTTGCTGGAGATCACCTCCGTCGGTGAGATCTCCTGAAGCTACACGCGAATGCAAGTCGCCAAAAGAGCGGCAGAGTCCACCATCATGGTGCCACACTGCCGTGCATCGTACGACTGCGCCTCGGCGTCAAGAATCTTCCCTGTGAAGCACAAGCAGTTCACTATCAGAAGGATGCAAAAATGCAAAGGCGACCCGCATAATCGGGGACTCGCCAAGCAACCATATGAAAGACAAAGGAACTCACCAATCAAGGGACAGCAATGCCCAATGACGAAATGCTGAAGATTCGACAAGTCCGTCTGCAACCCTGCGACAAGAGCATCTGAGACCTTCCTCTCTTCCGCAGCAGCAGCGATAGCCGCCTTAGCCCTCTCTTCCGCTGAGGTCACCTGTGCCTTCGCCGCTTTGAGCTCCAGCTCCAGCTCGGCCACTCGCTTCTCCCTGTCGGTCAATGATGACTGTACAACCGTCAATTCGCTAGCAGGGAACAAACCATCACAAGCCTTGTCCACCATGGCTGCATGACCCTCTGCATCAACACAACTGTGAGTATGAAATCAGAAAAATACATTCATGGAGAAGGGCCTCTCAAGTTCTTACCAGTAGTTGCTCGAAGTTGTTCGTTCACCTCTCGCAAGGAGTGGAATTCCTTCTCCAGACGCTCCTTGGCGGCCAATCGCTCTGCCGACTCGCGCTAGAGGCCCTGTATAGACATGGCAAACGTCAGTGAAACATTACAAAATTTCCTATGTATCTAGCCGCTGAAATTCAGCGACTAGCCACTAGGGGACTATACAGCGAAAAAATAGTAATAATATACCCCCTGAAATTCAGTGACCAGATCCTCGGGGACTGGACATACCTGGATGGTTGCACCCAGCATACTATGCAGCTCTACCGCGTCCACCGACGGGAACACAAGAGGAGTGTGCCCGCGATGTTCCTCGACCTCCGAGCCCAAAACTTCGAGCACCTGGGCCGACTGCGTCGATGCACTCGCGATGGAGGCCCTCGCCATAAAGCGAGGGAAGGTCGCCACCGCCGCTCCCTCAACACTCGTCGATGGGCCCGTCGCCCCGACCAACGCCACATGTTTCACCTGCTGCGACCCCGCGTCCATTAAGGCCTTCACGTACGTATCCACTCCAGTCAGAGCCTCACTAGAGGCGTCGACTGGCTCGTCTGAGATCATGACGACCTCGTTGCCCTTTGCCTTCTTCGCGCCCTCAGCAGGCTCCTCGACCTCGTTGCCTTTCCTCTTCTTCGAGGGATTGGCCTCTACCCCTACGGTATCCACTAGAACCATAGCCACCAAGGGGTGACTGATTTTCTTCACACCAGTCCTGCAAAATGACATCATCAGCAAGATCACTAGACAAGTACAAGCCAGCTGCTCAAAGGAATACACCAAAAACACTTACTTGGCGACTGGGATGAAACGTAGGCCCGTGCGGATATTCGCTGGCTTCTCCAACTCTGGCCCCAGCTTCCGGCTGAGGCCCGTCTCGAAAAGGCTTGGAGCCCATGACACGGAGGCCTTCTTCGAGGATGAAGCTACGGCAGGAAGCTCCTTGGTGGCGATGCCCCCGCGGGTGGGGTGGTCCCGAGCCCGGCGACTGCAGAGAAGGGTGGTGGGAGCGATGCCAGTGGAACCTCATCTTCCACCACAGTCGTGCCAGCTACTGCAGTCACCTGCACTGGCACGCTGTCCCGGGCCTCGTCAGCCGTGCTGGTCGGTTCAGAGCTGGTCGCAGACCGAGGACTCCGTGTCATGGGCTCCTTCTTCTGTGGCGACTTCTTCTTCGGTGGCATGGCCATGCACCATGAAGTGTGTTCGAGGGCCTCGTCGTCGCCCTCGTCATGAGCCTCGAGGCTCTTGCTGGCTTCGAGCTTGCGCTGTAGTCCGTGGGTCTTCCGAACCATGGGTGCGGGGACCTCTACGGCTTCGTCGTCATCATCATCATCATTGCCTCCGACATTCCCCTTATCGGAGGAGGACTCGCTCTCGTCCTCAACAGAATCGCTTGAGTTTTCATCATCAGCTTGTGGAAGAGAACCTTCCACCACTTGGAATAGCTACACAAGTGGAACATGATCAGTAAAGCCGCAACTGCAATTCTGCGACTGTGAAATGAACAAGGAAGAGTAAACTCACCAGTGGTGCCTTGTGCTTCATGGTGTACGGGGGAATCCCAGCCTTCGAGTCAAGGTATTCCGCGTCGGTGATCTTCTTTAGCGCGAGGGCGTAGTCGTCGGCGCTCCACTCGGCGGTGCAGGACTTGGTCACGTCGTCCTTTCTCGTGTACTCGTACATCCAATGGGCGAGGCTGGCCAAAGGCACCAGCCGCCGCCCGAGCCAACAGTTGTACAAGTTGATGGTTTGAAGGCCCTTCTTCTTCAGTTGACGGATCATCGTCAACATCTCGTCGACCACCATCCGCTAGTCGAGCGGGAGTTTGGCGACTTGAAGCCAACGTGGCTCGAACCGGTCGGTGGAGTACATCAGGAGTGCCACCTCGCCATCTCGTGTTGATTCTCTGACATATAACCAATGCTTCTTCCACTCGTTCGCCGCCTTCTTGGGTAGCATGAGGTTGAGGAAGGAGGCCTTTGATTTCAGTTGGAAGGTGAGGCCGCCCGTAGCTAGCATCGAGCCGCCTGCCCCTTCGTGGCCGACCCACCCGTGGAATAGTTCTTGCCACAGGGGGAAGTACGGGCAGAAGCCCGGATAGCACTTGCAAAAAGCCACGAAAATGGCCAGTTGCCTGATGTTGTGCGGCCCCGGATCTGATGGCTGGATGCCATAGTATGCGCAGAAGCAACGGAACAAGATTGAGGTGGGGAAGCCGAGCCCCCTCTCCAAGTGGCTGGTGAAGCAGATGAATTCCCCAGCGCACGGATCTGGTACTACCTCTCCGGCCGCAGGGATTTGCCATCTCCCGATGCGGAGAATTCCCGCGTCCTCGAAGGATTTCAACAGCATCTTGGTGCACTTGGATCTTCCCCACATATCTGTTGGAGGTGCCATCGATCGGACGATCTGGGATCGCGGGGTCGCTCTGGATCGCTCTAGGTCGCTACGGAGGAATGGAAGATTGGGAAACGTACAAGGTTGGAAGAAATGTGGTGAATGATCGCCCTTCACCCGTCACTTTCCTTATATAGCGGTTGGTACGCGCCATTTTCAGGGAGCCGTTACCATGCGATGATTACGCCGATATTACCGTTGGATTACCCAATGGATAGTTTGACCAAGATTGAGGGTCCACCTTCGCCTATTCGACTCTCCAGCCGTAGAGATTCGACTACTCGCCAACCCGTTCTCCATAGCTGCGATTCGACTTCTTGCCAACCTATTCGCCAGATTGGCGATTCGACTGGTCGCCATTTTTGCGACTGAGGAAATATGCTAAAGGTTCTCTCTTTCATTGAAGGAGTCCACCGCCGATTCTACTGGGTGTCCAAATTGGACCTGAACACTCCGACTGCCAAAGAACACCTGCGACGAATCAACGACGGCCTCGGGGACTACTAATGGGGATATGCCGAGTGGGGGTATACCCAGCAGGACATTTCCTACTGGCCCATAATTCTAGTGATTGGGCCTGCAGGACAATGACTGGATCACGACCCAACAAGGATCCAGGCGACTGGAAGCTGAAGGCCCAGAAGCGTAGCTAGGCCTAGTCGGATTAGGTCAAGCACCCATCGAGTCCTTATCCAACTCGGTTGTAGATCTATAAACCCTAGAGAGGTGACTCTATATAAACCTCCCTACGGTACGCATAGGACTTACATTCCATCATACACCCCCTGCGAATCACCGCCTATTGGCCGAGCTCGACCATGTACTCTCTCATCAATACAATCTAGCAGTAGTAGGTCTTTACCCTCCGGGGTGCGAACCTGGGTAAAACCCTGTGTCTCCGCCCTCATCTCATACCGCAGATGGCTGGCCGCCCTTGCCCCTCGTTCTACTACTCGCTGTCGATTGCAGCATATGTCGTTGCCATTCCCACAACAGAGGAGGATTTGGTGATCCGACATAAGAAGAAAAATTCACAAAATTATCCCCGCCATGAGAAGGACCATTCATCATAAGAAAGGCGCTACTCAATGGTGAGTTGGAAGATAGTCCAAATGAGGATCATAAGCATAAGCGACAGGACCCATATGATGACTACCCAAAGCTTGATCGGCCATGGAACATAGCACAGCTATGTCCTTTTTACACTAAGCATAGTTTACTATCTACTGTTTATTTCTTATATGATCAATGAAATAAAGCTTTGGGTTCACTCATATGCCCGAGTCTTTTAACTCCTTTAGTGTTCATTTTTTGATCATATAAAACCTTTATGCACAAGCTTTGCATTTGTACTTGTGAAAATTCTACCTACGGGCATTAGCTTAAGTTTTCTAGTCTACACGTTCTTTGTTGTTTTTATGTAGATTCTAGAGTAGTGACTTTCGGCACTCAAAGTCGGTGATTTTATGCTTAGGTTTTTGATGGTGCCATTGGGAATCATGACCTAAGCGCATGGTTCTGACTAAGGGTCTTCCGACTCATGAAAGGTCAAGCATAAAAACCAAAGTAATGGATAAGCCAACACTTAAGTTCTTGAGTAGCTGGAAGCTTATAGCTCTGTTTTCCGCCTTAAGTGAACCACATTGTTTTTCGCATAAATACATTGCCAGAAGAAAAAAAATTACAAAATTTTTTCATTCTTCTAGTGTAGGTGACTTTGAAGTGTATCGTCGATGATAGGAGAACCATCTCGATCTTCAACAAAGTCGGTGGTCTTCAAGGACTCGAATCCAGCCTGGTCAGCATCAATAACCACGAGAGGCATCAAGACATCCACCTTGACCAATTGGGAAACCCTGGTGTCATAGTCATTGAGAGAAGACCAGATTGCATCGTTGTCGATCTTTTCTCCATCTTTCTTCACGCCGGGGAGACCAAAGATCACCATGTTGATGTCGGCATCGTCGTAGTGGGCCTTGGCCATGGCTAGGGCCATCCTAGCACCAGCCAGGTGATCTCTACGCACTTCTATTCTTGTAGACAGTTGTTGGGCCTCCAAGTGCAAAGGTTTGTAGAACAGCAGCAAGTTTCCCTTAAGTGGATTACCCAAGGTTTATCGAACTCAGGGAGGAAGTAGTCAAAGGTATTCCCTCTCAAGAAATCCTGCAATCAAGATACAATAAGTCTCTTGTGTCCCCAACACACCCAATACACTTGTCAGGTGTATAGGTGCACTAGTTCGGCGAAGAGATAGTAAAATGCAAGTGGTAACAGTGCCATAAAATATCTTCTGACTTGTTGTTGACGTGGGGTAATGGTGCCAGAAAAGAGCTGATGGCGTGGTAAAGACTAAAGCAAGCAAACATATGGAAGCAAGCAAACATGCAATAGATCTAGTTGTGAATGGTGTTTCAATGTTTAGAAACAAGGTCTAGGGATCATACTTTCACCAGTGAACACTCTCTCATATAAATATCCTCTCTTCATGATGCTACTCTTAACTACTCTCCGGTTGGACACTCTAATCCATGGTAGGGCCTTCCCCAATCTAGATAACCCCACATTGTCACCTTGAGCGCTAGATGGTTCCAACAAACACCACAATTTCATAAAGACATCCAACTCCAAATATAACTCATAACAAATATTCAACCTAGGCAAAGTTCAACACACGGTATGCACGCTGTCACTTTCACACACGTGGGGAAAAGCATAGATCTATTAAAGCACAAAGAGTATTTATGTAGACCCAAACATAAGTGCCACCATGGCGTGCACGCTGTCAGTTTCACACACATGGGGAGAGCAGAGATCTATTGAATCACTTGAGTAGCAAGGTAGATCTACTTGATTACAAAGCTCATGACCACAATATGACCATGCATAGAGAGAGAGATGAACACATAGCTACCGGTAGAGCCCTTAGCCCTGAGGAAGAACTACTCCCTCCCCATCATGGGAATCAGCAACTGTGATGAAGTTGGCGATGGAGATCGATGGAGATGGCTCTGGGGGCACTTCCCTGTCCCGGCAGGGTACCGGAATAGAGACTTTCTGTCCCCTGAATCTCCCCTTCTGTGGTGGCGGCGCTACACAGGTTTTCGTGGCTTTCTGATGGATTGTTTAGGGTTTTCCCATCGGAGGCTTCTTATAGGCGAAGGAATCAAGGTCGGTGGGGGTCCAGGGGGCCCACACCCCCCTTGGGCGCCTCGAGGGCTTGCCCGTGCCTAGGGAGGGGGGGGGGGGTTGGCCACCCTGTGGCCCCCCTCCGGCTCTGCTTTGTGGTTCCTTGTTGCTCCGGGAAAATAATAACTTTGGTTTTTGTCCCGTCCAATTACGATAATATTGTTTTTCTGCCTTTCTGGAACCAAAAACAGAAGAAAACAGACAAATGGAACTACGGCAACTTGTTAATAGGTTAGTTCCAGAAAAGATATAAAAACACCTCAAACTATAGACAAAGCAAAGCAAAGTAGATACAAAACAAGCATGGAGCATCAAAAATTATAGATACGTTTCTGACGTATCAAGCATCCCCAAGCTTAACTCCTGCTCGTCCTCGAGTAGGTAAGTGATAAAAAGAATAATTTTTTAGGTGACCTGCACCATCAAAACCAAGATCAAACCATTTTCAAACATTGAAAGATGGGATCAAATAACTCTAAACATGTGCATGAAAAATGGAGTTCTAACAATATGACATAGTAACTATGCATGCAACATGAAAGGATACAAACAAAGATCATGAATAACATGCATTGAAAAACGTTTGTTTGTTTCACATATAGAAAACATAGCATAGTGGCAATCAGTTTGTCCCTCATAGATTAGCAATATAGATGCATAGGACACCTTCAAAATTCACAAGGGTGACTAGAAACAAATAGCACAAGAACAAGTAATATCACAATATGCATTAATCAATAAGCTTTGGGACATTGCACACAGAATGACAACTATGCTCTCTGAATGGGGCCTAAAAGGTAGAAGGTGGAGACTCAATAATGGTGGAAGAAAGGCCTTTTTGTAAAGGAAGCAGGGATTACAAGTTTCAAAAAGAGCTTCCAAAAATTATGGTACTTGTTAGCTTTCAGCCCTCATTGCCCCTATCATAAGCATCTTGAAGTGGTTAAGGTTAAAGTGCCAAAGCTGGAGTATATGCTTGACCAAGTATAAGTTGGCAATCTCAAGTCCCTTGAATATGAGGGCCACACCTCATGCATACTCAACTTTGGGTCCAGGTAAGTTCTTGTCATTATAAGTATTTGCATATCATTGAGAACCGCCAACGGGGTACCCCTTGCACATGGTACAGGAGCTTTCCCATAACCAAAATGACAAGGCAAGCAGATAATGAGCATCTCAGCAATCTTTTTATTTACCATATGCATAGATTTTTATTGAGGATGCTTCATAGATAGCTCATTATGGTGATGCTGCAAGTTTCCACCATGATTAGGCATGGCTTAGGCTAGCGGCCCAAGTGTTTCTCTAACACAGAATACAAAATCCATGGACTTACAATTCCCTTTTTATTTTACACACCGGTGACATCCATAGACAAAAGAGCATGATATCAACTGAGTAAGTGCAATGTTGAAAACGTTCCCCATGACAGCACGGTTCTGCTAATTCCAACTTATAAGTGCAAGCATATACAACATATATGACACAATGGTTCAAGTTTATTAGGGGCAAATAATATAAAGTGTGCCATCAAGTTTGTGAGGGCTTTAATCACTAAGTTTTCACATAACAAAATAGTTTTTAATTGGAAGATAGCTGAAAACAATAATATACTTGGAATGTTGTAACACACCATGCATAGGAGTTTATAGTGGACACTTTGGAATAACTTGGTTTCTTGGGAGTTGGAAGCATGAGTAGATCTTACTCATACAAGTGGAGGCTAGCAAAAGACTGGGAGCAACCAACTAAGAGAGCATAATGGCCATAATCATGTAGAGCAATAAAGAATTACTAATCAAGGCATAGAGTGGTACTACAAGTCAAGGACTAAATGATCATAGAGGCTAATGGTTACTTGTGAGAGTCATAACATGGTGTGAGAATGTGCCAAGTCAACCCAAACAAAGCATCAAAGGAGAATACCACAACACTATGCTTTTTGCATGCTAAAACAATGCATAATTTCTTCAAGGCACACTAAGCAATCCTAATTGTTTGGAACAAGTCATGCTACAGCAATAATCACTAAGCCTAAGGTCAAAACAACACCTATCATGACATGCTAAAGTATAAGTCACAGTCAAAGCTAGCTCCCTTTTGTACCACTTAAGCATGAAGCTTTGTTCTCTTTTCCAACACCAAACAACTTATTTGAAACAACTCACAAAGATAATAATAATAAATCAAGATCAGTGAGATTGTTTCACAAATCCACAAAGAAGAACTAAAAATTTCTAAGGTGAAAGCATAGGAAAACTAAGGCCGAATGCAGTGCTAGCAAAAGTTAACACTCACAAAACAATAAGAGTGAAAACTAGAGTGTTCTAGGCAATGGAAACAGAGTGTGTCTCTCTCCAAAAAAAGTGTGGTGTAACCAACCAACTTACTCAAGAAAACTAAGCAAACGAAAACCAAAAACGAAAACTAAGAGGCTCCAAGAACAACATAACAATGCATGAAACAATAAAAACGAAGTGTCTAGAAAGACCTAGGCTTTTTATTGATGAAGAAGGGGATGCCTTGCGCATCCCCAAGCTTTGAAGCTTGTACCTCTTGAATATTTCTTGGGGTGACATGGGGTGGAATTCCCAAGCTTGAGATGTTGTCCATTCTTCATCTCATTACATCATTTTTTCTCTACACCTGAAATTTTTCCTTCATACAAAACTTCACACAATCTTCATTAGCAACATTAGTGTATTCAAAAGATAATAGACCTTCAGGTAAAGCTTTGGAACAGCAAGACTTTTGACTAAAAACACAAGCTACTATAGCAACTCCTTCAAAAATCTCAATTTCCCAAAAAGAACCCAAAAAGGAATCAATAAGAAGCAAATGCAAATAATGGTAAAAATCTGTCAAAACAGACCAGCAGGTAGAAACCGATTTTTTCGAAGACATTCTGTTGCTCAAATCAAAAAGTGTTTAACTGATGAAAGTTAGCTAACATACTGGGGGGTGTATACGTAAAATTTCAGCTCAATCCGAGTTACAGAGACTCCTCATGAATATTTTTGGTGGAGGACAGAAATCTGTTTCGGGACAGTAGCTCCCCAAATCTTACTTCCCTCTCATTAGAGGTCATTCTTGGCACAAAAAACAAACAAAAAGGATAAGGAGGGGTCATTACAGAAGTAATAACTTCCAAGACTCAAGAAAACTCTTGGTTTATCTCCCAGCAAGTATTTTTTCTTTAACGCCTTTAAGTTAGGAATGATAATTTGAGAAGATGCTCACATAAGAAATATGAATTGATTTAAAAGAGAGCATCAAGAAGCAGATTCAAAACACATTTAAGTCTACCCCACTTCCTATGCATAGGAATCTTGTAAAGAAACAAGTTTTGAAAGCAAAAAGCAACAAGCATAGGAAAGCAAAACAAATGCAACTTCAAAATTTTCAACATAAAGAGGGGAAACTTAATATTATTGAGATGCATAAAACCATGTTTCCCTCTCTCATAATAACTTTCAGTAGCATCATGAATAAAATGAACAATATACATATATCACATAAAACATTCTTATCATGATCCACATGCATAAAATGATTATTACTCTCCACATAAGAATAGCCATTCTTATTAATTGTAATGGGAGAAAATTCAACAAAATAGCTATCATTGTTATTCTCATCACCATAATCATCAAATATAGGAGGCATATTGTAATCACAATAAATTTTCTCCTCAATAGTACGTGGACTAAAAATATCATAGTCATCATTGTAATCATCATATATTGGAGGTATAGTATCATCATAAACAATAGAATAGTTATCTTCACAAGTGTGTTCATTTGTAAGCATATCATCATTGGAAGGAACATGGATAGCACTAATAGCACAAGAACTATTAATATCATCATTTTCAGAATTGGTACCAAAGAGATTTTCAATATCAAAAGTGGTGTGCTTTTCCCAATCATGATCACTACTATATGTAACAGGCATAGGAACATCATCTAGTTTAGACTCATCATCAAAAACTATGATAGGAGCAACATGCTTAGGTGAAGATACTGTTTCCTCTCTCCTTTTACTCCTCTTATTCTTCTCCTTATCCTCTTTAGGAGGGAGGGGCTTGAAAGGAAGCTTCTCCAAATACCCTGGTTATTGTTAGAGACAATAGAAGAAACTCTGGAGGATTCCTCCTTTTCATTAATAAGATCAAAACACATATCAGTCCTGTCATAATTTGGAAAAATATCATATTTTATAAGATCTTGTATGTAAATATTTGCATGGCAGTTTTCAACACAATAAAGATGACAACCATGCAGGACACTATTCATACCAAAAGTACTCATGTCTATCAAAGAAGTTTTTCTTGATAACTCTTCACACCCCAAAAATAATGTAAGTTCATCATGTTGATTATCAGTATCACGGTATCACAATACAAACTTGCAGGATTATTATGGCCCGAGCATTGAAAATTGAAATGACCAACTTCAAAGCAAAGTTCACAAATAAAAGGTTAGAGGGCACAAACTTTTTTACCAAGATCATCTAGAGCCTTATACCACTTTCTAGTTTTTTCATTCCAGTGGGTGATACAATATTCTTCTTCTTTTTGATTATTCTCACAGGGTCTATGCATACCACAAAAATTAACATGCTTATAATAAATAGCACTTTCAAAAGTTTGAGCATTTTATTGCAATCATTAATAACATTTTCATTTTCCATGCAAGTGTCTTTAAAAGGTTCATGATACATGTCCTATTTTTCTCTAGGAGCATTAATATGGGAAGCAAAGGCTCTATAATATCTATCAAGAATTTGAGGATCAAGACCATATTTAGCACTAAGCTCTTGAAAATCAGTAGTTTCAGCGAAAGACTCAATGCAATCATACTCATAGTTTATACCAGTTTCTTTACCTTTGTCGTTATCCCAATCTTCAGTATTGCTTTGAATTGTTTCAAGAAGGTCCCACTTAGCTTTGACCTCCTTACTTGTGAAGGATCCCTCTAAACAGGTATCCAGATAGTCCTTGTAATGTCCTGAAAGCCTTGCATAAAAATTATTGATAACAACATTAGTGGGGAGCTCATGAATGGGACATTTGAGCATTAGTAACTTCAATCTCCCCCAAGCTTGGGAAATACTTTCTCCCTCATGAGGATGAAAATTATAAATATAATTCCTATCTTTATGAATTTCATGAGGAGGATAAAATTTAGAATAAAAGAGAGATTCAAGTTCCTTCCACTCCAAATGATGAGGATCATCTAGTAGGTCATACCACTCCCTTTCTTTGCCCCTATGTGAGAAAGGGAATAGCTTCCTCTTAGCTTGGTTCATTGAAATACCTGCACACTTGAACAACTCGCATAATTCATGTATAAAGACTAAATGATCACTAGGATGGACAGTTCCATCTCCAAAATAGCAGTTGTTCATAACACGTTCAACAATTTCAATATGTATTTTAAAAGGGACACTTTCAGTATGTGGATCACAAGTATCATTAGAATTACCACATATGGGAGATAAAGTATCATAAGAGCAAATTTTCTTCCCTGAAGCTGGGGAACTAAAAAGATTGTTTTCATAAAAACTAGCTTCCCCGAGCTTAGACGTTTCCATACCATTAGTAACAATGGTGTTCAAAAAAATCATACTAATAACTTTTCTATTAGCATGCAAAGAAGGTTCCATAGGTTTTTTAATTTTCTTTTCAAACCACTCAAGTTCTAACTTAGGAAAAATACTAAAAAGCCATCTAATTTTTTTGTAGTTTTCCATTAAGCCTAACTAGTGAAAACAAGAAACAAAAAGACAAAATTGCAGAATTTAAAGGAAATAACTTCGAGCACTCACACAGGAGGATGTGAGTGCCTTTAACCTTACCTCCCCGACAACGGCGCCAGAAAAGCTCTTGATGTCTATGCACATCTATTCTTGTAGATAGTTGTTGGTTCTCCAGGTGCAAAGGTTTATAGAACAGCAGCAAGTTTCCCTTAAGTGGATTACCCAAGGTTTATCGAACTCAGGGAGGAAGTGGTCAAAGGTATTCCCTCTCAAGCAATCCTGCAATCAAGATACAAAGAAGTCTCTTGTGTCCCTAACACACCCAATACACTTGTCAGGTGTATAGGTGCACTAGTTAGCCGAAGAGATAGTAAAATGCAAGTGGTAAACGGGCCAGAAAATAGCTTCTGACTTGTTGTTGACGTGGGGTAACGGTGCCAGAAAATAGCTTATGGCATGGTAAAGACTAAAGCAAGCAAACATGCAACAGATCTAGTTGTGAACGGTGTTTCGATGTTTAGAAACAAGGCCTAGGGATCATACTTTCACTAGTGAACACTCTCTCATATAAATATCCTCTCTTCATGATACTACTCTCAACTACTCTCCGGTTGGACACTCTAATCCATGATAGGGCCTTCCCCAATCTAGATAACCCCACACGGTCACCTTGAGCGCTAGATGGTTCCAACAAACACCACAATTTCATAAAGACATCCAACTCCAAATATAACTCATAACAAATATTCAATCTAGCCAAAGTTGCACACACGGTATGCACGTTGTCACTTTCACACATGTGGGGAATAGCATAGATCTATTAAAGCACAAAGAGTATTTATGTAGACTCAAGCCTAAGTGCCACCATGGTGTGCACGCTGTCACTTTCACACACATGGGGAGAGCAGAGATCTTTTGAAGCACTTGAGTAGCAAGGTATATCTACTTGATTACAAAGCGCATGACCACAATATGACCATGCATAGAGAGAGAGATGAACACATACTACCGGTAGATCCCTTAGCCCTGATGAAGAACTACTCCCTCCTCATCATGGGAATCAACAACGATGATGAAGATGGCGATGGAGATCGATGGATGTAACATCCCAAAAATATAACACAAGGATCATCAAACTCTAATCACTAAAATTAGGGTTAACAAAAACTTTGATTAATTTAAAATCATATGAATGCATGTGTGAATGAGATGATTTGATAAATGCATGAATGAACTTATGTGATTAACCTAAATAGCAAGACAACTTAGCCACCCTTCAACAGATAGCCTAGATGGCCAACAACAATCAAGGCCATGGAAATCATGACAACCATGGAGCTAAGCTCAAGAATTTCCAGAACACCAATCCACCAATTTTAACTAAGTCAGAAGAACCCCTAGATGCAGATGATTGGCTGCAAAACAATGGAGAACAAACTGGAAGTCGCGAGAGTGGAAGCTAACGAGAAAATTCTGTTCGCCACCCACTATCTAGCCGGAGATGCAAGAGCATGGTGGAACAGCGTTCGTGCAATGACCGGAGGTCAGATGATGACTTGGGAGGAATTCAAGGTCAAGTTCAGCAGAATCCATGTGCCACCGGGTTTGATCAAGAGGATGAGAGATGAATTCAGAGAACTGATGCAAGGAAGGATGACAATAGTCGAATACCATGAAAAAATCTTGTCATTATCTAGGTATGCCCCGAATGAGATCGACACTGAAGCCAAGAAGAAAGAGAGATTCCTGAATGGTCTGCACGATGAGATGCAGATGGTGTTAGTCAATATCCCCTTTGCTGATATTGAAGACCTAGTCGACTCTGCCATTCAGATGGAAGGAGAGATCAACCAAGCCAATGAGAACTGCAAGCGACGCATGATGCATCAACCAGGAACCCACCAGACACCAAAGTATCGCCCCAACCCATCTCCAGGATTTTCCCCGAGAACCAACAGACCCCCGATGAACCGTCTGACCTATCCCAACCATGGAAACCCAAGGCGCGGAGGAAACCACAACAACCCCGGCAACTCTAGCAATTTCAACCGTGCACCACCCAAGTTCAACAACAACAATGCCGCCACCAACACCAACACTGCCCCAAGGACTGGAAGCAATGTTGTGCCTGTTGTAGCAAAGGACAAGTGGCAAGTGACTTGTTATGAATGTGGAACCAAGGGTCACTATTCCAATGAGTGCCCCAAGAAGATTGCCGCAACCCCCAATGCAAATCCCCCAGCTCAACAACAGCGTCGTGTTCAACCCGGAAGAAGATTTTGTTGGGGTTCGTAGCATGGAAAACAAAAATTTCTACCGCATGCACACAAACAAGCCAATATCTATCTACTAGATTGAAGCAACGAGTCGATAGAGGAACTCACCCTCGAAGATTCCAAAGCGGTTAACGAGAGCATATTCTCGTGGGTGATGTAGTCGTACTCTTGCCGATCTCAAGATCGCGTAGACGATCCTTCTGGCGCTGCGTTCCGGCAGCGCTTCCGCAGTCGGTCACACGTTCAGTACTCGATGCAGACCTTCCTCTCCCTTGTTCCAGCAGGCAGCGGAGGTTGTAGCACTCTCCCCGCGATTCCGGCAGCACGACGGCGTGGTGTCGGAAGTAGAGGGGAGATCTTGTAGGGCTTCACCTTAAGCCGGAGCGAGTATGGTGGACTATGAGAGAGGCCTTGGTGATCTAGGGTTTAGAGGGCACCAAGGGGAGGGCTTGGACGGTGGTTAGGGTTTGGGGAAACCCTAACTCATCGCGTTAGAGGAGTCCCTAGGCGGCGGCTTGGAGGTGGCCGGCGACTTGGAGGCTAGGGTTTTGGGTGTGAGGTAGAGGGGCAGCCCTACCCCTCCTTATATAGATGGGATGGTGCGGATTGGGAGGAGGGAGTCCTCCCCCAAGTCGGCCTCCTTGGCCGGTGGGTGGAGGGAGGAGACTTCCTCCCCAAGTAGGTTTCCTACTCTCCCTCCACCAAGCAAACTTGCTGTTTGACTTTTTCAAATTGGCGTTTGACTTTCAAACTAGGATTTGATTTCTCCCTTTATTTTGCCCAGCCAAGTGACTTAGTACATAATGCAACCATTCCATATTTTCATGACACATTCATGTACCCTTCCCCTCCGAGAGTGCCGGACCTTCCGGACCCTTCTAGAACATTCCTGGTGAAAACACCGGAATCATTCCTCAACTCCAAAACAGGACTTTCCTTATATGAATCTTATTCTCCGGACCATTCTGGATCTCCTCGTGATATCCCGGATCCCATCCGAGACTCTGAACAACATTCGTTCTCTTTCTCATCATTCCATAACTACTCAACTACATCGAATCCTTAAGTGTGTCTCCCTACGGTTCCTGAATTATGTGAACATGATCAAGACACTTCTCTAATCAATAACCAATAGAGGAATCTGGAAATTCATATGGCTCCTACATATTTCTACGATTACTTTGCGATCGAATTAACCACTTACATACGATACCAATTTCCCTTTGTCTCACGATAATTTACTTATCCGAAGTTTTGATCGTCGGTATCTCTGCATACCTAGTTCAACCTCGTTACTGATAAGTATACTTTTCTCGTTCACGTGATATGTGATCCCTTGTGAGCCAGTCACATGCTTGCAAGCTAATTGGATGACATTCCACCGAGAGGGCCTAGAGTATATCTATCCGTCATATGGATGGACAAATCCCACTCTTGATCCATGTGTCTCAACCCATACTTTCCGAACACTCAATTAGCCACCCAGTTACGATGTGGTGTTTGACGTCATCAAAGCATCCTTCCGGTGATGGTGATTAGCATGATCTCATGGTCGAAGGAATTAGGTTACTATCTCAGAAAGCTTATAGCAATTGAACTATTAAAATGACTTGATCTTTATGATATGCTTATCTATAGGAGTATGTCCATCATACCATTCTCCTAATGATATGACCTTGTTATTAACAACATCTCAAATGTTCATGATCAACAAACCATGATCATCTATTAATCAACAAGCTAATATTATAAATGCTTTACGAGGGACTCTAATTTAGTTTACAAATCACACAAGTATTAATGTTTCTGGTTAATACTGTTATAGCATGAATGTAAACATTTATCATAAACACAAAGATATAATAATAACTACATTTATTATTGCCTCTAGGGCATATCTCCAACAGTCTCCCACTTGCACTAGAGTCAACTAATCTAGATTACATGGTAATATACCGAACACCCATGGCAGTTTGGTGTTGGTCATGTTTTGCCCTCGAGAGAGGTTTAGTCAACGGATCCGCCACATTCAGATCTGTGTGTACTTTGCAAATCTTTATGTCACCATCTTGGACATGTTCTCGAATAGCGTGAAAACGTAGCTTGATGTGCTTCAGCTTCTTGTGTGACCTTGGTTCTTGCGCATTGGCTATGGTGCCCATGTTATCATAGTAGATAGACATTGGGTCTAGCGCACTTGGAACCACAACGAGCTCTGTAATGAACTCCTTCATCCATATCGCTTCTTGTGAAGCCTCTGAGCAGCTATGTATTCCGATTCAGTTGAATATCTCGCCACAATGCTTTGCTTTGCAATCCTCCAGCTAACTGTTGCACCATTCAAAGTAAATACGTATCCAGATTGAGATTTAGAATCATCCGGATCGGTGTTCCAACTAGCATCGGTGTAACCATTCACAACGAGCTGTTCATCACCTCCATAAGAAAGAACCATATCCTTAGTTCTTCTCAAGTACTTAAGGATGTTTTTGACCGTTGTCCAATGATCCACTCCTGGATCACTTTGATATCTACTAGTCAACCTAACAGCATATGCAATGTCGGGTCTAGTACATAGCATGGAATACATTAGAGATCCTATGGCTGAGGCATAGGGAGTTTTACTCATCCTTTCTCTATCTTCTGACATGGCTGGACTTTGAGTTTTACTCAAGGTCGTATTGGGAAACATGGGCAAGAACCCTTTCTTGCTATCTTCCATTCCAAACCTCTTTAGAACTTTTTCCAAATATGTACTTTGTGACAATGATATTAGGCGTCTCGATCTATCTCTATAAATCTTTATGCCTAATATGTAAGCTACTTCGCCAAGTTCTTTCATTGAAAAACTATTATTAAAATATTCTTTGACACTATTAAGAAGGTCTACATCATTCCCAATCAACAATATGGCATCTACATATAGTATTAAGAATGCTATAGAGCTCCCACTCACTTTCTTGTAAATACAAGCTTCTCCATAAGTTTGTATAAAACCAAAACTTTTGATTACTTTATCAAAATGTTGATTCCAACTTCGGGATGCTTTCTTCAATCCATATATGGACCGTTGAAGTTTGCATACCTTGTTAGCATCTTTAGGATCGACAAAAACTTTGGGTTGCATCATATACAACTCTTCATCAATGTCTCCATTGTGGAACGCCGTTTTGACATCCATCTGCCATATCTCATAATCGTAATATGCTGTGATTGCTAACATAATCCTCACAGACTTTAGCTTCGCTACTGGTGAGAAAGTCTCATCGTAGTCAACTCCTTGAATTTGTCGAAACCCTTTTGCGACAAGTCAAGCTTTATAGACAGTAACATTACCATCAACATCTGTTTTCTTCTTGAAAATCCATTTGTTCTCGACAGCCTTCCGGCCATCTGGTAAGTCCACCAAAGTCCACACTTGGTTTTCGTACATGGATCCAATCTCGGATTTCATGGCATCTTGCCATTTATTGGAATCAGGGCTCATCATCGCTTCCTCATATGTCGCAGGGTCATCGGTGTTTTCTACCAACATGACACTCATAATGGGATCATACCAATCAGGAGTGGTACGAGTTCTCGTTGACCTGCGAGGTTCTGTAGCAACTTCAACCGAAGTTTCATGATCATCATCACTAGCTTCCTCTCTTATTGGTGTAGGCGCCATAGGAACCACTTTCGGTGCTGCTCTACTCGCAAGTTCGAGAGAAGGTTCGACAACCTCGTCGAGCTCTACTTTCCTTCCAGTCACTTCTTTCGAGAGAAATTCTTTCTCTAGAAAGGATCCATTCTTAGCAACGAAGATTTTGCCCTCGGATCTATGATAGAAGGTATACCCAATAGTTTCCTTCGAGTATCCTATGAAGACGCATTTTTCTGCTTTGGGTTCAAGCTTGTCCGGCCGTAAATTCTTTACATAAGCTTCACAACCCCAAACTTTAAGAAACGACAATTTAGGTTTCTTCCCAAACCATAATTCATACGGTGTCATTTCAACGGATTTAGATGGTGCCGTATTTAAAGTGAATGCGGATGTTTCTAATGCATAACCCCAAAACGATAGCGGTAAATCTGTAAGTGACATCATAGAACGAACCATATCTAAGAGAGTTCGATTACGACGTTCGGACACACCATTACGCTGTGGTGTTCCCGGCGGTGTCAATTGTGAAAGTATTCCGCATTTCTTCAAATGCTCGCCGACCTCGTAACTTAGATATTCACCTCCACAATCAGATCGTAGAAATTTAATCTTCATGTTACGTCGATTCTCTACCTCACTTTGAAATTCCTTAAACTTCTCGATAGTTTAGGACTTATGTTTCATGAAATAGATATACCCATATCTACTCAAGTCATCCGTGAAGGTAAGAACATATCGATAACCACTACGCGATGCTACACTCATTGGGCCACACACATCGGTATGTATGATTTCCAATAAGTCCGTAGCTCGCTCCATCATACCAGAAAATGGAGTCTTAGTCATTTTACCCATCAGACATGCTTCGCATCATTCAAGTGATTCAAGAAGTCCATCGAAATGGATTTTCTTCATACGCTTCACTCCAATGTGACCAAGACGACAGTGCCACATATAGGTCGAGTTATCGCTCAATTTCAAACTTTTAGATTCAATGTTATTAATATGTGTATTTCCACTATCGAGATTCAATAAGAATAGACCATCTATCAAAGGTGCATGTGCATAAAACATATTACTCATATAAATTGAACAACCATTATTCTCGGATTTAAACAAGTAACCGTCTCGCAATAAACAAGATCCAGATATAATGTTCATGCTCAACACAGGCACCAAATAACAATTATTTAAGTATAAAACTAATCCCGATGGTAGATGAAGAGGTAGCGTGCCGATCGCGATCACATCAACATTTGTTCCATTTCCAATGCGCATCGTCACCTTGTTCTTCGCTAGCTTCCGTTTATTCTGCAGCACCTATTTCGAGTTACAAATATGAGCAACCGAACCATTATCAAATACCCAGGCACTACTACGAGTACTAGTGAGATACACATCAATAACATGTATATCGGATATACCTTTCTTCTTAATGTTGCCGTTCTTCAAATCCGCCAAGTACTTTGGGCAATTCCGCTTCCAGTGACCTTCTCCCTTGCAGTAAAAGCACTCAGCATCAGGCTCAGGACCAGCCTTGGTCTTCTTCGTCGGTGCGGCAACTTTCTTACCACCCTTCTTGAAGATTCCCTTTTGCTTAGACTTGCCTTTCTTGAATTTGGTGGTCTTATTGACCAACAACACTTGATGCTCTTTCTTGATCTCCACTTCTGCAGATTTCAACATGGAGAAGAGTTCTGGCAACGTCTTGTTCATGTTTTGCATATTGTAGTTCATCACAAAATTCTTGTAACTTGGTGGCAGTGATTGGAGGACACGGTAAATACCCAAAGCATTAGGAATCACTATACCCAATGTAAGGTTCCCAACCTTTAATAAGGTAGAATCCCCTGTGTTTACAATGCTAGTCCCTGGATCAATAGATAGCATCCACAGTTAAGATGTAATATCAAGAAAAAAAGGTCATAATACAACTTTATAACCAGGAATAACATAATTTTATTACATCTTACATAGCTCATTTGGCTATTACATTACATTGCAGCAGAATATCTATAAGCATGGGGTCCTTCATCTTCAAAGTGCCACAGGCAGACATGTTGGTTGTAAACTTTGTAATCCTAATCAACACACTTCACTAAATCAATCAAACCTGCAACATCACAAGTTACAGCCACAAAGGGTCAATACATTTGAATTGTATTGGCAAGTGATACTATGGTAGTATAGTGGAGTCTATTATCTATATGCATTTGGCTAGTGGAGTTGAGGCTTGCATTGCTCAAAATAGATTTTTCCTTAACATTTGAAAACACTAAGTTTTTGCTTGACAAAATCATTTCTCCCAATCAAAAGATTGAAGATCCTTTGACCCTTGTTCAACCACAAGTTTTTAACTTTGAAATTTGAATGATGAGATTCTTGATTGCTTCCATGTCTTGATGCTCAAATTGTCCTTTACCAGGGACATGGCTAAGTACTTAGATTTTACACTCTGGAGAGGTGGTGCACTTTCCCCACAAAACTTGGTTTCACCAAGACAAGATCTTTCAGAAGCCTTCCCTTAGACCAAAATGGACGCGTTCCAACCTATCAAACTCTACCACCAACTGTCCATGTGGCTAAGTTCTTGCAACCTATATGATCCAGGCAGAGCCCATATTGCCAAGTGGTTGCACTTGAAGCTTCTCAACATTTGACATCTCAAATCTCTTTGTTCCTGGGTGGCCATCCACAAGTGAGATACACAAGGTTCACCAGTCCCCTGGCCTTGTGTAACCACTCAACCAAAAACCACCAAGCAATTACCATTCCACCCAGGTGATTCATTAACTTAGTTGTTTTATTAAACAAAAACACAAGTCCTCAGACTTAGAAATTTTTCCATAGTATGGATATATATCCCACCCTTGTTTTCTATTAGCTAAGATAAGCTTGATAGTAGTAGGAATCTTAACTTAGGAAAATTTCTACTAAGGTTTCATCTACTAGGTTTTCCTATAGCAAGGTTTATACTTAGCAAAAATTCCATGCAAGTTTTACTTAGAAAAATCACTAATGCATAGTGAAAGTAATGGGACAAAAAGTATGAAGCATCACTTGCCTTTTTGGTAGAGTATAAGTTCACTCCTTGTCCTTGCTACAATCACACTCTTCAAGTCACTACAATTCAATCAAGCAAGGCACAAGTTCAATCTACCATTCAAGCAAAACATCACATAAAATCATAGAACTAAGATAATGCATGCAAGCATGCCAAGGTTTGTTTTATTTGGACAAGTGGTTCCTAATGGGACATAAACATTTGAAAACACCTAATGGTCATTTTTATAGAGTGGCAAAGTCATTTTTAAAAGATTTCACTTTAAAAACCATTTCCGAAACAAGGTATCATTTTATGTGGTGTAAAAATGTTTTTACTAAGGCATTAATCTATAGGGTTCACAAAATATGTTTTCACACCATAAAACTTGGTGTTTAGGGTCAGAGAGTTTAAAACAAAACATTTCCCAAAGGTTTTCCTTCAAAACCATTTTTACTAAATAAACTATATTTTTATTTGACTAGAATTGGTTTTAAATCAAAGGATCATTCTTTTCCTTCACCAAATATATTTTTGAAACCACAAAGTGATTCCTATGGTCAGTAGGTTCAAAATTCACCATTTGCGAAAGATTTTATTCCCAAAATCATTTTTGAACAATTTTTATAACCTAAACAAGCATACAAATGTTTCTGCAAAAACAAACATTTTACCAGAAGATTTTTACTAAACAAATTGCATGGTGGGCTAGGCCTTGTTCCACTGATTCCATTGATATAAAGTTTGCAAAATTTGGACACGTGGAACTAAAGTTACAGGGTTTTCAAATTTGCAAACAAATCTGATTTCAAAATTTGTTTTAAATCACAGACTGGCCACGCGTCGCGTTTCTAATGGTCGATACCGGTTCGGGTGGATCGTGCTCTGCGGGCCGTTGGATTTCACTTAATCGCACGGTGCGGAATGACCCATACCATTTCGCTCAGGTTCTATTCCTAGCCAGACGATTTGCATCGCACGGCTCACAGCAGCTCAACCAGTAACTGGCGGCGCTAGCGGCGGCAGACGGCGGTGCACGCTCGGACGGTGGGCTAGCGGTGGTTCTAGGAAGCAAAGAAGACAGGGGAGGGTCTCACCGTGTACGCGTGGTCGTGGTGGTGCTCAAGGTGCTCTCGAGGAAGCAAGGGGCGCACGGGGACGGGAGTAATCGCTCGCCGGAGTCGTCGTCGGCGTCAGATGGTCCTGTTCTTGGTCGGGGTCGACGATACAGATCACAAGGGGGCAAACAGAGAGCATGGTTAGATGCGCATGGTCGAGGCGATGACGCGTGCGTGATCGAGAAGGCGCGGGGTGGTCTGTCTTACCAGGGAACTTCGCCGGAGAAGTAGCAGACGCGGCGGCGCGGTCAGAGGTTGTCGAAGTCGACGCTCAGGGGCGCCCGTGACTGAATGGGAGGTATAGGGAGAAGCACCTGGGAGTAGGGATCACGGTCGTGTGCTTAGGGAGGAATGGGGTGGCGAGGTTGGGCCGGAATTGGCTGGGGACGATGGTCGGAGCAGTGAGGGTGCGCGGAGAAATTCGTCCGGCCTGGGGGCAGAGAGAGGGAGGCGCGTGAGGGGAAATGGAGAGGAGGCCAGGGCGGTTAATAGGGCGCAGTCACGGCGAGTAACGGTCGCGAATCAACGTGTATTGATCGCCGGAGTAATGGCTGCAACGGCAGGGAGTAATCGGCGCGAGGAAGAAGGGGGTGAGCTGGCTGCGTGGGGTCTGGTGTCAGCGAGGGAGTGAGAGGGAAAAGTGGGTCCACCAGTCAGTGTCTGCGCGGGTTAAAAACCGAGTGTGAAACGTTTTCTTTGGAAGGGAGAGAAGCTGGGCTGGTACTGGGCCTTGTTGGGCTGGCTCAGTTGGGTCAGATCTGTTTCCATTTTTTTCTTCCTGAATGTTTTATTCTTTTCCAATTATATTTTCTGTTTTGAATTTCAAACAACCAATCAAACATTCAAATCAAATCAGACTTTCAAACATTTCAATTGAATTTGGTTCTGTTTAACAACATAAACCAATTCCCAAAATATAATAATATTTTTATTTTAGGGTCCATTTATAATTAATTACAATAGACCTTTGTTATTAAATCAAATGGGTTTTGATTTATTTAAAATCTCCATTTTGAAATCTAAAATATTATCAAAACCAAATCAGTAGGTTTTATTTAAAAATAAAGAATACTTGGAAAACTTATTTAAAATAAAATAAGTTTTGATGTTTTAATTGAAATAGTAAAACTTTTATTTTTAATAATCTTGGATATTAAATCCTTATCATTTTATTTAATTAAACCTTTACTATTTTTATCAAATAGAAATATTTTATTTCAAAAGGTTTGGCCAAGGTTTAATTTGGCTCTATAAATAATCCTTATTTATAAATCTATCTTTTCTTTTGAAACCAAATCTTTTTATTAAAAGATTCAAAATAGTAATTCCAAATATTTTTAACTTTATTGTTTATTTAACTTTTTAAATCCCTTTAGGATTTTATTTAATCCAAAATAGGTTCTGAAAGTTTCCAATTGGATTCAAAAAGTTTCTTCTCACCCTGAAAATCAACAAAGTTTTATTTTATTCATTTATTTTTCACATTACAAGATTTGGAAAATCTTGGGATGTGACAGGCTACCACCCTTAAAATAAATCTCGTCCCGAGATTTGGGAAGGCTAGGGTTACAAACTGGCTCAAAGCATCTAGGGTACTACCACCCTTAAAAATTTTCCAACTACATTACACCTTGGCTTGCTTGGGATCTTGGTGTAACTTTCCTGGACAGAAGTTTGCATAGTGGCCTAGTTCCTTGCATTTGAAACATGTGATAAGGCTGAGGTCTTGAGGTGGCTTCTCTAGACAATATGGTCCATAATGTCCTAACTCTTTGCAGCGGTTGCACATCACTTGGCTAAAATCTTTCTTTTCCTTTGGTATCATTTTCACTTGTTTGTTTCCTTGGTTCTTCTTCTTTTCTGGGCATTCACTGGCATAGTGTCCCGTCTCTTTGCAATTGTAACATTGCAACTGGCTTTTGTCCTTCTTTTTCTTTTTGGGTCTCTCCAAAGCTAGGAGTTCTTTTAGTTCATGTTCTTCATATGTTTTCTCATAGGTAGGAAATCTTTCTCTCTTCTTGGGGCATTGGTCTTCATGCTCCTTGGATGTATGATCCTTGTCTCCACAATTATTGCAAACTTGGGTTCCCTCTAGAATAACATCTTTGTCATCCTTGTTGTCATTAGCTCTTTGGGAAAAGTTTTCTCTCATGTTGATCATTTGAGTAACCAATCCTTGCAACAATTGTGATTGAAGTTTCAAAATCCTTTGTATGGCTGGGTCTAGTCCATTGTTGTTGGCTAAAAGCTGAGTTGTCTCTTGGCTCAACTGGTTTTGGGTTGCTATAAGTTCTCTCATGTTGCCCTCTTGGTTGTTGTTGGTGTCACCGTCCTTGATGTTGGAGTCTCTTGGAGTAGTCATCTGTTTGGGTTGAATTGGGATTAGAATAGGCAAAAATATTTCCAAGGGAATAATTCTAATCACACCGATCACAATTCACACAAGCATTGTGCAAGCAATCACAAACAAACATTCCACTCAAACAACAAGTTTCAAGCATATTTTAGGAAACCAAAAATATTTTTGTTACACCACATAAGTTGGTGTGTTTGACTTAAACAAAATATGGTAGTCCATCTATATGGTTCACTTGTGATCTTTCCATCCTTCTTGGTTGATCCTTCTTGCATGAGATCATGGTTTTCTTGGGAAAACTCTTGGTCACAAAACTTCAAAGGTGATGATGGCTTTTTCTAATATGTGTTTCCTTAGTCTCCAAATCCTTGAGCAAGATTTCTTGTCTCACTTGTCCTTAGTGATATCCAAGGTTGAAGTACTTGGTGAATATGCTGAAGATGTTGAAGTCATTAGAGTTGAAGATGTCCTTTGCACATGGTGAAGTCTTTGGTCATGGGGTAGGTTTTTCCATCAAGTTGAAGTAGAAGAGATGTAGAGTTGAAACCAAAATGGTTGAGGAAAGAGTTTAAAAGATTGTTTGTAAATAAATTTTGGAACAAATACAACTCCTATTTATCTAAGGGTTTTGTCCAAACCTAGGTTTACAAATCCTACAGGCAACACAATGCTCTGATACCATCTGTAAGGGTCCCAACCTTTAATAAGGTAGAATCCCCTGTGTTTACAATGCTAGTCCCTAGACCAATAGCTAGCATCCACAGTTAAGATGTAATATCAAAAAACAAAGGTCATAATACAACTTTATAACCAGGAATAACATAATTTTATTACATCTTACATAGCTCATTTGGCTATTACATTACATTGCAGGAGAATATCTATAAGCATGGGGTCCTTCATCTTCAAAGTGCCACAGGCAGACATGTTGGTTGTAGACTTTGTAATCCTAATCAACACACTTCACTAAATCAATCAAACCTGCAACATCACAAGTTACAGCCACAAAGGGTCAATACATTTGAATTGTATTGGCAAGTGATACTATGGTAGTATAGTGGAGTCTATTATCTATATGCATTTGGCTAGTGGAGTTGAGGCTTGCATTGCTCAAAATAGATTTTTCCTTAACATTTGAAAACACTAAGTTTTTGCTTGACAAAATCATTTCTCCCAATCAAAAGATTGAAGATCCTTTAACCCTTGTTCAACCACAAGTTTTTTACTTTGAAATTTGAATGATGAGATTCTTGATTGCTTCCATGTCTTGATGCTCAAATTGTCCTTTACCAGGGACATCGCTAAGTACTTAGATTTTACACTCTGCAGAGGTGGTGCACTTTCCCCACAAGACTTGGTTTCACCAAGACAAGATCTTTCAGAAGCCTTCCCTTAGACCAAAATGGACGCGTTCCAACCTATCAAACTCTACCACCAACTATCCATGTGGCTAAGTTCTTGCAACCTATATGATCCAGGCAGAGCCCATATTGCCAAGTGGTTGCACTTGAAGCTTCTCAACATTTGACATCTCAAATCTCTTTGTTCCTGGGTGGCCATCCACAAGTGAGATACACAAGGTTCACCAGTCCCCTGGCCTTGTGTAACCACTCAACCAAAAACCACCAAGCAATTACCATTCCACCCAGGTGATTCATTAACTTAGTTGTTTTACTAAACAAAAACACAAGTCCTCAGACTTAGAAAATTTTCCATAGTATGGATATATATTCCACCCTTGTTTTCTATTAGCTAAGCTAAGCTTGATAGTAGTAGGAATCTTAACTTAGGAAAATTTCTACTAAGGTTTCATCTACTAGGTTTTCCTATAGCAAGGTTTATGCTTAGCAAAAATTCCATGCAAGTTTTACTTAGAAAAATCACTAATGCATAGTGAAAGTAATGGGACAAAAAGTATGAAGCATCACTTGCCTTTTTGGTATAGTATAAGTTCACTCCTTGTCCTTGCTACAATCACACTCTTCAAGTCACTACAATTCAATCAAGCAAGGCACAAGTTCAATCTACCATTCAAGCAAAACATCACATAAAATCATAGAACTAAGATAATGCATGCAAGCATGCCAAGGTTTGTTTTATTTGGACAAGTGGTTCCTAATGGGACATAAACATTTGAAAACACCTAATGGTCATTTTTATAGAGTGGCAAAGTCATTTGTAAAAGATTTCACTTCAAAAACCATTTCCAAAACAAGGTATCATTTTATGTGGTGTAAAAATGTTTTTACTAAGGCATTAATCTATAGGGTTCACAAAATATGTTTTCACACCATAAAACTTGGTGTTTAGGGTCAGAGAGTTTAAAACAAAACATTTCCCAAAGGTTTTCCTTCAAAACCATTTTTACTAAATAAACTATATTTTTATTTGACTAGAATTGGTTTTAAATCAAAGGATCATTCTTTTCCTTCACCAAATATATTTTTTAAACCACAAAGTGATTCCTATGGTCAGTAGGTTAAAAATACACCATTTTCAAAAGATTTTATTCCCAAAATCATTTTTGAATTTTTTTTATAACCTAAACAAGCATACAAATGTTTCTGCAAAAACAAACATTCTACCAGAAGCTTTTTACTAAACAAATTGCATGGTTGGCTAGGGCTTGTTCCACTGATTCCATTGATATAAAGTTTGCAAAATTTGGACCTGTGGAACTAAATTTACAGGGTTTTCAAATTTGCAAACAAATCTGATTTCAAACTTTGTTTTAAATCACAGACTGGCCACGCGTCGCGTTTCTACTGGTCGATACCGGTTCGGGTGGATCGTGCTCTGCGGGGTGTTGGATTTCACTTAATCGCACGGCGCGGAATGACCCATACCCTTTCGCTCAGGTTCTATTCCTAGCGAGACGATTTGCATCGCACGGCTCACAGCAGCTCAACCAGTAACTAGCGACGCTAGCGGCGGCAGACGGCGGTGCACGCTCGGACGGTGGGATAGCGGTGGTTCTAGGAAGCAAAGAAGACAGGGGAGGGTCTCACCGTGTACGCGTGGTCGTGGTGGTGCTCAAGGTGCTCTCGAGGAAGCAAGGGGCGCACGGGGACAGGAGAAATCGCTTGCCGGAGTCGTCGTCGGCGTCAGATGGTCCTGTTCGTGGTCGGGGTCGACGCTACAGATCACAAGGGGGCAAACATAGAGCATGGTTAGATGCGCATGGTCGAGGCGATGACACGTGCGTGATCGAGAAGGCGCGGGGTGGTCTGTCTTACCAGGGAACTTCACCGGAGAAGTAGCAGACGCGGCGGCGCGGTCAGAGGTTGTCGAAGTCGACGCTCAGGGGCGCCCGCGATTGAATGGGAGGTACAGGGAGAAGCGCCTGGGAGTGGGGATCACGGTCGTGTGCTCAGGGAGGAAAGGGGTGGCGAGGTTGGGCCGGAATTGGCTGGGGACGATGGTCGGAGCAGTGAGGGTGCGCGGAGAAATTCATCCGGCCTGGGGGCAGAGAGAGGGACGCGTGTGAGGGGAAATGGAGAGGAGGCCAGGGCGGTTAATAGGGCGCAGTCACGGCGAGTAACGGTCGCGGAATCAACGTGTATTGATCGCCAGAGTAATGGCTGCAACGGCAGGGAGTAATCGGCGCGAGGAAGAAGGGGGTGAGCTGGCTGCGTGGGGTCTGGTGTCAGCGAGGGAGTGAGAGGGAAAAGTGGGTCCACCAGTCAGTGTCTGCGCGGGTAAAAACCGAGTGTGAAACATTTTCTTTGGAAGGGAGAGAAGCTGGGCTGGTACTGGGCCTTGTTGGGCTGGCTCAGTTGGGTCAGGTCTGTTTCCATTTTTTTCTTCCTGAATGTTTTATTCTTTTCCAATTATATTTTCTGTTTTGAATTTCAAACAACCAATCAAACATTCAAATCAAATCAGACTTTCAAACATTTCAATTGAATTTGGTTCTGTTTAACAACATAAACCAATTCCCAAAATATAATAATATTTTTATTTTAGGGTCCATTTATAATTAATTACAATAGACCTTTGTTATTAAATCAAATGGGTTTTGATTTATTTAAAATCTCCATTTTGAAATCTAAAATATTATCAAAACCAAATCAGTAGGTTTTATTTAAAAATAAATAATACTTGGAAAACTTATTTAAAATAAAATAAGTTTTGATGTTTTAATTGAAATTGTAAAACTTTTATTTTTAATAATCTTGGATATTAAATCCTTATCATTTTATTTAATTAAACCTTTACTATTTTTATCAAATAGAAATATTTTATTTCAAAAGGTTTGGCCAAGGTTTAATTTGGCTCTATAAATAATCCTTATTTATAAATCTATCTTTTCTTTTGAAACCAAATCTTTTTATTAAAAGATTAAAAATAGTAATTCCAAATATTTTTAACTTTATTGTTTAATTAACTTTTTAAATCCCTTTAGGAAATTATTTAATCGAAAATAGGTTATGAAAGTTTCCAATTGGATTCAAAAAGTTTCTTCTCACCCTGAAAATCAACAAAGTTTTATTTTATTCATTTATTTTTCACATTACAAGATTTGGAAAATCTTGGGATGTGACACCCAAGCTTTGGAGTTTGTTTGCGTGCCCAGACATCTTAAGCACGTGCTCACTGATGGAGCTGCTCTCTTCCATCTTGCAGTTAAAGAACTTTTCAGAAGCCTCATAACTCTCAACTGCCGCATGAGCCTCAAATATTATTTTGAGTTCACGGACAATATCATGTGGGTCATGGTTCTCAAACCTTTTCTAAAGCTCCGATTCCAAACCATAAAAGATAGCACACTGAACTGTGGAGTATTGATTCTTCCGAGTGAGGTAAACATTCTTTACTTCATCGGTAGCATCAGCTACAGGCGGGTCACCCAGCGGTGAATCCAGCACATAGGACAAATTACCAGCATTGAGGACAATCCTCAAATTGTGGAACCAATCCGCGAAGTTGCTTCCATTGTTTTTCAACTTTTCTTTCTCTAGGAACGCATTAAAATTGATGGTAGGGGCCGCCATTGATCTACAACATATTTGCAGTAGTTTAGACTAAGTTTATGACAAATTGATTTCTAATTAATGGTTAATTATTCTAGGTGAACTCGCACTTAAAACAATATCCCTCACATTGTTTTAGTGATCACACGAACCAAATCCACCACATCAAAACCGATCATCACGAGATTTGATGTAACTTCAATGGCGAACAATCAACATGTTCATCATATCTACTATATGACTCATGCTTTACCTTTCGGTGATCCGTGTTCCGAGACCATGTCTGTACATGCTAGGCTCGTCAAGATCAAACCTTAGCTTCCGCATGAGCAAATCTGGCTTGCTCATGTTGTATACACCCGCAGAATCTAACACACCCGATCATCACGTGGTGCTTCGAAACAACGAGCTTTACCAACGGTGCTTACTAAGGACGAACACTTTAAGACTTGAAATTTGTGTGCTTGAGGGATCATCTTATAATGCTACCGTTGTTTAACTAAGCAACAAGATGCATAAAGGATTAACATCAGATGGAATTCATTATATGTGATATGATATGGCCTTTCTTCTTGTGCTTCCGATCTCCATCTTCAAGCACGAACATGATCTCCATCATCACCGGTATAGTGTCAAGGTCAATGGCGCCGTTTCATGGTTGTCGTCCACCAGCTTCAACTATTACAACTACTTTGAATAGACACGCGGGTCTTTAATAGAATTTAAAGACAACCATATGGCTCCTGCCGGTTGCCAACTTACAATAAGGAACATTGCATACATCAAATATAATCACAATCATGGCCATATCACATCACAGCACACCCCTGCAAAACAAAGTTAGACGCCTCTAATTTCTTTGCATATTTTACATGGTTTGGGGCTTTCAATAAGTGTCGCTCTAACTTACGAACAAGAACCACAACGTTGATGCTTGAACTATCAAGTGCCTGTTGTAAATTGTATGTATACTATGATGGGAGGGACAGGCACCTGCAAATCCACTTATGCAATACAAGTTGCATGTTAAGCGTGGAGCAAGTCTCATGAACGATGGCATGTAAGGTTAGCCCGGGCTGCTTCATCCCATCATACTGCAAGATGCAAAGTACACACGAAGCAATTGATAATAAAAGCACCACCGCCCACAATGATCATTGTGTTCTACTCGTGCAACAGATCTACATACAGACACGGCTCTGATACCACTGTTGGGGTTCGTAGCATGGAAAACAAAAAAATTCTACCGCATGCACACAAACAAGCCAAGATCTATCTACTAGATTGAAGCAATGAGTCGATAGAGGAACTCACCCTCGAAGATTCCAAAGCGGTTAATGAGAGCAGATTCTCGTGGGTGATGTAGTCGTACTCTTGCCTATCTCAAGATCGCGTAGAAGATCCTTCCGGCGCTGCGTTCTGATTGGACACTCTAATCCATGGTAGGGCCTTCCCCAATCTAGATAACCCACACTGTCACCTTGAGCGCTAGATGGTTCCAACAAACACCACAATTTCATAAAGACATCCAACTCCAAATATAACGCATAACAAATATTCAATCTAGCCAAAGTGCCACATACGGTATGCACGTTTTCACTTTCACACACGTGGGCAATAGCATAGATCTATTAAATCACAAAGAGTATTTATGTAGACTCAAGCCTAAGTGCCACCATGGTGTGCACGCTGTCACTTTCACACACATGGGGAGAGGAGAGATCTATTGAAGCACTTGATTACAAAGCTCATGACCACAATATGACCATGCATAGAGAGAGAGATATGAACACATACTACCGGTAGATACCTTAGCCCTGAGGAAGAACTACTCCCTCCTCATCATGGGAATCAACAACGATGATGAAGATGGCGATGGAGATCGATGGATGTAACATCCCAAAAATATAACACAAGGATCATCAAACTCTAATCACTAAAATTAGGGTTAACAAAAACTTTGATTAATTTAAAATCATATGAATGCATGTGTGAATGAGATGATTTGATAAATGCATGAATAAACTTGTGTGATTAACCTAAATAGCAAGACAACTTAGCCACCCTTCAACAGATAGCCTAGATGGCCAACAACAATCAAGGCCATGGAAATCAGGACATCAATGGATCTAAGCTCAAGAATTTCCATAACACCAATCCACCTATTTTCACTAAGTCAGAAGAACCCCTAGATGCAGATGATTGGCTGCAAACAATGGAGAACAATCTGGAAGTCGCGAGAGTGGAAGCTAACGAGAAAGTTCTGTTCGCCACCCACTATCTAGCCGGAGATGCAAGAGCATGGTGGAACAACGTTCGTGCAATGACCGGAGGTCAGATGATGACTTGGGAGGAATTCAAGGTCAAGTTCACTAGAATCCATGTGTCACCGGGTTTGATCAAGAGGATGAGACATGAATTCAGTGAACTGAAGCAAGGAAGGATGACAGTAGTGGAATACCATGACAAATTCTTGTCATTATCTAGGTATGCCCCGAATGAGATCGACACTGAAGCCAAGAAGAAAGAGAGATTCCTGAATGGTCTGCACGATGAGATGCATATGGTGTTAGTCAATATCCCCTTTGCTGATATTGAAGCCCTAGTCGACTCTGCCATTCATATGGAAGGAGAGATCAACCAAGCCAATGAGAACCGCAAGCGACGCATGATGCATCAACCAGGAACCCACCAGACACCAAAGTATCGCCCCAACCCATCTCCGGTATTTGCCTTGAGAACCAACAGACCCCCGATGAACCGTCCGACTTATCCCAACCGTGGAAACCCAAGGCCCGAAGGAAACCACAACAACCCCGGCAACTCTAGCAATTTCAACCGTGCACCACCCAAGTTCAACAACAACAATGCCGCCACCAATCCAACACTGCCCCAAGGACTGGAAGCAATGATGTGCCTGTTGCAGCAAAGGACAAGTCGCAAGTGACTTTTTCTGAATGTGGAACCAAGGGTCACTATTCCAATGAGTGCCCCAAGAAGATTGCCGCAGTCCCCAATGCAAATTCCCTAGCTTAGCAATAGCGTCGTGTTCAGCCCGGAAGAAGGTTTGCCCTAGGGAACTCGCTCAACCGCAACGCCCGTGTTTTTCTCATGCATGCTGAAGAAGCCCAGGAAGCGCCAGATGTCGTGCTGGGTATGTTTTCTGTTAACTCAGTACTTGCAAGAGTGTTGTTTGATTCTGGAGCATCACACTCATTTGTCACTGAAGAATTTGCATGCACTAGTAAGATTCAACCAACCAAATTGAAGCATTTTATGATTGTTTAAATACCCGGTTCAACCACCAAAGCTAGGCAAATTTGCAAAGCCGTCCCTATCCGAATCCATGCCATAGATTTTTATGCTAATCTAATAGTATTCAGAACTAAAGGTTTGTAGGTAGTACTAGGAATGGATTGGATGTCCAAACACAAAGGATTAATTAACTTTGCCAAGAAAGCCATAACCATGACCAGTACAGCCGGAATATCAGTCGAGCATGTGTCTAAAACCTTGCCTCGTCAATTCAAGTGCAACAAGAGTATATCCCAGCATACCATTGACCAAGTCTGAATAGTCTATGAATACCCCGATGTATTTCCAGATGTTTTGCCCGGTATGCCCAAGATCGGGATATAGAGTTTATGATTGAACTAATCCCTGGAACCGGACTCATAGCCCAAATAACCTATAGTATGAACCCATCTGAACTAGCAGAACTAAACAAGCAACTGGACGCCAGGAAATTGGACTGATTCAACCAAGTGCGTCACCATGGAGATCACCTATTTTGTTCGTGGACAAGAAAGATGGAGGTAACCGTTTGTGTACGGATTACCGGAAGTTGAATGATGTCACTATCAAAAACAAGTACCCGTTGCCAAAGATACCTATTTGACCAGTTGACTGGTGCCAAAGTGTTTTCTAAGATTGATCTTAGAACTGGCTATCATCAACTCAAGATTCGCGCAGAGGATATTCCAAATATTGCCTTTACCACCATATATGGATTATACGAGTATACCGTAATGTATTTTGGACTGACCAATGCCCCCGCTTATTTCATGAATCTCATGAATAAGATTTTTATGGACTTCCTGGATATGTTTGTCGTTGTTTTCATCGATGACATTCTGATTTATTCCAAATCAGAATAAGAACATGAGCTATACCTAAGGACCATTGTTGGAACCCTTAGAGAGCATCAGTTGTATGCCAAGTTTAGCAAATGTGAATTCTGGTTACAGGAGGTAGGATCCCTCAGACACATCGTATCAGCCAGAGGAATTACCATTGACCCTACGAAGGTGAAGGATGTTGAAGATTGGCAAGCCCCAACCACTCAAACCCAAGTTCGTGCGTTTCTCGGATTAGCGGGATACTACCGCAAGTTCATAGAAGGATTCTCGAGTATCGCCAGACCCATGACTCAATTGCTGAAGAAGGACAAGAAGTTTGAATGGATGGACAACTATGAAGCGAGTTTTCAAGAACTCAAGAGAAGATTGATTTCAGCCCCAATCTTGATCATGCCAGATATCACCAAACCCTTTGACATGTATTGTGACGCTTCCAAGATCGGCCTCGGATGTGTACTAATGCAAGAAGGCAAAGTTATATCTTATCTATCCCGACAAGTGAAGCAGCATGAACAGAACTACCCAACCCATGACCTCGAACTCGCAGCCATAGTTCTAGCCCTGAAGACATGAGGCATTATCTCATGGGAAACCGTTGTGAGATTTATTCGGATCACAAGAGCCTGAAGTATATATTCACTCAAAAGGAGATGAATATGAGGCATAGAAGATGGATTGAGCTAATCAAAGACTATGATCTGGACATTCACTATCACCCCGGTAAAGCCAATGTGGTAGCAGATGCCCTTAGCGGATTGCCATGCCGCTTGAACTCCATGATTCTAAAGGAGCAACCAATTTTGCACAAAGAAATGGAAGATTTTAGAATGGAATTGGTAAGTGAAGGATTTTTGTCTAGCTTAGAACTTCAACCCACTTTGATCAGTCATATCAAAGAGGCACAGAAAGGAAATGCTAGTATCGACGGAATCAAGCGTCGTATCGGTACAGGCAAAGTACCCGGATTCACGGAAGATGAAGAAGGAGTTCTGTGGTACAAAGGACGCCTTTGTGTACCAGCAGATTCGGAATTCAAAGAAGTGATTTTGAAAGAGGCCCATGATACTCTTTAATCTATCCACCCCGGAGGAACAAATATGTATCAGGATTTGAAGGAACAATTCTGGTGGCATAAGATGAAGAGAGAAATCGGAAGCTATATCGCCAAGTGTGATATATGTCAGAGAGTCAAGGCGGGACATCAAAGACCCGCTGGACTATTGCAACCTCTACAGATTCCGGAATGGAAATGGGATTTAATTGGAATGGACTTGATCACCGGATTGCCTACTTCTAGTAGGGGAAATGACTCTATCTGGGTCATAGTGGACCGATTGTCCAAATTCGCCCATTTCTTACCCGTCAGGACCACATACCAGAGTTCGAAGTTAGCGGAGTTATACATCGCTAGAATCGTCAGTTTGCATGGAGTCCCCAAGAACATCGTATCGGATCGAGGAACTTAGTTTACCTCGAGATTCTGGAAGAAAGTCCAAGAAGGTTTAGGAATCCAACTAGATTTCATCACAGCTTATCACCCTCAGACCGATGGACAAACAGAAAGAGTAAATCAAATACTCGAAGATGCTGAGAGCCTGTGTGCTAGAGTATGGATCTAAATGGGAAGACTGTCTACCTTTCGCAGAATTTTCTTACAATAACAGTTATCAAGCTAGTCTGCAAATGGCCCCATTTGAGTTTATGTATGCAAGGAAGTGTTGCACCACTTTGAATTGGTCGGAAGTAGGAGAGAGTCAGATTTTCGTACCCAACATCCTACGAGAAGCAGAAGAGAAGGTTCACAAGATTCGTGAGCACCTCAAGACCGCCCAGTCAAGACAAAAGAGTTACGCCGACAAGAGACGTCGAGACCTCGCTTTTAATATTGGAGATTTTGTGTACCTTAAACTATCGCCGTTGAAGGGAATGCAGCATTTCCAGCTGAAAGGAAAGTTAGCCCCCAAACATATCGGACCCTTCAAGATTCTGAATCATCGAGGAGAAGTATCATATCAATTGGAACTGC
Source organism: Avena sativa (assembly GCA_916181665.1). Lineage (NCBI taxonomy): Eukaryota > Viridiplantae > Streptophyta > Magnoliopsida > Poales > Poaceae > Avena > Avena sativa. The sequence continues at coordinate 175,970,099 of OV702295.1, forward strand.
CAGAAGAAATATCCGCAGTGCACAATGTGTTACATATATCATTACTTCGCAAATGCCTTGAAGTTCCATAGAACACCGAAGTTTTCAAGAACATTGATCACCAGACCATAGAGATCAACGACGACCTGACCTATCCTGAAGTACCCATCCGTATTTTGGAAGAAGCTTTCAGGACCACCAGGACCCGAAGCATCAAGTTTCTCAAGATTCAAAGGAGCAACCACACTGAAGAAGAAGCTACCTGGGAGCACGAAGATCACATCAGGACGGAGTTTCCCGATCTCTTTAAATCCTAGGTAATATTTTTTCTTCCTTTTTCAAATCTCGGGACGAGTTTTTGTTTAAGGAGGGAAGGTTTGTAACATCCCAAAAATATAACACAAGGATCATCAAACTCTAATCACTAAAATTAGGGTTAACAAAAACTTAATTTAAAATCATATGAATGCACGTGTGAATGAGATGATTTGATAAATGCATGAATGAACTTGTGTGATTAACATAAATAGCAAGAAATGGTTTAAAGATGAAAATAACATCATATAAAACATTTCCATGTAGAAACAAAACAAGAGAAAATCAAAAACAAATAAAATAAATCAAATGGTCATTTTTGCCAATCTTGCCCACTAGGCCACTTTGAGTGTTTCTAGTTCAAGATTTCAAACAGAAACTTTTCCAATTCTTTTCACCCCTTTCTAGAACAAGTAAAAGTAAATCAAATCCCAACTTTCAAACTTTCACAAACATTTGGCAACCTCATTCAAATCACAATTCAAAATTGAATCTTTATCATATGTGAAGATCACCCATTTTCAAAACCCAATCAAACCAGTGCCCCTTGACTAATCCAACTAACCAAACACTCCCTAGTATGTTCCAGCAAACCCACCAAGTTTGAATGCAAAATTCAAATTTAAAGTTCTTGCGGCCATTTTATCAAACACCTTGCTGATACAAATCAAACAAACATCAAACAATATACTGTGCAGTAAAATTTGGCCTAACTTGTTCCCTATCTAGCTCACACTACACCCTCAGTAGATCATCTAACTAGTTTAACCCCACTAGCTCACTGTAAACCAGACCATGCCATCAATGGCAAGCAGGCCGAGCCTCACCTTGCCACCCCATTGTCGACAGCAAGCTACGAGCAACACTAAGCCTAGCCAGCATGTCTAGCAAGCACCCCACAGTCCACCGCCACTCTCTGTCCCAGCCCTGAGCAATGCCAGCCCCTGGACCACACGACACGCCCATGCCAAACCTCTCTGCGCGCGAGCCGAGAGCGCGCCAGTGCGACATGCTCGACCAGCACCCCAGCACCCCGCCAGACCTGCCCGTTCACCGCCGCGCGGACCACGCGCGATGTGCAACTTTAAAATCGCCAACGGACCCGCTCAAAGCACCGCGACGTTCTGACCGATCAGCACCGCCCCACACCGCAAGACCACGCCGTTGAGCTTTGCCAGGGAGCACTGCACCTCCCGCTACCATCTCCCATGCTAGTAGCCCTCTGTGCCGTCGACCACGACAAGCTCAGTCCGCGCCCGTCGGTCCCCTTCAGCCATTATAAATAGAGGCCTCCACCGCTTGCTTTCTTCACACTAGTTCACTCCCCTCTCTCCCAGAACCACCCCACCTCACTCCCGGAGCAAGGCGAGCAGCGCATCGCCGGAATTTGGCTGGAGCCCACCGCTGCTGGAGAAGAAGGGAGCCTTCGATTGGAGCCACCCCAGGAGAAGCTGCCGGTACCAGGAGAACCGTTGTCGTCGACTTCGTCGTTTTCCCCCGTCGCCGACCATCGCCTGAGCCCCGGTGAGCCTCCCGCGACCTCCACCTGCCGCGTTAGGGTTCTGTCTCGCCGGCGCAATGCACTAAACCACAATGCATGAAACCAATTTTGTTAGAAAGGTACTGAAATGCTTAACCCAAGCCCGTTGGATTCAATCTATTTGGATTTGTAGATCAACCATGGTAAAAATAACAAGGCAGAAGCTTTTCTGCATTCAAACATTTTTCAAAATTCAACCATAAGAGCTTTTGAGTTGATTCCAACTCTCAAAAATCACATTTGATCATACCTTTCAGAATATATCAAAACATATGGGTTTACTTGCAGAAATAATGTTCAAGTAATAAAATAATGCTACATAGGCATTTCTAGTCACTTTATTTAATAAAAATAAAAATATTAAACCTTATTAAATTGTGACACAACTTTAAATCACATTCCCATGTACTGAAATATGCGGTGATGACATGTGTCAACATGATCCCATGTTTGAGTTAGAGGATATTAAATCTTAAATAGTTTTTGAATGAGTAGAAATTACTTTTTTCAAATAAAATAAATAAGACAAGTGCTTTAATCCTTGTGATAATAGTTATGATGCTAGATCATCTAGTGTGACTTTTGGTGTGATGTTTAAAAATATTTAAGTATTGTTTGGTGATTTTGTACCTCGTATTTATTTATAGACGCTAGTACCGACCAAGGATACGAGGAGGAAGGAGGATACTACGAGGAAGAAGCCGAGGAGAACTTCAACCACTACTCTGCTCAAGGCAAGCCAATACTTGAAACCTAGCAAGCTAACCCTTGCACCTATGAAAGTTAGAGAACCTATGCATTGCATTAAGCATGCTTGTTTAGATACATTTGATAATTCCCAATCCTAGTTTTACTTGCAAGCTTAAGTACTCTATTTTCTTTATCAAAGCTTTCTCTTAGAGTTTACATGGTGACTTGTAGATTCTATAAGGTTAACTAAAGGTAGCATAAAGAGCATAAAATGTGGCCTAAGTTAGATAATCTTGATATCATCCTAAGGCATGAGATTGAACTTAGCAAATCCCCACTTGTTTATCACCCCTCATTAGTATTTACCACCACTTGTAGATGCTAGTGATAAGTATAAAGCTTGATCAAATTAATGGGAATACTTGGTGAAAATGGTTATGAAAACCTTAGAATGATGAGTCATTCTACTAAAATGTTTTGACATGTGTTTCCGAAAACCAGATGATTTTGATGATGAAAATATTGAGGCATGAGCCTTAGCCCCCTTATAAAACTGATGGTTGTCTGGATGCGATACCATTCCAATATTACCGTACAACCACAATACCTAGAATTTGGGTAGGGCTTGGCTGGAAATTTATATACCTTAGTATGGGTTCCCTCGTGGCCAAGGTCTGAGCTGAGGCTACCTTGTGAAGATTGTCCACCTGTGCAGTACCCAAGATGACAGTTGGTCATGGTCGGGAGGCCAAACTCACAGGAGAGGTGCCTATACTAGGGCGTGTAATTGAAAGGTTAGGACTGATTATCTGCATACTGAGTATGGTGAATTCAGGATTGTTCCTGACGGATGTATCGAATGTTGTGGTGAAAGTGTAAAATCTTTGCAGAGTGTGAAACTATTCGAATAGCCGCGTCCGCGGTTATGGATAGTTGGAATGGCCATATTGTTCCCCTGTCAGATGTTTTCAAACTGACTTGTGAAATGAATTATGACTTTGACTTGACCACAACAGAGTTGTGATATGAAATTCAAATTCCCACTTAGGTGTTATAAAACTTTCAACTAGTTTTCTTTGCTTCTGAACTTAGTAGAGGTAAATCTGGCTTTTTAGTAAACAACCTTAGAGGCTAATATCCTACTACAACCCCTCCCTAACTTGTTAGTATTACTTTGTGAGTACTTAAAGAGTACTCATGGCTTTGTCCCTGGCTATTCCCATGGCCAGACTATGAAGAGGAGTATCAGGATGAAGGACCGCAGGAAGGTTACGAAAACTAGGATCATCTCCCATCGTCAGCATTGCCTGTGACCCTGAAGATGGAGCTTCGCCTACGCTATCGTTACTATTACGTTATTCTGCTGCTTGAGTTGTATTAAGAATCTGGATCATGAGATCCTTATTTGCATAAGACCTTATGTATGGTTTGTAATGGATGATGTACTGTGATATCCAAATCTGTTATGTCTCACAGAAATGGAAATCCTGGGATTGTGATGTATGGCATAACAGGCATCTGGGATTAAAAATCCAGGTGTTGACAATGGAGATGGCTCTAGGGCACTTCCCCGTCCCGGCAGGGTGCTGGAACAGAGACTTTATGTCCCCCGAATCTCCCCTTCAGTCGCGGCGGTGCTACAGAGGTTTTCGTGTCTTTCTGATGGATTGTTTAGGGTTTTCCCATCAGAGGCTTCTTATAGGCATAGGAATCAATGTCGATGGGTGTCCAGGGGGCCCACACCCCCCTTGGGCGCCTCCAGGGCTTACCCGCACCTGGGGGGTGGCCACCCTGTGGTCCCCCTCCGGCTCTGCTTCGTGGTTCCGTGTTGCTCCAGAAAAAATAATAACTTTCGCTTTTGTCCCGTCCAATTCCGAGAATATTGATTTTCTGCCTTTCTAGACCCGAAAACAGAAGAAAATAGGCAACTGGAACTGTGGCAACTTGTTAATAGGTTAGTTCCAGAAAAGATATAAAAACACCTCAAAGTATAGATAAAGCAAAGAAAAGAAGATACAAAACAAGCATGGAGCATCAAAAATTATAGATACATTTCTGACGTATCACCAAGGCACATGAAGCTTTCTAGCTTATGATACTCTCGGGGGCTCAACGAAGAATCTCCGAGAACGTCACAATAGAATCCACCACCTTGATGTTGATATCCAAGGGGTTGGAGATCTCCTTAGCCTGGGCGATCGCGGTGTCGATGAAGTTGTCGGCAAGAACCATGCATTATTTTGGCGGAGGAGCATTGTTGGATAGTCCAATGGGTCCTGCATTTCTGAGAAATACATTAGAGCACATGAATTCACCAAATTAGATCAAAGTACCTTACTTATAGAAGTACAAGATGGATAAAGCTTACCAAAGACGCTGCTTTCAGCTTGCTGGAGAACCTCTGCCATAGAGTCCCGTTCCTTCCGGAGAGTCTTGTACGCCTCAAGGTTCCGAGATTTTATCTCATCTAAAGCTTTCTTTTGCTCCGTGAGGATCGCAATCTCCTCCTTAAGGTGGTTGATCTCTGTGTTTGCAGATTCTTACACGGCTGCTAGCGCTTCTTCGTGCATCTTAAGGGTATCAGCCCTCTCCTGCTTCAAGATTTTGTTTTTGCTATCCAACTCTTGAATGTGCTTGGACTGCTCAACAATGTCTTTAGAATTGGCGACAACTTCTGCAAGTCGGGGAAATGATAGAGCACATTGAGTAGTTAGAAGATAAAGACACAAGATAAAGTTGAGAATGAAACTAAGAAGAAATGAGACTCTTTTTATTGATGATATGTTCCTTCAAAAAGGCGGTTTTACCCTTTTCAGCTTCAAGATACTTGCGCATCTTGTGAAACTTATGATTGGCGGTCACCCTCCAAGCATTCTAATTCCGCAAATACAAAAAGGTTACTCAGTCTACTTAGAGCATCAAGCCACAATTATTTGGTTCCACCTAGAGGCTCGGGGCTACAGTACGAGCTTTTTAAACTCAAAGTTATGCTTAGTCTTTCTTTAAGCATCTAGTCGAAATTACTTTTGTTTCAACAGAGACTTGGGGGCCACTCTAAAATTATCTAGTCACAATTATTCATTCAAACTACATACTTGGGGGATACAGTACAAAGTTTCTTACTTAGTCACTCTTATAGCATTCATAACAAAAGACCCATGGTTTTCCATCTAAATCCTCGGGGACTATAGTGGGATATTATATTTGAAATGAAAAGGCATAGAACACATACATATGCAATTGTCTTGATGTTGCTGGCGCTCTCAGCAAACAGTTTGCCAAAGGCAGCTATGTTAACTCAAAGGATTTTTGCCTGTTTGAGCAGCTGCTCAAGGCCACATGTAGGATAAGTCTGTGTTGTGCCAGGAGCCACGACTGAAATGCTCGGAGTAACACTGGAAAGATAATCTTAAGGGCCTCTGCATGGCTCGTGGTTGCCACAGATCCGCCTCCCACTGTCAACTCCTTACCGCTTTAAGTGGTATCCTTAGCTGGAACTTCAGCCACTTTGGAGGAAGTGCTTTCCTGCGTCACCTGCTCGCCGACAACAGGGATTACTGTGGCAGCATCTGGGACCACCTGTGAGGGAGTGCTTTCCACTTCCATGACTGAAGGATCAGATGCTACCTTAGCGGAGATCCGAGAGGCTCATCAGATGGTTGGACGACAGGGGTAGGAGGAGCGATGGCGGGAGAGGCTTGGACAAACATATCTTTAATCTTTAGAAGCCCCCGATTTCTTGGAGGTCTTCTGCAAACTCAAGCTAGACTTTTTCCTAAAACATACAATGTATAAGTACATGAATAAGTGGAGAACAGCGATAATGTCGGAGGAAGAGAGGCTTTCACTACATTTGGCGCCTTAGTCCAAGGTATGCTGGTTAATCTTCTTTTCTCCGCCTCTAGGGAGGCGGTGGACTTCTTGGAAGGTCCACCCCCTTCTTCTTCTTCTTGCCTCCGCCGGCAGCGTCAGAGGTGGAGCTCTTACGCTTTCGCGCCAAGGGGACTTCATCGTCGGACATGCATCTTGAAATTTAAACACTTGGAGAATAAACCAAAACTCTAAAACCCTAATGGAAGGAAATCATTTTCATGTTATCTCTGAGCCTATGGATTTGATCCATATAAAATTGTCAACAAACATTTATAAATGATCAAGAATGACAAATAGAAATATTATAAAACCATAGAAATTGGTTTCACTTAATTTGGAGCCATGGATAAAATCTTATGAATTTAATAAGATAAGGAAATTTAATTTCCAAAGCTAATAAAGCACCTATCTATAAATCCATACCAAATGGTGAGTAAATAATCCTAAAGAGAGTTAAAAGGATAAACAAATATTAAATAATATTTTACCAATTGGAATCACCAAGTTTGGATCTATAAATAGAAGGATATGGTTTTTATAGGATAAAGATAGAAATATTAAATAAGGAATAATTAAAGACTAAGTTAAAGCTTGGCCTAATCCATTAAGAAAATGGAATGAATAAAATCCAAATCCAAGTAAAATAAAAGGATAAAGAATTTCCAAATAAAATGGCATTAACCAAATTCTATTTGAATAATGATAAAATCCCTATTAGAAAGGAATAATTAAATCATAGGCAAATAATATTTGGAATTTACCCAAGTGGAATAAAAGTTGTTTAATTAAACTTAAATAAGATCAAAGAAATCTTCCAAATAAAATTTATGGAATTAAAACTATATATAATTCCATTGGAAATAAAACAAATACCCAATTCAAATGATATATGAATCATATTAAATATTTTCCAAATAAGTCAAGATGAATTATTTCACACCCTATTAAATAAATAAACCTACTGAAAAGGTTTTGTGAGAATTGAAATTAAATAAGGGTTTAAAATATATTTGATATTAATTGAATTTAAATGCATGGGCCTATTTTTAAATAATTAAAAGACCCTAAAAAATAAAAGAAATATTCTAATTTTGACTCTAAAATGAACTATTAATTAGTATTTGAATCTACACAAATTTTGGTTGAGGTTTGAAATCAAATTGATGTTTGAAATAATTAAACAAAATCAAAACAGATTAATAGAAACGGAAAAGGGAAAAAGAATCTGTACAAAAAATAAATAAACAAAAGCAGCCCAGCCCAGCAAGACCCACTGGCCCAGTCCAGCCCACTCTCTCCTCCCCCGAGTCGTTTCTTTCTCACTCAGACCCACACCCGCGCCCTCACTGACGATTAGGCCCCACCGTAACCCTTCTCCCTCGCTGACAGCGCTGCCCCACTACGCCACCACGGCATCGTCCCCGCGACTGATTCATCCCCAAATCACGCTGATAGTTTTCTGCTTTGATTTCTGCAGTTAAATTCGCATCAATGGAGGCGTTAATCTCTCCAACGTCCATGCTCGTTAAATCGCCTGTCTATTCTCTCTCTTTCCCCACTCACGCCATACCCAGTGAGCCACCAGGCTGCGCTAATTTTCGCTCGCGCCACCACTGGCTCCGACGACCTTTCCGGTCGATTCCGACGAGCACGAACCTCCCCATTGTCCCTGCTTCACACGATCTAGTTTGCCAGAACCAGGCGCACCTGCCAGTGCCTCGCACTCACCCGCGCGTGCCCCGCAGCCTCGACTCTGTCCATGTCTGAGCGCCACCGATGATGAGCTCAACTCCGGCGAGCCATAGCCGACGACCTCGTGCGCCCCTTGCTCACTGGTGAGTGTTCCCGCGGTCCTTGAACCCGTGTGCATCTTCCTGACGCGTTGTTTTGCTCGCTTGCGTTCCTGAGACTTGCCTCCGACGAAGTTGTGCGTGACCCGACGACAACAACATCTCCGGCGAGCAATCCTCGACGCTACCGTGCGCCCCTCGACAAGCGGCAAGCACCTTGAGCATCAGCAGCAAGCTGCGAACCCGGTGAGCTTCTACCCTCGTTCTCTCGCTTCTTGTAATGCCGACACCGACATCATCTGAGCGCGCCGCCGCCGTTCACCACCGCTAGCGCCGCCAGAGTATGTCTAGTGATTATGAGCCATAGGATCTTGATCAAAGGGTTGCGATAGAAACTTAACCAAAAGGGTATGGACAGATTTGTGCCGCACGATCATCATTAGATCCAATGCACCAGAGAGGTCGATCCAACCGAAATGATATGGACGAATAGAAACGTTCCACGTGGCCCTGTCTGTTTGAATAAAAACCATATTTGATCTATTTGTTGTTCAATTTTGTAAAATTCATAACTTTCAAACCACACGTCCAAATTTTGCAAATTTTATATCAATGGAATCAGCAAGACAAATCCTACCCAACCATGCCCTTTGTTTAGTAATTTGTTTCAGATAAAATGGTTGTTTTTGCAGAAACTTCTGTAGGTATATTTTGGATATAAAATTTGTTCTAAAATTATTTTTGTGATAGAACCTTTGGCAAATGGATTTTTTTGAACCTACTGACTATAGAAATCAATTTGTGGTTTCAAAAACATATTTGGTGAAGCAAAAGAATAAATCTTTGATTTAAAGCATTTCTAGTCAAATGAAAATAATGTTTATGTATTAAAAATGCTTTTGGAGGAAAACCCTTTGGGAAATGTTTTTATTTAAACTCTCTGACCCCAAACACCAAGTTTTAGAATTAAAAATGTATTTGGTGAACCCTATAAATATTATTGCTTTGCTAAAAGCATTTTCAACCACATAAAATATGGATTTGGTATTAAAATGGTTTATAAGCAAAAACCTTTGCAAATGGTTTTGCCATTTTTATAAAATGACCAATAGGTGTTTTAGAATGTTTATAGCATGTTAGAAACCACTTTTCCAAATAAAACAATCATTATCATGCTTGCATGCATTACTTTGTTTTCATTATTTTATGTGTTGTTGCTTGAATGGTAGATTGAAATATTTCTTGCTTGATTGAATTGTAGTGACATTTGAAGAGTGTGAATATTGCAAGACAAGGAGTGAACTTATATTCTCTACCAAAAAGGCAAGTGATGCTTCATACTTTTGTCCCATTATTTTCACTATGCATTAGTGATATTTCTATGTAGGACTTGCATGGAATTTTGCTAAGTTTAAACTATGCCATTGGAAATCCTAGTAGCTGAAACCTTAGTAGAATTTCCTAAGTTAAGATTCCTACTACTATCATGCTTAGTTTAGCTATTAGAAAACAAGGGTGGATTATATTTCATGCTATGGAATATTTCTAAGTCAAGGACTTCTGTTTTTTTAATAAAACAACTAAGTGAATGAATCACCTGGGTGGAATGGAAAGAAAGGTTTGTGTTGAGTGGTTATGCAAGTCCAGTATGCTGGGGGAAACTTGGGCATCACCAAGTCCAGTATACTGGGGAAAAATTGGTATCTCACTTGTGGATGGCCACCCAGGAACAAAGAGATTTGAGATGTCAAATGTTGAGAAGCTTCACGTGCAGCCACTTGGCATTATGGGGTCTGCCTGGATCATATAGGTTGCAATAACTTAGCCAAATGGACAGTTGGTGGTAGGGGAATGATAGGTTGGAACGCGTCCATTCTGGTCTAAGGGAAGGCTTCTGAAAGATCTTGTCTTGGGAAACCAAGTCTTGTGGGGAAAGTGCACCACCTCCGCAGAGTGTAAAATCTAAGTACTTAGCCATGTCCCTGGTAAAGGACAATTTGAGCATCAAGACATGGAAGCTATCAAGAATCTCCTCATCCCAATTTCTAAGTTAAAAACTTGTGGTTGAACAAGGGTTGAAGGATCACCAATTTCTATTGGGAGATGCCTTGGGTGATTTTGTCAAGCAAAAACTTAGTGTTTTCAAATGATAAGAAAAATCTATTTTGAGCAAAGCAAGCCTAAGCTCCACTTAGCCAAATGCATATAGATGATAGACTCCACTATACTACCATAGTATCACTTGCCAATACAATTCAAATGTATTGACCCTTGTGGCTGTAACTTAGTATGTTGCAGGTTTGTTTGATGTTAGTGAAGTTTATTGATTAGGATTACAAGTCTACAACCAACATGACTGCCTATGGCACCTTGAAGATGAAGGACCCCATGCTACTATTATATTCTGATGCATTGTAATGAGATAGCCAAATGAGCTATGTAAGATGTAATAAATTATTTTATTCCTGGTTATAAAGTTGTATTATGACCTTTGTTTCTTGATATTACATCTTAACTGTGGATGCTAGCTATTGATCCAGGGACTAGCATTCCAATCACATGGATCCTTTCCTTTACAAAGGAGGGATCTTACAGGTTGATATCCGAATCGACAATAAAGCAAGAGTCGATGTGTTGGAAGTTGGCACGATGAAACTTCATTTACCTTTCGGATTCATTATGGAACTAAATAATTGTTATTATGTTCCAGTGCTTATTCGAAACATTATTTCTGCTTCATGTTTGATGAGGCAAGGATATGAGTCGAATATTAAGAATAATGGTTGTTCTTTATATTTGGATGATATGTTTCACGGTTTTGCACCCATCCAGGACGGGTTATTTATTTTGAATCTCGATGATGAGTCGGTTTATAACATAAATGTTAAAAGGTTGAAACCAAATGATCTGAATATGACTTACTTATGGCACTGTCGTCTTGTTCATAAGTTGGAAACGCATGAAGAACCTCCATGATGATGGACTCCCAACTTTGTTTGACTTAGATTCATTCGAGACATGCAAATCTTGCCTACTCGGAAAAATGACCAAGACAATTTTTGCAAAGAGTTGTGAAAGGGCGGACGATTTGTTGGGACTAGTACATATATTGATGTATGTAGACCAATGAGCACGACAGCCAGGGGTGGTTATAAGAACTTCAAAGAATTCCAGAATGAAGCATAGAATCAACTCAGCAAGAAAATAAAGTTTCTTTGGTCGGACCGAGGAGGTGGGTACATGAGCCATGAGTTTGATGACCATCTAAAAGGTTGCGAAATAGTTCCTCAACTTACTCCGCTCGGAATGCCACAGAGGAATGGTGTGTTGGAAAGGCAGAATCGGACCTTGTTGGACATGGTACGATCAATGATGAGTCAAACAGATCTGCCTTTATAATTTTGGGGTTATTTTATAGAAACTTCAGCGTTCACACTAAACAGAGTACCATCAAAGTTTGTAGAGAAGACACCGCATGAGATGTGTATAGGCAAAAAGGAGAGTTTATCTTTTCTTAAGATTTGGGGTTGTGAAGCTTTTGTCAAGAGACTTCAGTCAGACAAGATTACTACCAAGTCAGATAAGTGTATTTTCATGGGGTATCTGAGGGAAACCTTGGGTTACTACTTCTACAACCGAGAAGAGGGCAAAGTGTTTGTTGCTCAGAACGGTGTCTTCCTTTGAGAAAGAGTTTCTCAGTCAGGGATTCAGTGGGAGTACGATGCATGCTCGAAGAAATTAGAGAGGAACCGACTAGTAGCGAGTCGACAAAAGCCTTGGAGGCTGATCCGTTCATGGTAGCTAAGCCGGCAACTGCACCCAAACGGCGTAGATCTGCTATCTTGCAAAGTGTTCGTAATGTATTACTGTTAAACAATGATGAGTTGGCAACTTATTTGGAAGTGATTGTGGGATCTGATTCCGATTCATGCCTTGGAGCCATGATATCCGAGTTAAAGTCCATGGATGAAAATCAAGTTTGGAACTCGGTTGATCTGCCAGACGGTGCAAGAGCCATCATGTGCAAATGGGTCTTTAAGAAGAAAACTGATATGGATGGAAATGTTTTTCTCTATTAAGCACGGCTTGTCGCCAAGGGGTTCCGAAAAGTTCAATGAGTTGACTATGACGAGACTTTCTCAGCCGTAGCGATGCTTAAGTCAGTACGGATCATGTTAGCTACAGGAGCCTATTTCGACTATGAGATATGGCAGATGGATGTTAAAACGGCTTTCCTTTATGGAAATTTAACCGAGGACATGTATATGATACAACCTGAGGGTTTTGTCGATCCGAATAATGCTGACAAGATTTGCAAACTTCAAAAATCTATTTATGGATTGAAGCAAGCATCTCAGAGTTGGAACAATCGCTTTGTTGAGGTAGTCAAATCGTTTGGCTTCATCAAGAGTGATCATCATTCTTTTTTATACAAGAAGTTTAGTTGGAGCAAATTAAACTTTCCGATCTTATATGTGGATGACATATTACTTATTGGAAATGATGTCCAGATTTTGCAAGAAACCAAGGAATCATTGGAAAGGAGTTTGTCAATGAATGACTTGGGTGAGGCAACATACATTCTAGGAATCCGGATCTATAGAGATAGATCAAAGATTCTAACTGTATTGAGTCAGAGTACATACTTGGATAAAGTGTTGAAAAGGTTCAACATGGAATCGTCTAAGAAGGTGTTCTTACCAATGTCCCATGGTGTAAAACTTAGCAAGACTCATTGTACTTCAACGAGTGATGAGCGAAGTCGGATGAGTGTGATTTCGTATGCTTCTGAAGTTGGATCCATCATGTATGACATGATTTTTACTAGGCCGGATGTGTCATATGCTCTAAGTGTTGTGAGAAGATACCAGGATGATCCTGGAGAAATCCACTAGACAGTGGCAAAAAATATCCTAAAGTACTTGAGAAGGACTAAGGATATGTTTTTGTTTTATGGAGGTGAAGATGAACTCAGTGTAAAGAATTAGATGGATGTGAGTTATCTTACTGACTCTAATGGTTCTCGTCCGCAATCCGGATATTCTTGCACGCACCGAATTAGAAGGTGTTCTTGTTTTTGCATAAGTTGAGTAGGGGTTTTAGTATTTTACTATGTTTGCACGCACCTTTTGTCCTTGTTTCAACATGATCCCAAATTATTAAGTCTATTATAAACATATCAATTGAGACTATCATATTATGCTGTAATATGATATTTTTAAGTGATAAAAGTTATTTAATTGATTTATCTTTGCACCTAGAGGAATTGATAGAGTAGAGGAGGACACATGGCACTTAACAACCACCGGTATGGGAGGAGCCTTCCTGTATCGTCCGCCCATACTAAGAAGAGGCACGTCTGCCTTGTCAAATACTTCAACCATGTGAAGACAGACCTGACATCTGACCTTCACAGAAACCTCTAGCTCCTTCATGGGTCATTGGAGGAGGAACTTGGAGAAGGGAAAATCCTTGTTGCTTCACGGATCATTGGAGGACAACGCATCATCCCATTCACCATCAACCGCTGCATCACTGTGACATCCCAATTTCAGCAACCCTGAGTTGTTGTTGAAAAGGATACAGATGCCGCCTAGAGGGGGGGTTAATAGGCGGTTTAAAACTTTTACATGATGGGCTTAACAAAGGCGGAATAAAACTAGCGTTTACTTTGTAAAGCACCAAACCTATATAAACTACGGTTCATCTATGTGCACCAACAACTATTGCTAAGAAAAACAAGCAACTATGTGATAGCTAGATATAATAATTCAAGCACGAAGGCTATCACAAAGTAAAGTGCATAAGTAAATAGCTCGGGTAAAGAGATAACCGAGGCACGCGGAGACGATGATTTATTACCGAGTTCCTCCCATAAAGAGAGTATGTCTCGTTGGAGAGGGGGTGGTATCAAACCACCTACGCCACAAAAGGCCTCCCTTACTCTGCGGTGAATCTCACCCCAACGAGATCCATCCACACTTCCACTATCGGTGCACTTGTCGGTGGCAACCAGAACCTCTCACAAGGTTGGGTCACTTCTCCACAACTTAATCGGAGACTCCCAACAAACGCCACCAAGGCCACAACCTGCAACACCAACAAACCGACTAGGGTTCCAAGAACCCAAGAGTAAAAATCTTCTCAACTTTCACTCACCAAATCCTCCGAGGAGAACTCAAACCTATGCACCAAATGCAATGGCAAGAACACAAGAAGTTCTCAAGTCCTTCTCTCCCAAATTCCACAAAAGCTACAAAAGCTAGTGGGAGAATAAGAGAGGAAGAACACACGAGGAAATCCACAAAAGAAACCCCAAGATCTAGATCCCAATATGTTCCCCTCACATAGAGGAGAGATGTATTGGTGGAGTTGTAGATCTAGATCTCGCCTTTCAAATCCCCCAAAAAGATTCAAGAAATATGGGAGGGATTGAGAGTATTGCAAGCTCTTGAAGGTCAAAAAAATGGAGGAGAGAGAGAATGCAAGCAACAAGCCTAAGGAGAAAGAAGGGGTCTATTTATACCACTCCCCAACGAAATATGACCGTTTGGGACCTTCCAGGCCGGATAATCCGCCCCTCCCCCGGATATTCCGGGTTCCCCGGGCCAAAAAATGGCTAAGGACTTCGCGGCGCGACTCTCAGTATAGGGGCGGATATTTGGGGTGGATAATCCGCCCCCATTACTAGGAGCCACGCCTCAAAGTCCTTAGCCATTTTCCAAAAATTGGGCCGGATAATCCGCCCCCATGGCCGGATAATCCACCCCCCTGAAAACTGGCAGGAACAGCAAAACTGAAACCATCATAACGTTTTCATTCGGACTCCGATTTTGATGATCTTGGGCTCGTTTCGAAGATAGTAACAAGCTCTATAAGATAATGCAGGGAACCATCATAGTCCAGCAAGGGAGGATAGAACCAAATAATGAAAGGTTTAACCTATCTATAAAAGACAAACCGGTAAAACCTCCAATATCGAAAACACAATAGAGAATGCATATGAAATCCGTTTTCGATGAACTTAAGCTTTTCATAGAGATTGACACAATATCTAAATCCTCTCATGGATAAGAACCAAATAAGAACCAAGAAATATGATGCCAAGTATGCAAAGGTTTGATCTCTCACCGAGGGATATGATCAAGTTACTCACTTGAGAACCCCTCTTGATAGTACGGTTATCTATCCTATAAACCGGTCTCTCCAACTAACACGGTGAGACCAGTGAGAAAGAAACCCTATCAATATCAAACCTTTGCCTTGTATATTCCACACCTCGGGATGGAGAACCTTTCTTGATTGCACTAGCTTGGTGAAGATACTCCCCCATACTCCACTATGGAAGAGCCTCTATTTTGGGCATATCTTCAAATATACATGATCACCATAAGGATGGAACGATACACTTGAGATCATCTTAAGAAACCTTGATCAACACTTGATCTTCTTCACTTTATTCTTATTCCAACCTTGAAGCCACCATATGGTTCAAGCATTGTCTATGGACAAATTCTACAGGTAAAACTCAATGCAAACATAAGTCCATAAAACATTCTCATTAATTACCAAAACCACACATGGGGGCACACATGTTCTTTCAATCTCCCCCATTTTGGTAATTGATGACAATCCTTTGAGAGGGTTTATATAATCAACTTAACGAAAAAAATGGTTGCGCCAACATCAAATACTACACAAGTATGTGATGTTGGTACGCCCATAATATATAGAGCAAGCTCCCCCACAATATATGCGTGTGTGATGAACCATTACCATTGGTGGAGTTTCCTCTATATATTCAACATGCAAAGCAACAACAAAGATGCAAGAGCATGAGAGGCAAATGCTTAAGAACAAACTTCCCTTAAACCCTCCAAAACATCTCCCCCATTGGCATCGATTACCAAAATGGGTGAATAGTTCTAGACGACCAATATAGTAATAATTCCTCCAAAGGTGTGTCTTCGCACATATACAATGATGAATACTTTGGAGGGAGTACAACTATATCAAGGACCCGAAGATTGCCAAAGGAATAAAATAAAAGACGCAAGGAATCACAAGATCCGACAAACCAATTTGAAAACAACAAATGAGTCCAAATGGAAACTACAAGATATTATGATATGAGCAAAAGAGTGTTTTAAATAACAAATAGATAAGCTCCCCAATATTTGTGCACAATTTTAAAATAAATGAATTGGAATACATAATGCACAAATATGGAATCCTTGTTCCCCCATAAGAATTTAAAACACAACACATGAAAGATCAAATAAAATAGAGAAGCTCCCCAAGATTTGTGCATACTTTAAAATCGGTGTATTTAAATACAAAAATGCACAAATATGGAATCCTCACTCCCCCATAAACATTTAAGGCACAATAAATGAGACAGAAGATAAACGAGCATTATTAAATGAATTAGATGAGCTCCCCAAAGATAATGCACCAATTATGATAATTGCATTTGGGAACAAGGTGCATAATCATGGAATCCTCACTCATACAAGTTCATTGAACAATACAAGGCATGAGAGAACAAATATGAGTGCCCAAAGATGCAAACAATAGGAACAAGCACCCATAGGCAATTCAATTTGGAAGCCACCAAAGAATCAAAAGGAATAGAAAGGTGGTCTCCAAGGATTATAAATCAACTAACATTATCTTCACATATGTGCGTATGTTTCTAAATGTATAACATCACAAAGACATATGCCCATAACGAAACAAGCACACACAAGGAAGATATACAATAAATCACATAAAAGGACAAAACCAACTCCCAAAAAGAGTAAGGTTCCAACAAGTAAACCAAACTCTCCAAACTTTTCATGATGCCACAAAATACCAAAACGAATAGATCAAACTTCCAAGCACATAAAACCCGATATGGATCATACAAGGAAGCATAAAAAGATTGTTCTAGATAATATAGGAGAGCTCACCCATAAGTAGTACATTATATAGAATTTTCTTTTGAATTGAAAATGCACACAAATGGGATCATCACTACTACCTACAATAAGTAAAACACAAGAGGACATCAATAAAATAAGAAGATCCAAAAGAAGCAAGGAAGGCTTGGGAGACAACACAAAACATTTTCTTGGCCAAAGATAGGATAAAATTAAACAAAGGCCAAAGTGAATATGATCAATAAATTCTACCATAAATTGAGTACTAATTGTCCAAGGACAAGAAATATTGGGAATAATTTTCCCAAGGTAGCTTGCATGGATATCCAAGATCATAGTCACAACAAGAATCATATAACAAAATATAAGAATTAAGTATGATACTTCGAACAAGATTCTTGGTAGCTTCCAATAGTCACACAATCACTAGTGATTAGATTAACTTGAAGCAAATGGTTTCCATGATGATATAGAGATCTAAATATGAGGAAACACATACCAAGAAACACTCTCATACACAAGATCCAAAATATGATCAATAAATGCATTCAAGCAAATTGGAACTTGTAAGAGCAAATGCGTCACATGGGCGCTAGATAATTATCCATATCAATTCTAAGTGACACAACCTCGAATATTCACATTTTTTAGGATTGTAATATGCACTAAGCATATGACTCCCCCATAATGTGATACTACCATAAAACCAACACGAGGCAACGGATCCAAATAGATATAATTAATGGACATTATAGAACTAAAATTTCTCATGTACACGCATTTTTAGGATTGTGGAATGCCTGAGCATAACACTCCCCTAAAATGGGATAGTCCATTAATCTATCACAAGAGCCAAATAAGATACCAAATATAACCAAGAAAGGCTCAATCATAAGAAACACACATACATGGTGTGCCACCTAATCATACACAAAAATATGCTTGATTCCTCAAGATAATTAAGTGGAAATCACAACATGTACAAGAGCATGGAAGATACAAAACCAACACATGCACAAGGGGGCGAGTAACTTTCAATGTAATGAGTTAAGCATATGTTACCGCAAGGAGGAACATTGGATATATAGTAGAGGCAATATAATCCACATGACTTGACTTGACAATTACACTAGATGAAGATCCCTCAATTCTTCATAATGTAACCAAGTCTCCAATGCCCTCCAACCAACACCTATTGATCAAGTTTTAGCTAGATGGTCCCCAACCAAGTTGGGTCCTAAGAAGTTATTAACAATAGGCTTGGCCACCCAAATGGTTCTTTTCTTGACACCACATTGGGCACCAACAAATTTGGCAAACACATTGCCAACCTCATACTTACAAAGAGAATAAGCATCATCAATAATGATAGGATTGGATGAGGAGATACCAATAGTGCATGAGGAAGAAATGTGCCCCTTCTCACGGCATATGTAGCAAGTTCTTATCTTGCCATCTTTCTTCTTAGGTGAAGCCACAACTCGAGGAAGAGCTCGAGTAGTCCTCTTAGGAAGAGGCCCGTCAATGACTTGAGGTGGGGTTTGAGGCCGCTTCCCTTGTTGCTTCACACTAAGAGGCTTTTTCTTCAATGGGCAAGATCTAACATGGTGCCCTTCTTCCTTGCACTTGAAGCAAACAATGTTGGCCGGATTCTTGACTTGAACTTGGCCATTTTTCTTGTTTCCCTTATGCTTCAACTTGATAGTGGACTTGTTCTTGACATTGGAGTTGAATCCAAGCCCACTCTTGTCATTGGGGGATTTTTGCACACTCAAGATTCTGTCGAGTGCGGTCTTCCATTGATGACCCTTTTTCAACTCATTCTTCAAAGAAGTGACTTGATCCTTGAGCTCTTTGATTTCCTCTACATGGTTAGTTTCAACAAAAGTACTAGAGGAAGTAGATGCTACATTGTTAGAGCAACAAGGCACAAAATTTAATTCATCACGAGATATAGCATGGTTGTGAGAGGATGAATTACAAGGACTAGCACATGGCAATATAAAATTTGGAGTAGATATAGTGCTAATGTCCACATGGGGTCCACTAGATGTTAGCTTTGACACGATGGCCTCATGATCTAACTTTAGCCTACCATGGGAGACTAGAAGATCCTCATGCGAGCTCGAGATCTTAACATGAATTTCTTCTAATTTCCCATAGTTGCTAGTTAGCAACGCAAGTTGATACTTTAGCTCAACATTATCCTTCAAAATAGATGCTTCACAAGAAATAGAGTTAGTAGCACAAGCATCATCACTATTAGCAAGAGGTGAGGGCAACTTGGCAAGATCTTTTGAGTATGAAGCTTTAAGTTGCTCATGCGACTCGGTGAGTTTGATGAGCTCCCTCTTAACGACCCGAGAGCCATTTTTGAGGTGCTTAAAATCCTCAACAAGTTTAGCATAAGCAACGTCAAGTTCATCATTTTTAATCTTGAAGGAGTTTTCCACCGCAAGTTCTCTATCATGGTATTCCTTTACTCTAGATAATTCTAGAGTAAAAGTCTCCTCAAGAGATTCTTTGGTGGTTTGTTCTTCTTCAAGGGAGTCCTTTAGTTGAGCAATTTCATTAGCATACTCACGCTCAAGCGCAAACTTTTCATCAATTATGTTTTCTTGCTCCTCAATTTGTGCTTCTAACTTATCAGTATGTTCCTTGCTCTTAATAGCAAAGTCCAAGATTTCAACAAAGTTAGAGCATGCAATATTGTTCTTAACAACGGCACGATAAACAATCTCACCCTTTTCATATAAATCATCAATATCAAGCTCTTCTTCCACATTATCCACATCCTCCTCATCACAAGAGGTAATGGGTTCCAAAGTAGGAGTTACCTTTGAATCCCTAGCCATAAGGCATAGGTGGGTACCGAAAGAAGGTGAAGACGAGATTGCATATGTGGCTTCATTCAAAACCTTGTCTTGGCCCATAGAATCTTCGGTTTCCTCTACATGGTTAGCAACACAAGCACTAGAGGAAATAGAAGCATTTTTATCATGGCAACAATAAAACACAATCATATCATCATGATATTTATTCAAGTCATTTATACATTATATGCAAGGACTATTAACACAAGCATGTAAGAAGTTTGTAGTGCTAGAAGTGTTAAAGTCCAAAGATAGATCATTGCAACTAGATAGAGATGATGGATTATAAATAGTAAGCACACTACCCAAATTGCAATTTCTATCACCACTCACCATATCATTCCCTTGTGAAAAATCACATGTTGGTGAAGTGGTAGAAGATGAGAACTCATCTTGACCGGAAGTGGAAGCAACACAATCATCCTCAACAATATTGGACACAACATATTTATCTTGAAGTTTTGTCCATAACTCATGAGCGCTCCAAAAAGGAATGATTGAAGAGGTAACTACATAGCTCAAAGCATTAACAAGCACATTAGAAGCTTGAGCATCGAGATATAAGTTTTTCTCATCCTCACAAGATAGATTTTTGAAATCCATAGGAGGAGAAAAACCTATATCTACAATACGCTCCAAATTTGGGTCCATGTCCCGAAAATGAATAAGCATACGAGTTTTCCATATATCATAATTTGTGCCATCGAATAAGAACATGTCATTGTGCCCTAATCCCCTAGCCGACATATTTACTCTCAAGGCGGTGAAGCCTAAAATGAGAGACCGGGCTCTGATACCAATTGAAAAGGATACAGATGCCGCCTAGAGGGGGGGTGAATAGGCGGTTTAAAACTTTTACGAGATGGGCTTAACAAAGGCGGAATAAACTAGCGTTTACTTTGTCAAGCAAAAAACCTATATAAACTACGGTTCACCTATTTGCACCAACAACTGTTGCTAAGCAAAACAAGCAACTATGTGATAGATAGATATAATAATTCAAGCACGAAGGCTATCACAAAGTAAAGTGCATAAGTAAATAGCTCGGGTATAGAGATAACCGAGGCACGCGGAGACGATGATTTATTACCGAGTTCCTGCCATAAAGAGAGTACGTCTCGTTGGAGAGGGGGTGGTATCAAACCACCTACGCCACAAAAGGCCTCCATTATTCTCCGGTGAATCTCACCGCAACGGGATCGATCCACACTTCCACTATCGGTGCACTTGTCGGTGGCAACCGGAACCTCTCACAAGGTTGGGGCACTTCTCCACAACTTAATCGGAGGCTCCCAACAAACGCCACCAAGGCCACAACTTGCAACACCAACAAACCGTCTAGGGTTCCAAGAACCCAAGAGTAAAAAGCTTCTCAACTTTCACTCACCAAATCCTCCGAAGAGAACTCAAACCTATGCACCAAATGCAATGGCAAGAACACAAGAAGTGCTCAAGTCCTTCTCTCCCAAATTGCACAAAAGCTACAAAAGCTAGTGGGAGAATAAGAGAGGAAGAACACATGAGGAAATCCACAAAAGAAACCCCAAGATCTAGATCCCAATATGTTCCCCTCACATAGAGGAGAGATGGATTGGTGGAGTTGTAGATCTAGATCTCCCCTTTCGAATCCTCCAAAAAGATTCAAGAAATATGGGAGGGATTGAGAGTATTGCAAGCTCTTGAAGGTCAAAACAATGGAGGAGAGAGAGAATGCAAGCAACAAGCCTAAGGAGAAAGAAGGGGTCTATTATACCACTCCCCAACGAAATATGACCGGTTGGGACCTTCCAGGCCGGATAATCTGCCCATCCCCCGGATATTCCGGGTTCCCCGGGCCAAAAAATGGCTAAGGACTTCGCGGCGCGACTCTCAGTATAGGGGCGGATATTTGGGGCGGATAATCCGCCCCCGAAGGACCAGAAAATCCGCCCCCATTACTGGGAGCCACGCCTCAAAGTCCTTAGCCGTTTTCCAAAAATTGGGCCGGATAATCCACCCCCCTGAAAACTGGTAGGAACAGCAAAACTGAAACCATCATAACTTTTTCATTCGGATTACGATTTTTATGATATTGGGCTCGTTTCGAAGATAGTAACGAGCTCTATAAGATCATGCAGGGAACCATCATAGTCCAGCAAGGGAGGATAGAACCAAATGATGAAAGGTTTAACCTATCTATAAAAGACAAACCGGTAAAACCTCTAATATCGAAAACACAATAGAGAATGCATATGAAATCCGTTTTCGATGAACTTACGCTTTTCATAGAGATTGACACAATATCTAAATCCTCTCATGGATAAGAACCAAATAAGAACCAAGAAATATGATGCCAAGTATGCAAAGGTTTGAGCTCTCACCGAGGGATATGATCAAGTTACTCACTTGAGAACCCCTCTTGATAGTACGGTTATCTATCCTATAAACCGGTCTCTCCAAATAACACCGCGAGACCAGTGAGAAAGAAACCCTATCAATATCAAACCTTTGCCTTGTACATTCCACACCTCGGGATGGAGCACCTTTCTTGATTGCACTAGCTTGGTGAAGATACTCCCCCATACTCCACTATGGAAGAGCCTCTCTTTTAGGCATATCTTCACATATCCATGATCACCATAAGGATGGAACGATACACTTGAGATCATCTTAAGAAACCTTGATCAACACTTGATATTCTTCACTTTATTCTTATTCCAACCTTGAATCCACCATATGGTTCAAGCATTGTCTATGGACAAATCCTACAAGTAAAACTCAATGCAAACATAAGTCCATAAAACATTGTCATTAATTACCAAAACCACACATGGGGGCACACATGTTCTTTCAATCTCCCCCATTTTGGTAATTGATGACAATCCTTTGAGAGGGTTTATATAATCAACTTAACGAAAAAAATGGTTGCGCCAACATCAAATACTACACAAGTATGTGATGTTGGTACGCCCATAATATATAGAGCAAGCTCCCCCACAATATATTTGTGTGTGATGAACCATTATCATTGGTGGAGTTTCCTCTATATATTCAACATGCAAAGAAACAACAAAGATGCAAGAGCATGAGAGGCAAATGCTTAAGAACAAACTTCCCTTAAACCCCCCAAAACATCTCCCCCATTGGCATCGATTACCAAAATGGGTGAATAGTTCTAGACGACCAATATAGTAATAATTCCTCCAAAGGTGTGTCTTCGCACATATACAATGATGAATACTTTGGAGGAAGTACAACTATATCAAGGACCCGAAATTGCCAAAGGAATAAAATAAAAGACGCAAGGAATCACAAGATCCGACAAACCAATTTGAAAACAACAAATGAGTCCAAATGGAAACTACAAGATATTATGATATGAGCAAAAGAGTGTTTTAAATAACAAATAGATAAGCTCCCCAATATTTGTGCACAATTTTAAAATAAATGAATTGGAATACATAATGCACAAATATGGAATCCTTGTTCCCCCATAAGAATTTAAAACACATCACATGAAAGATCAAATAAAATAGAGAAGCTCCCCAAGATTTGTGCATACTTTAAAATCGGTGTATTTAAATACAAAAATGCACAAATATGGAATCCTCACACCCCCATAAACATTTAAGGCACAATAAATGAGACAGAAGATAAATGAGCATTATTAAATGAATTAGATGAGCTCCCCAAAGATAATGCACCAATTATGATAATTGCATTTGGGAACAAGGTGCATAATCATTGAATCCTCACTCATACAAGTTCATTGAACAATACAAGGCATGAGAGAACAAATATGAGTGCCCAAAGATGCAAACAATAGGAACAAGCACCCATAGGCAATTCAATTTGGAAGCCACTAAAGAATCAAAAGGAATAGAAAGGTGGTCTCCAAGGATTAAAAATCAACTAACATTATCTTCACATATGTGCGTATGTTCCTAATTGTATAACATCACAAAGACATATGCCCATAACGAAACAAGCACACACAAGGAAGATATACAATAAATCACATAAAAGGACAAAACCAACTCCCAAAAAGAGTAAGGTTCCAACAAGTAAACCAAACTCTCCAAACTTTTCATGATGGCACAAAATACCAAAACGAATAAATCAAACTTCCAAGCACATAAAACCCGATATGTATCATACAAGGAAGCATAAAAAGATTGTTCTAGATAATATAGGAGAGCTCACCCATAAGTAGTACATTATATAGAATTTTCTTTTGAATGCAAAATGCACACAAATGGGATCATCACTACTACCTACAGTAAGTAAAACACAAGAGGACATCAATAAAATAAGAAGATCCAAAAGAAGCAAGGAAGGCTTGGGAGACAACACAAAACATTTTCTTGGCCAAAGATAGGATAAAATTAAACAAAGGCCAAAGTGAATATGATCAATAAATTCTACCATAAATTGAGTACTAATTGTCCAAGGACAAGAAATATTGGGAATAATTTTCCCAAGGTAGCTTGCATGGATATCCAAGATCATAGTCACAACAAGAAGCATATAACAAAATATAAGAATTAAGCATGATACTTCGAACAAGATTCTTGGTAGCTTCCAATAGTCACACAATCACTAGTGATTAGATTAACTTGAAGCAAATGGTTTCCATGATGATATAGATATCTAAATATGAGGAAACACATACCAAGAAACACTCTCATATACAAGATCCAAAATATGATCAATAAATGCATTCAAGCAAATTGGAACTTGTAAGAGCAAATGCGTCACATGGGCGCTAGATAATTATCCATATCAATTCTAAGTGACACAACCTCGAATATTCACATTTTTTAGGATTGTAATATGCACTAAGCATATGACTCCCCCATAATGTGATACTACCATAAAACCAACACGAGGCAACGGATCCAAATAGATATAATTAATGGACATTATAGAACTAAAATTTCTCATGTACACGCATTTTTAGGATTGTGGAATGCCTGAGCATAACACTCCCCTAAAATGGGATAGTCCATTAATCTCTCATAAGAGCCAAATAAGATACCAAATATAACCAAGAAAGGCTCAATCATAAGAAACACACATACATGGTGTGCCACCTAATCATACACAAAAATATGCTTGATTCCTCAAGATAATTAAGTGGAAATCACAACATGTACAAGAGCATGGAAGATACAAAACCAACACATGCACAAGGGGGCGAGTAACTTTCAATGTAATGAGTTAAGCATATGTTACCGCAAGGAGGAACATTGGATATATAGTAGAGGCAATATAATCCACATGACTTGACTTGACAATTACACTAGATGAAGATCCCTCAATTCTTCATAATGTAACCAAGTCTCCAATGCCCTCCAACCAACACCTATTGATCAAGTTTTAGCTAGATGGTCCCCAACCAAGTTGGGTCCTAAGAAGTTATTAACAATAGGCTTGGCCACCCAAATGGTTCTTTTCTTGACACCACATTGGGCACCAACAAATTTGGCAAACACATTGCCAACCTCATACTTACAAAGAGAATAAGCATCATCAATAATGATAGCATTGGATGAGGAGATACCAATAGTGCATGAGGAAGAAATGTGCCCCTTCTCACGGCATATGTAGCAAGTTCTTATCTTGCCATCTTTCTTCTTAGGTGAAGCCACAACTCGAGGAAGAGCTCGAGTAGTCCTCTTAGGAAGAGGCCCGTAAATGACTTGAGGTGGGGTTTGAGGCCGCTTCCCTTGTTGCTTCACACTAAGAGGCTTTTTCTTCAATGGGCAAGATCTAACATGGTGCCCTTCTTCCTTGCACTTAAAGCAAACAATGTTGGCCGGATTCTTGACTTGAACTTGGCCATTTTTCTTGTTTCCCTTATGCTTCAACTTGATAGTGGACTTGTTCTTGACATTGGAGTTGAATCCAAGCCCACTCTTGTCATTGGGGGATTTTTGCACACTCAAGATTTTGTCGAGTGCGGTCTTCCCTTGATGACCCTTTTTCAAGTCATTCTTCAAAGAAGTGACTTGATCCTTGAGCTCTTTGATTTCCTCTACATGGTTAGTTTCAACAAAAGTACTAGAGGAAGTAGATGCTACATTGTTAGAGCAACAAGGCACAAAATGTAATTCATCACGAGATATAGCATGGTTGTGAGAGGATGAATTACAAGGACTAGCACATGGCAATATAAAATTTGGAGTAGATATAGTGCTAATGTCCACATGGGGTCCACTAGATGTTACCTTTGACACGATGGCCTCATGATCTAACTTTAGCCTACCATGGGAGACTAGAAGATCCTCATGCGAGCTCGAGAGCTTAACATGACTTTCTTCTAATTTCCCATAGTTGCTAGTTAGCAACGCAAGTTGATACTTTAGCTCAACATTCTCCTTCAAAATAGAAGCTTCACAAGAAATAGAGTTAGTAGCACAAGCATCATCACTATTAGCAAGAGGTGAGGGCAACTTGGCAAGATATTTTGAGTATGAAGCTTTAAGTTGCTCATGCGACTCGGTGAGTTTGATGAGCTCCCTCTTAATGACCCGAGAGCCATTTTCGAGGTGCTTAAAATCCTCAACAAGTTTAGCATAAGCAACGTCAATTTCATCATTTTTAATCTTGAAGGAGTTTGCCACCGCAAGTTCTCTAACATGGTATTCCTTTACTCTAGATAATTCTAGAGTAAAAGTCTCCTCAAGAGATTCTTTGGTGGTTTGTTCTTCTTCAAGGGAGTCCTTTAGTTGAGAAATTTCATTAGCATACTCACGCTCAAGCGCAAACTTTTCATCAATTATGTTTTCTTGCTCCTCAATTTGTGCTTCTAACTTATCAGTATGTTCCTTGCTCTTAATAGCAAAGTCCAAGATTTCAACAAAGTTAGAGCATGCAATATTGTTCTTAACAACGACACGATAAACAATCTCACCCTTTTCATATAAACCATCAATATCAAGCTCTTCTTCCACATTATCCACATCCTCCTCATCACAAGAGGTAATGGGTTCCAAAGTAGGAGTTACCTTTGAATCCCTAGCCATAAGGCATAGGTGGGTACCGGAAGAAGGTGAAGACGAGATTGCATATGTGGCTTCATTCAAAACCTTGTCTTGGCCCATAGAATCTTCGGTTTCCTCTACATGGTTAGCAACACAAGCACTAGAGGAAATAGAAGCATTTTTATCATGGCAACAATAAAACACAATCATATCATCATGAGATTTATTCAAGTCATTATACATGATATGCAAGGACTATTAACACAAGCATGTAAGAAGTTTGTAGTGCTAGAAGTGTTAAAGTCCAAAGATAGATCATTGCAACTAGATAGAGATGATGGATTATAAATAGTAAGCAAACTATCCAAATTGCAATTTCTATCACCACTCACCATATCATTACCTTGTGAGAAATCACATGTTGGTGAAGTGGTAGAAGATGAGAACTCATCTTGACCGGAAGTGGAAGCAACACAATCATCCTCAACAATATTGGACACAACATATTTATCTTGAAGTTTTGTCCATAACTCATGAACGCTCCAAAAAGGAATGATTGAAGAGGTAACTACATAGCTCAAAGCATTAACAAGCACATTAGAAGCTTGAGCATCGAGATATAAGTTTTTCTCATCCTCACAAGATAGATTTTTGAAATCCATAGGAGGAGAAAAACCTATATCTACAATACGCTCCAGATTTGGGTCCATGTCCCGAAAATGAATAAGCATACGAGTTTTCCATATATCATAATTTGTGCCATCGAATAAGAACATGTCATTGTGCACTAATCCCCTAGCCGACATATTTACTCTCAAGGCGGTGAAGCCTAAAATGAGAGACCGGGCTCTGATACCAATTGAAAGGGATACAGATGCCGCCTAGAGGGGGGGTGAATATGCGGTTTAAAACTTTTACGAGATGGGCTTAACAAAGATGGAATAAAACTAGCATTTACTTTGTCAAGCACAAAACCTATATAAACTACGGTTCACCTATGTGCACCAACAACTGTTGCTAAGCAAAACAAGCAACTATGTGATAGATAGATATAATAATTCAAGCACGAAGGCTATCACAAAGTAAAGTGCATAAGTAAATAGCTCGGGCATAGAGATAACCGAGGCACGCGGAGACGATTTTTTATTACCGAGTTCCTCCCATAAAGAGAGTACGTCTCGTTGGAGAGGGGGTGGTATCAAACCACCTACGCCACAAAAGGCCTCCCTTATTCTCCGGTGAATCTCACCCCAACTGGATCGATCCACACTTCCACTATCGGTGCACTTGTCGGTGGCAACCGGAACCTCTCACAAGGTTGGGGCACTTCTCCACAACTTAATCGGAGGCTCCCAACAAACGCCACCAAGCCCACAACCTGCAACACCAACAAACCGTCTAGGGTTCCAAGAACCCAAGAGTAAAAAGCTTCTCAACTTTCACTCACCAAATCCTCCGAGGAGAACTCAAACCTATGCACCAAATGCGATGGCAATAACACAAGAAGTGCTCAAGTCCTTCTCTCCCAAATTCCACAAAAGCTACAAAAGCTAGTGGTAGAATAAGAGAGGAAGAACACACGAGGAAATCCACAAAAGAAACCCCAAGATCTAGATCCCAATATGTTCCCCTCACATAGAGGAGATATGGATTGGTGGAGTTGTAGATCTAGATCTCCCCTTTCAAATCCCCCAAAAGATTCAAGAAATATGGGAGGGATTGAGAGTATTGCAAGCTCTTGAAGGTCAAAACAATGGAGGAGAGAGAGAATGCAAGCAACAAGCCTAAGGAGAAAGAAGGGGTCTATTATACCACTCCCCAATGAAATATGACCGTTTGGGACCTTCCAGGCCAGATAATCCGCCCCTCCCCCGGATATTCCGGGTTCCCCGGGCCAAAAAATGGCTAAGGACTTCGCGGCGCGACTCTCAGTATAGGGGCGGATATTTGGGGCGGATAATCCACCCCTATTACTGGGAGCCACGCCTCAAAGTCCTTAGCCGTTTTCCAAAAATTGGGTCGGATAATCCGCCCCCTTGGCAGGATAATCCGCCCCCCTGAAAACTGGCAGGAACAGCAAAACTGAAACCATCATAACTTTTTCATTCGGACTCCGATTTTGATGATCTTGGGCTCGTTTTGAAGATAGTAACGAGCTCTATAAGATCATGAAGGGAACCATCATAGTCCAGCAAGGTAGGATAGAACCAAATGATGAAAGGTTTAACCTATCTATAAAAGACAAACCGGTAAAACCTCCAATATCGAAAACACAATAGAGAATGCATATGAAATCCGTTTTCGATGAACTTAAGCTTTTCATAGAGATTGACACAATATCTAAATCCTCTCATGGATAAGAACCAAATAAGAACCAAGAAATATGATGCCAAGTATGCAAAGGTTTGAGCTCTCACCGAGGGATATGATCAAGTTACTCACTTCAGAACCCCTCTTGATAGTACGGTTATCTATCCTATAAACCGGTCTCTCCAACTAACACCGCGAGACCAGTGAGAAAGAAACCCTATAAATATCAAACCTTTGCCTTGTATATTCCACACCTTGGGATGGAGCACCTTTCTTGATTGCACTAGCTTGGTGAAGATACTCCCCCATACTCCACTATGGAAGAGCCTCTCTTTTAGGCATATCTTCACATATCCATGATCACCATAAGGATGGAACGATACACTTGAGATCATCTGAAGAAACCTTGATCAACACTTGATCTTCTTCACTTTATTCTTATTCCAACCTTGAAGCCACCATATGGTTCAAGCATTGTCTATGGACAAATCCTACAAGTAAAACTCAATGCAAATATAAGTCCATAAAACATTGTCATTAATTACCAAAACCACACATGGGGTCACACATGTTCTTTCAGTTGTCCAAAAGGCAAAAATCAGGGGGAACAAAAACTTTTTCTTGTTACGTGTGCAATGTTTGTTCACTTGCTTGCTTGTGTTCTTGCAACTGATTGTGTATTAGATGCTATACTTATTATCTCAACACTAGTTGACAAAAGCTATTTTATAAAAGAGATGTCTTAGCTCATCTTTCATATTCTCAAATGTTCTGACATTTCAAAACCTGAGCCAAGATGACTTTGACAAAACAAAAGTATTTTTCTAGTTCTATTAACAAAATTATGGATAACTAAAATATAATCTCCTTATTTTTTCAAGACAGAACTCTCAACTACTCTTACCCCTAGGTTTTCCAAAAACCTCTTTTCAAAACCTCTTCATTCCAATCTTGGTAGAAATACCAAGAGGTAATTAGCTTGCCTCAAACCATAACCAATTCAAAATATCCATCCCTACATCAAGCTAGGCTTGATGGTAACCCTAGTAGTAGTTGGATAAGTTGGATAGGATGAATTGCCTTGATCTGTTGATTGCATTGTTTTCTTAGGAACTAGAGTGAGCTAATCTAGTAGCTCATCCCTTAGGAGCCAATATGTACTTGTGATCATCAATATCACATCAAGCATCCAAGTATAGATCTATCCTAAGCCACCAAGGTGACCATCTCCCCTCCTAATCAGATCAATCTAGGGATAATCCCTTCTAATAGTTCCAACTTAGTGAAGACACAATCTAAGCATGGATCCTATCTACTTAGTTAACACTTCAACATCATCTCCTTGATCATGATTTTGGAACATATCATCCTCTCAAAATTATCTACACTTGCATCATGAGTGTGGAATTCTTATCTAGAATCAATATTTAGAGCTCTACCTTTTCCAACCTATGTGCATTATTGAGAATGTATTTGAACCATCTTGTAGTACATCAGTAGTACTATCAAGGCAAGCTCTTTACCTTGACTAAGACATTCTATTTACCCCTCATCCATGTTGGTTTTGTAGTCAAGATAATAATATTTTCTGCAAATCTTATCATCTTGCCTACTTGGGCAGAAGCCATTTTGAAAATATCTGACGGGGGAACAGTACGGCCACTCCAACTTTCCATGACTGCGGACGCGGCTATTCGAATAGTTTGACACTCTGCAAAGATTGTACACTTTCACCACAACATTCGATACATCCGTCAGGAACAAATCCTGAATTCACCATACTCAGTATGCGGATAATCAATCCTAACCTTTCAATTACAAGCCCTAGTATAGGCACCTCTCCTGTGAGTTTGGCCTCCCAACCATGACCAACTGTCATCTTGGGCACTACACAGGTGGACAATCTTCACAAGGTAGCCTCAACTCAGACCTTGGCCGTGAGGGAACCCATAGTAAGGTATATAAGTTTCCAGTCAAGCCCTACCCAATTTTCGGGTATTGTGGTTGTACGGTAAAATTGGAATGGTATCGCATCCAGACAACCATCAGTTTTATCAAGGGCTAAGGCTCATGCCTTAACATTTTCATCATCTAAATCATCTGGTGTTCGGAAATACATGTCAAAACATCTCAGTAGAATGACTCATCATTCTAAGGTTTTCATAACCATTTTCCACCAGGTATTCCCATCTAAAGTTGATCATGTTTTATGCTTAGCACTAGCATCTACAGTGGGGGTGAGTACTAATGAGGGGTGGTAAACAAGTGGAGTTTAACTAAGTTCAATATCATGCCTTAGGGTGACATCAAGATTATCTAGCTTAGGACAAATTTAATGCTCTTTATGCAACCTTCAATTGTCTTCCTAGAATCTACAAGTCACTTAAGTAGACTCTAAGTAATAGCTTTGATAAAGAAATAAAGTAGAAGGCTTTCAAGTAAAACTAGGACGGGGTATCAAGTGGGTATGATCACATATGCTTAAGGCCTCTAGTGGTCATGGTAACAAGCAAGTATTAGCTTGCATAAGTATCAGTATAGGCGTGCTAAAGTAGAGTAGCTTGCAAGTGTTAGCTTGCTCAATTAACTAGTAGTATTAGACTTGCTAAAGTAGAGTAGCTTGCAAGTGTTAGATTGCTTAATCAACTAGTAGTATTAGGCTTGCTAAAGTAGAGTAGCTTTCAAGTGTTAGCTTGCCTTGTGCAGAGCAGTGGTTGAAGTTCTCCTCGGCTTCTTCTTTGTAGTATCCTCCTTCCTCCTCGTATCCTTGGTCGGTACTAGCATCTATGAATAAATACGAGGTACACAATCACCAAACAATACTTAACTACTTTCAATCATCACACAAAGGTGCACTATAGATGATCTAGTATCATCACTAACATTACAAGATTAAAGCTTTGGTCTTATTTATTTATTTTAGAAAAGTAATTTCTACTCATTGAAAAACTACTTAAGATTTAATATTCTCCAACTCAAACATGGGATCATGTTGACACATGTCATCACCACATATTTCAGTACATGGGAATATGATTTAGAGTGGTGTCACAATTTAATAAGGTTTAACCTTTTATTTTAAATAAAATAAGTTACTAGAAATGCCTATGTGGCATTCTATTTACCCCTCATCCATGTTGGTTTTGTAGTCAAGATAATAATCTTTTCTGCAAATCTTATCATCTTGCCTACTTGGGCAGAAGCTCACATCTATATGCCACCTCCCCTTGGAAAAATATTTGCATGGTCGTGATCTACTAACCATGGCCTATCATACCCTACTTCACTTGTTTCCATTGGAGCCTTGTGCTTCTAGAACACACATGGGTTAGGAGGCTACCTGATGTATCTGCTATGGCAGCCTGATTTTCAACAAAGTTTGCCATCTCTTCTAGATAACCCCAAATGCAACCAATCCCAACTATTGCTTCCATGGTAATCTATATGACATGGTCTAACCATTCATATACCCCTTGTACCAAGGTGATCTCTAAGCTCCCTAATCCAACCTTGTTTAGCTGGCATCAAAATAACTAAACCCTAGATCCTCCCTGATCTAGTTTCCATCCTTTTCACCACTTTACTTAAAAACCAAGGTTTACATTGATGCCCACATGAATTTTACATCATCTACCTTGGATATAAGCATCCCCAAATAATTCCCCCAATTATTTGGATTATTAAACTATTTTATTTCCTTCACTTACCAATTTCTCAACAACCTTGTCTTTCATGGCAAGTTTGATTTTCTCCAAATCAACTTGCCAAGTCAAGGCACATTTGAAGCCTATATATCATATCCCATATTTCCAACTCCAAAATAAATATTTTTGAGATTCTTTATTATTTATTTTTGCCCCTTTTCTCAAATGGCAGAAACAAGAAATATTTCCCCAAAAATACTTTTCACCTCAATAAATCCCAATAAAATTCTCCAGTGTGTTATGGTAATTAGGACCATGTCACATCAAAAACCAAGCTTGTACAATGTAAACTATCATCTTAGCTTCCATAATCTATTTCTGCACTTTTTGAATAAATGCTTTTAAATGGGATTTTAATCTTTAGAATAATCTCATTTAAATCATGGAGAGATTATTTGACCTCATCTACCTACCAGTACCATTTCCACACTTTTCCTAATACAAGATTATCAACTTCCTTCACAAGTCTTCATTTGATCAATTTTGCAAACTCAATCAAATCTTGATTCAAACCACAGCCAAGTGTCAACACCCGGATTTTTAATCCTAGATTCCTGTCATGCCATACATCGCAAACCCAGGATTACCATTTTTGTGAGACATAACAGATTTGGATATCACAGTACATCATCCATTACAAACCATACATAAGGTCTTACATAAATAAGGATCTCATGATCCAGTTCTTAATACAACTCAAGAAGCGGAAATACGTAATAATAAAGGTAGCGTAGGCGAAGCTCCATCTTCGGGGTCACAGGCAATGCTGACGATGGGAGATGATCCTAGTTGTCGTAACCTTCCTAGGGTCCATCATCCTGGTACTCCTCTGCATAGTCTGGCCATGGGAATAGCCAGGGACAAAGCTATGAGTACTCTTTAAGTACTCGCAAACTAATACTAACAGGTGAAGGGGGTTTTTGTAATAGGACACTAAGCTCTAGGGTTGTTTTGCAAAAAGCCAGATTTACCTCTACTAAGTTCAGAAGCAAGAAAAGCTAGTTGAAATTTTATAACACCTAAGTGGGAACTTGAATTTCATATCACAACTCTGTTGTGGTCAATTCAAATTCTCAATTCATTTCACAAGTCATTTTGAAAATATCTGACGGGGGAACAGTACGGCCACTCCAACTTTCCATAACTGCGGACGCGGCTATTCGAATAGTTTGACACTCTGCAAAGATTGTACACTTTCACCACAACATTCGATACATCCGTCAGGAACAAATCCTGAATTCACCATACTCAGTATGCGGATAATCAATCCTAACCTTTCAATTACAAGCCCTAGTATAGGCACCTCTCCTGTGAGTTTGGCCTCCCAACCATGACCAACTGTCATCTTGGGCACTACACAGGTGGACAATCTTCACAAGGTAGCCTCAACTCAGACCTTGGCCGTGAGGGAACCCATAGTAAGGTATATAAGTTTCCAGTCAAGCCCTACCCAATTTTCGGGTATTGTGGTTGTACGGTAAAATTGGAATGGTATCGCATCCAGACAACCATCAGTTTTATCAAGGGCTAAGGCTCATGCCTTAACATTTTCATC
Source organism: Avena sativa (assembly GCA_916181665.1). Lineage (NCBI taxonomy): Eukaryota > Viridiplantae > Streptophyta > Magnoliopsida > Poales > Poaceae > Avena > Avena sativa. The sequence goes on from OV702295.1 coordinate 176,004,617, forward strand.
ATCTAAATCATCTGGTGTTCGGAAATACATGTCAAAACATCTCAGTAGAATGACTCATCATTCTAAGGTTTTCATAACCATTTTCCACCAGGTATTCCCATCTAAAGTTGATCATGTTTTATGCTTAGCACTAGCATCTACAGTGGGGGTGAGTACTAATGAGGGGTGGTAAACAAGTGGAGTTTAACTAAGTTCAATATCATGCCTTAGGGTGACATCAAGATTATCTAGCTTAGGACAAATTTAATGCTCTTTATGCAACCTTCAATTGTCTTCCTAGAATCTACAAGTCACTTAAGTAGACTCTAAGTAATAGCTTTGATAAAGAAATAAAGTAGAAGGCTTTCAAGTAAAACTAGGACGGGGTATCAAGTGGGTATGATCACATATGCTTAAGGCCTCTAGTGGTCATGGTAACAAGCAAGTATTAGCTTGCATAAGTATCAGTATAGGCGTGCTAAAGTAGAGTAGCTTGCAAGTGTTAGCTTGCTCAATTAACTAGTAGTATTAGACTTGCTAAAGTAGAGTAGCTTGCAAGTGTTAGATTGCTTAATCAACTAGTAGTATTAGGCTTGCTAAAGTAGAGTAGCTTTCAAGTGTTAGCTTGCCTTGTGCAGAGCAGTGGTTGAAGTTCTCCTCGGCTTCTTCTTTGTAGTATCCTCCTTCCTCCTCGTATCCTTGGTCGGTACTAGCATCTATGAATAAATACGAGGTACACAATCACCAAACAATACTTAACTACTTTCAATCATCACACAAAGGTGCACTATAGATGATCTAGTATCATCACTAACATTACAAGATTAAAGCTTTGGTCTTATTTATTTATTTTAGAAAAGTAATTTCTACTCATTGAAAAACTACTTAAGATTTAATATTCTCCAACTCAAACATGGGATCATGTTGACACATGTCATCACCACATATTTCAGTACATGGGAATATGATTTAGAGTGGTGTCACAATTTAATAAGGTTTAACCTTTTATTTTAAATAAAATAAGTTACTAGAAATGCCTATGTGGCATTCTATTTACCCCTCATCCATGTTGGTTTTGTAGTCAAGATAATAATCTTTTCTGCAAATCTTATCATCTTGCCTACTTGGGCAGAAGCTCACATCTATATGCCACCTCCCCTTGGAAAAATATTTGCATGGTCGTGATCTACTAACCATGGCCTATCATACCCTACTTCACTTGTTTCCATTGGAGCCTTGTGCTTCTAGAACACACATGGGTTAGGAGGCTACCTGATGTATCTGCTATGGCAGCCTGATTTTCAACAAAGTTTGCCATCTCTTCTAGATAACCCCAAATGCAACCAATCCCAACTATTGCTTCCATGGTAATCTCTATGACATGGTCTAACCATTCATATACCCCTTGTACCAAGGTGATCTCTAAGCTCCCTAATCCAACCTTGTTTAGCTGGCATCAAAATAACTAAACCCTAGATCCTCCCTGATCTAGTTTCCATCCTTTTCACCACTTTACTTAAAAACCAAGGTTTACATTGATGCCCACATGAATTTTACATCATCTACCTTGGATATAAGCATCCCCAAATAATTCCCCCAATTATTTGGATTATTAAACTATTTTATTTCCTTCACTTACCAATTTCTCAACAACCTTGTCTTTCATGGCAAGTTTGATTTTCTCCAAATCAACTTGCCAAGTCAAGGCACATTTGAAGCCTATATATCATATCCCATATTTCCAACTCCAAAATAAATATTTTTGAGATTCTTTATTATTTATTTTTGCCCCTTTTCTCAAATGGCAGAAACAAGAAATATTTCCCCAAAAATACTTTTCACCTCAATAAATCCCAATAAAATTCTCCAGTGTGTTATGGTAATTAGGACCATGTCACATCAAAAACCAAGCTTGTACAATGTAAACTATCATCTTAGCTTCCATAATCTATTTCTGCACTTTTTGAATAAATGCTTTTAAATGGGATTTTAATCTTTAGAATAATCTCATTTAAATCATGGAGAGATTATTTGACCTCATCTACCTACCAGTACCATTTCCACACTTTTCCTAATACAAGATTATCAACTTCCTTCACAAGTCTTCATTTGATCAATTTTGCAAACTCAATCAAATCTTGATTCAAACCACAGCCAAGTGTCAACACCCGGATTTTTAATCCTAGATTCCTGTCATGCCATACATCGCAAACCCAGGATTACCATTTTTGTGAGACATAACAAATTTGGATATCACAGTACATCATCCATTACAAACCATACATAAGGTCTTACATAAATAAGGATCTCATGATCCAGTTCTTAATACAACTCAAGAAGCGGAAATACGTAATAATAAAGGTAGCGTAGGTGAAGCTCCATCTTCGGGGTCACAGGAAATGCTGACGATGGGAGATGATCCTAGTTGTCGTAACCTTCCTAGGGTCCATCATCCTGGTACTCCTCTGCATAGTCTGGCCATGGGAATAGCCAGGGACAAAGCCATGAGTACTCTTTAAGTACTCGCAAACTAATACTAACAGGTGAAGGGGGTTTTTGTAATAGGACACTAAGCTCTAGGGTTGTTTTGCAAAAAGCCAGATTTACCTCTACTAAGTTCAGAAGCAAGAAAAGCTAGTTGAAATTTTATAACACCTAAGTGGGAACTTGAATTTCATATCACAACTCTGTTGTGGTCAATTCAAATTCTCAATTCATTTCACAAGTCATTTTGAAAATATCTGACGGGGGAACAGTACGGCCACTCCAACTTTCCATAACTGCGGACGCGGCTATTCGAATAGTTTGACACTCTGCAAAGATTGTACACTTTCACCATAACATTCGATACATCCGTCAGGAACAAATCCTGAATTCACCATACTCAGTATGCGGATAATCAATCCTAACCTTTCAATTACAAGCCCTAGTATAGGCACCTCTCCTGTGAGTTTGGCCTCCCAACCATGACCAACTGTCATCTTGGGCACTACACAGGTGGACAATCTTCACAAGGTAGCCTCAACTCAGACCTTGGTCGTGAGGGAACCCATAGTAAGGTATATAAGTTTCCAGTCAAGCCCTACCCAATATTCGGGTATTGTGGTTGTACGGTAAAATTGGAATGGTATCGCATCCAGACAACCATCAGTTTTATCAAGGGCTAAGGCTCATGCCTTAACATTTTCATCATCTAAATCATCTGGTGTTCGGAAACACATGTCAAAACATCTCAGTAGAATGACTCATCATTCTAAGGTTTTCATAACCATTTTCCACCAGGTATTCCCATCTAAAGTTGATCATGTTTTATGCTTAGCACTAGCATCTACAGTGGGGGTGAGTACGAATGAGGGGTGGTAAACAAGTGGAGTTTAACTAAGTTCAATATCATGCCTTAGGGTGACATCAAGATTATCTAGCTTAGGACAAATTTAATGCTCTTTATGCAACCTTCAATTGTCTTCCTAGAATCTACAAGTCACTTAAGTAGACTCTAAGTAATAGCTTCGATAAAGAAATAAAGTAGAAGGCTTTCAAGTAAAACTAGGACGGGGTATCAAGTGGGTATGATCACATATGCTTAAGGCCTCTAGTGGTCATGGTAACAAGCAAGTATTAGCTTGCATAAGTATCAGTATAGGCGTGCTAAAGTAGAGTAGCTTGCAAGTGTTAGCTTGCTCAATTAACTAGTAGTATTAGACTTGCTAAAGTAGAGTAGCTTGCAAGTGTTAGATTGCTTAATCAACTAGTAGTATTAGGCTTTCTAAAGTAGAGTAGCTTGCAAGTGTTAGCTTGCCTTGTGCAGAGCAGTGGTTGAAGTTCTCCTCGGCTTCTTCTTTGTAGTATCCTCCTTCCTCCTCGTATCCTTGGTCGGTACTAGCATCTATGAATAAATACGAGGTACACAATCACCAAACAATACTTAACTACTTTCAATCATCACACAAAGGTGCACTATAGATGATCTAGTATCATCACTAACATTACAAGATTAAAGCTTTGGTCTTATTTATTTATTTTAGAAAAGTAATTTCTACTCATTGAAAAACTACTTAAGATTTAATATTCTCCAACTCAAACATGGGATCATGTTGACACATGTCATCACCACATATTTCAGTACATGGGAATATGATTTGGAGTGGTGTCACAATTTAATAAGGTTTAACCTTTTATTTTAAATAAAATAAGTTACTAGAAATGCCTATGTGGCATTCTATTTACCCCTCATCCATGTTGGTTTTGTAGTCAAGATAATAATCTTTTCTGCAAATCTTATCATCTTGCCTACTTCGGCAGAAGCTCACATCTATATGCCACCTCCCCTTGGAAAAATATTTGCATGGTCGTGATCTACTAACCATGGCCTATCATACCCTACTTCACTTGTTTCCATTGGAGCCTTGTGCTTCTAGAACACACATGGGTTAGGAGGCTACCTGATGTATCTGCTATGGCAGCCTGATTTTCAACAAAGTTTGCCATCTCTTCTAGATAACCCCAAATGCAACCAATCCCAACTATTGCTTCCATGGTAATCTCTATGACATGGTCTAACCATTCATATACCCCTTGTACCAAGGTGATCTCTAAGCTCCCTAATCCAACCTTGTTTAGCTGGCATCAAAATAACTAAACCCTAGATCCTCCCTGATCTAGTTTCCATCCTTTTCACCACTTTACTTAAAAACCAAGGTTTACATTGATGCCCACATGAATTTTACATCATCTACCTTGGATATAAGCATCCCCAAATAATTCCCCCAATTATTTGGATTATTAAACTATTTTATTTCCTTCACTTACCAATTTCTCAACAACCTTGTCTTTCATGGCAAGTTTGATTTTCTCCAAATCAACTTGCCAAGTCAAGGCACATTTGAAGCCTATATATCATATCCCATATTTCCAACTCCAAAATAAATATTTTTGAGATTCTTTATTATTTATTTTTGCCCCTTTTCTCAAATGGCAGAAACAAGAAATATTTCCCCAAAAATACTTTTCACCTCAATAAATCCCAATAAAATTCTCCAGTGTGTTATGGTAATTAGGACCATGTCACATCAAAAACCAAGCTTGTACAATGTAAACTATCATCTTAGCTTCCATAATCTATTTCTGCACTTTTTGAATAAATACTTTTAAATGGGATTTTAATCTTTAGAATAATCTCATTTAAATCATGGAAAGATTATTTGACCTCATCTACCTACCAGTACCATTTCCACACTTTTCCTAATACAAGATTATCAACTTCCTTCACAAGTCTTCATTTGATCAATTTTGCAAACTCAATCAAATCTTGATTCAAACCACAGCCAAGTGTCAACACCCGGATTTTTAATCCTAGATTCCTGTCATGCCATACATCGCAACCCAGGATTACCATTTTTGTGAGACATAACAGATTTGGATATCACAGTACATCATCCATTACAAACCATACATAAGGTCTTACATAAATAAGGATCTCATGATCCAGTTCTTAATACAACTCAAGAAGCGGAAATACGTAATAATAAAGGTAGCGTAGGCGAAGCTCCATCTTCGGGGTCACAGGCAATGCTGACGATGGGAGATGATCCTAGTTGTCGTAACCTTCCTAGGGTCCATCATCCTGGTACTCCTCTGCATAGTCTGGCCATGGGAATAGCCAGGGACAAAGCCATGAGTACTCTTTAAGTACTCGCAAACTAATACTAACAAGTGAAGGGGGTTTTTGTAATAGGACACTAAGCTCTAGGGTTGTTTTGCAAAAAGCCAGATTTACCTCTACTAAGTTCAGAAGCAAGAAAAGCTAGTTGAAATTTTATAACACCTAAGTGGGAACTTGAATTTCATATCACAACTCTGTTGTGGTCAAATCAAATTCTCAATTCATTTCACAAGTCATTTTGAAAATATCTGACGGGGGAACAGTACGGCCACTCCAACTTTCCATGACTGCGGACGCGGCTATTCGAATAGTTTGACACTCTGCAAAGATTGTACACTTTCACCACAACATTCGATACATCCGTCAGGAACAAATCCTGAATTCACCATACTCAGTATGCGGATAATCAATCCTAACCTTTCAATTACAAGCCCTAGTATAGGCACCTCTCCTGTGAGTTTGGCCTCCCAACCATGACCAACTGTCATCTTGGGCACTACACAGGTGGACAATCTTCACAAGGTAGCCTCAACTCAGACCTTGGCCGTGAGGGAACCCATAGTAAGGTATATAAGTTTCCAGTCAAGCCCTACCCAATTTTCGGGTATTGTGGTTGTACGGTAAAATTGGAATGGTATCGCATCCAGACAACCATCAGTTTTATCAAGGGCTAAGGATCATGCCTTAACATTTTCATCATCTAAATCATCTGGTGTTCGGAAACACATGTCAAAACATCTCAGTAGAATGACTCATCATTCTAAGGTTTTCATAACCATTTTCCACCAGGTATTCCCATCTAAAGTTGATCATGTTTTATGCTTAGCACTAGCATCTACAGCGGGGGTGAGTACTAATGAGGGATGGTAAACAAGTGGAGTTTAACTAAGTTCAATATCATGCCTTAGGGTGACATCAAGATTATCTAGCTTAGGACAAATTTAATGCTCTTTATGCAACCTTCAATTGTCTTCCTAGAATCTACAAGTCACTTAAGTAGACTCTAAGTAATAGCTTTGATAAAGAAATAAAGTAGAAGGCTTTCAAGTAAAACTAGGACGGGGTATCAAGTGGGTATGATCACATATGCTTAAGGCCTCTAGTGGTCATGGTAACAAGCAAGTATTAGCTTGCATAAGTATCAGTATAGGCGTGCTAAAGTAGAGTAGCTTGCAAGTGTTAGCTTGCTCAATTAACTAGTAGTATTAGACTTGCTAAAGTAGAGTAGCTTGCAAGTGTTAGATTGCTTAATCAACTAGTAGTATTAGGCTTGCTAAAGTAGAGTAGCTTGCAAGTGTTAGCTTGCCTTGTGCAGAGCAGTGGTTGAAGTTCTCCTCGGCTTCTTCTTTGTAGTATCCTCCTTCCTCCTCGTATCCTTGGTTGGTACTAGCATCTATGAATAAATACGAGGTACACAATCACCAAACAATAGTTAACTACTTTCAATCATCACACAAAGGTGCACTATAGATGATCTAGTATCATCACTAACATTACAAGATTAAAGCTTTGGTCTTATTTATTTATTTTAGAAAAGTAATTTCTACTCATTGAAAAACTACTTAAGATTTAATATTCTCCAACTCAAACATGGGATCATGTTGACACATGTCATCACCACATATTTCAGTACATGGGAATCTGATTTAGAGTGGTGTCACAATTTAATAAGGTTTAACCTTTTATTTTAAATAAAATAAGTTACTAGAAATGCCTATGTGGCATTCTTTTATTACTTGAACATTATTTCTATAAGTAAACCGATATGTTTTTATATATTCTGAAAGGTATGGTCAAATATGATTTTTGAGAGTTGGAAACAATTGAAAAGCTATTATGGTTGAAATTTGAAAAATGTTTGAATGCAGAAAAGCTTCTGCCTTGTTATTTTTACCAAGGTTGATCTATATATCCAAATGATTTGAATCCAACGGGCTTGGAATAAGAATTTCAATACCTTTCTACCAAAATTGGTTTCATTCAATTTCGTTCACTGAATCGAGCTGGGTTGATTTTTGAAACTAGGTACAGAACTGAGTTTGAATATTAATAGAAAAAGCTAAATTCAAACGAGTGGGCTGCGCGGGAAAGGTTAATGGGCCGGCCCAGTGTCACTCCGCAGCGCAGGGCTCATCTGACAGGGGGTTCCACCAGTCAGTGGCTCATAACACGCGAAGCGGTACGGGGCGATCTCGGTTGCACGATCTAAGTCTAATCGAACGGCTATGGCTCATCGTCCACGTCGGGCAGTGCCGGCGAGATAGAACCCTAACACGGCAGGCGGGGGTCGTGGGAGGCTCACCAGGGATCAGGCGAGGGTCAGCGATGGGGGAAAACAAAGAAGTCGACGACGGCGATTCTCCTGGCACCGGCAGCTCGTCCTGGGGCGTCTCCAATCGATGTCTTCCTTCTTCTCCAGCAGCGGCGGGCTCCGGTGAAATTCTGGCGATGCGCTGCTCGCCTTGCTCCGGGAGCGAGGTGGGGTGGTTATGGGTGAGAGGGGAGTGGAATGGTGTGAAGAAATCGAGAGGGTGAGGCCTCTATTTATAGTGGTGAGAGGGGACCGACGGGAGCAGGCTGAGCTCGTCGTGGTTGACAGCACAGAGGGCTATTGGTGTGGGCGGCGGTAGGGGCGGTGATGTGCTCCCTGGCGAAGCTCAACGGCGTGGTGGTGAGGCGTGGAGCGGTGCTGATCGGTCGGAACGCTTCGGCGCTCTGAGCGGGTCTGACGGAGGTTTTGATGGCGCACAGCGCGCGTGGTCCTCGCGGCGGCGAACGGGCGTGTCTGCGGGGTTGCTAGGGTGGTGGTGATCATGCGTGCATGCGGCGAGGGCGGCGCGCGGTATGTGGGCGTGTGTCGAGGGTGGCACACGGGCGTGCTCTCGGCATGCTCGCAGAGAGGCTTGTCGTGGCTTTGGAGTGTGGTCCAGTAGCTGGCATTGCTCGAGGCTAGGACAGGGAGTGGCGGTGTGGTGCTGGCTAGCTCCCAGACAAGGTTGGCGAGGCTAGTGTGGCCTCTAGTTCGCCAGCGACAACGGGGTGGCAAGTGTGCTCTCGGCCTGCTCACCATTGATGGCATTGGCAAGCTCACAGTGGTGCTAGAGGTTAGTTAAGGGTTCTAGATGATCTACTAAGGACTAGTTGTAACCAGAGAGGGAACAAGTTAGGCCCAAAACACTATTAAAAACAGTGAATTTGATTTGGTTAATTTGAATCTACAACCTGTTTGATGAAATGGCTGCATGAACTTGAGTTTTGAATTTTGAAAAGATTTTTGGTGGGTGTGCTAGGCATGTGCTGAGGATTCTGTGGATGCTTGGGTTTTGAAAATTGAGCTTGTTTGAGTGATTTTTGAAATAGTGGGATCTTCCCATATGAAATAGATTCAATTTTAAATTGTCATTTAAACTAAGCATTTAAATGTTTTTGGATGATCACAATGTGGGCCTTGGTACCTTGTTATGAGTACTATCAAGGGGTGCAAAGATCCATACATGTTTCTGTTAAGTTCTGAAAGTTAGAGATAGCCAAAATAGGCATGGGAGTTAAGTGACCATTCACCTAATTTGTTTGTTTTGACTTGTTTGTCTTCGGGAAAAGTTTGGGGTTTGTTTAGATGATGTTTATTTCACCTAAGAATCATTTTACAAGCAAATAAACATAGAACCATGGCAATTCAAAAGAATCCAATATTTAATACATACACATATGAATGCTTTCATATTTTTAATTGGAAAAGTTTTTGTTAACCCTAATTTTGATGATTAGAGTTTGATGATCCAAGTTTAGTATTTTTGGGATGTTACGAACCTTCCCCACTTAAAAAAAATCTCGTCCCGAGATTTGAAAAAGGACGAAAAAGATTACCTAGGATTTGAAGAGATTGGGAAACTCTGTCCTGACGTGATCTTCGTGCTCCCAGGTAGCTTCCTCTTCTGCGTGGTTGCTCCACTGAATCATGAGAAACTTGATGCTCCGGGTTCTGGTAGTTCTGAAAGCTTCTTCCAAAATACGGATGGGTACTTCAGGATAGGTCAGGTCATCGTTGATTTCTATGGTCCGGTGATCGATATTCTTGAACACTTCAGTCTTCTCTGGAACTTCGAGGCACTTGCGAAGTAATGAGATATGGAACACATTATGCACAGATGACATCTCTTCGGGTAGTTCCAATTGATACGACAGTTCTCCTCGACGGTTAAGAATCTTGAAGGGGCTGATATATCTGGGGGCTAACTTTCCTTTGTGTTGGAAACGTTGCATTCCCTTCAATGGCGACACTTTCAGATACACAAAATCTCCTATGTTGAAGGCGAGGTCTCGATGTCTCTTGTCGGCGTAACTCTTCTGCCTTGACTGGGCTGTCTTGAGGTGCTCACGGATCTTGTGAACCTTCTCTTCTGCTTCTCGTAGGATATCGGGTTCGAAAATCTGACTCTCTCCTACTTCCGACCAATTCAAAGGGGTGCGACACTTCCTTCCATACATGAATTCAAATGGGTCCATTTGCAAACTGGCTTGATAACTGTTGTTGTACGAAAATTCTGCAAACGGCAGTCAGTCTTCCCACTTAGATCCATACTCTAACACACATGCTCTCAGCATATCTTCGATTAGTCTCTCTGTTTTTCCATCGGTCTGAGGGTGATAAGACGTGCTGAAATCTAGTCGGGTTCCTAAACCTTCTTGGAGTTTCTCCCAGAATCTTAAGGTAAACTGAGTTCCTCGATCCGATATAATGTTCTTAGGGACTCCGTGCAAACTGACGATTCTAGCGATGTATAACTCCCCTAGCTTCAAACTCTGATATGTGATCTTGACGGGTAAGAAATGGGCGGCTTTGGACAATCTGTCCACTATGACCCAGATAGAGTCATTTCCCCTACTAGAAGTAGGCAATCCAGTGATAAAGTCCATTCCAACGGAATCCCATTTCCATTCCGGAATCTGCAATGGTTGCAACAATCCAGCGGGTCTTTGATGTCCCGCCTTGACTCGCTGACATATATCACACTTGGGGATATAGCTTCCGATTTCTCTCTTCATCTTATGCCACCAAAATTGCTCTTTCAAATCTTGATACATCTTCGTTCCTCTGGGGTGGATAGAATAAAGGGTATCATGAGCTTCCTTCAGAATAACTTCTTTCAACTCAGAATCTGCTGGTACACAAAGGCGTCCTTTGTACCACATAACTCCTTCTTCGTCTTCGGTGAATCCGGGTAATTTGCCTGTACCGATACGACGCTTGATTCCGTTGATACTAGCATTTCCTTTCTATGCCTCTTTGATCTGGCTGATCAAAGTGGGTTGAAGTTCTATGCTAGCCAAAAATCCTTCACTTACTAATTCCATTCAGAAATCTTCCATCTCTTTGTGCAAGCTTGGTTGCTCCTTCAAAATCATGGAGTTCAAGCGGCACGGCAATCTGCTAAGGGCATCTGCTACCACGTTGGCTTTACCAGGGTTTTTTAAATGTGAAGGGTTTTGTTTTACAAAAAGATGGACAAAAGATGGAGGAAAAATGTTTACAAAAACAACCGGGCTGGCCAGTTATGAAGCTAGCACAATTAACCCGTGCAACCACATTACTCTGGAATGGGACGGGGCTGGGCTGGAAGTTTATCTAATCCGGTATAAGTATCTCAAACTACTATGGGGAAGAACAAATTCCCGGAGGCTGGGCTTTCCCCTGTAAAGGCCCATGTGAAACATCGGTCTGGGAAGGTAAATACCGTCTAATTGGTGGCCAGACGATACTATGAGCCCCTCATTGAAAGCGCACACCCTGCGGGGTGCAAAACGCGCTCCGGTTGGCTTGTGACTATATAGGTCATCCCGGTTTTGAGGGGCTTAACCTCATAGGCTAGGCACTTGTATCAGAGAGGGCATTCGGAAGGTCTTGACCGGTTATTCGACCCACGATCAGTGTGGATCAGGGATGGGTAATTGGATGGTGTGGGTATAGTGTACAACCTCTGTAGAGTGTAAATCTATTAGAATAGCCGAGTCCTCGGTCATGGATGGTTGTGCTGGCGGCTGTACAACGGTAATGGTTTCGATTTCAAAAAGGATTTTCGAAAAAAGCAATGACTTGAAAATGTTTTCACCATGGGATGGTCGGGATAAAAAAGAGGAAGCAATTTGGTCATGAGATGACCGAAAGGAAAAACAAATGGGTGACTGAATCCTAGTGTTCTCTTAAAACTTTTCAAAAAGGTTTCCAAAATGTTTTACAAAAGTTTTCAACAAGGATATAGAGACATGCCATATCTACAAGAGAAACTAGTTTATAAAAGAACCTCTCCTGGAGCCATCCTACCACAGCCTTATTGCATATCCATAATTATTGTTATCTTAAGGTGGTTTGCGAGTACATTCAAAGTACTCACCGACATTGTCCCTGGTTATTTACTTGGCCAAATTGCAGATGTTGGGAAGTAACGAAGGTGCTGACGTCTATGCGAGATAGGCCGTGTTCCCAGTCAGTTGCCTATATGTTAAGGCCCGGGCTCTGCGCTGAATACTTCCGTTATCTGTGTTGTATTCGCCATAATGGCCATTTTGTAAGTTTCTTTACTTGTTACTTTATGGATGTGTATTGATACTAGTCGGTTATGCTCACGGCTCACTGATCATGGGAATGTGAATTGCATGCATAACGGGTATTCTCGGACCGTAAATCCGGGGTGCCACAATCACCATCACCATTACTACCCCCATCTTCCATCCATTAGATCTTGTTGTGATTATAGATTCAACTGTGGTTTGCACTAGATTCCTTCCCATACTTTTATCCATCCATTTTATTATGATGATGTTGTTTATTTCTTTCATGTGTGAGTAGTTTCCTTCGTTCTTGGGGAGATGGAGAAACCCTAGCATTATTATGAAATGAAATAAGATGATCTATTACTTGTGTCTATGATATATTGATCTATGATGTGTGTTTGATCTCTCTCTCTCTCTTTAGATGGTATGTGTATCCGGCCACATATCATTTGCTTTCGGGTCTAAAGAAGAGGGTGAAATCCTTTGGACATGTTTGGAAGTGTTCCTGGAGCTATTGTGACTAGAAGCACGGCTAGCCACCTGCACGGTCGAAGGAGGAACAAAGAGAGATTCACTAAGGTAATTACGATATCCATTTGGAGACCCTTAGTTGCGATGGTCTGTATGGGTGACTACTCTCAGACATTGTAGTGGTTATTTAGAAATGACCTCATTCTTGGCTCAACAAATTGGATTTCTACGAGCCTTGTAGTGAAAATCTTATTATGGAATTCTCTCCACACATGTCATGACATTAAAAATACGTTATCCTAATTATGATTAATTACAACATGCTAGTGGTGTATCTTACATCCCCGAGAATGTTTTAGCCCTATTGAGTTCAACCACCATTCCCAACTCTTTTATTACTAGTTTCCTTTTACTTGTTTTAATTACTTTTCTGCATTCAACCTAAAAACCTTTCAAACACCCTTTACTTGAAATCAAAGGTAGCTTACAAGTATACATTGGTAGATAGTGACCAGGGGAATAAAGACCCTAACCAAATAGCTCTCTATGGGTTCTATACTCTTATTTCGAAACTAGCTACAATCTATCTGTGCACTTGCAGTCATCAGCGGCCAGAAGCTCACCGTCATCCTCGAAGCTCGCCACCGCCAGTCATGTTGTTGTACCACCGCCACCAGTACCATGTAGGCGAGCAACCTCATGACCTGCATCTCCCTAGCCTTCCCATACCCTGAGATGCGCTCAGCAGCCCGCATGCGCTCCGCGGCGCAGCCACTAGCGGTCGCACACACCATCGACAACATGTGCGTGTTGTGCTCACCGCTCTCCATGATTCTGCTCTGACCGCAACGGTGATGGAAATATGTCGTAGAGGCAATACTAAATTGTATAATTCTATTCATGTTTATGATTAAGTTTATTAATTAGTTCCGGATAATGAGTATTTGGAGTAAAAACATAATACATGTTTGGAATCATAAACACCATTTAGATATCGCTAGTCTCACCTCTAAGACTAGTTCATGTGAATCATAAACACCATTTAGATATCTATAGTCTCGCCTCTAAGACTAGTTCATGTATCATTGATAGTCCCGGTTTCCTCACTATGGGCAAAACGACAATGTGTTATGGAGTTAGCGGTGATATATGAGATCGGAGTTGTTGGGATAAGAACAACGATGGATAGACCCAACATGTTCTACCATCAAACACATCATCAATATTGTTATGGGTAGTTTCTCATAAACAATGTATTGCCTTTACTAAAGATCGTTTAATCGCGAGACACATGTGAACTTGGGTATAATATGGACGTGTTAAGATTCATCAAACGTTGCTCTTAACAGAGTAATCATAAAGTTGATACTTGCTCTTATTATTTGGTATGCCAATTATTTACATGGGGTGCTTACGGGACTTGCTACTCCTGACGATGGAGAGATATACTCTGGGTCCACTCTTGTACTATGATGTTCGTCATCGTCTAGATAAACACATGATCAAGTTGTTGAACACATGAACATCGATAGCGCTGTATCGATGGAATAACATTATGTTTCATGTTGGTAAATGTAAAGTATCGATGGAGCAATACAATATGTATCAGACATAATACAACGGTCACACGATAAAGATCTTTGTGTTATTTGCGGGGTTACTACGTGTATCATGACGCCAATATTAATCATTGTCGCGAAATGTGTTCCGGACGTGTCCTTAAATATTCGAACCCATAGGGACACACACTTAAGAGTTTAATGGAATTTAGAATATGAGTCCAAATTAAGATTTAGTAGAGAAGTAATTCTGAAGGTGTTTGGAGTGTCTCAGAATATGTTGGATGTGCATAGAATATTACCTAGAGTGTTCAAAATAAGTTTGGAGAATTAATGAAATGAGAGAAAGGTTCCCAGAGTATCTCGGATGGTCTCAGAGTGGTTCCGAGAGGTCCCGGATGATCCTGTAGTTGTCCTTAATGGTCCCGGGAGTGTCCAAAATGTTTCTGGACATATATGGAAGGTTTTGGGACGAGTGGAAGGTTCTAGAAGCGTCTGCCATTTCCCGAGATATCTTAGGTAGTCTGGAAGATTTCATAATAAGTGAATCCATGTTTGCCTTAAGGGATAAGGAAAGTTCCCAAAGACAATTTTGGATTGGCAAAACAAGGAAGTTTTGAAGTAGTTTAGTTTGACCTACACCTGTCGGAACTTCTCCAAACTTTGGGGATGGGTAAATGATGACCCAAGGGGCTTTGCCGCCTATAAAAGGGCACAAAGGGGCACTCCAAGTACTGGATTTTTTCTCCACCAAGCAACTGCACCCCACCGCCCCAATACCCTAGCGACCGCCATGCGCTGCCCTCCCAGCGCAGAAAAATTCTCGCGCGTATGCCACCTCCCTCCTATCTTATCCATCTCCATGGCGTGGTGATAACCCCTAAGGGCCGGCATGCCATCAGTACTTCTTTTTCTGCTATGATACCGGAGCGCTTCCCGAGTTCTACCTCCGTTTGGATCTAATCCATACGGGACCACGGAAGCACTGCCGGGTCTTTATCGATATGTTCCCACTTAGACCGTGTGTTCTTGATCACATCTCGAGGTGGTGCCGCTGACCTTGTACATGCGGATATTGGTGGAGGTGCAACACTTGGAGCACTTGATCGTGCAGTTCTTCACAAGCAGAAAAATTCTCGCAGAGAATTGACTAGCTGCGGGAATCGCGTACTGACAACTTCAAAAATAACGTCTTCATCGGTGCATGTTCATGGGAGCCATCCGTGGGATAATACATTTCCTCTTGAATCACTAAGGCTTGTTGTAGGGATCGACGCAGGACCAACCTCGTCATCGACAAACTTCCGCTAGTTCGGTACTCGAGGGTATGATATGTGGCCTCTCCAGTTGCATATGATCCTGGTTATGCGCTATAATTTTTTGTTTCTGGAACCGTGTTCCCGAACTATGGTATTAGAGCGGCCTATGCATAGGCACATGTACGAATAGAGGAATCATTGAATTCCAGAATTATTGATCTTGTTATGTATCCTAATTGTTGCAATTTTGATCTCGGCAGTATTGTTTGATTAGCGGCCTGAGCCGACTTTACGATCTTCGAATTGAGACTAGTTTGTGAAGCATACTTCGGGTGCACAAAACAACTTTGCCGGGTGCCTATTTTCCGCAATAGCATGAGAAAGATATTTTGCACGTTGGGCTTCTACGGAGTTGGTTGAAATCCACACGGGGGTCACGCGTAAAGAGGAAGTATGGTGAAGCTATAGTTGCTATTTATAGCACTATGGGTACACACCCCAAATAATTTAAATAACAAACAATTGAATCATGGTTCATTCTTACCACATAGGTAAAGAAAGGTTTTCTTCGCAACCATAGAGCCCCGTAATATATCAAAGAGTGTTAGAGGCGTCTAACTTGTTTTTGCAGGAAAGTGATGTGGTATAGCAATGCGATGTTTTCAATATGATGTATGAGATGTGTTATGTTGTAATTTCGTAGGGCATGAGTGGACAGAGCCGTGATGATTTTCATAATATTATTGTAATAGCCATAGTTGATTTTACTTAACTAGAGTTGCCATATTTGTAAGAGCAAGGTGTGGCGATGTGTAACACCCTCAGAATCGGCCCTATGCAAGTTTCAGCGATCCCCGCCAAACCCGCATAGAAACGATTCAAAGGTGCCCACCAGGCACTTTCGTGCAGGTGGAAAACGAAGTAATATCATTACACAATAGTCCGTGATGGAACCCACATAACAGATATATACAACAGCGACTAAAAAAGTCAAGAATAAAAATATACAATAAAAAGATCCAAATCACACTCAAAACGATACAGCGTCCGAGTACGGACAAGATGCAAATTGAGCTAAGAGCCCTAAAGAATAACCAATGGCGTCCATAACCCTGCCTAGGCCAAGCCGTAAGGGTAACCCTGCTAACGACGTCGATCTCAAAACCTGCTTAAACAGAAGGGGTGCCGACAAAGGGTAAAGGAAAAAGAGAGCGGTTAGTACTGAGGCCAGTACACGGCGAGACTAGAATTCGGTGGTCCTCGCCTACATAGGTATGGTGGACTGAAGCGGCAGCGCAGCATGCACTAAACAACCTATAGAGACTCAATACAGCTGGCGGCTATCAGATAGGGATAAGAAATACCTATTCGGATCCAACCTGAAACTATCACTAAGCATTCCCATCCTGGTATTTCCCCCTCGAGACCAAACGAGGAATTCAACCAAGGAACTCACACAGTTGGCAGTTTTATTCATTTCGTTATAGTTCGGCAATTACTAGTCAGATATAGATAGCACGAGTCATCCTGATATAATAAGCAGTGGGCAGTTTTAGCTAACCATTCCGTTGTAGTTGTAGTACTTACTAGTCAGATACATATAGTAACAGGTGACAATCCAAACCAGCAGTTGTTGGCACTTTTATTTAGCCATTCCATTATAGTGAAGCTGATTACTAGTCATTATAAAGTCAAATTTAGCACTACTATAGTTATAGTTGTCAATGATCGAGATACTTTGCTCCAAGTCGTCCATAATCGCAGACACGGCTTTCCGAAAGTTTTACCCTGTAGGGGGGCACAAATAACAACACACGCACGATCAACCTCGAGAAAAACCAAATGAAAACCCAACGAGGTATCACGACAGAGCAATTGCAAGATTCATATAAATTTCAGGGGGCCACCCCACCAAGTTACCCGCTACGAAGTTGGCCGGCTCCGAGACGGACCCAGAGGTTTGTGACGACGGTTGTAAACGACTGGGAACCCGAAAGTGTGACTGGGCTTGTCGATACCGCGAAAACATGGCACGGGGTTCCAAAACAGTACAGGCGCTCCACGCGCAATCATAAATAAAGCCCTAAACTACTTATGGCCCCAAGAAATAAGATATGACTCAAGCTCTAGCTAGGGGGATTCATGGTCCCACATGCAGATAGTGCGAATATTCAAAGAACAGGTATCAAGTACTCGGGGTCCTACGGGACACAAGTGGACGGTTAAAAACCAAATAACATCTATTGCCCACCTGTGCCTCTGCATTATTTACCTACTTCAATTTTAGTTATTAAACAGTAATTAAAGTTATAATCATCTCCAACATTAAACATGCGGCATTACTCCAACAACTGTGGAACATAGACGGTGCGACACATCACCTGCGCAAGCAACTACGACTCGCAAGGCCGACTATCTACCAAACAACATATAATAGGATGTGTCCATGGCAATATAAGGGCTGCAGGGAAGTATAACGGGGTATGGATTCTACAGCATCGCAACACAGATAGCAATAGATCAACAGGAGAAAATAAAGACTATAAATGTAAAAATAGGTAGAAAGGGGGAGAATGCTCGCCTGAAAACATTGCCGAAGGTTCATAACCGAAGAACTTGTCAAAGCTCACAACATCTCATCGTCCTATCCGAGAAGAAGCAAACACTAAAAGGAACAAGCGATGCAGCAATTACAACTAATGCGGAAGAATCGGCATGATCATAATATGATGCATGACATGGCAAGTTAATGATGCAAACTATGTTGAAAATGTAATAGGGGCATCGCACATTGATGTTAAGCATTTGTGAGGCATTATTAATAAGAAACAATTAGTTCCCAATTTTATTTATCATGTTTTCCTTGCATAAAAGTACTGATTATAAAACTTATCTTAATGCATGATGCAAATGATAACATGGATAGAATGGTTGGAGAGGTCTTGTCACGCTGATCGATTTAGACATATCATTTGTCAAATTCGGATTTGCGGTTTTAAAGTTATGCAATATTTAAGAAATGGGCATTAATTGACATTTAATAATTCGAAATTTTAAAATGCTCAAATGATATTATAAGGTCATATTCACAATTTTCATGTTTTTCTGATTCAAAAACATGTATTATTCATATTATTTGGATTTATGAATTTGAATCAAAATCAAAGTCAAAATTAGTCAAAGGGGGTCAAAGTCAAAGGTTTGACTAGATAGAGTCAACCCTGGTCAAATTTGAAAACATGGTTGAATTCATATTTGCAAAAGACTCATATTTCTTTTGGGAAGTTTATTCAAATTCAAAAGATTTCCGAAGATATGAATTGTTTGAATTATATTCATTTTCTGAAATTTTATTTGATTTAGTAATTTCCTGGGACTTTTCTCACTCGGCTGCATCTACTCACAGAGGCTGGCAAGAGGGCCCATGGCTTGTGGGGCCACGCATGTGAGGAAAACAGGGGTGGTGACAGGTTCGCAACTTAGGGGACTGCGGGATGAGGTGGGAAATTTTCCAGGGGCTAAGCTGCAAAAGTACAGAGCTGCAACTGACGGATCTGAACTTTGGATTGCGAAAACAGCCAGCTTGCAGGATCTTAGGACGAAGATGGCGACAAATTTTGAGAGAACTAGGCCATGATGTAAAGACAAGTATTGAAGATTGATCGATGGGCTACAGAGTTAGTTCGGATAGTTTCGCGAGAGGACTACAACGCCCAAAAAACATCTATGAACAGAGGGACGAAAACCTGTCATAGGACTAGATTTCTGACGGATGCAACTGCGGTTTGAGCTCGCCTTTCGGAATCGATTGCCGGCTCTATACTATGCGGAATCGGACGCCGGTTGAAGCTACACAGAGGTGGTTCAAACATGGAGAGATTACTTGTTGGGGTTTTCATCAGGGGAGGTTTGGATCTGCCGGAAATATGCAGTTTTCAGAGGCTGCTAGGCGTTGCTGCTGCAGTTTCACGGCTAGCGCGACGCGCGGCGGGAGTGTCGAGCGCGGCTACTGGCATGGCGACGCGGCGAGCGAGAGAGAGTAGAGGTGGCCCATGGTGCGCTCACAGAGAGGGGGGGTACGTGATGCTCGCGGCGAGGTGACGATCAACGACGGAAGAGGCAACAGCGGTGGCGGTGAACATGGTGGACACGGCGGCGGCCAGTTTCCGGCTAGCTCCTGGTACTACCCCGCGTCCTGGGTGTCGAATAATAAGCATAGGGAGCCCTTATCCTCCTGGATCGCCTTGGGGAGCTACAGAACGACGAGGCAAAGAGGGAGACGGGGGTAGGGTTTTGGTCAGGGGGTTGTTGGCTACTGGAGGAAGAAGGGTCTGGCCTTGATGATGGATGGGCTGCTGGGTGGATGGTGCTGGGGTGGTAGATAAGATCGAGGGGAAAGGTGAGCACATGGGTTGCAAAAAGCTAGAGAGGGAGGGTTTCGGCGTGGGTATCGAGCATGTGAGCGAAGCTAGGGAAAAGGGAAGAGGAACAGGGTTGTAGGCTCGGTCTGGGTAGGAGATTAGGTGGGGGTAGATTAGGTTAAACACAATCAAAGTAGATTCGGATTTACTTTATTTAAATTTTATGTTTTAAAAATTTGTAAAAGGATCACAAGTCAAGCAAGCAAACAAAGGCTAGATAGAGATGACTGAATTGTTCATTTAGAATTTTGAAACATAGCTTCCAAGATTCGAATGAAATACATCAAAGAGAAAAAGAAGGAGGGCTCTTCTTATGCATGGGCCATGCACATGTATTTGATGCCACTTCTATAGTTGTGAAAACATCTATATTTACATGTGGACATCTAAACCATGCATGCATGATGTATCAAGATGGTGAACCCATATCACATAGGAATGCGATAGGTAGATTTGGATCCATACAAATTTATGTGGCTTGGTTTTAAAATACTAATAAACAAAAGGCGACATACATGTATATGGTGGGAAAATAGATGATATCAAAGGAGAGGTATATGGCAAGTTAGTAGACGGAAGGAGAAATAAAAGATATGCCCTCAACTCATCTTGGGCATTTAACATATATCAAAAGCCAAATACAATTTAGTAAGAACCAAATGCAATGATAAGCATAAACGCAAGATTTACTATGATGTTCAAATGCAATGTGGCATGATGATCGTTATGATGATGATGCGATGATGTGATGACGATGCAGATAATCAAATAACAAGCAATTTCTAGTAGTGGTTTTACCCGGGGTGCTAAAATTTGACACCATTAACAATGGATCTCGCCCTCGAGATCCGCCTCATCATACAGGGAATAAGGTCGACGGACGGAATCTTCTCGTTTCATGTAGATCCTCGCGACACCACTAACAAGGGTTCTTCTCTGTCTTGAAATTGGCGACACCACCAACAAGGGTTGTTGCTCATGCTCGTCGAGACAACACTCCGGAGAAACAATGGACGAAGGTAGAGGTATCAAAAGTTAAATCCACCTCTAACTTCCATGGAAGGAGTATAATTGCATCAATCCACCATTCAATGTACAAGAGTGAATGATAAGAGTAGTCAGATGGTGATCAGTCCATCGCGCACCCAAAGCATTACTCTACACATGAATATGGGAATTATGCAGCCAACTCTCGGAATCAGACTGAAGATCTCGACAAGAGAAATTCTAAAACAAAGGAGTGGCGCGGACTCTTCATCGGATCTGATGCAGATGATGTCATCGCGAAGGAAAACACCAGAAGATACAAAGAAAACTTTTTGTGGATTTTCGGTCCACTGAAAGGTACAACAGAGGAAGATTCCTCAGATAGCATGAAGACCGGATGTCGAAGCACCGTTACAAGAGGATGAAAGCGAAAACCCTGAAGGTATGACGAAACCCAACCACGAGAATTCCTGGACTCAAAGAGAAGATAAGAGAGCAGATTCAAAACACGCAGAGGTAAGAGGAGAGTAACAGAGGGGTAAGGAGTAAAAGAAGACCTAGTCAGATCTATCCAACCGATTTTCGAAAATAGTTTATGACACTCTACGACGTCCGTTAGCTAGGTTATCCTACAGGCTGGACCAGTGGGGTATCATAACTGCTGAGCTCTGATACCACTCTGTAACACCCTCAGAATCGGCCCTATGCAAGTTTCAGCGATCCCCGCCAAACCCTGTAACATCCCAAAAATACTAAACTTAGATCATCAAACACTAATCATCAAGATTAGGGTTAATAAAAACTTTTCTAAATAAAATCATGAATGCATGCATATGTGTATGCATGGATTTTGATTTTCTTTAAAACCACCTTGTTTGTGTGATCCATTGCTTGTAAAATGTTTCTTAGGTGAAATAAACATCATCTAAAACATTTCCCACACTTTTCCTAAAGACAAGTAAATCAAAACAAATATATTAAGTGAATGGTCACTTTGACCAATTTAACTCCCATGCCTACTTTGGCTATCCCAAACTTTCAAAACTCAACATAAACTTTTCTGGATCTTTGCACCCCTTGATTGTACTCATAACAAAGTATCAAGGCCCACTTTGTGATCATCCAGAAACTTTCAAATGCATAGTTTAAATGACAATTCAAAATTGAATGACACAAACAAGCTCAACTTTCAAAACCCAAGCATCTGTAGACTCACCAGCACCAATCTAGCAAACCCACCAAAATCATTTCAAAATTCAAAACTTGATTTCATGCGGCCATTTCATCAAACAGGTTGCAGACACAAATCAAACAAAACATCAAACACTATAGTGTGCAGTGATTCTTGCCTAACTTGTTCCCTAGTTAGCTCACACACAGCTCAGTAGATCATCTAGAAAGCTTAGCCCAACACTAGCACCCCTGTGAGCTTGCCATTGCCATTAATGGTGAACAGCCGAGCACACCCATGTCACCCCATTGTGGACAGGAAGGTAGAGGAAGAACTAGCTGTGCCAACCTTGTCTAGGAGGCAGCCCACCGTCCACCGCCACTCACTGTCCCAGCCGCAAGCGTTGCCAAGCCCTGGACCACGCGTACAAGCTGCGCCCAGACCATGTCGAGCGTGCGCCAGAGCGCCACCCTCGACCATCACCCACAGACCGCGCGCCGCCCTCGCCGCGTGCACACACGATCGCCATCAACCCAGGATACACAGCACCGTCCCCTACCCTTGCCCATGCCATTAGCCGCCTGTAACATCGCCCCCGACGAGCTCACCGTGCGCCCCGACGGTCCCCTCGCTCGACTATAAATAGAGGCCACCCCCGCACGAATTCTTCACACCATCTCACTCCCATCTCCTCACCGATGGTGCCACACCATTCTCAGAGCAAGGCGAGCACCACCTCGCCGGAATTTCACTAGACCCTGCCGCTGCCAGAGAAGAAAGGAGCCAGCGATTGGAGCCACCCTAGGAGCTGCCGCGACCACCCCTGAGTTCGCCGTCATCGACTTCGTCCTTCGCCTGCCTCGCCGACCCTCGCTAGTACCCTGGTGAGCCCCCAGCGACCCTCACTGGCCGCGCTAGGTTTCGTTCTCACTGGAGTTGTCTCGCGTCGATGATGACTCCCAGCCGTTAGATTAGAACTAGATCGAACGACCCACGTTGCCCCATACCGCTTCGCCCAGCCCCGTGTCACTGAAGAGTGGGGACACCCACTTAAGCAGCCCGCGGCAGCACTGCGCTTAGCAGGCCGGACCGTTAACTTTTCCCGCGCAGCCCAGTTATTCAAATTAAATCTTTTTCTATTTCAATTCAAACACACTTTTGTACCCAACTTCAAAAATCAACCCAGTTCGATTCAATGCATCGATTTGAATGAAACCAATTTTGTTGGAAAGGACTGTGAATGCTGAATCCAAGCCCGTTGGATTCAAGTCATTTGGATCTATAGACCACCCATGGTAAAAATAACAAGGCAGAAGCTTTTCTGCATTCGAACATTTTTCAAATTTAAACCATAATAGCTTTTGAGTTGATTCCAACTCTCAAAAATCACATTTAACCATACCTTTCAGAATATATAAAAAATATATAGGTTTACTTGCAGAAATAATATTCAAGTAATAAAAGAATGCCTCATAAGCATTTCTAGCCACTTTAATTAATTAAAATAAAAGGGTAAAACCTTATTAAATTGTGACACCACTTTAAATCACATTCCCATGGACTACAATATGTGGTGATGACATGTGTCAACATGATCCCATGTTTAGTTTGGAGAATATTAAATCTTAAGTAGTTTTTCAATGAGTAGAAATTACTTTTCTAAAAATAAAAAGAAATTAAACCAAGCCTTAACCTTGTAATATTAGAGATGATGCTAGATCATCTATAGGACCCTTGTGTGTGATGATTGCAAGTATTTAAGTATTGTTTTGTGATTGTGTACCTCGTATTTATTTCGTAGACGCTAGTACCGACCAAGGATACGAGGAGGAAGGAGGATACTACGAAGAAGAAGCCGAGGAGAACTTCAACCACTGCTCTACACAAGGCAAGCTTATATTGACACTGATGCAAGCTATTAACCTTGCAAGCTAACACTTTCAATTTAGCAAGCTTATACTGATATTGATGCAAGCTAACACTTGCAATATACCTTACTGATGCCACAAACCCATACTTGTGTTATGACTACTATATGCCTTAAGCATAAGTGATCATATCCACTTGATAAACCAATCCTAGTTTTATGTGCAAGCTTCTTACTTTATTTCTTTATCAAAGCTTACTTAGAGTTTACTTAAGTGACTGGTAGATTTTGGAAAGTGCTGAAGGTTGCATAAAGAGCATAAAATTTGGCCTAAGTTAGAAACCTTGATCTTAGCCTAAGACATAAGGTTATACTTAGTTGAAACTCCACTTGTTTACCACCCCTCCTTAGTACTACCCCCACTTGTAGATGCTAGTGCTAAGCATAAAACTTGATCAACCTTAGATGGGAACACTTGGTGGAAAATTGGTTATGAAAACCTTGGAATGATGGATCATTCTATTGAAATGTTTTGGACATGTGTTTCCAAACACTTGATGATTTTGGTGATGAAAATGTTGAGGCATGAGCCTTAGCCCTTTATAAAACTGATGGTTGTCTGGATGCGATACCATTCCAATTTTATCGTACAACCACAATACCCGAAGATTGGGTAGGGCTTGACTGGAAACTTATATTCCGTAGTATTAGTTCCCTCACGGCCAAGGTCTGAGCTGAGGCTACCTTGTGAAGATTGTCCACCTGTGCAGTACCCAAGATGACAGTTGGTCATGGTTGGGAGGCCAAACTCACAGGAGAGGTGCTTATACTAGGGCGTGTAATCGAAAGGTTAGGATTGATTATCCGCATACTGAGTATGGTGAATTCAGGATTTGTTCCTGACGGATGTATCAAATGTTGTGGTGAAAGTGTACAATCTCTGCAGAGTGTCAAACTATTCGAATAGCTGCGTCCGCGGTTATGGACAGTTGGAGTGGCCATAGTGTTCCCCCGTCAGACTTTTCAAAACGACTTGTGAAATGAATTAAGACTTTGACTTGACCACAACAGAGTTGTGACCTGAAGTACAAGATCCCACTTAGGAGTTATAAAATTGTGACTAGCTTTGGAACTGAGTAGAGATAAACCTGGTTTTTTGCAAAACAACCTTAGAGCCTAGTGTCCCATTATCCAAAAACCCCTTACCTATTAGTATTAGTTTGCGAGTACTTAAAGAGTACTCATGTCTTTGTCCCTGGCTATTCCCATGGCCAGACTATGAAGAGGAGTACCTGGAAGATGGACCCCAGGAAGGTTATGACAACTAGGATCATCTCCCATCGTCAGCATTGCCTGTGACCCTGAAGATGGAGCTTCGCCTACGCTACTGTTATTATTACGTATTCCGCTGCTTGATGTTGTATTATGAACTGGATCATGAGATCCCTATTTGTGTAAGAACTTATGTATCGTTGTAATGGATGATGTACTATGGTATCCAATTCTGTTATGTCTCGCAAAAATGGTAATCCTGGGATTGCGATGTATGGCATAACAGGCATCTAGGATTGAAAAATCCGGGTGTTGACAAACCCGCATAGAAATGATTCAAAGGTGCCCACCAGGCACTTTCGTGCGGGTGGAAAATGAAGTAATATCATTACACAATAGTCTGTGATGGAACCCACAGAACAGATATATACAACAGCGACTCAAAGAGTCAAGAATACAGATATACAATAGAAAGATCCAAATCACCTTCAAAACGATACAGCGTCCGAGTACGGACAAGATGCAAATTGAGCTAAGAGCCCTGTAGAATAACCAATGGCGTCCATAACCCTGCCTAGGCCAAGCCGGAAGGGTAACCTGCTAACGACGTCGATCTCAAAACCTGCTTAAACAGAAGGGGTGCCGACAAAGGCCAAAGGAAAAAGAGAGCGGTCAGTACTGAGGCCAGTACACGGCGAGACTAGAATTCGGCGGTCCTCGCCTACACAGGTATGGTGGACTGAAGCGGCAGCGCAGCATGCACTAAACAACCTATAGAGACTCAATACAGCTGGCAGCTATCAGATAGGAATAAGAAATACCTATTCGAATCCAACCTGAAACTATCACCAAGCATACCCATCCTGGTATTTCCCCCTCGAGACCAAACGATGAAGTCAACCGAGGAACTCACACAGTTGGCAGTTTTATTCATTTCGTTATAGTTGCGGCAATTACTAGGCAGATATAGATAGCATGAGTCATCCTGATATAATAAGCAGTGGGCAGTTTTAGCTAACCATTCCGTTGTAGTTGTAGTACTTACTAGTCAGATACATATAGTAACAGGTGACAATCCAAACCAGCAGTTGTTGGCACTTTTATTTAGCCATTCCATTATAGTGAAGCTGATTACTAGACATTATAAAGTCAAATTTATAGCACTACTTTAGTTATAGTTGTCTATGATCGAGATATTGTGCTCCAAGTCGTCCATAACCGTGGAGACGGCTTTCCGAAAGTGTTACCCTGCAGGGGGGCACAAATAGCAACACACGCACGATCAACCTCGAGAAAAACCAAATGAAAACCCAAGCGAGGCATCACGACAGAGCAATTGCAAGATTCATATAATTTTCAGGGGGCCACCCCACCAAGCTACCCGCTACGAAGTTGGCCGGCTCCGAGACGGACCCAGAGGTTTGTGACGACGGCTGTAAACGACTGGGAACCCGAAAGTGTGACTGGGCTTGTCGATACCGCGAAAACGTGGCACGGGATTCCAAAACAGTACAGGCGCTCCACGCGCAATCATAAATAAAGTAGTAAATCATGGCATAAGTACAGGATAGTAATAAAGCCCCAAACTACTTGTGGCCCCAAGAAATAAGATATGACTCAAGCTCTGGCTAGGGGGATTCATGGTCCCACATGCGGATAGTGCAAATATTCAAAGAACAGGTATCAAGTACTCGGGGTCCTACGGGACACAAGTGGACGGTTAAAAACCAAATAACATCTATTGCCCACCTATGCCTCTGCATTATTTACCTACTTCAATTTTAGTTATTAAACAGTAATTAAAGTTATAATCATCTCCAACATTAAACATGCGGCATTACTCCAACAACTATGGAACATTGACGGCGCGACACATCACCTGCACAAGCAACTACGACTCGCAGGGCCGACTATCTACCAAACAACAGATAATAGGATGTGTCCATGGCATTATAAGGGCTGCAGGGAAGTATAACGGGGTACGGATTCTACAGCATCGCAACACAGATAGCAATAGATCAACAGGAGGAAATAAAGACTATAAATGTAAAAATAGGTAGAAAGGGGGAGAATGCTCGCCTGAAAACATCGCCGAAGGTTCATAACCGAAGAACTTGTCGAAGCTCACAACATCTCATCGTCCTATCCGAGAAGAAGCAAACACTAAAAGGAACAAGCGATGCAGCAATTACAACTAATGCGGAAGAATCGGCATGATCATAATATGATGCATGGAATGGCAAGCTAATGATGCAAACTATGTTGAAAATGTAATAGGGCATCACACATTGATGTTAAGCAATTAGTTCCCAATTTTATTTATCATGTTTTCCTTGCATAAACAGTACTGATTATAAAACTGCCCTTAATGCAAGATGCAAATAATAAAATGGATATAATGGTTGGAGAGGTCTTGTCGCGCTGATCGGATTTGCGGTTTTAAAGTTATGCAATATTTAAGAAATGGGCATTAATTGACATTTAATAATTCGAAATTTTAAAATGCTCAAATGATATTATAAAGGTCATATTCACAATTCTCATGTTTTTCTGATTCAAAAACATGTATTATTCATATTATTTGGATTTATGAATTTGAATCAAAATCAAAGTCAAAATTAGTCAAAGGGGGTCAAAGTCAAAGGTTTGACTAGATAGAGTCAACCCTGGTCAAATTTGAAAACATGGTTGAATTCATATTTGCAAAAGACTCATATTTCTTTTTGGAAGTTTATTCAAATTCAAAAGATTTCCGAAGATATGAATTGTTTGAATTATATTCATTTTCTGAAATTTTATTTGATTTAGTAATTTCCTGGGATTTTTCTCACTCGGCTGCATCTACTCATAGAGTCTGGCAAGAGGGCCCATCGCTTGTGGGGCCACGCGCGTGAGAAAAACAGGGGTGGTGACACGTGCGCATCTTAGGGGACTGCGGGATGAGGTGGGAAATTTTCCAGGGGCTAAGATGCAAAAGTACAGAGCTGCAACTGACGGATCTGAACTTCGGATCGCGAAAACAGCCAGCTTGCGGGATATTCGGATGAAGACGGCGACAGATGGTGAGAGAACTAGGCCATGATGTAAAAACAAGTATTGAAGATTGATCGATGGGCTACATAGTTAGTTCGGATAGTTTCGCGAGAGGAGGACTACAGCGCCCGAAAAACATCTATGAACAGAGGGACGAAAACCTATCACAGGACTAGATTTCTGACGGATGCAACTGCGGTTTGAGCTCTCCTTTCGGAATTGATTGCAGGCTCTATACTGCGCGGAATCGGACGCCGGTTGAAGCTACACGGAGGTGGTTCAAACATGGAGAGATTACTTGTTGGGGTTTTCATAAGGGGAGGTTTGGATCCACCGAAAATATGCAGTTTTCAGAGGCTGCTAGGCGTTGCTACTGCAGTTTCACGGCTAGCGCGACGTGCGGCTGGAGTGATGAGCGCGGCTACTGGCACGGCAACACGGCGAGCGAGAGAGAGTAGAGGTGGCCCATGGAGAGAGAGGGAAGGAGGCGCTCACAGAGAGGGGGGTCGGTGATGCTCGCGGCGAGGTGACGGTCGACGACGGAAGAGGCAACGGCGGTGGCGGTGAACATGGCGGACACGGCGGCGGCCAGTTTCCGGTGAGCTCCTGGTACTACCCCGCGTCCTGGGTGTCTAAGAATAAGCAGAGGGAGCCCCTTGTCCTCCTGGATCGCCTTGGGGAGCTACAGAACGACGAGGCAAAGAGGGAGACGGGGGTAGGGTTTTGGTCAGGGGGTTGTTGGCTACTGGAGGAGGAAGGGTCTGGCCTTGATGATGGATGGGATGGTGGGTGGATGGTGCTGGGGTGGTAGATAAGATCGAGGGGAAAGGTGAGCACATGGGTTGCAAAAAGCTAGAGAGGGAGGGTTTGGCGTGGGTATCGAGCACGTGAGCGAAGCCAGGGAAAAGGGAAGAGGAACAGGGTTGTAGGCTCGGTATGGGTAGGGGATTAGGTGGGGGTAGATTAGGTTAAACACAATCAAAGTAGATTAGGATTTAATTTATTTAAATTTTATGTTTTAAAGATTTGTAAAGGGATCACAAGTCAAGCAAGCAAACAAAGGCTACATAGAGATGACTGAATTGTTTATTTAGAATTTTGAAACATAGCTTCCAAGATTCGAATGAAACACATCAAAGAGAAAAAGAAGGAGGGCTCTTCTTATGCATGGGCCATGCACATGTATTTGATGCCACTTCTATAGTTGTGAAAACATCTATATTTACATGTGGACATCTAAACCATGCATGCATGATGTATTAAGATGGTGAACCCATATCACATATGAATGCGATAGGTAGATTTGGATCCATACAAATGTATCTGGCTTGGTTTTAAAATACTAATAAACAAAAGGCCACATACATGTATATGGTGGAAAAATATATGATATCAAAGGAGAGGTATATGGCAAGTTAGTAGATGGAAGGAGAAATAAAAGATATGCCCTCAACTCATCTTGGGCATTTAACATATATCAAAAGCCAAATACAATGATAAGCATAAACACAAGATTTAGTATTATTTTTAAATGCAATGTGGCATGATGATCGTTATGATGATGATGCGATGATGTGATAACGATGCAGATAATCAAATAACAAGCAATTTCTAGTAGTGGTTTTACCCGGGGTGCTACACGATGATGATCAAGAAACGATGGACCTCGATGCTATGACCATGGCTCGTGAAGATGTTTCGGCACCAGAAGATGTTTATTATGTAGATCATTAGCATGAAGTGCTATACCATATCATTATATGAATTGCACGTGATGTTAATCCATTTATGCACTTTATTTGTTGTGTGGTAGTCATAATAAATAGGGTGATCCCTCACTTAAAATTACCAAGTAATCATGTGTTCTCCCTAAGTTATGCACCACATAACATGGGCTTCTAACAAGTGTGGGTCATGTAACATGGGTGCACCTAGCAATGTTCATAATGTTGGTGCGAAACTGTCAGACTTCTAGTATACTAAGGATCACTTGACATACTACTTAAAATGACTAGAGTATGGAACACAAGAATCGAAAGATTGACAAGAGTCAAGTGTTGATATGATTGGTATGATTACCTTCTGATCTTATTACCCAGTGCGTGATGTGACATTGGTGCCAGGAAATAATTTCGTGGATCTTGAATCACTAAGTATGAATCATGAGAGATATTGATTTTAGTGGGAGCTACAAAATAATTAAGTTGTTAATTTTGAGTAGCTAAGTAATCATGAACAATTAATCAAGTGAATTTGCATAGTTCGTAGTAGTCATTGGCATCGGTTATTCACCTTCACTTAATTTCATAATTGAGATAAAAGAAATATACATATCTCGTAATTTTACTTTATGGACTGGTACCGTAATGTTAGAGTAACAATTAAAGATTGAGTCCTATTGCAAACTTTTGATAAACCCTCACATGCTCGATGCAATTTTAGAAAAGAGCAATGGTTCCAATTAGTATCTACAAAAGATGTTTTGAGAATCTAAGTGTTCCAGGAACTGAAAAAATTGTTTCAGGAACAAGCAAGGAGTGAAAGATATTTGATATCTCAAACCTTGTTTTATTCCAAGATGATTGATAATTATTCATGTACAACATGTGCTCATATTGTATGAGTGTATGCAATGATTGAAGACACTAGGCACCTGAATCAATCCAAAGTTGAAGCATTGATCTTGTTCTCATATCCCTCTTATTCAGTTATAGTTGCTTTATCATGAAGTAGTCATGATGGGGTGGATAAAAGGTATGGGTAAATTGTTTACTATACTTATAAGATTGCTAAAAGTTGATTCCGGAAGAACGCTAGTCATGTGATGATAGTGAATAAAACATCAACATCAAAAGTGTCAATCCAAGGGTGCTAGTACCTAATTAACACGCCTAGGATCATTGTGCCAATGTAGCTGGCACCACTATTGATGTTTGGGCTTCTTCTACAACAAAGAAGAAAAACCGAAAGAAAAATTGCAAAATTATATGGAAGAAAATAAAGTCTAGAAATGTCTAACTTAGAAGTATATATATGATATACAAATTATGAATGTATTATTTGCTAGTTATCAATGTAATTACTAGGAATTTGATACCAAATTGGTTGGTATGAAATGTAATACAAAGGAACACAATGGAAGAACAAAAATGGATGAAGTAACTAGCAAAAGGATGTGGTGATGATACCTACCAAGATCAAAATAAAGTGTTATTGTGTTCATCATCGTCGTCTTACATAGACTATGATATTTATTATAAAAGCTTAGTAGTTGTTACATAGCTCCGGCTTTATAAGAACAATGGTTGTTTAACTTGATGTTTTCATCCATAGTGGATGGATTAGTTGTTATAAATCTTGATGGTGATACACACATCATAACACTGACGCAAAAACATCGCAAGAAAATGATTGAATTTCACTTAATTGTGACGCCACTGTTTAGGTCATATTAGAAAGGAACACATGAAGAAAATCCATGTTGATGGACTTTTGGAGGCATTTGACTTTGAATCAATTGACCCTTTTGAAACTTATCTAAAAGACCAAAACTCTGTTCACATGCTAATATTGAATGGACAGATAACTTATTGAAGATTATACATATTGATGTGTGTAGTCCATTATGTGTACCCACACGTGGTGGATTCGTCTACTCCATATACTTTCACTGATGATTTGAGTGGATATATCTGGGTATGTATATTTGATGAGAAAGAGTTATGAGACATTTTAAAAGTGTTCAAAGTGTTTTGGCATGAAGTAGAAAACATTGTAACAAGAAAATCAAGAGTCTATGATTGTATCATAGAGGAAAAATATTTGGAGTTACGAGTTTAGCATCTAAAGAGTTGAGAAATTGTTCCACAACTTGCACCTCTCGAAACAACACAAGAGTGAGGACTGTTGTTGAGATGTAATCAAACTTTGTTTGACATGGTTGGATCTATGATGAAACAAATAAAAGTTGTGGTTATATTTTAGTGGATTATGATTCAGAGACTAACGCTTTACACTGAATAGTGCACCATCATAATCCGTTGATATGGCAGCATATGAATTATGGCATGGGTTTAAACCCAAAGATGTATTTTCTTAAATTTTGGTATCCTATGCATAAGTAAATTTTTTACAAACAAAAATAGGATGAATGTGTCTTTGTACGTTATCTCTTCGTGACACCTAGGGATTCCTTCTACCTTGAAATAAAAAGACAAAAATGTTTGTCGTTAAGTATGACATATTTCTTGAGAAAGAAGTTCCATGCATAAATTTTTAGTGGGACGACAATATAACTCGATGAGGTTATTGAATCTAAGCAAGATGAGCAGAGTAGCGCACCACCGAAAAGTGTTCTGGAGACGGCTATGGCGGCTGAGACTGCCGCCTCTATAAAATGCTGTAGTCCCAGAAATCGAAGTTCCGATTGAACAAAATAGGTTGGGTAAAGTTTGTACTCAAATAGTAGAATTTGAGGAAGAAAAATTATTGTTGGGCAATGATGAACCAAGTACAAAGAAAAAATGATGTGGCTTGACTCTATTAAATGGCTAGACGCTACAAAATATATTATAGTATGCATGTATGAAAATCATGTTTTGATACTTGGTAGAACTTCACGAAGGCATTAATCCTATCGAACATTTATGGATCTGTAAAGAGATAGACGTGGATGTTTAAGTCCATATAAGCTCGACTTGTCAAAAAGGAGTTTACGACAAACTTCAAAGAGTTGACTACGATAAGATTTGATCATATGTAGTAATGCTAAAGTCTATTAGGATTATTCTAGTAACCACTACATATTCACAAGATATGATAGTTGAATAAGAAAACAAAGTTCCTTTCAAGGAGTATTAACCTAGGACATGTATTGACACGACCCAAGGGTTTTGTTAGTTCAAATGATACTAGAAATGGGTGTAAACTTCATTGGTATAAGTTGGCATCGCGGAGTTGGAATCTTCACTTTGATGAAATTGAAAGATTTGGTTTTATCAGGAACAGTGAAGATGCTTGTATGTTTACAAGAAATTAAGCGGGAGCGCTAAGACATATTTTTAATACATTATGTAGACAACATATCGTTGATTGGATATGGTGTATATTTTCTTGAGACAAGTATTATTTCACTAAAATTAGATTTGTGTGAAAGTCTTAGGCAAAACGGGAATATTGGGAATCAATATCTATATAGATAGATTGAGGCGCCTAATATAGTTATTCCAAAGTACATAGATGATGTGGGACCCCCCATTTACGGTCTGAGAATCCTTGTTATGCCTGTAATTCATGTTCCCATGATCAGTGAGCCATGAGCATAACTGAGAAGTATCATTACAACATCCCGAAAGTATCGAATACAAAACTTACAATGTTGCCATTATAGCGATTACAAACATCAATAGCAGAAGTCTTCAAGCGCAAAGCCCATGTCATGCCTTAACCTATAGGCAACGGACTGGGAAGACGGCCTAGCTCGCATAGACGTCAGCACCTCCAACTCTCCTCGTGCTTCTGAAAATATGGCCATGTAAATAGCCAGAGACAAAGCCGGTAAGTACATTGAATGTACTCGCAAACCACCGTAAGATAACAACAATAACAGGATATGCAACATGCTTGTGGTAGTAGGAGGGCTCCATGAAAGGTTATTTTCTAAACTAGTTTCTCTTGTACATATATCATCTACAAGGTTTTGTTGAAAACTTTTGTAAAAAGTTTTGGAAACCTTTTTGAAAACTTTTGGAAACACTAGGATAGGGTCACCCTATTTTATCTCCACGCTCCTCAACCGGGTTATCCTATTCATTGCTCCTCAACATCACCTCTCCTTCCCCGGTGTCCCTCGGACCACCAAGTTTTAGAAAACACATTCTTTTTCGAAATCCGTTTTAAAAACAAAACCAGCACCTGTCTACAGTATTTTGTCCAACTATCCATAGCCGTGGACACGGCTATTCGAATAGATTTACACTCTTTAGAGGTTGTACATAATGCCTAGAAGATTTGATACATCCGTCGGTATCACCCCCGGGTCGTCATACAAAGGTATGCGGGTATCGGATAATCAAATAGAATCTTCGGAAAGTCCACTCCAACACAGCCCCTACCCTATGAGTTGTTTCCCTCAACACCGGGACGTCTGGATCCACAGACCAACCGGAGTGCAACCCAGCTCTCTTAGAGATGGCACTTTCAATGAGAGGCTCATAGTATCGCCCGATCACTCACACGGGTGATCCTGCTTCCCCTAGGTGACTGGCTCGCAGTTGACCCTTTTTATAAAGAAAGTCCGGAATTAGAGGGAGACGATCCCTTATAACTAGTTGTGCGGATACCCATATCGAAGTGAAATAACTTTGGGTTAAGCCCTGTCCCAATCCAGGGTAATGTTGTTGCACGGGTTAAGTTCTTATAGCTAAAGTTGCAAAGAACCAGGTGCGTTTTTATAGAAATTTTTCCTCCATACCTCATCACACCAATTTGTAAAAAACACATTATATTTTTTCAAAATTCTCTTAGTAGGTCAAACTTCACCAACGTTTTCTCATAAAAGGTTTTTACAAACCTTTTTCTGGGGTCTTCCCATCCTATGCTTTTGCATTGTCTAAAACGGGGTCTCGAAGGGGTTATTGTGTTATACACCAGATACCATACTAGGGAAAAGTAGGTTTGAAAATGGTGTTGACTTAGTAGTACTAACGTAGCAATGTTTTGGAAGAGCCAAACCTTTATTCTTATAAAATATAGTAGTAAAACCATGCAATTTACATAAGCTTGTATTTAAAAACATGCATAGGTAAAAGTACGACAAGGGCTTATGTGCAATAAGGTGGCTTTCCTGTGATAAAAAAATTCATATATGTCCCTGAACTTCTTATTATAATACCATAATATCCAGATAATAATAAGGCCTCTTCTTCAGACAATCGAAAATATCGTCGTCGAGGATCATAAATGTAATCAAGCAATAGTCACAATAAATCGTCAAGCATGCAACACTAATACAATACATCAAGAAATGAACATCTCAAGTTTATAATGTAGTAGGTTTTGATAATCGTGAATTTAGAAAGGTTGGAATTGTCTTGGAAGCATTTGAAGGATTCCTATCTTTTGTAGTCTAGAAAATAGGTAGGAGAGGGGTTTTTAGACCAAGGCCAATTTTTGTGTGATATCAATATAGAAAAATGATATAATAGGAAGGGTATTGATAAAATGAAATGAACAGAAGTGGTTTCAATATTTTACCAATTTCCATTGGTTTATAGTGAATTTTCTAGTGAGAGAAACTCTAGTTTTAGGAAATAATTCACCAGAAAAGTTCTGGAGCTCCAAAAATTATTTCCTTGGATGGGTCAGTAGTTTTTGATGGACTGATTCACTAAGATTTGTAATTATCCCAAAATATTTAATAAATTTCCCTCAAGAAATTCCCAAAGGCAGTTCTAGAGGTTATTCTATAGGAGGTTTATTCTACAAGAGGTTTTGCTATGATTCCAAAGACACATGGTAGGTATTAAGCATACCTT
The DNA here is from genome assembly GCA_916181665.1 of Avena sativa. Classification (NCBI taxonomy): domain Eukaryota; kingdom Viridiplantae; phylum Streptophyta; class Magnoliopsida; order Poales; family Poaceae; genus Avena; species Avena sativa. The sequence goes on from OV702295.1 coordinate 176,040,385, forward strand.
TCTGTAGAAATTGGAATAAACCTATTTCTATGTACATAATTATTGTGGTTATTTTACTAGTGAATTAAACATACATAGAATAGTTGAATTCACAATAAATCAATAGGGTATCAATAAATATTGTTCTTATAGTGTTTGGTAGATATGATAACTTGTGAGTCCTTAGAGTTGGAAATGGGTCAATAACAGTTTTAGTTTGTCCTAGAGATATTATTAAAGGCATAATTGTCCCTTTTTTGCTACTAGAAAACTAGCAAGAAATTTAGGGTTTGGCCAAAGTAGCATGCAATGTATAAGGGATAGCTTTCAGTACAAAAAGGTTTCAATTAATTTGGAGTTGTAAAACTACTTATAGGATTTATAGAGTTTTCTAGGTACTATTTCGACACATTATTACTAGAAAATCATGGAAATGATTTTGGCCCTGAGGCTGGTCCTGTAGATTAGGTAAAACATATAAGAATAAATAAAATTTTACATGTGGACACAATATGGTCTTTTAAATTTTTGTTTTGATTTATTTTTGGGCAGGGATTAAAAGGTCTACAGAGAAATTAATAAATAGGACCAGAGGGCCGGGACAGAACTGGGTGTTATTGGGCTACGCCCAGGAATCCCGGTCCAAGAGGGTAGCACCCTGCGGGAGGCAGGGTCAAATTGCTGACAGGCGGGGTCGGCCTGTCAGTGACTGTGGATGGCGAAAGGGTATGTAGCAACCTCTTCCATTTGATTAGAACAGGATCGATGGTGCTAGACCATCATCCAGCTCTCGACTGGGGCAGGGGCGAGAAAACCCTAGGCTGCGACAGGGCGACTCGGGGGCTCAACTGCAGTCCCGGGAGGCGACCGGGCGTCTGTCGAGGGGAGACATGGAGGGGTCGATGCCTAGAGGTAACCGCGCGCGCAACTCATAGCTGTGAGATTGTACACATTTTTATGCCTTCTATCAATGGTTTTCATTTGGATTTGATGGTTTTCTAGCTTTACCTAACGCTAATTCTTCGGTAGCAAAGAAAACTTGGTTTTTAATATGTGTTCAGGTTCTGTACTTCAACAGAGGGATTTAACAGCAAAAACACAATGTTCAGGCGAAAACAAGCAAGTCCGTTTTTGGAAGCAATCGAGGAGAATTCACTGCAATTTTAACGACCAACTATATGGGCCGCCATCTTATAGTTGCTGCCGTATAGTTGCCATATCCTTCGTCTTATTAAAAGTGACAACTTTCGTGGAGAGGCCAAGGTCGAAAACAGAACACACAAGCCTCCACACCATCTAGAAGGGACAGAGAAGGGATCCGGAGAAGAAGGGGAAGATGTTCTTCATCTTGCTCCACGATCTTCGATATCCTATCCACCACACCTCCATATCCATTACTTGTACTTGAGAGAGAGAGAGAGAGAGATCTCCACTTTGCAAGATTAGGGTCTGAGATTGTTTTTCCTACCTTGAATTGTGTTGGATTTATTTCTATTTCTTATTGTGGATCTACACGGTAATATCGAGAAGAACTCCCTTTATTTAATTATATCGATGATGCTTTCTTGTCTCATGTGTGAATAATTTCCCTTGGGCATGGGAGATGTAGGGGATTAGTGAGATGTGATGTTCCTACACAATTTCCATAAAGTTTGTGGTTAATTCTAATTACTATATTATGTGTGCTTGACTATCTGTGGGATGCTTAATGCCTGTTGTCCAATTAAGGGCCCAGACAACTTGATGCTTTGCTCAACATAGATAGAATCTTGTTTGCTAGCAGACCAGCGACCCTCGAGTGACACGGGATATTAATGGTAAACTAGTTTGACTTGAGTATATCGGGTAACCATAGATCTTACTGCATTAGTCCCATCAAAGGAGCTTAATTTCTAAGCAACCTGAAGGATCTTAAGTGTCTAGCGACCGACCATGGTTGTGGTAAACAGGCTAGTAGGATTATTGAAGTTGGGATGAAATATACCAAGAGGAGTTCCAGCTAATTATGTGTTGCTCACCTATACACATATTTATAAGATTATAGTTGTTACACTTATCACACATTCACCGGCACATTCACTATCACCATGAACCGAAACTCCCCGCGCCTACTTCATCATCTGTAGAAAACAACAAACAAATCGTCCTTTACTTTTTATGCTTTTTATTTTTGAAGTTTATATTTTAGTTTTATTTAAGTCTTCCATTTACACCCAAATTCTATTGTTATTCTCAACACTTGCAGTCAATTCACTCGAAGACCTGTGACAATTTCGGGTGCGATAGAGACTTCACCAATAAACATTTACCTTTGGGCTCCCTATGGGATCGATATCGGAATTTCAAAACTAGCTACAAACGATCTGTGCACTTGCAGTCATCAAGCTATTTTCTGGCGCCGTTGCCGGGGAGCTAAGCGCTAAGTCTTTTGTCTCTTGATATTTCAGGTGTTACTGTTACAAGATGTTCGCCTTAGGAGACAAAGAGTCACATCCCAAAATTTTCCAAATTTTGAAATGTGAAAAATAAACAAACAAAAGAAATAAATGTTGAAATTTAGAGGGAAAAGAAACTTTTTCTTCTAAATGGAAACATCAAAAACCTTACTTGAACAAAAATTCAAAATATCAAATGCATCCATGCAAGGAATGTATCTTGATTTTAAACATTTAGAAAAGTTAAACTAGAAACCTAAACCCTAATAATAGAAATCATCATCAAGATCACTCTAAGACTATGGCTTTGTTCCATATAAAAATTTTATCAACAAACATTTCTAAATGATCAAACTGGTAAACAAAAATATTACAAAACCATGGGAATTGGTTTCACTCCATTTGGAGCCATGGATAAAAACTTATGATTTTTATAAGATAAAAGAAAATATTCCAAGGTTAATAAAGCTCATAGCTAAAATCCATACCAAATTGTTAACAAAATAATTCTATAGGATATAAAAAGACAAACAATTATTAAACATAATTATACAAATTGGAATCACTATTTTTGGAACTATAAATAAAAAATTATGAATTTTATAAGACAAAGAAAAAAATAATTAAATAAGAATTGTTGCAAAGACAATTTAAACCATGGCTAAATCCATTAGGAAATGGAATAAAAGTTTATTAAATAATATAAAGTATCAAATTTTATTTAAATAAAATTATATGGGCTTATGAACCATATTCAATTTTATTTAAATAAAAGCCAAAATGCCTCACTTAATTTAAATGAATATTAAATCATAAGAAAAATATTTGGATTACTCCAAGTTGGACTAAATAATACACTTATATTAGGTATAAAAACATACTGAAAAGATTGGAGACGATTTGAATTCAAATTGAAGTTTGAATCAAATGTTTTGAATAAAAACAGAAAAAAGAAAAAAAAAAGACAAAGGAAGAAAAATATAGAACACTGCCAGCAGCCCAGCCCAGCCCAGCAAGCCCCAGCCCAATAGCCTACCCGGGCCACCTCTCTCCCCATCTGCCTCCCTTTCTCATCCATGCACCCACCCACACCCCACTGACCAGTCGACCCCACCAGCCACGTCAGCTCGTCATCATACGCGTGCGGACCGTGATTCTCTGCCCCTCTCTGTCGTTTCTTCCCCTCTCTACCATTTCTTCCTCTGAGTTCAATCGAGTAAATTCGCTTAACTACGCATGTGATGCTCTGCCCCGACCCTGCCTTCTTAACCTCCTATGGTCCCTCTCCGTGTCTCCTCAAACGCCATCGCCAGAAAGCTCCTAGGCTGCTCGGAATCTAGCTCGCGCCACCGCAGCACCCGACGCACTCCGACGTCGCTTCCGGCAAACCTCGACCTCCCCTTGACCCCTAGTTCATGCTACCTTTCTGGCCATCCTCTCACGCATGCACTAACACACCCAGCATGCCTTCTCATGCTCTATAGGCTTGCCCATGACGATGACTGCACGCATCCGATGGTGAGCTCATCTCCGACGAGGAATTGCCACCGCACCCGCGTGCCCCGGCCTCACCCATGACCACCATGAGAACCGCCTCACCACTGTGACCCTGAAAACTTCCTGCATCCCTCCCCTCACCCCCTAGCGCCGCCAGACCATCGTCGCCCGACGCGTCGCAGTCGCACGTCGCCAGCAGCGCCACCCATTCCTGGCTAGCATACTCGGATCCACTTGATCAGAATCATAAGGCCCAGATTAGATCACTAAACAAAGGGGTACATGCAGATCTGGTCCATTCGTTTTTACTTAGACCCAGTGGCTCATAATACTGATCCGCGCGAACTAGTATCAACCAATCAGAACATGCTGCGTGTCTGGGTTTTCGATTTAAAAACCAGATTTTGTTCTATTAGATGTTTAAAATTGCAAAATTCATAACTTTTGATATGTAATTCCAAAAATTACAAATTAGGTGTCTATGGATTCATAAAATTGAGACCTTTGCACCTATGGCCTTAGTTTGGTAATTTTCTTCAGAAAAATTATAATTTTATGCAGATACATGTTTAGGGCTATTTTGAATATCAAAATTATTCTAAAAATTATTTTTGAGTAAAACCTTTTGCAAATGGTTTTGTTTTGTACCCTCTGACCATAAACACTAACATTTGAAATTAAAAATATGATTTGTTGACACTAGAAATTATTCCTTTGAATAAAAGCTTTTCTAAACAAAAGAAAAATGATTTAAATGACTTATTTTCACTAACTTCATTTCAAATGAAATTCCACTTTTATAAAAGACCAGTAGGTGTTTTGTAATGTCTAGAGCCTTGTTAGAAAAAACTTTTTCAATAAAATAACCTTTTGCATGCTTGCATGCATTTTTTTCTTCTTTTTGTTTTGTTAATTTTTGGTGCGCTAGTTTTGAATGTGTGCTTTGCTTGATTGTGATGTAGTGAACTTTGAGGAGTGTGACATTTGCAAGATCAAGGAGAGTACCTAGATTCTCTACTAAAAAGGAAATTGATACTTTGGTCATCAAAAGTCCTATCTTTTTAATATTGCATTAGTGATATTTTTTGTAGTATGCTTGATAGGACTATTTTGTATAATGCTATTCTATGGTAAATCCTATAGCATATATCTTGATAGAAATTCTCCTAAGATAAGAGACATGTTGTGCTAGTATTCTTAGCCAAGCTATTAGAATTCATGGGTTGGAATTCATGTTATGATATTATGGAAAGGTTATGCCTATGTGTTTTTGACTAAGAAAACAACTTGTTAAGGAAACACCTGGGTGGAAATGGTAATTGCATCGATGGATTTTTGTTGAGTGGTTACGCAGGGCCCATTTATATGGTTAACCCTGGTGTATCTCAATTGTGGATGGCCACCCAGGAACAAAGAGTTTTGAGATGTTTAGTGTTGAGAAGCTTCCAGTGCAACCACATGGAATATGATCTCTGCCTTGACCAACTAGTTTGCAAGAACTCAGCCAGATGGACAGAAGGTGGTAGTGATGATAGGATGGAACGCGTCCATGCTGGTCTAAGGGATTTCTTCTGAAAAGTCTCGTCTCGATGCATGTCGAGTCTTGTGGGGAAGTGCACCACCTCTCGAGAGGGTAAAACCTAAGTACTTAGTCGTGTTCCCGGTAATGGACATTTTAAGCATCAAAGGCATTGAAATGATCAAGAATCTCCTCATCCCAATTTCTCAAAGATAATACTTGTGGGTGGACAAGGGTAGCACCTATGTGACTCTAGTGTGCCATTGGTTGATAAAGTGTTTTTGAAAAAGAGAAAAACTATTTTTCAAAGGATAGGGAAAACTTATTTTATGCAAAGGCCAGCCAAAAGCCCCTTATCCATATATTCATATAGATGTTAGATTCTCCATAACAATATGATATCACTTGCCAATACAATTCAAATGTATTGACCCTCTATGGCTGTAACTTATCATGTTGCAGGTTTGTTTGATGTTAGTGAAGTTTGTTGAGTAGGGATTACAAGTCTACAACCAACATGATTGCCTGTGGCATATGAAGATGAAGGACTCCATGCTTTATAGTTATATCTACTGCTTTGTAAGAAGATTGCTATATGAGCTATGTAAGATGTAATGAACTAATTTATTCCGGGTTATGAGTTGTAATATGACCTTTGTTTCTTATTATTACATCTTAAACTATGGGTTCTAGCTAATCGATCCAGGGACTAGCATTGTAAACACAGGGACTTGTACCTTATTGGGTTCAGTCCTCTACAAATGGTATCAGAGCACTGTGTTTCCTATATCATTGAAACCCTAGGATTGGACAAAACCTCTTAGAAAAATAGGAGTAGTATTTGTTCTAACTTATTTACAAACAATCTTGTAAACTCTTTCCTCAGCATTTTGTTTTGCTTCTATATCTCTCCCTTCTTAAACTTGGTGGACAAAGACTTTAGCATGAGCAAGGACTTCAACATCACCAATGACTTCAGGTAAACATCTCAAAGGACTTTAGCTTCAGTTTCACCAAGAACTTCAACTTGGAGATCACTAAGGAGTACAAGTGATATAAGAATAATACTCAAGACTTGGAGAATAAGGAAACACAACTTAAGGGGAACCATCATCACCTTTGAACATTGTGACCAAGATGCAAGAATTTCTTCCAAGGATACCATGATCTTGTTCATGATGTAACAACTAAGAAGGATGGAATGATCTCAAGTGAACCCCATAGTTGGACCACCATACTAGTGTTTTGTTTGAATCGACTTGTTGATCATATATTGATCATACCAACTTATGTGGTGTAGCAAAAATATTTTGTTTCCTAAAATATGCTTGAACCTTGGTGTTTTAGTGGAATGCATGATTGTGTGTGAGTAGAATTATTCTATAGAGATGTTTTTCCTATTCTAATCCCAACCCAACCCAAACAGATGACTTCTCCAAGAGACAACAACTCCAACATCAAGGATGGTGAAAACAACAACCTCGAGATGCACATGACAGTACAACTGCTAGCAACCCAAACTAAGTTGAATCAAGTGACAACCCAGTTTTTATCTAACAACCACAACAACACTGAGTTAGACCCAACCATGCTAAAATTCTTGGGATCCCAACCCCAATTGTTGCAAAGGATGACCAATCAGAAGATCAACATGAGAAGGAACCCTTCCCAAAGAGATTGTGACAACAATGATTTCAAGAATGATATTGTGGGAAGAACTCAAGCCTGCAAAATCTGTGGAGACATAGGACATACTTATAAAGAGCATATTGACCAAAGACCTAACTGTGAAGAGAGCCATCCAACTAGACAATACCCCACATCTCAAGTTACCTATTTCCTGTGTGAAGGAAATGATCATGTCCCTGTCCAATGCCACATCTATCATATAGTTCAACAGATGAAACATCAAGATAGGGATGGTATACATCAAATCTTTGGAAACATCCATGAAGGTACAACTTCCACAAAGGATGATGAAGACAAAGTCAAATCTCAGTATGCACCTCCATACGATGTAACCAACTTTAGTGAGCAAAAGAGGAAACATGGAAGTTATCCTAGGAACCGTTCTAAGAACCGAGGAAGTTTTCCTACATTTTTTAGTGAAATATGAAGAACATGAACTAAGAGATCTACTAGCTTTGGAGAGACCCAAAAAGAAGAAGGACCAAAGAAACAAACAAGAAATAATGATACCAAAGATAAAGAGGGATATTAGCCACGTGATGTGCCACAAATGCAAAGAGCTAGGACATTATGCATCAAATTGTCCAGAAAAGGAGAAGAACAAGAGAAGCAAGCCTATGAAGGATGTCAACCTTGTCACATGTTTAAAATGTGGTAATAAGGAACACTATGCAAACAACTGTCCAGAGAAGTTACATCAAGATACCAAGTAAGCCAAGATGCAATCTAGTTAAAATCCTTTTAAGAGTGGTAGTACCCTAGTTGTCCTAAAACCAACCTTTTGTTCCCATCTTTCCCGAATCTCGGGACGAGATTCCTTTTAAGGGTGTTAGTGTGTCAGATCCCAAAATTTTCCAAATTTGGAAATGTGAAAAATAAACAAACAAAAGAAATAAATGTTGAAATTTAGAGGGAAAAGAAAATTTTGCTTCTAAATGGAAACATCAAAAACCTTACTTGAACAAAAATTTGAATAAGAAAGCAACAAACAAATATTCAAAAGATCAAATGCATCCATGCATGGACTGTATATTGATTATAAACACGTGGAAAAGTTATACCAAAAACCTAAACCCTAATAATAGAAATCATCATCAAGATCACTCTAAGACTATGGCTTTGTTCCATATAAAAAAATTTAGCAACAAACATTTCAAATGTTTAAAGATGGTAAAAAAAATATTACAAAACCATGGGAATTGTTTTCACTCCATTTGGAGCCATGGATAAAAACTTGTGATTTTTATAAGATAAAATAAAAATATTCCAAGGTTAATAAAGCTCATAGGTAAAATCCATACCAAATTGTGAAAAAATAATTCTAAAGGATATAAAAATACAAGAAATTATTAAATATAATTATACAAATTGGAATCACTATTTTTGGAACTCTATATAAAAAATTATGAATATTATAAGACAAAGAAAGAAATAAATAAATAAGAATTGTTTCAAAGACAATTTAAACCATGGCTAAATCCATAAGGAAATGGAATAAAAGTTTATTAAATAATATAAAAGAATAAAAGTTTATCTAAATAAAATTATATGGGCTTATGAACCATATTCAATTTTACTTAAATAAAAGCCAAAATGCCTCACTTAATTTAAATGAATATTAAATCATAAGAAGAATATTTGGATTACTCCAAGTTGGACTAAATAATACACTTATATTAGGTATGAAAACCTACTGAAAAGATTGGAGAATATTTGAATTCAAATTGAAGTTTGAATCAAATGTTTTGAATAAAAACAGAAAACAGAAAAAGAAAAAGAAAAAGACAAAGGAAGAAAAAAATAGAACACTGCCAGCAGCCTAGCCTAGCCAGCAAGCCCCAGCCCAACAGCCCACCCGGGCCAACTCTCTCCTCCTCTCCTCTCTTTCTCACCCGCGCACCCACCCGCACCCCACTGACCAGCCGATCCCACCAGCCACGTCAGCTCGTCATCAACCACGCGCAGACCGTTCTTCCCCTCACTGCCCTTTCTTCCTCTAAGTTCAATCGAGTAAATTCGCTTAACTGCTCTCGTGATTCTCTGCCCCGATCCTGCCTTCTTAACCTCCTCTGGTCCCTCTCCATTTCCCCTCAAACACCATCGCCAGAAAGCCCCTAGGCTGCTCGGAATCGAGCCCGTGCCACCGTAGCACCTGACGCACTCCAGCGTCGATTCTGGCAAACCTCGACCTCCCCTTGCCCCCTAGTTCACGCTATCTTACTCTCCATCCTCATATGCACCTGCTGGCATTCCCCGTGTGCTCGCACACGCCCTAGAGGCTCGGCTTCGTCATCACCTTTAAACCACCGATGGTGAGCCCAACTCCGGCGACGTAATACGGTGAGCACCGTGTGCCTCTTGCCTTGTCATTCATACGACCTTTATCGTCATACTCTCACGCATGCACTGACACTCCCAACATGCCTTCTCATGCTATGTAGGCTCGCCCACGACGACGACTGCACGCACCCGATGGTGAGCTCATCTCCGACGAGGAATCGCCACCGCACCCGCGCGCCCCGGCCTCACCCATGACCACCATGAGAACCGCCTCACCACTACGACCCTGGTAATGTCCTACATCCATTGCTCACCCCTAGCACCGCCAGACCACCGCCAGACCACCGACATGTTTAGTGTTGAGAAGCTTCCAGTGCAACCACATGGCATATGGGCTCTGCCTTGACCAACTAGGTTGCAAGAACTCAGCCAGATGGAGAGAAGGTGGTAGTGATGATAGGATGGAACGCGTCCATGGTGGTTTGAGGGATTGCTTCTGAAAAGTCTTGTCTTGATGCATGTCGAGTCTTGTGGGGAAAGCGCACCACCTCTCGAGAGGGTAAAACCTAAGTACTTAGCCGTGTTCCCGGTAATGGACATTTTGAGCATCAAAGGCATTCAAATGATCAAGAATCTCCTCATCCCAATTTCTCTAAGATAATACTTGTGGGTGAACAAGAGTAGCACCTGGTGTGACTCCAGTGTGCCATTGTTTGTTAAAGTGTTTTTGAAAAAGAGAAAAACTATTTTTCGAAGGATAGGGAAAACTTATTTTATGCAAAGGCCATCCAATACTCCACTTAGCCATATATTCATATAGATGTTAGATTCTCCATAACAATATGATATCACTTGCCAATACAATTCAAATATATTGACCCTATGTGGCTATAACTTATCATGTTGCAGGTTTGTTTGATGTTAGTGAAGTTTGTTGAGTAGGGATTACAAGTCTACAACCAACATGATTGCATCTTAAACTGTGGGTGCTAGCTAATCGATCCAGGGACTAGCATTTTAAACACAGGGACTTGTACCTTATTGGGTTCAGGCCTCTACAAAAAGGGTCTACACGCTCTGGTAGGACTTATCTACCTGATTATTTTGAACATGTGCCTACTCAGAGGCGCGAGGAAATTATGGAAAAAAATTGAGATCAAACAGAGTTGAAGTTGACAACCTAAGTGACTTCATGGAAATAATGTCCATTCATAGGACAACACCCAAGAAACCTAAGAAGACTCTCAGAGAATATAGTGCTCGAAACTCTAAATTTCTTAAACAACCAATAGAATTTCCTAATCTGGGTGTTAGGGAATATTGATTTGATGGTGAAATTATTAAAAATTTGTAGGAAAAGGCTTTCAGTAGGGAATATGAGGTCCTAGGAAAACATCTTAAAGTGTGCGACAATGTGATAACATCACTTGGACCAAAAGGTTTTCCAAGAGAATTCTCTCGTTTCAAATTATTTTGTTGGTCTCTCAAAGGTAAAGCTCTAGAGTGGTTATATTCTCTCCCTCGCCATTATATTAAATGTTGGGAAAACTGCATCATCAAATTCATAAACAGGTTTAATCCTTTTGCAAAGGTAACATAACTTAGAAAGAATATAGGTAATTTCAGTCAAAACGTGGGAGAAAACTATCCACAATCCTGGGAAAGATTTTTTGGAATGATAAATAGTATCCCTAATCATGGCTATTCTGAGACAATTGTTTGCCACTTACTTTACCATGGTCTTAATACCCAATGCAAAGAATTGCTAGACTCATCGGCAGGAGGATCGATAAATACCTTAACTATTAAAGAATGTTTGGAATTAATGGCTACTAGGGCTAAGAATGATTCTTTATATAATCTTGATTTTGGCACTAATCCGGAAAAGGGAATACTTCGAATAAATCCTGATCTTATGCTTCAAGTGCGTAAAACCATGAAAGAAAAGGGTATACCTTCGGACTTGTCAAGGAAAACAAAGTAGATTTATTACAAGTTTTAACTAAAGAAGATGAAACTAGAAAAGTTTTTCAAGAATTGAAACATCCACAGACAAAGTCTTATAATAACTTGCATAAGCAATTTCAAAAACATAAAAAGAGTTGTGTAGAACTTACAGAAAATTATGAGGAAATTGGCCAAGAAATAAAATTATTCAACAAGTACCTCACTTTGATTGAAACTCAATGTGAACAAATAGCGTCTGGTTATCAAATTTTTCTTCGTAATGATATAAATATTCATGTTTCTACTAATGTTGTTACAATAAGAGGTGCAGTTGTAAAAGGACCATTAGTACCACCGGTATATGAGGCTGAAAAAGATCGAAAGGAAAAAGCCTTACTTAAAGCAAGTCAGGAAGATGATACATTGGTGGATCCTCAAGATGAGACTGCTCAAGACACACAAGATCAGACCTTGGATGATAAGAACGATGCACATGATGGAAGTTCTATTTCTGATATAGAAACTGATGATCTAGAAGAAGGAAAAGACATGAGCAAAGAAGATGAAGTTGTTGCAATATAGAAAAAGAAAAACGATGAACAACAGCAAAAGAAAAACTACTAAAGAGCCTGATCCTCCACAAAATGTAAAAGACAAAGGTAAGAAACTTCCATTTCCAGATCGCAAAAAGAAAGCACGAGATCCAGCAATTTATGATTCTTTTGCAAAGGAATTTAATAAACTTCTTCTAGAACATCCTTTTGCGATGCAATAAAAGTGCCTGATTATGCTAAATTACTTCGTGATATTCTTAATAGAAAGAAATAGATAACCAAAACTAATGCTGTAACATCCCAAAAATATTAATCAAGACTATCAAGTTCTAATCACCCAAGTTTAGGGTTAACAAAAACTTTTATTATTAAAATTAATATGAATGCATGTGTGTGTGTGTGATTAATGCATGAATGCTTGCAATGCCATGTTTGATTGCTATGAATGCTAAGTATTGGTTTAAAGATGAAAACAATATCATCTAGATCATTTCCAGGCAGAAGCAAATTAAGAGAAAATAAAAAAATAAGCAATATAAGCAAATGGTCATTTTGACCAAAGTTAACCACTAGACCACTTCGGGTGTTCCTAGTCCAAGATTTCTAACAGAAACAAATCTAATTCTTTTCACCCCTTGCTATACCAAGTAAAGGTGAACCCAAGCCCACTTTGCAAACCAACAGAAACAAATTACAAATCTATCAAATGACAATTCAAAATTGAATCAAGTGTAGGTACTAAGATCACCATTTCTCAAAACCACTCAAACCACTTAACCTTGCCAAACCCAAGCAACCTCAGACTAATAAGCATGTGAGCACTCACCAAAATTCATCCAAAAATTCAAAACTAAATTTCATGCGGCCATTTTCTCAAACACTTGGTGAGCACAGTAATCCCTGCCTAACTATCACTGTTTTTGATCAAAGCATTGTCCAATTCTTGTCCCCAATTCTATACCCTTGTTCCCCCAGTGACTACCAGTGTATTGAAAGAACTACAAACCCTACCCTTGCACCAGTGCCATGCCACCCGAAGCCACCTTTGTCGGCCGACCATGGCCAGCACATGCCGCACCCGTCCATGATGTCCAAGAGGCAAGCCACCATCCACCGCCACCCCTTGTCCAACCCTCGAGTCCAGCCAGGCCCTAGACCATAGAGAAAACGTCGTGCCCATTTCTTCTCTAACATGCCGAGAACGCGCCAGAGCACCGCAACCGACACGTGCGTACACGCCGTGCCTCGCCCTCACCGCCCGTGCCTACACTCACTGCGACACCAGCTACCCCTAGACATTCCCATTAGCCACCGCGCGACCAGTAGCACATGTGCGTCGTCGAAAACACCGTCGGTGCCGCTTAGAGCACCAACCCGTTCCGACCATTCTCGAATGCCCCTTGCCGTGCCATTAAGCCTGTGATGATCGCCAGGAGACAGCGCACCAGCCTATGCCCTCCGCCATACTGTTAGCTCACTGCACCGTCGTCACCGACGAGCTCTCACCATGTCGCACTGCCCCTCTCGCTTGGCTATAAAAAGAGGCCACCCCCGCCTCAATTCGCCACACCATCTCACTCCTCACTTCTCACATACCACCCCTATGCCTTCCCCGGAGCAAGGCAAGCTCCGCATCGCTAGAATTTGGTCGGAGTCTGCCGTTGCAGAGAAGAAGCGGAGCCATTGATTGGAGGCACCCCAGGAGACGCCGTGACCACCGTTCGAACCGCCATCGTCGACAACGTCGTTCGCCCCCATTGCCGACCCTAGCTGGAGCCCTGGTAAGCCGCCGCGTACCCCCACCGTCGCCGTTAGGATTCTATCTCGCCGGAGCTGTTCGATGGAGACGACGAATGTGAACCGTAGATCGTAGTTTAATCGCACGACCCAGATTGAAACTGGCCGCTTTGTGTAGTTAGAGCCGCTAATGCATGGGACCTCTATGTTAGCAGCCCGCTGCGTGCATGATATGCAGTTGGGCCGGCCCAGTTTATTTCCCGCTCTCAGCCCAGTAATTCAAATAGAGATTTTCCAAATTAATTCAAACTTAGTTCTATCATTAGATTCAAAAATCAATTCAAAGAGTTGTAGCAAACCAAATTGAATGAAACCAATTTTTTAGAAAGGTATTGAAATTGTCAATCCAAGCCCGTTGGATTCAAACCATTTGAAATTATATATCACCTATAGCAAAAATAACAAACAGAGACTTTTACACATTCAAACATTTTTCAAAAAATCAACCATATATGCTTTTGAGTTGATTCCAACTCTTATAAACCACATTTGACCAGATCTATCTGAATATGTAATAATATTTAGGTTTACATGTAGTGATCTTGGAAAAGTATTAAAAGAATGCTACATAGGCATTTCTAGTCACTTTAATTATTTAAAATAATAATGTTAAACCTTATTAAATTATGACACCACTTTAAATCACATTCCTAGGTATTAAAATATGTGGTGATGGCATGTTTCAGCATGATCCATATTTTAATTGGAGAATATTAAACCTTAAGTATTTTTTAATGAGTAGAAATTACTTTTCCAAAATAAAATAAATAAGACTAGGTCTTTAATTCATGTGATGATTGTGTACCTCTTATTTATTTATAGACGCTAGTATCGACCAAGGCTACGAGGAGGAGGGGAACTACTACTACGAAGAATAAGAAAACTTCAACCACTGCACTACTCAAGGCAAGTTAAGATAAACCATCCAAGCCATCCTTGCAAGCCTAAAACTACTAGTTAACCTATGCAAGATGCATTAGGCATACCTTGGTTATGCAACCTTGATTATACCAAATCCTAGTTTGACTTGCAAACTTTATTCTATTATTTATTTATCAAAGTTCATTATTACTTCTAATTAGTGTTTTGTGAGTTTTAGAAATATATTATAGGTACCATAAAGAGCATAAAACCTGGCCTAAGTTAGTTAGAACTAGATGTCATACTAAGGCATGAGATCTAGATTTGGATAGTCCCACTTGATTAGCACCCCTCATTAGTGATAACCCCCAACTTTAGTGGCTAGTGCTAAGCATAAAAGTAGATCATTTTAGATGGTAATACTTGGTGAAAATGATTATGAAAACCATAAAATGATTGTGAAAATGATATGTTTTGACATGTGTTATGAACACCAGATGACTTGATGATGAAAATGTTGAGGCATGAGCCTTAGCCCTTTATAAAAACTGATGGTTTGGTTCGGATGCGATACCATTCCAATTTTACCTCTCAACCACCATACCCGAATTAGGGTAGAGCTTAACTGGAAGTTTATATATCTTAGTATGGGTTCGCTTGGAGAAGAGGTTTGAGATGAGGCTGCCTCGTGATGATTTTCCACCTGTGCAGTTCCGAAGATGACAGATGGTAATGGTTGGGAGGCGAAACTCATAGGGGAGGTGCCTATACTAGGGTGTGTAATTGAAAGGTTAGCATTAATTACCCGCATACTGAGTATGGTGATTCAGGATTGTTCCTGACGGATGTATCGAATGTTGTGGTCAAAGTGTACCACCTCTGTAGAGTGTCAAACTATTCGAATAGCTGAGTCCGCGGTTATGGACGGTTGGAGTGGCCATACTGTTCCTTCGTCAGATGTTTTGAAAATGACTTGTGAAATACTATGACTTTGACTTGACCACAACAGGGTTGTGAACATGAAAACTAAGTTACCACTTAGGTGTTGTAAAACATTAATCTAGTTTTCTTTACTTCTAAACTCAGTTAGAGATAAACCTGGCTTTTTGCAAATAAACCTAGAGCTTAGGATTCCTACTCAAACTACTTACTGGTTAGTGATAGTTTGCGAGTACTTAAAGAGTAGTCATGCCTTTGTCCCTGGCTATTCCTATGTCCAAACTATGAAGAGGACTACCAGGATGATGGACAACAGGAAGTCTATGGCAACTATGATCATCTCCCATCATCAGCATTGCCTGTGACCCTGAAGATGGAGCTTGGACCATGCTACCCTTATTATTATTTTGCTGCGTTGAATGTATTGAGACTGGATCATGAGATCCTTTATTTGTAAGACCTTTATTATGGTTTGTAATGGATGATGAACTATGGTACCAATCTGTTATGTCTCGCAAAAATGGTAATCCTGGGATTGCGTTGTATGGCATAACAGGCATATGGGATTAAAAATCGGGGTGTTGACAATTGCCATGGTGACTAGTTACCCTGCTAATGGGAGATTATTATATAAGTCAGGAGATCCCGGTATACAAACTATTTCATGTTCAGTAGGCAAAACTGATATTCATAATGATTTATGTGATTTAGGTGCAGGAGTTAGTGTAATGCCATACCGCATCTACAAAACGCTAGGATTAGGGGAATACTCCCCAACTTCTATCACATTACAGATGGCTAATAAATCCACTAAAAACCTATTGGTATGATTGAGGATGTTCTACTTAGAATAGATGAGCATGTTATTCCCACTGATTTTATTATTCTCCAAATGTTGGAGGATGAAAGATTATCTATAATACCTGGAAGACCTTTTCTTAGTACTGTAGGAGCATCAGTTGATTGTGCTGCAAGGAAAATAATATTCAACGTCTATGTTGCTAAAATAATCTTGAATTTTCCAAAGAAATTAGAAGTAGGAGATAGGTATGTTCCACCAGCAAAAGGAGTCCATGTGGTAAGTTCCTTTGATAAAGGGCAACCGAAGGTAAGAATTAGATAACAAAAAAGAGGTTGAAATATTCAAAGCACTCTCAATAAAATTCTTAATGGGACTCAAACCATCATATCAATAAAATAAATTGAAATTAGATAATAAAGTTGTTCATCGCATTCCTACAGCTTTTTCATAGACATTTTTGCGGAAGCGCGCCCGTATAAATGCAGTTGTCAAAAAATAGCAGAAATATCGACGAAACAAGCATAGATTTAGAGTAGAAAACAAAGTTCGAGTTTTATCTGTAGAAACTAGCTCAATATTATTCTCCAAATAAAAAATGCATCTCTAAAATTTTTGGTGAAAAAGCATGCTACAGAAGCCTTAACGGCCAACTAAACGATGTAATAGAAATTCCCGCCATATAGTTGCGACCATATAGTTATCGAGAAAATTCCCAAAACTTGGGGTTTGGATACAGAAAGGTTAACAACCAACTATATGGTGGGACCATCTGGTTGTTGGAATTATGCCCTAGAGGCAATAATAAAGATGTTATTATTATAATTCTTGTTCATGATAAAGTTTATATTCCATGCTAGAATTGTATTAAGCGGAAACATTAATACTTGTGTGGTTTGTGAACAACACCGTGTCCCTAGTACGCCTCTATGGACTAGCTCATTGATCAATGATGGTTAAGGTTTCCTAACCATAGACATGAGTTGTCGATTGATAATGAGATCATATCATTGGGAGAATGATATGGTGGACAGACCCAAACTAAGCAAAGCTATTAGATCGTTTCATCGTGTTCGTCTTTGCGAAGCTTTTCCTATGTCAAATATTGTATTCCTTAGACCATGAGATAATACAACTCCCTGGTATCGGAAGAAAGCTTTGAGGTCATCAAACGTCATCCTATGAGAGGGTGATCATAAAGGTGTCTCTCAGGTGATCGGAAAGTATCTGTTGGGTTGTATGTATCGAGATGGGATTTGTCCCTCCCAAGTCGGAGAGATATACTTCGGGCCCACTCGGTAATCGATATCAACACCGCTTGCAAGCATGTGGTTAAGGATTTGATCACAAAGTGATATTGGATTACGAAAAGAGTAAAGTACTTGCTGTGAACGAGATTGAACTAGGTATGACGATACCGACGATCGAATCTCGGGCAGGTAAAATATCGCGAGACGAAGGGAATATATATATGGGATTGATTGAATCCTGGCATCGTGGTTCATCCGATATGATCATCGATGAATGTGTGGGAGTCAATATGGGTGCCCAGACCCCGCTGTTGATTATTGATAGAAGATCATGTCTGCATATTCTCGAACCCGCAGGGTCACACACTTAACGTGTCTCGACGCTAGGATAGATTGGATACTTGGTTTATGAATTTTTGTTCGGAGTCTCGGATGGGATCCGGGATATCACGAGAGGTTCCGGAATGGTCCGGAGAATAAGATTCATATAAGGCAGTGCAGTTTTTGGAGTTCGGAATTGTTCCGGATTAATCGGTATTGTACCGGAAGCTTCTAGAACCTTCCGGAAGGGGGCCAACGTGGTCCCACCTTCCGGGAGGGGGCATGGGCCTATGAGGGAGTGTCCTGGCCGCATTGGGCCAGGGGCACAAGGCCCCATAGGGCCCAGCCGATCCTAGATAAGTTTAAATCGTTTAAACTAGAGATAAGATAAGATAGGATTTCTAGATAAGGGAGAGTTTAAATTGTTTAAACTAGAGATAGGCTTGGAGGAGAGGCTAGGGCTGGCCGCACCCCCCCTCTATATATAGAGGGCTGGTGCGCCCCCTCTCACACCCCCTTACACCTTCCTCCAAACCCTAGTTGCCCTGCTGCCCTTCCTCTCTCCCTCCCGACTGTTTGTAGGCGAAGCCCTGCTGCAGAAATTCTCCACCATATACACCACGCCATCGCGTTTTAGATCCAATCTATCTCTCCACCCTACTTGCTGGTCCGAGGAAGGAGGAGACGTCGAGGTGCCGCACGTGTGCATCTCACGGAGGCACCGCCACTTGTGGTGCTAGATCGGATCGGATCGCGAGGAGGAGAAGCGAGTATGACTACATCACCCACGTTCCGACGAACGTTCCGCTGTGCGAATCTTCAAGGGTATGAAGATCTAATCCAATCTCTCTCGTTGTTTGCATCTCCTAGATTAGATCTTGGCTTTCCCTCTGTTCGCTTCCGTAGAAAATTTTGATTTACTATGCTGCGAAACCCTTCACTGGTCCGGCCGTATAGTTGTGATCTGGTGAAGGGAAACCCTAACCCTCGCCACCGCCACAAATATACGTCGGGAGCTACACGGCCCGGCCGTATAGTTCCTGTCGTATAGTTTGGTCCGACCATTTAAATAGGTCAGGGCAGGGGCATATTCTTCCTCCCCTCATTATTTCTCTCAACATCTCTCTCGAAAACTCTCAAAACCTCTCAAGGACTCTCAATTCTTCGCGGATTTCGCTCATTTGAGTGGGGGAATAGATAGATCAGTATGTTTCCCTCCCTATCCATGCTTTATTTACAGAATTCCATGGTTGAAATCTTATCATTAAATTAGTGTATGAACTCAATCTTGTTGTTTTTCTACTTTAATTTCTCACGTTCAGATTGAATTCCTCCACGCAGAATCGCTCATATATCATGTAGAAACTATATGCCTAAGGTTTTATGTTGAAATTTCTCAATGCATCAAGATAAACAAGATCGGTATCCTTTTCACAAGGGTAAGCGAAAATGTGGTGAGGGCTCAGGGTCTGGGATGAGCTCGACAACAAGTATGCCATGGTGTCGGCAAGGAAGGTGTTGCCCACACGATGGGCCGACAATGTCTTCCTTAACTCCACCGGGTTGAAGGGGGACTTCGACTACCTGTGTGCAAATGCAGTTCTCGCCGGCCTCGCCAACACCAGCCACCACACTTACGAAGGGCTCACTCATGAATTCCTCGCCTCCTTCTACCATGCTACAGGGAAAAAGGTAATGCATGCATGATAAATTTCACCGTTAACCAACGTTCATATCAAATTACCTATCAAATTTTTTGCAATGCTTATGGATTCCCTCAAGAAGGGGAACCAACTGTTACAAACATGTATAGCACCTTGAGTGCAAGTGCTTGGGAGGTTGTTTCTGTTCATGGTGGTAGGGACTTCTACCAGAAGAAAATGTCCACCATCTAGAACCCAACCATCCGCTATTTTGCTGTGTTTCTTGCTAACACATTGTTAGGAAGAGGAGATACCGGGTCGATGGACAATGCAGACATGGCCATGATCACCAAGGCACTCTTCCCTAATGAGACGCAGAGTCCCACTCCTACAGCTCTATTCCTCCAGCACCTTCACCACTAGAGCAACAAAACAAAAGGTGATATTCGTATCGGTGGGATGGTAACCCACCTAGTCCAAGCACTTGAAATTGGAATTCCTATTGCACAACCTATTGATGGCTCCATACTTATGGATGTCAGATATGTTACTTCTTGTGGCTTCCTTGGTGTTTACCGAGTTAACAGGAGGCTTCGAGCCTATCGGTTTGGTTATCTTAATGATGTGCAGGAGGTTTAGATACCATTATCTTGCTTTCCAGACTTTGTGGTTCAGGGAAGGGACAATAGTATCCTCACCAAGGACCAAGTGACTAAAATATGGCGGAGCTCTATCTAGACTTCGATGAAGAGGAAGAAGGAGGGTGGTAGGAAGAGTAGGAGCAGCAGTAGGAGTACAATCCTGCTTGGGAAGGACAACAGCAGCAGGAGGAGAAGCATTGGGACCAATGGCCCAATCAGCCACAACAGCAACAAGGATTCAACAATGTCCCCTATCAAGAATTTTTGCAGCTCAACCATCGCGTTGGGGAGATTGATCAGACTCTTCATGGAGTTAGTGATGATGTGAGTGCTGTAACTCACACCTTTGGTAAGTTCAAGACCTACTTCCCCGACTACTACCAGCGGCACCACCAGCCACCGCCAAATGACGGCAACAAGTGAGCATGGCAACAAACTAAGCTTGGGAGAGGTTTTGAAAACCTCGAAATTTGCATTCATATTTTTATTTCTTCTTTTGATTTGTTTTCTTTTCCAAAGAATAGCATGTTTACTTTTAGCTTGCATTATTAAAACCTAAAACACAAAAAAATTAGTGTAACTTTCAATTGCAATTTGTTTCTTTGTTTTTCTCGGAGATTGCTCAATTTCATGTGACTTGGCAATAGGGAAATATAGAGAGGATTCAACTCAAGTATGAGAATGCATCAAGCAAGAGGAGGTATCACATTCCTTTCATCACCTCTCTTGCAATTTTAAATTTATCATATAATTATTTACTCGCTTGCACTTGAGTCACTCCCCACCTAGATTGTTATCCTATAAATGATATTCCCTTGCTAGTGTACACTTTTAGCTTTGAAACCTTGAGCAATGAACTTGGTTAAATATTTCCAACATGTTTACAACAAGAAAAATCATCAAGAGATGACTTGAGCCCATGTTTAGCCCAAAAGATTTGATTTTAGAAACTACTCAACCCCATTGAGCTTAATGTAAATAGACTCGATAGCACCCTTGAATGAAATTGTCTGATAAAATGGATACTAGGAAGTAGTAGAGATTATGCAACTGTTTTTTCTAATAATTATATTAGGATATTTCTTTACGTGTGTCACTACAAATACTATCATACTCCATGGGGAACTATTAACTCCGCTGGCCAACGAACGATCTAAATGTGGGAAACCACTTGATTTCGGCTATGAGTTATGTAAACATCCGTAGATGCAAAGCTATGACGTGTAAAAAAATTAGTATCCTCATAGTTTTATGTTCCAAGTGAAGTTGTAGTGCTCCTCTAAACCACTATTGCTCAAAGCTATCTACTGGCATGGTCACGAGTGCACAACACACCCCCAATTAACATGTTAAAAATAGTGGCATGATTTCTCTATGAAAAGAGTTGAAGTTTTTGAAAAACAAGGAAAGGAAAAAGGTGCTTTGAGAGTCTTGAAATTTTGACATGGGAATAGATGAGTTGTTCTTAAATTAAATGTTCTTGGTGAAAACTTGGGTACTCTTAATTGATTAAAGGAACAAGAGCAGAAAGTTTTCATCTCTTAATAAGAGAGAGACCAAAAAGATTTGTTTCACTTTCCTAGCTAAACTCTCGACACTCGCTCTTGCTTACGATTTATTTTCCAGCAAGATATGACTGGTTAGGAAGTGAACTTAGTGCAACCTTGTGAATACTTGTATGATCATGTTTAAGATTGCAGGAAACATGAAGAAAAGAATTTGACACCAATTCAAGCTTGTAAGTTCATTTATTTCAGTTTCGAATCTCTGCTATCCTTTCTTATTTCCTTGTCACTCGAGGACGAGGAACACCTAAGCTTGGGTGAGTTAAGAGCTGTGAGATTCTACACATTTTTTATGGCTTCTATCAATAGTTTTCGTTTGAATTTGATGGTTTTCTAGCTTTACCTAACGCTAATACTTCAGTAGCAAAGAAAACTTGGTTTTTAATGTGTGTTTCAGGATCTGTACGTCAACAAAGGTATTTAACTACAAAAACACAATATTAAGGCGAAAACAAGCAAGTCCATTTTGGAAATAATCGAAGAGAATTCATTGCAAGTTTAACGACCAACTATACGGGCTGCCGCTGTATAGTTGCCATCTCCTTAGTCTTATTAAATGGGACAACTTTCGTGAAGAGGCCATGGTCTAAAACAGAACACACGAGCTACGACACCATCCAGAAGGAAGAGAGAATGGATCCGAAGAAGAAGGGGAAGACATTCTTCGATATCCTAGCCACCACATCTCCATATCCATTACTTGTACTTGAGAGATAGATCTCCACTTTCCCAGATTAGGGTTTGAGATTGTTCTTCCTATCTTGAATTGTGTTGGATTTGTTTCTATTTCTTATTGTGGATCTCCATGGTAATATCGAGAAGAACTCCCTTTATTTAATTATATCCATGATGCTTTCTTCTCTCATGTGTGAGTAAGTTACCTTGGGCATGGGAGATGTAGAGGATTGGTGAGATGTGATGTGCCTACACAATTTTCATCAAGTTTGTGGTTAATTCAAATTACTATATTATGTGTGCTTAACTATCTATGGGATGCTTAATGCATGTTGCCCAATTAAGGGCCCAGACAACTTGATTCTTTGTTCTACATAGATAGTATCTTGTTTTCTAGCAGATCGGCGACCCTTGAGTGACAAGGGGATATCAATGGGAAACTAGTTTGACTTGAGGATAATGGGGAACCACCGAGCTTATTGCATTAGTCTGATCCAAGGATCTTAATTGCTAAGCAACATGAAGGATCTTAATCGTCTAGCGACTGACCATGGCTGTGGTAAACAGGCTATTATGATTACTGAAATTGCGATGAAATCTACCAAGAGGAGTTCCAGCTAATTACGGGTTGCGCGCTTACACACATACTTATAAGATTATAATTGTTACACTTATCACTCATTCACCGGCACATTCACTATTACCATGAGCCGAAACTCCTCGCGCCTAGTTCGTCATCTGTTGAAAACAACAAACAAATCGTCTTTTACTTTTTATGCTTTTTATTTTTGAAGTTTACATTTTAGTTTTATTTAAGTACTTCCATTTAAACCCAAATTCCATTCTTATTATCAACACTTGTAGTCAATTCATTCGAAGACCTGTGAGAACTTCGGGTGCAATAGAGACTTCACCAATAAACAAATTACCTTTGGGCTCCCTGTGGGATCAATATCTAAACTTCAAAACTAGCTACATACGATCTGTGCACTTGCAGTCACCAGCAACGCCATGAGTCAGCCGCCGTGGGTGCTTGTCGGGACGCTTCCGGTGATAGGTGCCTGTCAAAACGGAGGTGCTTGGCCGGATGTGGGGGTTATGGCATTCCATGGGGGATTCATGCAGGGGAAGAGGGTGGTCAAAAGGATCTTCTTGCAGGAGGAGCTTGGCTCGGTCTGGAGCTCGAGCGGCGGCCTCCTCTATTCATGTGAACAAAGAAGGGAAATGAGAGGTGGATTAGATGTATGGTGAGCAAGATTAGGGTAAGGAGTGCAAGAGGGGTGGTCGTGATTGCCTGCAAGCTTGCGTGCAATCTCGAACCCGAATGGATTTCTCCCTTCTCCATGGTGATGTAGAACAGGGAGGGAAATATCTAGAGCTAGGGGAGAGTGGGGATCAAGGTGTGAGGGAGAGGAGTGGAAATGAGCCAGAGGGGAGAGGGGTACTGTCCTGTGGCCTTATAAAAAAGGAGAGGGGGTCCATGGTGGACATGCTGCATGTGACAGCAATGGGGGAGGGATGGAAAATAGGGCGGATGTTGTGGGCGTGGAGAGTGGTATGGTGGCCTCTAGTCATGCTATGAGGCAGATAGGGAGTGATGGGGGCTGCTGTAATGAGGTGATGTGGCAAGACATGCTTGTCCCCCTTTTTATTATTTGCTTCCAAACACAATAGGACAAGGAGAGGGCATAGCTATAGTATTGCTATAGTGGTCACGACCAGGGGGAGGGCTTGATGCCGGAGAGGAGTGCATGACAAGGTTGGATGGGGGTTTGATGAGTTTAGCTCATGATTTTGATCTTAGTCAAGTGTTGGCCATATTAGTGATTATGAAGTAATTTCTCCAAGTTGATATTGTCAAGATGATCTAATTGTACTGGTAGATAGGTATGGTCATTTAGTTTCAACAAGAATTATTTGGGATTTATTGGATCATTTTAGATCACAATTATATTGTTTATTAAAAAAATGCTGAAGTGGTCTTCAGGAATTGGTTTCATATTTTGAATTGTACACTGCTGGTTTTTTGTATGGTAAGGTCCTAAATATGAATACACACATAGGATAATTTTCCCAAGATTCATGTAACATCCCAAAAATATTAAACTAAGATCATCAAACTCTAATCATCAAAATTAGGGTTAACAAAAACTTTTCTAAATAAAAATATGAAAGCATGCATGTGTGTATGCATCCCATTTTGAATTCTTTTGAATTGCCTTGTTTATGTGTTTCTTTGCTTGTAAATAGATTCTTAGGAGAATTAAACATCATCTAAACAATTCCCAAACTTTTCCCAAAGACAAATAAATCAAAAACAAACAAAATAAGTGAATGGTCATTTTGACCAATTTAACTCCCATGCCTACTTTGGCTGTCCCAAACTTTCAGAACTTAACAGAAACTTGTTTGGATCTTTACACCCCTTGATTGTACTCATAACAAAGTATCAAGGCACACCTTGTGATCATCCAGAAACTTTCAAATGCATAGTTTAAATGACAATTCAAAATTGAATCTTTATCATATGTGAAGATCCCACTTTTTTAAAAACCACTCAAACAAGCTCAACTTTCAAAACCCAAGCATCTGCAGACTCACCAGCACCAACCTAGCACACCCACCAAAAATCTTTTCAAAATTCAAAACTTGAATTCTTGCGGCCATTTCATCAAACACCTTGCAGATTCAAATCAAATAAAATCTAAACACTATTGTGAGCAGTGATTGGAGCCTAACTTGTTCCCTCTCTAGCTCACAGCAACCTCAGTAGATTATCTACGTAACTAAACCAAGCACTAGCCCCACTGTAAGCTTGGAAATGCCATCAATGGTGAATAGCCGAAGCTCACCATGTCACCCAGTGTGGAAAGCAAGCTAGGAGAAGAAACAAGACTAGCCAACATGTCTGGGAGCAAGCCAACACCCCACCGCCACTCCCTGTCCAGCGCTAAAACGTTGCCAACCCCTGGACCACACGCACAGACCGTGCCCAGCTCGCTAGCAACCATGCCGAGCATGCGCTAGAGCGCCACCCTCGACCGAAGCCCACAGACCGCGCGCCTCCCTCGCCGCGTGCATACATGATCACCACCGTCCCAGGAGACCGCCAGACATCCCCGTTTGCCGCCCCATGCCTCACAGCCACCGCTCGCCGTCGAAGACGCCGCCTTGGCCGCGCAGAGCATCGCACGTTCCAGACCATTTGCCACCGCTCGTACATGCGCATTAAATCCGCAGAGCATCGCCAGGAGACCATCAAGCGATAGCCACCACCAGCCATGCCTCTAGCGGCCTGTAGCCATGTCACCACCGTTGACTGCCCATGCCGTTCGGTCTCGTCATCGCGACTATAAATAGAGGCCACCCCCAGCCGAATTAGGCACACCATCTCACTCCCCTCTCCTCACTGATTGTTCCACCCCGTTCCCGAAGCAAGGCGAGCAGCGCTTCGCCGGAATTTCACCGGAGCCCGCCGCTGCTGGAGAAGAAGGGAGCTAGTGATTGGAGCCGCCCCAGGAGAAGCTGCCAGTACTAGGAGAAGCTGCCAGTACCAGGAGGTTCGCCGTCATCGACTTCGTCGTTCGCCCGCCTCTCCTACCCTCGCCTGAGCCCCGGTGAGCCCCCAACGACCCTTACCCGTCGTGTTAGGTTTTAGTCTCGCCGGAGTTGCCCGACGTGGACGACGACCCTCAGCCGTTAGATTAGAACAAGATCCCACGGCTCACATCTCCCCATACTGCTTCGCACCCCCTCGTCTCACTGACGCGTGGGGACAGCAACTTAACCAGCCCGCGTAAGAGCTGTGCTTAGCAGGCCGGCCCAGTATCGCTTCCCACGCAGCCCAGTCATTTGAAATTAACCTTTTCCATTTTATTTCAAACACACTTCTGCACCTAGATTCAAAAATCAACCCAGATCGATTCAGTGAACCAAATTGAATGAAAATTTTGTTAGAAAGGTCTGGAAATGCTGAATCCAAGCCCGTTGGATTCAAGTAATTTGGATCTGTAGATCATCCTTGGTAAATATAACAAGGCAGAAGCTTTTCTGCATTCAAACATTTTTCAAATTTAAACCATAATAGTTTTTGAGTTGATTCCAACTCTCAAAAATCACATTTAACCATACCTTTCAGAATATATAAAAATATATAAGTTTACTTACAGAAATAATGACCAAATAATAAAAGAATGCCACATAATCATTTCTAGTCACTTTATTTAATTAAAATAAAAGGTTAAACCTTATTAAATTGTGACACCACTTTAAATCACATTCCCATGTACTGAAATATGTGGTGATGACATGTGTCAACATGATCCCATGTTTGGTTTGGAGAATATTAAATCTTAAGTAGTTTTTCAATGAGTAGAAATTACTTTTCTAAAAATAAAAGGAATTAAACCAAGCTTGGGTCTTGTAATGTTAGTGATGATGCTAGATCATCTATAGGACCCTTGTGTGTGATGGTAGCAAGTAGTTAAGTATTGTTTGGTGATTGTGTACCTCGTATTTATTTATAGACGCTAGTACCGACCAAGGATACGAGGAGGAAGGAGGATACTATGAGCAAGAAGCTGAGGAGAACTTCAACCACTGCTCTGCATAAGGCAAGGTTATACTGATACTGATGCAAGCCAATACTTGCAAGCTATTAACTTAGCGAGCCTTACTAATCAAGTTGACCCATGCAAGCTAATACTTGCTTGCTACCATGCCCACTATATGCCTTAAAGCATATATGATCATAACCACTTGATAAACCAATCCTAGTTTTACTTGCAAGCATTATACTTTATTTATTTATCAAAGCTATTACTTAGAGTTTATGATAGGGCAAAGGTGTCTGATCTTTCGATGAGATGGGGATAATCGATTTGGGGGAGTTCGGGCTTGACGATCCGACTACATGTCTGAGCACGAGCGCCAATGGAATCGCTAGGCCAATCTCCTGGAGGTTACCGATCATGCGGGAACACGATCAACCTGACCAGCGAGGGTCTTAATTCCTACCTGAAATCGAGAACAAGTAAGAACCAATATTGCAATCAAGATATTGCGGATTAAGAGGAAAGCTTTATTGAAAAGGTGGGATCTTGTATAGGTGCGAAGTACAAGAGGCCTCTGCGACGCTCGAGCCTTGACGAAGTTGCTACGATGGCTAACTTAATGTCTAAACAAAATCTGAGTCTAGGGTGACGGCTATGGGGAGTATTTAAGGAGGAAAAGGTGGGGTTTCGGCCAGCCATGGAAGTGGTGGCCGAATCTAACCCTAGAAGTCCTTTTCCCCTCAAATACGGACTCTAAAAAGTGGCTATTTAAAATCCTGCGAAAATTTACATGGGCCTGGCCCAAAATAAAAGGTGTCGCAGCACCATATTAAGCTATCGACGAATTCGTGAAGTATTAATCTTGAATATTTCGTTCAAGCCTTCTTTCTTCATTATGGTGGCCTCAAAGTTCTGAAATCTTCATCTGTGGCCTTCTCTTGGATCATCACATGCTTGCTGCCATCTCCATGCATGGCCATGTTCCAATGCTTGTCCCTCTCATCCATGCTTGGTCCATCATTCCTAAGAGTAAGAAATACATCTGATTTAGGCAGCATCATATTCTCATGTATGTGAGGAATAGTTCCAAGAAACGAAAGTACCTGATAGTTAAGTTGTTTGGCACGAGATCTTGTGATGGGTCCTTGTATGTGTGTAGAGGTAGGTACAACGGTTGTATCAATAGAAGGGATGTCCACATCATGCTCCCCTTCTTGAATTGAAGTCGTCCTCGACGCAATCTCATCTTCCTCACCAAAGTAAGGCTTCAAATCTGCAATGTTAAACGTAGGACTAACCGTACCAAAGTCTGCAAGCAACTCAAGTTTATATGCATTATCATTTATTTTCTCTGACACCTTAAAGGGACCAGCAGCACGCGGCATTAACTTAGACTTGCGTAAATTAGGAAAACGATCTTTACGCAAATGTAACCAAACAAGATCTCCAACATCAAACACAACATGCTTTCTCCCTTTATCCCCAGCAAGTTTATACTTAGCATTCATGTGTTCAATGTTATCTTTAGTAGTCTTATGCAAGTTTAATATCATTTCAGCGCGTTGTGTAGCATCCAAATTATTTTGCACCGAAGAAGGTAAAGGCAATAAATCAATAGGTGCACGAGGAACAAAACCATATACAATCTCAAATGGGCACATCTTTGTGGTAGAATGCAGCGAACGATTATAAGCAAATTCTATATGAGGTAAACACTCTTCCCACAATTTTAAGTTCTTCTTTAAAACAGCCCGCAACATAGTAGACAAAGTTCTATTTACTACTTCAGTTTGTCCATAAGTTTGGGGATGACATGTAGTACTAAACAGCAATTTAGTCCCCAACTTAGCCCATAAACATCTCCAAAAGTGGCTAAGAAATTTAGTATCACGATCAGAGACAATAGTATTTGGCACACCATGCAAACGAACAATTTCACGAAAGAACAAATCAGCAATATGCGCAGCATCATCCGTTTTATGACAAGGAATAAAGTGTGCCATCTTAGAAAACCGATCCACAACAACAAAAATACTATCCCTTCCCTTCTGCGTTCGTGGCAATCCCAAAACAAAGTCCAGAGAAATATCCTCCCAAGGAACACTAGGAACAGGAAGAGGCATATATAAACCATGTGGATTAAGGCGAGACTTAGCTTTTTGACAAGTAGTGCAGCGTGCCATAAATATCTCAACATCTCGACGCATACGTGGCCAAAAGAAGTGTGCAGCAAGAACATCCTCCATCTTCTTGACACCAAAGTGTCCCATCAATCCTCCTCCATGCGCCTCCTGTAACAACAAAAGACGAACAGAACTATCTGGAATGCATAGTTTGTTAGCACGGAACACAAATCCATCATTGAAGACGAACTTGTTCCAAGTTCTACCATCTCTACAATTCTGCAACACATCTTTAAATTCAGCATCATGCACATATTGTTCCTTAATAGTTTCCAATCTAAATATTTTGAAGTCAAGTTGAGATAACAAAGCATAACGGCGCGACAAAGCATCATCAATAATATTATCTTTACCCTTTTTGTGTTTGATAAAATAAGGAAAAGACTCAATAAATTCAACCCACTTTGCATGACGACGATTCAACTTAGCTTGACTACGAATATGCTTCAAAGATTCATGATCAGAATGTATAACAAATTCTTTAGGCCATAGATAATGTTGCCAAGTTTCTAATGTCCGAACCAATGCATATAATTCTTTATCATAAGTAGAATAGTTCAGACTAGCCCCACTCAATTTTTCACTAAAATATGCAACAGGTTTTCCCTCTTTTAATAACACCCCTCCCAAACCAATTCCACTAGCATCACATTCAAGCTCAAAGGTCTTAGTAAAATAAGGAAGTTGGAGTAAGGGAGCATGTGTTAGCTTATATTTCAATATGACGAAGGCCTGTTGTTGTGCATCGCCCCAAACAAAGGGCAGATCCTTCTTGGTAAGTTCATTCAGCGGCGCGGCAATTGATCCAAAGTCTTTGACAAAGCGCCTATAAAAACCAGCGAGGACAAGAAAATTCCTCAGTTGTGTGACCGTCTTGGGCTGCGGCCAATTCTCAATAGCTTCAATCTTGGCTGGATCCACTTCAATACCCTGTGATGTAACAACATAGCCAAGAAACGCAACTCGATTGGTGCAAAAGGTGCACTTCTCAAGGTTACCAAACAAACGTGCATCACGTAAAGCATTGAAAACAGCATGTAAATGGTCCAAATGATCCTCTAAAGATTTGCTATAAATCAAAATATCATCAAAGTAGACTACCACAAAACGTCCAATGAAAGCACGTAAAACTTCGTTCATTAATCTCATGAAAGTGCTAGGTGCATTAGTTAAACGAAACGGCATTACTAACCACTCATATAAACCGAACTTAGTTTTAAATGCTGTTTTCCATTCATCTCCTAATTTCATACGAATCTGGCGGTAACCACTACGCAAATCAACTTGAGATACATGGTAGAGCCAATCAATTCATCAAGCATGTCATCTAAACGTGGAATAGGATGACGATATCGAATAGTAATATTATTGATAGCTCTACAATCAGTACACATGCGCGAAGAACCATCTTTCTTAGGTACCAAAATAATAGGAACAGCACAGGGGCTAAGGGACTCACGAATATGATCTCTGTCGAGTAGTTCCTGAATTTGGCGTTGTATCTCCTTTGTCTCCTCTGGATTGGTTCTATATGCCGCGCAGTTGGGCAACGTAGCACCAGGAATTAGATCAATTTGGTGCTCAATTCCTCTAATAGGAGGTAGTCCTGGTGGCAGCTCAGCAGGAAATACATCCTCATATTCCTGCAAAAGGTTAGCAATAGCTTGTGGCAAAGAAGGAGGCATATCCTCAAATGAAAACAAGACCTCTTTGCAGACAATTGCATTACATTGAGTATTGTTTACATCTAGTTAAGCAATATCAATTTTATTTGCAAGCATACATGGACTCTTCAAAAGAATTTCAGTAGCATGTGTAGAATCAGATTTAGTGTTCTTTTGTGGTACAAAATCTGCAGCAACAATCTGATTCTCACTTTTATTTTTCTCCTCAGTTTTAGCTCTACTAGATCTAGCGAGATCATATTTTAAAATCTGTTCAGGAGTCATAGGTTTTAGACCAATTTTCTTTCCATCATGCATAAGAGAATAGTGATTAGTTTTGCCATTATGAACATGTTCTCTATCAAATTGCCATGGTCTACCAAGTAACAAAGAACAAGCTTGCATAGGTACAACATCACAATCAACAAAATCAGAATATGTACCAATAGTAAAATGCACGCGTACCGTTCTTGTTACCTTGATCTTGCGAGAACTCTCAAACCATTGGATGTAATATGAATGTGTGCGTTGTCTTGTTGAAAGTGCAAGCTTCTCTACCATGTCAACACTAACCAGATTGTTACAACTCCCTCCATCAATGATGATCCGTATAGCTCTTTCCTTGACAACACCATATGTTTGGAACAGGTTGTTGCGTTGATCTTGCTCAATTGCACACTTAACACACGTTGTGTAATTAAGCTCTTGTATTGATCAGCAGCTTCAGCTCCCATTACCTCTGTCTCGTCATCAGAATCATACTTGTCTCCATCTCGAGCAGAAATAAGGGCTAATGTATCTTCATCAAAGTCACTCACTGAATCGTATTGACCATCATGCCACACCATCATCACACGTTGTGTTGTGCACTTTCTCTCAATATGACCAAAACCCCAGCACTTGCGGCATTATATATCCTTTGTCTTACCCTTGGAAGCCATAGAAGATGCACTACGAGCAGGAGCATTGGATGACGGTGGAGGAGCAGCTGGAAATCTTGTGGTGGCCTTGGATGTGGTTATAGCTGGTGGTGAATCACGAGAAGGAGGCGCTGATTGTCGGGATGTCCAAGTGGATGTGCGACCTGCAGAATTATTAGTCCTCCTCCATGGTGTTTGGCGATCCTGCACTTCACGTTCAGCTTTGCAAGCAAGATGAAACAAACAAGTGATAGAATTGTATTCCTTATAATCTAATATGTGCTGAATGTCCTTGTTTAATCCACCAAAGAAACGTGCAAGCATTTGTTCAGTAGATTCAACAAGACCACACCGAACCATCCCTGTTTGCAATTCCTGATAATACTCTTCTACAGAAATTTTGCCTTTCTCTAAACGTGTCAGATTCTTTAGTAAATCACGCTGATAAGTGGGAGGTACAAAACGAACACGCATAGCAGTTTTTAAAGCAGTCCAAGTACTAGGAATAGTAGTAGGATTTAAACGACAATACTTAGACCACCAAAGGGAAGCAAATTTAGTAAATTCACATGTAGCAGCACTAACACGCATATTCTTAGGATATTTTAAACATGCAAAACGTTGTTCTACTTCCATCTCCCATGTAAGATATGCATCAGGATTATATTTACCCACAAAAGATGGAATATTTAATTTAAGCTTTGCAACATGATCATCATCACGTACCAGTGGTCGAGCATTGCGGTAGTAATGTCGGGGACGGCCAGCAGGTACCTATGGAGGTTGTTCAACCTCCTCGTCAAACAGATCATCGTCGTCGGGATCGTAGTAGTACCCATCGTCTATCCCCAATGTCGCAGCAGCAGCCGCGGCGGAAGTCTAAGGTGCGTCAGCTGCAGCGGTAGCCGCCTGGGGTGCGGCGGCAGCCGAACCAGCAATCCGACCCGTGAGCGGAATGCGCCGTGTGCCATGTGCGGGTGCGGGTGTGGGTGCGGGCAATTTGTTCAAAATCTCCTTGAACCGAGCGTCAAGCTTGGCATTGAAGGATTTCTCGAGTCCATCGATCTTGTCCACGGCGTTGGTGAGCTTGGTGTCAAACTCCCCTAGGCGTGTATCCACGTCTTCAGCGCGACTGACCAAGAGCTCGTAGAAGTGGGCATGTAGTTCTTCGTTCATCATTGTGACAGGGTTCCACGAAGTATCTGTCATGGTTATTCTTTTAAATATGCCTATAACTACGAAAATATGGTGGAAGGCACGCGTAATCCGTCAAGCAATATACGAAGCTCTTACAAGTTCTTACCAAACAGCAGGAAAAGGCGATGTGTAACCGCGAGGATCAGTGGGTCCAAAGATTGAACCGAGCGATTACCGGGAGTCGAGACACCGCACGTGGATAATATATGTGGAGCTCTGGGAAGGCTTAGCAAAGAGGTTAGCAATTATCAAAACAGCAATGCAAAAGTGGAAAGAATGCTCAACGACGGTACTGTGCTGGTCCTAGGCTAGACCGTACTAGAGACGCGAGCCTAGATCACCAACGATGTCACGACGCGACACAACAAGCAATGTATGATGATATGGCACCCTGAAAAGCGAACCGAGATGCGGAAAATCACTATGATGGAGAGTGTCTAAAACTGATCTACGGGGTCTAAAAATAGGTTATCCCCAAAAAAAATTTTCGAAATTTTTGTATTATGCTCCGGAAAGCGTGCAGGCGCAAAAAAAATGTCGCTATAATGGCCGATGGAGAAAAGTGATCCCCGGGGTCAAAAAACAGTATAGCCAGATTTTTTTTGCTCTCCTTCTGGACTTACGACCGGACTTTGAGCTCGACACGGACTTTATCTTAACACGGAAACAACAAAGAAGGAAAGTAAACAGAAATAACTCGGAAATAGTAACTCAACTAGAACTCGTGCCGCGACAGGATAGGTGATCGGATCCGTGTCGCGGTAGGAAGGCGGTGGCGGAGTTTTTAGTGTTTATGGCAGCGGAATATGGTGGAGGAATATGGTGGCGGAATATGGTGGCGGTGATCTGCGAGGGTGGCGGTGACTACTATGATCAGAACTCGAAACTCTACGGGGCGAGACACTAAGACCAGCAACTTGACGCGACGATGCAGACACAAATTCAACAATGCAAAACTGAAAAGATAATGCAAGGCGTAGATTGGTGATGGGATGGATCTAAATTCTAACTGAGTTTTTGGCTTTTTGTGGGTTATAGGTAAAAACAGATCTAATCTACGAAAACAGTAAAATCTCACCGAGCAACCTGAAATCTGATACCACTTGATAGGGCAAAGGTGTCCGATCTTTCGATGAGATGGAGATAATCGATTTGTGGGAGTTCGGGCTTGACGATCCGACTACATGTGCGAGCACGAGCGCCAATGCAATCGCTAGGCCAATCTCCTGGAGGTTACCGATCCTGCGGGAACACGATCAGCCTGACCAGCGAGGGTCTTAATTCCTACCTGAAATCAAGAACAAGTAAGAACCAATATTGCAATCAAGATATTGCGGATTAAGAGGAAATCTTTATTGAAAAGGTGGGATCTTGTATAGGTGCGAAGTACAAGAGGCCTCTGCGACGCTCGAGCCTTGGCGAAGTTGCTACGATGGATAACTTAATGTCTAAACAAAATCCGAGTCTAGGGTGACGGCTATGGGAGTATTTAAGGAGGAAAAGGTGGGTTTTCGGCCAGCCATGAAAGTGGTGACCAAATCCAACCCTAGAAGTCCTTTTCCCCTCAAATACGGACTCTAAAAAGTGGCTATTTAAAATCCTGCGAAAATTTACATGGGCCTGGCCCAAAATAAAAGGTGTCGCAGCACCATATTAAGCTATGGACAAATTCGTGAAGTATTAATCTTGAATATTTCGTCCAAGCCTTCTTTCTTCATTATGGTGGCCTCAAAGTTCTGAAATATTCATCTCTGGCCTTCTCTTGGATCATCACATACTTGCTGCCATCTCCATGCATGGCCATGCTCCAATGCTTGTCCCTCTCATCCATGCTTGGTCCATCATTCCTAAGAGTAAGAAATACATCTGATTTAGGCAGCATCATATTCTCATGTATGTGAGGAATAGTTCCAAGAAACGAAAGTACCTGATAGTTAAGTTGTTTGGCACGAGATCTTGTGATGGGTCCTTGTATGTGTGTAGCTGTAGGTACAACGGTTGTATCAATAGAAGGGATGTCCACATCAGTTTACTTCAGTGAATGATAGATTCTAGAAGGATAAATGAAGGTTGCATAAAGAGCATAAAATTTGGCCTAAGCTAGACAACCTTGATGTCATCCTAAGGCATGAGATTGAACTTAGTTAAAACTCCACTTGTTTACCACCCATTATTAGCACTTACCCCCACTTGTAGATGCTAGTGTTAAGCATAAAACTTGATCAAATTCAGATGGGAATACTTGGTGGAAAAATGGTTATGAAAACCTTGGAATGATGGATCATTCTATTGAAATGTTCTGGACATGTGTTTCCGAACACCAGCTGATTTATGGTGATGAAAACTTTGAGGCATGAGCCTTAGCCCTTTATAAAACTGATGGTTGTCTGGATGCGATACCATTCCAATTTCATCGTACAACCACAATACCCGAGAATTGGGTAGGGCTTGACTGGAAACTTATATACCTTAGTATTAGTTCCCTCATGGCCAAGGTCTCAGCTGAGGCTACCTTGTGAAGATTGTCCACCTGTGCAGTACCCAAGATGACAGTTGGTCATGGTTGGGAGGCCAAACCCACAGGAGAGGTTCTTATACTAGGGCGTGTAATTGAAAGGTTAGGATTGATTATCCGCATACTGAGTATGGTGAATTCAGGATTTGTTCCTGACGGATGTATCGAATGTTGTGGTGAAAGTGTACAATCTCTGTAGAGTGTCAAACTATTCGAATAGCCGCGTCCGCGGTTATGGCCAGTTGGAGTGGCCATACTGTTCCCCCGTCAGATGTTTCCAAAATGACTTGTGAACTGATTTGAGACTTTGACTTCACCACAACAAGGTTGTGATATGAAATACATGTTCCCACTTAGGTGTTATAAACTTCAACTAGCTCTCTTGCTTCTGAACTTAGTAGAGGTAAATCTGGCTTTTTGCAAAACAACCCTAGAGCCTAGTGTCCTATTACAAAAACCCCCTTCACTTGTTAGTATTAGTTTGCGAGTACTTAAAGAGTACTCATGGCTTTGTCCCTGGCTATTTCCATGGCCAGACTATGAAGAGGAGTACCTGGAGGTGGACCCCAGGAAGGTTACGACAACTAGGATCATCTCCCATCGTCAGCATTGCATGTGACCCCGAAGATGGAGCTTCGCCTATGCTACCGTTATTATTACGTATTCCACTCTTGTGTTGTATTAAGACTGGATCATGAGATACTTATTTGTGTAAGACCTTATGTATGGTTTGTAATGGATGATGTATTGTGGTATCCAATTCTGTTATGTCTCGCGAAAATGGTAATCCTGGGATTGCGATGTATGGCATAACAGGCATCTGGGATTAAAAATCCGGGTGTTGACAAGTTGGTATCAGATCCATCCTGACCATAGGAGACCCTAGTTAGACTGGACGTTTGAATCAAAAACTTAGTTTCAAAACCAAAGGAAGCAAATATTTACAAAAAACTTATTCCCATTCTTATCACTCACTCCTTTCATGAAAATTCACGTTCCTCAAAAACTCTTGCAAAATACATAAAATTTGACACACTTGACCACTCTACTAACTTACTCATCTTATATTCTTTTAGATGGACGTGAAGTACAACAAGTTTTACCAATTGGGAAATGGCGGAGACCTTATCTTTGAGAGGGATTTGGACCAGCTTTCGGA
The DNA here is from genome assembly GCA_916181665.1 of Avena sativa. Classification (NCBI taxonomy): domain Eukaryota; kingdom Viridiplantae; phylum Streptophyta; class Magnoliopsida; order Poales; family Poaceae; genus Avena; species Avena sativa. The sequence goes on from OV702295.1 coordinate 176,076,967, forward strand.
ACTTCTGGAGCGTCCTCACCTCGAGTTCTTCGGAGCTCAGCTCGATGATCAAGGAGGAGAAGATCTGTAGTGGCTAATTGTTGCAAGTCTCCTAAGGGATGAGCGACTAGAATAGCTCACTCTAGTTCCTAAGCACACAAGACAATCAGCAGATCAAGGCAATTCATTAGACAGCAGATCGAGGAAATTCATTTATTCAAACCTATAAACTACTACTAAGTTTACCATCAAGTCTATATTGAGGTAATCATGGGTATTTTTAAGAGATTGGGAATTTGAAGTAAGATAATAACCTCTTGGTATTTCTACCAAGATTGGAGTAAAAAGGTTTTAGGAAAGGTTTTGGAAAACCTAGGGATAAGAGTAGTTGAAAGTTCTTTCTTGAAAACATAAGGAGATTATATATAGGTCTCCATAGTTTTGTTAATATAAACTAGTAAACGATTTTGTTGTGTCAAAAAGTCATCTTGGCTCAAGTTTGAAATGTTAGAGCAATTGGGAATATCAAATATGATCCAATACATCTATTTATTTAAAATAGTTTTTGTCAACTGTGGTTGAGGTAAGGATTATATGATCTAATATACAATCATATGTATGAACACAAGCAACAAGAAAAAGGCATTGCAACACTTTAACAATAAAAAGTTTTTGTTCCCCCTGATTTTTGCATTTTTGACACAAAAATCATGGTTGCTAAAATTGGGATGTTACAAACCTTTCCCCCTTAAAATAATCTCTTATCGAGATTTGGGAGGAGTAGGGTTGGGTACGAACATCGTCTTAACAAATTTCATCAATGGAATTAGTTATATGATAAGGGGTTTACTACATATAGGTTTGGTCAGCTACAGGTCGGGGCTGAGTGGCTGCGGGTTGAGCGGTTTAAATTAAGCTAGTGCGAAAGCTGGAGTCTTTTCCCCTTAGGACAATTCTAGGTAGGTTTGGCGTAGGCTCAGTCCTTTCTTCTAGAAGCGAGGCGACGACTTGAGCATTCTTCGATCTTTATAGTTGGAGTTAGCTTTTCCGCCTTCTTGGTTTTGAGATGCCGGGAGTTTTGGCTGGACGGTCGACCTTTGAGTGGAGAACTCTTCCGAAGTATCTTATGACTCTGGAGGAGTGCCGATTATTTTCCTCTCGTGAGGTCCACGCTCTTGGTTTAAGGGAGAGTCATCTCTTAGCAACGACTAGGGATCGACTCTGTGAGGCTTATTCTAGTTTTGCGGGAAAAGATGTAGTCATTTCCCCTTAGAGCGACACTAAGTGGTGATTGGTGAAGTCGTGGACCTTCTGTGTTTGAGTTTTTGGAAGAATGATTTACCTCCTGTCCGGAGTTGGGTGTCTTCAGTCGACCTTGTAGATGTGGCTTCTTAAGAGACGCCTCAGCTGGATGGTGTTGTATCTAGCTAGGCAGTTTTCGGGTGGCAGTCTCGAAACGCGGTCCTAAGGGATGAGGTAGTTTCAGGTCCAGTATAATGCAACGTCTTGGGTAAAATACGCAAAGAAGGGCATCCAACTGGCATATCCTCCCAACAGGTCATTCATAAGGTAACATGTATGCGTCGGCCAGTAGTGAGAGTACTTAAAGCATTACAAAATAGGTCCGGTCGGCCTAGCGTCGGAGAAATTATGGGATTACAAGAAATTCCAGGATGATAAAGTAACTCTACCCTTATGCTAGTAGGGGGAGTGCAGGGTACGATGACTACTCCTTGAGAGCTTCTTGCATCTTGTCACCGTCCTAGAGTTGACTACCAAAGTTGGTTACGGCAAATCCTTAGGGGTGTGAGGGACATTCAGTTCTTCAACTGTGAAGGTAAGGGTCGTGCCTTCTCCGGAGGCTGCTTCAACGGGTGTATCTTTAATAGAGATACCATAGGAGGGGATTCGTGGCCTTTGAGAGTCTTTCTACTCGTTGGGGAGTAGTAGTGGTGGTGTCGGGTAGTATTTTCATCCTTAGCCTGATCTTTATGGGTATTGTGAGGATCGAGCAGACTTCTAGAGATTGTTGATGATGTCTATCTTTCATTCCTCTGATGACTCTCGAGGTGGTGTTTGGGGGCAGGTCCTTGGTTTGGGGACTTTCCTGAGGTATCTTATAGTAGGTGATCTTCTGGATTTGAGTGGAAAGACACAGTCTTTCCACCTTAGAGCTTTACTTAGGGTCGTCGAGGCTGGGTTAGATCCTTCGTCTTGGAGTATTGGAGGGGTGCTTGAGCTAAGGTCTTCGGGTAACGCCTTATTACGACTACCTTTATATGATGGTTACCTAACGAAGCCTTAGGGTTTTGATCCTGGTCGATTAGTAGTTGGCGACGCTTATTCCTTAGTTATCATTCGGAGTAGAGGTATTTAGTTTCCGGGAGTTTGTATGCACTTGACTCTTTGTGTTGCTCCAGCTCGATGATAAAGTAGACTTGTTGTCCTCGGGCATCCTTACCTTGTGGGTTTTGGGGCATTTATCTTATGGAGAGGACTTCCTATGGGTTCTATAGAAGGTTGAATCACATCATCGTTCCTTGGAGGGCGACTAAAAGTACACATAGGAAGGGGTTGGCGTAGATTTATTTATGTTTCCATCCTGCTAAGGAGAGGTTTCAATTTATTGGTTTAAGAGGGTTAGCATCAGGATACACAAACAAAGTGGGTCATACAAGAGGGTCGAATGATCTAGGGAAGACAAGCAACACATTTCAGCATTCTCATTCGCACATGACAATCAAGCGAATCGTACCATAGTTACCAAGGGGTGACTACGCTCCATAAGGTGAATCCTATATTGAGGATACATATCCTAAGTACGGACGTTACTGGGTTTTGGCTTCAGTCTTTCCATCTGGGGTTATCTGTGCTGTACTTGATCTATTTTGAACGATGAAGGAGTCCATTGGTAGGGAGATCTTGTAGTGCCGGTCGTTGGTAGCTCCTTTGGTTTGCTTGTCTCTGTTTCCTTTTATCTCGGGATTCCCATCTTCATCGTTTCAAAACTGGAATTGTTTTTAAAATATAAATTTTAAAGGTAGGCGAGATATAGAGTAAGACCTTTTCCAATAGTTTAAATCAGTGAAGATGAGATAAGGAATATTTCGAGAAGTCTTTTGAGAAATTATTTTTCGAAAGCCTGTGTTTTTAGAAATAAAGGTTGTCATGTCTAACCATCCATGCTAACTAAGGTCTCCTACACTCAGGATTGCTCTAATACCAAGTCTGTGGGACCCTGGATTTATGGTCCGATAATCCCCATTACGCCTGCAATTCACGTTCCCATGATCAGTGAGTCGTGAGCATAACGAACAAATATCATTACAACATCCCGAGAGTATCAAATACAAAACTTACAATGTTGCAATTACGGCGATTACAAACATAAATGGCGGAAGTCTAAAAGCGCATAGCCCATGTCATTCCTTAACCTACAAGAAAATGACTAGGAAGACGACCTAGCTCGCATAGACGTTAGCACCTCCATCTCTCCTCGTGCTTCCGAAAATCTGGCCAAGTAAATAGCCAGGGACAAATCCGGTGAGTAATTTGAATGTACTCGCAAACCAACGTAAGATAACAACAATAAAAGGATATGCAATATGGCTGTGTTAGTAGGAGGGCTCCATGAAAGGTTCTTTTCTAAACTAATTTCTCTTATAGATATATCATCTACAAGGTTTTCTTGAAAACTTTTGTAAAACATTTTGGAAACCTTTTTGAAAACTTTTGGAAACACTAGGATTGGGTCACCCTATTTTATCTCCACGTCCTCAACTGACGGGTTTATCCTCTTCCTTGCTCCTCAACATCACCTCTCCTTCTCGAGTGTCCCTCGGACCACCAGGTTTTTTAAAACACTTTCTTTTTCGAAATACGTTTTCAAAACAAAACTAGCACCGCTCTATAGTAGTTTGTCCAACCGTCCATAACCGTGGACATGGCTATTCGAATAGATTTATACTCTGCAGAGGTTGTACACTTTACCCACAAGATTTTATACATCCTCCAGGATCACCCCCGGGTCATCATACAATGGTATGCGGGTCTCGGATAATCAAACAGAACCTTCGGAAAGTCCACTCCAACACGACCCCTACCCTATGAGTTGTTCCCCTCAACACTGGGATGTCTGGATCCACGGACCAACCGGAGTGCAACTGTAACATCCCAAAAATATTGAACAAGGTTATCAAATTCCAAATCAGCAAATTTGGGGTTAATAAAAGCTTTTGTTAATTAAACCATATGAATGCATGTGTGAATGTGATGATTGTATGAATGCATGAATGGACTTATGTGATTGATCTAAATGGCAAGGAATGGTTTAAAGATGAAAATAACATCATCTAAAACATTTCCAAGCATAAACAAATCAAGAGAAAATAAAAAACAAAACAAATAAAGCAAATGGTCATTTTTGCCAATCTTGCTCACTAGGCCACTTTGAGTGTTTCTAGTCCAAGATTTCAAACAGAAACTTTTCCCTTTCTTTTCACCACTTGCTAGACCAAGTAAAAGTGAATCAAAACCTACCTTTCAAACTTACATAAACATTTGGCAACTTGATTCAAATGACAATTCAAAATTTTATCTAGTTCATATGTGAAGATCACCCATTTTCAAAACACAACCAAACCAGTGCACCTTGACCAATCCAACTAACCAGCGACTCCCTAGTATGTAACCAACACACCCACCAAGTTTGAATAAAAAATTCAAATTTGAATCTCTTTCGGCCATTTCATCAAACACCTTGCAAACACTAAACCAACAAACATTGAACACTATAGTGAGCAGTAATTTTGGCCTAACTTGTCCCCTATCTAGCTCACACTACGCTCTCAGTAGATCATCTAACTTGTTTAACCCCTCTAGCTCACTGTAAAGAAAACCTTTCCATCAATGGCAAGCATGCCGAGAGCACCCTTGCCACCACAATGTCGCCAGCAAGCTAGAAGCTTCTCTAGCATCGCCATCCTTGTCTGGGACACTCCCACCGTCCACCGCCACCCCCTATCCAAGCCTCAATCACTGCCAGCCCCCTGGATCACACTGCCCGAGCGTGCCCAGCCTCTCTACGAGCATGCCGAGAGCGCGCCAGTGCGCCACCCACGACACACCCCCACAGACCGCGTGCCGCCCTATCCGCGTGCAAGCAGGATCACCACCACCCCAGGAACACCCTAGACACGCTCGTTCGCCGCCGTGCGACACGTATCACGTATGCTCCATTAAAACTTCCGTCGGACCCGCTCAGAGCACCGCAACATTCAAACCTTTTAGCACCACCCCACGCCGTGTAACCATGCCCTTGAGCTTCGCCAAGGAACACAACACCGTCCCCTTCCTTTGCCCATGCCCGTAGATCGCTGTAACGACGACACCGACGATCTAATCCTGCGCCATTCGGTCCCCTTCTAGCACTATAAATAGAGGACACCCCAGCACGAATTCTTCACACCATCTCACTCCCCTCTCTCTCAGAAGCACCCACCTCACTCCCGGAGCAAGGCGAGCAGCACATCGCCGGAATTTGGCCGGAGTCTGCCGCGGAGGAGGAAGAAAGGAGCCAACGATTGGAGCCGCCCCAGGAGAAGCCATAGGTACCAGGAGGTTCGCAGTTGTCGACTTCGTCATTCGCCCATGTCGCCCACCCTCGCCTAAGCCTCGGTGAGCCTCCCACGACCCCCAATGGCCGCGATAGGGTTCTATCTCGCCTGTGTTGCCCGACATGGACGATGAACCACAACCGTTGGATTAGAGTTTGATCATGCGGTCCACATCCCCCCCATACCGCTTTGCACCCCCCCCCCCCCCCCCGTCTAGCTGACTAGAGGGGTCATTCACTTAAACCCACCCACGCATGCGATGTGCACCATGGGCCGGCCCAGTTAACATCCCGCTTGACCCAGTAATTCAAACTTAGGTTTATTCTTTTAGTTTCAAACTCAGTTCTGTACCTAGATTCAAAAAGCAACCCAGCTCGATTCACTAAACCAAATTGCATGAAACCAATTTTGTTACAAAGGTACTGGAATTCTTACTCCAAGCCTGTTGGATTCAAACCAAATGGATTTGTAGATCACCTATAGTAAAAATAACAAGGCAGAAGCTTTTATGCATTCAAACATTTTTCAAAATTCAACCATGAAATCTTTTGAGTTGATTCCAACTCTCAAAAATCACATTTAACAATACCTTCCAATGACCTGCCTCATATTGAAGAACTTTCTTGGTGGTACACACAATAGATAAGACCGGGATTCTCCCTGGGACCGCACGATTTCCGAGGCATGAGGCTCCTCTGAGGTGACCGTTGGTCGGCCTCCGGCTCTCGCCGGCGCCTCGCCGGCATAGGCTCTGCATGGATTCCTCTGGAGGTTGCTGGAAGGTCACCTACTCTGGTGTGACCACGGGTGGTAAGTTTCTGGAAGGTTCTCTCGTTGTCTCGGCTGATTCTTGGCTGGTTCTTCTCAATGCCAAAGGCTCTCCCCTTGAGGGGCGATGTTTGGAAAATGGGGAGAAGATCTCTGTTGGATCTGTTTTGAGGTTCCCCTCTCATCTCTCTCGTGTTAATGATTCTTTGGATCCCTCATCTGGATTTCCTGGTAGATCTCCTACCATCACTGGATCTGATGAAGACACTGGCCTTAAATGGCATGCCCTTTGCTTCTCTTTGCCGACTGATGATCTTGAGCCTACTAAAGGTTTTCTCATGATTTTTCCTAGTTCTAAAAGGCTTGTTCTCCTCAACCACAACGAGGTTGTGGTTGATGCTAGATACTTGGTTCATGGTGAGGTGGTGGCTTCTGGCATCTCTATTGATCTCCAGGTGAAGAGGGTTGTGGTTGGTACTCAGATTGTACCAAGCCCTTTGGTCAAGAAATTTTCCACCAATATTGAGAAGATGGTGCCTAGATCTCTGGATTTCTCTGAAAATCTCCCCTCAGGGTGTGCTTCCAAAGATGTTGCTTCGTGTCGACCTGCCCTAGATTTTTCTTTAGGGCGTGATTTTGAGAAGAGGATTTTTGATAAATTCAGGCATCAAGTTAATTTCATTGGTGGTTTCAGGAAAAGACCCTTTTATCTGGTCTGTTCTTTTGGGCGAGCAAATTTTAAGTTAGACTTTCATACTGTTAGTCTTGCTCTTCAAGCCTGTTTTGGTGGTAATGCTTCTAAATTCCAGGTGAAGCTTCTGCAAGATAGAACTTTTCATTTCTCGGTTGCTTCAAGGGCAGTGGGTTTTGAGATCTACAATATTTCAAAGTTTTCATGTAATTCTTTTGTGATTCATGTCAATCTCTGGGGTAATGGGGGTCCGAGCTGGATTCATGAAGAAAGGGAATTCTATAAGGAGTCTGCTAAAGAATGGAAAGTTGTCACGTACAAAAAAGAAAGTGCAAAAAAATCTCCTTCTTTAAAGCCTTCCAGTAAAGGTGGCTCGGTTTTTCAAAGACTCAAATTTCCTGCGTCTCCTGAGGGTCCTTCGCCTGTGACTGAGCAACGTATTAATGGTGAGTTCAAATCAGGACTTCATGGCAGATCTTATGCTCAGGTGTTCACTGTTGGTGGTTTTAAGTCGATGGTAACGCCGGTCGGGTATGGGGGAGGCGCCAATCGCGCGGCATTTAAATTGCCTGGTCTCCTTCCTTTTCTGAAATTTCCCTCTTTCCCTAAATGTAGTTGGCCCGACAATTCGTATGAGGGATGGTTCAAGGCCCAGGAAGTTACACATTCCCGGCCCATTATTCACGGCAGTTTTCATGAGTTCACCACTTCGTTGCAAAAAACAACTACCACTTCCCCTGTCTCCTCAACTCCCCCGCCCGCTGAAACCCCATTCCCCTCTTGCTCGTCGCCGGCGAAGGGCGTCGCAATGGCGAATATTCCGATTGATCCTGCGCCTTTCCTGCCAAATGGCTTCCAGATTATGCAGGTGGCTGGGCGGAATCGCGTAAAAAGGGTGGTGGCGCCTCGGAGGTCAAGGGCGCATGAACAGTATGCCATTGCTACCATTTTTCCCCTCCCCTGGTCCTGTTCCGTTCTTGAATATTCATGGTGTCTTGGTTGATTTCTTCAACAATGAGGTTGGAGTGCACTTCCGAGATATCCAGGCTTGTCCCTTTGGGTCTGCGTATGTGCAGTTTCATCATGTCAGCGACCGTGATAGACTCATTGCGGAGAGCCCGATTCCGTTTCAAGATGTGCATGTTTCTTTTGTTAAGCACAATGAGGGTGATAACTGGCATAGGACTCAGTTTAATAATGAGTGCTGGGTGATGCTAGTTGGGCCTCCCCTTGACCACTGGCATACGGAGGATCTGAATGCTATCTTTGTAGACATTGGGAAGGTTCTTCTGTGGGAAAGGGACCCTGACCAAAAGGGTAGGATTATTGCTAAGATTCGTGTTACTGACTTGGTTGACATCCCCAAGAGTGTGAGGTTTACCATCGGTGACTTGGTGGAGACAGAGTCATGGACTTTTTCTGTTGAAGTTCTTCAGAGTCACTTGCTTGGAGGGGGCCCACCTGAGGAGGACCCACTGCCAGATGACAATGTGGACCCACACCCTGTTCCTGCTCATGGCCCAGTCTTTGGGCCTCCAGTTCCACCTCCCCCTCCCCCTTCTCCTGGGGGTGGTTGGGGACAGTGGATGGCCCCTGTGCAGGATCCTGCCCCTGATGGTGGTAATGATGAAGGTTGGGGTCCCTGGGAGGCTGCTGCTGCTCCTGTTCAAGGCCCTGTCATTGCTCCTGGAGAAGATATTCATATTGACAATCAGCATCTGCCACCTCAAGATGTGAACAGTGGAGTTACAGGTGCTATCATTGTTCAAGACTGGGAGTCTGATGATGATGAATCTGTTAATGAGCCTGAGGCTGTGGAGGAGCAAGGTGTGGCAGTTGCACCACAAGGGGTTGGCATTGGTGAAGGCCTTCAAAACATTTTTCAGAACTATCTGGCTGATGAAGAGGAGGCCAGTTCTGATGCTGAGGAGGGGGTAGGAAGCCCTATGGACTCAAGTACTGTGGCTCCTGAGAATGATGATTGGATGGTCGAGGATCAGCACCTTCTTTCTCCAAATGAGGCTCACCTTCAGGTTGGGATGGTGAGAACTATTATCTCTATTCCTGATGTGCATGTGGCTAAGCACGGATTTTCCCAACAAGGCTTGGAGCTCTGGGAGAATTATTTTGCCCCCCATATTCAGAAGGAATCTTCTTCAATGGGCTCTCTTAAATGTGATATTCCTGTAAGTTGGTTTAACTTCATTACTCTCATGCTTGCTACTCCTGAGAAGTTTAATTGGGTCAAGGGATTTCTTACTTCTCCTTTATGGGAAATTATTAAAGAACCTATTGCTGAGGAAAGTTCAATTTCTTTCATCATTCCTAATGAGAGCTTTTCCCAGATGGCCCCTTCTTGCCTGGGTATTGAATCCAATAAATCTTCATGCTCTCCCTCTACCCCTGCTAGAAAGAGAAAGGGCAAGGAACCTCTTGTGGAATCTGAGGTGAGAAGAAGCCCTAGAATTGTTGAACTAAATGGGGGTTTTAGAAGTCACATAAATTGTCTAATTGTTGATTGCCTGGTTTGTAATGCTGCTCCTCCTTGTCTGAATTCCAAAGTGGTTAAAAATCTTGCTGCTTCATTCTGCAAGGTAAAGGATGGGGACCTGGAGAAGAGGTTGCTCAAGAAAGGGAAGGCCAATGAAGTGGCAGTTAAGGCTCCTACAAAAGGCAGCATTAAAGGAGGAGCCTCTTCCAGCTTGGGCATTGGTGGCAAGAAGAAACCTGGGGCTGCTGGTACCTGTGGACAGCAAGCCAAGAAGAAGCCCTCTTCTTAAGTGTTTTAATGTATCAAACTAAGTCTTTTGCTAGAGTCTTGTTGACTCCCTGTCATGTGTTCTGTGATTGTGATATTGCAATGTGGATGGTACTTGTTGTGGATTATCTCTGTGGTACCTTGAATTGGATTGCCTTTTGTCTCTGTAATTGTTGTTTCCTCTCCTGGGTGATTACACTATTTATATCACCCCATATCTATACTTGTTCCTGGTTTCTTAATGAATAACAAAAGAACTTGGAAGATCTTGAATTGGAATATCAGGGGAATCAATTCTGAAAAAAAATGGATTGCTCTCAGAAACAAAATTGAGGAGTCTGGTTGTGACATTATCTGTCTCCAAGAGACTAAGCGTGAGGACTTTGATAGCTCCTACATTAAAAAATTCTGCCCCTCCAAATTTACCAATTTTGAATTTTTTCCTCCAGAGGTGCACCTGGAGGTTTGATCACCATTTGGAATGGTTCCCTGTTCTCTGGACATCTTTCCTTTCTCAATGATTTTTCTATCTCCATCACCTTGACATCTCTCTTGTCCAATGAATCCTGGATCCTCACCAACATTTATGGGCCATGTTTACCTGAAAAAAGTCTGAATTTTTAGATTGGTTTGGCAGCATTGATATGCCTGATGATGTGGACTGGCTCATTGTGGGAGATTTTAACTTCTGTAGACAGCCTTCAGATAGAAATAAATTGGGTGGAGATGCGAATGGTATGCTTCTATTTAATGAAGCCATTAATAATTTGGGTCTCATAGAGTTACCACTTAAGGGTAGAAAGTTCACTTGGAGTAACATGCAGAAAGATCCCCTCTTGGAAAGATTGGATTGGTTTTTTACTTCTGCTGCCTGGACTCAGAGTTTTCCCTCAACTTTTGTTGCTCCTCTTGCAAAGCCTACCTCTGATCATCTTCCTTGTGTCATTTCCATTGGCACAATGTTCCCCAAAGGTCAGGTGTTCAGATTTGAAAATCATTGGTTGCATCATAAGGAGTTTAAAGCTATTGTTCAAAATGCATGGAACATTCCTGTGGGTTTTATGGATTCTGCAAAAAAATCAATGCTAAATTCAAAAATGTGAGAAGAGGGCTGAAGCTTTGGGCTAAACAGCTACCTTGCCTAAAGGCACAAATCTGTAATGTTAATGCCACCATTGACTTTCTTGATATCATGGAGGAAATAAGAATTCTTACTAGTCAAGAGTGGAATCTTAGAGATATCCTGAAAAATCTTATTATTTCTCTTTTACAAGATCAGAATACTTATTGGAAACAGAGGGGGAAAATTAAATGGGTTAAGCTGGGGGATGAAAACACCAAGTTCTTTCACTCCAGAGCTACCATAAGCTTTAGACATAATTACATTTCCATGCTCAAGGATGATTCTGATCTTGAGGTCTATGATCATGATGGCAAAGCAAATCTCCTTTGGAATTCCTTTAAAAATAGAATGGGCTCTTCTGATAAGCCTGAAATGCATTTCAATCTTAATGACTTGGCTGGTGATTGCTTAAGCCAGGAAGAAAGGGATGCTTTGGAAAAGCCTTTCTCTGATGAGGAGATAGATGAGGTCATCACAAATCTGCCTAATGATAAATCCCCTGGCCCTGATGGTTTTAATAATGAATTCATGAAGCTTTGCTTGCCTATTATTAAGGATGATGTGAAGCATCTTCTTGTGGAGTTCTATGAAGGGCAAGCCTCTTTGGAAAGCATTAATTCTTCTTTTATCACCCTCATTCCAAAAATTGTTGCTCCCTTGATTCCTGCTGATTTTAGGCCTATTTCGTTGCTAAATAGTGTCTTTAAGATTATCACCAAGATTCTGGCTAACAGACTGCAAAAAGTCATACTTAAACTTGTTCACAAGAATCAATATGGTTTCCTCAAGCAAAGATCTATCCAAGACTGTTTAGTTTGGGCATTTGAATTTCTTGATCAATGCCACAAGTCAAAGGAGGAAATTTTAATTCTTAAGCTTGATTTTGAGAAGGCTTTTGACAGAATTGAGCATTCTGCAATCATCAATATCCTTAAAGCCAAAGGTTTTGGAGATAAATGGATTTCTTGGATTCTGATGATCTTTGGGTCAGCTTCTTCCTCTGTGCTTTTAAATGGTGTGCCTGGGAAAAAAAATTACTGTAGAAGGGGTGTTAGGCAAGGAGATCCTTTATCTCCTTTATTGTTTGTTCTGGCTGCTGATCTCCTTCAAAGTATCCTCAATAAGGCAATGAACCTGGGTCTTCTTTCTTTGTCCACTGAAGATGTGTTATGTCCTGACTTCCCTGTGGTTCAGTATGCAGATGACACTTTAGTAATCCTTAAGGCTGATTCTGAGCAACTCTTGTGCCTTAAGGCAATTCTACATACTTTTGCTCTCTCCACTGGACTCAAAGTTAATTATTCTAAATCCAGCATGATGCCAATTAACATGGACTCTGAGAGGCTTGGGCATTTTGCTAATACCCTTACTTGCCTCACTGGTTCCTTGCCTTTTACCTATCTTGGTTTGCCTCTGAGCTTGAATAAACCTGATGTGGAACATTTCCTGCCTATTGTTCAGAGAATTTAGAGAAGGTTGTGTGGAATAGCTGACTTTCTTAATTATGGGGGGAAACTGCAGTTAGTCAAATCTGTGTTGTCTTCCCTTCCCATATATTACATGAGCTGTTTTGATCTTCCTGTCACTATCAAGGAACAGTTGATTAAATATATGAGGCAATGCTTGTGGAGAAAGAAAACTTCTGATGTTCAAGCTAGAGGTACTGCTCTTGTAGCATGGAAGAAAGTTTGTAGACCCAAGAACCAGGGAGGATTGGGAGTTCTAGACCTTAATGTTCAAAATTCTGCTCTTCTTTTGAAGAATTTGGATAAGTTTTATAATCACAAGGATATTCCTTGGGTTCACCTTATATGGAATACTTACTACTGTAATGGTAAGCTCCCTAGAAGAAGTCTTGAGGGATCCTTTTGGTGGAAAGCTCATCTAAAACTGATTGACATTTTTAAAGGACATGCAAAGTGCTTGGTTGGAAATGGGAAATCCACACTATTCTGGTCTGATATGTGGAATAATAGCTGCCTTCAACATAAGCTTCCTCATCTCCTCTCCTATGCAAAAAACCCTCACATCTCTGTCAGTGAGTTCCTGCATACTGAAAATACTCAGGACCTTTTTTACCTTCCTTTGTCCCAACAAGCTTATCAGGAATATCAAAGTCTTGAACAAATTCTCAATACTGGCAGGCAAGGGGAATCTGATATTTGGTCTTACATTTGGGGCAGTAATTTTTCGGTCAAAAAGGCTTACTGCTCCTTAGCTGGTTGCCAACCGGTTCAGCCACATTTCTCTTGGTTATGGAAATCTTCTTGTCAGCAAAAGCACAAATTCTTCTTCTGGCTCTTACTGCTTGATAGACTCAACACAAGAAACCTTCTGAAAAGGAAATGTTTTTCTCTGGCATCTTATGATTGTGTTTTCCAGGGTTGCAACAGTGAAGAAACCAGCCTACATTTGTTTTGGGAATGCCCTTTTGCAAGAGCCTGCTGGGCTAAAATTTCACAGTTCAATATGGCTGATCAAAATATCTTTGAAGCCTTAGCCAGTATTAAAAAAGATCTTAATGTCCCTTTTGCAATGGAAATTCTGATACTTGGAACTTGGGGCATTTGGATTTGCAGAAATAATGAAATTTTCAATAATCAGCATGCGTCGATGGAGAACTGGAAGGCTATTGTAGCCCAGGAATTAAGATGGGTCCTTTATTGAATTAAGAAGAAGTATCATCAGGGCCTTAAAGATTGGATTGAAATTAATTTAGACAGGAGATAGCTGATTAGAATGTTATCCCTCTTCTTTGAGGTGGATTGAGTTTGTAAATATTCTTTTGTAACTCTCTATAATATATAAAAATTGCAGTGGGGTTTTTTTGCCCTACTGTTTTACCCTCAAAAAAACAATACCTTCCAGAATATATAAAAATATATAGGTTTACTTGCAGAAATAATAGTCAAGTAATAAAAGAATGCCTCATAGGACATTCTAATCACTTTATTTAATTAAAATAAAAAAGGTTAAACCTTATTAAATTGTGACACCACATTAAATCACATTCCCATGTACTGAAATATATAGTGATGCATGTGTCAACATGAGCCCATGTTTTAGTTGGCGAATATTAAATCTTAAGTAGTTTTTGAATGAGTAGAAATTACTTTTCCAAAAATAAAATAATTAAGACAAATACTTTGACGATTATAATTTTTGTGATGATACTACATCATCTAGTGAAAACCTTGGTGTGATGAATAAAAATAGTTAAGTATTGTTTGGTGATTGTGTACCTCGTATTTATTTATAGACACTAGTACCGACCAAGGATACAAGGACGAAGAAGGATACTACAAGGAAGAAGCCGAGGAGAACTTCAGCCATTGCTCTGCACAAGGCAAGCCTATACTTGCAACATTGCAAGCCTAATACTACCAGTTAACTTGGCAAGCTAAAACCTGCATGATACTAAACAACCTAGATGCCTTAAGCGTATGTAATTATACTCATTTGAGGATACTAAATCCCAGTTTTACTTGCAAGCTTCGTTATTTTATTTCTGTATCAAATATTTCTCTTAGAGTTTACTTAGTGACTTGTAGACTTTAGAAAGTTACTTAAAGCTAGCATAAAGAGCATAAAACTTGGCCTAAGTTAGATAAATCTTGATGCCATCCTGAGGCATGAGATTGAACTTAGATAAGATACACTTGTTTACCACCCCTCATTAGTATTTACCCCCAATTGTAGATGCTAGTGCTAAGCGTAAAACTTGATCAACTTTAGATGGGAATACTTGGTGAAAATGGTTATGAAAAGCTTGGAATGATGAGTCATTCTATTGAAATGTTTTAACATGTGTTGTTGAACACCAGATGATTTTTGATGATGAAAATTTTGAGGCATGAGCCTTAGCCCTTTATAAAACTGATGGTTGTCTGGATGCGATACCATTCCAATTTTATCGTACAACCACAATACCCGAAATTTGGATAGGGCTTGACTGGAAATTTATATGCCTTAGTATGGGTTCCCTTTTGGCCAAGGTTTGAGCTGAGGCTACCTTGTGAAGATTGTCCACTTGTGCAGTTCCCAAGATGACAGTTGGTTATGGTTGGGAGGCCAAACTCATAGGAGAGGTGCCTATACTAGAGCGTGTAATTGAAAGGTTATGATTGATTATCCGCATACTGAGTATGGTGAATTCACGATTTGTTCCTAACGGATGTATCGAATATTGTGGTGAAAGTGTACCACCTCTGCAGAGTGTCAAACTATTCGAATAGCCGCGTCCGCGGTTATGGACAATTGGAGTGGCCATACTGTTCCGTCATCAGATGTTTTCAAAATGACTTATGAAATGATTCATGACTTTGACTTGACCACAACAAGGTTGTGATATGAAATTCAAGTTCCCACTTAGGTGTTATAAAACTTTCAACTAGATTTCTTTGCTTCTGAACTGAGTAGAGATAAATCTGTTTTTTTGTAAAAAAACCCTAGAGCTTAGTTTCCTACTCCAAACCACTTCACTTGTTAGTATTAGTTTGCGTGTAATTAAAGAGTATTCATGGCTTTGTCCCTATCTATTCCCGTTGCCATACTATGAAGAGGACTATCAGGAGGATGGACAGCAGGAAGGTTATGACAACTAGGATCATCTCCCATCATCAGCATTGCCTGTGACCATGAAGATGGAGCCTCGCCTACGCTATCGTTATTATTACGTTATTCCGCTGCTTGTATTGTATTAAGACTGGATCATGAGATCCTTTATTTGTGTAAGACCTTATGTATGGTTTTTAATAGATGATGTACTGTGATATCCAATCTGTTATGTCTCGCAAAAATGCTAATCCTGGGATTGCGATGTATGGCATAGCAGGCATCCGAGATTAAAAATCCGGGTGTTGACAGCAACCCAGGTCCTTCAAGGCCGGCATTTTCAATGAGAGGCTCATAGTATCGCCCGGTCACTCAAATGTGTGCTCATGCTTCCTCCAGGTGACTGCCTCGCAGTTGACCCTTTTAATAATGGAAGTCTAGAATTAGAGGGAGATCATCATTTATAAGTAGTTGTGCAGATAACCATATCTAAGCGAACTAACTTTGGGTTAAGCCCCATCCTAATCCAGGGTAATGTGGTTGCACGGGTTAAGTTGTTATAGATAAAGTTGCAAAGAACCGGGTGCGTTTTCATAAAAAAATTCCTCCGTCCTTCCCACCTTTTTGTAAAACAAAACCTTCTTCATTTTTCAAACTTCTCTTGGTAAGTCGAACCTCACCAACGTTTTCTCATAAAACAATTTTACAAACCTTTTTCTGGGATTTTCCCATCCTATACTTTTGCATCAGCTAAAATGAGGTCTCCAAGGGGTTATGATGTTATACACCATCTACAATACTAGTTACAAGTAGGTGTCATCAAGGGTGTTGTACTTAGTAGTACTAACATAGCAACGGTTTGTAGGAGCCAAACCTTTATGTTTATAAAATATAGCAGTAAAACCATGCAATTTTACATAAGCCTGTATTTTAAACATGCATAGGTAAAACAGTAGGAAAATGGATTATGAGAAAGAAGTTTTCTTGCATGTGATCAACAATATGGTATATATGTCCCTGGACTTCTTATTAGAATACCATAATATCCAGATAATAATAAGACCTCTTCTTCTCGTCATTAGACAATCGCAACTATCACTGTCGAGGATCATACATGCAATCAAGCAACAGTCACAATCAATCATCAAGCATGCAACACTAATACAATACAACAAGAAATGAACATTTCTAGTATAATGAAGTAGGTTTTGAGAATCCTGAATTTATAGAGATTGGAATTGTCTTGGAAGCATTTGAAGGGATTACTATGTGTTTATTAGTCTAGAAAATAGGTAGGGGAGGGGTTTTTAGACCAAGGAAAATTTATGTATGGTATCAATATACAAAAACAATATCAACATAAGGGTATTGATAAAATGAAACCAAAAAAAGTGGTTTCACTATTTTCTCAATTTCCATTGTTTTATAGTGAATTTTCTAGTGACAGAAACTCTAGTTCTAGGAAATAATTCACTAGAAAAGTTTTGGATCTCCAAACATTATTTCCTTGGATGCATCAGTAGTGTTTGATGGAATGATTCACTAAGAGTTGGAATCATCCCAAAATATTTAACATATTGCCCTTAGGAAATTCCCAAAGGAAGTTTTGGAGGTTGTTTTTCTTTTTCACTAGATTTATTATAAAGGAGGTTTTGATATGATTCCAAAGACACATGGTAGGTATTAAGCATATATTTATGTACAAATTGGAATAAACCTATTTCTATTTACAGAATTATTTTGGTTATTTTACTAGTGAATTAATCATACACAGAATAACTTAACTCACAATAAATCAATAGTGGCTCAATAAATCTTGTTCTGCTAGGATTTGGTAGATATGATAACTTGTGAGTCCTTATAGTTGGAAATAGGTCAATAACACTTTTTTTTCCTAGAAAAATTCTTAAAGGAATAATTGTCCCTTTTTAGTTATTTTTGCTACTAGAAAACTAGGAAGAAATTTAGGGTGTGGTCAAAGCAGCATGCAAGGTATAAGGGATAGTGTTCTGTACAAAAAGGTTTCAATTCATTTCGAGTTGTAAAACTACCTGTAGGATTTATAGAGTGTTATAGGTACTATTCAGACATATTATTACCAGAAAATCATGGAAATGATTTTGGCCCTGAGGCTGGTTCTATAGGTTAGGTAAAACATATAACAATAAGTAGAATTTTACATCTGAACACAATCTGGTCTTTTACATTTTTGTTTGTATTTATTTTTGGGCAGGGATTAACAGATCTGCAGAGAAATTAATAAATATGACCAGAGGGCCAGGCCGGACCGGAGATTATTTGGCTGCTCCTAGGAATACTGGCCCAAGAGGGCAGCGCCCTATGTGGGAGGTAGGGTTGAATTTCTGATAGGCGGGGCCGTCCTGTCAGCGGATGTGGATGGCGAAGGGGTACAGAGCCACCTCGTCTGTTCGATTAGAACAAGATCAACGATGTTAGATCATCATCCAACTCTCAACAGGGGCAGGGGCGAGGAAACCCTATGCTACGACAGGACGACTTGGGGGCTCACCTACGGTCCCGAGGATGTGACGGGGAGTGGGCGGGGTGACGTAGTGCACCGAGTCACGTCTGTTGAGGGGATACATGGAGGGTTGATACCTTCGATCTAGATTACGGATGTAGTATAGCTCTTTTTCCCTAGTAGACCTAGGTTTATCGAATCCTCGGGAAGCAGAAAGCAAAGTGAGATTACTTAAACGGGCCTTCAAGAGTTTTAGAATTCCTATTTCATTTTCACTAGACCAAGAGTTTGCGATCTTTTTGTTGTTGACGATGGAGATATAGAGAGAGAGGCCCTAGGGTCTTTGGGTTTCATCAGTAGCTGTGCAAAACATCTGATGGGAATAATAGATAATAATAAAGTACGCATGTAATTATTAGAGCAAGATAATTATATATGGGCAGTGCATCCATAATTGTTATCGCATCCGCAACTGTTTATAGCAATAACCTACTAGTCTCATCCATAGAAGAAATAAAACTAATGATATGCATCGTGATATAACTGTTAATCCCAAGTAAATTCCTCACATACAGTCGTACTACCCTTTCTATCACTAGGGTTCCTATCCTGCAGATAATCATTACTCACACTCCCTTAACTGGATCAATCCTCGGGGTCTTGGGTACCTGACAAGTCCTTATATTGAGGCAAGAGATGGTACTATAATCACCATGTCTTACAAACTAATACATGATCTCATCTATGATAAATACGATGCATAAAAATCTACATGGCTAGGACGAAGCCCTTAGCCCAAGGAGAATTACTCACACATAGAGATGAAATCGACAATCATAAACATTGTAATAGAGATCAGAAGGTTGATAGCAAATATTCTTACAATGTCACCAATTGGAGAAGAGACCTACTATTACAAGTGGTGGAAGATGGCTATGGTAGTGGAGAAGGGTTTAGAGGTTTAGTTCTATATCTATTCCTCTGGCATGGCGTCTTTTGGTGGCAGGGAGAGTTGTGGTCGAAAGAGAGGCTTTTTCCCATCGCCCGAAGCCTCTTTATATAGGGGTCCCTTCACGAAAGTTGTTCTATTTGACCTAATGAAGTCGATGCCAACTATATGGCCGGAACTATAGTTGGTTGTTAAAGCTTTGGTATTAACTTCACGGCTCCTGGTTTTTTGACGTGTTGGAAATCTTGTATCTTTGGCATTTATGTAGTGATTCCCATCATCATACATTATTATCTGTGCAGGAAAAAATAGAAAAAAAAGCATACCCCTTTGATAATTATGCATTAGTGGCAGGTTTTAGAGAGATATTTCAGCAAATACATGAATAATATCTAGTTAAAATGCGGACGTGGATGTCTATATTTCACAGCCATCAAGGGGTCGGCGCCTGGAGGTAACCTCGCGCGCAAAACCATGAGTTGGCCGTCGTGGCTGCTTATCGGGGCGCTTCCGGTGATAGGTGTTCGTCGAGACGGAGGGGATTGGCCGGATGCGGGGGTTCTGAGGATTCCATGAGGGATGCATGCAGGGTAAGAGGGGGATCATAAGCCTCTTATTGCAGGAGGAGCTTTGCTCCGTCTAGAGATCGAGCGCATGCCACATGTGTTCATGCATAGAAAGAAGGGAAATGTGAGGTCGATTAGATGTATGGTGAGCAAGATTAGGGTAAGGAGAAGAGGAGGGGTGGTCGTGGTTGCCTGCAAGATTGCGTGCAAGCTCAAACCCAAATGTAGTTCTGCCTTCTCCATGGCGATGTAGACCAAGGAGGACAAGATCTAGAGCTAAGGGGAGAGTAGGGAGCAAGGTGTGAGGGAGAGGAGTGGAAATGAACCAGAGGGGATGAGTACTGGCCTCTGGCCTTATAAACAAGGAGAGGGGGTCCATGGTGGACATGGTGCATGTGGAGAGAAATGGGGGAGGGATGGAAAACAGGGGGATGCTGTGGGCATGGAGAGTGGTATCGTGGACTCTGGTCATTCTGTGAGGTAGAGAGGGAGTGATGGAGGCTGTTTTAATGAGGTGATGTGGCAAGACATGCGTGTCCCCCTTTTTATTATTTGCTTTCAAGCACAATAGGACAACGATAGGGCATATCTATAGTACTGCTATAGTGGTCATGACCAGGACGGAGTGCTTGATGCTGGAGAGGAGTGTGTGGCAAGGTTTGATGGGGGTTTGGTGAGTTTAGCTCATGATTTTGATCTTAGTCAAGTGTTGGCCATATTAGTGATTATGAAGGAATTTCTCCAATTTGATATTGTTTATTCATTTTAGGTCACAATTATATTGTTTATTGGATCATTTTAGATCACAATTATACTGTTTATTCAAAAAGTGTTGAAGTGGTCTTCAGGAATTGGTGTCATATTTGTGAATTGGGCACTGCTGGTTTTTGGTATGGGAAGGTCCCAATATGAATACACACTTAGGAGAATTTTCCCAAGATTTTGTTGATGACAAAAAGTATTTTAAAATATTATTTTTCCATTTCTTTCATTTAAGAAAGAGGACATAAAGAATTATTAAATCACCCCAAAAAATATTTATTATTTAAGTGGGAAGATATGGATCAATATGTAGGTCTCAATTATGCTTTTAGTTTAATAAGTGATTTGAAGTAAATCAGAGTTTCTTCAATCGAGGAAGTTTTGGAGATATTGCAAAAGAAAGGAATTAAATAGTTTTAGGGACAAATTAATTATGGGAAATATTTTATAGATCTTTATAATCAAGGTGGATGAGGTCAACATATTGTATACAACATTTGGAACCATGGGTTATATCAATCCAACTTGATTTTGGATGAGGGTATGGACTAGATGATCTAGGGAATCACTATTTTTATGTCTCCTAAACCTTGTTGGATTAGTGAGCTCAGAGCTCACCTTGGCACAAGGGATAGATGGATTGTTAGAACATGTTATATAGATGACCATGGTACCAAGAGTTGAGCTTGTATGTATTTGAGGTGATCTAGGAGTGATGGCAAACTTTGTTGAAAATAAGGCTGCCATAGCAGATATGTCATGATGCCTCAGAAACCATGTCGGTTTCATAAGGACAAAGCTCTAATGGAAACAAGTGCAGGGTGGATTGAGATACCATGGTTAGTAGATCATCACCATGCCAAGAGTTGGTCCAAAGGAGATAGCATATGGATGTGAGCTTCTGCCAAAGTAGGCAAGATGGTAACATTTGCAGAAAAGATTAGTATCTTAACTACAAAACCATCATGGATGAGTGGGTATAGGAATAGTTTAGCCAAGGGAAAGAGTGGGATTTTCTAGTACTGATAATGTAAATAATGCACACACATTGGAGTAGAGGGAGTTCCAAAGATTGAATCTAGTTAAAGATGCCAGATAGCCAAATTTGGCAGACCTGTGGATTTGGACTATTATGAAAGTGGGAAGGATACAAGGGTTTATTATTAGCATCAAGTGGATGATGTTGAAGTATAGATTAAGTAGAGGGGATCCATGATTTTATTTGGTCTTTGATGAGTTGGATGCTAATACAAAGTATTAGCTCAGTATTGATCTGGTTAAGGGGATGGGATGGTCACTTGCGTGACTAATGATAGATCTAGTTTGGGAGGCTTGGTTTGAGATTGATAATCACAAACATATATTGGTTCCGAAGGGATGAGATACTATATTATGTCACTCTAGTTCCTAAGCACACAAGACAATCATCAGATCAAGGCAATTCATTAGACAACAGATCAAGGCAATTCATTTATTCAAACCTATCAACTACTACTAAGGTTACCATCAAGTCTAGCTTGAGGTAAGCATGGGTATTTTGAAGAGGTTGGGAATTTGAAGTAAGTTAAGAACCTCTTGGTATTTCTACCAAGATTGTAGTAAAAAAGGTTTTAGGAAAGGTCTTGGAAAACCTAGGGATAAGAGTAGCTGAAAGTTCTATCTTGAAAACATAAGGAGATTATATATAGGTATCCCTAGTTTTTTTAATAGAAACTAGTAAACTATTTTGTTGTGTCAAATTCATCTTGGCTAAATTTTGAAATGTCAGAGCATTTGGGAATATGAACGATGAGCCAATACATCTCTTTATTTAACATAGTTTTTGTCAACTTAGGTTGAGCTAAGGAGTATATGATCTAATATAGAATCAGATGTATGAACACAAGCAACAAGCAACAAGAATTGCAACACTTTAACAATAAAAAGTTTTTGTTCCCCTAATTTCTGCCTTTTTGAAAAAAAATCAGGTTTGCTGAAATTGAGATGTTATAGATAAAATATTCAATTGGTTCAATATGGAGACGACAAGAAAGAATTCTTGTAGGATGGAAGAGGTTGAAGCAACAATCAAGTGTTTTGACACTTGATAAGTAAAACCTCATGAACAATTATATCAATCATATACACCATGATATGTACATAACCAGATATGTCTTATGCTATAAAATGTTATGGGCATATACCAGAGTGATACATATGATGATCACATGACAGTAGTTAGTGTATTCTTATGTACTTTAGAAGGACAAAGAGTATGTTTTGTATGCATAAGTGACAAACGGTTCATTGTAAGGTGTTATGTCGATACTCGGCTTGTTACATATAGAAATAATTTTTATCTCAATTAGGCTACGTGAATTATAAAAGGTGGCAAAGTGGAATGGAAGTAAATTCCATGTTGGATTTGGATGAGTTCCAAAGTTAAATATTCTGACGGATACTACTATGATAGGGTGAGTATATCTTTGTCATGACAATGACGAAGGAGGGTGTTATGAGTGAATAGGTTAATTTTTTAACTTAGTGTAGTTTTGAGTGTGCTAGTACTATGAAGATCTATTGTGACACAATAGAGGAAACATAGTTTCGGCCAATGAACTAAGGTCCCACTAGTTGACCAAACATATACAAGTGCCATCTCATTAAAAATGAATGATTTGTGAAGACGCAAAGATATGCAAATACACATGGACCTGAAGTTGTCTGATCTGCTGAGAAAGTTTACCACATGCAAAGCATGAAGGATACCGGTATGTCATAGGTGTTAAGTGCTGAAATATTGACTAGATTATTGACTCTAGTGAAAGTGGGAGGCTGATGGAAATATGCCCTAGAGGCAATAATAAATTGTATTATTCTATATTTCCTGTTCATGATTAAGTTTATTATTCCATGCTATAATTGTATGTCTTCCAGATAATGAGTATTTGGAGGAAAACCCTATTACATGTGTGGAATGATAAAAAACATTCATATATACCTAGTCTTGCCTCTAAGACTAGTTCATGTATCATTGATAGTCCTGGTTTCCTGACCATGGTCAAACCGACAATGTGTTGTGGAGTTACCGGTGATATATGAGATCAGAGTTATTGGGAGAAAAATGACGATGGATAGAACCAACATGATATACCATGAAACACATCGTCAATATTGTTATTGGTAGTTTCTCATAAACATTGTATTGCCCTTACTAAAGATCGTTTGACAGTGAGACACATGTGAACTTGGGTACAATATGGACGTGGCAAGATTCATCAAACGTTGTTCTTAACAGAGTAATAATAAAGTTGTTGCTTGCTCTTACCGAATGGTATGCAAATTATTCACATGGGTTGTTTGCGGGAATTGCTACTCCCGACGATGGGGAGATGCACTCTAGGCCCACTCATGTACTATGATGTTCATCATAGTCTGGCCGAACACGTGATCAAGTTGTTGAACACATGAACATTGATAGTGCGGTATGAGTAAACAGGACATGCCAGGTAACGAGAATAACATAGTATTTCATCTGAGGCAATGTAAAGTATTGATGCAGCAATATGATATGTATTGGACATAATATATCGGTTCACACTAGAAAGATATTCATGTTATTTGCGGGGGTTACTACGGGTATCAAGACACCAATAGTAATCATTATCGTAGAATGAGCTCTGAATATATCCGCAAATATCTGAACCCATAGGTTCACACAATTAAGAGTTCTATTGCATTTAGAATATTCGTGCGAATGAAGATTTAGTAGAGAAGTAATTCTAAAGGTGTTCGGAGTGTCTCGAAATATATTAGAGGTGTGCGAAATATTTCTGAGAGTGTTCAACATAAGTTTAGAGCATTAATGAGATGAGAGAAGGGTTTCAAGAGTGTCTCGGATGGTCTTGGAAAGTTTCCAAGAGGTCCCGTATGATCCGGGAAGTGTCCGGAATGGTCTTGGGAGTGTCCAGAATGGTTCCAGACATATATGGAAAGTTTTGGAAAGAGCAGAAGGTTCTAGAGGGTTATGGAAGGTTCCAGAAAGGTCTGGGATATCCCGGGTTATCTTAGATAGTCCATACGGTTCCACAATAGGTGAATCCATGTTTGCCTTAAGGCTCCAAGGCAATTTCGGATTGGCAAAATAAGGCAGATTTGAAGTAGGTTTGGTTTCACCTACACCTGCCGGAACTTGTCCAAACTTTAGTGATGGGTCAACGATGATCCAAGGGGCCTTACCACCTATAAAAGGGCACCAAGTGGCACCCCAAGGGCACTTCAAGTCGTGGCCTTTGCCTCCACCAAGCCGCTACACCCCGCCGCTCCAAAACCCTAGCCGCCACCGCGTGTCACCACCTCCCCACGACGACGACGCCTCCCTCCTCTCTTATCCACCTCCATGGAGTGGTGATAAGCCCTAAGGGCCATTGTTCCCTAGGTACTTCTTTTTATGCTATGATGCCGGAGCGCTGACCAAGTTCTACCTCCATTTGGATCTAATCTAGACGGGACTACAGAAGCGTTGTCGTGTCTTTATCGACATGTTCCCGCTTTGACTGTGTGTTCTTGATTACACCTCGATGCGGTGCCACTGACCTTGTATGTGTGGATACCGGTGTAGGTGCGACACTTGGATCACTTGATGGGGTTGTTCTTCATAAGGAGAAATCTTCTCGCGGCTAATTGACTAGATGCAGGAATCGACATACTGACTATTTCAACAACAACATATTCATCGGTGCATGATTATGGGAGCTTTCCCTGGGATAATACATCTCCTCGTTACTCGCTAAGGCTTATTTCGGGGATTGACACACAACCATCCTCGTCATCGACAAACTTCCGCTATTTCGATCTTCGAGGGTACGATCCATTGCCTCTCCACTTGCATATGATCATGGTTATGCGCTAGAATTTTTTTTTCATATGTGCGTTCCTCCATATACATCACCCGCCGCAGACCCCTGTAAATCTCCATTTTTTGGTCGCCTCGATTCTCCTCCGGATCCGAACTGCATGCGTACGCGCAGAGAAACCTCCTAGCTCTATGTACGCCTCAGAATTTTAATCCCTGGGAGCCTACGCTCTAAACACAAACTATTATAACCCAAAAGTGGATAAATGACATACTACCGTGGATGCCGTGAGGCCATCCATAAGTAGGTCAAGGTATTGTGCACGATATCGGCCAACCATCCCATCCACTTCCATGCTTATAGCTTCTGGTACAAGAAACGGAGCCGGTTGGTCTGTGAGCCAAGTGTATATAAATGCGTATGTACACCAACAACATATAAGAGTACATCAGAGCCGAACCATTTAGAAAGAAATAGAAATATACTGCAATGCCATACGGAAAGATCCATATACCTAGATAGAAATAATATTTTAGGATTATATCCTCATACATCACTCATCAAAGCATCACGAGGAAGTGGAAAACACAGATCCGAGTATGGATTAAGAGTCAAATCAGCATAAGATGCCCATGAACAAAACACATTTCCGCCCAGAGATCTCCATTCCCGGAATCTCTACACAAGAGGGTCATTGCCTCCATCATCGGCCTCATCGACATAGTAACCTCCATGTGGATATACTTGACAACCTGATCAATATTTATGGTGTGAAACCCTAGGGGCACTCAGCAGGTCTTTATGCATCTAAAGGGAATAACCTGGGGGTGACACAATTGCAGCAAAAGATAAACAACTAAACATTTCTATAGATACACGCTACAGCCTCCCGCCTAACCAGATATAGACGGACACTCTTTAATTGAAACAACAATGATGTAACCAACAATTATATAAACAACATATGTAAACATCGCCCATCCTCCTTCTCGCTTACCGAACGAGAAGGCGGAAGAACATCTCATCTGTTGGCGGTTTTATTAACTATTCCATGAACATTGCACTAACTCCTAGTCATGTTTAGTTAAATTAAGAATGGTACTTTAGTTACAATCGGCTATGATCGAGAAACTGTGCTCCAAGTAGTGCATAACCGCGATCACAACTTTCAGAAAGATTTACCCTGCGAGGATGCACAAATAGCAACACATGTATGATCAACCTTAGGAATAACCAAATAAAATCAAGGACGCATCACAAAAAACATCACAAGATTCAAAAATGATTTCAATGGGCCACCCCACTAAGCTACCTGCAACAAAGTAGGCCGGGCTGCAAGACAGACCCAGGATTTGTGTCGATGACTATAAACGACTAAGAACCCAAAAGTATGACTGGACATATCGATACCGCGAAAATGTACCATAATTTCTAAATGGTAGAATAGTAAATCGCTCCTCGAGCAAAAATAGTAAATAAAGCAATAAGCATGGCATAACTACAGGATAGTAATAAAGCCCTAAACTAATTGTGGCCCCAAGAAATAAGATATGAATCAAGCCCAGGATAAGGGGATTCATGACCCCACATACGGATAGTGCGATATTCAAGGAACAAGAATCAAGTACTCGGGTCCTACGATTAAAAACCAGATAACAACTATTGCCCACTGGTTCCTCTTTTTTTAGTTATCCTATTACTACTTAATTAAGTTATTTAGATACCTCGATATCGGAACAGACTATCACAAACCCTATACATGCAGTTCTATGACTCCCATGGCTCAAACAACTCATGTGGTAATGGTGATAGGATTAAGGGTAGAAGGTTCGGTGTGGTTTAAAAGTAAAGGCTATGTAGTACTTAGGATTACAATTTAATTAGGAACGCGACTTATGATGCAAGAATGAGATAGATGTAATAGGTACTATATGTAATACAAGAATGGGGAAATGCTTGCCTATAAGCTCAGCAAGGATCCTGGTAGTACTCTTGGGTTTCCTGATAATTCCCTTGCTCGGCATCTATTCAAAATAAAAACCAAACATACAAGGCCATAATAAAGTGCGCAAACATATGAAACCTATGCAATAAGAAAAACAAAATATGCCATGATGAAATGATGCACAATTACATGGTATAATATAGCATGGCATGGGTGACGTGTAGGAACAAGAAAAAAATTATTACTATAAATTATTTAGTCATGTTTTACTTCCATCAACCTTACTGCATACTTAATATTTATATGGTGCATGCTTCGATTGATATTTGTAAAGGGCTCAACGCGCTGATTGATTTAGATATATTATTTGCCAAATCCGAAATTACGGTTTAAAATATATAGATTTATTAGGAAATGGGCATTTAATGGTATTTAATAATTCGAAAATTGTGAAAGCCTAGAAATTATTTTAGATAGTATAATCACATTCCTGATATTTTTATCGCAAAATACATATCATTCATATTATTTAGAAATATGAATTTAAAGCTATTAATAAATGCAAATTCATTCAAAAAGGGTTAAGATTCAATAGTTTGAATAACTAGGGGTAAAACTAGGATTTACAGAATATGTATTTGAATTCCTATTTGAAAATGATTCACTTTTCATTTGAAAGTTTTTGCAAATTCAAATGATTTAAACAGTTATGAATTAATTTATATATATTCAATTTTTCTGGAATTTTTATTGTTTTACGAAAACTCATGGACTTTTGCACTCAGGCAAACCTAGCCATAGCCGATGACGGGTGGGGACAAGGTTGCTGATTGGGCTGAAGCGTGCAGAATAACTTGGTGCTAACAGGTGGGATGACAGGGAACCGCGGCTTGATGACCAAGAAAACGTAGCGGCCTAATTGCTAAACCTTTCGAGAGGAACTCTGACAAAACTAAACATTCGTTCGACATTTGCAGATGAAAAAGGGCTAACTTCAGAGGTCGATGGCGACTAATCCATTGTGAATCGCGCGATTCTACAAGTTTGGTGTTCGAAGTTTCTTCAATGGAGGTCTGCATCCGCCGTAATACTTAAGGTAACAGAGGGTCTGGGAGTAGCTCGGCTGCTGTTGTTTTGCTGAAATCTTAATAGGAACTGCAGAGACATTAATCGATTTGCCACGGAAATTTTGGGAGTTAAAGAGCTCGGATCGGGGTGTGGTTAGTCTTGTTAGAAACAGGGAATTGCCCTCTCTACAGGGATATGAAGGGTGTCGCGGGAGGTCATTAAAGGGCGCTGGTAGATGAGGAAGAACAACGGGCATGAACCTGGAATTGGATCAAGGATGTCCAATGGGCCTTGGACTTAAAAATTATGGATATAGTTTGACTGTACCTCTTTGTATATGGATAGCAATGGATATTATGTCTAGAAATATTGAATGGAATTTGTACTTTAGAATTGATAGTGCAATATCCAATGGACATGTACGCAACGCCTGTCCGTCGCCGCAACTTCGCCTATTAATGCATTCTTCGTGCATGTTGTTCAGCGTGTGCACGTGGAAGCCTGGCTCATGAATGTTGAGTGCTTACACGTAATATTGGGTCCTACCTTTTGCACGTAAACAAGGCACTCTGGTCGGCTCGTGCCTTTGCTCGGAGGAGGTGCAGCGCATGCATACAGTCATCGACGATAACCAATAGTCCATTGGACTTTGGATATCCAACACTACAACTAGTTGAACGTATGCGTTTTGGATTTGGACCTCAATCCAGTTGCAGGTTTAGGCACGACTTCTGTTTGCATCTGCGCATGCTGCTACACAGACACGCCCTCGGAGAGCGGTGGCGCTGCTCTAGGGCAGATCAGTGTCGAAGGGGACATACATGACCAAGGGGACGTCTAGGGGAAGCTTTAGCACGATCGGATGCGGCTCAGCGGTAACTATGGCGGTGGCAAACTTCGGTGAACCGCAGCGGTGAAAGGTACTTTCTCCGGGTAGAACAGCACGACGAGTTCTACGGGAAGAAAAACACAGGAAGGAAGAAGGTTCATGGAAGGAGAGGAAGATCACCTTGCGCTCATCAGGCTTGCCGGAGGGGGGAGGGGAGAGGCACGGCCGAGATATAAACGACATCGTCAGCATCAGGCGTGTAGTGGATCAGCGACAACGGGGAGACATGGAGAGATGCATGTGCACGGAGACTGTGGTGTGCGCTTGGACCTTTTCCTCTATTCTCCAGGTACCGATCAACATCAACAGGTCGAGGCGAAGCTTCTCTCTATGGTGGTTGCTTTGGTGGCGGGGTAGACAGCGAGGCCGTGGCCATGGTAGCATCGAACCTAGGGTTTTTCTTAGTGAGGAAGTATAATATGTGTGACTCAAGATCTAGATGGGAAGGAGGATGGAGAGGGAGTGGTTGAGAGGGGCAGGCCACAATGGCTATGCTTTTGGAGAGGGCAGACAACGTGAGGCTGGCAGGAGAGCACACGAGGAAGGCGTGTGCACTTGGAAAGAAGAGGAATAAGACACAACTGTTAGGAATAGACAACTTGTATTCCTCCGGGGCCAAAGGCCACAATATATAGTACATGTACAGGTGGAAATATGCAGGAAAACTCCCTAACAAGTGGGGACATACAATATACAAATATACATCTAACACCCCCCCCCCCTCAAACTCATGGTGGCTCAACAACACTGAGTTTGGAGAGAAAGAAAGTATGCTGCGCAATGGTCTGTGTCTTCGTAAAGAAATCCGCCAACTGTAACTCTGAAGGCACATACTGAAGCGCAACAACCTGAGCCTGCAACTGAGCACGTGTATAGAAAGCATCAACACCATTATGCTTGGTAAGCTTATGCTTGACCAGATCACGTGCAATACTAATAGCACCTGTATTGTCAGACAAAACCAGAGTGGGTGTGGTAATAGAGACCCCAAAATCCGCAAGCACCCCATGTAACCAGGTCATCTCAGCAGTCAACAAGGCCATAGCACGCAACTTAGCCTCAACACTCGAACGGAAAACCGCTTTTTGTTTCTTCGTCTTCCAAGCAATAAGCAAACCACCAAGAAACACACAGTAAGTAGAAAGTGAACGGTGATATGTAGGATCACTCGCCCACGTAGAATCCGAATAGCACTGGAGCTAGAGGGAGCTGGAACGAGGAAACAAAAGGCGACGAGTGATCGTGCGGCGAAGATAACGAAGAACACGAAGAAGATGGCTATAGTGAACAGTGGTAGGAGCGGAAACAAACTGACTCAGAATATGAACAGGATAAGATATGTCAGGACGAGTGACAGCAAGATAAACAAGACTCCCAACAAGATGGTGATAACGCGTCGGATCAGGAAGAGGATCACCATAAGTAGGACGAAGCTTGACATTAAGCTCCATAGGGGTCTCAACAGTGAGCTCATCCCCAAGAGTAGCACGAACAAGAAGGTCCTGAGTATACTTTTCCTGGGATATGAAAAAACCATCAGAAGTGGAGGAAACCTCAATCCCAAGAAAGAATCGAAGACGACCAAGATCAGTCATAAGAAACTGATCACAAAGACGAGCCTTAACAAAGGCTATATACTCAGGATCATCACCAGTAATGATCATATCATCAACATAGAGAAGAAGAAGAGTATGTCCACAAGGAGAAGTGTGAACAAACAGCGCTGGATCATCAGCACTAGGGGAGAAACCAGCAACAGTCACTACAGAGGCAAAGCGCTCAAACCAGGCAAGGGACCTGTTTGAGGCCATAAAGAGAACGTCGGAGACGACAAGCCATCCCCACGGGAACAGAATACACAGGAGGAGGCTGCATATAAACCTCCTCACTCAACTCGCCATTGAGAAAGGCGTTCTGAACATCAAGCTGGGACACAGACCAGTGACGAACAGAAGCAAAAACAAGAAGAGTACACACAGTGGTCATATGAGCCACGGGAGAAAAGGTCTCATCATAGTCACGACCGTGCTCCTGCTGAAAACCACGAGCCACAAGACGCGCTTTATAGCGCTCAAGAGATCCATCAGAGCGGGTCTTAATTTTATAGACCCACTTACACGTGATAGGACGAACACCGGGAGGGGGAGAAACAAGATCCCAAGTGCCAGTGTGCTCAAGCGCAGCAAGATCCTCAGCCATGGCCAGCTGCCATTCAGGATGATGCTCGGCATCCCGATAAGAAGTCGGCTCAGACACAACAGAAAGACCATACTGACTAGGAGAGTAATGGTTGGGGGCACGACACTGACGAACAGGACGAGTAGAGGGAAGCTCATCATAGGAAGACGACTCATGAGACGCCGATGAAGAAGAAGGGATAGCAGAGGAAGACTCTGGAGAGCGAGGAGAACTAGGGGAACTAGATGGAGCAGAGGAGGATGATGTCAAAGAAGAGACATCAGGGGAGGGGGTCCTGAAGAAGACACAATAGTAGTAGAAGGAGGTGTGTCAGGAAAAAGAAGAAAATAGATATCTTACACCGGGTAGGTACCAGCAGTGGGACGAGGATAGAAAGGCGCGTCTCATCAAAAGTAACGTCGCGAGAGATACACATCCGGCGACCAACAGGGTCCCAACAGCGATAGCCATTATGCTTATCACTGTATCCAAGGAAGACACACTCAACAGACTAAGCGGTCAGTTTGGTGCGTTCATGGGGGGGCAAGGAGAACATAGCGAACACAACCAAACAAGCGAAACATAGAGTAGTCGGGAGAATGACCAGATAGGCGCTCAAGAGGGATACCACCCTGCAGAGCGGCAGAAGGCTGAATATTGATGAGGTAAGATGACGTAGAGACAGCCTCAGCCAAGAAATGCGGCAGAAGAGAAGAAGCAATCATCACGGCACGAGTTGTCTCGTAAAGATGGCGATGCTTACGCTCAGCAACGCTATTCTGTGCATGTGCGCCAGGACAGGAGAACTGAGCAAGGGTACCCTGCTCAGCAAGGACACCTCGCAACATCTGGGAGATATACTCACCAGTAGAATCAGCACGAAACACATGAATGGGTGTAGAATATTGAGTAAGGACCATGGCCGCAAAGCGCTGATAAATGGAGAGAACATCACTGCGAGAGCGCATAAAATACAACCATGTGTACCGAGAAAAATCATCTATGAATAAAATATAGTAGCGATGGCCCCCTTTTGAAGCGAAAGGAGCCGGACCCCAAACATCGGAATGAACTAAATCAAAAGGTCGCTGAGATACAGACGCGCTAGTAGGATAGAGAAGCTGAATCTATTTGACCAACCTACAACCCTGACAATGTAAAGACCCATCTCCTGAGACAGACCCCAGAAGACCACGATGAACTAATGACGAAAGGAGAGAGTCACAAAGGTGACCAAGACGATGATGCCACTGCTGAAAAGAGCTGGTAGCAGAGACGACGACATGAGAAGAACTGGCAGATGAAGTGGCAGCGGAAGGAACACGAAGCCAGTCTAGCTCCCAAAGTCCTGAAGAGTCACGGCTGCTGTAGCATCCCAATTGTCTAACAATTGCAATGCTACTTGCCTAGTCTATATATATGCTACTTCCTACATATAATTGTTGCATCATAATTATATCATGCTCATGTCATCATGCCACCTTGCATTTGAGCATCATATAAAACCCTTTTTGTTTTGGTTCTTCTCTCATATGCATTGTAAATTGTATTTGTCTCTTGATATTGTATTTGGTTATTGATATATTGTGTAAATGCCCAAGTTGAGTTGGGGGCATATCTTTTATTCAACTCCATCACTTTTCCTTGTCACCCCATCATTCCACCATTCCACCATATATGAGCATTGCAACTTATTTGGTTTTACCTCTAGCTCATGTGGGGTGGGATGGATCCAATTCTATTTCCACCTGCTCTCATTTTAGCATCATGTTGTTTTCACATTAGTGATATGTGGAGCCACCTTTGCATGCCTTGTGAGTGGAACCTCTTTCTAGCTCCCATATGGGTTGTTTTGGGGTTATTCTCATGTTGGGATATTTTTGGGCTTACTAAATACCTAGTGGCACATACACACTAGCAAGTCCCATTTTTATTCAAATATGGTCATCTCCATCTACTCCACATGGGGCATCCTTTTAATTCTTTTAGCTTGGCTTTATTCCATATTTGGGAATGCATAGGCACAAATGCCATGATTATTTATTCTGTTTTCACAAGATTAAAACATGGCATTTAATGTTTTTGCATGGGCCATGCAAAGCACCACCATTCTTTCTCCTTTGGTTTTTCTTTGGTTTTTGAGTGGATCCTTTCTTTTGTGAGCTTCCCTTTCTCTCTTATTCAAGACCCCCTCATCTTGATCTTGTCTCTCCTTGCCATGTGCACCTAAAACCCTAGACACACCTCCCATCTTGTCCACCACCTTTTCTTGCTTGAGATTGTTTTGATCATGTTAAAACCTATCTCTCCCTATCCATCACCACATCCTCCAACCTTTGCTTGATATTTTTTGGCATGTGGAGAAAAACCCTAAACACCCTAACCACCCACAAACCCTAGGCCTCATCTATTTTTCTCTCTAACACGATCCACCACCCCATCTAACCCCTCCTAAAAACCCTAACCCGAGCCACCCTATCTAGCCCTAGCCGAAGCTACACCCGAGTTTTCCCTCTCCTCTCTCTTTCTCTCTCACTGTCGTGCCTGTCCCACCTGAGCCTACCCTCTTTGGTCGCGTCCTGGCCCACCTGCCATGCCCTACCTGGCCAAGTCGAGCTCCAGCTCGAGCACGTGAAGAGGAGAAGGAAAAAGGTGGCCGAAGCCACCTTTATCTCCAACCGGATCCCCACGGCGCCTCCCCCTCCTCTTCTACTTTTCCTCTTTCCCCACATCTCCTCTGCCTCTCCCAGATCCACCCCAGGGCCTTGCCCTCTCCCCTCTTTTTCTCCACCGACACCATCTTCCTCTCGCCGGACACCGTCTGCACCACCGTCGTTTCTTCCTTCCAACCGACGAGCGCGGCGTGGAGGTGGTCGAGGAGGCCGAGGAGGTTCTTCTGCTTCGCTCGGAGCACGACAGCGAGGAGGAGAAGCCCCACTTCTGCTGCAGTACCGCAACGCCGCCGAAACCCTAATCTCGCCGGCCGCCAGCTCCGTCGATGATCTGCTGGGTCCCGCCCCGATCTGCCGCTGTCAACCACCCCGCGGTGAGTCCCTCTCCCGCCTAGACATCCTCCGCCTTGCCGTAGACCCTCTGCCTCGCCGGACGTTCCACCGAACGCTCTCGGTGCGTCGCCGAGCACGGGCGTCTGCACACCTCCACGACACGAACCACTCATCTAGCCGCCCATCCCCCTCCTAGCAACGTCCCCCACCTACCGCAGTGGCTGCCGCCTCCGCGCGCGCACGCCAGGTCCCGGGTTCGAGTCCTCGATCCGCGCCGCGCGCAGACCTGCCGCCAGACGGTGGAGAAGATCCACAGTACCTAGCGCCGTTTTGCAAATAGCCCCTCTGTTTTTCTCGCGCTCAACCCGCGGTCTCGCGAGCCCACCTGCCAGCCGTTGTGTACTTTTTACAAAAAGGGACTCCAGATTTCGTAAACTTAACCCGCGCTCCAGCACGCTTCCCACCTGTCAGCCTCTGCCGGTTCACCCACTGGCACGGGGGCCCTTAACCACCGGCCCCACCTGTCATTTGCTGTGGTTAGATAAAGCCGCGGTGAGAAAAACCTTTTCTGCGCGCCGTTTCGCCAAGTCAGCATCGGCCCCACCCGTCAGTGGCTATGACTAGGTTGGGCTGAGTAACAAAAGTCTACCCTGTTGCCTGTTTTAATTAAACCTTTTCAAAATTGATTTAAATTCAAATTCAATCTGTTTTTAATTAACTTTTAAAATACAAATCCTTATAATACAAATAATATATGTTTTGAAATCAGAAAAATGTGAGGATTTCATATATGCCCTTCAAAATATATTTTGAACACTTTAATTTTCGAGTTGATCAAAATTACAATAAAATGCCCTTTTTCTTAATTAATTAATAACTTTTGTTTTTTAATTCCAAATTTGACAAATGATATGTCTAAATTGATCAGCGCGACGAGACATTTCTTTTTATGCATTCCATGTTCTGAATTGCAGCATGCATCATATAAATATAAAGTATACAGCAACTTATTTGAGGATAAAAGTTGACTAAAACTCCATAAAATGCTTTATTCTTGTATTCCACACCTCACCCATGCCATGCTACATTATTGCCATGCAAATTGTGCATCATTCATC
The DNA here is from genome assembly GCA_916181665.1 of Avena sativa. Taxonomy (NCBI): domain Eukaryota; kingdom Viridiplantae; phylum Streptophyta; class Magnoliopsida; order Poales; family Poaceae; genus Avena; species Avena sativa. Next base: position 176,112,252 of record OV702295.1, read on the forward strand.
ATGGCATGATTGTTTGCTTGTCGCATTTTATTCATATGCTTGTGCACTTTATTTATGTTGGCCCTTGTTTGTTTGGTTCTTCTTCGAATAGACGCTGAGCAGGGGATATATCAAGAAACCCAGGAGCACTACCCAGATCCTTCTCTCGCTTCAACTGAGCTGCCAGGCAAGCACTACCACATGCTTGCATACATATAGTACCTATTGCCTCTATATTATTCTTGCATCATTGAGTCGCGATTGCACTAAACTGAATCCCAAGTACTGCATAGCCTTTACTTTTAAACCCCACCGAAGCTTGTTCCTCCATCCCATGAGCCATTACTACAGGAGTTGTTTGAGCCATGCGGGTCGTAGAACAGCATGTGTAGGGTATGTGAGTGTCTGATGGATAACGAGGTACCTAAACAACTTAACCTGAGTAATAATGGGATAACTAATGACAGTGGCACCGGTGAGCAATATCTGCTATTTGGTTTTTCATGCTCACTTGTGTCCCGTAGGACCCCAAGTACTTGATTCCTGTTCCTTGAATATTCGCGCTATCCACATCCGGGAGGCTTATGAACCCCCCTGAGCCAGAGCTTGATTCATTCTTATTTCTTGGGGCCACAAGTAGTTTGGGGCTTTATTACTATCCTGTACCTATGCCATGTTTTACTGCTTTATTTAAGATTGTGCGAGGAGCACCTGTACTGTTTTGGATGCGGAGTGCTTTCGCGGTATCGACAAGCCCAGTCACACTTTCGGGTTCCCAATCATTTACAGCCATTGACGCAAACCTTGAGTCCGTCTCGGAGCCGGCCAACTTCGTTGCGGGTAGCTTAATGGGGTGGTCCCCTAAAATATTTCTGAATCCTGTGATCGCTTTGTCGTGAATACCTCGTTGGGTTTTGATTTGGTTTTTCCGAGGTTGATCGAGTGTGTGTTGCTATTTGTGCACCCCTGCAGGGTAAATCTTTCTGAAAGCCGTGTCCGCGGTTATGGACGACTTGGAGCACAGTTTCTCGATCATAGACAAGTATAACTAAAGTACCGCTTTTAATTTGACTAAGTACCTGACTAGTAAATAGTGCAACACTCATGGAATGGATAATAAAACTGCCAACGGATGGGGGGTTGTTCGTCCGCTTCCTCGTTGGTAAGCGAGGAGGAGGATGGATCTGTTAATATTACTGTTATAACTGTTGTTATTAAATCACGGACATCCGTCTATCCTTGGTTAGGCGGATGGATAGCGAGTATCTATAGAATTGTTATTACCTTTTGCTGCAATGGCGTCACCCCAGGTTGTGTCCCCTTTAGAGGCATAAAGACTTGCTGAGTACCCCTAGGGTCTCACACGATAAATTGTTTGATTCAGATGAACAAGTATACTCGCAAGATGGATACTGGGTGGAGGAGACGGACGATGTTGGCAACGATCACTCGGTGTAGAGATTCCGGGAACGGGGATCCGTGAGATCTATGGGCGGGATGTGTTTATTTATGGGGCATCTTATGCCGATTTGCTTCTTATCCGTACTCGGATCTTGTTTTCCGCTTCCGCCTGATACTCTGATGTTTGATGTATGAGGAGATATCCTAACCTATTATATCTATCTAGGATATTTGGATCTTGCCGTACGGCGTTGCAATATTTCTATTTCTTTTAGATGGAATGGCTCTGAGGACTGTTGTATGGTGGCTTGCATACATACTCATTTGTGTATGTAGTTGATCCCTTCGCCTGCCGATTACGCCGCTCGTTCTTGTCCCGCTGTTTGGAAATGGTTAGGACGGCCGAAAGGTCTACCTGTGAGTGGCATTTGGGCCCCACCGTACTATTTTAACCATTTCCGTTCATCCAGGCTTGTAACTAAGAGCGTAATTCACCGAGGTAGTTACAACTGCGAGGGCCAGCTCCAACCAGGGCCTGTGTGCGACGATCCTGGACAACACAAGAATCAGCATCAAGAATTACGCGACAACCAGAGTCAGTAAGCTGGCTAGCAGAGAACATATTCATCTTAAGACGAGGAACATGAGAAATATCAGGAACAGAAAAAGAAGAAGTGGAAAGGGTGCCCCGACTAGAAACGGGAAGAGAGGTACCATCGGCCGTGAGAACACGGACAGGAGAAGGGAGAGAACGAATAGCGGACAGAAGAGAAGACTCAGAGGTTATATGAAAAGAAGCTCCAGAATCCAGATACCACGGGGACGTACTTGACTGTGTAGAGGGTGGTGGTCACGCAGTGCCTGAAGAATCAATCACAGAACCAATAGTGACCGTCAAAGAAGAGCCTGTAGCAGCAAGCAGACCGCGAAGACTCCTGATAATGTCTTGATCAGAGAGAGCAACTGCTGAAGATCCGGAAAGAGCCGACTGCCCACGAGCCTAGTGCTGCTGATGTAAACTGGGGTCCTGTGTATAACAGGTGGCCCAAGTGTGGCCATCCCTGCTACAGTAAGTGCAATGACGAAGAGAACCACGGCGACCCTGACCACAAGCCTGCTGGTGCTGACTCTGACCCTGAGACTACTGGTGCTAACTCTGACCCTGACCTGGAGGAGTGGGTAGTATCAGCGGTGGCACAGAGGACCGCGGCTGAGTCGAGGGAGCAGACGACAGAGGAGGACCACGAGTAGCAAGCACAGACGGAACCGCAAGAAGACCAGCACCACGGAGACAAGTCTCCTCAGCCTGAAGGTCAGACAACACCTCAGAGAGCGGAACACGACCACGAGCATTCAATTGAGCACGGCGGAGCTCAAACTCCTGGCGGAGCCGAGACAGAAACTCATACATGTGGTGGAACTTCAAATTCGAGCGCACAATCTGGTACCACGGGCATGTGCCACAAACAGCAGTACGGAGAGAATCAAGCTGATGCCAGATAGGAGCACTCTGAGTATAGAACTCATCAATAGTGGAATCAACCTGCTGAAGAGCATGCTACTGACGAACCACTGACAGGAAAAGAGCATCCCCAGACGGATGATAGCGTTGACGAAGATGTGCCCTCTGAGTAGCAACAGTAGGAAGACTCATGAACTCAGCAGCAAACTGGGGCAGAACACTGGTGGTGAGAACAGCAACAGCACGAGCATCCTCATCGAGACCCACTGAGTGTAAGCGGTCTGATCGTGGCGATAGGCCTCGAGATCAGCAGAGTACTGTTTGAACTTCAGCTCATAAGTAGCAACAACACTATCATCGGCACTCTGAGCAGCATCCTTGGCCTCCTGAGAAGCATCAGTACCGAGAACAATCGGCGTCGGCGGAAGAGGAGGCATAGGAGCAGGGGGCACAGCGGACTGGAGACCTCGCCGGAGAGCACACCCCAAAGACGGAGACCGCACATGTGAACACGCATAAAGGCAGCGAAATCAGGATAATTCACGCCATCGAAGATCACCGGGCAGCGAGGAATCACAACATAGCTCGATGCAGAAGACATCTCTCTCTTACTTTTTTTAACTCTCGATTTCAGATTCGATCAGAACTGCAGCTGGATTGATCAGTCGATCCTGATCGAGAAATAGGGGGCCGACGGGAGGCACGGCGATGGGAGGCCGACTGAGGAAGACTGGCGGCGGGGGAAGATCCGACGCACGGCCGGCGGCAGATCCAAGTCGGGGCGCGGCAGATCCGAGACGGTGCGGGGCGAATCCGAGGCGGTGCGGGGTAGGGCGGCGGGCGGACCAGGCGGGCGGCAGCAGCCCTCGACGAAGGAGGAGCGGCGGTGGTGACCGGCCGGGGCGGCGGGCAAACCAGGCAGACGGCAGTAGCCCACTACGGAGGAGAAGCGGCGGCGGCGACCGGCGGCGACGACAACGGCAAGCCGTCGGCGGCAGGGATGGTGGCGGCTACAGCGACGAAGTTGTGAAAAAAGGCTAACCTAGCTCTGATACCATGTTAGGAATAGACAACTTGTATTCTTCTGGGGCCAAAGGCCACAATATATAGTACATGTACAGGTGGAAATATGCAGGAAAACCCCCTAACAAGTGGGGATACAATACAAATATGCATCTAACAACAACAAGGTGTCCACCGGCAGGGGTTGGCTACAGCATTAAAAAGAGAGGGGTTGGCTGGTGGATTGGGCCATGGCTGAAAAAGAGAAGGGATGCATGGTTCGGTTTGGTAGGCATATGGCAAGGTTGCACCAGTGAGGAGATAGAGATAGAGATATGGGTAGATGATGGTTTTGTGTGTGTCTCGGGTAAGACTAGCTAGGATATTTGGGTGTATGATTAGAGCAAGGAATCCCTCGGGTAGATTTAGATAGGTGGTTTGGATTTAGAGGTAGATTTAAGTGCAAAAAGATTTGCCAGACTTTATATGTATGTATCTAGGAGAGTGTACATGTGTGTATACAACTATGCATGCACACATGATTAGATGGAGTTTATATGTTGTTGGGTTTAAATGCATGCATACGGGTAGAATTAGGGTGGCTAGGGGTTTTTAGATAGCTAGGTCAGCTAGGATAGATGGTTTAGAGTAAACCATGGATTTATTCTTGATTTATCTAGCTAGCTAATAGATAAGCTGGATGGAGAGAGAGGTAGATTTTGATCAAAACCATGTGTGATAATGTAGGAATGAATAGTGAAAGGAACCATACATATATGTGTGGCTAGAATAAAAATACCAAAAAAAACAATATAGCAACATACATATATATGGTGGAATTAAGGATGATATCAAGGAAGAATGAGGTTGGCAAGTTAGTAGGTGGAAACAGAAATAAAAGAAATGACCCCAAATCCATTTCGGCATCAAGCAATTTATTAAGAAGCAAATACCATATATCAAGAAAGAAAATAATAATATCCAAGACAAATGCAATATGAGGAGAAGAACCAAATGGAATTGTTTTAATACGATGCTCAAATGCAATGTGACATGGTGATATAAGTATGATATTATGTTGATGCAACAATGACAAGCATATGCTAGCCTAGATCTTTATTATTATGTAGCATTACAATGTTTTCCGGTGTTTTCTGGCGTTATTATTATGATGATGCAAAAATGACAAGTATATAGTAATATTAGTTATTACCCAGCGCCACACTCGTTTTCCAGCATTGGTTCCTGAACGAAAATTGAAACTCGTTCTATCATCTACAACTTTTGTTTTTCCAGCGACACAAAATACTTGACCAATTGCTCGCCATCATTTAACAAAGTAGGGATCAGCTATCATTTTTGCAAGTTTTTCATTTCCAGTTTCGTCAGTTCCAGATCAACATCCGGACGCTTTTATATTTAGCCCTTGTCCTTTTTGAAGCCTCAATCTGCAGTCCTTGCATGCGCCACGTGGCAGCCCCCAGCGGCTCGCTCCGCTAGCAGTCCAGTCAGCTTATCGACCCTACTATCAGTCTTGGCTAGCTCAGCCTCCGTATAAAAAATTCTAGATTCTTTTCTAATTAACAAAAAATTCAAAAAAATGATCGAATCTAATTAAATTCATATCTTTTGAAATAATTTCGATTTGCAAAAACTTTCAAAATGAAAAGTGAATCGTTTTCAATTTTGAAATCCAATCCACATTCATGAAATTCCAAAATTGCCCCTAATTATTCAAACTATTAACATTTTTTCCATTTTTATCACATAATTCATTTTATATAATTAAAATTCACTTTTCCATATAATACATGTTTTATATGTTTTGTGATTGGAAAAATGCAAGGACCGTGATCATGCTATCCAAAATAATTTTTGAGCAACTGAAAATTTCGAAATTATTTAAATTCTATTATGCCTATTTATTAATAAATCTATAACTTTTAAGCACTTAAAAACTAGGCCGAATCAGCGATTAATAGGCCGATTAATCGCTACTAGGGACCTGACCGTGTCGATTACCATTAATCATTTGTGTTAATCGTTTAGGTATGTTCCCAATTAACTACTACACTTGGTCAAAAAAGTTGCAAAATTATCAACAGATATCGCCCATCCATCCGCTAGCCCTCCCTAATGAAGTAGTTTTTTGAAGCTCCCGTTCGATCCCTTCCTCTAGGAGTTCGATTTCTGCCATCACCAGCCAGTTCCTTATCGTTGTTGACTAGTTCCTCGTAGTTGCCGATCAGACCTCAGATACAAGAGCTCGAGCGCCTTGAGGATCTCATCTGGGAGCTCGAGGCTGCCATTAATAAGGTAAGTGGTTGAGGTGCAAGAGGAGCCATATGTGTTTTAGGTGCTAATTTTTGTAGGTTGCACCGATTAATAGCTGACCGATTAAATCCGTTAATCGTTCGAATTCTAATTAATCTCTACTTCCAAGACAACCGATCAGTTAACCGATTACCGATTTCCTTACCATTGCTTTTAAGCCATAATTCTGAATTCGACAAATGATATGTCTAAATCGATCAGCGCGACGAGCCATTTCTAAATATGAAATACATGACATTAATTCAAGAGTGCATCATATCAATATTGACTAATCAGTATTGTTTTTGCAAGTAAAACTTGAATAATAAATTATGAAAATGCTTTATTATTATTCCTACACCTCACCCATGCCATGCTATGTTATACGATGAAATTGGGCATCATTACATCATGGCATACCATGTTATGCTTCTGGCATATACTTCATAGATTGCGCACTTTATTTATTATGGCCCTTGTGTGTTTGGTTCTTATTCCGTATAGACATCGAGCAAGGAAGTTATCAGCAGACCCAAGAGTACTACCCGGGCCCCGGTTATTCTACTGATGAACACCCAGGCTAGCATTTCCCCATGATTGCATTTACATATAGTACCTGTTGCCTATATTTTTTATTCTTTCAACATGAATCGCGTTTCGAATTAAATTGCAATCCCAAGTACTGTATAGCCTTTACTTTTAAACCCCGCGAAAGTTTGTAACCCCATCCTATAGTACATTACTACATGAGTTGTTTGAGCCATACGAGTCATAGAACTGCATGTGTAGGATTTGTGCGAGCTTGTTTGGATAATAAGGTACCTAAACAACTGAATTATGTAATAATGGGATAATTAAAAAAGAAGCACCGAGCGACAATATCTAAGATCTGGTTTTTATCCGTTCACTTGTGTCCCATAGGACAAAATTATTTGGTCTTGTTCTCGAATATCGCACTATCCGCATGTGGGACCATGAATATCCCACTATTTCTTGTGGCAACAATTAGATTGGGGCTTTATTACTATCCTATACTTATGCCATTCTTTATTGTTTTATTTACTATTGTTGCTCGAGGAGCGTTTACTACTGTACTATTTTGGAAACCAACGCCATGTTTATGCTGTTTGGACAAGCCCAGTCACACTTTCGGGTTCCCAGTCTTTCTCAGCCATCGTCGCAAACCCCTTGGTTCATCTTGGAGCCCTACTGACTTCGTAGCGGATAGCTTAGTGGGGTGGCCCCCTAAAATCAGTTTTGAATTCTTTGAATGCTTTTTGGTGATGCCTTGCTGCTTTTATTTGGTTCTTCCCGGGGTTGATCATGCGTGTGTTGCTATTTTTGCACTCCTGCATGGTAAATCTTTCTAAAAGGAGGGATATTATTCCGCCTTCTGACTTGGAGCACAATTTCTCGATCATAGACAATTGTAACTAAAGTACCATTCTTAACTTAACTAAACATGACTAGGAATTAGTGCAATGTTCATGGAATAGATAATAAAACTGCCTATGGATGGGATATTCTTCCACCTTCTCGTTCGGTAAGCAAGGAGGATGAGCGGTGTTTACTTATATTTTTATATTACTGTTATTTTAATTAACGAGTGTCCATCTATATCTCATTAGGTGCATCTTGTATCGTGTCTATTTTACTACAATTGTGTTACCCCTAGGTTATCTCTTTAGTTGCATAAAGACTTGTTGAGTACCCCTAGGGTCTCGTACCATAATATTTATCAGTTTTTCAGGTATATCCATATGGAGGCTACTACGTAGATGAGGCTGATGATGGAGGCAACGATCCCCTTGCATAGAGATTCTAGGGATGGAGATCTCTAAGATCTATGGGCGGTAATGTGCTTTGTTCATAGGCATCTTATGTCGATTTGATTCATAATCCATACTCGGATTTGTGTTTCTCTTCCGCTTGATGATTTGATGAGTGATGTAGGAGGATATAATCCTAAAATATTATTACTACTATGTAGGTATTTGGATCTTGTCGTATGGCATTGCAATATATTTATATTTATTTCTAGATGGTTTTCCTCCGACGTACTCTTGTATTTCGTTCGTGTATGTATGTATTTGTTTACAATTGACTCACAGACCAACTAGCTATGTTTCTCGTACCTGACGCTATAACCCTGAAAGTGGATGTGATTGTTGGTTGGAGTAGTGCCCTGCCCGTCTCCAACTGGCCGGCCTCTATGGTAGTACGTCCTAAATCCACTTTTAGATTATATCATCTTGTGTTTAGATCGTAAGGTCCCTGGGATTACATCACCAGCCAACCTTGGAGTCTTCTTATTTTCCTAGGAATCTCGAGACGAGATTTTTTTTAAGTGGAGGAGAGTTGTGGCATCCCAAATGTCTTAACATTGTAACACTATATGGTTTCAATCAATATAATACTACCTATATATAATAATTAATGCATCATCATAATATCATTCTCATGTCACCATGCCATATTGTATTTGAGCATCATATTAAAACTTTTTAATTTGGTTCTTTCTCTTATATTGCATTTGTCTTATTAATATTTGCTTCTTGATATATGTGGAGTAGAGTTGTAGCATCCTAAATATCTTAACATTGTAATACTACATGGTTTCCATCAATATAATACTACCTATATATAATAATTAATGCATCATCATAATATCATTCTCATGTCACCATGCCACATTGCATTTGAGCATCATATTAAAACTTTTTCATTTGGTTCTTTCTCTTATATTGCATTTGTATTATTAATATTTGCTTCTTGATATTCCTTAAAAGCTTAAGCGTGGTGCTGGTCAAGCGATTTGGGGCTATTTGCCGATAGCATTGTCTATTCTCTGTCTCTGCTGTGGGCCCTATTGTTTTTCTTGTCGGGCGCAGCGACATGATGCATGGGTGTGTGATGCGGTGGCCTTGCTTGGCCACGCGTTGGCTGTAGCGAAGCTTGGGTGTGCGGTGTTTTTTTTCTGCTGACATGTGGGTCGTGCTTTGTGGACCAATCATGTCAGTTTCCTGGTGGATGGATCGAATTGTCTTGCGTGCGAGTTGCCGGGACTACTTCTCGTGGTCTTCTCGGTAGCTTTGACTGGGGCCGAGGATTTATCTGCTGGATTTTCTGCCGCGGTTGGGTTTCTTGGCGACGTTGGATTTCTTGGCGGCGGTGTGGGGATTTCTGCCGCGGTTGGATTTCTCGGTGGCGGCACTGGATTTCTTGGCGGTGGTGTGGGGATTTCTGCCGCGGTTGGATTTCTCGGTGACGGCACTGGATTTCTTGGAGGCAGTGTGGGGATTTATGCCGCGGTTGGACTTCTCGGTGGCGGCGCTGGGTTTCTTGGCAGCGGTGTGGTTCTTGGCATTTGTCTGGCTGCTTCGCCGGATCTTGGCTCGGCGGGGTTTCTTCGCGTGGGGCGCCAGCGGGTTCTTGCTGATTGTTGGCGCAGTTGCTGTCTGCGAGGTTCGCATCTTTGGTTGTTCTAATTTTTGTTCTACCTTCCAACCAGCTACCTTTTGTGCTTTGGGATTTTGATTTGAATGGTGATGTTTCTTTGGTGTTGTATTTTTGGGTTTCGGTCTACTATGATGCCCTTTTATATGTTCGTGGCGGAGCGAGGATCTACAACTTCGGTGAGCACCAAATTTATTTTCCAACGCTGAAAATATCATCTGCACAAAAGCAGTTTATGCACAAAATCTCAGTCCAGGCGACTAGGTGAGATGCCGGCAAATTCACGATGGTGACGCGCCGCGCGTCGGTCGCATGCTGCAGATGTCTCCCACTCCCCCGTCCGTTAGTCTTTTGAAGAACAGCGGCGCAACCTAGCTGCCTGTGCGAGCTCGCTGTTGAATAAAAGAGCAATTTACCAAGCAAATTACCCATAATAAACGCTAGATAAAACATGATTAGAATAATAGAAAGTATACTAATCATGTGAAATAGCGAATACATATTAAGGCAGATAACCAAACAGACTACAAGACGTAAAACTTGAAATGCGATCAGAACAAGGTTGAGAAAGAAAATATACATGGCAGTAGCAGCAGAGGAACCACTGGCGTTCGGGTTGGCACCGCCGTTAGACATGTCTTCGAGGAAGAGGATGCTGATGTCGAGGAAGAAATCCTCGTCGGGGAAAACGTCGCCGCAATCGCTATTCGTGAGAGAGTCTGTGATGAAGCCAGTAGTCGCGCCAATAGCGCTTCCCAAAAACCTTATCGCCCTTCTCCCGTACAGGACTTGAAGCAGCGGGGTCTCGGAGGCCTACTATCCCGGCTCGCGGTGCACGCCGCAAGACGGGATTCGGAAGACTAGGGAGCACAGTGCTCTGAAACTGGAGGCGCAAAGGACGTGTGACAGTATATCTGAGAGGAGGTGCGACCTCTCTCTTATATAGGCACTAAGAGGAAGGCAGACATGCTGCGCAGGAGATAAAACGAATGGACAGAAGTTAAAACGAAAAGGCGACAGCCCACCGAAAGCCTCCACTCAGTTCATATTCATTTAGCTCGTATTAAAAGTCCACTCGAGCAAAATATTTCAGCTTCTCTACAACCGTTCACGAGGCAAGGAGGAGGAGGAGCGCGCGTGTATATGTCTTCTCTTCTCAAACTCATACAAGTGGTGGAAGAGCTCTCGTTATAAGCTGGTCCAACTTTCACTCAACTAGCAATGTGGGACTAATCATTTGTTCCAGCTCTTGCCTTGCATGAATAAGCCAAATGGACCGCTAAAATTTCAGAAATTTATTGGCATATAATAATATAGACTGGGCCTATTTAGATAAAAATTCCAACACTCTCTATCCAGAACAAACTCCCGATCGATTGGGAAATTGCAAATAGGACCCGACCAGTTGAATGGTCTTTTACTGGGAGTTATCTTGTTGGACCAGAAGACAGCACATTAGTTGGTCCGTAGATGGTCTTTGGGGAGATAATATGGGCTTCTTATTCTGGACGAAAGGAATCACCATTTTCTAAATACTGTAGCTAACGAGTATAGCTTTTACCAGGTTTGTTCAGGTACATCTACCTTGTCATTTTGTCCAATTTTCAAGTAGCTCCGCCCATGTCTCTGTTTGCAAGCGGCACAATTCACGCGAGGCATCGGCAAACTATTTGTTCGCGTGCCGCCGCCACTGCACCAATCAAGAAACATAACATTGTTCTTGATTAATCATGGACCTAGACAATGAGAAATAATCTCTCCATATTGATATCACTGTTTGCATTGAGAGTTAGGTGCTTGGATGTCCAAAGTTTCATTAGTATTTTTTGTGCTTAGATAATTGCAGAAATATTGTCATCTGGAAAGATATGTCGTTTGCAGTGTCTTATTTTCTATTCGCTGCTCCATTGATTCTCTTTGTGGATTTTGACGAATATTAGATCTATCTAAAGGATGCCAAAGATATAAGTAGCATCACATAAAAAAAGAGATAAGTAGCATCACTTGCTTGCCAAGTTACTAGAAGAGAATCTAATCAATCAAAAAAGGTTAGGATAAACTTATTGAAGCTATCCTGGATCTTTCTAAGTTTTCAAGATTCTCAAAAGTCCTCTTAACAAAAAAACATGTGTTTTGTTCTCTTAGTGTACACCATGTATATCCTTGATTATGGTGTTTAATGTTTGTAAGTATTAGTCATTTTAAAGATAGGAAAATCTTTCTCTTTGAATTTCACTGCTATAAATGAGAATGATAAAAATTCACCGCATATTGATGTCATTGCTACTCTATTGTAATTCATAGGAAGTGGAAAAATCTCATAAGTAATCAGGCGTGGAGACATTTGTATTGATAGTTCATTTGAAAAGCATGGTCATGCTACCATTGGTACTTAGTCTTTTTACTTATGTGAAAGCAAAGGAGCACCAATTTATATTCGTAGATGGAGAGTGGAGTTCCATCAACTGTACTTGTCCTGTAGTATGCTGATCTATGCAGATGGAGAAGAAAAAGACTTACGCTCATTCATGCTTGGTTCCACTCCTTTGGGCTGTACTCTTGGTTTTACATTTTCCTGTCTCTATATGTTTTTATAGTGTGAGAGTATCTCTAGCATATACAGTATATCGGCCGCCCCGCAATTTTTTTTGCCGATATGCGGTACCGAGGCCTAAAAGTGGCCTTTCTAGATACCGTAAACCGGCCTGTACCGAATTTTTTTCCCGTCATCCCGCATATATTCGGTTCGGGGAGCCGGATGCGGAAAACCGCATCCACTTTCCCCTTCCTCCCTGCCCAGACACCCTCGCCGAGGCCCGCCACCATCTCCGATTCCGGCCGACTCAGCCATCGAAAAACAAATCGCTGCCAACCTCCACGTCCACTCCCGATCTTCCCATGGTCGACCAATCGAGCCCCGATTTGAGCACATCTACCGTTGCATATCCCCGTGGCGGCGGAAGCTCCGGCGTGCGAGATTGTCCGGCCCTACCGTTAGAGGAGGAGGGATGCGAGCGCCTCCCCGAGGGACGCGAGCGCGACACGGTGCCGGGACACGACCGCGGCGTCTGTGGTCGCACCCGCGCGACCCTGCCGCTACCTCCCGATGATGCCGAGGATGATGCCGCCGACGAAGCAAAGGAGCTGTTGTTGGCCGAAATGTGCGCCCTCCCACCGGTCGTTCGTGACCCTGCGGTCAACGACGAGCAGGAGGAGGTCTTGATCACCGAGGCCAAGTTCAACTCCCTGTGCACCGCGGTCAGGCAGATCGTGCAGCGACGGAAGCGCTGCCGCGACGCGCGCAGGACGGAGCAGCGTGACCTTCTCCGTGCCAGTCGCCTCTCCCTTCACGAGCATCTGGGACGGCTCGAGGCCCTGAAAGCCGACTTTTCCGACGAGTTATTCACCATCGACGACTACGGCAACGATGACACCACCCGAGGAGTAAATGGCACGCCGCCGCCGCCGTAGATGATCCGGTGAGTAGGTACCACCGGTGGAGCTACGTAGATGCTAGGTGAATTCTAGATGCAGGTTGCGGCATCAATTAGTGCTAAACTTTCATGTAGATCTAGATGATCAAAACCTCCTCTATATAGTCTGGCTCCAATATAAGATGATTTTTAAATATGCAGTTTCTTTTAGTGTGTCTCTTCCGCCACAGGATTTTCCATACCGCATACCAGGTTTACAGTACCGTGTCCGTGTTTTGCGGTACCGAGGGATGCAGTATCTGCTAGAGATGCTTTAAGAGGGCTACAAGTTACATCTTCAGATTCAATATTGACATCTGATGTTCGTAGAGTTTATCTTCTTAAGATTTGTTGCTTCTTTGTAGTCATTTTTTCCTAATACCATCACATGTAAGCTGAACATATTGTGACATGCTTAACTGTGCCATTTCCATTTTCTGGTGTAGAAATAAGACTAAATCGTCTAGATAAGATTGAGTGGTGAAGAAGCGCATGAGGAAAGATTTCTCTCTATAAGTATAATTTATGTCGTTGCTTTCTTTTCCCTGTCGGTTCTTATATTAGATCTGATAATCTATTTTCTCATTTTTGTTGCCAAACAGGTAGATTTGGATCCACCTATATCTGACCTTCGAATTCTGATTTTTCATATTTTTAGATGTACCTATTTTACCTCTGAACTTACATTTTCATATGATCCTTGATGCTTATGGTATTTTCTGTAAAGTGATATTAAGAAAACGTAGTACTTTCTCCAGATGCTTCTTGCCATTATATAAAAGAATGATATAATTTGGAAATGCCAGATAGCATGCTTCCAACTCCACCTGATCATTTCCCTAAAGGCGTTGAACAACATGGGATTCATATACCATGCGCTGATGTGCCTAATGTTTAGATTTGTTACATGTATACTACTTCCTCAGATCCAAAATAAAGTGTTCCTGATTTAGTATAATTTTATACTAAATTAATGACACTTATTATGGATAGGAGGGAGTATATAAGATGTAGTGTTTGACATTTGAACTATTCACTACTAGAAAACAGGCTATCCGTTCGCGTCCCCTAACAACATTAGTCCCGGTTGCGCCACGAACCGGGGCTAATGCTGACACGTGTCCCGGTTCGAGCAGGCACGGTGGCCGGAGGCATGCGTCCCGGTTCGTAAGAGGTCATGCGTCCCGGTTTGTAACACAAACCGGGATTAAAGGTTGGGCGTCAGCCACGTGGCGTGGCACACACCTTTAGTCCCGGTTTGTGTGACAAACCGGGACGTATGATCCCGCCCTCTATAAATACAACGCCCCAGCCCTCTGTCTCCCCTCTGTTTTTTCTTGGTGGAAGGTGTGCTAGTTTATTTTTTTTTCTATGCATGCATTCAACGTGTTTGATGAAATGTTTGAGTGAATGATCCCGTTCAATTTCTCACAGAACAAAAATATAGAAAGTGTCTGAGACGCACTTGAGCTTTCTCTTCTTTATTTTCCTCGATCGAGGTTAGCAATCTTATCTCTTCTCTGTCATTGGTACAATGCATGTGTCGATGTGAATTGGTCATTTCACTATTTATGATCTCCCTTTTTGATAAACTTAATTATATGATACAGATAAACGGTCGGAAATGGATGTACGGTGACCGGCGTGTACCTGGGTACATTAAAGGCGTGGATAAATTTATCGATGTGGCTATGGCAAACAAAGAGAATGATTTTATACGTTGTTCATGTGTTTAATGTCGGAATAACAAGGAGTACTCTTCCTCGAAAATCATTCACGGCCACCTGGTTATGAAAGGTTTCATGCCCAACTATAATTGTTGGACCAAGCACGGGGAAAGATGGGTTATGATGGAATTCAGGATGAATTGGCGGGATTCTTGGATGCAGAAGTCCTAAACCCAAAAGAAGAATACTATAGGGTGTGTATATCCAATAGGGATTGTACAAAGAGCTTATTTTGTATGTAGTGCATAAACTCCATATATCGAATGTAATATGTTCGACATTTGGATGTATATTGTCATGATGATCTTGTGTAATATAATGGTTCCTTCGTTGATGAGTGCAAAACACTAAATAAAAAATAAAACAACATAAATAAATTCTCTGCCGCGGCACAAAAAGTGGCCAAAATGCTGCCACGTTAAAAAAAAGTTGCCAAAATGAATTCTCTGCCGCGGCAGAGAAATGTGCCAAATCTCTGCCGCAGCAGAGGGTTATTCGCCCTTTTGTCCTGGTTACCTAAAAGTTGGGGTTTTAGTCCCGATTGCCCTATTCCGGTTGGGGAACCGGGACTAAAGCCCCTTACCAACCGGGACACATAGGGTTGTTTGCACTAGTGATTTTTTTACTAAAGGTTCCTCTTTATTAACTTATTTACGGCATTACTGTCATTCTAGTTGACCAAAATTCAAGGTATCGATCAATATGTAATTCTGGACTTATATACATCATGGTTTGTTCGGTTTATGTTCTTACATACTTCATCTTAATATTTCACTTAGAAAGACAGCTAGGAGTTAGGTTCTACCTATGTCAAACAGTATTACAATGGCATCGTACTATGTTAGTACAAAATGCTCCACAAATTTGAAGCAATTTCAGTCTTGATTTCACAGATGCGGACTCTTTGGATTAAAAGTTTTGGCTCCTCCGATCATATGGTCGGATTTGGATTCATTGATTGATATGAAGATGCTCAAAAGATTGAGAAAATCTGAAATAGATAAATTTCAAATGACAAAGATGCTGAAAAGATTGAGAATATCTGAAGAGTTACATAGAGAACTTTGAAATAGTAAAACCGTAAGGTTATATTCTATTGTTCCATAGCCATGGTTTCTTATTTTGCGTGACGGTAACCTCGGTAAGATTTCCATTTATTTGACCTATTTATTTTTTTCCATACCATTTCTATAAAATATATTGACCCAAAGAAGTAAAGAGTTATTGTTGATTGTACATGCATTTTCTATAAATCTTTCATTGGCTGAGATTACCGTCAATACTTCTGCATTATGATGGAGTTACCATGTGATATTTTTACTATACATGTATTTTTATTTAAATCTTTCCTTAGCTTAGATTTACACTGCATCACTAATAAAACAATGAATAGTGCTGGTACTTCTGCATTATGATGAGACATGCCAAGTGAATTCCTAAAAGCTATGCATATAGAGCTAGATATCTTTACATGAGAACAGATTAAGGGTGTCATTGTTAGCACGGACAATGGTGACAATGGATTAGCAATGTTATTTCCTGAAGAGTGATCCCATGAGCATTTGGGAGTGACTTAGAAAAATAAAATAGATTACCAACTAACTATTTTAGTTGATGAAATTGAAAGAATTGATCCTATTTTCACGGCTAGACCTACAATAATATTGTGCTCCGTGCCTGTCAACGGCAGCGGCCACCCCAATACCACCACCACCAAGCACGAACGTCGAAAAAGGCGGTAGAAACTCACCGCTGACTGCATCAGCCCCTACCCCTCCGTGCACAGACCCATTCCCAGCGACCAAGCAACTCCTTCCAGCACCATTCTCGAACAGGCCCATCGCATCGACAGCAACAAGCACGCACAAAAACTGAACCAACTAATAAGCACACACACCGCTCCAGCAAATGGACTAGCCGAGAAGACAATTATATAGCAAGCAAACCTCCTCCCCCGCTCCACCAACAAGATTCCAAAAACACATGCAAACAACCCCAATACGCCACGTTCCACCACCCACACGCGACGTAGAGACCATGTGTAGACAAAATAAATGCTTGTGCAATGCGCACGTAACTACAATCATGTCATCTTCTAATACTATAGAGCACGCACGTACAAGCAACGGTCAAACAAAATCTCGCATGCATCACGGACCAAACAAGAAATAAAACTATCAGCCTACCTCATCCTGTTAAAAGAATCCCTCAAGACGCCATGGCCCACCAAACGGCACAATACATGCACCAACGCAAGGCAAAGAAACAGTCTAGTATGCTCTAATGTCCAACATGAGTTGAGTACATCTCTCTTACCATCCTTCTCACCACTAACATTGTTAACCTCTTCATTAAAATTACTTATATTTACATATGGGCTACCAATTGTTTACTATTTGTATTTTAATTATTGGCCCACGTGTAATTATGGTCCATATCTCCCATATATACTTTTTATACAACCTTGGGTCATGCATTACTTGTTACGCATGGCCCATGCAAACTACACCATTATTCCATGTCCATAATTTTCTTTTATTTAGATTGGCTTCAATTTTTTGGCTCCCATTCTTTCTTTCCGTGCCCTACCCTACCTTACCAAGCAATCTTCTCTTCCAACCCTTTATCTCATCTTCTTGTTCATGATCTTCTATATTACCATGTTGCACCCGAGGCTTTAGGTGTGTGTGCTATACACATGTATGTATGATCATGCAAGTACCACCTCCCTTCTTTCCCTTTGACATGTAACTGTACCCTTCCACCTTGTGTGATCAAGCCTTAGGAAACCTAACCACACCACGCTAACCCTACCCCCCAAACCGTGGTCATTACCCATGTTCATGCCATGGCACACATGGATGGCATTAAGCCACTTCACACCTATCATTCCACTCCCTATCTTTGCAAGCACACGACCATCACCACCAAGTCTCATGCCCTCATCTGGTCCCTATCCCCTCCTATCTTTAGCTTTAAGACAAGGGAAGAGAGAGAGAGAGAGAGAGAAGACCTAGCTAACCCGAGCCTCTCCTTGCCTCTTTGCAACCCACCAACCACCCTATGTTCTCTCTACCTTCCTTCCTTATACACTCAACCACCCCATCAAGCACTAGATCGAGATCTGGGAGAAATCCCAGGCTTCCAACTTCCTCCTCTTCCTCCATGCCATGGCCTTGGCCCTTCCAAACCCTAGCTACAACCTCCTCTTCTAGCTGACGTTCTAGAGTGTGTCGAGCAGAACCAGGAGCATCGACGCCTCCTCTTACCTCCTCTATGTCGCCCTGCACCAGAGCTAAAGCCTGGAAACCGCTATAAAACCCTCACCTCCGCCATGTCCGCGAGCTGCTAGAGCGATGTTTGGGGGATGACCCCAGGTAGGGTCAAGCTAAGCTAAAAGGGCAAGGCCCACCGAGATATTTACCGGGTCAAAGGATGACCTAGCCGAGTAATACGAATGCCGGCCGGATAAGGACCGGATTAACCCGAGTTAGACTGATAAGGCCTGACTCGGCCGACACATTACATATGTTGGCGCAATATCTACTATCTTTTGAACTTGCAGGTGTGAGCTTGGCCGAGTGATACAGGGCGAGGCCGAGTCATAGGGAAGCTTGCTCGAGAAGGGAAGGACGAGCCCCGAAGTCAACACTGCGCTCAGTCTCTCCTCCTCGAATCTGTATAGTGCCAAGCACTACAGACAATGATCAGAGGGACACAAGAGCAGAAGAGGTGTCACGGAGGTGACAGTCCCACAACCCAACGCTCACATGTCGTGGGCTCTGAGTTATTGTCGTCGATAGAAGAGAGACTAGGAAAGGCTCCCAACAAATTACTATTTTGGTATGAGTGTATTCGAGGAATATGCCATCCACGTTAGCCCAAATGTAACCTAGCCACCCCTTTATAAGGTGAGCCAGGACCTCCAAAGAGGGGGATCGATTGATTTTAAAGTCATGCCTTGTTCGATTGCCAATGGTTTATTCTCACGTGGAACCAACCCTTGCAGGGATTGGGGTGATCCCCGCATGTCACCCAAACCCCACCAATCCCTTTCATACGAATCCCCATAGTCCATGCATGTTAAAACCCTGTTCGGTTTAGTTAACAAAGTCTATCATCTAAGGAGGACATAAAAATGATGAACCCATGATTTAGTACATACTACCTGCCTCAACTTGAGGAGACTGAAATTTTAAACACTGCTAGGAAACCACACATGCTCATAAAACAAGATACATAATGAAACACAGTGTTGTTCATAGGAATATACGGTAGATGGAACATAAATATCTCAAAAAAATTATATTTCTAGTTGGAATCTGACTTGTTTTCGGAAAAAAAGTGACACAACAACCAACAAAATCCTGAGAAATAATATGTGGTGTTTCTTCTAAAGCTTCCTGGTGTAGAAGTCTAGTTAATTGCCCTCCAACATACCCTTTGAGCTTGGGAACCTCTAGGTTTCCGCCTATACACTTCACCGAAGGGTCACCTCCAACTAGCAAGGGGTCAGGGGTGGAAGGAGGGAGCACCTCACAATCCAGGACCCTTGATAACAACGACGATTGCGCCCCAACTCGACATGATCCCACGAACATAAACTACAGGAGGAAAATGCAGATCAAGATATCCATCACGGCAAACCTCTATCCCAAGGGCTGGTGAAATCAGAATAGTCGACAAAAATGTAAGGAAAAGGCTCAAATAGAAAAAATGGTATCAGTGTTGAGTAGGAGACCACACAATGTAGGCACAGAAAAATCAAATCACTAAACTCCATACACCCATAAATTTCTCAAGGAATACGACTAATCTGGTTAAACATAAATTTAGAAAATTAAAGTAGCCACACAAAGATGAGAGTCCTCAAAATCTCTTGCATTACTAAGATGATACTTGACACACGTACCAAATGTGTTTCACTCTGAACCTTTAGTTCCTGTAATAGCCAAATATGACGGACAACCTTAACCAACAACACTACAAACCATAGCAAAGAACATCAATTAGGAGATGAATCAGCTAAGGCATAAAATTCCTACAAAAGACTTCCGGACCAAATACACATGAGAAGGCAAAGCTCGTGAAATCAGAATACCCATGTTAATATGTCCTCAATCATCATCAACTGATAACCAAATTGAACTAGCACCGCAATGACAGTAAAGATCTATCTAATTAAACACAAGTGCTAGATGATTTGTGTAATTTTGCACAAATAAAGATATGACTAAATATTACATGAGCATAAATGGAAAACACATTAGAAATTGAAGCTTGACACCTATATAATGTTTTTTGATTATATTTTATTACTAGATATTATGCCGCAGAGTAGGATTCAGACGCCGTCCATATCTAGGTCACCGAGTCACGGATGTCATGTCACATGACAGGCTCGGTAACGAGACACTCAATAAATTTCCACACAACCATCGGCAGCGTGGACGAGCAGAAGTGCCTGCACCAACAACCGTCAACAAGAGCTTCAGCAACGCAAAGATTTTCAAGATCAACCCAATTGTCCACTTTCCTCTAATTAGTATAGCATTAGTGTACATGACTAACAAGGTTTCATGGAGGACTATATATAAAGGAAAGGGGTGATTTTTTCTTTATGGCAATAAGAGGACATTCATGACATAAAATTTTAGGTGATAAATCTTAAAGGAAAACTTTCACAAAAAAAATTAAAGGAAAACTTAAAGGTTAGCTCAGAAAGTTTCTGTTTCTCTATCTCTCTATAGGACAATATTAGATAGATGTATCAGAATGCAAAACCATTGTTTACTTCCTATGGAAATACACAATAAACATCATAACAAAATTTGAGGCCTATGCAGATTCATTTGCCAAGGGCTGCTAACTTAAGACCTCACTCACACCTCAATGTGATAATGATACTGTAATCATATGAGTGAATGGTTACAAATAGTTTGAGAAAGGGAAGAAAGTGGATATGAATCAAGTTCTTCCAACGACCTCGCCCACACATATTCCTTGGTTTATATGTATGTATATCTAGCTAGATCAAAATGGGAGCTTCAGAAAAATCTTCTTAGTATCAATCCATATCATATATATAGTAGTACATATGTACAGACCTGGATTAACTAAGTGACGGAGTGAGCATTAGGATCCAGGATCCTTCTTCCTTCTTTCTAGGAGCCTAGGATTGCTACAAAATAAAGGAAAATCTAATTAAACTATAGTATTTCTTTTCTTGAGAAATCTACGGTACCAAACTCTACCGTTGTGTTTCCAGGATACTCTATCTGAATTCTGAAGCCTACCTACATTAGTACTGCAACTCTAGTTGAGGATAAACCAAATATCCAGAGGTGGACAGCCGATGTGAAATCCAACCAAGAAACCAAGATTTTCCAGGGATAAGGAAAGGGAAGACTAGGGGAGTGACTCACCATCGAGAAGGCCTCCGTCAAGAAGGGTTGGACGGCTTAGCCTATGCCTCTACCTCTGAGTTCCTCCATGTGTCGCGTAGCCGCTGTTCACATCTATGTCACGTGTCAGAACGTGCAGAGGTGATACGTCGGAAACGTATTTATAATTTTTGATGCTCCATGTTTGTTTAGTATCTACTTTGCTTGTCCATACTTTGAGGTGCTTTTTACATGTTTTCTGGTACTAACCTATTAACCTGTTTTCTGCTATTTTTGGTTTCAGAAAAGTTAGTAAAGAAATATTCTCGGAATTGGACAGGACAAACGTCAAAGTCAATTACTTTCTATGGGGAACAAGAAGTCCATAGGGGAGATGGAGGGGCCAGCCAGGGGAGGCGGACCCACCCCAGGCGCGAGTGGGCCCTGCCCCGCGCCTGGCTAGGGTTTGGCCACCCAGGCCGCCGTCTCGGCCTCCCCCTTCGCCTATAAGAAGCCCCTGATGCAGAAACCCTAAGCACCCGATCAAATCTCCACGAAACCGTTTGTAGCCGCCGACACCATCGTCCCTATATCGGGGGGATCTGATATTCTTCTCGGCATCCTGCCGGAGGGGAGATCATCCCAGAGGCCTTCTCTCCGGTACGATGTGTGAGTAGTTCCACATTGGACTATGGGTCCATGTAGTAGCTAGATGGTTGTATCTCCTCCTTCTTCTTTCATTTATAGATCTTGTGAGCTCCGTTCATGATCAAGATCTAATCTATTTATAATCATGCATGTTGTGTTTGCAGGGATTCGATGGATATTGAGATTATTATGTTGGTTTGATTAATGGTTTTGTCTTTATGATTTGTGTTGTTTGTGATCTTGCACGCTCTCCGTTGTTAGTAGCTATCTTGGCCACGTAGTTGCTAGTGACTCCAAGGGGGCGTATTTATGCTCGATAGTGGGTTCATGCATCTAGTTTCGAAGGGAAGTGACAATAATCTCTTCGGTTGTAGATGTGCTATTGCTACTTAGGGAGAAAACAACGGTCTCTTGTTCATGGAACATGTGGACTATTTACCTTACACACTTCTGACTAGTAATTGCATTGTTATGCCTTGCTCAGTTCCTGTCAATTTCCCTGCTGTAATTTGTTTACCCTTCATACCATGTTGTTTATCTAAGGAGAGCACCTCTAGTGAACTATGGACCCAGGTCCAATATTTTACCATTGATACATCTTCAACTTTTACTGTTTACTTGCTGCAAACCATTACCTTCCACACAATATGTTTAATCCTTTGTTACAGCAAACGGGTGAGCTTGACAACCACACTGATTCGTTGGGGCAAAGTCTTGAGTTTGTGTTGTGCAGGTTTGCGCATTGCTTGCAACACCTGTGTGACGTTTCCTTCCTCCTGCTAGCTCGATAACCTCGGTTTCTTACTGAGGGAAAACTTTTTGTTGTGTTGCTTCACACCTTGCTCTTGGGGTTCCCAACAGGCTCTGCATAAACAGCCATTTCTGGCGCCATTGCCGAGGAGGCTAAGGATGTCTTCACAAGGGGAGTCCTTCACTTCCTTTGTCTTTACTTTGTTTTTAGTTTGCTTCATTTCTTTTGTTTGGTTTTGTTTGCCTCTTTTCAAAAAACCCAAAAAAATTAGTCTAGTTTGGTTTGCTTGCTTTATTCAAAAACACAAAAAATTAGTTCCCACTCTGGTTCCTGGTCTGTTATTGCCTTGCTTGGTCATGCTTTGTATCAATGGATGGTATCTTTGAAACTAGTTATTATTGGCAAGGTGGGTTCACGGAAGAACAAAAGTATTATTATAAGGAACACCGTTTATCACTAAAAGGGAAAAACTTATGGGAACAAATTGATAAGTTGAATACTATTTCTAGACATGTGTGCTCTACTTATAATGTTACTTATTGCTTTGATAAAGCTTGTTGCTGCAGGAGGTATAAACACCTACCCTTTCAATGTGAATATAATGATAATGTTACCATATCTTCTTATGTTAAAGGAAATTATGACTTTATGATGTTGAACAAATTGAAGAATTTATTGCCTCCAATGGTGCATTTGAACTTGCCAGTTTGCTTGAAAATACTGATGATGCACCTTATAAACATGAGGTTTTTGAGATACTTAAATTTTGCTTTGATAATTACAAAAAATAAAATGGCTCTATTCTTGAATATTTTAATAGGTGTTTTCCACATTTGGAAGAGACTAATGCCTTCCAGGAGCCTATGAAAGAAGAAATTGTTGAAACTGAAAGCTCATTAGATGAAAAAGAGGATGAGAGTGATGAACAAAAGGAGGAAGAATGGATTATCTACACATGCCTACCTTCTAATGAGAGTAACTCTTTATCCCTTACATAATTTTAATTGTGCTCCATGCTTACAAAATAAGATTAATGTTATGTTCCTGTGGATCCTTTTGGAATATCTACTTTGGGTAAAACCTGTGAAGGTTTTAATCCCACTATTTTTGAGGTTGATAGAAATTATGTGTTTGTAGATCATGAAAATCATGCTTTATGTGATAGCTATATTGTTGAGTTTATTCATAGATGAAAAAGAGGAGGAGAGTGATGAACAAAAGGAGGAAGAATGGATTATCTACACATGCCTACCTTCTAATGAGAGTAACTGTTTATCCCTTACATAATTTTAATTGTGCTCCATGCTTACAAAATAAGATTAATGTTATGTTCCTGTGGATCCTTTTGGAATATCTACTTTGGGTAAAACCTGTGAAGGTTTTAATCCCACTATTTTTGAGGTTGATAGAAATTATGTGTTTGTAGATCATGAAAATCATGCTTTATGTGATAGCTATATTGTTGAGTTTATTCATGAGGCTACTGAAAAATTATTATGAGAGAGGAAAATATGGTTGTAGAATTTTTCATGGTACTGAAAAACCTCTCTACGTGTTGAAAGTTTTAAAGTTACTCTTGTTTCATCTTCCTATGCCTGTCACTTTGTTCTTTATAAATTGATTTGCATACAAGATGCCTATGCATAGGAAGTGGGTTAGTCTTAAATGTGTTTTTAATTTTCTTCTTCACTCTCTCTTTTACTTCAATTCATAATTCTTATGTGAGCATCTTCTCAAGCTATCAAGCCTAACTTAAAGGCATTAAAGAAAAGTACTTGTTGGAAGATAACCCTAGAGTTTCCTTGAGTCTTGGAAGTTATTACTTTTGTAATGACCTCTCCTTATCCTTTTTGTTTTCTTTTTGTGCCAAGAATAACATCTAATGAGAGGGAAGTAAGACTTGGAGAGTTGCTGTCCCGAAACAGATTTATGTCCTCCACCAAAAACATTCGTGAGGAGTCTCTGTAACTCGGATTGAGCTCACAATTTACGAATAAATCCCACAGTATGTTAGATAACTTTCGTTAGTTCAACACTTTTTGATTTGAGCAACAGAAGATTTTCTAAAAAAATCGGTTTCTACCTGCTGGTCTATTTTGACAGATTTCTGTCATTATTTGCACTTGCTTCTTATTGATTCCTTTTTGAGTTCTCTTTTGGGGAATTGAGATTTTTGAAAGAGTTGATACAGTAGCTTGTGTTTTTAGTGATAAGTCTTGATGTCCCATAGCTTTGCCTAAAGGTCTATTATATTTTGAATACACTAATGTTGCTAATGAAGATTGTGGGAAGTTTTGTATAAAGAAAAAAATTAGGTGTAGAGAAAGAATGATGTAATAAGATGAAGAATGGACAAAATATCAAGCTTGGGGATGCCACCCGGTGTCACCCCAAGAAATATCCAAGAGGTACAAGTGTCAAAGCTTGGGGATACCCAAGGCATCCCCTTCTTCATCAATAAAAAGCTCAGGTCTGTCTAGACACTTTGTTTTTATTGTTTCATGCACAGTCGTGTTGTTCTTGGAGCATATTAGTTTTTGTTTGCTTTGCTTAGGTTGTTTATTTTGCTTGAATAAAGTAGTTTTGACCCCCATTCTCTATGTGTTGTTTTACAAATAAGTTGCTTGGTGTTGGAAAGGAGTAGTAAATTCTTGCTTGAAGTGCAAGAGGAGCTTGCATTGACTATGACTTAGACTTTAGCATGACATGCTAGGTGTTGTTTTAGCATTATGGTTAGTGATTATTGCTGTAGCATGCCTTGTTCTAAACAATTGGTATTGCTTAGTGTGCCTTGAAGAAATTATGCATTGTTTTAGCATGCAAAAGCATAGTATTATGGTATTCTCCTTCGATGCTTTCCTTGGGTTGACTTGGCACATGCTCACACCATGTTATGACTATGAGAAGTCACCATTATCCTCCATGATCATTTAGTCCTTGAATTGTAGTACCACTCTTTTCTTTGATTAGTATGTTTTGTTGCACTGCATGATTATGGCCATTATTGCTCTCTTAGTTGGTTGCTCCCAGTCTTTTGCTAGCCTCCACTTGTATGAGTAAGTTCTACTCATGGTTCCAACTCCCGAGAAACCAAGTTTTTCCAAAGTGTCCACTATAAACTCCTATGCATGGTGTGTTACACCATTCCATGTATATTCTTGTTTTCAACTATCTTCCAATTAAAAACTATTTTGTTATGTGAAAACTTAGTGATTAAATTCCTCACGAACTTGATGGCACACTTTATTCTTTGCCCCTAATAAACTTGAACCATTGTGACAAATTTGTTTTATATGCTTGCACTTATAAGTTGGAATTAGCAGAACCGTTGACACGGGGAACGTTTTCGACATTGTACTTGTACTTTGTACTCAGTTGATATCATGCTCTTTTGTCTATGGATGTCACCGGTGTGAAATAAAGAGGGAACTTATAAGTCCATGGAGTTTGTATCCTATGTTAGAGAAACGCCTGGGCCGCTAGCCTAAGCCATGCCTAATCATGGTGGAGACTTGCAGCATCACCATAATGAGCTATCTATGAATCATCCTCAATAAAAAGCTATGCATATGGTAAATAAAAAGATTGCTGAGATGCTCATTGTCTGCTTGCCTTGTCATTTTGGTTATGGGAAAGCTCCTGTACCATGTGCAAGGGGTACCCTGTTGGCTGTTCTCAATGATATGCAAATACTTACAATGACAAGAACTTACCTGGACCCAAAGTTGAGTATGCATGAGGTGTGGCCCTTGTATTCAAGGGACTTGAGATTTCCAACTTATGCTTCGTCAAGCATATACTCTATCTTTGCCACTTTAAACATTAACCACTTCGAGATGCTTATTATAGGGGCAATGAGGGCTGAAAGCTAACAAGTACCATAATTTTTGGAAGCTCTTTTTGAAACTTGTAATCCCTGCTTCCTTTACAAAAAAGGCTTTTCTTCCACCATTATTGAGTATCCACCTTCTACCTTTAGGCACCATTAAGAGAGCATAGTTTTCATTCTGTGGGCAGTGTTCCAAAGCTTATTAATTGATGCATATTGTGTTACTACTTGTTCTTGTGCTATTTATTTCTATTCACCCTTATGAACTTTGCAGGTGTCCTATGTATCTTTATTGCTACTCTATGAGGGGCAAGCTGATTGCCACTATGCTATGTTTTCTGTATGTGAAACAAACAAACGTTTTCAATGCATGTTATTCGTGATCTTTGTTTGTATCCTATCATGTTGCATGCATAGTTGATATATCCTATTGTTAGAACTCCATCTTTCATGCACATGTTTAGAGTTCTTTGATCCCATCTTTCAATGTTTGCAAATGGTTGGATCTTTATTCTGAGGGTGCATGTCACCTCAAAAATTATTCTGTTTATCACTTACCTACTCGAGGACGAGCAGGAGTTAAGCTTGGGGATGTTGATACATCGCAGACGTATCTATAATTTTTTATGCTCCATGCTTGTTTAGTATCTACATTCCTTTGCTTGTCCACACTTTGAGGTGCTTTTTACATGTTTTATGGTACTAACCTATTAACATGTTGCCACAGTGCCTGATGCCTGTTTTCTGTTGTTTTTGGTTTCAGAAAAGTTAGTAAAGAAATATTCTCGGAATTGGATGGGACAAACGTCAAGTCAATTACTTTCCATGGGGAACAAGAAGTCCAGAGGGGAGCCGGAGGGGCCAGCCACAGGGGCAGACCCACCCCAGGCGCGGGTGGGCCCTGCCCCGCGCCTGTCTAGGGTTGGGCCATCCAGGCCGCCACCTCGGCCTCCCCCTTCGCCTATAAGAAGCCCCCGATGCAGAAACCCTAAGCACCCGATCAAATCTCCACGAAACCGTGTGTAGCCGCCGCCACCATCGTCCCTAGATCCGGGGGGATCTGAAGTTCTTCCCGGCACCCTGCCGGAGGGGAGATCATCTCGGAGGCCTTCTCTTCGGTATGATGCGTGAGTAGTTCCACCTTGGACTATGGGTCCATGTAGTAGCTAAATGGTTGTTTCTCCTCCTTGTGCTTTCATGTATAGATCTTGTGAGCTCCGTTCATGATCAAGATCTAATCTATTTGTAATCATGCATGTTGTGTTTGCGAGGATCCAATGGATATTGAGATTATTATGTTGGTTTGATTAATGGTTTTGTATTTATGATTCTATCATGTCTGTGTTGTTTGTGATCTTGCATGCTCTCTGTTGTTAGTAGCTATCTTGGCCAAGTAGTTGCTAGTGACTCCAAGAGGGGGTATTTATGCTCGATAGTGGGTTCATGCCTCTAGTTTCAAGGGAAGTGACAATAATTTCTTCGGTTGTAGATGTGCTGTTGCTACTAGGGAGAAAACAACGTCTCTTGTTCATGAAACATGTGGACCGTTGACCTTACACACTTTCCTTAAAGCAGTGTTCTGTTGCTTGCAACTTAATACTAGTGGGGGTTCGGATGATAACCTGAAGGTGGACTTCTAGTCATAGATGCAGTTGTATGGCAGTCTATTTATCTTGTTGTATTGCCCACTCGAATCTTATAGGATCTTTCTGACTAGTAATTGCATTGTTATGCCTTGCTTCGTTCCTGTCAATTGCCCTGCTGTAATTTGTTTACCCTTCATGCCATGTTGTTTATCTAAGGAGAGCACCTCTAGTGAACTATGGACCCCGGTCCAATCTTTACCATTGACACATCTTCCACTGTTACTTGTTTACTTGCTGCAAACCATTACCTTCCACACCATACATTTAATCCTTTGTCACAGCAAACCCGTGAGATTGACAACCTCACTGGTTCGTTGGGGCAAAGTCTTGAGTTTGTGTTGTGTAGGTCTCCGCGTTGCTTGCAACACCTGTGTGACGTTTCCTTCCTCCTACTGGTTCAATAACCTCGGTTTCTTACTAAGGGAAGACTTGGTGTTGTGCTGCTTCACACCTTGCTCTTGGGGATCCCAACAGGCTCTGCGTAAATAGCCGTCAGGAGGGCGCCGGCCCCCTGTGCCTCATGGTTGTTGTTCCTCCGCCGCGCGCCCCTAGGTCACACGGGAGAACGGGGGAGGTGGGCCGCCGCCGGTGTCATTCTCCTCCCCGTCGTTGCACCATTGCCGTAGCCTTCGAGTCGCGATGCGTGAGAGATCGATTGGGGTAACTTTCCACGGGCTCAGTGTAGATTATTTTTGGCCCTATGGAACAGAGGGTTTTCTCGGGGATTGGGTGGGGCTGGAATCCCCACGGGGCGTCACCGAACACATAAATTTTGCTAGGTGGGAAATAATCCCTGTCGGACCGACCCACAGGGTTTGAAGGGTATTGGGCCCCTATCCTGGCTGGGGTGGGATTAACCGAACATGGCCTTAGATGGTAGTTGAGTGCTTCTTCCCCCTCTCCCTCTGATACATCTCAAGGATCATGTGTAACCATTGTTGATCTGAGAAAAGATCATGAGTGACTTCTTCGTGTGTAGAAACCATTACATCATCCCTCCCTAGATCCCTCTAGCACACATTGGCCCCATATTTATCCTACCCATGGCATCTGCTGTGCCACCACCACGACAGTTGGCGCCCATTGTGGGGCCAATAGCGGTGCTATCTGGAGGGGATCCGGACAGGAAACTTCATCACCACCGGCGAGCGCATCATATCCATCTCGTGCAGTGCTTCGACATGTGGGACTATGTCAGCGACAATGCGCACCACTTCGCCAGGCGCTCTCCTCTATGAAACGGAGTCTTCATCAACCTAGGCGCGCAAAAGGTGTACGTCGGCATCGACGTTTCCTGCATCTACCCACAACGAGTCATCCTCGCGGGAGAGCCTCCTCTTAGCGCTGCTAGCGGTCCGCGTATCACTCGCCCCGACCACGCCCGCACTAGTGGCAGGCACAGGGACTGGGACAAGCAATAACTCGGTGACAGCAGGTCCGGCAGCGGCATACCCGGCAGCAGCATATCCGACGATCGCAGATCCGACGATCACAGATCCAGCCAAGGTTCGCAATGTAACACCTAAGGCAACTCATATCAGAGTGCCTCCCTTAGAACGTCCAGAGAACATGTTGCAGGAAACAATAGAAAATAAGGATGGCAATTTTATCCATGGGTACGGGTACTCGCGGGTACCATACCTGCATTGATAGGGTATGGGCACACTTTTATACCATGGATAATACCCATACCCTACCCATTAAGTTACGGGTATGGGAATGGGTATAGACTTGTACCGATGTGTATACCCATATCCTGCCCGTTTAAACTGACATGTCAAACTTACCTGTAAAGTGTCAACCTATGCGGCAAGAATCCTAGGGACAGGTATGAGATTGTCAATTCTAAATTTCGATACTTTCATGTACTCGTCTAACTATTATTAAGTAAACAAAATTGTATTCTTTTCAAATATATGTTACTGATGAATGTAAAATTATGAATTACTCTTGTACTATTGGATCTACCCACTCGGTACCCAATAGGCATGGGTAGCCGGCGGGTATGGGTATGGGTAAAGGTTTACATCCGTGGGTATGGGTATGGGTAAAGTTTTGTACCCATTGACTACATGGGTATGGGTATGGTATTGCTCTACCCTTCCCATACCCTGCCCATTGCCATCCTTAATAGAGAACTTAACCACTCCTGCAGCTCCTATTGTAAACCTGGCTCATGCACAGGCTGAGCTAGAGGAAACTTGGTTGAAAATGTTAGAGGAGGCTAGGAGAGTAGCAGCACTGCAGCAGTCGCTTAACATCACTTTGCATGAGTATGCAAGGGATAAAAAGCTTAACACTAGCCCAACTCGGCTAGATGGTGCTAGGATAAGGAGAAAGAATCTCCTTAGTGATATCAACAAGGAAAATGTGTTTAGACAGGGTGAATCGGCTGACCCAGGGTTACCGAGGTATAGCAATCCTACAAAGAACCTTAGAGCTGCAGATGCAAGCTGCCGAGATAGATGGCCTGACCTGTGAAGCCTGAAAGAGGCAGCAAGAAAGATTCATTGAGATGGTGCGTCTAGCGAACCAGTAGAATGAAGAACTGCTTAAGAACAACCGGGCAAGACCTGGAGGTTCACGTGTGGTTAATTCGGCTACAGTTGCCCCGGCAGTATCAGCTGCCGCAGCATCTTCACCCGGCGGAGGATCAAGGAAAGACAAGGCAGTAACCTCGGGGACAAGAGATAAGTAGATGGTCCCATATGACCCGACAGTGGCTGGGTAAGCAAATGTGAACCAAGGCAATGCAAGCCAAGGTAACAGTGGGAATAGAAACCCCGGTCATGAAAATGGTGTTCAAGGAAAGAACGAGCGGGGTAGCCCCGGCAAAAATCATTCAGCTGGAGGAAGGCAATATCCTCCACAACCTCCAGCCGAGGTATGAACCTGGGCAAGAAAAGGATGCAGGACCAGCTCTGCATAACTCGGCGCAAAACAGATATAATGACGGATATTCGGAAATGGAGAATGCCGTATTTGTTAGTCCGAATCACCATGGGATGAAGAAAGAGCGGAAAACCGAAACTTGCAGCTGGATGATGCAAGGTTGAAACTTGACAGGATATACAGATCCGAGTAGTTGGAAGAGTGAGGTCCCCCGAGCCAAGCATGCTTTGGACCTCGGATCATGAGGGTTCCACCTATGCCGAACTTCCAGTTGCCAAGAGGGACAGAAACATACAACGGAAGGACAAAGCCACAAGATTGGTTGATTGATTACGCTACTACTGTGAATATTAAGGCATCCTTAGATGGGAAGTGAGATATGTGCCGCAAATGTTGGAACGGCCAGCAAGATTGTGGTTGAATAACTTGACAGCAGGAAGTATCAACTGCTGGTTAGATTTCGAGGATATCTTTGTGAGCAACTTCACGAGCATGTATAAGAGGGCGAATAGACCTCAACCGGACCAAGATTTTGCGATATTTTGTTGTAGTTTATGATGGATAGAGAGGGCTTAGGGCTTTTGGTTTCACCAGTAGCTATGCAAAACGTCTGATGGGGATAATACATAATAATAATAAAGTATGCATGTAATTGTTAGAGCAAGATGATTATATATGGGCAGTGCATCCATAATTGCTATTGCCTCCGCAACCGCTTATATCAAAAACCTACTAGTCTCATCTATAGAATAAAGAGAACTAATGATATGCATAGTGATGTCATCGTTAATCCCAAGTAAATCCCACACATACAGTCGTACTACCCCTTCTGTCACTGGGGTTCCCATCCTGCAGATTATTCATTACTCACACTCCCTATAACTGGATCAATCCTTGGGGTCTTGGGTACCTGAAAAGTCCTTAGATTGAGGCAATAGAGGGTACAATAATCACCATGTCATACAAAATAATACATGATCCCATCTATGATAAATAACATGCACAAAAGCTACATGGCTAGGCCGAAGCCCTTAGCGCAAGGAGAATTACTCACACATAGAGATGAAATCAGCAATCATAAACATTGTAATGGAAATCATGTGATTGATAATAATAGTCTTACAATTTTGCTAATGGGAGATTAGATCTACTATTAGAAGTGGTGGAATATGGCTATGGTGGTGGAAAAGGGTTTGGAGATTAGATCTAGATCTATCCCTCTGGTGTGATGGCTTCTGGTGGCAGGGAGAGTTGAGATCTAAAATAAGAGGGTTTTTCTCGTCCCCCGAGGACACTTTATATAGGGGTCCCTTCACGAAAGTTGTTATGTTTAACCTGGCGATGTCGGTGGCAACTATACGGCTGGAACTATACGGTCGTAATTTTATTCCCGCCGTATAGTTGGTTGTTAAAGCTTCTGCCTCCATTTCACGACTCCTGTTTTCTTTAGGTTGTTGCAAATCTGGTATCTTTGACTTTAATGTTGTGATTCCCATCATCAAACGTCATTATCTACGCAGGAAAAAATAGAAAGACAGGATTGCGTGCCCCTTTAATCATTAGGCACTAGTGGCAGGATTTAGAGAGATATTTCATCAAAAATATGAATAATATCTAGTTTAAATGTGGACATAGATGGCTATATTTCAGATCCATTAACCTCCCCAAGCTTAAACTTGATCGTCCTCGAGCAAGAAAACCAAAACCAAAAAGGAACTCAGCATTTAAACTGAAATAACGAGATGATGATCTTACTCATGATTGATAGTCTCATGTTTCCTCCACTTTATTAATCTGAAAAACTTCAGCATAGATAGGGTAATGGCAAGCATATCATATGGGTTTCATGAATCTTTATAGCGCATCAAAATTATTGTTAACATGGGTGATTCAAATGAGTAAACTCTATTCCATGCCATGTAATCAACTCATAAGCTTGCCTTTGAACCATAAAGTATAATCATGTAAAATTAAGTGTATGAGAGTTGGTCATGAAAAGAATATACACTAAAGTATCTCAATTCTCCCACATCAATAGACTTTTCAAGCACTGCCTTTCTATTCATTGTCACAGTTCTTGAGTAATTGAGAGCATGCCAAAAAAAATTATTAGTTTATCAGGCTATGATGGACACCCGTGGCATCACTAAGGTTTTTGTTCCTTTCTCATATCAGTCAGAGGAGTGATTCCATCATGAACACAACTACACGAGAGTGCCAAGAATCTTACCTATTATAGCATTACAGATACATATGTGTAATCAACTCATAGCAGAAATCTAGGAGTTTCCTCCATGAAGATCGTTTGTAGGCTAGCGGAGTTGTTGGCATCCCATGAAGTTTGACATGCATAAAGCTATATCATTCTTATGATTCACAAGTCAAACTTTGGCATGCTCACAAAAACCTCTAAACATTAATTCAATTGAACAAATCCTTTCAAAGAGAGATATCAAGTCAATCATTATTTTCTCTGGTGTTGAGTGTCTCTAGGAATAAGCTTTCAAGACTAAACACTACAACACCCAAGCCTTCAATGTGAGACTTTTTCTTATTTCAATTGTTTTGAAATTTTTTAGGCAAGACTTGGTTAACTACAAGAGCTGGAACAGAACATACTCAACTAAATACCCATGCAAACAAAATTTTACTCCAATATAAAGACTCAATCCACCAAAATAATATCTTAACATTTACTACTCACTAGCACGGGTTCCTCAAACTTCAAAAGTTGGGAGTCACAAGTCATACCTCTCATGTTTAGTTCAAACATCAGGTCGATCACTCTCCTGCAAATACGTGAGAACATCGAGGAGAAAATAAAAAAGGGAAAATAAAGATAAATGGAAAAATCTTTTTATTGTTTTTGAGAGAGGGAATTGAAGAATAGAAAATTGGCAAAAAAGCTCGGCTTGAAAATATCAAAAACAAAATAAATTAACTAAAGATAAAGTGTTGGGGAAACCAACATGAGTTCTTATAAACTCAAAATAAAAAGTATAACCTTGAAATAAAATAAAGCAAATGAATGCCAAATAAAAATAATGAGGTAACTTCCCTAAGCTTAGACTTTTGCAAGATCTTTAAACCACTGAGGTGGCGGGAAAAATCTATAACTCCACTTTGTAAATTGAGTTGATAAGTTACTTGTGGTTTCTTGGAGGTTTAGAGTGAGATTATGCATCCCCTCCACTATCCCTCCAAGTTCTTGGAAGTCTTGATATGTAGCAAAACAGTTTGGTGGCCGCTCCTTTTGACAAGGAACTTCTTGCTCATATTCTTGGTCCTCATCCTCATCCAGAATCTCCTCCTCGGGTTGATGTTTTTCACCCTGCACACCATATAGCAAACGTCCCTCCTCATTAGAGAAGAGACCATTAGCAAAGGAGTGGGGTAGAGACGCCCAACTCCTGCAATATGCAAGTAAAAAACCACCACCTCTCCCAGTAAGCATTCCACGAGCTTTTAAAGTACAAAAACCAACACGTCGCTCACCTAGCAATTGTTGCATCTCACCTAGGTCGATGCCTAGGGAAATGGAAAGCATAGTGATGATGCCTCCACTCGTGATTGTTCCTTGGCTTTTGGAGGACTAGTGCTCCAAGTAGCACACAAGAATTGCGCCCAAGTTGAGTGACAAGTTGTTGTTGAAAGCAGATTTTGCGAGGACTAATATGTCCTCCTCATTGAGTCTTGTAAACTCATTTCATGCCTGCAAGGTGTTAGAAATAACATAGAACAAATAGCGAATAGCAGGATGCTGAATATTCTTCCCCTTGTTGACTCTAGAAGTGAAACTCATTCTATTATGATAGTGGTCTGGAGAGTGGTCATTGCTAGTAAAAGATGTGCGTAAAGCATTAGCATCGGTAAACTAAGACAATTGCACCATTCATCAAGTGTTAATGTATAATTTTTGTTCATAAGTCGGAAAGAAATTGTGTCCTCTCCATGCCATATTTTAATGGTGCTTTGCAAAGAACTTAAAAATTCAAGAGTTAATCGGTGATAAGTAGGCACATCATGAAATACAAAGTTTTCCAAGCCAACCCTATTGAAAAGTAAATTTAAGTCATTAGAAATACCAAGTTGGGTTAATATAACGAGAAAAGCCCACTTGGTTGCCTTCACTTTTTGGTTTTTGATCTTGTTGAAGCGATCACGTTGGAGCTCATTCCTGAACCGTATCCACATGCGGAGCTTTTTAACTTGCAGCCCAAAAGTTGAAGCGCCAAGGCAACACGGGGTCCGACTTCGTCGGTATTGGATCGCGATACCTAGAGTTGGCATGCCAAATGCTTAGACGGTCTTTTTCGGCGCGAATTCAACAAAACGTTTGAACACGAGAAAACTCGCTAACGTCCGTAAAATTGGGCACCACCTGTTAGTTTTGACCGTTAAGTCGCTGCCATCCAGGATGCCATGTAGACTTGCAGTGCTTGCGCCCTCGTGTTCAAACGTTTTTTTACTCCATGGCACGGAGCTGGGAAGGAATTCCTTCAGCGGCAAGATCCAGCACCTGGCTGAACCTGATCGATCTCGCCCTCCTCCTCCCAAACCGAAGCTCGACCAATGGAACGACAACACCCATGGCACGACACTGGGACGGGATTTAGGTTTCGTTGTCCTTCTCCAGAATCCGAGATCACCGTCGCCGTGGTCGCACCCGCACTAGCCAGGGCGCTTTACTCTCCAAACCCCAAGGCCACATCCACTATGTTAAGCACAATGACAACAAGGTGAAATTCCATCTAGTTTTCTTCTCGTTATTATGGTAGAAAACATGCACTGATATGTTGTTTACTAGACTTTCATTTCAATTTAGTAGCTCCATGATGAAGAAAAAGAGAGAACCTAAATGGAATAAAAATGAAGACCATTGTCTGTACTTTGCATTGCATCAACAAGGGCTCGTTTACGAAGCATGTTACCAAGAGAGTGGAGTTCACCAGCCATTGCCAAAAAATATGGGAACAATTCCATGAGCGATTGAATGAAAATATGCGAAGAGAAGCTAGATGCATGTCATCAATCATCAATAGGTGGCACATTATAGTGATGTGTTCAAATATGTACACATTCATAACAATAACTCTGTCGGAAGTGTTGTTAGTTGTTTGAATGAGCTATTCATTTTATATGATCATGGCACCTTACTTTCCAGGATAGTAAACTTGAAACTGCAATTAACTTGAAGTGGTTGTTATATAGATTAAAATGTCTGGTATACACATGACCCTTGTATGTTATATGCTGCAATTCTGCTGTTGTGGGCAGGGAAAGAAAAGCTATGCTTCACTAAATATTACACAGTTAGGCATTACTTAGTATTACACACATAGTCTTAACTTGTTCTTACACAAATAAGCAAAGCAGTCTTACACAAATAAGCGTAAATGAGTCTTAACCAAAGAAGCATTTAATTCGTAGAACTAGGGGAGAAACTAAAGATAAAGATAAATGGTTCATCTAATCTGGAAGTTGAGCATTAGGTCTCTACAGATGGTGGCATCGTTGGAATGAACCAGAATGCTGTGTTTGGTCATCTCTCATTCTCTATCAAATTGTACAACCCCACTGATGAGCCAATGGAAGGCCCCCTCCCATCGATGTGGATTCGGCTCCAGGTCGGATCTAGAGTGTCAACATAATAGACGCGTGAGTGCGCAACAAACAAGCAGTCTTCTATCAACACTGGAAGTGTTGGAACCTCAACAACAACACCAGCATGATCTCCATGGATTCCAGCAGCAGCCTTAGCAAGTATTTCGTCAGCTTCACCAGCAGCTGCATCAGCAAGTATTTCGTCTGCTCCACCAGGAGCAGCATTAGCAAGTATTTCATCATCTTCACCAGGAACAGCAGTAGCTAGTTCTTCGTCAGCTCCACCACCAGCAGCATCATCAGGGTGTCGGGGATGCCTGAGCAATTACAGGTTGAACAGCTTCACGGGCTCTGACAAAGAAAGGGTAGATGATCCCAAGAAACAGAGATTGTCCCTTCAGATTGTTGACTCTGCTCCAGACCTGTTCTACTGGGTCTTTTGCTGGACACGTGGACCTCGAGAATACGTGACACATCAGCTATGGGTATGACGAAAGTTGTGTCCCCATATGTTCTATTGTATCACCAACGTTGTTTAGTGCTCCCCTGATATGAATCCACATGAGTTGACCATCCTGGTTGACATCACCCTGAGAAGTGCAAGGAACCAGCGCCGTCATACAAGATCAACATCTACTACTGCATCTTCGATCACCGGAGCTGGAATGATGTGCGGGGATGCATGTGTACCTGCGTGTGACCTTCAGCCAGTAAGAAGAATTTTGAATGGAAATTTACATGCTATATGACAGCATGACTCACCACAAGTGAACGGATCCCAAACACGCACGTGCCGCTAGGTTCAGTCACCGCGTAAATGTGTTGCGGTGTGTCATCATACCAGCTAGAGGTGAAGACGGCGTGGACATACTTCTCCGGCTGCAGATGGTCGTCGCGCAAGACTGTCAGGTGGGCATCTAATGAATGCGATTGCCTTGTCAAACACTGCTAAGAGGTAGTAGTGCCAAGTCTTCCACACCAGGTTAGGCTTCTATGAGAGTTGTACCTTCAGGAGCTCAAGTTCTGCCATGTTGAACCTGTAAGTGAATTCAGATTTTGGTGGCGGCCACCCGTGGTTGAATGCAGTAATGCCGACACCCACTAAAGATGGCAGTGTAAGTCTCAACGATCTATAGACATTTTTGAGAGTCCATGTACTCCCGTCCTGGGATAAAAATACCAGCCACTCGTTTTTGCCTCCCATCCAGTTATGCTCATCATCCATTTTCATCTCCTCTGTCTCCTTGATATGCACCACTACTGATTGCGACCACTTATCCAGCAACATCAGTTTTGCATGAACATTCTGCAAAGTTTGTTTTCAGTTGGTTGAATCACCTAGCATGGATTATATACGACTATGTCCTTAGATTAAAGTATTATATACGACTATCTCCTCAGCTCTCGCCTAAATTGTGCCTGTGTCACTACGAAAATACCCAATATATCAAGTAGGAGCAGAGCTTCCCCCGAAAAAACTCCTGACGGTGATCATAAACAACTAGATACATAATAGTCTTAAATTGTCTAGTTTGTTTATTTTTTTAGAAAACATAATATCACCTAGAAGGCATTCTATTGCAAATCCAAATTGACACCTCAGCTATCACCTAAATTAAGACTGTATCACTACGAAAATACCTGAATATCAAGTACGAGCAGAGCTTCCTCTGTACAGAATAGTCTTCAATGGTTCAATTTGTTCAAAATGGGCGTGCACAAACACGTTTGACAAAAGCAACATATGATTCCGATGAAATTTTAGCACATATGAATCAAAGATATGACTCAATCAATAAGTAAGATACTGGAACTTACATGGCCGTCGTGGTTGTTTGTCCATAAGCTGGTATCGGGGTAAAGAAGGCCTGGCGTGCCGAATGGTTTTTCGTCCATTTCCCATATCGGTGGGCACACAGCAGGAATGCAGCGACCGAAGCGACCGACAGAGATGATGTTTTGGGGTGCCCCATGGGGTACCTAGGCTAGGCACGTGCCTAGGTTCAAGGTTGCAATGGACCTCGCGTGTCTGCGCGCGCCGACGGCTTTTCCGATTTTTTCCACCCCCTGAACCTCAGCAATAGGAAATTCGTCAAAAATAAAAAAATATGAAATGAGCTCGAGTAGCCGTTGTGTGTCACCCACTACCAACATAAAATCATAAACAATACAAATCGAGACTTTTGGGACACAACGCACCCCCCGGATGGCTATCGAGTTGGAGTTAACATGGCTTTCAACCCGAGATCTCGTCCTCACTACCCAGAACGTGGATCCACTACGTGGATTAAGCACAAACTGGGCACCTAGCTCCCTCTTGGCATTCAAAGCAACTTCTCCAACTAGAGATTCTAGGGTTTCATGAAGAAATCCATAGTTTCCATTTATCCACTCCGAAAAACCGGCAATTTTGCAAAGGAGGTGCGAGAATTGAGCATGCCTTAGGTCCCGAGGCAATTTACATGCATGCTACATCGTGGCGGACCGCCATCCCTCGGAGGTTGGTACTTATCTCGTGGTGCAAGCATATACTGTATATTTTCCAGAGTTACACCCCGGTAATTGCGGTTTCTAACTATAGGTACCATAGAAATGGCCCTCAATTTTCCAGAAAAAATGTTTTGGGTGCCCCATGGGGAACCTAGGCTGGGAACGTGCCTAGGTTAAAGGTTGCAATGGACCTCGCATGGCTGTGTGCGCCGGCGAATTTGCTGATTTTGCCCACCCCTAAACCCCGGCAATAGGAAATTCATCAAAAATCAAAAAAATGTTAAACCAGATCGAGTAGCCCTTGTATGTCACCCTCTACCAACATAAAATCACAAACAAGACAAACCGGGATTTTGGGACACAGCGACCTCCCGGATGGCTATCGAGTAGGAGTTAACATGGCTTTCAACCCTAGACCTCCCCCTCACTTCCTAGAACATGGATCCATTACGCGGATTGAGCCCAAACTCGGCACCTAGCTCCCTCTCCACATTCTAAGCAACTTCTCCAACTAGAGATTCCAGGATTCCATGAAGAAATCCAGAGTTTCCATTTACCGACTAAAAAAACCCAGCGATTTTGCAAAGGAGGTGCGAGAATTGAGCGCACCCTAGGCCCCAAGGCAATATACACGCATGCTACATCGTGGCGGACCTCCATCCTTAGGAGGCTGGTACTTATCTCGTGTTCCAAGCATATACTGTATTTTTCCTGAGTTACACCCCGGTAATTGCGGTTTCTAAATGTAGGTACCCTAGAAATGGCCCTCAAAAATGTTTTGGGGTGCCCCATGGGGTACCTAGGTTGGGCACGTGCCTAGGTTCAAGGTTGCAATGGACCTCGCGTGCCTACGCGCGCCGGCGTGTTTGCCGATTTAGCCCACCCCCCAAACCCCGGAAATAGGAAATTCATCAAAAATACAAAAAAATATTAAACCAGCTCGAGTACCCCTTGTTTGTCACCTGCTACCAACATAAAATCATAAACAAGACAAACCGGGTCTTTTGGGACACAGAGCACCCCCGGATGGCTAACGAGTAGGAGTTAACATGGATTTCAACACTAGACCCGCCCCTCACTTCCCAGAAAGTGGATGCACTGCGCGGATTGAGCACAAACCTGGCACCTAGCTCCCTCTCGGAATTCTAAGCAACTTCTCCAACTAGATATTCCAGGGTTCCATGAAGAAATCCAGAGTTTCCATTTACCGACTCTGAAAAACCGACGATTTTTGAAAGGAGGTGTGAAAATTGAGCGTGCCCTAGGCCGTGAGGCAATTTACACGCATGCTACGTCGTGGTGGACCGCCATCCCCGGGAGATTAGTACTTATCTCGTGGTGCAAGCATATACTGTATTTTTCCTGAGTTACACCCTAGTAATTGTGGTTTCTAATTGTAGGTACCATAGAAATGACCCTCAATTTTCCAGAAAAAATGTTTTGGGGTGCCCCATGGGGTACCTAGGCTGGGCACGTTCCTAGGTTCAAGGTTGCAATGGACCTCGCGTGCCTGCGCGCGCCGGCGAGTTTGCCGATTTTGCCCACCCCCAAACCCCGGTAATAGGAAATTCATCAAAAATCAAAAAAATATGAAACCAGCTCGAGTATCCCTTGTATGTCACCCACTACCAACATAAAATCACAAACAAGATAAACCGGGACTTTTGGGACACAGCCCACCCCCCGGATGGCTATCGAGTAGGAGTTAACATGGCAACCCTAGACCTCCCCCTCGCTGCCCAGAACGTGGATCCATTGCGCAGATTGATCCCAAACCCGGCACCAATCTACCTCTCGACATTCGAAGAAACTTCTCCAACTAGAGATTCCAGGGTTCCATGAAGAAATCCAGAGTTTCCAATTACAAACTCCAAAAAACCGGCAATTTTGCAAAGGAGTTGCGATAATTGAGCGCGCCCTAGGCCCCGAGGAAATATACACGCATGCTACATCGTGGCAGACCTCCATCCCTGGGAGGTTGGTAATTATCTTGTGGTCCAAGCATATACTATATTTTTCCTGAGTTACACCCCTGTAATTGCGGTTTCTAACTGTAGGTACCCTAGAAATGACCATCAATTTTCCGGAAAAAAAATTTTGGGGTGCCCCATGGGGTACCTAGGCTGGTCACGTGCCTAGGTTCAAGGTTGCAATGGACCTCGCGTGCCTGCGCGCGCCGGCGGGTTTGCCGATTTAGCCCACCCCCCAAACCCTGGTAATAGGAAATTCATCAAATATCAAAAACATATTAAACCAGCTCGAGTAGCCCTTGTCTGTCACCCGCTACCAACATAAAATCATAAACAAGACAAACCGGGACATTTGGGACACAGCGCATCCCCCGGATGGCTAACGAGTAGGAGTTAACATGACTTTCAACCCTATACCTCCCCCTCACTGCCGAGTACATGGATCCACTACGCGCATTGATCCCAAACCCGGAACATAGCTCCATCTCGGCATTCTAAGCAACTTCTCCAACCAGAGATTCCAGTGTTCCATGAAGAATTCTAGAGTTTCCCGTATCCTAACCCTAACAACCAATAGCAGCCGTCGGATCGTAACCCTAGTGGACAAAGGCGACCATTAGATCGTCTCTTCTAGAAGACCCGGCCCCCTTACCCCTTCCCGAGGCGCTAGTTCTGCGTGCCGATGGTTATAGACCATTCGATCGGGCCGCGTGGACGCTAGGATGTTTCTTTGTAAGGTCGATCCGCGAGTAGGCTGTTTTGCGACATGATTCACCATGCTTATAATATTCAAATATATTACTATATGCACCTCCCTCTGCCCTATATCAATAGGAGCCCGTGACTGAGCACGTCTCTTTCATAGCCATAACCCCTTCTCCAACGCAACTCGCCGTGCCAGACGATGCCACCGGCTTTCGCGCGCCGTTCCTGGACAAAAGCAACTGACTTGAACCTTAAGGTAGTAAATCATTTGACTAGCATTTGAATTTATCATACAAATTCCTCCTGTCGGCTTAACCAACTACACATCTATTCTCTGATTTCTCGATGAACTTCAGATGTTGGAGCTGCGCGGCAAGGAGTACTCAGATTGCCAGCCCTTGAATCTGGAGGAGATCCTCACGCGCAACATCCTGGCGATGTACGGGATCGTGTGCTCCCACCATGGATGCTCTCGCCATTACCCCTACTACGTGCTCCCAGGGCATGAGCTCGCGTGCCTGCATGGCGCGTGCGGCTGCACGGAGCCCGACTACAACTACACCGGCCCTCCGACAAATCTCGTGGTCCACGTTGCAATGGATCACCCGATCTAAGTGATTAGGATCTCCTATGGCTACTCCATTCTTCTCCAATAGCAGGTGCCTTTCCCTAAGTCGGCACGCCGCCGACTTGTTTTGCAGGGGGCTCTGTTTTTATCTTGACCATCACCGCTGGTGTTCTAGGAAGTTCCGCTAGGCCCACCATCACTGCTGGCGTTCCAGGAACCGTCCCTGGGCCCACCTTCGTGTCTGCAGTATGCGTCAGGTCGGTCTCATGCGCATGGCAGATGTACACTATGAGTATGTGGTCGCACGCCCAGCCGCCATCGTCCGATGCAGTGCATGTGAGAGCCGTGTCGCCGAGCTGCCCGACGCTGGGCGAGGTGGAGTTTACGGACCTGAGTTCGGTCCTTTGTGTGCCATCCAAGTACCTTGTTGATGTTGCACTGGCCAAGGAGATCAATTTCTGCATTCGCACCGAGAAGACCGACAGGGAGTTGTAGAACTTATGTTGTGCTTAAATGTAAGCCGTAATCAATACTAGTCCGGTGTGGAGAGCATACTTTTCAGACGAATGTATGTTAGTCGCAGTTCTGTAATACTCCATGGTGTAATACATGTTATATTTATCTATAAATTTGGTCAAATTTGATAAAGTTTGACTTAAGAAAAAGCTAGAAGTACACTTATTTGCGGACAGAGGGAGTATTCCTTAATAATCGTGCGTGCTCCACCTACCAGTATCACGCTTTCCGTGTGCCGCGTACAGAAGATGTTAGATGTGTTTGTGTTATAACAGCCGTTCAATTTGGTTGGTACGGTTGCCGTTCTTTAATTCTCTTCCTTCCCCTAGAAGCCACTATCCTCACTCCACTCCACTATACTCCCTTAGCCACAAGTAGGCGTCACGCCACAACACCTGCGACCTCTCCCGCTACCACCCCACTCCTCGACCTCCTACTCATCATGGCTTCATGGGGAGACAGCCAGGAAACTTGTGAAGATCACAGAGATGGTGAAAGCGACGTGAGTCGTCTCATACCTTACGTTTTATGGGGATTTCTTTATTTTGATCTATATCTACTCTGATTACTCATGTACGCCTGGTGTGCTATGCCGTCGTGACTTTGTATGACTCCGATTATCAAGGTTTAGCGGAGGGAGAGAGTCCTCCCCGTTGTGTAAAACATGAGCTTGTGGCCGCTAAATTTGTAGCATTCGAGGGACGCAACACAGGCAAGAGGTTTTTAGGGTGTGGGAAGGGTGAATCATGGGAAACCAAAGGTTGCGGCATTTTCAAATGGGTAGATCCAGAGTGGCCAATGTCTATGCATAAATCGCTAGAAAAACTATGGGAGAAGAATGCTGAGATGAAAGAAGCCTTAGTCAGCTCACTTCTTGAGAGTTCTGAGATGAAGTTAATGACCGTTGATAGTGCACCAATCCTTCGCCGTGAAATCCGTAGGTTGGAAGCCAAGGTTAGCAAAGTAGGGAAGGAGAGGGACGTGACCATGGCCCTGAAGGCTAAAGCATAGAAAGACCTGACTGAATCAAGGATTGAACTACACGAGAAGAAAGCCCACGATGTCACAACTACCAATATGCACATGTTCCTGAGGATCAAGGCAGAGAAAGAACTAACCAAGGGCAAGAAGGATGCCAAAAAGATGGTGCAGATGATTCAAATCCTGGAGTGGCAGAATGAAGGGCATCGGGCTAAGGTTAAGAAGATAATGGATGTGTGTGAAAACTAGGTTTGTTAAGATTGAGCTCCCTACTGTTAATTGTAATAGTATTTGTTGACCAAGTGGCCTGAAGTCTGAACTAGTAGGAGCCCAAGCTGAAGCATGTCCGCATATTTTCAGTTGTGTGTGGGAATTCTCGAAACAAAATTTAATAGTATTTGTCAACCAAGTGGTATGAAGTCTGAACTAGTGGGGTTTGCTCGGAACAAATTGGGCGTCTATTCGTCTATGTTATGCCTTTCTTTCTTC
Source organism: Avena sativa (assembly GCA_916181665.1). NCBI lineage: Eukaryota > Viridiplantae > Streptophyta > Magnoliopsida > Poales > Poaceae > Avena > Avena sativa. Next base: position 176,156,537 of record OV702295.1, read on the forward strand.
ATTTTGTCTGATGGTGGTAATCTAACTTGCTGGTTTGTTTAAGCGAAATCTACGTGAATTCTGCCGCATGCAAAGGGCACATAGACAATTTCTATTGTGGAAGCACGAGCACTTGTTATTGCGCTGAACATAGCTATCCATAATTCCCATTTTAGCCCGCCAAACCCATTACAATAATTGTACTCGCATTAAACATAACCGAAATTGCAACCAACCTAAACAACATCTAGACCCAGATCACGCCATTGTCGTCGGAGTCCACCTCGATTAGTGACCCATCCACTCCCTTCCCAGCAACATCCACTCCTGCCGATGGCTTGCCCTTCACCAAGGAGGCTTCAATGGCGTTCTATATTGCTTAGTTGGTGTCCTCCTCCTTTTCAGAATAAACAATGATGAAGGGGACGGGGGTGGCAATGATTGAGCCCCTTCGCGCCTAGCGGCTCCTGCTCGAGCTCAACACCGTAGCAATGTGTCTTCATATAGGAGGGGTCGAGCTCAGAGATGCAGCATAGCCGTTCGGCTCAAGATACCATGGCCATTTTATACTGCGACGGTAGGATATAGGGGTGGATCCACCGCGGCGTGCCCGACCGTGACCGCGACCACAGACAACAGCACCACATGTCTGCTAGTGACAAGCGGTGGCAAGGCCCCCTTACTGCCCTCGCCGTTACCTCCACGCGATGGGTCGGATGATCATGTTGATGTTATGCACATGGCGCAAGATTCGGCTGAGGACAACGAAGACTTCGATGATCAGTTCTTCAACACTCAGTTTAGCAACGAAGACCCAGCTGGTGGCCCCACAGAGAAACCCACTATCAACAAGCGTCTGTTTGGTTCTCAGGAGACGCCTCCAGCTTGCGCCTACACCGATCTAGATGATACAACCAACCGACCCTTTATTCTAAGCCCTGACACACTACATAGCATGGACGATGCTCAGATTGCGGTGCCTGCCCGCTCTCCAAAAGCAATAAAGGCTAGGAAAAGAAAATCTACTAGCTCGAGCTAGACGGTGGCGTTAACTGCGAATCTGGTCAGGTTTTCGGATAGGACACCAAGACCCGATGGTATTATGTGGAGGATTCATGTGGCGGGTGTGCCCATGCTACCTAAGAATTTGCGGAGGCTCGCCAGTTCGGAACTGAAGAGTGTGCATGACGGTGTGCTGACAGTAGAGAGACACCTTCTGGCGGAGAAAGATCCCTCGCACCCGGTATTCGTGGTTAAGGTGCCACTAGGCATGGGCTTCGTCGACAATGCCCTCGCAGATCTGTTCTTCCTACGGTTTGATGGCATCTTCAATATGTTCCACCTGTACCTGCTGCACTATACCATGGTCTGCATGTTTTATCTCTGACTGTCCATGCAGATCATTAGAGAGAACACACCGGGCATCGCTATAGTGGACCCCTACTACATGCGTGACGGCTGCTTGGGAAGCGCCGTTGAATGGCGTTTCATGGCCTCGTACCTAAAAATAATCTTCATGGCGAACAAGACAAAGGAATATATTCTCGTGCCTTACTTTCCCGAGTAAGTCATTATTCACTCGCCACCATCGATTGGCTTTATTAGATTATCATCATTCTTTTTCCAACACATTCCATTTGATTTTTTTGCACAGAGATGAACACTGCACACTCATCTCCTTATCTCCGAAGCATTCGCATGCCACGTATTTCGACTCGGGAGTCTAGAAAAGAAGAAAAACTACGAAAAGATCAAGGAAGTTCTGGATGATGCTCTCACTGGCTATGCCTTGACGGAAGGCACCACCTTCGTGCGTGAGAAGGTCAAGTTTGGCAGGCATGTTTTCAACCACATAACGGAGTTCCCCTGTGTGAAGCAGCTGGAAGGCAGTAAGAAGGAAGCCTAATATGCACTCCATCACATGAGGGCGTCCATACTAGACCAGCAGAATTCTACGCTGCCAGATCATCTCAAACAGTGGGCCGAAGCCAAGGCCAAGATCACTGATTCAGATATTAGACAAGAGATGTATCGCATCTAGCAGTAGTTTGGGGCAATCATCTTTCGTGATGTCATGACTTCAGGGGGGATCTTCTACGAAGGAAATCTCACGAATAACAGTGACATAGAAGATCGCCTATAGATACAAGGTGACTATAGGAAGTTCATGACAAGACAAGGCGTCCTCCCGTTCCTTGAGCCGAGCCAGAAGGCCTGATGTTGGCCTAGTTGTAGTTCCAAACTATAGATGACCTTTGTGTGTGTGGACAAGTGTACATGCTACTACTTATCTTATTAGGTTTATGAATCACCGCTTACTTATTTTGCTTATTATTATTATATATGAATCAATGCTTGGTTTTTTTTCTTACTCTTTGGTCCTTTGCTCACTTTGGTCCTTCTTTTTTCCTTAGTTTATTAGTCTTTATATGTGAATGTCGATAATTGAAATGTCGTGGCACACTATATACATGTGAATGTGCTACGACGGGATAGTTAGCCTTATGCTATACACAAGTCCAGGTCTTGTGCATCCTACTTGGCTAACGGTTCTGTCGTAGCATATTCCTGTGTCCAACAACCTAGTTATATATGAGGCATGCTTTTTGAGTTACTTTGGTCTTTTTGAGTTGAGAGTACTTTCTATAAGTGTATCTTCATACGCGACTTTAATTATACATGCTTTTTCAATCACCATTTAATTATTATTGCCAACTTGTAGATGACGTGGTACATCGTGTACAAAGGACGGGTTCCCGGAGTCTACGATGATTGAGAAGACTGCCGGAGACAGGTGCACCGTTTCAGCGGCAATAGCTACAAAGGGTACAACACTATGGCCGAGGCAGAAGCTAGATACACGCGCTATCTAGCGGGAGTTAGGACGAGGAACCGGATAAAGACCTACACCTTCGTCGCGGTGATGCTTATCATCTTTGGTTGTTTATCCCGCGCTTGTTTCTAGCTAGTTTAGATGTCTAGGAGAGCTTCCGAGCTCTAACTTGTTCGAGACACATGTATTCGCATGTCACCAACTACTTTGTAACTTGATCCAAACAATGTAACTTATACTATGTATTCATGTATGGGACTTATCTATATGTATTTGTTTCAATCTTGTTTTGCAAATTGTGTATTCATATATATAACTGTATATCTTATATCCGTGTGTGTATATCTGCCTATAATATTGTATATAATCTGTATTGTATATCATCTGGCTCAGAAATTCAAAAAAGAAGAAGCCCGTGGCGCACATGGCATGGCGTTAGTGGAGAACTACAACTAAAGCGCACATGCTAGCAATCATTGGCGCACTGCCATGTGCGCCACAGGAAACATACCCATAGCGCATTATCGTTTCTAGCCGTGGCGCACTGGCAGGTGCGCTACAGAAGTTTCCAGCTAACCGTAGCGCACTAGGCAGTGTGCTACGGCTATGTTTTAGACATAGCGTAGGGATGGTGGCGCACCCCTAGTGCGCCACAGGTGGGCTTTTCAGGTGCGCCACGAACATCCCTTTTCCTAGCAATGATGGAGACACATCGGACCAGCCATTATCGCTCACAGAAACCATTCGCTTCCCCCGAGCCTAGAATAGATCCCACACCGCTGCTCCGCTGCCCCGCCGTCGTGCCCTCCTACCTTATGTCGTCCTCGGCCCCAGAGCCGCCCCTCCCCCTAGCCGCGGAGCCCACTCCACCTTCGGCTCTGCTCCCGCCCCTGCTAGATCTACCCCTTTTACAGAACAGTATGCAACACCGGCTGGTGCACCATCCATCCCTGTCGAGCACGATGAAGATTGGGTGGAATCGCAGGAATCTAACGCATGGATTCCATCTAGGTAAGCATCGTTTCTCTTTTGTGGGTTGATTATTGGCAGTATTTGAACGCGAATTGCTGGTGCTCAACTAACTGCCTTGATTTTCTAATAAGATTGATCCAGTGCTGGCGTAATTCATGGTTGTGAACAATATCTCTTCCGATTTTACTTCCCAGCGGTGGTTTCAACCTCCATAACTCTCAGAGATAGATAAAATCTCCCTAAAATCTATTGTAAATTCCCTTGGAGCAGTGGTGATTCAGTTGATTTGCAAGAGTGTTTATAATTATGAACCTCTCGCGTGGTCCGAAACTATAATTAACACAACTCTCGCACAACTAGCGATTCAGTTTCAAATTAAAACAATATATACAACTCTTAATGTACAAGTGTGTTTATAATTGACACAACTCTTGAAAACTTTCAAATTAAAAAAATTATACAACTCTTAATGTAAAAACACTTTCAAATTTGAAAAAAATCATACAACTCTTAATGTAAAAGAGTGTTTATAATTGAAATAACTCTTGAAAACTATCAAATTGAAAAAATCATACAACTGTTAATGTAATAGAGTGTTTATAATTGACACTACTCTTGAACACTTTCAAATTAAAAAATACAACTCTTAATGTAAAAGAGTTTTTATAATTGACACTACTCGTGAACACTTTCAAATTGAAAAATTATACAACTCTTAATGTAAAAGATAGTTTATAATTGACACTACTCTTGAACACTTTGAAATTGAAAAATTATACAACTCTGAATGTAAAGGGAAAGGGTGTTTACCATTTTTATAGTATGAAAGTGATCCCTAAACTTGCGTATACGAAAATTATAAACCTTTTGAACAGTGTGAAATTGCACTTAATACAAGATAATGATGTGCTAAGAAAATCTTGAGAGATTATCATTTTCATAGAATGTAGGGATGTAATGCATAAACTTGCATATGGCAAAAATTATACACCTTTGAACTCTTTGAAATTGCTCTTAGGACATGGAGTGAAATATAATGCAAAAATTATACACCTTTGAACACTTTCCCTTCAAATTATATTCAAAATCATTTGTTTATGGAGTTAAAGCATTGGTGGTAAAATCGTTATTTTGCATGAATAGAGGGTGCTCCCCGATAGATAGAGGGGTTATCCTGTCCGCTAGATCACAGAGGATCAACCAGAGGACCAACGGTTGGTGGGTAGGATCCACATCACAATTGTCTCGACCAATCAGAGCGTAGCAGCCAAGATGAGCACAGGTGTGAGAGTTTATCACTAAGAGGGAGGGGAATACTGAGTAGAACTTAAAAACCTAGGGCAAAACTGAGTAGAACTTTAAAACCAAGGGCAAAACTGACAAGGGGGTTCAAATAGAAAACAAAAGGAGATTTAAAAAATGGAAAATGCTTCTTTTATACAATAAAATACATATTGGCATACATCAAACTATTTGCAATTCAAATATACATCAGTTTGACAATTATTACCTCATTCAGACAAATTATGTTTTGGGGAGGGATGTTCTGGGGAGAGGCTTGAGTAGAAAGCCATGAACCTTCATAGATAGTAGGTGATTTGAGAAGTGGTGATTTAGGTTAAACTTTATATATACATTTCTTATGGTGGCAGGTCACATAATAAGACTCCCTAGGTAGATGCCACTATGTTTTGATCTTTTTGAATTTGTTGTGCATAAAACGACTCAATTAGCAAGCTAAAACCCATTTGTTGACTCTCTGTTGACCAGACACAGGAGGGTAAAAGTGAGTATATTGCACATGGCAGTGTTAGTACTGGAGAGCAAAACTGAGTACAACCAAACTTTTAGTGCTACACTTGAGGGTATAACTGAGCACAACTAAGTGGCCAAGGTTAGACACGAGGGGGAAAATGTGACGCACGGTACGCGAGTCGCGGTGCAGGGGGCGGTAGCGGACGCGTGTGGCCGTGCACGGTGCAGTAGCGCACGCGGTTATGCGGTGCACGGTGGTGCAATGAAACGTCTCCTCCCTTCACCTTTATAGAGGCCTCCTCACTCTCAGTCATCACTCACTCGCTCACTCACTCACGCAACCATCTCCACTGTCCCATCACCTTTTGCAAACCCCCAAGAAAACCCCAACCACGCCGGCTGTAACTACCTCGGTGAATTACGCTCTTAGTTACAAGCCTGGATGATCGGAAATGGTTAAAATAGTATGGTGGGGCCAAATGCCACTCAGAGGTAGACCTTTCGGCCGTCCTAACCATTTCCAAACATCGGGACAAGAACGAGCGGCGTAATCGGCAGGCGAAGGGATCAACTACATACACAAATGAGTATGTATGCAAGCCACCATACAACAGTCCTCAGAGCCATTCCATCTAAAAGAAATAGAAATATTGCAACGCCATACGGCAAGATCCAAATATCCTAGATAGATATAATAGTTTAGGATATCTCCTCATACATCAAACATCAGAGTATCAGGCGGAAGCGGAAAACAAGATCCGAGTACGGATAAGAAGCAAATCGGCATAAGATGCCCCATAAATAAACACATCCCGCCCACAGATCTCACGGATCCCCGTTCCCGAAATCTCTACACCGAGTGATCGTTGCCAACATCGTCCGTTTCCTCCACCCAGTATCCATCTTGCGAGTTTACCTGTTCATCTGAATCAAACAATTTATCGTGTGAGACCCTAGGGGTACTCAGCAAGTCTTTATGCCTCTAAAGGGGACACAACCTGGGGTGACGCAATTGCAGCAAAAGATAATACCTAACAATTCTATAGATACTCGCTAACCATCCGCCTAACCAAAGATAGACGGATGTCCGTGAATTAATAACAACAGTTATAACAGTAATATTAACAGATCCATCCTCCTCCTCGCTTACCAACGAGGAAGCGGACGAACAACCCCCATCCATTGGCAGTTTTATTATCCATTCCATGAGTGTTGCACTATTTACTAGTCAGGTACTTAGTCAAATTAAAAGCGGTACTTTAGTTATACTTGTCTATGATCGAGAAACTGTGCTCCAAGTCGTCCATAACCGCGGACACGGCTTTCAGAAAGATTTACCCTGCAGGGGTGCACAAATAGCAACACACACTCGATCAACCTCAGAAAAACCAAATCAAAACCCAACGAGGCATTCACGACAAAGCGATCACAGGATTTAGAAATGTTTCAGGGGGCCACCCCATTAAGCTACCCGCAGCGAAGTTGGCCGGCTCCGAGACGGACTCAAGGTTTGCGTCAATGGCTGTAAACGACTGGGAACCCGAAAGTGTGACTGGGCTTGTCGATACCGCGAAAACACTCCGCATCCAAAACAGTACAGGTGCTCCTCGCACAATCTTAAATAAAGCAGTAAAGCATGGCATAAGTACAGGATGGTAATAAAGCCCCAAACTACTTTGTGGCCCCAAGAAATAAGAATGAATCAAGCTCTGGCTCAGGGGGGGTTCATAACCCTCCCGGATGTGGATAGCGTGAATATTCAAGGAACAGGAATCAAGTACTCGGGGTCCTGCGGGACACAAGTGAGCATGAAAAACCAAATAGCAGATATTGCTCACCGTTGCCACTTTCATTAGTTATCCCATTACTACTCAGGTTAAGTTGTATAGGTACCTCGTTATCCATCAGACACTCACATACCCTACACATGTTGTTCTACGACCCGCATGGCTCAAACAACTCCTGTAGTAATGGCTCATGGGATGGAGGAACAAGCTTCGGTGGGGTTTAAAAGTAAAGGCTATGAAGTACTTGGGTTTCAGATTAATGCAATCGCGACTCCATGATGCAAGAATAAGATAGAGGCAATAGGTAATATATGTATGCAAGCATGTGGTAGTGCTTGCCTGGTAGCTCAGTTGAAGCGAGAGAAGGATCTGGGTAGTGCTCCTGGGTTTTTTGATATATCCCCTGCTCAGCGTCTATTCGAAGAAGAACCAAACAAACAAGGGCCAACATAAATAAAGTGCACAAGCATATGAATTAAAATGCGACAAGCAAACAATTATGCCATGATGAATGATGCACAATTTGCATGGCAAGAATGTAGCATGGCATGGGTGAGGTGTGGGGTACAAGAATAAAGCATTTTATGGTGTTTTAGTCACCTTTTATGCTCAAATAAGTTGCTGTACACTTGATATTTATATGATCCATGCTGCAATTCAGAACATGGAATGCATATATAGAACGGCCTCGTCGCGCTGATCGATTTAGACATATTATTTGTCAAATTTGGAGTTATAAAACAAAAGTTATTAATTAATTAAGGCAAAGGGCATTTTATTTGTAATTTTAATCAACTCGAAATTTAAAGTGTTCAAAATATATTTTGAAGGGCATATTTGAATTTCTCACATTTTTCTGATTCAAAAACATATATTATATGCATTATTTGGAAATACAAATTAAAAGTTATTAAAAAAACAGATTTAAATTCATATTTAAAACATTTACTGAAATTGTTTTTATAACACAGATACCACCCAGACTTTTTCTACTCATGCCGAGCTAGCCACCGCTACTGACAACTGGGCCCAAGCTGAGCTGGCGAGAGCAGCACGCGACAACCTTTCTTACCGCGGGGTATGCGAGCCGCAGTGCATGACGAGCGGGTCCAGCCAAGCCGTGGGGCCACTCACGTGTGCGGCCAGCGGGCGACTGACACGTGGGCGATCCAGGGGAGCGCGGGTTGAGAAGCCACAAAGCGCGGGGGTTTTCTTGCAAGAATGTACCGGGGCTGACAGGTGGGGCTCCTGGGACGGCGGGTTCAGGCGGGAAAAAGGGCAGGGGCTCAAACGCAAAAAAGACATCGGCTGCTGGAGCGCGCGGACGGATCCGGCTCTGACGGCGGCGGACCTGGCCGTCTTTCGGCGACGGTGGCGACGCCTCCGCTGGGCGAAACGCGTCGCTCCAAAAACTAAAAGCGTAGAGGGAACCACGGGCTACATCTTTCGTTCAGAGAACTAGCACGGAGGTGGTCTACAGCGCGCGGAGCAGGGTGAGGAACCGGGGCGGACGGAGGTTGCGGTTGCTGCTGCAGACACGACGGACATCGCAGCGGCGACGCACGGAGCTCGCTTGACGGAACGTCCGGCGAGTCTGGGCCGCTAGGAGGAGGACGGACATGTCTAGGAGATTGAGAGGCTCACCAGGGGTCGTCCGACGCGGTCAGATCGTGAAGGTGGGCGACGTAGGGGCGAGGACGCAGACGGCCGGCGCAGCTAGGGTTTCGAAGGGCGAGGTCGATCTGCGGCAAGCTGGCCTGCTCCACCTCGTACGCGTGCGCCGGGACGACGACGTGGACGCCACGGTCTTCACCGACACCGTGATCACCCGCCCGCCGCCGTGCTTTTTCTAGGAGGAGAGAGGGAGGCAGAAGGTGGCCGTCGGGGTGCAGATGGGGTAGAGGGAAGGGAGGATCGGCGCGAGGCCAGGGAGGGCTGATGGTGTACGGCAGAGCCGGGTGGGGTAGATAAGAAGGGAGGCTCGGGAGATGCCGTGGGGAATCAGTAGAGAGGAGAAGAAAAAGGTGGCTCGGGTGCCACCTTTCCTCCTTGTCCTCTCGAGCAGGGGCTCGGCGTGGGAGGCCAGGGCAGGGTAGGTGGAGGCTGCCAGGTGGGTCAGGGAGAGAGGAGAGCTCGGGGTGGGGCTGCTGAGGCAGGGAGAGAGAGCTAGAGAGAGAGAGAGAGAGAGATGGGAGGCTCGGGTGAGCTAGGTTAGAAGGGAGAGGCTCGGGTTAGGGTTTGTTAGGGATGGGGTAGGGGTAGCTGAGGTGTGGGACCGAGGAGAGAGGGTGGCCAGGTGGGGTCAGGGAGAGAGGACACCTCGGCATGGTGAGAGGAGAGGTGAGGTGAGGGGGGAAGATGGGTGTAACTAGGGTTAGATTAGATGAGGTGTAAGGTTTAGGGTTTTGGGTTAGCTAGGTTAGAGAGAGGAGAGGGTGATGGCTTAGGGTTTTAGAATAAGGGTTGAATATGCCCACACATGGCTTGCATGGATGGGGGATGGGTGTAGGATTTTTAACATGAACCAAACAAGATCAAGCATGAAGAGTGGTAGAGAGAGAGATGGTGGTGAGGGATGGAGAAGATCACTCAAAGAGAAAACCCATTTAAACCAAGAGAGAAAACAATTGGCTAAAGGTGGAGGTACTCTTGCATGGCCCATGCAATTTAATAAATGCCATGATTAAATTCTTGTGAAAACAAAATAATAGCATGGCATTATTATTATGCATTCCCAAGAAGTGGAATAAAGGCCAAGCAAAAGAATTTATAGATTTAGATCCACCCCACCCACATGAGCTAGAGAAATAAATTCAAAAGAAAGAACTACAAGCTCATGGTTTAATGGGATGGTGGAATTATAAGGTGGTGACAAAGAAAGGTGGTGGAGTTGGAATAAAAGATATGCCCCCAACTCAACTTGGGCATTTAAACAATATATCAATAACCAAAAACAATACCAACAGGCAAATACAATTAATGATGCATATGAGAGGAGATCCAAATTGAAAAGGGTTTTATATGATGCTCAAATGCAAGGTGGCATGATGACATGAGCATGATATAATTATGATGCAACAATTATATATAGGAAGTATCCATTATATTACTAGACCAAGTAGCATTACAATTGTTAGACAATTGGGATGCTACACCGGCGATAGAGAAGAACGGCACGATGGCCATCATCACCTCCAAGGTGTCCGACGAGGAGGCCCCCATCCCTGTATTGGCCCCCGTCGAGGCATTGAAGGCAGCTGCCATCCCCGTCCATACCCTCGTCCCCGCTTCCGCCATAGCCACCAGTGAGGAGGCCCCCGTCCCCTACAGGCCCCCGTCGTTCTCCTGCAAATCCCGCATGGCTAGGACTCCTACGGGGAAGACGATTACATCAGGCCGGAGAACCCCATCGACACCAGCTTAGCCGACCCATGGTAGGAGGTAACTAGGGTTTTCTCCCCTTCCTTTTTCTTCCCCCATTTCCATTATTGGATGCTAGATCATGTGTTATTAGGGCTTGGCTGTTGATACGTCGGAAACGTATCTATAATTTTTGATGCTCCATGCTTGTTTTGTATCTACTTTGCTTTGCTTTGTCTATACTTTGAGGTGTTTTTATATCTTTTCTGGAACTAACCTATTGACAAGAAGCTATAGTGCCAGTTGCCTGTTTTCTTCTGTTTTTAGTTCCAGAAAGGCAGAAAATCAATATTCTCGGAATTGGACGGGACAAAATCGAAAGTCATTAATTTTCTCGGAGCAACACGGAACCACGAAGCAGAGCCGAAGGGGGGCCACAGGGTGGCCAACCACCCCCTCCCCCCCCCCCCCCCCCCCCGCCCCCGCCCCCTAGGCGCGGTGTAACATCCTCAGATCGGGCTTATGCAAGTTTTAGCGATTCCCGCCAAACCCGCATAGAAATGATTCAAAGGTGCCCACCAGGCACTTTCGTGCGGGTGGAAAACGAAGTAATATCATTACACAATAGTCCTCGATGGAACCCACAGAACATATATATAGAACAGCGACTCAACAAGTCAAGAATATAGATATACAATACAAAGATCCAAATCACCTTGAAAATGATCCAGCGTCCGAGTATGGACAATATGCAAATTGAGCTAAGAGCCCTGAAGAATAACCAATGACGTCCATAACCCTGCCCAGGCCGAGACGGAAGGGTAACCCTGCTAACGACGTCGATATCAAAACCTGCTTAAACAAAAGGGGTGCCGACAAAGGGAAAAGGAAAAAGAGAGCGGTGTACTGAGGCCAGTACACGACGAGACTAGAATTCAGTGGTCCTCGCCTACATAGGTTTGGTGGACTGAAGCGGCAGCGCAGCATGCACGAAACAACCTATAGAGACTCGATACAACTGTTGGCTATCAGAGAGGGATATGAAAGACCTATTCGAATCCAACCTGATACTAACACCAATCATACTCATCCTGGTGTTTCCCCCTCGAGACCAAACGAGGAAGTCAACCGAGGAACTCACACAGTTGGCAGTTTTATTCATTCCGTTATAGTTGCGGCAATTACTAGTCCGATATAGATAGCATGAGTCATCTTGATATTAAAAACAGTGGGCAGTTTTAGTTAACCATTCCGTTATAGTTGCAATACTTACTAGTCAAATACATATAGCATGAGACATCCCAAAACCAGCAGTTGTTGGTACTTTTATTTAGCCATTCCGTTGTAGTAAAGTTGATTACTAGTCATTATAAAGTCAAATTTATAGGACTACTTTAGTTATAGTTATCTATGATCGAGATACTGTGATCCAAGTCGTCCATAACCACGGACACAGCTTTCAGAAAGTTTTACCCTGGAGGGGGCACAAATAGCAACACACGCACGATCAACCTTGGAAAAAACCAAATGAAAACCCAACGAGGCATCACGATAGAGCAATTGCAAGATTCATATAATATTTCAGGGGACCACCCCACCAAGCTACCCGCGACGAAGTTGGCCGGCTCCGGAACGGACCCAGAGGTTTGCGTCGATGGTTGTAAACGACTGGGGACCCAAAAGTGTGACTTGGCTTGTCGATACCGCGAAAACACTCCGCTTACCTAAACAGTATAGACGCTCCACGCGCAATCGTAAATAAATCAGTAAAGCATGGCATAAGTACAGGATAGTAATAAAGCCCCAAACTAGTTTGTGGCCCCAAGAAATAATATATGACTCAAGCTCTGGCTAAGGGGATTCATGGTCCCACATGCGGATAGTGCGAATATTCAAAGAACAGTATCAAGTACTCGGGGTCCTAAGGGACACAAGTGGACGGTTAAAAACGAAATAACATCTATTGCCTACCTGTGCCTCTGCATTATTTACCTACTTTCAATTTTAGTTGTTAAACTGTAATTAAAGCCATGATCATCTCGAACATAAAGCATATGGCAGTCTTCCAACAACTGTGGTACTTGACGACACACAACAACACTTGAGCAAGCAACTATGACACGCAAGTCCAACTATCTACCAAACAACAGGTAATAGGATGTGTCCAAGGCAATATAAGGCTGCAAGGGATATCAAGGGTACGAAAACTAGAGCATCGCAACACAGATAACAATAGATCAACGGAGTAAATAAAGACTAGAAATGTAAAATAGGTAGAAAGGGGGAGAATGCTCGCCTGAAAAACATTGCCGAAGGTTCATCCGAAGATCGGGTCGACACTTGCATCAACTCATCGGCCTAGTCCGAGAAGAAGCAAAGCACTAGAAAAAATACCGGATGCGCTATTTAATACTACGGTAGAAGATCAGCATGATGCATGAATAATGCATGACATGGCAAAGATGCGATGCAATTAGGCAATATTAAACGGAATCGAGGTCCCGACAAATATTTAAGTGGTTCAAGCTATTTAGATACCCCACAATTTAAATGTTGTATTAACAAGACAAAATATAGCACCGGTTCTCTACACATTCAAATGGAGCTAATATAAGACTAGATTTGCCCGCATATGGTCATCATATTTAATTATTAGGTGAAACAATTAAATACCTCCAAACAATAAGATATGTATGCAAGAATGAATAATTTAACTTATACAAGATAGATAGCATGTTTATAAAAATAGGGACATGTTAGGTGTCTCACGGCTTAGTTTGCCTAGATGAATGAAGAGACTGACTTTCGGATTGTAGATGAAGTAACGGAAGTGGGCCTCGTCCTAGGAGTACTTGTACCACCACCATCTTGATGTTTCAGAAACTGAAATGGATGATGACGCGGATGTCCAGAAGTGGAACTTGACGGCCAAGCGATTAATCACGGACATTGGATAAAAAATACAGTGACAGAAGCCCTTGCAAGAATTTCATCAAACACTTACAGTGCGGTAGCTTGGGCGATTCGCTCAGCTGGCGTTGAACACACGCATCAGAAGCGGCAGCCGATCCAAGACAGAACAGTGGCTCGCTGTGCTACTCGATGGCCCCCTGCTCCCGATAGGCGGCAAGGAACTGCAGGCGTGCGGCTGGTTGGCGGTTGGTCCGGCACGTAGATCGAGAAGGCAAAGGCGTGTACGCGTGCAACACATCGTCTCGCTCTACTGCTGCCGGCGTGGTTGCGGTCTGGAGCTGAGCGACTTCCCGCATGGTTGAAGGGCCAAGTGAGGCCGAGCTGCCTGCAGCGATGGAACCCGGTGATGTGAGTTACTGAAGTGGCAGATTAAAACAAAGATGAGATATGGCGTGTGGGTACATAGCCAGCTCTTGAGAATTGCATGCGGAGGACCAAGAAAACGAGGGCACAGTGATGCAATGAAATTGATTGATTGGGGTCTTGCTCAGCTTGCTAGCTCTTGGAGAATATATTGTACGAGGATTCTATTGATCTACTGCTGTTTGACAAGGGAAAACAGAGGAGCTCTCGGCGGCGGAGGAAAAAGAAAGAGGCGAAGAATTTGGCTCAGATTGGGAGGCTAGGGTTTGGGGAAAAGTTTACGAATGGATTATTTATCTAGTCCAAAGTAGATTAGATAGAGCTAATTTTGGGCCAAAATTTTAGACGGGTCTTTAGCCTTATTTTATTTTTAGTCAAATAAAAAACCTTTTGCGTTTTATAACGGACAAAAATATTGTTTGATTTTAATTTAAAAATAAGGAAAGAAGGACGGTTTAATAAAACCACGAGGATATTTTAGGAAAACAAAAATAGGTTTGTAGCAAAATAATTTGAGGTTAAAATATACAAACAAGATATGCATGATGATGCACCAGTTCAAACAACAGCGATTTTCTAGTAATGGTTTTAGCCGGGGTGCTACACGCGGGCAAGCCCTGGAGGCACCTGGAGGGGGTGTGGGCCCCCTGGACCCCCACCGACATTGATTCATGCACCTATAAGAAGCCTCCGATCCAAAAACCCTAGGGCATCCAGATGAAATCCACGAAAACCTCTGTAGCGCCGCCGCCACCGAAGGGGAGATTCAGGGGACAGAAAGTCTCTGTTCCAGCACCCTGCCAGGACGGGGAAGTGCCCCCGGAGCCATCTCCCTCGATCTCCACCACCATCTTCATCACCATTGCTGATTCCCATGATAAGGAGGGAGTAGTTCTTCCTCAGGGCTAAGGGCTCTACCGGTAGCTATCTGTTCATCTCTCTCTCTCTATGCATGATCTTGTTGTGGTCATGAGCTTTGTAATCTAGTAGATCTACCTTGCTACTCACGTGCTTCATTAGATCTCTGTTCTCCCCATGTGTGTGAAAGTGACAGCGTCCACGCCATGGTGGCACTTAGGTTTGAGTCTACATAAATACTCTTTGTGCTTTAATAGATCTATGCTTTTCCCCACGTGTGTGAAAGTGACAGCTTGCATACCGTGTGTGGCACTTTGGCTAGATTGAATATTTGTTATGAGTTATATTTGGAGTTGGATGTCTCTATGAAATTGTGGTGTTTGTTGGAACCATCTAGTGCTCAAGGTGATAGTGTGGCGTTATCTAAATTGGGGAAGGAGGACTTTGAGGTGTGCTATTATAGCCCTACCTTGGATTAGAGTGTCCAACCGGAGAGTAGTTAAGAGTAGTATCATGAAGAGAGGATATTTATATGAGAGAGTGTTCACGAGTGAAAGTATGATCCCTAGGCCTTGTTTCTAAACATTGAAACACCGTTTGCTACTAGATCTGTTGCATGTTTGCTTGATATAGTCTTTACCTCACCGTCAAGCTCTTTTCTGACACTGTTACCACTTGTATTTCACTATCTCTTTGCCGAACTAGTGCACCTATACACCTGACAAGTGTATTGGGTGTGTTGGGGACACAAGAGACTTCTTGTATCTTGCCGAACTAGTGCACCTATACAACTTTGACCACTTCCTCCCTAAGTTCGATAAACCTTGGGTAATCCACTTAAGGGAAGCTTGCTGCTATTCTACAAACCTCTACACTTGGAGGCCCAACAACTGTCTACAAGAATAGAAGTGCGTAGACATCAAGATCTTTTCTGGCGCCGTTGCCGGGGAGGTAAGGTAAAAGGTACTCACATCCTCCGGTGTGAGTGCTCGATGTTATTTCCTTTAGATTCTGCAATTGTGTCTTTTTGTTTCTTATTTTCACTAGTTAGTCTTTAATGGAAAACAAAGAAAATAGAGAGCTTTATAGTATCTATCTTGAGTTAGGACATGAAGTGTTTGAACAGAAAATTAAAAAACCTATGGAACTTTATTTGCATGCTAATAGCAATGTATTAGTATGAATTTTTTGAACACCATTGTTACTAATTGTATGGAAACGTCTAAGCTTGGGGAAGCTAGTTTTTATGAGAAAGATCTTTTTAGTTCCCCAGCTTTAGGGAAGAAAATTTGCTCTGATGATACTTTATCTCCCATATGTGGTAAATCTAATGATGCTTGTGATCCACATACTGAAAGTGTCCCTTTTAAAATACCTATTGGAATTGTTGAACGTGTTATGAACAACTGCTATTTTGGAGATGGAAATGTCCATCCTATTGATCATTAGTCTTCATACATGAATTATGCGAGTTGTTCAAGTGTGCAGGTATTTCAATGGACCATGCTAAGAGGAAGCTATTCCCTTTCTCCCTTAGGGGCAAAGCAAGGGAGTGGTATGAGCTACTAGATGATCCTCATCATTTGGAGTGGAAGGAACTTGAATCTCTCTTTTATTCTAAATTTTATCCTTCTCATGAAATTCATAAAGATAGGAATTATATTTATAATTTTCATCCTCATGAGGGAGAAAGTATTGCCCAAGCTTGGGGGAGATTGAAGTCACTAATGCTCAAATGTCCCATTCATGAGCTCCCCAGTAATGTTGTTATCAATAATTGTTATGCAAGGCTTTCAGGACATTACAAGGACTATCTGGATACCTGTTTAGAGGGATCCTTCACAAGTAAGGAGGTCAAGGCTAAGTGGGATCTTCTTGAAACAATTCAAAGCAATACCGAAGATTGGGATAACGACAAAGGTAAAGAACCAGGTATAAACTATGAGTATGATTGCATTCAGTCTTTCGCTGAAACTGCTGATTTTCAAGAGCTTAGTGCTAAATATGGTATTCATCCTCAAATTCTTGTTAGATACTATAGAGCCTTTGCTTCCCATATTAATGCTCCTAAAGAAAAATGGGACATGTATTATGAACCTTTTAAAGACACTTGCATGGAAAATGAAAATGTTATTAATGATTGCAATAAACATGCTCAAACTTCTAAAAGTACTATTTCTTATAAGCATGTTAATTTTTGTGGTATGCATAGACCTTGTGAGAAGAATCAAATAGAATAATAATATTGTATCACACACTGGAATGAAAAACCAGAATGTGGTATAAGGCTCTTAATGATCTTGGTAAAAAAATATGTGCACTCTATCCTTTTATTTGTGAACTCTGCTATGAAGTGGGTCATTTCAATTTTCAATTCTCAGGCCATACTAGTGATATGTCTAACCCAATGAGTACTGCAAGTTTGTATTGTGATAACATGATCACTTATAATCAACATGATGAACTTATATTATTTTTGGGGTGTGAAGAGTTATCAAGAAAAACTTCTTTGATAGACATGAGTACTTTTGATATGAATAGCGTCCTGCATGGTTGTCATTTTTATTGTGTTGAAAACTGCTACGCAAATACTTACATACAAAATCTTATAAAAGATGATATTTTACCAGATTATGATAGGACTGATATGTGTTTTGATCTTATTAATGAAAAGGAGGAATCCTCCAAAGTTTCTTCTATTGTCTCTAACAATAAACCAGGGTATGTGGAGAAGCTTCCTTTCAAGCCTCTCCCTCCTAAAGAGGAGGAGAAGAAGAAGAACAAGAAGAAGAGGAAGAGGAGTAAAAGGAGAGAGGAACCGGTATCTTCCTCTAAGCATGTTGCTCCTATCATAGTTTTTGCTGATGAGTCTGAACTAGATGATGTTCCTATGCCTGTTACCTATAGTAGTGATCATGATTGGGAAAAACACACCACTTTTGATACTGAAAACCTCTTTGGTACCAGTTCTGAAAATGTTGTTGTGCTATTAGTGATATCCATGTTCCTTCCAATGATGATATGATTACAAATGAACACAGTTGGGAAGATAGCTATTCTATTGCTTATGATGATACTATACCTCCAATATATGATGATTACAATGATGAATATGATATTTTCAGTCCACCTACTATTGAGGAGAAAATTTATTGCGATTACAATATGCCTCCTATGTTTGATGATTATGGTGATGAGAATAATAGTGATAGCTATTTTGTTGAATTTTCTCCCACTATGATTAATAAGAATGCATTTTCTTATGTAGAGAGTAATAATCATTTTATGCATGTGGCTCATGATAAGAATGTTTTATGTGATAGTTATATTGCTAATTTTATTCATGTTGCTACTGAAAGTTATTATGAGAGAGGGAAACATGGTTTTATGCATCTTAAAAATATTAAGTTTCCCCTTTTTATGTTGAAAGTCTTGAAGTTGCACTTGTTTTGCTTTCCTATGCTTGTTGCTTTGTGCTTTCATGACTTGTTTCTTTACAAGATTCCTATGCATAGGAAGTGGGTTAGACTTAAATGTGTTTTGAATTTGGTTCTAGATGCTCTCTTTTACTTCAATTCATATTTCTTATGTGAGCATTTTCTCAAACTATCAAGCCTAACTTAAAGGCATTAAAGAAAAGTAGTTGTTGGGAGATAACCCAAGAGTTTCCTTGAGTCTTGGAAGTTATTACTTCAGTAATGACCTCTCCTTATCCTTTTTGTTTGATTTTTGTGCCAAGAATGACCTATAATGAGAGAGAAGTAAGATTTGGGGAGTTGCTGTCCGAAAACAGATTTCTGTCCTCCACAATAAAAAAATCGTGAGGAGTCTCTGTAACTCGGATTGAGCTGAAAATTTATGAATAAATCCCCCAGTATGTTATCTAACTTTCGTTAGTTCAAAACTTTTTGGTTTGAGAAACATAAGATTTTCTAAAAAATGGTTTCTACCTGCTGGTCTGTTTTGAAAGATTTCTGCCATTATTTGCATTTGCTTCTTATTGATTCCTTTTTGAGTTCTTTTTTGGCGAATTGAGCTTTTTGAAGGAGTTACTACAGTAGCTTCTGTTTTTAGTGAAAAGCCTTGCTGTTCCAAAGCTTTACCTGAAGGTCTATTATCTTTTGAATACACTAATATTGCTAATGATGATTGTGTGAAGTTTTGTATGAAGGGAAAATTTCAGGTGTAGAGAAAGAATGATGTAATGAGATGAAGAATGGACAAAAGCTCAATATTGGGGATGCCACCCCGGTGTAACCCCAAGAAATATTCAAGAGGTACAAGCGTCAAAGCTTGGGAATGCCCAAGGCATCCCCTTCTTCATCAATAAAAACCTCAGGTCTTTCTAGACACTTCGTTTTTATTGTTTCATGCATTATTGTGTTGTTCTTGGAGCATCTTAGTTTTTGTTTTTTGTTTTTTGTTTTTGTTTGCTTAGTTTGCTTGAGTAAGTTGGTTGATCACAACACACTCCTTTGGAGAGAGACACACTCTGTTTTCATTGCCTAGAATAGTCTAGTTTTCATTCTTATATTTCTGTGAGTGTTCTCTTTTGCTAGCACTGTGTTTAGCCTTAGTTTTCTTGTGCTTTAAGCTTAGAACTTTTTAGTTCTTCTTTGTGGATTTGCGAGACAATCTCACTGATCTTTATTGATTATTATCGTTGTGAGTTGTTTCAAATAAGTTGCTTGGTGTTGGAAAGGGGTAGGAAGTTCCTGCTTGAAAGTGCAAGAGGAGCTTGCATTGACTGTGACTTAGACTTTAGCATGACATGCTAGGTGTTGTTTTGACCTTATGCTTAGTGATTATTACTGTAGCATGTATTGTTCCAAAAAATTGGGATTTCTTAGTGTGCCTTGAAAGAATTATGCGTTGTTTTAGCATGCAAAAGCATAGTATTGTGGTATTCTCCTTTGATGCTTTGTTAGGGTTGACTTGGCACATGCTCACACCATGTTATGACTATGAACAAGTCACCATAGCCTCTTTGATGATCTAGTCCTTGACTTGTAGTACCACTCTATGCTTTGATTAGTAATGTTTTGTTGCGCTGCATGATTATGGCCATTATTGCTCTCTTAGTTGGTTGCTCCCAGTCTTTTGCTAGCCTCCACTTGTATGAGTAAGTTTTACTCATTCTTCGAACTCCCAAGAAACCAAGTTATTCCAAAGTGTCCACTATAAACTCCTATGCATGGTGTGTTACACCATTCCAAGTATATTCTTGTTTTCAACTATCTTCTAATTAAAAACTATTTTGTTATGTGAAAACTTAGTGATTAAAACCCTCGCGAACTTGATGGAACAATTTATATTCTTTGCCCCTAAGAAACTTGAACCATTGTGAGAACTTTGTTGTATATGCTTTCACTTATAAGTTGGAATTAGTAGAACCGTGTTGTCATGGGGAACGTTTTCTGTGGCACCCCGGATTTACGGTCCGAGAATACCAGTTATGCATACAATTCACGTTCCCATGATCAGTGAGCCGTGAGCATAACTGAATAGTATCATTACAACATCCATATAGTAACGAGTACAATACATACAAAGTGGCCATTATGGCGAATACATCACAAGTAACGGAAGTCTTCAGCGCAGATCTCGTGCCTTAACCTATAGGCAACTGACTGGGAAGACGGCCTAGCTCGCATAGAAGTCAACACCTTTATTCCTTCTTAACATCTGCAATCTAGCCAAATAAATAGCCAGGGACAATGCTGGTGAGTACTTTGAATGTACTCGCAAACCACCGAGACAAGAGTAATAAGATAATGCATATCTGGCTGTGGCGAGATAGCTCTACACTATAGTTGTTTTTGAAATACCTAACATTGGCATCGCTATATCTTTGTTGAAAAGAGTTTTTATAAAATATGCCTCCTTTTTGGAAATCCGGACATCTC
The DNA here is from genome assembly GCA_916181665.1 of Avena sativa. Classification (NCBI taxonomy): domain Eukaryota; kingdom Viridiplantae; phylum Streptophyta; class Magnoliopsida; order Poales; family Poaceae; genus Avena; species Avena sativa. Next base: position 176,177,323 of record OV702295.1, read on the forward strand.
CACATCCTTGTAAAAATATTTCTAAAACACTTTTGTTGTAAAACCCTTTTTAAACGTCTTCGACCATCACTGGTCAAAACCAAACTCGGTCTTATATTTCCTCGTGACCAAGTCACATCCTTTATTCCATCATAACTTATCCAAAGGGTCCTCCTAGCACTTGCCATTCCAACCGTCCTTGACCGTGGACACGGCTATTCGAATAGATTAGACTCTGCATAGTTTGTGCACTTTACCCACAAGAATCAATACATCCTCCAGGATAAAACCATGGCCTGCTACACATGGTAGTCAGGGGTTCGGATAATCAAACTTACGCTTTTCATTTGTCCATCCCTAGCAATGGCGGCTTTTCCTTTTGGGTTGTTATCTCCGGTACGAGTATGCGGTACGACGACCCTGGTCCTTCCTCCCGTACTGACCCCTATCTCCAAACCGAAGTCTAGCAGATAGCAAGAGTGACAATCTTCCATCCGTACTACCTAAAAGCATACCGTCCGTGAGAGACCCAATTGTTGCACTAGTGCCTTGTCCTTCAGACAACCCGGATTTCAGGGGATTTATCCCCTTTAGCGAGTACGAGCAGCCCCGGCTAAGGATCACAAACTACGAGCTAAGCCCCAGCTACTGGGGTAAAGTGGTTGCACGGATAAAAATTGTTTCGGACATTGGCATAGAACATCCCTTCATTTCTCTTATTTGACTTTCTCTTCATCCACCTCATATCTTCTTTTAGTAAAAACTTCCACTCGTAAATGATGCCTATTTCCAAGGGTTTTATTTTGAAAACTTTGTAGTAGGGTAAAGCCCAAAATAGTTTTATCATTTAAAATCCGTGCGTTCCAAGAGGTAAAATGCTAATCATCTTAGCCTCGATCTAAGGGGGAAAAGGTTTCAATAGGGTAGGTGTCCTATTGGACACTCATCCATAACTTGGAGGAGCCAAGTTACTCACGCACTTTTATTTGAAATAAACCATGCATGTGATCATGCAATTTATAAACAAGATATAAAATAGTTGATAAGCAGAAGTATGTTAATATAGGAGTTCGGGAATGGTGGCTTGCCTGTGACCAGCGAGAAGTCCCTTGACGGCGTTATATAACCAGAATACTAATAAAATAATAATAAAGATAACCTCGATGCTTCCTTCTTCTCGGCGTCACACAATCGTAACTATCGCAGTTATCGAGCATACATGCAAACAAACAATACACCAATCAATACAAGGCATACAAGCATCAAACTATACAGCAAGCAAAGGATAACTACAACATATAGATCTGTAGGATGTTGGAGGTTTGATGTAATTGAATTGGAAGGAGATTTGGGGACATTTAGGGAAAGATTCCCTTTGGATTTGCAATCGAGGAACTACCTAAGAGAGGGGGTTTTGACCAAGGGCTTGATTTGTATGATACCATTGTATAAAAATGATACCGTCCGATAGGTATTGATAAAATAAAACAAACAAAAGTGGTTTCACTATTTTATCAATTTCCTTTGATTTATAATGGATTTTATAGTGGATAAAACCCTAGTTTAAGGAAATAATTCACCAAAACTTCTCTGGAGTTCCCAAAATTATTTACTTGGGTGAAAAGGTAGTGTTTGGTGGACTGAAACTAGAGGAGTTGGATTCACCTCAAGAAAATTACCAGAATTCCCTTGAGGAATTCCCAAAGGCAATATTGGACAAGATTTGTCTTTTTCATCATATCTATTTTACAGAAGGTTTTTAGTTGGTTCCAAGGACACATGTTAGGTACTGATAATACCTTTCTATAGAAATTGGAATCAACCCTTTTGGATTTGCAGAGCTACGATAGTGATTTTATTAGTGATTAAACCATGCACGGAAGAGTTTAGTTCACTCAAATTCAAAAGATGCTCATAAAAATATGAGCTACTGTATAATGAAATATATGGTTAAGTGGATCATATAGGAATTGGAATTAGGTAAGAAACTCTTTTGCTTTGACCTAGAGAATTTACTAAAGACAGAAAGGCTCTATTTTTGTTATTTTAGCCAAGGGCAAACTAGGAAGCAAAATAAGGTGGGGCTAGTGGGACTTGAAGGGTATGGTTTATACCTTTCAGAACAAGTTGGTTTTACTTCAATTGGATTTGTAAAACTTTCTGGAGAAAATAATTAGTGATTATGGACAGATCTTGATAGAAGATTTATCATCTTTATTTTGAACATTATTTTGGTCTAGCACCAAGTCTACAGGTTTGTAAAGACATACAGATACCTAAGAAAGATGGGATCTGAATATATCAAGTGGTTTTGCATTTTCTTTTGGATTTTAACTAAACTGCTACTTTCCAGATCTAGAGAAAATATAAAAGGAGAAGAAGGGTGGCCGGGATGGATCTCCTGACTAATCGGCCGTGGAGGGAGAATCGACCCACCCGGGTTCGTGCTGGGCGGGAGCCCGGCCTTGAAATACTGATGGACACGGCCCGGTAGTCAATGGGGGTTACTCGCGAAGGGGTATAAGCGCCTAGGGACCATTGGATCTGGACGCAACGGACGGCTGTGGTTCTTCTTCCTCGTTGAGCCAAAGATAACAGAGGGGGAAACCCTAGCCCGTGTTGGAGGCCGTGGGGGAGCTCACCTGAGGGGGTTGTCAGCGAGGGTGGAGGTCGCAGGGCGACGCGACGCACTGAGGGGAGCCGGAAGAGGGGCGACACGCGGCTGTTTGGTACTGATCGAGGTCGCGTGCATCTGCGGGATGGAGCAGTTTTGGGAACTCGCCGGAGTGTGCTTACCGTCGGAGGAGCTCGGGAGAGAGAGCTGAGTCGGGGGAGGTTGTCCTCGGGCATGCATGGCCGTGGCCACTCTAGGGGATCCTACAACCGAAAGATGAGCATGGGGGAGGAGGTCAGAGGGTGTAGATCTCAAAGATATGACATGCAAGGGGAGGGGAGTATCGTAAGAGGCGACCTTGAGCTCGAGCTAGTCAATGGCCTAGATCTCCATTTCTTCTTCGGTTGTCTAGCTGAGAGGGGGAAGGAGGAAGAGGGGGAGCTCTGGGGGAGGTGAGTGAGGTGTGCTGGCGGCAAATGAGGGCAGGGCTGTCCTGGGGGTGGCATGTGGCCATTTTATTTTGAAACCTCATGGTATAGATGAATTATCCAAAATGGGCATGGGGTGGGGGCTTCCCATTGGTTGCTGAGGGTGGTGCTGGGTGGTGTTGTGGTCAATAGCTCGACCAGAGAGTAAGAGGGGAGGTGGGATAGCTGCTGTCCTCTATAATACAAAGATCCTTGCAAGATATGATGCTCTCTCTCTCAAGCACTAGGGGACAAGATAGGGGCTAGGTACTGTTGTGCTACAGTGCACACAACCAAGAGGTGTGTGTGCTGCTGTGGAGGAGTACTTGACCATATTTGGTGAGGAGTAGAGTTGGTTTGAATCAAGTTTGCTTGGTTTGCAATATGTTGATCAATTTGAGGCTTGTGAAGGAAGCTGCCAAATTGGTATTGGAAAAAGGGTGGAAAAGGTACTAGTAGGTGTAGTTGGTCAAATAATCTCTCCATGATATAAATTGGATTTTTCCGAAGATTATAATCCCATTTAAATGCACTTGTTCAAAAAGTGCTGAAATAGATTATGGAAGCTAAGATGATATTTTTATCTTGGACAAGCTTGGTTTTTGATGTGATATGGTCCTAAATACCATTGCACATATTGGAGAATTTTATTTGAATTTATTGAAGTGGGAAAGTATTTTCAAGGAATTATATCTTGTTTCTTCCATTTAAAAAAGGGCAAAAAGAAATAATAAAGGATCTCAAAATATTTATTTTTGAGTTGGGAAGATGGGATATGATGTGGAGAACTGAAATATGCATTGAGTTGGCAAAGTTATTTGGAGAAGAACAAACTTGCCCTTTAAAGACAAGGATTTTGAGAAATTGGTAGGTAAAAGAAATAAAATAGTTTAATAATCCAAATAATTAGGGGAATTATTTGGGGATGCTTATATCCAAGGTAGATGATGTACACTTGATTTAGGTATCAAGGTCAACCTTGGTTTTGAAGGAAAGTGGTGAAAAGGGGTGAAAAATAGATAAGGGAGGATCTAGGGTTTAGTTATTCTGATGCCATCTAAATAGGGTTGGATTAGGGAGCTCAGAGCTCACCTTGGTACCAGGGGTATATGGATGGATAGAAAAAATTATATAGATGATCATGGAAGCAAATGTTGGGCTTGGTTGGATTTTAGGTGATCATGATGAGATGGCAAACTTGGTTGAAAAGAAGGCTGCCATAACAGATACATCAGGTAGCCTCCTAAACCATGTGGGTTTAAGAAGAACAAGGCTCCAATGGAAACAAGTGAAGTGGGATTTGATAGTCCATGACTAGTAGATCATAACCAAGCAAGGAGTTTGCCAAGGGGAGGTGGAATATAGATGTGAACTTCTGCCAAAGTAGGCGAGATGATAAGATTTGCAGAAAGGATTACTATCTTGACTACAAAACCATCATGGATGAGTGGGAATTACAATGGATTAGCCAAGGGAAAGAGTGGGATTTGGTATTACTAAAGATTTACTACAGGATGGTTCAAATACATTCTCAATAATTCACATGGGTTGGAAGAGGTAGAGCTCCAAGGATTGTATCTAGATAAGAAATCCAGATAGCCATTTTGGCAGTTTTTGACTAGTATGTAGGAGGGAATCATTTGAGAGGGTGGCAAGGGTTTATCATGTCCTTCAAGTGGTTGACGTTGAGGTATAGATTGAAATGAGGGAATCCAAACTTGGATTGGGTATCCACTAGGTTGGAAACCATCAATAGGGATTATCTCTGGATTGAGATAAGCATGAGATGAGATGATCACTTGAGTGGCTTAGGATAGATCCAGACTTGGATGCTTGCTTTGAGATTGATGATCACGAGCATGGGTTGGATCCTAAGGTATGAGCTACTAGATTAGCTCACTCTAGTTCCTAAGCAAACAATGCAAATAGCAGATCAAGGCAATTCATCAGATAGCAGATCAAGGCAATTCATCAACCAGCAGATCAAGGCAATTCATCAGATAGCAGATCAAGGCAATCCATCAACCAGTAGATCAAGGCAATTCATCTTAACACTTATCTAACTACTACTAGGGTTACCATCAAGCCTAGCTTGAGGTAAGGAGGGGTATTTTGGGAAGGGGTTTTGCTTTGAAGTAAGATAAGTACCATCTTGGTATCTCTACCAAGATTGAGATGACAAAGGTTTTAGTAAAGGTTTTGGAAAACCTAGGGATAAGAGTAGTTGAAGGTTCTGTCTTGAAAACATAAGGAGATAATATATAGGTCTCCATAGTTTGTCAAAAGAAACTAGTAAAGTATTTTGTTGGGTCAAAGTCATCTTGGCTCAGGTTTTTTGTTTTGAAATGCCAGAACATTTGAGAATATGAAAGATGAGCCAAGACATCTCTTTTGTAAAATAGTTTTTGTAAACTAGTGTTGAGATGAGGGGTACACGACTAATACATAAACACTTGCTTGAGCACAAGCAAACAAATAAGCACTCAATGCAGGAAAAAGTTTTTGTTCCCCCTGATTTTTGCCTTTTGGACAAGAATCCCTTTGGATTTGCAAACGAGGAACTACCTAAGAGTGGGGGTTTTGACCAAGGGCTTGATTTGTATGATACCATTGTATAAAAATGATACCATCAGATAGGTATTGATAAAATAAAACCAACAAAAGTGGTTTCACTATTTATCAATTTCCCTTGATTTATAATGGATTTTATAGTGGATAAAACCCTAGTTTAAGGAAATAATTCACCAGAACTTCTCTGGAATTCCAAAAATTATTTCCTTGGGGGAAAAGGTAGTGTTTGGTGGACTGAAACCAGAGGAGTTGGATTCACCTCAACAAAATTACTAGAATTCCCTTGAGAAATTCCCAAAGGCAATATTGGACAAGATTTGTCTTTTTCATCAGATCTATTTTGCAGAAGGTTTTTAGTTGGTTCCAAGGACACATGTTAGCTACTGATAATACCTTTCTGTAGAAATTGGAATAAATCCTTTTGGATTTGTAGACCTACGGTAGTGATTTTATTAGTGATTAAACCATGCACAGAAGAGTTTAGTTCACTAAAATTCAACAGATGCTCATAAAAATATGAGCTACTTGATAATGAAATATATGGTTAAGTGGATCATCTAGGAGTTGGAATTAGGTCAGAACCTCTTTTTCTTTGACCTGGATAGTTTACTAAAGTCAGAAAGGCTCTGTTTTTGTTATTTTTGCCAAGGGCACTCTAGGAAGCAAACTAAGGTGGGGCCAGTGGGACTTGAAGTGTATGGTTTATACCTTTCAGAACAAGTTGGTTTTACTTCAATTAGATTCGTAAAACTTTCTGGAGAAAATAATTAGTGATTGTGGATAGGTCTTGATAGAAGATTTATCATATTTATTTTGAACATTATTTTGGTCCAGCACCAAGTCTGCAGGTTTGTAAAGACATACAGATATCTAAGAAAAATGGGATCTGAATATTTCAAGTGGTTTTGCATTTTATTTTGGATTTAAACTAAACTCCTACTTTCCAGATCTAGAGAAAATATAAAAGGAGAAGGACGGTGGTCGGGCTGGATCTGCTGACTAATGGGCCGTGGAGGGAGAATCGGCTCACCCGGGGGCATGCTGGGCGGGAGCCCAGCCTTGAAATACTGACTGACGGGGCCCACTAGTTAGTGGGGTTACTCGCGAAGGGGTATCAGCGCCTAGGGACCGTTGGATATGGACGCGACGGACGGTTGTGGTTCTTATTCCTCGTTGAGCCAGAGAACAGAGGGGGAAACCCTAGCCCATGCTGCAGGCCGTGGGGGAGCTCACCTGAGGGGGTTATCGGCGAGGGTGGAGGTCGCAGGGTGACGCGGCGCACAGAGGGGAGCCGGAAGAGGGGCGACACACGGCTGTTTGGTATGGATCGAGATCGCATTCATCTATGGGATGGAGAAGTTTCGGGAACTCGCCGGAGTGTGCTGGAGGCAGCCTGCATGCCACGGGGGAGGGTCAGAGGGGGTTCTAGGGTCCCGGGAAGGTCGGGAGAGGTATGCTTACCGTCGGAGGAGCTCGGGAGAGAGAGCTGAGTCGGGGAAGGTTGTCCTTGGGCATGCACGGCCGTGGCCACTCTAGGGGCTCCTGCAACCGAAAGATGAGCATGGGGGAGGAGGTCAGAGGTGTAGATATCGAAGATAGGACATGCAAGGGGAGGGGAGTATCGTAAGAGGCGACCTTGAGCTTGAGCTAGTCAATGGCCGTGAGCTCCATTTCTTCTTCGGTTGGCTAGCTGAGAGGGGAAAGGAGGGAGAGGGGGAGGTGAGTGAGGTGTGCTGGGGGAAATGAGGGCAAGGTTGTGCTAGGGGTGGCATGTGGCCGTTTTATTTTGAAACCTCATGGTATAGATGAACTTTCCAAAATGGGCATGGGGTGGGGGCTTCCCATTGGTTGCTGAGGGCGGTGCTGGGTGGTGGTGTGGTCAATAGCTCGACCAGAGAGTGAGAGGGGAGGTGGGGTAGCTACTGTCCTCTTTAATACAAAGATCCTTGCAAGATATGATGCTCTCTCTCTCAAGCACTAGGGGACAATAGATGGGTTAGGTACTGTAGTGCTACAGTGCACACGACCAAGAGGTGTGCGTGCTAGTGTGGAGGAGTACTTGACCAGATTTGGTGAGGAGTAGAGTTGGTTTGAATCAAGTTTGCTTGGTTTGCAATATGTTGATCAATTTGAGGCTTGTGAAGTAAGTTGCAAAAGTGGTATTGGACAAAGGGTGGAAATGTTACTGGTAGGTGTAGTGGGTCAAATAATCTATCCATGATTTAAATGGGATATTTCCGAAGATTATAATCCCATTTAAATGCACTTCTTCAAAAAGTGCAGAAATAGATTATGGAAGCTAAGATGATATTTTTATCTTGGACAAGCTTGGTTTTTGATGTGATATGGTCCTAACTACCATTTCACATATTGGAGAATTTTATTGGAATTTATTGAAGTGGGAAAGTATTTTTAAGGAATTATTTCTTGTTTCTGCCATTTAAAAAAAGGCAAAAAGAAATAATAAAGGGTCTCAAAAATATTTATTTTTTAGTTGGGAAGATGGGATATGAAGTGGAGAACTCAAATATGAATTGAGTTGGCAAATTTATTTGGAGAAGAACAAACTTTCCCTTTAAAGACAAGGATTTTGAAAAATTGGTAGGTAAAAGAAATAAAATAGTTTAATAATCCAAATAATTAGGGGAATTATTTGGGGATGCTTATATCCAAGGTAGATGATGTACACTTGATTTAGGCATCAAGGTCAATCTTGGTTTTGAAGGAAAGTGGTGAAAAGGGGTGAAAACTAGATAAGGGAGGATCTAGGGTTTAGTTATTCTGATGCCATCTAAACAGGGTTGGATTAGGGAGCTCAGAGCTCACCTTGGTACCAGGGGTATATGTATGGATAGACAAAGTTATATATATGATCATGGAATAAAATGTTGGGCTTGGTTGGATTTGAGGTGATCAAGATGAGATGGCAAACTTGGTTGAAAATAAGGCTGCCACAACAGATACATCAGGTAGCCTCCTAAACCATGTGGGTTTAAGAAGCACAAGGCTCCAATGGAAACAAGTGAAGTGGGAGTTGATAGTCCATGACTAGTAGATCATAACCAAGCAAGGAGTTGGCCAAGGGGAGGTGGCATATAGATGTGAGCTTCTGTCAAAGTAGGCGAGATGATAAGATTTGCAGAAAAGATTATTATCTTGACTATAAAACCATCATGGATGAGTGGGAATTAGAATGGCTTAGCCAAGGGCAAGAGTGGGCTTTGGTAGTACTAAATATGTAATACAGCATGGTTCAAATACACTCTCAAGAGTGCACATGGGTTGGAAGAGGTAGATCTCCAAGGATTGTATCTAGATAAGAAATCCAGACTTAGCCATTTTGGCAGTTTTAAAGATTTTGACTAGTATGTAGGAGGGAATCATTTGAGAGGGTGGCAAGGGTTTATCCTATCCTTCAAGTGGTTGATGTTGAGGTATATATTGAAAGGAGGGGATCCAAACTTGCGTTGGGTATCCACTAGGTTGGAAACCATCAATAGGGATTATGCCTGGATTGAGATAAGCATGAGATGAGATGATCACTTGACTGGCTTAGGATAGATCCAGACTTGGATGCTTTCTTTGAGATTGATGATCACAAGCATGGGTTGGGTCCTAAGGGATGAGCTACTAGATTATCTCACTCTAATTCCTAAGCAAACAATGCAAACAGCAGATCAAGGCAATTCATCAGATAGCAGATCAAGGCAATTCATCAACCAGCAGATCAAGGCAATTCATCTTAACACCTATCTAACTACTACTAGTGTCACCATCAAGCCTAGATTGAGGTAAGGAGGGGTATTTCTGGAAGGGGTTTTGCTTTGAAGTAAGATAAGTACCATCTTGGTATCTCTACCAAGATTGAGATGAAAAAGGTTTTGGAAAACCTAGGGATAAGAGTAGTTGAAGGTTCTGTCTTGAAAACATAAGGAGATAATATATAGGTCTCCATAGTTTGTCAAAATAAACTAGTAAAGTATTTTGTTGGGTCAAAGTCATCTTGGCTCGGGTTTTTTTTGAAATGCCAGGACATTTGAGAATATGAAAGATGAGCCAAGACATCTCTTTTGTAAAATAGTTTTTGTAAACTAGTGTTGAGATGAGGGGTACACGACTAATACATAAACAGTTGCTTGAGCACAAGCAAACAAGTAATCACTCAATGCAATAAAAAGTTTTTATTCCCCCTAATTTTTGCCTTTTGGACATTCCATCAGGGTTTCTAAAATAGGGATCTTACATTTTAAACATTGCACTTGTACTTTGTACTCAGTTGATATCATGCTCTTTTGTCTATGGATGTCGCCGGTGTGAAATAAAGAGGGAACTTGTAAGTCCATGGAGTTTGTATTCTGTGTTAGAGAAATGCGTGGGCCGCTAGCCTAAGCCATGCCTAATCATGGTGGAAACTTGCAGCATCACCATAGTGACATCAATGAAGCATTCTTCTTATAAAAAAAGAGACACATTGAGAAAATAGGAAAGAGAGAAAAAAGCACCATAATCCCATGGTACATAAGAAGATTGCTGAGATGCTCATTGTCTGTTTGGCTTGTCATTTTGGTTATGGGAAAGCTCCTGTACCATGTGCAAGGGGTACCCCGTTGGTGGTTCTCAATGATATGCAAATACTTACGATGACAAGAACTTACCTGGACCCAAAGTTCAGTATGCATGAGGTGTGGCCCTCGTATTCAAGGGACTTGAGATTTCCAACTTATACTTCGTCAAACATATACTCCATCTTTGCCACTTTAACCTTAACCACTTCAAGATGCTTATGATTGGGGCAATGAGGGCTGAAAGCTAACAAGTACCATAATTTTTGGAAGCTCTTTTTGAAACTTGTAAACCCAGCTTCCTTTACAAAAAAGGCCTTTCTTCCACCATTATTGAGTCTCCACCTTCTACCTTTAGGCACCATTAAGAGAGCATAGTTGTCATTCTGTGTGCACTGTTCCAAAGCTTATTGATTGATGCATATTGTGATACTACTTGTTCTTGTGCTATTTGTTTCTAGTCACCCTTGTGAACTTTGAAGGTGTCCTATGCATCTATATTTCTACTCTATGAGGGACAAGCTGATTGCCACTATGCTATGTTTTCTGTATGTGAAACAAACAAATGTTTTTTAATGCATGTTATTCATGATCTTTGTTTGTAGATTTTCATGTTGCATGCATAGTTACTTTGTCCTATTGTTAGAACTCCATTTTCATGCACATGTTTAGAGTTCTTTGATCCCATCTTTCAATGCTTGCAAATGGTTGGATCTTTAATTATGATGGTGCATGCCACCTCAAAAATTATTCATTTTATCACTTACCTACTCAAGGATGAGCAGGAGTTAAGCTTGGGGATGCTTGATACGTCGGAAACGTATCTATAATTTTTGATGCTCCATGATTGCTTGGTATCTACTTTGCTTTGCTTTGTCTATACTTTGAGGTTTTATATATCTTTTCTGGAACTAACCTATTGACAAGATGCCACAGTGCCAGTTGCATGTTTTCTTCTGTTTTTGGTTCCAGAAAGGCAGAAAATCAATACTCTCGGAATTGGACGGGACAAAATCCAAAGTCATTATTTTTCCCGGAGCAACACGGAACCACGAAGCAGAGCCGGAGGGGGCCACAAGGTGGCCAAACCCCCTAGGCGCGGGCAAGCCCTAGAGGCGCCTGGAGGGGGTGTGGGCCCCCTGGACCCCCACCAACCTTGATTCCTGCGCCTATAAGAAGCCTCCGACCCAAAAACCCTAGGGAATCTAGAAGAAATCCACGAAAACCTCCGTAGCACCGCCACCACCGAAGGGGAGATTCGGGGGACATAAAGTCTCTGTTCCGGCACCCTGCCGGGACGAGGAAGTGCCCCCGGAGCCATCTCCATTGATCTCCACCACCATCTTCGTCAATGTTGCTAATTCCCATGATGAGGAGGGAGTAGTTCTTCCTCAGGGCTAAGGTCTCTACCGGTAGCTATGTGTTCATCTCTCTCTCTATGCATGATCTTGTTGTGGTCATGAGCTTTGTAATCTAGTAGATCTACCTTTCTACTCAAGTGCTTCATTAGATCTCTGCTCTCCCCATGTCTATGAAAGTGATAGCGTGCACGCCATGGTGGCACTTAGGTTTGAGTCTACATAAATACTATTTGTGTTTTAATAGATCTATGCTTTTCCCCACGTGTGTGAAAGTGACAGCGTGCATACCGTGTGTGGCACTTTGGCTAGATTGAATATTTGTTATGAGTTATATTTGGAGTTGGATGTCTCTATGAAATTGTGGTGTTTGTTGGAACCATCTAGTGCTCAAGGTGACAGTGTGGGGTTATCTAGATTGGGGAAGGCGGACTTTGAGGTGTGTTGTTATAGCCCTACCTTGGATTAGAGTGTCCAACTGGATATTAGTTAAGAGTACTATCATGAAGAGGGCATATTTATATGAGAGAGTGTTCACTAGTGAAAGTATGATCCCTAGGCCTTGTTTCTAAACATTGAAACACCGTTTGCTACTAGATCTGTTGCATGTTTGCTTGTTGTAGTCTTTACCTCATTGTCAAGCTCTTTTCTGGCACCGTTACCACTTGTATTTCATTATCTCTTCGCCAAACAAGTGCACCTATACACCTGACAAGTGTATTGGGTGTGTTGGGGACACAAGAGACTTATTGTATCTTGATTGTAGGATTTCTTGAGAGGGAATACCTTTGACCACTTCCTCCCTGAGTTCGATAAACCTTGGGTAATCCACTTAAGGGAAACTTGCTGCTGTTCTACAAACCTCTGCACTTGGAGGCCCAACAACTGTCTACAAGAATAGAAGTGCATAGACATCAGTTGTTCTTATTTTCAATCGGTGGATGCTAGGTATTTTTACAGTAGCTAATCCTCTTGTGTTAGATATCGTATTTTGATGAATTCCCCTAGTTGGGATCAGTACTAGCACCGATCTTTAGTTGGGATCAGTACTAGCACCAATCTGTAGTTGCGACCAATACTAGCACCGATCTGTAGTTGGGAGCAGTATTCGATTTGGTTTGAGATTTGGGGATTGGGGAATAATAAGGGGATCTCAATCGGTTAATTTATGCAAGTAATCCATCTCGGTAATCACGGTATCTCAATCATGTCCTTATTGCACGCTATTGTTTTTTGTAATAGGTGGATAGCAGTGACGTCTGCAGCGACGATGAGTCCATGGACACCAAGACTCATCAGGTGCTGAGGAAGCTGAAGTCCGGCCAGTTCAACGGCTTCTTCACCAGCAACGTCTACAGGTGCCCCTTCTGCACCAGGAGCCTCGCCACCGACTTTAACTCCCTGGTGATGCATGTCGAGGACGTGAAGAAATGTGGCCCCTCAAAGAACGCAATGCCTTCAGAGACCAGCACAAGACGCTCGGTTTTCACCTCTAAAACCTCCAGAAGGTGGCCATCGAGGAGGGTCGCATGCCCCCGATTATGCCCAAGGCTCCCAAGGTCAAGGGACTAGGCAGAAGGAAGTGGAGGAAGCGCCACAGGGAGGAGGCGGAGGCCCTCCTAGCAGAGGCCATGAGGGGCCACTGATCCTGTGCTGATGATGATGCTGCTGCTGATGTAAAACAGCTTCTTTTGTTTTCTTGTCTGTGTTGAACTTGTAAGCTACTGATGCTATGCAGCCTAATTGTCGAACCTAGTTTCACTATCGTACTATATAATCCTTTATTAGCTTCTTTATCTACATATGCTCTGTTCATCTACATATTTATGGTGCTAGTTAGATTTGCTGCCAGACTGGGAAAATAAGAGGGCCAAAAGGAACCATGAATGAAGAGATAAGCTTCTCTAGATTCGCTGCCTTTTTGGGCAAAAATAACAACTATTAGCGATATAAAAGGGAAGAACGCTCTTAAAAAGGCCAATCATAAAAATAACAAAAAAGAAATCTTCTAATTTAGGCGACAGGGCAATGTAACTACCATACGCGTCCCACATGGTCCCACACCATATCCCCCAAAACGCGTTCCCAACAAGCCGACCCCACACCATGGGGATCCTACTACGGGACCCGACTGAACGTGGCCCCATCTGTCATCACGTAACGAGGGTGGGTCCTACTTGTTAGCACGTAACGACGAGGGTCCACTACGGGACCCACCTGAATGCGTCCCCACTTATCAAAACGTAACGGCGGGGGTCCACTAACAGGACCCGACGGAGAGCGAGTTTCAGACCGATGTGAGAGTTCCATAATAGGAGCTAGACAAAAGTGAGAAAAAACTAAGCGGCTGGGGAAAAGTGAGTACATCTAACGAACCAGGGACACAAAAATAGAAATCCCTTTATTAAATGAGATCTTGCATTAAATTTGGTGGAAATTTAATCAATGTGAGTGGATTTTTGACTGGAGGCATGTTTATGTGAGTGGAGGATTTTTAATTTGAGTGGGAGCTCCACCCACATGATTGTGGAAGAGGTGGGGGCAGCCACCATGGCCACCATGCTATGCCCCTTGGCTGCCTTCCCTCTCCCTATAAATGCCCCCTCTCCTCCTCTCATATCACACCTGCTAGCGAAGGATCTCTCTCCCCCTCTAGAATATCCTCATGGTCTCGGATCAGCGAGATACATATTCCCGATGGCTTTTTATAGAGCAAGGATTTTCTACTTCCACTGCTTTGCTGGCGTGAGGACTCGGAGGTTGTAGGGGTACCAGACGTGTGTGCGATCACGGATGCACCACTTCTTTGCGGTGCTTGACTTGCTGTTGCTGGACCGGCTGGACTTCATCACGATCTTGAGATCGACAAGTGAACGACTACATCATCCATGAGAAGCAATATCGTAACACATTGTCGGTCTTTGATGGTAAGTTTTATGTGGATGTAAATCCACCCGTTTCTTGTATCTAGATAGATAGATCTTGGTGCTCAGTTTTTTCATATCGTAGGAAAACTTTTGTTATCTATGCTGCGAACCCAACACATCCTCATCTATGTGTGCGCGCCTAGTCTTTCATCCCTGCAGAGCCCGAACTACCTTCCCCAACTGCCCTTGGCATCCTCCTCGGCCTAGCTCATCGCCTCGACTCCTCACGTGCGGCAGATGGGGCACCTGGGGGCAGTGGTGGAACCAGTGGTCCACTACCAGCTACGATCTCATCGCCTGCCCACATCCAAAACCAACAGGAGCTGATGGATTCAGCGATTTTCCATTGACTCCTTCCAGGTAAACACCATTGTGTCCAAAATTTCGAGGTATAGGGGGTTACACCGAAGTTCTGGTGCTAATTGGAGATCTGATTTTCCCGTGCTTCTTTTTCGTGTTGCTGCAGTCAGGTTCAGTAGAGGTTTTCATTGCAATTTTGGTTCAAGAAGTTTACAAAGCTCTGCATTGACGAAGGTTAGTGGCAAAGTACTCCAGGATATCACCATCTCTATAATGTTGTATCATGTTCTAGTAGTTTCGCCATCTGTCCCCCTCTAGATTATGTATATTAGTAGTTCTGAATGTAGTTTATTTTCCAGATGTATCTTAGTCAGTGTGCTCTTCCATCTTGATCCATTATCAACCAGTAACATTTCTAGTTATTGGTAATTGTAATGATTCAAACTCTTTTTTTCATTATTGTGGTAGTCCTATAGGGCATGATCTACTTTGAGGATTGATGGTTATACTATCTTGTTAATGGTTTGGCGAATATGGAGGTTACACTACATGGATAATTTATCATCATAAATTTGTAATTTTTTCCATTTCACACTTGGAACCTACCATTGTATCTTAATACTGATGCAACATGTGAATTTCTTATTAGTGTGTATTTCCATGTTGTTTCTAAACTTGACTGATAATTGTTTTTACGGTTGTTTCTTAGTGACAATCAGATTTACATACTGTAATATATAATGTTGGTATTTCTAACTAGCAAGCGAGTAGGACCTTATTATTCTACCTATACTAGCAAGCGAGTTACATACTGATGCAACATGTGAATCTCTTGTTATGCATATCATTGTTTGTAAGACATATCTATACAAGCTAGGTTAACTCCTCTTATAACAAATATGCTAATGTCATATATAGTGTTGGTATTTCATTATCCAACGCATTCTTTTTTGGAGAGATTTGGAGGCTTGTAGAGATTTCCTAGGATGCTGCCCCGTCCGGCCATTTAAGACCTCATTTGATTTTTGTGTGCCAGCATGAAGATGAGTACAATCTACTTGAGGGAGTTCCTCATCTTGATCGATAAGTCCCAGTGCTTCAAGCACCTGCCCACCAGCGTTGATGTGTCGCTCCTCAAGTACCACCATTGTGGTTTGCCTCCCTTGTTCATGTAGGCATAACTCCATGTTTTTTATGTCTGTGGTTTCTATGTGGTGACAGTCTTCGACTTCGTCTTTTGTGGATCACCGAGCTGAATGAAGCTACATTGGCCATCTTCCACAAGGGTTAGTATGCGACACCCCTCGGAAGGTCCGATCGGTCGGGGGGATACTCGTACTCGTTGTGTAGTGGGAGCAGGCGTGGGACGAAGGTGGGATACTCGCTCCACGGGGTTGAGCGACCGCGAAGGGCACTTGCCTGATCGTGTGTTGTTGACACTGGGTAAGAATGTGTTCTTCTCCGAGCAGTATTTATTGGGATTCTTACTTTCCTTTTAGTGCTTGAAGCGTGTGAAAGATTTCCGATCAATTGTTTGTTATCAAAATGACATTCGAAAAGGCTAGAAAAAGGACGCGCTCCTGGAGGTCGTGTTTCGTCTCTGCTGGTGCCTACAAGTGGCGGGCACGGAGTGCCTCACGCACAGTCCTGGCCTCATCACGTTCGACACGTGGTGGATGTGGAGAGGGTCGCGGGTCATTTTCCTTTTCTTTTTGTACATTTGAACACGAAAACTGTGATATCTTTCAAATGGAGAGTCCAAATCAATATATGTTTTCAAAGCCTTGCTAGTCACTTCTAGATCTTCAAAACTAGATCAACTCTTGATATGTTTTGACACCATATTTTCTCATACTGCCTTTGATGCGTAGGTGGCACTGCCTTTTGGTCTAGTGCATGGTCCCTTCGGTTGCAATGTATGACACGGTGTCCTGGCAGTGTACTGCCTTGTTTTACTGTGTTGCACTGCCTAAGGTCGCAGTGCACTGCGCGATGTCCTGGTAGTACACTGTACATACACTACCTTGTTGTACTGCGCTGTACTGCCTAGAAGTGCATTGTGAGATGTTCTAGAAGTGCACCGTTGACGCACTGCCATGTTGTTCTGTGTTGCACTTCCTTAGTTCACAATGGACAGCGCGGTTTCCTGGCAATGTACTACCTTCAGTCGTACTGCATTGCTTACTGTTCAGGCAGTGCACCGTCCATGCACTATCTTGTTGTACTACGTTGCACTGTCTAAGGTCGTACTGCACTGTGCGGTGATCTGGTAGTGCACGGTCCATGCGCTGCCTTTTTATACTACGTTGCACTGCTTTCGGTCAACAGTGCACGAGTTGCACCACTCGTGCACTGCCTTATTGAACTGAGTTGAACTGCCTTTGGTCGCATGCACTGCATGAGCAGCTATTGTGCGGCCGGAAATACGCGCTCTGCCGAGTGGCCGGAAATACGCGCGGGGTGAATTTCCACACACCATGTGTCGGGCTACTATGCGTCCGGAAATACGCGCGCTGCCGAGCGGCCGAAAACGCACGCTTCCTGGAGAGCGCGCCCCCGCTAGTCATCCTGAATGACATTTATTGTTTACTCATGAGCTTGTTACTTTGCGGCTCAAAAAAGAAGTCTATATCATACTTGTAAATACTGCATGCCCTGAAATAAATAGTATTATATCTAATTTTGAACATCCTAATTTTGTAGATACAAATTCATATTATTTACAGTGGCCTGCAACATATTCAGTTAAACTCTACAATAAGTTTTTTTCTACTAGAATTTAATATTCTGGAGCTTGAGAGGTTGACAAGAAATACAGAGGTAAAAACACACAAAACATCTAGTGGATATACGAGGGGTCACATTATGAGCTAAAACCTTTGAGGCATATATTCTGTCTGACCCAGCCAATCCTGTAATTAATATTAGTTCACCTCAAGTTGTATTGTTTATTTATTTGGATCAATATTTTGTGTGTATGATCATAGTACTTAACAAGATTTCATTCCACATGCTTGTTACTTATGATTATTAGCATTAGGATTTCTAGCATGTGGTTCTCTGTTGAGTCATTCAAACTTTGTTTAAATTTTTTTGGAAACACAGAGCCAATTTGCAGAACAAAGGGGCCTGATAAAGTGGCGAATCTTTGCATTAAAGTTGGTGATAACAAACTACATTTCTCCACACTGGTCAGAGGTATTCTGTTGTGACAGCCTCGAACAATTTGCTACATTACCAATCTGCAAATCTATATTTATTTAAATAAAAGTGTTTGTTGCTTGTTTTTTCTGGTTCGAGAGTCCAACTTGACCACTTTCTGTACAACAGGTTTATGTTGCCTGCAGATTCCCTAATGGGACTTTCTGACTGTATATCTACTACAGATTCACATTCTTTCTTTTTTCTTTGCCAGTATACAATACATTAACAATCACTTCTCTTTTTTAGGAGCTCCACGCTGAAGAAGTTGGAACAAGCGAAGGTGTCAGGGATTCATACTCGGCAAAGGGTAGATAGTCATATTCTTGTAGCTAGTTATTTCTTTCTGGGTGATCTGAACTACGAAATTTTTGTAATAATACACCATAGTCATATATATTCTGATGTGAACTATGTCCTGAGTGTAATATATGTTCTAATTATTGTTAGTTATGAAAATTAATGTTATTTTTGATTTTCTTATTGAAATATTGTATATTTACTTCTACTAGACGTTTGAAACAAGTGAAATGCTATTTGGGCTCTTAAAAGGCCAGGGCCCAAAAAATATTGGACATGTGTAATTCTGAAAAAATTGAAAATTAAGAAGAAATAAAAAGTAAAAAAGGCCAAATCCTAAGAAGTAAATTTTTTAGAATGTTGAGCTTAGCCCATGTATCTCACCTGGATTTCACAATAAAATATCTAAAAAGGCCGGAATTGTTGGGCTCAGCCCATGTAGAGTACCACACTAGACCGGGCTGATTTTGATCTTGAACCTGCCACGTAGGATTAGCCACGTTGGATCTGACGTGGACATGAAAAATTACCCATGACCAAAATTTTGGTCATCGACACTATGACCATCTATTTTGGTCATAGCAGTCCATGACCAATTCATAAAAAAGATCCTTAGTTGTATATAGTGACCCTCGCTATGTGACCTACTATTTTTGGTCATAGAGGTCATAGATGAATTACTATGACCTTTCTATGACCAATATTTGGGATCACTAGTTAGCACATTTCTTCTATTGAGCATAAGGAAATTATATCGTATAAATATCCATAGTTTTGTTAACTATAAGCTAAGAAATAATTGTTGTTGTAAAGGCATCTTGGCTCATGTTTTGGAATGCCAGAACATTTGAGAATATGTAAAACAAGACAAGACCTCTCTATTGTTAAATAGCTTTTGTAAACTGAGGTTGAGGTAAGGGGTATATAATCTACGACACAATAAGTTTCATAAGAACAAACCAACAAACAAGCAAACATTGCACAATTTAAAAACAAAAAATTGTGTTCCCCCTGATTTTTGCATTCTGGACAACTAATCAGGGTTGCCGAACTTTGGATGTTACAGTTTGTCTATCATCTTCTAAAAATTTAAAATATGATTCACTTGTTTGAGGTATCTATAGTACCATATGATGTGTTAATCATTTGTCAATCTATTGCATCCAACTTTGCTTCTCAATTTGCCTTTGGTTATCAACTATTGGTACATTCCATACCGTCGGGATTGTTTGTAAGACGATGCGATCTATCTGACTCATTGTTAACCAACGCGGTATTATTAAAGATGTTCGTTATTTAGTATGCTTTCACGCAATGTGGAGTTGTTATTCTCTATCTGTTAAGTGGTTTTGCGCATCTAGTTGGTATTTTAATACCAAAAAATGCAGAAAAAATTTCTTTGATACATATGTATTTCCACACTCCTTTTTAGTCATGTGCGATACGGTAACTATCTTATTTGTCGACATATTCATGCTAACTCATTCTTGTTGTCACCGATGCATAAATCTGAAGTTTGTTACTTCATCTTGAAATTATTTTGGGCTAAATACATAACTTGTGTTGATTTGATGCTTATGATTGTAATTTGGTTTTCTGTATAGCTATATGAAACCTATTATGAGTGCAATATGTTCAATGATTTCAATCTAATTCTCCAAATGGTTGTGGTTATCTCTAGTGTATTTGAGTTGTACCACGATCATATCAATGTCATATTCAAGTACCTTTGGCAATCTGAACATTTCTAAGGCACCATGATCTAATATCATACGATTATCGTGCTTCATATCTTTTTGAACTCCATATCCAATTATGCTTGATATGGGTGAAACTCATCCTTTCATCTCTGATAGCTTTGCTTAAATGTACGAGTTATCATCATTTTTTATCCAATATCTCTTCGTCTTTTCAAACGGTGATATGATCGACTATGTGAACAAGTCGGCATCTCTTTCTCATTCGAAGGGCCAGATAATATATTCTTCCAGTAAATATCCTCCAACACAAATTCTTGCTCTTAAAGTCGTTCTCTCAAAGAGCATTGAGCCCAGAAAGTGTTTAGAGCATTTGTTCATTTATGCTTCCTCATGAACTTGGTATTCTTGTAATATCTTGTTAAATTCATGGTGGTATATCTTGACGATATGCTTCCCTATTGTATAGCAATGGAAGAACATGAAGAAAATCTTCTTGTCATTCTCTCAAGCTTTGTGAACACCGCCTATGTGCAAAGTTCTCGAAGTGTAAATTTGGAATTTTTGAAGTCAACTATCTCGGCCACATCCTTCTTCTAAAGGCACCACTATGAATTCTGAAATCATCAAGTCAAGTGTTGGTCTCCATCATCCTACAGTTTCCATCCAACTCTAGAGCTTTTCCTCGGTTTGGAAAGTTATTGTCGCCATTTTGCTGAAGACTTCCTCAAGACTACTAATCTATCTCAGTGATTCTCAATAAAGATAACAATTATTTTGGTCTTCCTCTCATCAAGGAACCTTCTAAAACCCTCTCTCTTTATCTTCTATCCTCAATACGCCGGATGACACGAAGACTTATCAGCATTCCTTTATTCAAGACAATGGTGCTTTTCTCGTTCTATCTATTGAACTTCAAGTGCATTAAATCTTTGTTTTCTTATGAAGCTTCATGAGTTTATTCTTGTCAAGATCTTTAGTCTAAATTTTTGAGAGTTGGGTTGCACGATTTTACTATTCATGTACGGAGTAGTGCTTTCGGCGTGGGATGGAATAGCTACCATACCACTACTCTTATCATTCGTTCTTGTACATTGAATTGGTGGGTTAATGCGATTACACTCATTCCAAGGAAGTTAGAAGTCGCCTTTATCCCTTGAGACATTTACTTATGTCTTTGTTTTTTCCGGAGAGTTCTCTCAAAGAACATAATCAATAATCTCTTGTTGGTGGTCTCGTCTATTTCAAGATGGATCAAAATATTCAATGATAATGGTGTAAACAAACACAAAATCTTTCCCTAATACTCTTCATTATGGCGGTGCTCGACATCGTCAAATAGGATGGATGGAAGATATACCTGACTTCAATTGTCAAATCCTCTTTCTCTTTGTTAAGACAATTATTGTAAATGCCATTAATCGCAAAATATATCACAATAACCTCATGGTTAAGGAAATAAATAAGTATCTCTACAATAAAATCCAGATATCTAAAATTCAACTTCAACCTCAGGTTTTCCACCATAAAATTGTGTTCTCTTGAAGAATAAATTCACGCACCTTAATTTTGTGATTCTTTGGTTCTTACCGGCGCAAGAAGAATCTAACCGGAGAGTTTCTAAATTCAATCTTATTCTGTCTATATCAAGGAACTCTGTTGTTTGAATGCAGTATTGTTTTCGAACATCATTTCTTAAATCCATGGGAAGATACAATGATATTTTCATAGTAGTTGATAACTTATCCAAAGTCATTCTTTTCTTCCGGAAAATCAAATAATCATCCTCACTTGCAGCCTTTGATCTTGAATCCAAATGATGTGTTTTTCTTACTCTCCTTGATATATTGTCCTTCCATAATCCTTTCAACAAGTGGTTCTTTTCCTTTATCGTGTTCCTCAAGATCACCTGAGCTATGTTCATCCTACCTTCCCTGTTTCACGACAATCCTACAATGCTTCAAGCCCTTTATCTCGAAGAAGAAAAATAAAAGACTCGCAACAGGTCTATTAAGTTTTGCAATGTGTAGTGGTTGCATAATTCCATTGATAAAGCAACTTGGGAACGTGAGGATCACCTTCGTTCTGAGCACCCTCCACTCTTTGAGTCTTATTATTTTTCCTAGGAATCTCGGGGCGAGATTCTTGTTAAGTGGGGGAGAGTTGTAGCATCCCAAATGTCTAACATTAATGCTACATGGTTTCAATCAGTATAATTCTACCTCCAAATAATAATTAATGCATCACCATAATATCATGCTCATGCTACAATGCCACATTGGATTTGAGTATCATATTAAATACTTTTATTTGGTTCCTCTCATATTTCTTTTTCCTTATTAATTGTATTTGCTTCATGATATATTTTAGTTGGATTTTGATATATTATTTGATGCCCAAGTTGAGTTGGGCATATCTTTTGAATTCATTCTATCCCTAACCTTCCATTCTATCTTTTCCAATTAATATTCTCTCTAATTCTACCACATGCATGATAATGGGTTCATTTTATTTTGAATTATGGTTTTTGAGATCAAACCCAATTGAAGAATGTGGAATCGTTTTAAGCTTTACATTATATCTACCTATCATATCTTATAGTGCTTTTCACCCTCTCTAATCCATCTATGCATGTTCCAATCCCTCTTCTTTCTTCCTCTTAAGCCCATTCATTTTTATTCATCTCTAGTGTCACATGCACTAGTGGTCATTCCTTAGCCACATGAGATCAAACATCATTTTATGTGTTTCCCCTTTCTTTAAATTATTTTGAGTTCATGTGTGTGATTGGATTTGATCAAAACTTGTTTTTATACTAACAAACCTAGCTAGCTTCTACTGACTCTTTTCATGCTTGGGACACACAAAAACTCCACACACACCCCACCTCCTCTCTTTTTCTTTTATCATGAGCCAATGGGTGCTTGTATTTTTGCATGAACAAGTGCCACTATAATATCTCTCTCCACCTAGCTAAAACCAACACCCCCTCTAAACCTCAACCAGACCCCAAATGTACCCCCTCCCTGGTATAACTCAACCCAACATTGAGGTTGCCCACGTCTTGTTTCTCTCATTCCCTTGCAAACACGTGATCACCAGCTCCCATCACTGTCGCATGCTCCCTCTCTTCATAAAGCTACCACCCAGCTACTGTCCACCCCATCATCCTCCCTCCCTGATCGAGATATGGGGAGGCACCATCTTCCTCTCCACAAAAACGTTCTTGACCACTTAAACCTAGATGTCGTCTAACTGGCTCCCCACTGTTTCCCTGCGAGCCAGCGACTCCCAAAGATTAGCGTGTAGCTGGTACGCATGCTCGATAACCTGGAACAAGGAGGATCCGAACTGAGCTGGGAACGCACGCCACGGTCCCTACGTGGCTGATGTGTCTAAAATTTGAGGATATTTACCTCTTGTTTTCTGCATAAGTAGAGTAGGTTGTTGGGCCACGTAGAGATAAACAAAACTTTTTCCCTCTAATATGGTGATCCCAAGATCCAGCTGAGGTAGAAGACCATGAGATTTACCAATAGACGCGCAGTTATGAATTACTAATGAAGCGCGTCAGTTGATGCAGTACAGTCCTTAGCGATCTGATCTGATCGTCCTGGTGTTGATCGTACAACACCTCTGTTGGTATCCACACGTACAAGGAGGAGCACCGACGGCGAACTGCTACGTTCGGTACGTCGGCAGGACTGCTGTGGAGCTAGGGTTTCCAACACATGGAACAACCTAACCAATCAACAAATTAACCCTTCTGGTTTACTGTGCTCCACTATATATGGGGAGTGAACGTGGGCTCCACTCACGTGGCCCATTCACTAAAGCCCATATGATTCCATTCACCGTGAGTCCGACTCACTGACTCAGTCCAAATCCGGCTTGGCTCCAACCCAACTAGATTTCTGGTTCAGATCCTATCCGAACTTGCTCCCGCTCTTAAGTGTGTGACCCCGTAGGATCATGCCTACTTGGACACGCTTGGAGTCCGACTCTCAATCGATCAGTCGGTAGCGTCTCCTAGAAGAACATGCCGACTCCCAAGCACCAAAGAGTCATGACGACTTGCCTTTCCAATGCGACTTGTGTCCGAGTCCCTTTTGCCTCACGATATACCTTGTCAGACTATAGGCGAATATTTGTCATCCCTTAAATAGTCCGACTCTCTTCTCGATCCGAGATAAGTGATTCATCTGACTAACTCTTAGTCGATTGCCTCGGTTAACACTTAACCGAGTCGGTCATAGCCATGCTTTCCGAATCATATCTTCCAAGAGGGCCTAGAGAATATCTCTCCAAGTGGAGGGGCATAAATCCCATCTTGGTTATTCACATCACGCAGCTTGATTATCAGTCGACCTGAACTCTGCCTTTATAACTGTCTAGTTACGGATCAGCGTTTGACAGAACCTAAGTCGGTGATCATCAACTCGGACTATGCAATAACCTCATGTCCAAGGATTACATTGATTGAGATATACAAATGACAACTTGTTCGTTGTACCTCAATATGGGTCAATCCGACTCGCTAAACTCTTTAGCCGAATCTGTGTAAGTATGAATAGCATCTCCATGCCCATGACAAGTGGAACCGAGTCATCAAGCCGACTTTCACATTGGTCTAAGTTGTGTGTCCAGCACAACCTCAATGACCAAGGACATTTAGTATAAATAACATGAATGTATAGTTCCACAACCGAATCACATATTCAATGATACACATTAGATGTTTATACAAGGACAACTTGATATCTTTAGAATACAATGGGAAATATCATCATACATGATTGCCTCTAGGGCATATTCCCAACAGTCTCCCACTTTCACTAGAGTCAATCTTCCGACATCACATGTCTAAGCATCTAATGTCCATGTCTCTCAGGTGCGCCTCATGCTTCGGCTATGGTAACGGCTTTGTCAACGGATCCACAATATTTGCATCTGTGTGTACCTTGCATAAATTGATATCACCCTGATCCACGAACTGGCGAATCAGGTGATACCGCATGAGTATGTGCTTGTTCTTCTGGTGTTGTCTAGGTTCCTTGGCTTGTGCAATAGCACCATTATTGTCACAATACACGTCTATTGGATTGGACGAGCCCTGAACCACACCAAGATCCATGAGGAAATTCCTCATCCAAACAGTTTCCTTTGCTGCCTCCGAGGCGGCATTATACTCAGCCTCTGTTGTAGATGTAGACAGAGTCTCTTGCTTGGAACTCTTCCAGCTCACAACACCTCCGTTTATAATAAACACGTATCCGGATTGCGAACGAGAATCATAAGAGTCGGTAAGATAACTCGCATCCGTGTGACCCTTTACACTGAGTTCATCTTCACCACCATAAACCAAAAACATATCCTTAGTCCTTCTAAAGTACTTTAGGATATTTTTAGCCGCTGTCCAGTGGATTTCTCCAGGATCAGCCTGGTATCTGATCAAAACACTTAGAGCATAGGAAACATCCGTCCTAGTACAAATCATGGCATACATAATGGATCCGACTGCCAAAGCATACGGAATCGCACCCATCCAACTTCGGTCATCAATTGTCAAAGGACAATGAGTCTTGCTAAGTTTTACACCATGGGACATCAGTAAGAACCCCTTCTTAGACGATTCCATGTTAAACTTTTTCAACACTTTGTCCAAATAAGTACTACGACTCAATCCAATGAGCCGTCTTGATCTATCTCTATAGATCCGGATTCCGTGAATATATGTTGCCTCACCCAAGTCTTTCATTGAGAAACTCTTTTCCAATGATTCCTTGGTTTCTTGCAACATCTGGACATCATTTCCAATCAGTAATATGTCATCCACATATAAGATTAGAATGTTTACTTTGCTCCCACTAAACTTCTTGTATAAACAAGAATCATGATCACTCTTGATGAAGCCAAACTATTTGACTACCTCATCAAGGCGAATATTCCAACTCCGAGATGCTTCCTTCAACCCATAAATGGATTTCTGAAGTTTGCACACCTTGTCAGCGTTAGCCGGATCGACAAAACCCTCGGGCTGTATCATATACACGTCCTCGGTTAAATTTCCGTTAAGGAAAGCCGTTTTGATATCCATCTGCCATATCTCATAGTCGAAATAGGCTGCTATAGCTAACATGATCCGAACTGATTTAAGCATCGCTACGGGCCAGAAAGTCTCGTCATTGATCGTACCATGTCCAACATGGTCAGATTCCGCCTTTCCGAAACACCGTTCCTTTGCGGCGTTCCTGGCGGAGTAAGTTGAGGAACTATTCCACAACTTTTCAGATGGTCATCAAACTCATGGCTCATGTACTCACCTCCTCGGTCCGACCGAAGATATTTTATTTTCTTGCCGAGTTAATTTTGTACTTCATTCTGGAATTCTTTGAACTTTTCAAAGGCTTCTGACTTATGTTTCATCAAGTAGATATATCCATACCTACTCAAATCATCAGTGAAGGTAATGAAGTACTCATAACCACCTCTGGCTGTCGTGCTGATACGTCCAAAACGTATCTACTTTCTCGAACACTTTGCTATTCTTTCTTCTCTAAACTTGTGTGATTTGGATACAACTAACACGGACTGACGCCGTTTTCAGTAGAATTACCTTGGTGTCTTGTCTTTGTGCAGAAAATGAACTATTAGGAAAAATCCCGGAAAATATGCCAAAAATTATATTTCACTAGAAGATCCACGGAGCGAGAAGACGAGACAGAGAGGACGTCTGGGGGGCCCACACCCACCCCAGGAGCAGGCCCACCACTGGCCGCGCCTAGAGGGGGTGCAGCCACCCTAGGCACCCCCTCGGCCTTCCTCTGCGCCTATAAGTTGCCTTTCGACCTAAAAACCGAGGGGGGTTCGATAGTTTTCCAGAAAGAGTTCCGCTCTGCCGCCGCCACCAGAAACCGAGATTCGGATCTAGAAACTCCGTTTTGGCACCCTGTCGGGACGGGGAATTTGGAGAGGATCATCGCCATCGTCATCACCAACGCCTCTCCATCAACCACCGATGTTTCCATCATCCATGAGTGAGTAATCCCTCGTTGTAGGCTTGGGTATGGTAAGGGATTGGATGAGTTCTATCATGTAATCGAATAAGATCTGTTAGGGCATAGTGCCTATTATCTCTCACTACAACAGGACAGAGCTTTGGTAACACAGTCTTATGTTACCACAGGTCCAAAACAGTGTTACTAGGCCATATAGTAACATGTTCTGTGATGTGTTTCATTAGGCTGTGTTACTAAGTGGTCTCCCAGGTCACACATCATAATTGTTACCAGATGTGAAAAACGGTGTTACAATTCACATTGTGGTAACATGTATATTATGTGTTACTTTGTGCATTGGTAACACAATTTTTAACTATAGTAACACCAGTAGTAACATATTTTTTATATATAAAACATTGTTGGTAACATATTTTTACAACTACGGTAACATAACTAGTAACAAATTCTTTATCTTTAATATACAATTAGTAACATAACATTCCAACCTTGTAACACTAGAGTTTACAGTTGTCAACTACTCTAGTAACACATCTCATACCCATAGTAACACCATAAGTAACACTACCACATTAATTTTGTATCAACATTAATGTATATTTATTATTATAATTAGAAAATTAGGTAACAATTTAAGGAATATACATTAAATCAAATTGTATGAACCATTTGTTAATTATTTTTATTATAATGCACCATCAAAAAGATGGCAAACAGACGCACATCATATCCATAAATCTAATCTATATCAAGATACTTATTACCAATATACAAGTGTAGAATACATATGCATTACTATAAATAAATAACAATATTATTGGTGCAGCGACACAATATCCATATCAATTTGATTACAAAAAACATAATTGTCAAGAAGACTACACCATAGCATGTGCATCAATTCGACCATAGAATAATATCATGTGAATAATATTACATTTTTCAACATAGAAGATATTACATTTTCAGCTTAAACTATAATAATTGCTACGGAAAATCTTCAAAATTTATTTGCTTCTTGATCCAACCGGTGTATTCAGCTGGAACTCAATTGTCCTTTATTCTCTGCTACACATCAGTCATCCTTCTTTCGAATCTGTACAAGAAAATGAGAACTTACAGTTAAGAACATGTACACCCATATAATTCTATATGGAAGAACAAAATAACTTACAAATGCCCACGGCCAAGCAATTAAGAATCCTTCAGAAAAAGCATCACCAATTGTTTTGCAATCGCCTACTTCCCTTACCAACTCCTAATTTCGTATAAGTGGTTCATCTATGCGCACGAGTGCAAATTCGGCACTTAACTCTATGCCACCGGCCTTAGTTGCAGGATTAGTACTTCGGATAGTAGCATACGCAATATTCCGCTTGTTTGGATAGGTTGAAGTCTTTAGAACTACTCTGGAACCATCATGCATTATGATCAACATTAGTATTTAACGACAAAGATGATATCAATTTCCATGAACATTATGCCAAAGTATACACATGGTCATAGTTAAGTAAGGTTCTTATGACCATTAACTCCGTTAGGAATACACATACATGCACTGGGAATTTTTAAGAGAAACGAACAACAATGCATAATCCACTAATTAACATGCAACACTAGTAGCCGATGTTGAACTCCTGCAAGTATATTAGTTTTTTAAGAGAAACTATGTCTCGTTGTTACTACTTGCTGATATCAATGTGTAAGTCAGAAATCCATACTAACAATCAGCTAACTCAATACGGACACAACATGTTATATTCTTATATTTTTATATTTAACTAAAACGCATCCCCTGGCGGCCTGCCTAGATGATCCACAAGAGTACAAATGTTTCCGTATGGTCGAAATCTCTGTCCAGGTTTCATTAGTACATGAATTATTTCATAGTGACGTTGCTAACAGATGAATTGCATTAATATATGTTCTGGAATTCTTAGTATAGAGCAGCTGGATTCATACTTTGTGACAGAACTAAGATTTCAAAGAACATTGCCCTCTTGTCTCACTGCATAATTAACAAGTTGTCAAGCTTATGGATAATTCATCTTATACATATGTGACTGAAACCTCGATAGTTCATCTTATACAGAAGTGCAGTTTCATTTTCTCATTTCTGATCCTTAGGTCTTTGTGTGAAGAGCGTGTGTGATACACAAATAAATAATCTGCCTCTCCTTGTAAATAGGAGTATTTAAAGCTAACTATTTAATAAATAAGTTAATGGTTTCAGTCGAGGATTACATGACCCTGTTCATTTGAGGTTAGACTAGATAAATTGTGTTGTACTCTTGATGACTATGCTGATGGATGATATATTTGCACCAAGAGGCAATTGGCATGACCAAATCTAGCAATGATGTTTGAATCCTCTCTAGTAGGGACATGGATCCTTCAGGAGCAAGGAGAAAACAACATTGGCAGGCGAAAAAAGACAAATCAAGGGATCCTTGTGTGTAGTTTGGAGCAGATGTTTCTAAATATATACTCCCTCTGTATTGATGTCTGAAATATTAGATTTAGTTCATTCTCGGGTGCTTCCTGATCCCCATTACCTCATGCCTTAATACCCATGGAAACCAGGTTAATTAGGTGCTCCATTCACGCCCAGGTTCATTGATTCGTTTTGATTTGATGTCCTGCTGCTCTTGTTTCCTGCTAGAATAAGATTTACTCTTGTTCATGTTGATCTTGAGTCTCCATATCCTAGTTCTATTCCTCTAGTATAAGATTTACTCTTGTTCATTTTGTGAAATTTTTATGCTGGTTGTCAGGATGTGGCCCTGTGTGGGCATCCTCTGGTTCCTTTTTACCATGTCCTGATTGTGCTATCCTTCCTAACTGAGACTGCTCTCTCCTCTCTGATTAAGATTGCTTTCTAAGTGAATCCTAGATGCTAGCTAACAACATGCAGATAAGCGTCAAGGGGCACATGACCAGAGTCCAACGTGCACACGAGTTTAATCCTAGTTTGGCGGTAGATTGAGATTATCTAAACAACAGGAGACCAACATGCACACGACCAGAGTCCAACGCGCACATTGGCGAGCGTGAAGACGCGCGTCGTGTCGGATGCGGCACCATTTAACCACACAAAGCTGCCAGATAAATTAAACGGGCGCCGCAAAACACATTAAATTAATATGTGGCGGAAGCAGCAGTTCCCGTATCATCCAGCAAGCACGCCACTTACATCCTGAACGACACATGAGCGACATGTAATAATGCACTACGAACCATCCATCCAGTTTGATATATTAAAATGGAAACATTGAAAATTTTCATGCCAACTTAATGCTTATTAATGTTTTTAAATATTCTTCAATTTACTATTGATTTCATTGCAAACGATTTAAATTGTAAGTTGTGATTTATTCTCCTTCTCTTTTGAGAAGATTGCTACACAGTCTAAACAAGGGGACTAAACCAATGATAAAACTTTGATTAAAAGAAAACTTACTGGACCATCAAACAATGAGTTCTATTTTAATGTCAATCGAGCATAGATTACCCTAAAGAAGTAAATAAACTATAGCAGATATTTACCTTGAGTGAAGAAGTTCTCCTTCTTTTTGAGGGAGCTGATTGTGGGCATTTACTTCTCGTTCCCTGCCGGTTCAGTCTTGTAGAAGATTCATCTAGTTTCTCTGTTGTTACAGTCACCTGTAGAGAAGAATAGTACATGGAATGAAATTCATATGCTGGAGCTAGAAAGCTGAAGCTTAAAAACTCAAAAGCACACAATATTACCTCTGGCACAGAATCAATAACAGGGCCAAGTGCAGATGATGATTTTTGTTGAATCAGTAATTGATTGACATTATCATGCTCACCATCCTGGTTAGGTGACACAGCAATGTTAAGTGAGTAGCCATATTATATCTACTTTGTGATATGAGTAAGAGCAGCCATAACCTTTTCACGTGAAAGCGATAAATTATTATCCTCGGACGTGTCATGTTGCATAGACGAGCGTGCTTCAACAGGTCCATCGCATTGGACTCTCTACAAACTAAAATATTAATACGGAGGTTTCAAGTGACAAGCAATGAAATAGCTGCACCATGTGTTGACATTACCTTTCTTTTACCAGGTAGTATTGGTGACCGAGAAACAACATTATTGTTTGATTGGAGATTTTCCTACACAACTAGCAAACCTGAGTAAAATATTGGTAGAAATGCATACGGAAGGAGGAGAATAGGAATCCATTTACCTCTTCTAATCCAATATTCCCATAGCATTCTCTGTTATTCCTATCTTCAAGCCTTTTTATATGTTCTTTCATCTTTGCTATTTCCTTCCTAACATCATCTTCACCATCACATGGTGATCCATCAGTTGTAGTCATATTGATGTTCTTGAGATACCGTGGTGTCCGACCATAGACTTGCTTAGGGGTTGGAAGTAATCCCATGCCATGCACATGTCCATTCTTTTCTTCCCCTAACACTTCCTGCAAGGCATCACCTTTCCATGCGACTCTTCCATTTTCACTTTGTGCCAACTCTGGTCGTCGAGCTATTATTTCCTCTAATCTAGCCTATAAGAAAAGAATCACGCATATGGTAATTGTTAGATTGAATTTGTAAGTTAACCACCCCCAAAAAAACCTTAGATGCATATTAATTGCCTACCAGACGGTTATTTTTCTCTATATTGTTAGCATTATCCTTCTTCTTGTGAGTTGCTAAGTAAACCGTTGATCGGTGTGGCCGTTTCTTTTCAGGATCTGCTTGTCTCTACAAAACAGAAAGAACACTGATATGACAACTTGCATAGAGAGAAAACTTCACAAATTAGGATAACTCACAATATCTTCACTCCAACGAGCATAACTCTTAGTCCCAACATTATGTGAATTCTTCACAAGGGAACGAGTAATTATGTTCTTCTCAGTTATTGCCTGTTATGATGGAACTATATATAAGTGCGACTTTTAAGTAAGCCCAAGAACTCTGATTTAAATGTCGAAACAGAAAAGTATAGTATCTCATTTATTACCTTTCCTTTCTTCGATTTCCAGAATTTCACAAGTCCATGCCATTGATCTTTGTTCACATCATCTGGACAAAGCTTATATAAAGCCTTCCTCCTAATGTCCGGATTTTTTTCAATGGCTGGGTTGAAGATAGCCTTTTTCAAACTAGACTTAAATTTCCTCCAGTCTCTTCCAATTGATTTGAGTATCCATTTTTCACATGATTTAGGATATACAAACTTTGTCTGAAATATGAAATAAATAGTAAATATAAATATACCTATATAGAGCTTTTAGACGAAAATAGAAGCACAACAAATAGCATATTGTGAAGTACCTGTACACACTGCAATATTGTTTCCTCTCGCCTATTCTTCTTGAGATCACGCCAATCATTTATGTTTAGTGGGCAAAGTCCTCCGATTCTAGATATTGTGCCTAGAAACTTCCCCAAAATTGCACCTTCTTCTCCTATAGGTTGGCTTTCTTCATTGCATTTTACAACTATTCTTTGCCGTGGTGGCATGTTCCAAACAATTGGCAAGCTTGTTCTCTTCTGCTTGACTACTTTCGTGCATACTACAAATTGTTTTTTAGAAAAGCATGAATTAAGTTATGCCCCCTATTAGATAATTAGCATATATAGAATTAGTTAATAGAAGCACAAAATTTTAATAGGTCATTACATTGTTTATAAACCCGATCATCTTCATCTTCCAATGCTTGTGATTCAGCACCTGGTGCGATATATTGCTCGCCATTGCTGAAGTCCTCATCTTCATCATTATGTTGGTCGGTGATCTGAATCATATTCAACCTTTTTGACCTACGCAATTGTTCTGCAAAACAACCAATAAATCATCTATTAAAATAATGATAACAACATATACATATACTGAATAAGAAAGTCTGAATTATAGTTCAGGTTCAGGAAGGGACATACTGTGTGAACTTCTCGCAATAAGTTGCTCTGCCAGTTCAGAAGAGACACCACCATTCTGTAGGAGAACGCTCTCATTGCGATGGTCAGATGGAGCAATATCATTGGTAGTCTTCTCCTTAGACACATATAGGTGGGCAGTTTTCTCAATCTCAGGGTCGGACAACATTTTTATCACAGCACTTTGATCTTCGATCTGATCAAAGTAGGCGTTGCCTTGCGGGTCTTTTTTTGCATAGTACAACTTCCTCGATCATCAAGATGAAATCATAATGCGAGACATGACGCCTCATCATAGATCTTTGTAGAATATGGGCCTCTTGATTTTCATCTTCGTAGTGTAGGTATATGGTCAACATGTCCATCACCATCCTACATATAAATAAAAATGTCAACCAGACCTTCCTTTAGACTACATGGTGCATTAACTTGTCGAAAACAGTGTAGTGGTCAGCTACTACTATCAAAGACTTAACAGGAAATTGACATTTTTCATATCTCTGTAAAATAAGATGTAGAATTGGTAACAACACTACAGGGATGTTATGCTTAGAATTTGCTGGGACTCAAGTCATTGTTATAGTTTGTTCTGTCATTTACTGAGCTATATGTTGGGCAGTAGTGAATGTTTTCTCAAAAGATATCAGCAGCACTCGTGTATATTATGTTCTCAAAAGATCTTTGCAAAGTAACAAAAAAGTCTGAAGCTTTTATTATTGAATAACAAGGAACAACTATAACAGAATTAATTACTCATTGCAATGTAAATAACAAGGAGATGCGATCCCCAAAACTTATTAGAAAGGGGCAAGTGCTCTAGAGGTTGACCTGGACGGTGGAGAACAGCAGGAGGGGCCTGGGCGACCGAGAACAACGGGATGGTCGGGGCGACGGAGAATAGCAGAAGGGGCAGGGGTGATGGAGAACAAAGGGCGGACCTGGGCGATAGAGAACAACTGATGGAGGTCATTAAAATCAATATATATTTCATTGGATGATACAAACTATACACTCCATTTGGTTAAAAAAGACATGTTAAACAGATGTGGGTCTCTAATATGCCTCAGATTATCCTATAGTCAGCAACATACTCGCTAAGGTTGCCACATTTAGAGGACCTTCAATAATAATGTCCACAGATACCATTTAAAAAAATGTCCACATATTTCATATGAAAGTACAAAGAAATTTTTCTAGATGAATAAATCCATATATTGTCTCATCTGATATCAACAACACCTACATCGTGTATATTATGTTCTCAAAAGATCATTGCAAAGTAACAAAAAGTCTGAAGCACTGGATAATTGGATTTAACCACAATATCTGTGTGTAATATGCATATACATGTATACTGCTACAGGCTAGATGACTAGAACGAAATACAACATTGGTTATAGCAATACGCGCTAGCATGCGGAATCAGTACTTGCATTATTATAGCTAAGTTGTTTGCTGGTATACCGGCTGATACCCTCTGGTCACCCACCGGCAGCTAGCTAGCAGTAGCAATGAGATGGGAACGTGGGCGTTGACGGCGGCTGATGCCGCCGTGTACATGGCGTGAGCAGATGCTCAAATTAGAAAGGGGCAAATGCTCTTGAAGGTTGCATCGTGGTCGCAGGGGCCTGAAGAAATACCTAAGATGGGGGTCTCTAAGATGTCTTAGATTATCCTATAGTCAGCAACATACTCTCTAAGATGCCTCAGATTATCATATAAACGTGCTCTAAAATATCCACATATTTCAGATAAAATTACATCATCATTTACTCAGAAGGGTTTTCTATAAATTAAAAAAAAGTCAATTGTTTAATTTTTTAATAAAAGAACAATTTTTCCCCTAGTCTTATATGATCGGTTGGCTCAGCTCCTTATAGTAGCCCCGTTCCTCTTCTTATCTCTTATTTCCTCATAAATATGGGCACATGAAACAAAAATGCTAACCCTCATAATTTGGAAATTGGATTGAACCACAACACTGTGTGCAATATGCATATGCAGGTATACTGCTACATGCTACATGACTAGAACGAAATACAGCATTGGGTTATAGAAAACAGTGTCTAGATTTATCCAAATCTAGACAAATCCAAATCTAGTTGACTTGGATTTATCAAAATTTAGATGAGCCTATATACTAAACAGTGTCTAGATTTATCCAAATCTAGACAAATCCAAGTCAACTAATATGAATCGGAAGAAGTAACTAAGTAGTTTGCTTGTTGCTGTAATTTAATTGAAGTATACCCGCTGCTACCCTCCGGTCACTCGCCGACAGCTAGCTAGCAGTAGCAATGAGATGGGAAAGTGGTTTGTGGCGGCGGCTGATGCCGCCCGCGTACATGGCGTGGCCACAGTTCCAGCGCATGTGGCTGGATCTCTGGATCGTCCGGAAAAATACCAGTCGGAGGCGCAACATGGCTGAAGAAATACCTGAACTTGACGGAAGCACTTGATGGATTGGTCGGCGCGACGGGGAGCAGATGGCGGGGTGGCCTGAGGTGAGGGGGTGACGCCGTGGTGGGAGGCTGATGGGAGCGGCGCGGCGGTAGGAGGCTGATGGGGGGCGGCGCGGACGGTGACGGGAGCGGCGCGTCTGTGGGAGGGTGATGAAGCCAGATGAGGTAATTGCGGTGACTATCGTTTGACGATTATTAATCTGGATGGTTACATATAGGAGTTATTAATGGAGGGAAAAAGAGTGTATTAGCGGGAACAACTAAATTTTTTCCTCCATCTGTCTTTCGATCAACCGAAAAAAAAGATTGGCGAGATAAACGATTTTTTTACTCCCCCGACCCATATTAATTGACTCATATTTGTCTAGATTGGATGAATCTAGATACTATTTAGTATATAGGTTATCTAAATTTTGACAAATTCAAGTCAATTAATATGGGTCAGAGAGAGTAGAAGAGAGGCAAACGATTTTATGTTTTATGAAAAGAACCTTCAATTTATTGATCAAACTAGCAAAGCAGCTACTCCTAAAAAATATAAAATACACTCAGGAAAAATTCGAGAAGCATCCGGATACATTTTGATATGCAATTTACAAATTGGCAGTGAATAGTTTTAGAAAGAAATAATTTTGAGAAGTGTGTTAGAGAAAAATATAGTTACTCTCTCCGACCCATATTAGTTGCCTGCCAACTGCCAAAGGCGTGGGCCGAGGAAGACCACCGACGCCAGTGCCTCCTAGGCTTTGCCCGACGACCCCTGCCAGCGGCGGCGGCGACAGTGGGAGGAAGAGGGGGACCGATGGTTTAGGTGCACATGCCCTATCACCGACTCATGTCGTCGTGCATTTATTTGCAACTCTTAGAGCATCATATGTGATAATGCTTGTTGACATTGATTTGCGCCCCTCATCCAGTATCGTCTTGTAGCCATGGGTTTCCAGCCACGACCTAGCTCTCGTATCGCGAATTCCAACAAAACAGAAAACTCTCCACCGATGAAGAGTCGTTGCCACTGGTCACCTCGATCTCCCTGGGGACGAACCAGAAGGTGACGTGCCGAGCTCCAAAGCAAGGTTGAAGAGGTCTCATTCTTGGAGGTTAGAGACGCAGGCCGCCATTCGGCCATAAGGGGAAGATGAAGAATGGTTCTCGCTGCCGTCTTCAAGCCCCTCGTTGTCGTCTTCAAGGGAATTGAATCATAATATCTTCAGACAAGGAGCCACATAAAAACTCATGGTTCCTACCCACATCGGCTGCCACTCCTTCACGTGTCGATAGAACAATTGATCTCCCTCTTGTGCTTTGGACACCATGGAGAAGGTCATGGTAAGTCGTGTAACTCATGGTTGCCATGAGTCGTCATGAACTCGTGCCTTCATGCGATTGAACCCGTCATGTGGTAAGCGTGTAACTTATCTAGTTAAGTTCGCTCCTCCGCCTGGGTTCTCCGGGGGAAACCCTTGATCCCTTGCGGGTTCGGGCGAGTGCGGCGCTCTTGCGTCGTTTTGCCTCTTGAGGCCTCACTTTTGATGTTCCGCCTGCCGAAGGGACCTGTGGAGTGTGTTGGTGGTTGGCGTTGGCGTTTTCGTCTTTGGCTAGAAGGAGCGCGGCCCCGGGGTCGGCGTGGATGTCGGAGCGGCTGCTCCGATCTTTGCCTCCGCCTTGTTGCGTTGAGGTGTTTTGTGTTTAGGTGTTGACCTTGTTCGCTTGGGCGTCTTGGTCGTCGACCTGTGTGGTGCGCGGCCTCGGGGCCGGCGTGTTGTGTCGAGTTGTATCGGTTTTTTGCCAGTTTTCCTCATAAACTGTCCTTTTCTCTTCTACTATATAAATGAAAAGGCAACTTTTTTGGCTCATTTCAAAAAAAGATAATGCTTATTGATATTGATTTGCGCCGCTTATCCAGCGCCGTCTTGTAGCCATGGGTTTCCAGCCACGGCCTAGCTCTCGTATCGCGAATTCCAACAAAACAGAAAACTCTCCACCGATGAAGAGTCGTTGCCACTGGTCACCTCGATCTCCCTGGGGACTAACCAGAAGGTGACGTGCCGAGCTCCAAAGCAAGGTTGAAGAGGTCTCATTCTTGGAGGTTAGAGACGTAGGCCGCCATTCGGCCATAAGGGGAAGATGAAGAATGGTTCTCGCTGCCGTCTTCAAGCCCCTCGTTGCCGTCTTCAAGGGAATTGAATCATAATATCTTTAGACAAGGAGCCGCATAAAAACTCATGGTTCCTACCCACATCGGCCGCCACTCTTTCACGTGTCGATAGAACAATTGATCTCCCTCTTGTGCTTTGGTCACCATGGAGAAGGTCATGGTAAGTCGTGTAACTCATGGTTGCCATGAGTCATCATGAACTCGTGCCGTCATGCGGTTGAACCCGTCATGTGGTAAGCGTGTAACTTTTCTAGTTAAGTTCGCTCCTCCGCCTGGGTTCTCCGGGGAAACCCTTGATCCCTTGCGGGTTCGGGCGAGTGCGGCGCTCTTGCGTCCTTTTGCCTCTTGAGGCCTCACTTTGGATGTTCCGCCTGCCGAAGGGACCTGTGGAGTGTGTTGGTGGTTGGCGTTGGCGTTTTTGTCTTCGGCTAGAAGGAGCGCGGCCCCGGGGTTGGCGTGGATATCGGAGCGGCCGCCACTCCTTCACGTGTCGATAGAACAGTTGATCTCTCTTTGGACATCGGATTATTTGTAACAGGCCGACCAAGTGAGGATAATAAAATCAAATCTTATATTCTTTATATACTAGTAGTAAAAATGAAATTGAATCATAATATTTCATCAGCAAAATAAATAAATTAAAAAAAGGAAAATATGGGCATGTAGCAATTGAACTCCGGATGAATTCACGTTTCTAGAAGTCTTAATCATTTGAACTTGGAAGAGCTGTTATATTCAGAAGACGCCAAATTACAGCTAAAAAAAAGAAGACACCAAATTATTTGTAACAGATCGACCATGCAAGGATCTATCGGTCCATTCTAAAAAAAGTCCATCCACAGACGCCGTCTTTTTCTGTACTCTTTTTTTCATTTTGCTTTCCCAAATCTCGTTGTCGTCTGTGCCCCTGACTCCACGAGACGCCGCCGCCAGTGCCCCCGACTCTAGGAGCCTCCGCCGCCGCACCGCCAACCGCGTCGACCCTCAGCATAGAATCTCAGCTGCTTCCCGTTCCACATCGAACCGACCCAACTCTCCACGACGGCTGCTCATAAGTCTTTCATGCCTCTTCCCTATTCTAGGATTTGCTTGACGTGATCTATGTGAGCAATCTCTATTTCCCTGATGATTTGGTTGACGATCCTTCCTAGGACTGCGGTAATGGAATAAAAGGAATTTCCCTGGATGCTAGACCATTGCAGCACTCTAAATTGCTTTGAGGTAAACTTATACATGGTCATTGATTGTAGAATGTAGAACAGTACTGTAATCTCCCAATATATGTACTCGTATTGGTTCTGTTGACTAGTACAATTAGTTCTGGGCATTATGTCTGAAGTTTGGTTTAATTGAAGTTGGGTTTGGATACGCTATTTTACTGAAAGTGGGGACTGTAGCAGGAGAATCAGGGGAAGGGCCGTCCTGAATTTTCTGTATTTATTATTGTGATCTATTTGAGCAATCTGTAGTTTCATGAAAACTTGGCTGTGAATCCTTCCTAGGACTATGATAATGAAACTAAAGGAATTGCCCATGGTTGATAGACCATTGCAGCACTCCAAATTATGCAAGCCATTATCACACTCACTTAGTTCATGTATAAAATATATCCAGATACATGGATTATTTGCCTGATACATAATCATACCAACGTCGAATTAGGTAATGTACGTGCTAAACTCAGCTGTCAAACACAGTATGCTCTCCTTAAGCTAATGTCAACCTTGCAAATATCCCTGATTCATAACACATTCAGCAGACAATCTATGCATGGCCGGCCTGATTATTTTGTTAAACTGATGATGTAATTCATGATGTTTTTTTTGACAAACTGTTTCAAGTGCACATGTAGGTTTTCTAGTATTATAGTGAGGGCAGTAACTATATATTTTTTTTACACAGTGAATCAATGGATTTGAAATCTATCAAGGAGTTACTTCTTTTTCCTAGACCAAGTGACGAGTACTTGGATGGCTTAAATGGTTTTCTTGACTTTGCGTACATGGGAAAAACTTCTGCTGCCAAGATCCGCTGCCCTTGTGCTAAATGTGTCAATGCATTGTTGTTGAAGCGGCAAGACATGTATGATCACTTAGTTTGTCATGGCATTTCAGAGGGATATACAGTTTGGAGCTGCCATGGTGAAACAACAGCATACATATCTAGTAATAAACATGGTAAAACTGCACCATACATTTCAACTAAGAAATGATCACGGTCACAGTGTGAAGGAACACAATCTAATATGCGCCAGCTTGTCGAAGATATTTACAAAGATTCTCCAATGATTGAACCCAAGACCCAAAATCCTTCTGAGCTAGGACCAGATCCCGAATCCCAAGCTTACTATGACTTGGTGAGAGATGCAGATGAACCTTTATGGCCAGGGTGTGAACTATCCAGGCTTTCCCTTTTTGTTATTCTCTTCCACATAAAATCCACTAACAAATGGAGCAACAAATCTTTAAATGATTTGCTACCAGTTCTGCAGAAGGCAATTCCAAATGGTAAGAATCTGCCTAGTACATTTTGTGAGGCTAAGAATATTGTGGGAAAACTTGGGCTTAGTTATGTGAAAATCCATGCTTGTGAAAATAACTGCCAGCTTTATCGAAAAGAGAAGGCAAGTGATGACTTCTGTTCAAAGTGTGGAACTTCAAGGTGGAAGAACGTACATGATAAAATTACTCTAACTAATAAGGAAAGAAGGAAGGCCGTCCCACGGAAGGTGGTACGGTACTTTCCAATTAAGCCAAGGCTTAAGAGGCTCTTTATGCACAAAGACACTGCTACCGCTTTGAGATGGCATGATGAGGAACGCATAAAGGATGGAGCACTGCGTCATCCGGCTGATTCAGAGGCCTGGAAGGCCATTGATTCTAAGTATGAACACATCGCGTCAGACTCCCGAAACATCAGGTTTGCAATGGCAACTGATGGGTTCAATCCATATAGGATGATGAGTTGTAAATATAGTTGTTGGCCTGTCGTCTTAGTGCCTTATAACCTTCCCCCATGGTTATGCATGAAAGCCTCTTCTCTTTTGCTTACTCTGATTATTCCAGGTCCATCTTACCCTGGAAAGAACTTCCATGTCTTCATGGAGCCAGTTTATGAAGAACTAGCTGAGTTGTTTGAAGTTGGAACATTAACGTATGATGCATCTCGAAATGAGATGTTCCAACTTTATGCCGTTGTATTGTGTACTTTGAGTGACTATCCTGGGCTTGCAATCGCTTCAGGACATAGCACCAGCACTGAATCCGGGTGTTTTCCTTGTAGTGATGAAACCTTTTCTATCCGCTTGAAACATGGATAAAAATACTGTTTCACAGGGAATCGCCGGTTTCTACACCCAGATCATGAGTTTCGTTATGATGCTGAATCATTTGATGGATCTGAAGAACATGGAGCTGAGCCTAGTGCTTATTCCCAAGTTCAAGTTTTAGAGAAGATAAAATCAATCAAGGACTTTGATGGTTCAAAAACATGGAAGTTTGTTAGCGTCCTATTCACCTATCTGCCTTATTGGGACTTTAATTTGCTCCACCACAATCTTGATATCATGCACATTGAGAAGAATGTATGTGAGAACATATATGGGACACTTTTAGGCATAGAGGGCAAGACTAAGGATAATTTAAAAGCACGTCTAGATCTACAGGACATGAAAATTAGGGCAGAGTTGCATCCTAGAAAAAAACCTAACGGTAAGTATTTTTTGCCCGCGGCTTCGTATACCTTGGATAAAAAAGGGGCACAGCAGTTTTGCAGAGTACTTCATCGTATAAGAGTTTCAGATGGGTATTCAGGGAACATCTCAAAATGTGTAAACATTTCTCAGGGGAAAATTTCAGGCCTTAAAAGTCATGATTGTCATATTCTAACGCAACAACTTCTGCCTCTTGCATTGAGAGGTTTACTTCCAGATAATGTCACATCTGTCTTGTTTGATCAGTGTGCATACTTTAGAGAAGTTAGTGCAAATGTTCTTTATGTGAGAGAGCTTGAGAAGTTGGAGCAACGGATAAAGATAACATTATGTCGTATGGAGATGATATTTCCTCCGGGTTTTTTTACTATTATGGTGCATTTAGTAATTCATCTAGCAACCGAGGCAAAAAAAGGTGGTCCTGTCTCCTACCGGTCCATGTGGTTTACCGAAAGGTATGCTAGCTTCTTTTATAAATATATGGAATTAATTAGCTATCTCTACAATAATATGTTGTTCAACTATTTTCTTATTCAGTTTGCTCTTTTGTTCACGTAGATACCTCGGTAAATTAAAGTCAACTATCCGCAATAAAGCTCACCCCGAAGGATCTATTGCTGAAGCATATTTGGCAGATGAGTGCGTGACATTTTGTTCGAGATATATTGTTGGTTTTGAGACCAAACATAACATTTCTTCACGAGACAAAGATAATGAGGGGTTGGCTGGGCATCTTGGCGTTGAAGAAGCATCAACTTTATTTCCTCATGCTGGGAAACCACTCGGGAAGCCTCGCAGTTATGTTATTAGGGGTTTGGCTAAAGTACAAGCACATAGATACGTGTTGTTTAATTGTTCCGATGTGAATCCATACCTTAGGTAATATCAAGCTTGTAAATTATTTTAGTATTCCCATTTCTGTACTTACAATTTATTATCAATTATTTTGCAGAGTTCATGCCGATGCGATCACCAACAGGCGCACTGTCAACCCAAATACTTTTGAGAAAATTCAAAACAAGATGTTCCACGAATGGTTCAGATCTCATGTAAGTGATATTTTACTCATGCTCTACAAAAACCACTAGAATTATTAACTAAGCTAATTCTACATATTTAGATAATGAAATTGGAGACGGAAAACAACATTTCCAATATTGAAAATGATATTAGATGGCTCGCTCGGGGCCCAGTTGATGCAGCAAAAAGCTATCGCGGTTTCATCTCTCGAGGCATGCGTTTTAGGCCTAAACGCTTGGATAGAATGACACAAAATAGTGGAGTCATGGTAACTGCAAAAACATCTACTTATGCTACAGTAGGTGATTCAAATCCAGTTCTAGACAATGTGACATACTATGGAAGAATAATTGATATTATCGAGCTTAACTACTCGGGACAATTTTTAGTTGTGCTGTTTAAATGTGAGTGGGTTGATGTTTTTTCTGAAAATAGAATTCAAAAGGATAGGTACGGCTACAAAATTGTGAACTTCTCACATCTGATATACAACGGAGACAAGATCGAGCATGAGCCCTTTATTTTTCCTAACCAAGCTGAGCAAGTGTTTTATGTGGATGATGAAACAAAGCCGGGTTGGTCTGTTGTGATGAAGCCACCGAAACCTAGAGGTCTCTATGATACTGGCAATGAGGAATATGCAGAGGACACAGAGCCATTCCATGTGTCGCACCTTGCGAAGATGTTCAAAAATAAAAGGCATGACAAACATTGGGTAAGAACTGACATTGAAGGAACAGAAGTGTATGATGATACCCCCAATGCTCTAAGAGATGAAGAATAATGTAAGGTAAT
Source organism: Avena sativa (assembly GCA_916181665.1). Taxonomy (NCBI): domain Eukaryota; kingdom Viridiplantae; phylum Streptophyta; class Magnoliopsida; order Poales; family Poaceae; genus Avena; species Avena sativa. The sequence goes on from OV702295.1 coordinate 176,220,386, forward strand.
TTATTGAATATCATCTCACTCATTGTATGCGTATATTTATATGAACTTTCTTATATATTTTGTATTCCGGGTGTGTCATTTATTTTATGAGGGAGAAGTTTAGGCATAGCTAAAATAATTAGCATTCTAATAATTATGTATCAGTTGTTAAGAGTTGCAACTGTACATCTGTGCCTTTTGTGCACTTTACTTCTCTAAAGCTAGATGAGATGGTGTCCTACTGTTCTCTTGTTAATATAAATATGTTTACTGATCCATGCATACTCTCCACCAGCATAGTCTCTCGAGGAGACGAGCGTAGTTCTAATTGTAGGCCAACAATTTTTGTAGCATCCACACCTCTTCTGTTCCTATTTTTTGGGCATATGTATACTGCTGGTGCAAGCAATCTGTATGCCATCGTTGATCACATGAGGGAAAATCAAATGCGAGAACCATTGTAAGAATCGGTGTGAGAACGAAGTGTAGACGGATTCACCTAGTTCCATATATGTATCGAATTTAACTTGAACCTTCTACTGATAAATGCTTCACTGAATCTTAATTTTCAGGAATTTTTGGTGGAGATTAGAAGGATCTTTCTGTACTGATGGATGGAGCTATGTGTTCTAGTAGCAAACTTTTCTATGTTTGCATAGTTTTTGCTTTTCGATCTTGAAGCTTTGATGAAGTAGTCTTGGTGACTATAATACATCTGACATGGCAATCCCTTTAGAAGATGTTTCCAGGGTTGTGTTTGGGAGAGGATGGATTTTGTGCAGCATCTGGAGTGGACAAAAGTACTAGAAGAAAGTTTGATGGAATCCCATTGTAGTTGTAGGGATTATCTGGTACTTGTAGGTGGACGAGTGTGCATGAAGTGAGCTTCATGTATGACAGATTATTTAAAGAATTATTTTATCATATTTTATATCTTGTAGACTGAACATGTTACTTTTTGAAGTGGACGTTATAATTTTGGTGGGATATTTGTTTGGTGTAAAAACCTGGACGTCTGATTTAATTCTCGTAAACCCTCGTGTGCATGTCTCCTGTGGCTTGCAGCTTGGTGCTGGGCGCTGACATTATTGTTTACTGTTGTTGTCAGAAAGAGGTCATGGCCTCGTGGGCTATGTGGCCTCGTAGGATATACCAATGAAAGAAATGATGTCATACGTCATTGGAGAAGAAACATTAGGTAAGAACTGACAAGAATGAGATGTATGGTGATGGTGAAAGACAGACTTGCCTTTCCTTTTCTAATTTTATTTTATTTTCTTGTATTTTGATATTATAATATTATTTAATATTTTCTTTTCTATTTTTATTTTATTTTCTTGCACTTTGATATTATAATATTATTTATTTATTTTAGTTTTTCTGGAAAGATATTTGGGTTGTAGCTCTTTCTTATAGTGATGGGATCTTATTCAAAAAAATCGATAGGCTGAAACTCTCCTGAAGCCCATATTATGTTTCTCCATATCCTCTCTTTTTTACCGTCCAAACTATTCATTCCGGTTAGCTATTGGGCCACTGGTTTTGTTAGTGGAGGAAAAAAATTCGCATCGCTTACTTCTCTAGGTCTCGCGTGTGGCCCTTCTCTAGGTCTCGTGTGTGGCCCATGTTTTTCTAAATATGATGAAATGTCGTATCCCTTTTGATACCAAAATATTATTTGTCCTGCAACTAGGCCCAGTTCGGAGGACACTATACTAGCATGTAAGTTAGTCAAAACTAGAAAAAACATAATAATAGAAATTTATTAATACCATTTATTTTAAAGTCTTATCCTTTTCTCCTCCCAAACCGGTAACACTAAGTCGCAACATATGACTATCTGTTACCACAATTATATTTAGTAACACGTTTGGAGCAACAAAATATTTTTTGTTACTACGGTACTACCCTTGTAACACGTTTTTAGACCTTTCCTACTACGTGTTACTGCTCATCTTTGTAACATGAATGATGTGTTACTTGAATTTTACCTATAACACGTTTTCCCATGTGTTACATGACTGTGTTACCAAAGCTCTGTCCTGTTGTAGTGTCTATTAGTGCTATTTGACTTTGTTGCAACTTGTTGTTCTTAATGCTTGTCACTAGGGCCCAAGTGCCATGATCCCAGATCTGAACTTATTATTGAATCATTATGATAGTATTGTTTGTGATCTTATCTGCAAGTTGTGTACACATATCATTGTCCGGATCCAAAGGCCCCAAAGTGACAATAATTGGGACCACCGGAGGGGATGGCTGCGGTGTGGATCACATGTGTTCATGGAGTGTTAATTATTTGCTCCGGTGCTCTATTAAAAGGAGCACCTTAATTTCCACTAGTTCCCTAGAGGCCCCGCTGCCACGGGCTGGCTGGACAGAAGATGTTGTGCAAGTTCTTATTGCGAGCACGTATGACTATATATGGAGCACATGCCTAGGATTTTTTAGTATTTAGAGGCTTGTTATTATTTATCTGCAATGCCCTAGATCTTGAAGTTACATGTTTAGACTCATCCATGCAACGCCCGTCCATCCATCCCTATGCCTACCGCACTCGAATCCTACTGTTACCGTTACTGTTACTGTTGCTCCTATTTCATTGTTGCCGTTGCTGTTGATGTTGCTTTGTCGTTGCTACTACAAACTGTTGCTACTGATAAACTTCTGTGAGCAAGAACTATTTCTAGGTGCAGCTGAACTGACAACTCAGTTGTTAAGGCTTGCAAGTATTCTTTGGCTCCCCTTGTGTCGAATCAATAAATTGGGTAATACTACCCGCGAAGATTGTTGCGATCCCCTATACTTGTGGGTCATCAAGACTATTTTCTGGCGTCATTGCTGGGGAGCATAGTTTTATTTGTAAGTTCACTTGGATCTATTATTGTTCACTTTTACTCCTTTCATCATGGGGAAGTCTCGTGATGGAAAGTTTCCTATTTTACCATCCACTACAAGAAGAGGTACGATCCTAAACACGTCTACTCCTCTTGATTCACCGTCTATTCTAAGTAAGCTTGTTACACCACCACCATATACACATGCTACACACACTGCTACTACTGCTGAGTCTGAAACTGCTTTTGATGCTCATGATGTTACTTCTACTGTGCTTGATGTGAGTGGTTCATTAGGTCCTTTTCTAGATGCTACTATGGCTAGTCTAGGAAATACCGAAACTCCTAGTGAAGACACTGTTACACATGTTAGCTCACCTGAGTCTAGAGAGAGTTATGATATTAATGATGGTTACATTGAGTTCACTGATGAATTTTTTGAAGAGTGCCAAAACACACATGGTACTAGTGCTATTAAGAGTCTCCTTGATAGACGTACTATTATGCCTAAAATGTCCTCTGATCCTAAGTTTGGCACCTCTCCCATAGATATTAAATATGAAGACTATGATTTCTCTCTTGATTTGTCCTATTTAGATATTATTGAGAAAGAACCTTTTTGTGGGACTGAAAATGAGAGTGTTGTGGCTCAAATGAATGAGCTTTCTACTATGAGTGCTTTGTTCTCTGATGATTTTAATATGTGCAAGTACTTTGTTACTAAGATCTTCCCTTTTTCACTAAAAGGAGAAGCTAGGGCTTGGTTTAATAGATTACCTCCTGGTTCCATTAGTAGCCCTGATTGCTTGATTGCTTCTTTCTTCCAGAAATATTTTCCTCCTAGTGTTAGACATGCTGCTTTGCAGAGACTTTTTGATTTTAAATAGGGGGAAAAAGAGAAATTGCCTGAGTCATGGACAAGGTTCTGTGCCTTGATTCATGCACATCCTGGATGTCCATTACCTAAGAATAAACTTCTTGATATTTATTATAATGGACTAACTGATGATTCTAGGACATACCTAGATAGCTTTGCCGATTGTGTTTTCAGGAAAAGGGCCCCTACAGATTCTTAAGAATTAATGGCTAAGATAAGCAAGAATTATGATGATTGGACTTCAACTGAGCTAAATACACCTGAGCCTATTACTCCTGAACCAGTTATGCCTGAACCAGTTCCAACACCAACAAAAAATAAGAGGGGAGTTATTGCATTAAATGATGAAGTGATGAAGGAAGATAAGGAGTGTCTAAAGGAGAAAGGTATTAGAGCTGAAGATGTGAAGAATCTACCTCCTATAGAAGAATTATGTAAGCCAATTCCCCACTCATCTACTATTGAGGTACACTCTCTCCAACACTTTGATGAAGGTGATAGTCCTTATGGTAAGCCTCCTGATCAATGTTTAGAGGAACTTGACACATTTATTGTTAAGCAAGGGTATTTTAATAAACAAGTTCAGAATCATTTGTTGGAAAACTCTAGAGCTATCCATGAGTTGGAAGATATTGTGGAAAGAACTTCTAATGATATTAAAATGCTTTGTAAACAGTTGCAAATGGTTCAAACCCAACTTGATCAACTTGCTAAGGTACAAAAGGATATGCTAGTTAATGCTTCAGGAGATAAACATGCTTATGGAATTAGAACTAGGAGTGGTTTAGCTACTCAAGATCCTTTATATCCTGAAGGACACCATAAAATAATTGAGCAGGATTCTCAACAAGGTGAAGATAGTGGTAGTCCTCATAAGAGAAAGAAAAAGAAAAATAAGATAGTTGATGAACCAATTGAACCTGCTATAGATTCTAATAGTATATCTGTCTCTGATGCTGAAACTGAGAGTGGTAATAATAATGATGCTCCTGATAAGGAGGAAGCTGAGGAAGAACCTGAGAAGCACACTAAGAACACTAGGTACACAAAGTAAGATTGTATTGCTAATAAATATGGTCAAGAGAGAGAACCTTGGGTGCAGAAACCTTGCCTTTTCCAGGTAAGAAACACAATTCAAAGGAGGAAGAACACTACAACAAGTTTGTGAGTGGATGAAACCTTTATTCTTGCAAATTCCTTTGACTGATGCTATTAAGTTGCCTCCTTATTCAAAGTATACGAAGGATAGTGTCTCTAATAAAAGGAATATTCCTAATGAGGATATTTCTACTTTGCTTTCTAATTACTCCTTCAATGTTAAGGTTCCAAAGAAAATTGGTGATCCAGTTATACCAACTATTCCTTGCTCCATTAAGAATAATTATGTTAGAACTGCTTTATGTGATTTGGGAGCTGGAGTTAGTGTTATGCCATTTTCTCTCTATAAGAGACTCCAGCTAGAAAAGTTGATACCAACTGATATTTCTTTGCAAATGGTTGATAAGTCAACTACTATTCCTGTTGGTATATGTGAGGATGGTCCTCTTCAAGTTGCTCACAATTGCATGGTTTTAACTGATTTTGTTGTGCTTGAAATGCCTGAAGATGATAATATGTCCATTATTCTTGGGAGACCTTTTCTTAATACTGCAGGTGCTGTCATCAATTGCAACCAAGGAAAAGTAATATTCAATATTAATGACAAGGACAACACTATCTATTTCCCCAAGAAGGTTGTTAATACCTATTGCCTAAATTCCATTGAAAATATTGAGAGCATCAAGGTTGGATAAATATATTGTCCCATTCCACAAGAAAATTTTGAAACTACTATGATTGGGACCATTGCTATCAAATATGAGGCAACATAATCACCTTGTGGAATGCAAAGTTTTTCTTCATATAAGATTGTTTTGGTAACAAGACTTGATAAACCTTGTAACAAAAGGATTTTAATGAACAAAATTGTTTCCACTGTGGTTATACTTGCTTTCTTTTACTTTTCTCCTTCCTAGTCTTTGCTTTAGCTTTAGTTTTGCTAGTTGTTTGCTTGCTTGAGTTTCTTAGGGATGCTTTAGTTTGGCTTTTGGTTTGCTTTTGCTTCTTCTGAAAAAACTATTTCTGTGAGAAAATCAATTTTCATACGCTGAAAATTGGCCAAAAATAAAGTTTCCCCAAAAATCCCAGAAAATTCAAAATAAACTTTTCTTCAAAAAAAGGGGCAGAGAGGCACCTGAAGTGACCCAGGGGCCACCCCAGGACACCACACCCACGGTAGGTGCGGCCTACCAGGTGGCGGTGCCTAGGGGGTTCTGGCCATCCTGGGGCCCTCCAGGCTGCCTCCTCAAAGCCACCTTCTTTCCCTCTCCCGAAAAACACCGGGAAAACTTTCTCAAGCTCGAGTTCTTGCTGTTCTTGCTCGTGATTTTTGATCTCCCTGTTCACCATCTCAAGTGCTGATTTTTGGTGGGTTTTCTCCTTTGTATGTGCCTCCTCCACTTGTCCAATTAGATTTGTGATTGGTAGATTGTATCTTGAGTATTTTGCTACTATAGGTGACAGGTTGTTTGATCTTGCATGCTTGTTATTTTATTAGAAACTTTGTTTTGATGCATGTGTAGTCCTCTAGCAAGTTCATATAGTAGTTTCTCATCATTTATCAACATAGAAATCACTTGGTTTGATGGTTGTCTAAAAATTTCAGCAAGGAAGATGAGTGCTTATCCACTGAATCAATATGACTTGATGGTGCATGAGCCAATAAAGGTTCATCGTGAGGAGGCAATTTTTCCTTCCATATATCCATGAGATGAATTTATGAGAACTGCGGGGATCCTCCAAGATTTCCAAACTATGGTTACAGATGCAGGGTTGGAACACTTTGGTGAAGGTGAACCGTTCCAATATGTTAAGCTAACCATGGATTTTGTGCAGGACTTCTGGTTCACCTGGTCTACTTCTAATCCCATGGTCCATTACAAAATATATAATATACCTGTCGACCTGCCTTTTGCTGATTTCTATGCAGCAATTAGAGTACCTCAGTGGGGATCTTGTGAGAAAATCAAGGAGAGGCCCAAGTCACTTATGGATTTATATGCTGAGCTGCCAAGGTTTTGAATTCTCAAAGGAAAGTGGTAAAATTCGGAACATTCAGCTCCCAGCTATTACATACTTTGCCTATTTCATTACCAAGTGTGTTCTTGCTAGAAAGATTGCTAGAAAGTTATATTCTTTTTATCTAGCTTTTATCATAGCTGCTCTGAGTAGGAATAGATCTTATAGCCTGGGTGCGCTGATAGCTCATCATCTCACCACCAACCGCGAGAAGGGTGGAATTTGTGGAGGTCTCATTACTTCTAGGTTGCTAGCTTTCCATGGTTTAGAGCCTCATTATTAAGATTTTTAGTTCCCCATAGAGAGGCTTGATATTGAATCCATGATTCAGCATGGTTTTGTTTCCTTGGGGACTAATGTGAGAAGTTTACCATATGAATTATCTTTTGCCCAACATGGTCGGAGAAAGGGTAGGACTGAGAAAATAGTTTATTTTCCTACACCTGCTTTGTTTAACTTTGATAACAGGCAAGGGTGGTCACTTACAGAGGAGAAGGTTGACACTTATGTGGGGGAACTCTCCCAGCAAGAGGAGAATGTTGAAGAGGATGCCAAAGACAATTCGGTTCATCCCTCCAACTTGGTAGAGTCTTCATACCGGTAGACCTCATTTGATTGGGGTGCGTCTTCTTCTTTATCGCAAGCGCCTGACTATGATCATTCCTATGATGATCCACCAGCATGGGGTTACTACCCGCCCTATTGAGCCCCACTTATGCCAAAAGCCTAAGCTTGGGAGGAGGTACACCGACATCACACTCACATATATATCATGTCCGGTCGGTTCTTTGTACATCCATTGTTTCGCTTTGTTTTTGGTTTTTGTTGCTTCTTTCTAAAAACACAAAAATACCAAAAATATTTTCGTTGTTTCTCTTGGTTTGTTTCTTTGTTTATTTCTTTTGGTTTGCCTTAAAAGAAAAAATCCAAAAATATTTTGCTTTGTTTTTGTTTGGTTTTTCTTTGTTTGCTTGTTTCTAAAAAATCGAAAACACCAAAAATATTTGTTGTTCTTCTTTGGTTTTGTGAGTTCTTTGCAGGGTTCAGCCGTCCTCAGTGGATTTTGGTTTCATGATTATTATTCAAGTCACACAAGTGAAGGGCAATAATGAAGATTAAGTCAACTCGAGGTGTGGTAAGAGGCTGGTAACGAACTCTATTTGTTTCATATTTGTACATATACTCATCATTGTGAGCATGCTTAGCCTGTTTGTGTAAGGTGTATGTCATTATGGAAGCTTAGTAGTTCTTGCTTATCTATGATTAGCTCCAGCTTGCTAATAATTTTTAGCATGTCATATGAATGTTTGCTTGCATTCTTTTATTCATACTTTGGTATGACATTGTGGTATCCTCCTCTGACTGTTCATGTGAATCGACTTGGCACATGCTCACGCATGCATATGACTAATCAATATTCAGTAAGCCTCGATGATTTATTTTGCCTCAGAGTTCTTATATCACTTTCATGCCATAATTAGTCCTGTTTTGTTGCAATCATGATTATGACAATTATTGCTCTCTTGTTTGTCGCTCCCTCTCTATTGCTAGCCTTCACTTGCACTGAGTATGTGCTCTAACTGTGCTTCTAACTCCCCAAAACCAGTATTGCCAGCTGTGTCCACCATACCTACCTATTAGCATCATTTGCTACTTCAGTGCATATTTTATTTATGCCGTGTTTTCTTCCAAAGTAAAATGTTTGTCTGTTTTGAGAAAGTAGTTAGAAAAGATCTCACGAACTTGATGGCACACTTTATTCCTTGCGCTTAATAATCCTAAACCATTGTGACTTGTCCATGAAAGTTATATGCTTGCTAATTATATGTTGGGAGTTAGCATAACCGTTCTGTCACGGGGAACGCTTTCAACACCTTTTTTTTGGATATCCCATCCAGTTGATTCCTTGCTCTTTTGTTTGCGGATGTCGACGATGTGAAATAAAAGGGGAGCTTGTGAGTTCATGGATTTTATACATTGTGTTAGAAAAACGCTTGGGACGCTAGCCTAAGACATGCCTAATCATGGTAGAAACTTGCAGCATCACCATAATGAGCATCTATGAAGCATCCTCAATAAATATCTATGCATATGGTAAATAAAAAGATTGCTGCGATGCTCATTGTCTGCTTTCCTTGTCATTTTGGTTATGGGAAAGATCTTATACCATGTGTAAGGGGTACCTCGTTGGCGGTTCTTGATGATATGCATGTATTGACAATGACAAGAACTTTCAGGTGACCAAAATTGAGTAGCATGCAGAGCGGCCCTCGTACTCAAGGGACTTGGGATTTCCAGTCTATGGTCTGTCAAGCATATGATTCAGAGTGGACCTCACTTTCACCTTAACCACATGAAGATGCCTATGATAGGGGCAATGAGAGATCAAAGCTAATGAGTACCTTCGTTTCAGCATTTGGAAGCCTTTCAAACTTTACAAAACAATTTTCACCTCCTTGTTGAGTCACCACTTATTCTATGAGCACCTTCTTGAGAGCATAGTTGTCATTCTTGTGTTTGTTCCAAAACTTGGTTAATTATGTCATGACTTTGATGCTTGTATCTCTGATATCTTTACTTCTAGTCTTCATGTGAACTTCAGGGGTGCCTTGGCATTTATATTGTGCTCTTCAAACAAAGGCAAGCGAGATACCACTCTATCATACCTTATTATGAGCATTGCAATGTTGCTTATGTTTATGTTTCATGCTACTTATTATTGAGTTGGTTTCTCTTCATAGCTTGCAATGACTATTGAGTATACTTAGTTGCATACTCTTTATTATGAATTTTCTAAGCATCTACTCCTGTGTTGATAATATTTACATCATATGAAGCAAAGTGTTCATGAAAGTTCATTTATCGCACTCAGTTTTCAACTGAATTGCTTGAGGACAAGCAATAAGTTAAGCTTGGGGGAGTTGATACGTCCAAAACGTATCTACTTTCTCGAACACTTTGCTATCGTTTCTTCTCTAAACTTGTGTGATTTGGATACAACTAACACATACTGACGCTGTTTTCAGCAGAATTACCTTGGTGTCTTGTTTTTGTGTACAAAATGAACTATCAGGAAAAATCCGGGAAAATATGCCAAAAATTATATTTCACCAGGAGATCCACGGAGCCAGAAGACGAGACGGAGAGGAGGCCTGGGGACCCACACCCACCCCAGGCGCGGGCCCACTACTAGCTGCACCTGGAGGGGGTGCAACCACCCCAGGCACCCCCTCGGCCTCCCTCTTCGCCTATAAGTTGCCTTTTGACCTTAAAACCGAGGGGGGTTTGATAGTTTTCCAGAAAGAGTTCCGCTCCGCCGCCACCACCAGAAACCGAGATTCGGATCTAGAAACTCTGTTCTGGCACCCTGCCGGGACGGGGAATTTGGAGAGGATCATCACCATCGTCATCACCAACGCCTCTCCATCAACCACCGATGTTTCCCTCATCCATGAGTGAGTAATCCCCCGCTGTAGGCTTGGGTATGGTAGGAATTAGATGAGTTCTATCATGTAATCGAATAAGATCTGTTAGGGCATAGTGCCTAGTATATCTATTAGATCTATTTGACTTTGTTGCAACTTGTTGTGCTTAATGCTTGTCACTAGGGCCCGAGTGCCATGATCTTAGATCTGAACTTATTATTGAATCATTATGATAGTATTGTTTGTGATCTTATCTGCAAGCTGTGTACACATATCATTGTCTGGATCCAAAGGCCCCAAAGTGACAATAATTGGGACAACCGGAGGGGATGGCTGTGGTGTGAGGATCACATATGTTCACAGAGTGTTAATGCTTTGCTCCGGTGCTCTATTAAAAGGAGCACCTTAATTTCTAGTAGTTCCCTAGAGGCCCCGCTGCCACGGGCTAGCTGGACAGAAGATGTTGTGCAAGTTCTCATTGCGAGCACATATGACTATATATGGAGCACATGCCTAGGATTGTTTAGTACTTGGATGCTTGTTATTATTTATCTGCAATGCCCTAGATCTTGAAATTACATATTTAGACTCGTCCATGCAACGCCCGTCCATCCATCCCTATGCCTACCACACTCGAATCCTACTATTACCGTTACTGTTACTATTTCTCTTGTTTCACTGTTGCTGTTGTTGTTGCTGTTGCATTGCTGTTGCTACTACAAACTGTTGCTACTGATAAACTTCTGTGAGCAAGAACTATTTCCAGGTGCAGCTGAACTGACAACTCAATTGTTAAGGCTTGCAAGTATTCTTTGGCTCCCCTTGTGTCGAATCAATAAATTGGGTAATACTACCCGCGAAGACTGTTGTGATCCCTTATACTTGTGGGTCATCACATGCTCATTGGTCCACATACATCACTATGTACTAGTCCCAACAAGTTGGACACACTCTCACAACTCTTTCGAAAAGGTGTCTTGGTCATTTTGCCGAGTAGGCAAGATTCGCATGTCTCGAACCACTCCAAGTCGAACGAAGTTAGGAGTCCATCATCATGGAGATTCTTCATGTGTTTCCAACTTATATTACCAAGCCGACGGTGCCAAAAGTAAGTCATATTCAGATCATTTGGTTTCAACCTTTTAACATTTATGTTATAAACTGACTCACCATCAAGATTCAAAATAAATAACCCGTCCTGGACGGGTGCAATGCCATGAAACATATCATTCAAATATAAAGAACAACCATTATTCTTGATATTCGACTCATAGCCTTGCCTCATCAAACATGAAGCAGAAATAATGTTTCGACTGAGCACTAGAACATAATAACAATTATTCAGTTCCATAATGAATCCGGAAGGTAAATGAAGTTGCATCGTGGCGACTTCCAATGCAGCAACTCTTTCTTTGTTGTCGACTCGGATATCAACCTCGCCTCTTGCTACGCTCCTAGTTCTTAACAGTCCCTACAACGAGTTGCAAATGTGAATAACTGATCCGGTATGATATACCCAAGAACTATTAGGTGCATCAGCAAGATATATGTCTATAACATTGCAAACAAGTGTACTTGAGTCGGAATTCATACCTCCACTCTTGGCTTTATCAGCCAAATACTTGTTGCAGTTCCTCTTCTAGTAGCCATCCGCCTTGTAGTAGAAGCAAGTGGATCCGACTGAAGGATATGGCTTAGTCCCTGAGGAAGCACTTGGGACCGGGTCCTGAGCCTGCTTTCCTCCTGAGTTAGCCTTATTCTTAGTCCAAGAACTCTTCTTGAACTTAGCCTTATTCTGCACCATCAACACTTGACTATCGCCCTTCTTGTGATTAGCCACTGCCTGCTTGAGCATCCCATGTAATTCAGTGAGATTATTATCCATACCATGCATGTGGTAGTTCGAAATGAACTGCCCATATGCACTAGGAAGAGAGTTCAGAATTATATCCGTAGCGAACTCTTCGCTAATGGGGTAGCCAAGCCTCTCCAGAGACTGCACATAACCAACCATTTTGATCACATGCGGACTCAGTGGATCACCATCCTTAAGCTTGCAACTCAGCAAAGCCTCAGAGACTTGATACCTCTCAGTCTTCGCCTGAGCCTGGAACATACTTTTGAGGCTTTTGATCATATCGTAGGCCTCAACATTCTCGAACTGATTTTGCAAGTCCGGTTCCATGTGAGCAAGCATAAGACATGTAATATCCATGGACTCATATTTAGCCCGACGCTAGGCATTGGTGGCAGCGACAGTCGCATTCTCATTCGGCTCATTTGGAAGTCGTTTGTCTAGGACATGGTCCTTCTTTTCTTGTTTGAGAACAATTCTCAGATTTCGATACCAGTTGGTAAAATTAGTGTCGTTTAGTTTATCTTTCTCAAGAATGGTTCTCAACGCAAAACCGGATATCTGAGAGTGACTGCTACTTGGTGCCATGATCTACAACAGAAATATGCAAAACACTTAAGACATGTATTCATAAAAGAGCAAGCATATTAAACAGTTTAATATTTTATGGTCCCACTATAACCAACACCCCTCCGATGGTTGCTTAGTGATTCAGGACCCTAAATAAGCCAGTCGGCTAGTGAGCTTTAGCATCACTGCTAGCCGCCAAGTGATCTAGGTACTCCTGTTGGACGGGTGGCATCACATGTCCCTGCTCCCATACGACCTTTCTCCGAGCCCCACAACCGTTGTGATAGACCCGTCTAGCTTACCGAGTGTTTCCGCAGTAAGAGTCCGACTCGAACCCACCTAGTCGGAAAGAATTGGCAGCACCTGAATTTTATGAACCCACTACCAGAAATGTCCGACTTGTGATGGTGCAAACACTATTGGGAAAACCGACTAGACCTTCTTTGAGGGATTAAATTTTACCAACTATCTAATAGAGGTAAAATAGAGACATATCAACAACACAAACTAAAGCAATTATAATGTGAAATGGTATGGCTCTCTTCATGGCGATCTCCATCTCCACAAAGCTTGTAATCCGACTCGTGCTAACTCTTGTCACTTGCCGTCTTACTCCATGCCACCGACATGTACATCGCCTTGCATGCCATCTGGGTTCTCCAAATAGCTACACTAGCTTAGTAAAGTAAATTACATGGAGAATCCGACACGCAGGTCGTTATACAATAAAATGACATCACCTAGGCTCTAGCCGGCTGAAAAAAACCGTGATTTGCAGATCACGTATGGATTACACACATACATGACATGCACATGAACCATACCATTCACAACTTCCTGCAAAAACAAGTTATGCATAGATATGCTATCTACCAGCATTGTGAAACTCACAACGACGTCTAACGTGCTATGACAGGGCGAAGCCGGCAGTCCCGCTATCCGGATAGCGGGCGGGGATCGAAGGGGCAGTGCCCCTCGTGGGTGCAGGCAGCGCCCGACGATTTTTCTGAAAACGTAGATCTCATCTATGATCCGAACATGGATTCCGACCATTATTCCGATTCGATCAAACTCTTTGATCTTCGATCACCACTTCTGGATTTACGTGTCACAGTCTACCCCGATGGCGGAGACCGACCGGTAGGGGTATGTCGTTCCACGACCTCAGCAGTATGATCACGGAAATCAGATCTACCATTGCCCGAGTATAGTTGATCCAATCAACCTCGTACAAAACCGATCTATCTCATAGATCGACCACCAAAATAGCATATAGATCTCATCTATAGCCAACCGCATATCACATATGCGAGATCTCGAGCCTAAAACCAGAAGCTATCGCTCTGATACTACCGTTGGGTCATGTAGATATAAAACAAAACTTTTTCCCTCTAACGTGGTGATCCCAAGATCCAGCTGAGGTAGAAGGCCAGAAGGTTTACCACTAGACGCGCAGTTGCGGATTACTGATGAAGCGCGTCAGTTGATGCAGTGCAGTCCTTAGCGATCCGATCTGATCGTCCTGGTGCTGATCGTACAGCACCTCTGCTGGTATCCACACGTACAAGGAGGAGCACCGGCGGCAAACTGCTAGGTTCGGTACGTCGGCAGGACTGCTGTGGATCTAGGGTTTCCAACACATGGAACAACCTAACCGATCAACAAATTAACCTTTCTGGGTTACTGTGCTCCACTATATATAGGGAGTGAACATGGCCTCCACTCACGTGGCCCATTCACTAAAGCCCATATGATTCCAGTCACGGTGAGTCCGAATCACTGACTCGGTCCAAATCTGGCTTGGGTCCAACCCAACCAGATTTCTGGTTCATATCCTATCCAACTTGCTCCCGCTCTTAAGTGTGTGACCCTGCAGGCTCATGGCTACTTGGACACGATTGGAGTCCGACTCTCAATCGGTCAGTCGGTAGTGGATCCTAGCAGAATGTGCCGACTCCCAAGCACCAAAGAGTCATGACGACTTGCCTTTCCAATGTGACTTGTGTCCGAGTCCCTTTTGCCTCACGATATACCTTGTCAGAGTATAGGCGAATATTTGTCATCCCTTAAATAGTCCGACTCTCTTCTCGATCCGATATAAGTGATTCATCTGACTAACTCTTAGTCGATTTCCTCGGTTAACACTTAACCGAGTCGTGCATGGCCATGCTTTCCGAATCATATCTTCCGAGAGGGCCCAGAGAATATCTCTCCAAGTGGAGGCGCAAAAATCCCATCTTGGTTATTCACATCACGCAGCTTGATTCTCAGTCGACCCGAACTCTACCTTTATAACTGCCTAGTTACGAATCAGCGTTTGACAGAACCTAAGTCAGTTATCCTCAACTCAGACTATGCAATAACCTCAGGTCTAAGGATTACATTGATTGAGATATACAAATGACAACTTGTTTGTCATACCTCAATATGGGTCAATCCGACTCACTAAACTCTTTAGCCGAATCTTTGTAAGTTGGAATAGCATCTCCATGCCCATGACAAGTGGAACCGAGTCATCAAGCTGACTTTCTCATTGGTCTAAGTTGTGTGTCTAGCACAACCTCAATGACCAATGAAATTTAGTATAAACAACATGAATGTATAGTTCCACAAATGAATCACATATTCAATGATACACATCAGATGTTTATACAAGGACAACTTAATATCTTTATGAATACAATGGGAAACATCATCATACATGATTGCCTCTAGGGAATATCCCCAACATAGGCTTTTTAGTATTTTACTGTGTTTGCGCGCACCTTTTGTCCTTGTTTCAACAGAAACCCAAATTACTAAGTCTCTTATGAACATATCAATTGAGACTATCATATTATGCCGTAATATGATATTTTTAAGTTGTAAAATTCATTTAATTTATTTATCTTCGCACTCGGTGGAATTGCTTGCGTCAAATACTTCCACCCTCACGAATACGGATCTGAGATCCAACATTCACAGAAACCTCCAGCCATGAAAAACCACACCAGAATGGGATCTAGAGGAGGAACATGGAGAAGGTAAAACCCTTGCTGCTTCATGGATCATTGGAGAATAAAAGCATCATCCCCTACATCATCAACTATTGCATCACCATCATCATTACTACCCCCATCTTCCATCCATTAGAGCTTGTTTTAATTCTAGATTCAATTGTGGTTTTCAATAGATTCATTCCCGTACTTTTATCCATCCATTTGATTATGATGATTTTGTTTATTGCTTCCATGTTTGCTTAGTTTCCTTCATTATTAGGGAGATGGATAATGTCACATCCCAAAATTTTCCAAATTTTGAAATGCAAAAGAAATAATTGTTGAAATTTAGGGTGAAAAGAAACTTTTCAAAACCCTTCTTGAACAAACTTTGAATGAAAAGGGAATCCAACAAAATTCCAATCATGTGAAATGCATTCATCTATGAATGTATCTTGAAATTTAAATACTTGGAAAAGCTAAACCAAAAATCCAAATCTTAATGAAAGAAATCACTTCCAAAGATCAAATGCATTTTATGCATGGAAAGAATCTTGAATATAAAAACTTGGGAAAATAAACCAAAATCCTAAAACCCTAATGGAAGAAAATCATTTCCAAGATCTCTCTAAGACTATGGAATTGATCCATATAAAATTCAGCAACAAACATTTATAAATGATCAAAATGATAAAAAAAATTATAAGATCATAGAAATTGGTTTCATTTAATTTGGAGCCATGGATAAAAACTTATGAATTTAATAAGATAAAAGGAAATAAAATTTCCAAAACTAATAAAGCTCCTAAAATCCATATCTTCAGCAAGTAATCCTAAAATGATTTAAAAATATAAACAAATATTAAATAAAATTATACAAAGTGGAATCACCAATTTTGGATATATAAATAAAAAGATATGGATTTAATAAGATAAAGAAGGAAATAAATAAATAAGGAATATTTAAAAGCCAAATTAAATCTTGGCCAAATCCAGAAACAAATGGAATTTATTGAATAATAAAAATGAATAAAAGATTATTTTAAATAAAACTATATGGGCTTTGAACTATATGGGTTATTTAATAAAACTAGGGCTTTAAATAAAACTATATGGATTATTTAATAAGATTATTTTAAATATAATTAACTTAGAGATAATAAAAGAATTATTTGAATAAAATTTATATGGGTTTAAAACCATATTGGATTTTATTTGAATAAAGACAAATGCCCAATTTAAATTAATATTAAATCATATTAAAATATTTTTGAATTATTTACACTAAGGTATAAATAAAACCTACTGAAAAAGATTTGGTAAAAATTGGAATTCAAAAGAAGTTTGAAAACATATTTAAACCTTATTTAAATAAAGACAAAATGTCTATTTTAAATAAACAATAAACCATAAAAAGAATAAAAGAAATTATTCTAAATGGACTTTAAAACACAATAATAAACAGTATAAAAATTTACTAAAATTTGGAAAAGTTTTGAATTAAAATAAGTGTTTGAAACATTTGAATAAATTCAAAATAGAAATGAAAAAGGAAAAAAATGAAAACGGACCTGACCCACTAAACCTACCCAGCTACCAGGCCCAACAAGCCCAACAGCCAGCCCACTCTCTCTCGCGAAACGTTTTCTCACCCGCGAACTAACCCACACCCTCACTGACCAGGAGACCTCACATGTAACCCTCCACCTCGCTGACAGCACAACCCCACCGAACACGTCATCGTCGTCTACCCCGCGACTTGTTCTTCCCCATTTCACTCGCCCGTTTTTGCCTTGATTCCGTGCGTCAATTCACATCAATGTTGTGATCAATCCTCGCCCGAGACCATGCGTACATAAGCTCCCATGTCCGCTCTCCTTTTCCCCTCATTCCCCCACACCTCTCAGCCCCCAGGCTGTCCTGATTCCACCTCAAACCACCGCTGTCTCCGGCAACCTCCAGTGCAAATTCCGGCAACGACGACCCTCCCCACTGCTCCTGATTCCCACTAAATCACTCCCCATCGCCTCCCGCACACATCAGTAACTCCAGCTCGCCCGCGCATGCCCCATAGCCTCGCCTTCGTCTTCAACTGAACGCCGCCGCCTACTGCTTCCACTCCGGCGACCCCTCCTCGTAAGCCCCGTCCTCCCATCTCTCTCTCTGGATGGTACTCCTGCCCTCTCTGTTTCTTTGTGCGTCTAGCGCACCCCCTCTTTTTGCTTTGGCGTGCACCGTAGCCTCGCCACCGATGACACCAGGACGCACCGACGCTGACAACGACTCCGGCGAGGAATCGCCAGTGACTTTGTGTGCCCCTTTGACAACGGCGACCACCTCGAGCTTCCCCATGTCACGACGAACCCGGTGAGCTTATTCCCCATCCCCCTCGCATTATAGATTCGCCGGCAATGTCACCGCCTGAGCGCCACCACCGCTCGCCGTTGCCACGCGCTGCCAATCCATGGTCGAAGCGCTGTAGCTCGTTAGATCTTGATTGCTTGGTTAGGATTAGAGCTTAAACTGAAGGGGTACGATTGAATCTGTGTCGTGCGATTTAAATGAAATCCTGTGGTCCATGTCGCGCGATCCCCACGAATTGTTATTGCCTAATAACAACAAGACACGTGGCCCAGACTTCGTTTTAAAACAGAAACATTTATATTTAGTGTTTGGATTTGAAAATTTCATAACTTTTGATCCCCACGTCCGAAATTTGCAAATTTTATATCATTGGAATCAGGAAAAAGAAACCTTTGCAACCATGCAGTTAGTTTATTATTTTTCTTCTGGAAAATTAAATGTTTTTGCAGAAACATTATTAGGCCTATTTTGTGTATAAAATTTAATCTAGAAATGATTTTAGGGTAAAATCTTTTGAAAATGGTTTGTTTTGAACCTACTGACCATAAAAACCAACTTTTGGATTTAAAAGTATATTTTGTGACACTAAGGAATTATTCCTTTAAATAAAAAGCATTTCTAGTAAAATAAAATATTGCTTTGATTTAAAAATGATTTTTGAGTGAAACCTTTGAATATGGATTTGATTTAAACACTTTGACCATAAAAACTAACATTTGTGTTTAAAAATATATTTGGAAAACATTAGAAATTATTACTTTGATTTAAATCATTTCTAGCAAAACAAAAATGATTTAAATGGCCCATTTTCACTAACTTGAATTTAAATGATTTTGCCTCTTTTATAAATGACCAATAGGTGTTTTAAAATTATTATAACTTTATTAGAAACCACTTTTCCAATAAAACAATCTTTTGCATGCTTGCGTGCATTGTTTTGTTTTCATTATTTTATGTGGTGAAATTGTTTGAATGCTAGTTTATGTGCTTGCTTGATTGAATTGTAGTGATCTTTGAGGAGTGTGACCATTACAAGATCAAGGAGTGAAACTATATTTTCTACTAAAAAGGCAAGTGGTGCTTCATACATTTTTTCCTATTATTTTCTCTATGCATTAGTGATATTTTTGAGTAGGACTTGCATGGAATTTTTACTAAATATGCTATGCCTTGGGAAATCCTATTAGATGATGCCTTAGTAGATTTTCCCTAAGTTAAGATTCTTGCTACTATCATGCTTAGCCTAGCTAGTAGAAAACAAGGCTGGATTATATTCATGCTATAAAATATTTCTAAGTCTATGACTTGTGTTTTGTTTAATAAAACAACTATGTGAATGAATCACCTGGGTGGAATGGAAAGAATGGTTTGTGTTGAGTGGTTAAACAAGGCCCCATATTTATGGCCTACCCTAGTGTATCTCACTTGTGGAAAGCCACCCACGAACAAAGAGATTTGAGATGTCAAATGTTGAGAAGTTTCAAGTGCAGCCACATGGCATTATGGGCTCTGCGTGGATCATAAAGGTTGCAATAACTTAGCCAGATGGACAGTTGGTGTGTAACATCCCAAAAATATAAAACAAGGATCATCAAACTCTAATCACTAAAATTAGGGTTAACAAAAACTTTAATTAATTAAAATCATATGAATGCATGTGTGAATGAAATGATTTGACAATTACATGAATGGACTTGTGTGATTAATCTAATTAGCAATAAATAGTTTAAATACAATTATAACATCATCTAGAACATTTCCAAACAGAAACAAATAAAGAGAAAATAAAAAATAAACCAAATAAACCAAATGGTCATTTTTGCCAATCTTGTTCACTAGGTCACTTTGAGTGTTTCTAGTCCAAGATTTCAAACAGAAACTTTACCAATTCGTTTCACCCCTTGATAGAACTAGTAAAATTGAATCAAGGCCCACCTTTCAAACTTGCAGAACCATTTGGCAGCCCCATTTAAATCACAATTCAAAATTGAATGTTATTCATATGTGAAGATCATCCATTTTCAAAACCCAACCAAACCAGTGCCCCTTGACTCATCCAACTAACCAGACACTCCCTAGCATGTGCCTATCAAACCCACAAAGTTTGAATTAAAAATTCAAATTTAAAGTTCTTGCGGCCCTTTCATCAAACACCTTGCAGATTCAAATCAAACAAACAACAAACACTATAGTGTGTAGTAAAATTGGCCTAACTTGTTCCCTCTCTGGTTGCAACTATCCCTAAGTAGATCATATAGCCCCTTTAACTATCTTTAGCACCATTGTAAGCAAGCCTAGCCATCAATGGTGAGCATGCCGAGAGCAAACTTGCCACCCCATTATCGCCAGCAAGCTAGCGGCCGCACTAGCCTCGCCAACCTTGTCTAGGACATGTAGCACCTCCCACCGCCACTCTCTGTCCGAGCCCCGAGCAATGCCAGCCCCTGGACCACATGCCACGCCCATGCCAAACCTCTCTGCGACCATGCCGAGAGCGCGCCCGTGCGCCACGCTCGACCAGCACCCACAGACCACGCGCCACCCTTGCCGCTTGCAGGGATGATCGCCAGCACCCCAGCACCCCGCCAGACATGCCCGTTCGCCGCCGCACGGACCACTCGTGTTGTGCGCCATAAAAACCTCCGTCGGACCCGCCTAGAGCGTCAAAGCGTTCCGATGCCGATAGCTGCCTATGCCGTCGACCATGATGAGCTCAGCCCGCGCCCGTCGGTCCCCTCTCGCCACTACAAATAGAGGCCTCCACCGCTTGTATTCGCCGCACCAGTTCACTCCCCTCTCACCCAGAACCACCCCACCTCACTCCCGGAGCAAGGCGAGCAGCACATCACCGGAATTTGGCCGGAGCCCGCCGCTGCTAGAGAAGAAGGAAGCCATCGATTGGAGCCGCCCCAGGAGGAGCTGCCGGTACCAGGAGAACCATCGTCGTCGACTTCGTCGTTCGCCCCTGTCGCCGACCCTCGCCTGAGCCCCAGTGAGCCTCCCATGACCCCCACCAACCGTGTTAGGTTTCTGTCTCGCCGGCACTGCCCGACGTGAACGATGAGCCGTAGTCGTTCGATTAGATTTAGATCGTGCGACCTAGATCACCCCTTACCGCTTCGCCCCTCCCCGTCTCACTGACGCGTGGGCACAGTCACTTAACCAGCCCGCGTACGCGTTGTGTGTAATGGGCCGGCCCAGTAAAACATCCCGCGCGACCCAACAATTCAAATTAAGCTTTATTATTTTAATTTCAAAAACAGTTATGTACCTATATTCAAAAATCAACTCATCTCGATTCACTGAACCAAAATGCATGAAACCAATTTTGCTAGAAAGGTACTGAAATGCTTAATCCAAGCCCGTTGGATTCAAATCATTTGGATCTGTGGATCAACCATGGTAAGAATAACAAGGCAGAAGCTTTTCTGCATTCAAACATTTTTCAAAAGTCAACCATAAAAGCTTTTGAGTTGATTCCAACTCTCAAAAATCACATTTGATCCTACCTTTCAGAATATATAAAAACATATGGGTTTACTTGCAGAAATAATGTTCAAGTAATAAAAGAATGCCACATAGGCATTTCTAGTCACTTTTCTTAATTAAATAAAAAGGTTAAACCTTATTAAATTGTGACACCACTTTAAATCACATTCCCATGTACTGAAATATGTGGTGATGACATGTGTCAACATGATCCCATGTTTGAGTTGGAGAATATTAAATCTTAAGTAGTTTTTGAATGAGTAGAAATTACTTTTCTCAAATTAAAATAAATAAGACAAATGCTTTAATCCTTGTGATGTTAGTGATGATGCTAGATCATCTATAGTGCACCTTTGTGTGATGATTGAAAATAGTTAAGTATTGTTTGGTGATTGTGTACCTCGTATTTATTTATAGACGCTAGTACCGACCAAGGATTCGAGGAGGAAGGAGGATACTACGAGGAGGAAGCCGAGGAGAACTTCAACCACTTCTCTGCACAAGGCAAGCTAACACTTGCAAGATACCCTACTAATGCAAGCTTATACTAATACTTATGCAAGCTAATACTTGCTTGTTACCATGACCACTATATGCCTTAAGCATATGTGATCATATCCACTTGATAACCCAATCCTAGTTTTACTTGCAAGCTTTATACTTTATTTCTTTATCAAAGCTTTCTCTTAGAGTTTACATAGTGAATTGTAGATACTTGGAGAATATTGGAAGGTAGCATAAAGAGCATAAAATTTGGCCTAAGTTATATAATCGTGATGTCATCCTAAGGCATGAGATTGAACTTAGCAAATCTCCACTTGTGTACCACCCCTCATTAGGATTTACCACCACTTGTAGATGCTAGTGCTAAGTATAAAACTTGATCAACTTTAGATGGGAATACTTGGTGAAAATGGTTATGAAAACCTTAGAATGATGAGTCATTCTACTGAAATGTTTTGACAGGTGTTTCCGAACACCAGATGATTTTGATGATGAAAATGTTAAGGCATGAGCCTTAGACCTTTATAAAAATGATGGTTGTCTGGATGCGATACCATTCCAATTTTATCGTATAACCACAATACCCGAAATTTAGGTAGGGCTTGACTAGAAATTTATATACCTTAGTATGGGTTCCCTCGCGGCCAACGTCTGAGTTGAGGCTACCTTGTGAAGATTGTCTACCTGTGCAGTACCCAAGATGACAGTTGGTCATGGTTGGGAGGCCAAACTCACAAGAGAGGTGCCTATACTAGGGCGTGTAATTGAAAGGTTAGGATTGATTATCCGCATACTGAGTATGGTGAATTCAGGATTTGTTCCTGACGGATGTATCGAATGTTGTGGTGAAAGTGTACAATATCTGCAGAGTGTCAAACTATTCGAATAGCCGCGTCCGCGGTTATGGACAGTTGGAGTGGCCATACTATTCCCCCATCAGATTGTTTTAAAAATGACTTGTGAAATGAATTGTGACTTTGACTTGACCACAACAGAGTTGTGATATGAAATTCAAATTCCCACTTAGGTGTTATAAAACTTTCAACTAGTTTTTCTTTGCTTCTGAACTTAGTAGAGGTAAATCTGGCTTTTTTCAAAACAACCCTAGAGCTTAGTACCCTACTACAAAAACCCCCTTAACTTGTTAGTATTAGTTTGCGAGTACTTAAAGAGTACTCATGGCTTTGTCCCTGGCTATTCCCGTGGCCAGACTATGAAGAGGAGTATCAGGATGATGGACCGTGGGAAGGTTACGACAACTAGGATCATATCCCATCGTCAGCATTGCCTGTGACCCCGAAGATGGAGATTCGCCTACGCTATCATTACTATTACGTTATTCCATTGCTTGAGTTGTATTAAGAACTGGATCATGAGATCCTTATTTGTGTAAGACCTTATGTATGGTTTCTAATGGATGATGTATTGTGATATCCAAATCTTTTATGTCTCGCAAAAATGGTAATCCTGGGATTGCGAAGTATGGCATAACATGCATCTGGGATTAAAAATCCGGTTGTTGACATGGTGGTAGGGGTGATAGGATGGAGCGCGTCCATTTGGTCTAAGGGAAGGCTTCTGAAAGATCTTGTCTCGATGCATGTCGAGTCTTGTGGGGAAAGTGCACCACCTCTCGAGAGAGTAAAATCTAAGTACTTAGCCGTGTCCATGGCAATGGACAATTTGAGCATCAAGACATGGAAGCTATCAAGGATCTCCTCATCCCAATTTCTAAGTTAAAAGCTTGTGGTTGAATAAGGGTTAAATGATCACCAATATCTATTGGTAGATGCCTTAGGTGATTTTGACAAACAAAAACTTAGTGTTTTCAAATGATAAGAAAAATCTATTTTGAGCAAAGAAGTCCTAAGCTCCACTTAGCCAAATGCATATAGATGATAGACACCACTACTCTACCATAGTATCACTTGCCAATACAATTCAAATGTATTGACCCTTGTGGCTGTAACTTGTTATGTTGCAGGTTTGTTTGATGTTAGTGAAGTGTGTTGAATAGTATTACAAGTCTACAACCAACATGATTGCCTGTGGCACTTTGAAGAGGAAGGACTCCATGCTATATAGATATTTATGCTGCATTGTAGTGAGATAGCCAAATGAGCTATGTAAGATGTAATGAATTATTTTATTCCTGGTTATAAAGTTGTATTATGACCTTTGTTTCTTGATATTACATCTGAAACTATGGATGCTAGCTATTGATCCAGGGACTAGCATTGTAAACGCAGGGATCTCTACCTTATAAAGGTTGGGACCTCTACAGATGGTATCAGAGCACTCTGTTTCCTGTAGGATTGTAACCCTAGGATTGGACAAAACCCCTTAGAAAAATAGGAGTTGTATTTGCTCAAAATTATTTACAAACAATCTTGTAAACTCTTTCCTCAACCTTTTTGGTTTTTATTCTACATATCCCCTCTCTTAAACTTGATGGACAAAGCCTTCAGCATGACCAAGGACTTCAACTTGGACATCACTAAGTACTACAAGTGGAACAAGAAATATTACTCAAAACTTGAAGACTGCGGAAACACAACCTAGAAGGAATCATCATTACCTTTGAATCTTTGTGACCAAGATGCAAGAATTTTTCCAAGGAAACCATGATTTTTTTCATGAAGAAACAGCTAAGAAGAATGAAATGATCTCAAGTGAACCATATAGTTGAACCACATGTTTAGTTTAGATCATATATTGATCACACCAACTTATGTGGTGTAGGAAAAATATTTTGTTGCCTAAAAATGTGCTTGAACCTTGTTGTTTGATTTGAATGCATGATTGTGAATGCTTGCACATTGCTTGTGTGAATTGTTGTGTGTGAGTAGAATTCTTCCTCTAGAAATCTTTTGCCTAATCTAATCCCAATCCAACCCAAACAGATGACTACTCCAAGAGACTCCAACATCAAGGATGGTGACAACAAAAACCAAGAGATGCACGTGAAAGAACAACTTCTAGCAACCCAAGCCCAGTTGAATCAAGTGAGAACTCAGTTTTTAGCCAACAACAATGAGTTAGACCCAACCATACAAAAGTTCTTGGAAACCCAATCCCAATTGTTGCAAAGGATGACCAATCAAACGATCAACATGAGAAGCAACCTTTCCCAAGGAGATTGTGACAACAATGATATCAAGGATGATATTATAGAAGGAACTCAATCTTTCAATATTTGTGGAGACATGGAACACACTTACAAAGAGCACATGGACCAATGCCCTAATTGTGAAGAGAAGCATCCAATTGAGCAATGCCCCACATCTCAAGTTACTTGTTTCCTATGTGAAGTAAATGACCATGTCCCTATCCAATGCCCCATCTATCCTATAGTTCAACAAATGAAACAAGATGGAATGCATCAAATGTTTGGAAACCTCCATAAGGGAACAACTTCTACCAAGAAGGATAAAGACAAAGTCAGAACCGTGCCTCATAAGGCCACATCCAAAGTGGCCACAAAGTGTTGTTACTCATGTGGAGAAGAAGGTCACATCTCTAGTGACTACCCTAAGAAGAGAGAAAGATTTCCCACCTTTGAGGTGAGATATGAAGAACATGAACTAGAAGAACTCCTAGCTTTGGAGAGACCCAAGAAGAAGAAGAAGAACCAAGAAAACAATCAAGAGATAGTGATACCCAAGAAGAAGAAGGACATTAGCCAAGTGATGTGCCACAAATGCAAAGAGCTAGGCCATTATGCTTCACATTGTCCAAAAAAGAAGGAAGACAAGACAAAAAAAACCTATGAGATACATTAACCTTGTCACATGTTTCAAGTGTGGAGACAAAGGACATTATGCAAACAACTATCTAGAGAAGTTACATCAAGATCCCAAGTAAGCCAAGATGTAATTTAGTTGAAAACCTTTTTAAGGGTGGTAGTACCCTAGTTGCCTTGAAGCCAACTTGTAACCTCTAGCCTTCACAAATCTTGGGACGAGATTTATTTTAAGGGTGGTAGCCTGTCACATCCCAAAATTTTCCAAATTTTGAAATGTGAAAAATAAATAAACAAAAAAATAATTGTTGAAATTTAGGGTGAAAAGAAACTTTTTGCTTCTAAATGGAAACATCAAAACCCTTCTTGAACAAACTTTGAATGAAGAGGGAATCCAACAAAATTCCAATCAAGTAAAATGCATTCATCAATGAATGTATCTTGAAATTTAAATACTTGGAAAAGTTAAACCAAAACTCCAAATCTTAATGAAAGAAATCACTTCCAAAGATCAAATTCATTTTATTGCATGGAAAGAATCTTGAATATAAACACTTGGAAAAATAAACCAAAATCCTAAAACCCTAATGGAAGAAAATCATTTCCAAGATCTCTCTAAGACTATGGAATTAATCCATATAAAATTCAGCAACAAACATTTATAAATGATAAAAATGATAAACAAAAATATTATAAAATCATAGAAATTAGTTTCATTTAATTTGTATCCATGGATAAAAACTTATGAATTTAATAAGATAAAAGGAAATAAAATTTCCAAAACTAATATAGCTCATATCTAAAATCCATACCAAATCTTGTGCAAGTAATCCTAAAAGGATTTAAAAAGATAAAAAATATTAAATAAATTATAAAAAGTGGAATCACCAATTTTGGATCTATAAATAAAAAGATATGGATTTAATAAGATAAAGAAAGAAAGAAATAAATAAGGAATATTTCAAAGCCAAATTAAATCTTGGCCAAATCTAGAAACAAATAGAAGTTATTGAATAATAAAAATAAATATAAGATTATTTAAATAAATATGGTCTTTGAACCATATTTAGTTTTATTTAAATAAAGACAAATTGCCTAAACAAAATAATAAATTCCAATAAAATTATTTAAAAAACATTGAAGCTTGAATTAAATCCATAAGCAATTGGAATAAAGATAATACAATTAAAATAAAGGGATAAAGAATATTCAAATAAAAGTATATGGGATTAAACCATATTCAAATTATTTAAATGAAGACAAAATCCCTAATAAAAATGATTATTTAATCATTGGAAAAACAATTGAATTTTCCAAAGTGGACTAAAAGTTATCTAATTAACTTAAACAGAATAAAATAATTATTTGAATAAAATTTATATGGGTTTAAAACAATATTGGCTTTTATTTGAATAAAGACAACTGCCCAATTTAAATGAATATTAAATCATATTAAAATATTTTTGAATTATTTACACTAAGGTATAAATAAAACCTACTAAAAAAGGTTTGGTAAAAATTGGAATTCAAAAGAAGTTTGAGAACATATTTAAAACTTATTTAAATAAAGACAAAATGTCTATTTTAAATAAACAATAAACCATAAAAAGAGTAAAATAAATTATTCTAAATGGACTTTAAAACACATTAATAAACAGTATAAAAATTTACTGAAAGCTTGGAAAAGTTTTGAATTAAAATAAGTGTTTGAAACATTTGAATAAATTCAAAACATAAATGAAAAAGGAAAAAGAAAATAGAGGAAGAAAAAAATGAAAACGGACCTGACCCACTAAACCTACCCAGCTACCAGGCCCAACAAGTCCAACAACCAGCCCACTCTCTCTTGCGAAACGTTTTCTCAGCCGCGAATTAACCCGCGCCCTCACTGACCAGGAGACCCCACATGTAACCCTCCACCTCGTTGACAGCGCAACCCCACTGAACACGACATCGTCGTCTACCCCGCGACCTGTTCTTCCCCATTTCACTCGCCCATTTTTGCCTTGATTCCGCGCGTCAATTCGCATCAATGTCGTGATCAATCCTCGCTCGCGACCACGCGTACATAAGCGCCCACGTCCTCTCTCCTTTTCCCCTCATTCCCCCACACCTCTCAGCCCCCAGGCTGCCCTGATTCCACCTCGAACCACCGCTGTCTCCGGCAACCTACAGTGCAAATTCCGGCAACGACGACCCTCCCCACTGCTCCTGATTCCCACTAAAGAACTCCCCATCGCCTCCCGCACACGCCAGTAACTCTAGCTCGCCCACGAATGCCCCACAGCCTCGACTTCGTCTTCAACTGAACGCTGTCGCCTACTACTTTCACTTCGGCGACCCCTCCCCGTAAGCCCCGTCCTCCTCTCTCTATCTGGATGGTACTCCTGCCCTCTCCGTTTCTTCGCGCGTTATCGCACCCCCTCGTTTTGCTTTGGTGTGAACCATAGCCTCACCACCGACGACACCAGGATGCACCGACGCCGACAACGACTCCGACGAGGAATCGCCAGTGACTCCGTGTGCCCCTTTGACGACGACGACCACCTCGAGCTTCCCCAAGTCACGATGAACCCGGCGAGCTTATTCCCCATCCCCCTCGCCTCCTAGATTAGCCGGCAATGTCACCGCCCGAGCGCCACCGCCGCTCGCTGTCGCCATGGGCCGCCAGTCCATGGTTGAAGCGTTGTAGCCCGTTAGATCTTGATCGCTTGGTTAGGATTAGATCTTAAACCGAAGGGGTACGATTGAATCTATAACGTGCGAATTAAATGAAATCATGCAGTCCATGTTGCGCGATCAACACGAACCTGTATCGCCCAATAACAACAAGACATGTGGCCCAGACTTCGTTTTAAAAACAGAAACATTTCGATTTAGTGTTTGGATTTGAAAAATTCATAACTTTTGATCACCATGTCCAAAATTTGAAAATTTTATATCATTGGAATCAGGAAAAAGAAACCTTTGCAACCATACCCTTAGTTTAGTATTTTGCTTCTGGAAAATTGAATGTTTTGCAAAAACATTATTTGGTGTATTTTGTGTATAAAATTTAATCTAGAAATGATTTTAGGGTAAAATATTTTGAAAATGGTTTGTTTTGAACCTACTGACCATAAAAACCAACTTTTGGATTTAAAAGTATATTTTTTGACACTAAGGAATTATTCCTTTGAATAAAAAGCATTTCTAGTAAAATAAAATATTGCTTTGATTTAAAAATGATTTTTGAGTGAAACCTTTGAATATGGATTTGATTTAAACACTTTGACCATAAAAACTAACATTTGTGTTTAAATATATATTTGGAAAACACTAGAAATTATTACTTTGATTTAAATCATTTCTAGCAAAACAAAAATGATTTAAATCATTTCTAGCAAAACAAAAATGATTTAAATGGCCCATTTTCACTAACTTGAATTTAAATGATTTTGACTCTTTTATAAATGACCAATAGGTGTTTTAAAATGTTTATAACTTTATTAGAAACCACTTTTCCAATAAAACAATCTTTTGCATGCTTGCGTGCATTGTTTTGTTTTCATTATTTTATGTGGTGAAATTGTTTGAATGCTAGTTTGAATATGTGCTTGCTTGATTGAATTTTAGTGAACTTTGAGGAGTGTGACCATTGCAAGATCAAGGAGTGAACCTATATTATCTACTAAAAAGACAAGTGGTGCTTCATACATTTTTTCCTATTATTTTCACTACGCATTAGTGATATTTTTGAGTAGGACTTGCATGGAATTTTTACTAAGTATGCTATTCCTTGGGAAATCATATTAGATGATGCCTTAGTAGATTTTCCCTAAGTTAAGATTCTTGCTACTATCATGCTTAGCATAGCTAGTAGAAAACAAGGGTGGATTATATTCATGCTATGAAATATTTCTAAGTCTATGACTTGTGTTTTGTTTAATAAAACAACTATGTGAATGAATCACCTGGGTGGAATGGAAAGAATGGTTTGTGTTGAGTGGTTACACAGGGCCCCATATTTATGGCCTACCCTAGTGTATCTCACTTGTGGAAAGCCACCCACGAACAAAGAGATTTGAGATGTCAAATGTTGAGAAGTTTCAAGTGCAGCCACATGGCATTATGCGCTCTGCCTGGATCATATAGGTTCCAATAACTTAGCGAGATGGACAGTTGGTGGTAGGGGGTGATAGGATGGAGCGCGTACATTTGGTCTAAGGGAAGGCTTCTGAAAGATCTTGTCTTGATGCATGTCGAGTATTGTGGGGAAAGTGCACCACCTCTGCAGAGTGTAAAATCTAAGTACTTAGCCGTGTCCCCGGCAATGGACAATTTGAGCATCAAGACATGGAAGCTATCAAGGATATCCTCATCCCAATTTCTAAGTTAAAAGCTTGTGGTTGAATAAGGGTTAAAGGATCACCAATATCTATTGGTAGATGCCTTGGGTGATTTTGACAAACAAAAACTTAGTGTTTTCAAATGATAAGAAAAATCTATTTTGAGCAAAGCAAGCCTAAGCTCCACTTAGCCAAATGCATATAGATGATAGATACTACTACTCTACCATAGTATCACTTTCCAATACAATTCAAATGTATTGACCCTTGTGGCTGTAACTTGTTATGTTGCAGGTTTATTTGATGTTGAAGGGAATATGCCCTGAGAGGCAATAATAAAGTGTTTATTATGTGTATTCCAAGTATATGATAGATGTTTATTTTGCATGCTATAATTGTATTAATACGGAAACATTAATACATGTGTGTTTAATAAACAAACAGAAAGTTCCTAGTTATGCCTCTCTCATAAACTAGCTCGTTGATTAACAAGATGACCAAGGTTTCCTGATCATGGACATTGGATGTTGTTAATAACGGGATCACAACATTAGTGTAATGGTGTGATGAACATTCATCTGAAGTATAGCATTACGATCAAATTCATTGAGTTTATATTGCTATAACAACTTACGAAGCGATCCTAATCCTTAGACCATGAGATCATGTCAATCACTAACACCGGAAGAGTTTCTTGATAACATCAAACGTCACACCGTAACAGGGTGATTATAAAGATGGATTCAGAACTAATAAAGTGTTATGTTGAGGCTCATGGATCGAGAGTGGAATTTGTTCATCCCGATGACGGATAGATATACTCTGGGCCCTCTCGGTGATATCACATTGATGAGCTTGCAAGCAAGTGATTTGATCACTAGAATGTTATATCACGGGAACGAGAAAAGAGTGCATGTCGGTAACGAGATCAAACTAGGTATGGAGATACCGATGATCGAATCTCGGACATGTAATATATCATGAAACAAAGGGATTAAGATACTAGCATAAAAGGTTCCGACGATCACAAGAAAGTCATCGTTGAATGTGTGGGAGTCAGTATGGGTCTCCAGATCCCGCTTCTGATTATTGATCCGAGAGGGGTCTCGATCATGTCCGAATTATTCACGAACCATAGGGTGACACACTTAAGAGACACCGACATCCAATTGGAGCAAATGTTTCATGCCAAAATAATAAACAAGCGCAGGAATTTATTTCACTAGATACCGAAACAGGTTTTCGGGTGAAATTGCATAAAGTGGTTATGCATGTGAAATGGAATTCTAGCAAGGGGTTATTTGTGAATGTTTGTCATTAAAGTAATTGACAAAATTCTGAATAAAATAAAATTGTTTTATTTAATGTGAGTTTGCATTAAATTTGGTGGAAATTTTAATGGGAATTTGAGTGGACTTTTGAGTGGAGAAAATTGAAGGGCCATTTTGTGAGTGGAGTGTCCACCCACATGAATTAAGGAGGGGAGGGGGCAGCCCCCATGGCCGGCGGCCACTCCCTTGGGTGCCCCCCTCCTCCTATAAAAGGAGCCCCCCTCCTCACTTGTCTCACACACCTCCTCGTGAAGGATCTCTCTCCCCCTCTAGAATTTATTCCCCATGGTGTCGGACTAGCGAGATACATGTTCCCGGTGGCTATTCGGCAATAAAGAGTTGTGCTTCCGCTGCATCGCTGGAGCGAGGAGGCGGAGGTTGCTTGGTGCCTCGAACGTGTGTGCGAGCACGGATGCGCTGCTGATTTGCGGCGCTAGGACTTCCTCTCGATCTTGAGATCGGCAAGAGATCGTCTACATCAACCACGAGTTGAACTCGTTAATCTTTGTCGGTCTTGAAGGGTATGTTCTCTACGGATATACATCCGCCCGTTGTTTGTATCTAGTAGATAGATCTTGGTACATAGTTCCCATCATAGGAAATTTTTTGTTTTCTATGCTGCGAACCCTACAGTGGTATCAGAGTCGGATCTATGCGTAGATGCTTTACACGGGTAGTACACATATGAGTATGTAGGCGATGATGATCATGTTGTTGCTCCTTTGTTGTAATTTTGGATATTGGTGGCATAGTGGTATGAAGCGGCCCGGACAAACTTTACATGTCCTCGCACATGAGACCTGTTCCACGCTTGACATGCAACTAGTTTGCATAAGTGGCTAGCGGGTGTCTATCTCTCCTACTATAGTCAATATCTATTTTGGAAGCGAGTTGTCAAAAATTTGATTATCCTCGTTGTGGTTCATGTTCGTAGGTAAGAACGGTTCTATCTTGAAAGCCCTAAGCCACGTAAAACTTGCAATGGATAAATTAGAGGCGTCTAGTTTAGATTGTTGTTGGGCTAGTGTTATGATATGGTAGTGTTGTAAGTAGAAGTATGAGATGATACTCTTACAACACACATAGCGTCTAAACTCCATAGACCTTGGATTTACACATATAGGTATGATAGTGATCATACCACGATGCACATGATAGAGATCATATGCGGGAACCATAACATTTCACTAATAAACATGTGATGTTTGATAGAATCTTAGATTGCTTGTTTAGCGCTTTGTTAGCATAATAAGATGATCCCTCATTTAAATATCAAGATAAGAATGTGTTCTTCCTTTAGTATGCACCGATTATGTTTCGTCGCTCCAAGACATCACGTGATGATCGGGTGTTCTTGGATCCACGACCATATTTTGGGTGTAAAACAGTTACGCACGCGAATACTAAGGTTCTAACTTGGCGAGCCTAGCATGTACAGACATGGCCTCGGAACACGGACCGAAAGGTTAAGCATGAGTCATATAGTTGATATGATGCCCATTTGATGCTCGCCTTTGAAGCTATACCGACTCACGTGATGATCGGACTTGGTATAGTGGATTTGGTTCATGTAATCACCAAAAAGGCACGAGGGATGTCATTTTTGAGTGGGAGTTCATTCGTAATATGGATTAGTTGAACTCAATCTATCATACACTTAGTCTAAACTTTACAAATTCTGTTGTAGATGGCACCACCTGCTTTTAATTTCAATGTGTTCATGGAGAAAGAGAAACTAGCAACTTTACCGAATGGGCCATGAATTTGAGGATTCTCCTCTCTGCTGCACAAAAGCAATATGTGCTAGAAGCGCCATTAGGCCCCCCACCTTTTGATGATGCCCCTGACGAGGAGAAGAATGTCTATCAGACTCGTCAGGAGGACCACAACTTAGTTCATTGCGGCATATTGTATGGGATAGAGCTGGAACTTCGAAAGCGTTTCGAAAATGGCAATGCATTTGATACAATGGGTGAGTTGAAAATGATTTTCGACACACATGCTGCTGTAGAGAGCTACAACACTTCAGAAAAGTTCTTTAGCTGCATGATGGAAGAGCACAACTCTGTTAGTGAGCATGTACTCAAGATGTCGGGTTACACCGATAAGCTTGTGTCTTTGGGAATATCGATTCCCATTGACTTAGGCATCCATCGTGTTCTGAAGTCTCTGCCACCTAGCTATAAGATCTTCGTGATGAACTATAATATGCAAGGCATGAAGAAGTCTCTCCCCGAGCTTCTGTCAATGCTTAAAACTGCAGAAGTGGAGATCAAAAAGGAACATCAAGTGTTGATGATCAATAGGAACACTGGTTTCAAGAAAGACAAGAAGGGAAAACGGAAGGGAAGTAAGGGAGGAAAGCCTGTTGCCGTGCCTGAAAAGAAACCACGAGTTGGACCTAAGTCTGATATCGAGTGTTACTATTGTAAGGGGACTGGCCAGTGGAAGTGCAACTGCCCCAAGTATCTGGCAGACAAGAAGGCCGGCAAGGCAAACAAAGGTATATATGATATACATGTTATTGATGTGTACTTGACTAGTGCTCGCAGTAGCACCTGGGTATTTGATACCGGTTCAGTTGCTAATATTTGTAACTCGAATCAGGGGCTGCGGAACAAGCGACCGCTAGCAAGGGGTGAGGTCAAGATGCGTGTCGGCAATGCATCAAGCGTTGATGTGATCGCCGTCGGAACGCTACCTCTCCACTTGCCGTCGGGATTAGTTATAAACTTGAATAATTGTTATCTGGTGCCTGCACTAAGCATGAACATTGTATCTGGATCGTGTTTGATGCGAAGTGGTTATTCATTTAAATCCGAGAACAATGGTTATTCCATTTATATGAATGAAATCTTTTATGGTCATGCACCGATGATGAATGGTTTATTTCTATTAGATCTCGATGATAATGTTACACGTATTCATAATGTTGATGCTAAGAAGATAAAACTTAATGATGATATATCCCCATATATGTGGCACTGCCGTCTAGGTCATATTGGCGTTAAACGCATGAAGAAGCTCCATTCGGATGGACTTTTGGAATCATTTGATACATGTGAGCCATGCCTTATGGGCATGATGACTAGAACGCCGTTTTCCGGCTCAATGGAACGGGCGACAAATTTGTTGGAAATCATACATTCTGATGTATGTGGTCCAATGAGTGTGTCGGCGCGAGGTGGATATCGTTATTTTGTTACTTTCACGGATGATTTGAGTACATACGGTTATATCTACTTGATGAAACACAAGTCTGAAACCTTTGAAAAGTTCAAGGAATTTCAGAATGAAGTGGAAAATCATCGTAATAGAAAGATCAAATTTCTACGGTCTGACCGTGGAGGTGAGTATCTAAGTTACGAGTTTAGCACTCACATGAAAGAGTGTGGAATTGTTTCACAACTCACACCTGCCGGAACACCACAGAGAAATGGTGTGTCGGAACGTCGTAATCATACTTTATTAGATATGGTTCGATCTATGATGTCTCTGACGGACTTTCCGTTGTCATTTTGGGGTTATGCACTAGAAACTGCTGCATTCACTTTAAATCGGGCACCATCTAAATCCGTTGAAAAGACACCGTATGAATTGTGGTTTGGAAACAAACCTAAGTTGTTTTTTCTTAAAGTTTGGGGATGCGATGTTTATGTGAAGAAACTTCAACCGGATAAACTCGAACCCAAAGCGGAAAAATGCGTCTTCATAGCATACCCTAAGGAAACTATTGGGTATTCCTTCTATCACAGATCCGAGGGCAAGGTTTTTGTTGCCAAGAATGGATCCTTTCTAGAGAAAGAGTTTCTCGCGAAAGGTGTGAGTAGTCGGAAAATAGAACTCGAAGAGGTTATTGAACCTTCTCTTCAAAGTATGGCGAGTAGCGCAGCGCCGGAAGTTGTTCCGGAGTTGGCTCCACCTGTTGAAGAGGGAACTAATGATAATGATCATGAAACTCCGAAAGAGAGTACTACCAAACCTCGCAGGTCAAGCAGGACGCGTGCAGCTCCCGAGCTGTACGGAAATCCTGTCATGAATTTCATGGTTGATGAAAATGATGACCCTGCGACGTATGAAGAAGCGATGATGAGCCCGGATTCCAACAAATGGTTAGAAGCCATGAAATCCGAGATGGAATCCATGTATGAAAATCAAGTTTGGAACTTGGTGGAATTACCTAACGACCGAAAGGCCGTGGAGAACAAATGGATTTTCAAAAGGAAAACTGATGCTGATGGTAATGTGACCGTCTATAAAGCTCGACTTGTCGCAAAGGGGTTTCGACAAATTCAAGGAGTTGACTACGATGAGACATTCTCTCCTGTAGCGATGCTAAAGTCAGTTAGGATTATGTTAGCAATTACTGCATATTTCGATTATGAGATATGGCAGATGGATGTCAAAACCGCGTTTCTCAATGGTAATATTGAAGAAGAGTTGTATATGATACAACCAAAGGGTTTTGTCGATCCTAAGGATGCTAACAAGGTGTGCAAGCTTCAGCGATCCATCTATGGATTGAAGCAAGCATCATGAAGTTGGAATCTCCGCTTTGATGAGGTGATCAAAGAGTTTGGATTTGTCCAAACTTATGGAGAAGCTTGTATTTACAAGAAAGTGAGTGGGAGCAATGTGGCATTTCTGATATTATATGTGGATGACATATTATTGATCGGAAATGATATAGATCTTTTAAATAGTGTTAAAAGTTATCTAAATAGCAAATTTTCAATGAAGGACCTAGGTGAAGCGTCATACATATTAGGCATAAAGATCTATAGAGATAGATCTAGGCGCCTAATAGGGTTATCGCAAAGTACATACCTTGATAAGATTTTAAAGAAGTTTAAAATGGACGGAAGTAAGAAGGGATTCTTACCTATGTTGCAAGGCAAGACATTGAGTAAGACTCAAAGTCCGGCTTCGACGGAAGAAAGAGAGATAATGGACAAAATCCCCTATGCTTCAGCCATAGGCTCTATAATGTACGCCATGTTATGTACAAGACCGGATGTGGCACATGCTATTAGTTTGACTAGTAGGTACCAATCGGATCCAGGTTCGGAACACTGGATAGCGGTCAAGAATATCCTTAAGTACTTACGAAGAACTAAGGATATGTTTCTTGTATACGGAGGTGAAGAAGAGCTCGTCGCTAAGTGTTATGTTGACGCTAGCTTTGACACCGATCCGGATGACTCTAAGTCTAAATCCGGATACGTTTTTCTCATGAATGGCAGAGCGGTTAGTTGGAGGAGCTCCAAACAACCTGTGGTAGCGGGATCAACAACGGAGGCCGAATATGTTGCTGCTTCAGAAGCGGCTCAGGAAGCAGTTTGGATGAAGGAGTTCATATCCGAACTAGGAGTGGTTGCAAACGCGTTGGACCCAATGGTGATCTATTGTGACAACAATGGTGCCATTGCCAATGCCAAATAACCAAGGTCTCACAAGCATTCCAAGCATATTAAGCGCCGGTTTCACTCCATCCGCGAACATGTCAAGGATGGAGATATAAAGATTTGTAAAGTACATACGGATCTCAACGTAGCAGATCCGTTGACTAAAACTCTCCCTAGAGCAAAACATGATCAACACCAGAACTCAATGGGTGTTAGATTTATCACTATGTAACTAGATTATTGTCTCTAGTGCAAGTGGGAGGCTGAAGGGAATATGCCCTGAGAGGCAATAATAAAGTGTTTATTATGTGTATTCCAAGTATATGATAGATGTTTATTTTGCATGATATAATTGTATTAATACGGAAACGTTAATACATGTGTGTTTAATAAAAAAACAGAAAGTTCCTAGTTATGCCTCTCTCATAAACTAGCTCGTTGATTAACAAGATGATCAAGGTTTCCTGATCATGGACATTGGATGTTGTTAATAACGGGATCACAACATTAGTGTAATGGTGTGATGAACATTCATCTGAAGTATAGCATTACGATCAAAGTCATTGAGTTTATATTGCTATAACAACTTACGAAGCGATCCTAATCCTTAGACCATGAGATCATGTCAATCACTAACACCGGAAGAGTTTCTTGATAACATCAAACGTCACACCGTAACAGGGTGATTATAAATATGGACTCAGAACTAATAAAGTGTTATGTTGAGGCTCATGGATCGAGAGTGGAATTTGTTCATCCCGATGACGGATAGATATACTCTGGGCCCTCTCGGTGATATCACATTGATTAGCTTGCAAGCAAGTGATTTGATCACTAGAATGTTATATCACGGGAACGAGAAAAGAGTGCATGTCGGTAACGAGATCAAACTAGGTATGGAGATACCGATGATCGAATCTCGGACATGTAATATATCGTGAAACAAAGGGATTAAGATACTAGCGTAAAAGGTTCCGACGATCACAATAAAGTCATCGTTTAATGTGTGGGAGTTAGTATGGGTCTCCAGACCCCGCTTCTGATTATTGATCCGAGAGGGGTCTCGATCATGTCCGCATTATTCATGAACCATAGGGTGACACACTTAAGAGACACCAACATCCAATTGGAGCAAATGTTTCATGCCGAAAGAATAAACAAGCGCAGGAATTTATTTCACTAGATACCGAAACAGGTTTTCGGGTGAAATTGCATAAAGTGGTTATGCATGTGAAATGGAATTCTAGCAAGGGGTTATTTGTTAATGTTTGTCATTAAAGTAATTGACAAAATTCTGAATAAAATAAAATAGTTTTATTTAATGAGAGTTTGCATTAAATTTGGTGGAAATTTAATGGGAATTTGAGTGGACTTTTGAGTGGAGAAAATTGAAGGGCCATTTTGTGACTGGAGTGTCCACCCACATGAATCAAGGAGGGGAGGGGGCAGCCCCCATGGCCGGCGGCCACCCCCTTGGGTGCCCCCTCCTCCTATAAAAGGAGCCCCCCTCCTCACTTGTCTCACACACCTCCTCGTGAAGGATCTCTCTCCCCCTCTAGAATTTATTCCCCATGGTCTCGGACTAGCGAGATACATGTTCCTGGTGGCTATTCGACAAGAAAGAGTTGTGCTTACGCTGCATCGCTGGAGCGAGGAGGCGGAGGTTGCTCGGTGCCTCGAACGTGTGTGCGAGCACGGATGCGCTGCTGATTTGCGGCGCTAGGACTTCCTCTCGATCTTGAGATCGGCAAGAGATCGTCTACATCAACCATGAGTTGAACTCGTCAAGCTTTGTCGGTCTTCAAGGGTATGTTCTCTACGGATATACATCCGCCCGTTGTTTGTATCTAGTATATAGATCTTGGTACATAGTTCCCATCGTAGGAAAAATTTTGTTTTCTATGCTGCGAACCCTACAGATGTTAGTGAAGTGTGTTAAGTAGGATTACAAATCTACAACCAACATGATTGCCTATGGCACTTTGAAGATGAAGGACTCCATGCTATATAGATATTTCTGCTGCATTGTAATGAGATAGCCAAATGAGCTATGTAAGATGTAATGAATTATTTTATTCCTGGTTATAAAGTTGTATTATGACCTTTGTTTCTTGATATTACATCTTAGATGCTAGCTATTGATCCAGGGACTAGCATTGTAAACACAGGGATCTCTAACTTATAAAGGTTGGGACCTCTATAGATAAACCCTAGCATTATTA
This sequence comes from Avena sativa, assembly GCA_916181665.1. Classification (NCBI taxonomy): domain Eukaryota; kingdom Viridiplantae; phylum Streptophyta; class Magnoliopsida; order Poales; family Poaceae; genus Avena; species Avena sativa. Next base: position 176,259,409 of record OV702295.1, read on the forward strand.
TGAAATGAAATAAATATGATCTATTACTTGTATCTATGATCTTTTGATCTATTATGTGTGTTTGATCTCTCTCTCTCTCTCTCTCTCTCTCTCTCTCTCTCTTTAGATGGTATGTGTAGTCGACCACATATCATTTGCCTTCGGGTCTAAAGAAGAGGGTGTGTGCGGCCCCTAGATTAATCCTCCGAGAATCCTTGTTCCCATGATCCCATGATCAGTCTGTCGTGGAACATAAACGACACGTATCAAAGTAAACATCCATTACTTAAGAGGATTCAAATCATACATCAATTTACATTATGGCTACATCCATCATTATTAACTAATATTTAGTATAGCGTCGAGCCCGAGCCATGCTGTAACCTACAGGCAGCTGACTGGGAAAACATCCTAGCTCGCATAACAGACAATGTAACCTTCTTCTTCACTTCCTTCTCGAATCTGACCAAGTTAATAGCCAGGGACAAAGCCAGTGAGTATATGGAATATACTCGGAAAGCACCTTAAGAGAAAAAAATAAAGGAATATGCAATATGGCTATTGTAGTAGGAGGGCTCCGTGACAGGTTCTTTTCTAAAATACTTTCTCTTGTAGATAAGCATGTCAATACCTTTGTTGAAATTTTTTGTAAAACATTTTGGGAACATTTGAAAAGTTTTAGAAAATAATTAGGATTGGGTCACCCTGTTTCAACTCCATAGTCCACCATTGACCGGGTTCTTCATCTTCAGCTATCTTCCAAGGCCACCCTGCTCAAAACTCTTTCTTTCTAAAAAATCCTTTTTAGAAATTAAATCCGACACCACTCTACAACAACCTTGACAACTGTCCATGACCGCGGACACGGCTATTAGAATAGATTTACACTCTACATAGGTTTCACACTTTTCCCACACCATCCGGTTACCCTGCCTTGATCTGTACTGATCATGGGTCGAGTAATCGGTAAAACCGTCAAGATGCCCACTCTGGCATAGGCCCTACCTATGAGTTGTTACCCTCAACACCAGGACTTCGGGATCCATAAACAAACTGGAGTGCTTTCCATCTCATCGAGACTGGGCACTTTCAATGAGTGGCTCATAGTATCAGCCAGCCGCCTACAAGGAAGGTTCGCACCTCACCTGGGTCATTTTAGCCATCGATGACCTGTTTTGTAAGGGAAGCCCGACATTCTAGGGAGATGATCCTTATAGTAGTTATGGGGAATCCCATACCACAGTATACAAACATCAAGTCAAGATCCATCCCATTCCAGGATAATGTGGTTACAATTTTCTCCACTTCAGTATCCTTTGTAAGACAAAACATTTTCTTTCTCAATATTCACTTGGTAGGTCAACCTCACCAAGGTTTTCTCATTAAAAAAATTTGTAAAAAAATTCTAAGGTCTTACCATCCTATAGTTTTGTTTTGGCTAAAGCGGGGTCTCCAAGGGGATGGTGTTATAAACCACATACTTGACTAGGGAAAAGTAGGTATCATCAAAGGGTTGTACCTAGTGGTACTAAAATGTTAATGGTTTGGAGGAGTGATGGTGGCTCAGTTGACTGTAGAGCTTTGTTGGGAGACCCCAAGAGGAAGGTATGATGAGCACAGCAGCAAGTTTTCCCTCAGTAGGAAACCAAGGTTATCGAACCAGTACGAGGAAGGAAACGAGTCAAAGGTGTTGCTAGCAACTTGGCAACCTGCACAACACAAACTCAAGAATTTGCCCCAACTAACAGTGAGGTTGTCAATCTCATCGGTTTGCTGAAAACAAAGGATTAACTTTATGGTGTGGAAGGTAATAGTGGTTTGCATAAAGTAAACAGTAGCAGTGGAAGATGTATCAATGGTAAAGATTGGACCGGGTCCATAGTTCACTAGAGGTGTTCTCCTTAAGATAAACAAACATGGCATGCTGGGTAAACAATATACATCCAGGCAATTGACAGGACAGAGCAAGGCATAATAATGCAATACTAGACAATCATGATCCTATGATATTTGATTGGGAAATACAACAAGATACATAGACCTCCATCCAACTGCATCTATGACTAGTAATCCACCTTCAGGTTATCATCTGAAACCCCTCCAGTATTAAGTTGCAAGCAACGGATAACTGCTTTAAGCAAAGTGTGTAAGGTAAACAATCCACTTGTTCCATGAACAAGAGACTGTTGTTTTCTCCCTAGTAGCACAACACATCTACAACCTTAGAGATTCATGTCACTTCCCTAGATTAAATCGAGGCATGAACCCACTACCGAGCATAAATACTCCCTCTTGGAGTCACTAGCATCTACTTGGCCAAGATAGCTACTAGAAACAGAGAGCATGCAAGATCACAAACAACACATACATGATAGAATCAATAAGACAAAACCATAGTAATATCAATATCCATCGGATCCCCGCAAACACAACATGCATGATTACAAATAGATGATCTTGATCATGAACGGAGCTCACAAGATCTAAACATGGTAGAACAAAGGAGGAGAAACAACCATCTAGCTACTACATGGACCCATAGTCCAAGGTGGAACTACTTACGCTTCATACCGGAGGCTGGCATGATGATGAAGAAGGCCTCTGGGATGATCTCCCCTCCGGCAGGGTGCCGGGAAGAGCTTCAGATCCCCTTGATTTACGGACGATGGTGGCGGCGGCTACAGACCGTTTCGTGGAAGATTGATCGGGTACTTAGGGTTTTGGTATCAGGGGCTTCTTATAGGCGAAGAGGCAAGGTAGGGGCACCTAGGGTGGCCGCACCTCCCCAGGCGCGGGCCAGGCTTGGCCGTGCGGCTAGGGGGTGTGGCCCCATGGTGGCTCTTATCCGTCTCGTCTTCTAACTCTGTGTTCCCCACTGTAAAATATTGACTTTGGCTTTTGTCCCGTCCAATTCCGAGAATATTGATTTTCTGCCTTTTTTGGAACCAAAAACAGAACAAAACGGGCAACTGGCGATGTGGCATCTTGTTAAGAGGTTAGTCCAAGAAAACATATAAAAATACCTCAAAGTGTAGATAAAGCAAAGCAAAGCAAAGTAGATACTAAACAAGCATGGAACATCAAAAATTATAGATACATTTTCGACGTATCAAGGAGCCAAACCTTCACCACATATAAATCAATATATAGTAAAACAATGCAAGATTACATAAATAAGTAGATAAAATATGCATAGCTAAAATAGTAGCATAGGGCTTATTAGAAAGAAGGTGGATTGCCTATGACCAACAATATGGAATTATTTCCCTGGACTTCTTCTTATAAAACCATAATGATAAGGTGATCCTTTCTTCTCATCATCAACAAAATCACAATTGAGGATCACACATGCAAGCAAACATACAAACACCATTACATTACATCAATAAGGTAAACAATAAAACAAATGCTTCAGTAGGTTTTGAGGAGTTGGTTTTGTAAACATAGGAAAAGCTTCAGTTGCATTTGTGGAATTTGAGTTTCAGATTTAGGGTTTTAATGCAAAGGCCAGGTTCTCTATGATACCAATATAAAAAGGATACCAATATTAACAAAGCCAAAAAAATTGATTATCTATTCTAGAAATTCTCTTTAATTAGTTATGGATTTTCTAGTCAAATATACCCTAGTTTTAGAGAATAAATCACTAGAAATTATCTATCACTCAAATAAATGTATCCTCAGATATTATTGTAGATATTTAAGTTTAGGATTTTTGAGAGCTGGATTCACTTTAATATAATTAACAGAATGCCTTTGGGAAAATCCGTAAGTTAGTGCTGAACACCTTTTTGTCATTTTCACTAGATTTAAACTACAGGTCCAAATAGTATGAGGTCAAGGTATTTGGATAGGTATTACAGATATCTTCCAAAATAAATTGGAATCAACATTTTTGGAGTTGTAAAACTATAGATGTGATTTATCTAGTCAAACAATCCTAGCCATAAGAGTTTAATTCACTATAAATTGTTAATGGCTCAATAAATCTTGAGCTCCTTGGTTTTGGAATATTATGTATTAACACATCACTGACAGTTGGAATGGGGTCAAAATATTCTATATTTTTACCTAGGGAATTTTGTGAAGTTAGAAATGAATTGTTTTTGTCATTTTTATGTAGGAAAATATAGCTTTATTTAGCATGAGGCCAAAGATAAAGGATAGGTACATTAAAAACCGTCCATAATAAATGGATTTCACCATATTGGGGGTCTGGGATACTCTCTGAAAGGCTTAATTAGTGAGAATGACATAGTTGGCTATTTATTTGCTAGAAAAATCTCTATACAAAATTTTGGTCAAATTCTGATGCTATATGTTGGGGGAAACGTCCAGGTACGTGTTAAAAATACTACCTGGCCATTTTTATGTATTTACCATTATTGAAATGATTTAAACCAAACAACTAATCTTGTAGATCTGGAAGAAATCGAAAAAGAAAGAGGGGAAGAGGCTATCGGGCCAAAATCAACAAATCTGAAAGGATTCCGCACCAGGACGGCCCAGGAAGCTACTCGTTGGTGCATGCTAGATGCCACCCAAACTGATGGGTGGCCCCAGCGTGGGGTCCAGTCATCAGCCGAAGGGGGATAGGCAAAGGGTACCAGGCGACTTGGGCCGTTCGATCAAGTCGAGATCGATGACCCTTATGTCGTATGCTACCTCGCTCAAGGGAATAGGCTGGAACCCTAGCACGGGGCTGATTGGGTCAAGGGGGCTCACCGGAGGGTGCAGCAGGGTCGTGAGATGGCGGAGGCAGATGTTGTCAACGATGGGGATCCCAAGGATGGGCGACGGTGGTGACCTCAGTACAAAAACTGGGTCGTGCTTTCCTCACGATGGAGCAAGCTCGGATGCTCGGCGGCTATGCTGGTGGGTGCGTCCTTGAGAAAGGGAGAGTGATGGGTTAGGTAGAGGAGGTCGGGATAATGACATGCATGTATTCAAAGGAGGTAGAGGGGAAAGGAGGAGACCACAGGAGCATGAACTCAACCATGGCCGAGGGGGCGAGTTCCTCCTTCTCTAGGGAAACAGAGAGGGATAGAGGGACTGAGCTTATGGGGAAAGGATGTAGGAGAGAAGGGGAGTGAGCAAGGCAGGTGGGAGAGAGTTGTACTGGCCTCTTGCCTATTTAGAAAGGGAGAGAGGCTCTATGGTTTGCAACGTCCATTTTGGACATGTGGGAGGTGGTGAGCACTAGATGGTTGTGTTGGGAAGTGGGGATGAGTCATATTGTGTGCGCTTGTCATGTGGAAAGTGGGGGGTAGTGGGGTGCTACTTCAATGAAATAAAGGCAAGAAAGGACATGTTGGTGTCTCCCTTCCTCCAAGCACAAGTGAACAAGAGAGAGAGGGGATAGGGAACTGTAGTGCTATAGTGCCATGACCAGGGAGGGTGTTAGGGTTGTTGTGGGTGGATCGTTCACAAGATTTTATAAAGTTTGGAGGGGGTTTGCTAGTAGTTTTTGTAATATGGTAGGTTTTGACTAGAAGAAGGATCTTGTGAAAAAATCAATAAGTTGGAAATGACTAAGTGATCCAATCATTTGGAGATGTAGGTATGGTCAAAATACATTCCCTTGATTTATTTTAGATTTTTCTGAAGCTTTTAGATCCTTTTATTAGCAATCATTGAAAAAGTGCTGAAATGGTTTTCAGGGGTTGATTTGATATTTTTGAATTTGACAAGGTTGGTTTTTGGTTTGAGAAGGCTTAAAATATGAATTTACACATTGGAGAATTTTCCTAGAATTTATTGAGAAGGAAAGGTATTTTTAAACAATTATTTCTTATTTCTTCAATTTAAGAAAAAGGGCAAAAAGAAATAATAAAATCTTCCAAAAATATTTATCTTTGAAGTGGGAAGATAGGAAATATTATATAGTAATCAAATGTGCCTTTAGTTGGAAGTTTGATTTGTATAAAGACAAACTTTCTTTTATAGAGGGAGTTTTGAAGTTTTTGGAAAATAAAATAATTAAATAGTGCTGGGGCCAAAAATAATTAGGGAAAAAACTTTGATAAATTTTTATATCCAAGGTATATGATGTACACTTAGTGGATACATAATTGGAAACCTTGGGTTTTGAAAAATCAAACTTGATTTTAGAAGAAAGAAAGATATTAGGGATCTAGGGATGGAGTATTTTTATACCATGAAAACCTTGTTGAATTAAGGAGCTCAAGGTCCACATTGGGCCATGGTGTATATGGATAGGTATTTAAAGTTGGGTAGATAATCATGGTACAAATATTTGAGCTTGATCAAGTTTGAGGGCTTCTAGAATTGATGCCATACTTTGTTAAAATTAAGGGTGCCATAGCAGAGTATTTTATAGTCTCCAAAACCATGATGGTTTAAGAAGCACAAGGATCAATTTGATACAATATAAGTATGGGTTTATGGACCAAGTTTATTAGATCACTAGGATGCAAAGATTTGGTCAATATACCATGGGGACCTAAGCTTCAGCCAACGTAGGCTTGATAATAAGATTTGTAGAGAAAGAGTATTTTCTTGCCTGCAAACCCATCAAGAACAAGTGGGTCAAAGGATGATTTGGGCAAAGATAAGAGTGGTACTTTATAAATCTTAAGATGGTCTAAAATATAGTTCAAGTGATTTTCCAAAAATGCACAAGGGTTCAGAAGAGGAGGGACTCAAAGATGTGATGTTGATAACAATTCCATACATAACCATTTTGGTAGTTTTAGGGTTTTTGACTATGATATAAGGGGAGATGATTTTGGGAGTTTGCGTGGTTCCAGACTCATCATTAAGTGGATGAATTTGATGATTAGATTGAGTAGAAGGGATCCATGCTTAGATTTGCTCTTTAGTGAGTTGGAAATTATCTTAAGGGATTAACTCAAAGAGAGCTGGTTTTAGGGAATTAGACGATCACCTTAGTGATTAGAGCTTGCTCAGGCTTAATACACTTGGTTAAGATTTGTGTTCCTTAATCTAGTTGGTTCTTAGAGGATGAGCTCCTAGAGTGGCTCAGGCTACTTCCTAAGCAATCAACACATCAGCAGATGAAAACAATTCATCAAATAGTAGGTCAAAGGCAATTCATCTAAACCACCAATCGCAAACTACTACTGAGGTTATCATCAAGCCTAGCTTGAGGTAAGCATGGGTATTTTTAAGGGTTTGATTTTTGAATAAGGTAAGGCCCTTGGTTCTTTTACCAAAAGTAGAGTTCAAAAGTTTTATAAGGAGGTGAGAGTAGTTGGAAGTTCTGTCTTGAAAACATAAGGAGATTATATCTTATAGATCTCCGTAATTTTGTTAAGGGAAACTAGTAAAAAATTTGTTGTGGCAAGGTCATCTTGGCTCTAGTTTTGGAAATTCTATAATATTTGAGAATATACAAAATAAGCCAAGACAACTCTTTTGTTAAATAGCTTTTGTCAAAAGGGGTTGAGATAAGGAGTCACTACAAGAAATTTGCTCACTAGTGACCTTTTTTAACGACCATGTGTTTTTTTCTCATAGGTCTATGACCATTCTGAACTATCTGGTCATAGGAAATTTGGGAGCGTCCAAACCTTAAAAAACGACCAATTTAGCCTAGAAGGTCATAATATCCCAACATGAAATGGTCATAGATGGATAAAACCTCTGAAATTGTAACTGAAACTGACTAGTGGGAGATAGTTGCTAGTGCAACCTGGCTAATGGAACCATTTGACTAGTGGGGTCATCTCAAAATAAAAAGGCCAAACCATAAATTGGAATGTTCAATACAAAGACCAAGGCCCAAAAACAAAAAGTCTGAGATGTTGGGCTTGGTCCATGTAGCTGTTTAGAAATGACATGGAAAATAATATAAATATATGCTGAATTGTGGGGATTGGCCCGTGTAGATGGTTAAACTGGACTAGGCTAAATTTATTCTACGACTATTCGATTTGGTCGCACATTTTCCACGTAGGACCAGCCACCTAGGATCTGACATCGACAACCAAGATAGTCAGTGACCAAAATAGATGGTCATACATTCCATGACCATCTATTTTGGTCATAGACATCTATGACCAATTCAGGAAAAAGGTCGTAGTGTTTAACTGGTGATGCTCAGCTTTTGACCAAGTGTTTTTGGTCACAAAAAAGTCACAGATCGAAAACTACGACCTTTTAGTGACCAATATGGAGGGTCATGTATCACCAGATTTCTTGGAGTGAGTATACATATATTACACTATAATATACATAAGCATAAACAAACAAGAAAGCAAACATTGCTGCACTTAGCACGAAAAAGTTTTTGATCCCCTGATTTTTGCATTCTTGACAAAAAATCAGGGTTACTGAAATTGGGATGTTACAGGATGAAATCCTTTGGACGTGTTTGGAAGTATGCCTGAAGCTATTGTGACTAGAAGCATGACTAGAAACCTGCACGGTCGAAGGAGGAACAAAGAGAGATTCACTAAGCTAATTATGATATCAACGAGGATACCATTAATTGCAGTGGTATGTATGGATGACTACTCTCAGACATTGTGGTGGTTATTTAGAGATGACTTCATTCTTGTCTCAACAAACTGGCTTCCTACGAGCCTTGTATTGAACATCTTATTATAGAACTCTCTCCACACATGTCATGACATAAAAAATAGGTTATCATAATTATGATTAATTACAACATGCTAGTGGTGCATCTTACATCCCCGAGAATGCTTTAGCCCTATTGAGTTCAACCACCATTCACAATGCTTTTATTACTTGTTTTAATTACTTTTCTGCATTCAACCCAAAAACCTTTCAAACACCACTTACTTGAAATCAAAGTCAGCTTACAAGTATCCTTTGGTAGATAGTGACGAGGGGCATAAAGACCGTAACCAAATAGCTCTCTGTGGGTTTGATACTCTTATTTCGGAACTAGCTACAATCGATATGTGCACTTGCAGTCATCAAACTATTTTCTAGCACCGTTGCCAGGGAGCTAAGTACTTTTGGTCTTTGTTCTTAGTTGCTAATTTTACTATTTATTTTACTAAAGTTGTTTACTAGTTTCAGGTAAACACCATGGGCGAAAACTGACATATACTTCTGCTAGAGGCTGTATAGAATTCTGGTCCACCCATGGACTCTTATTTAAAATCCAATAACCCTAAATGGTATGATATTAACCCCATGCTTTTGGATCTTTTGCATGCTAAAAAAATTGCAGGGGACGGTACGGAAGATCCGTACGAGCATGTAGGGTTCTTTGAAGAAACATGTGGGACTTTTTGTCTTAATATATTAACCAAGAATGAGGTTAAATATCCTATTTTTGTTCAAACTCTTGTTGATGAGGCACGTTTTTTGTATATTCAAAGTCCTAAAAGAATCACTGACTCCTGTGAGAGGTTGGCCTCTTCATTATTAGTTGATTTCTTTCCTAGGAAAAAAACCCTTTGATCTAGATGTATGATCACTAATTTTAAAGGAGAACTGAACAAAGCTTGCATGAAGGATACACAAGGTTTAGGGGACTGCTTGACCATTTCCTCCATCACAACTTCCTTCCTATGTTGGTACTAAATATTTTATATGAAGGTTTGAGCACTAATAATAGAAATAAATTAGAGTCCTTTACCAATGGGTCGTTTACCAAATTTAGTGTTGAAAGAGCCTGAAATTTGGTAGATACATTACATAGGATAGAAAATGCTTATTATGAAGAAAAAATTAATGAAGGAAATATTTAGAGTATAATTGTTTGAGAAACTTTCTAGCTTCATGCAAAGTACAAAATCTAATTGTAAGTTTCAACCTTAGCCCTCGTATGATTGTCCAAATTGTTAAAACCTATGCTGAGCATTTGTAGATCCCAGATGAGTGGGAATTCTACACACCACCCTGTAGTAAATACCCCTAGAGATGGTCCCCAGGACAAGTACTCGCAAATGCAATTGAAATTGCTAGATGAGGATGAAACTAACCTTAGCAAAAGATTAGAGAGTAAGAGTGAAGGAAACAAAATGATAGGTAAGTTAACCAGGAATCTAGGTACTATCAAGAAGAACATTGGTATGGTAAAATAACTCCTAGAGCCGAAGATATTTGAGGATAGGTGATAATGGTAAATAGATAATCTTATGATATAATTACAGTAAGTCTGATGGTAAGAATAAAAGTCAACAGCAAATTCCCTTTTGTTTAGGAGAAGCTATTATGTTGGGTTTTGTGACTTAAACTCTTCCATAAACATTATGCCTTACATTATTTATGAAGAATTATAGTGTCATCTTGATGAATCAGATCTTGAATCGTGCAAGGTTACCTTTATTCTTTTTGATAGAACCTTGCAGCGGACTCATGGGATTCTTCGCAACCCCTGCATCTCTGTAGGAGCATTTGTGTACCCGGTTGATTTTTATATTATCGATATGCCTTTGAATTCCTCATGCCCGACAATTTTTGGTTATCATTTTTACAGATATATGAATGTTGATATTGATAAAAAGAAACAAGTTTTGTCTCTACGGTTTGGGGAAGAAGCTCTAGAGGTTAATTGTAGCCAATTTACAAAGTTGGCTTATGAGAAGAAGATCGAGGTCAAAGAAGAAAGGGCTATTGAAGAATTGGCGGTATATTTTAGCACCCCACAATCCAAGATGGAGTGGAGATTTACATGTAATGATTCACTTCCAAATGATTCTAAAAAAGAAGATTTGGATAAATCCTCAATGCAACACTAGAAATTGAGATTCTCCATAGAGACGAATTTGAAGAGCTAGAAAGAAAATGAGATGAGGATCCACTGCCTCTTGTTTTGAAGCCTCTCCCTCTCGGACTTATGTATGAATTATTAGACAAGGAAGGTAAGTGCCCCGTAATTTTAGATGATAAACTCTCTCCTGAAGAAATAAGAAATTGTTAGAAGCACTTATCGAACGGTGTTAAGCTTTGGATACGCTCTTAGTGACATAAAAGAGATAGATCCTTCCGTAGTTACGCATAAAATAACTATGGTTTAAGATGCTAAACCTTTTGTTGATAATCAAAAAAGATTGAATCCTATAATGAAATAAGTAGTAAGAAAGGAGGTCATATGTATGTTAGACAATAATATCATCTATCCAATCTCTAATAGCAAATGGGTAAGTCCAACCCATTGTACGACCAGATAAGGTTGCATAACGATAGTTAATAATGATAAAGATGAGTTAATCCCTGATAGAACAATAGCAGGGTATAAAATGTGTATAAATTTTATAAAATTAAACAAAGAAACCATAAAAAGTAACTATCAAATACCTCTCATGAATAACATCTAGGAAAGGATGTTTGGAAACTCTTATTTTTGTTTTCTTGATGGTTATTCGGGCTATTATCAAAATATCTATTTAGCACGAAGACCAAGAGAAAACTACTTTTACTTTCCCTTATGGAACTTATTCTTACAGAAAATGCGTTTTGGTTTATGCAATGCAGCTGCTATTTTTAAAGATTGTGTTTTGAAGATATTTGATAATTTTGTAGAAAGCTCTATGGAAGTTCTCATGGACAAATTTTTTGTGTATGTAACTTATTTTGAGAAAATTATTTATAATATTAATAGAGTTTTGCAGCAGTGTAGGAAAACTAAGATGGTTCTCAATTGGGAGCACTACCGATTTATGGTAAGAGAAGATATAGCTTTCAGTCATAGAGTTTCTGAAAAAGGAATTGAGGTTGCTAATGCAAACCGTATTACTTTAGAGATATTACCAATACCACAAGATATAAAAGGGGTTAAGAACTTTCTTGGACATGCGGGTATTTGTAAGCATTTTATAAGAATTTTGATAAAATTGTTGTTCCTTTAACTTATCTCCTAGATAATGTGTAGCGGACCGAACCATGTAAGGTACGCGTCCCTAGGTTTATAGTGCTAGTCCCTGGACCGAATAGCTAGCACCCACAGTTAGGATGTAATATCAAGAAATGTAACATCCCAAGAATATTAAACTAGAATCATCAAACTCCAATCACCAAAGTTAGGGTTAACAAAAACTTTTCAAATTAAAAATATGAAAGCATTCATATGATTGTGCATTAAAATTTGGATTCTTTTGAATTGCCATGATTATGTGTTTCTTTGCTTGTAAAATGATTCTTAGGTGAAATAGACATCATCTAAACAATCCCCAAGCTTTTCCAAAAGACAAACAAATCAAAACAATCAAATTAAGTGAATGGTAACTTTGGCCAAATTAACTCCCATGCCTACTTTGACTATCTCTAACTTTCAGAACTTAACAGAAACATGTATGGATCTTTGCACCCCTTGATAGTACTCATAACAAGGTATCAAGGCCCACTTTGTAATCATCCAGAAACATTCAAATGCTTAGTTTAAATGATAGTTTAAAATTGAATATATTTCATATGGGAAGATCCCACTATTTCAAAAACCACTCAAACCAACTCAATTTTCAAAACCCAAGCATCCACAGACTCCCCAGTACATGCCTAGAACACCCACCAAAAATCTTTTCAAAATTCAAGACTTAAGTTCATGCGGCCATTTCATCAAATAGGTTGCAGATGCAAATCAAACAAAATCAAAACACTATGTTGAGCAGTGTTTTGGGCCTAACTTGTTCCCTCTCTGGACAACACTAGCCTTATTAGATCATCTAACAACCTTAACTAATCCCTAGCACCACTGTAAGCTAGCCTTTGTCATCAATGGTGAGCAGGCCGAGAGCACCATTGACACCCCATGGTCGACAGCAAGCTACGAGCAACACTAGCCTGGCCAACCTTGTCTGGGAGCAAGCTAGCACCCCACCGCCACTCCCTGTCCCAGCCGCGAGCAATGCCTACCACTGGACCACACGCCCAGGCCATGACAACCTTCTCTGCAACCATGCCGAGAGCGCGCCCCGTGCGCCACGCTCGACCAGCACCCACAAACCGCGCGCCGCCCTCGCCGCGTGCACGCGTGATCACCAACACCCCAGCAACCCCGCAGACACGCCCGTACGCCGCCTCGCGGACCACGCGCGCTGTGCACCATCAAAACTTCCGTCGGACCAGCGCAGAGGACCGCAGCTTCTGACTGATCAGCACCGCCCCACGCCTCGCCACCACGTCGTTGAGCTTCGCTAGGGAGCACAGCACTGCCCCCTACCGTCGCCCACACCGATAGCCCTCTGTGCCGTCGACCACGACGAGCTCAGCTTGCGCCCGTCGGTCCCCTCTCGCCACTATAAATAGAGACATCCCCCGCTCGAATTCTTCACACCATTCTACTCCCCTCTCACCCAGAACCACCCCACCTTATTCCCGGAGCAAGGCGAGCAGCGCATCGCCGGAATTTCACCGGAGTCCGCTGCTGCTAGAGAAGAAGGAAGCCATCGATTGGAGCCGCCCCCGGAGGAGCTGCGAGTACCAGGAGGATCGCCGTCGTTGACTTCGTCCTTCGCCCGTGTCGCCGACCCTCGCCTGAGCCCCGGTGAGCCTCCCACGACCCCCACTGAGCCGCTAGGGTTCGAGCTCGCCGGTGACTTGTTCATCGTCGACGACGACCCTCAGCCGTCGATCTTCATTCTAATCCAACGCACCACATCGCCCCGTACCGCTTCGCGTTTAAAGAGCTACTGACCAGTAGACCCCCCTGTCAGTTGCGCCCCGTGCTACGGAGTGACACTGGGCTGGCACGTTACCCCTTCCCGCGCAGCCCAATCGTTTGAATTTATCTTTTTCTATTTATATTCAAACTCAGTTCTGTACCTAGTTTCAAAAATCAACCCAGCTCGATTCAGTGAACCAAATTGAATGAAACCAATTTTGTTAGAAAGATATTGAAATGCTTAATCCAAGTCCGTTGGATTCAAATCATTTGAATCTATAGATCAACCTTGGTAAAAACAACAAGGCAGAAGCTTTTCTGCATTCAAAAAATCAAATTTAAACCATAATAGCTTTTGAGTTGATTCCAACTCTCAAAAATCACATTTGATCATACCTTTCAGAATATATAAAAACATATGGGTTTACTTACAGAGATAATGTTCAAGTAATAAAAGAATGCCACATAGGCATTTCTAGTCACTTTAATTAATTGAAATAAAAGGTTAAACCTTATTAAATTGTGACACCACTTTAAATCACATTCCCATATACTGAAATATGTGGTGATGACATGTGTCAACATGATCCCATGTTTGGTTTGGAGAATATTAAATCTTAAGTAGTTTTTCAATGAGTAGAAATTACTTTTCTAAAAATAAATAAATAATGCAAGTGCTTTAATCTTGAATGTTAGTGATGATGCTAGATCATCTATAGAACCCTTTGGTGTGATGATTGAAAGTAGTTAAGTATTGTTTGGTGATTGTGTACCTCGTATGTATTCATAGACGCTAGTACCGACCAAGGATACGAGGAGGAAGGAGGATACTACGAAGAAGAAGCCGAGGAGAACTTCAACCACTGCTTTGCACAAGGCAAGCTAACACTTGCAAGATACTCTACATATGCAAGCCTATACTGATACTGACGCAAGCAAATACTTGCTTGCTACCATGACCACTAGATGCCTTAAGCATATGTGATCATATCCACTTGATACCACCCTCCTAGTTTTACTTGCAAGCTTCTACTTTATTTCTTTATCAAAGCTCTTGCTTAGAGTTTACTTGAGTAAATTGTAGATACTAGAAAGATAATTGAAGGTTGCATAAAGAGCATTAAATTTGGCCTAAGCTAGATAATCTTGATGTCATCCTAAGTCATGATATTGAACTTAGTTAAACTCCACTAGTTTACCACCCCTCATTAGTACTCACTCCCATTTGTAGATGCTAGTGCTAAGCATAAAACTTGATCAACTTTAGATGGGAATACTTGGTGGAAAATGGTTATGAAAACCTTGGAATGATGGATCATTCTACTGAGATGTTTTGACATGTGTTTCCGAACACCAGATGATTTTGATGATGAAAATGTTGAGGCAGGAGCCTTAGCCCTTTTACAAAACTGATGGTTGTCTGGATGCGATACCATTCCAATTTTACCGTACAACCACAATACCCGAGAATTGGGTAGGGCTTGACTGGAAACTTATATACCTTAGTGTGGGTTCCCTCACGGCCAAGGTCTGAGCTGAGGCTACCTTGTGAAGATTGTCCACCTGTGCAGTACCCAAGATGACAGTTGGTCATGGTTGGGAGGCCAAACTCACAGGAGAGGTGCCTATACTAGGGCGTGTAATCGAAAGGTTAGGATTGATTATCCGCATACTGAGTATGGTGAATTCAGGATTTGTTCCTAACGGATGTATCGAATGTTGTGGTGAAAGTGTACAATCTTTGCAGAGTGTCAAACTATTCGAATAACCGCATCCATGGTTATGGACAGTTGGAGTGGCCATACTGTTCCCCCGTCAGATGTTTTCAAAATGACTTATGACATGAATTGAGATGTTGACTTGACCACAACCGAGTTGTGATATGAAATACAAGTTCCCACTTAGGTGTTATAAAATTTCAAATAGTTTTTCTTTGCTTCTGAACTTAGTAGAGGTAAATCTAGGTTTTTGCAAAAAAAACCATAGAGCTTAGTGTCCTATTACAAAAACCCCCTTCACTTGTCAGTATTAGTTTGCGAGTACTTAAAGAGTACTCATGGCTTTGTCCCTGGCTATTCCCGTGGCCAGACTATGAAGAGGAGTACCAGGAGGATGGACCCCAGGAAGGTTACGACCACTAGGATCATCAACCATCATCAGCATTGCATGTGACCCCGAAGATGGAGCTTTGCCTATGCTACCTTTATTATTACGTTATTCCGCTGCTTGAGTTGTATTAAGAACTGCATCATGAGATCCTTATTTGTGTAAGACCTTATGTATGGTTTGTAATGGATGATGTACTGTGGTATCCAAATCAGTTATGTGTCGCAAAAATGGTAATCGTAGGATTGCGATGTATGGCATAACAGGCATCTGGGATTAAAAATCCGGGTGTTGACAAGTTGGTATCAGAGCCATCCTGGCCATAGGAGACCCTAGTTACACTGGACATTTGAATCAAAAAGTTAATTCCAAAACCAAAGGAAGCAAATATTTACAAAAACTTATTCCCATTCTTATCACCTTGATTCTTTCATAAAAATTCATGTTCCTCAAAAACTCTTGCAAAATACATAAAATTTGACACACTTGATTACTCTACTAGCTTACTCGTCCTATATTCTTATAGATGGACGTGAAGTACAGCAAGTTTTATTCGTTGGGGAATGGAGGAGACCTTATCTTTGAGCGGGATTTGGACCAGCTTTTGGAACTTCTGGAGCGTCCGCACCCCGAGTTCTTCGGATCTTGGCTCAATGATCATGGAGGAGAAGATCTGCAGTGGCTAATTGTTGCAAGTCTCCGAGGGAAGATTGAACCTCCCACTGCTGAGAGAATTCAGTTCACCTTAAGAGAGAACAACTGGCTCGATGGACTTGCCAGGGCCATGAAGGAAGCTCTTGCCCGTCTTTGTGGGCAGAGTATCAACCAGATCAAGGGAACCCGCTTTGAGTTTTGTCCAAGGCGTGATGCTAATGGACAGCCACAGGAAGCCCCATACCACCACGAGCTGAAGACTCAGTTGGACCACCTCAGCTTCATGATGTATGATCGTCAGCAGGAATTGGACAATTGTCGTGACTACTCCAACCACAAGTCCGCCATCATCAAGACGAAGGATCAGACCATCGCCATGCTAGCGAAGGATCGCAAGTGTCGCCGCCGTCAGCTCGACAAGAAGGAGCGCATCATTGCCCGTCTTCGCAACCGTATCTCGGATTTGGAGGAGACCATCCATGAGAGAGACATGCAGTTGGAGGAAAGGGAGAATGTCGGAGAGGATCTTCGTGGAGACCCCTACTCCTATCTCAGCGGTGATGATGATTTTCTGGAGGACCAGGCTATGGACTTATTCACCGATGAGGATGATTTCGCCTTCATCGATGACGATGAGGATGATGAGGATGACGACTACATCGACTCCAAGGAGTAGTAGCACTTGAGCACTAGCGTAATGAGTTGTATTCGGTCCCACTGTATCGTAGTTTCCAGAATGGTTCTTAAAACCATCTGTTTACCTTTGTTGTGGTGTGTGTTTGTATCGTGTGCTATGAATGAATGAATGAAAAGCAAGTTGCTAGAAAATATGAGTTAAACTTTAAAACTTTTCAAAGTACCTGAACCTTAGAAATTTCCCTCTTTTCTCATGATCTATCTCAATCTTCATATGCCACGCGGAGGAAGTGGTTCATCCCCGGACCCGATGTTGCAGATCCTGCAAATGTTGATTTCTGACCGCGAAGCCGAAAGAGCCGAACGTCAAGCCAACCTAGCCACCCTTCAGCAGATAGCTCAGCTAGACCACAACAATCAAGGCCAAGGAAATCAGGACAACCATGGATCTAAGCTCAAGAATTTCCAGAACACCAACCCAGATGTTTTCACTAAGTCAGAAGAGCCCTTAGACGCCGATGATTGGCTGCAAACCATGGAAAATAACCTAGAAGTCATCGGAGTGGAAGCTAACGAGAAAGTTCTGTTCGCCACCCACTATCTAGCCGAATATTCAAGAGCATGGTGGAACAGCATTCGTGCAATGACCGGAGGACAGATGATGACCTGGGAAGAATTCAAGGTCAAGTTCAGCAGAACCCATGTGCCACCGGGTTTGATCAAGAGAATGAGAGATGAGTTCAGAGAACTAAAGCAAGGAAGGATGACCGTAGTGGAATACCGTGACAAATTCTTGTCATTATCTAGGTATGCCCCGGATGAGATCGACACTGAAGCCAAGAAGAAGGAGAGATTCTTGAATGGTCTGCACGATGAGATGCGGACTATGTTGGTCAATATCCCCTTTGCTGATATTGAAGCCCTTGTAGACTCTGCCATCCAGATGGAAGGAAAGATCAACCAAGCCAATGAGAACCGCAAGCATCGCATGATGCATCAGCCAGGAACCCATCAGACCCCAAAGTATCGCCCTAACCCATCTCCAGGATTTGGCCCGAGAACCAACAGACCCCCGATGAACCATCCGACCTATCCCAACCGTGGAAACCCGCGACCCGGAGGAAATCACAACAACCCCATCAACTCTGGAAATTTCAACCGTGCACCACCCAAGTTCAACAACAACAATGCCACAGCCAACACCAACACTGCTCCAAGGACTGGAAGCAATGTTGTGCCTATTGCAGCAAAGGACAAGTCGCAAGTGACTTGTTATGACTGTGGAAATAAGGGTCACTGCTCCAACGAGTGCCCCAACAAGAAGAATGTCGCAGCCCCCAATGCAAATGCCCCAGCTCAGCAGCAGCGTCGTGTTCAACCCGGAAGAAGATTTGCCCTAGGGAATTCACTCAACCGCAACGGTCGTCTTTTTCTCATGCATGCTGAAGAAGCTCAGGAAGCACCAGACGTCGTGCTGGGTATGTTTTCTGTTAATTCCGTACTTGCTAGAGTGTTGTTCGATTCGGGTGCATCGCATTCATTTGTCACCGAAGAATTTGCCTGCACTAGTAAGATTCAACCAACCAAACTAAAGCATGTTATGATTGTTCAAATCCCCGGTTCAACCACCAAAGCTAGGCAAATTTGCAAAGTCGTCCCTATCCGAATCCATGGCATAGATTTTTATGCTAATCTGATAGTACTCGGGACTAAAAGGTTTGGAAGTAGTACTAGGAGTGGATTGGATGTCCAAACATAAAGGATTGATTGACTGTGCCAAGAAAGCTATAACCATGATCAGTACAGCTGGAATATCAGTCGAGCATGTATCTGAAACCTTACCTCGTCAATTTAAGTGCAACAAGAGTATAGCCCAACCTACCATTGACCAAGTCTGGATAGTCTATGAATACCCCGATGTATTTCCAGATGTTTTGCCCGGTATGCCCCCGGATCGGGATATCGAGTTTATCATTGAACTAATCCCCGGAACAGGACACATAGCTCAGAGACCATATAGTATGAACCCGTCTGAACTAGCAGAACTGAAGAAGCAACTGGATTCCATGTTGGAAATTGGATTGATCCAACCAAGTGCGTCCCCATGGAGATCACCCGTCTTATTCGTGGACAAAAAGGATGGAGATAACCGTTTGTGTACGGATTACCGGAAGTTGAATGATGTCACTATTAAGAACAAGTACCCATTGCCCAAGATAGAAGATTTGTTTGATCAGTTGACCAGTGCCAAAGTGTTTTCTAAGATTGATCTTAGAACAGGCTATCATCAACTCAAGATTCGTGCAGAGATTATCCCCAAGACTTCCTTTACCACCAGATATGGATTATACGAGTATACTGTCATGTCTTTAGGATTAACCGATGCCCCCGCTTATTTCATGAATCTCATGAATAAGATTTTTATGGACTTCCTGGATAAGTTTGTCGTTGTTTTCATCGATGACATACTGATTTATTCCAAATCGGAAGAAGAACATGAGCTACACCTAAGGACCATTCTTGGAACCCTTAGAGAGCATCAGTTGTATGCCAAGTTTAGCAAATGTGAATTCTGGTTACAGGAGGTAGGATTCCTCGGCCACATTGTATCAGCCGTAGGAATTGCCGTTGACCCTGCAAAGGTGAAAGATGTCAAAGATTAGCAAGCCCCAACCACTCAAACCCAAGTTCATGCATTTCTCGGATTGGCGGGATACTACCGCAAGTTCGTAGAAGGATTCTCGAGTATCGCCAGACCCATGACCCAATTGCTGAAGAAGGACAAGAAGTTTGAATGGACCAACAAATGTGAAGCGGGTTTTCAAGAACTCAAGAGGAGATTGATTTCAGCCCCAATCTTAATCATGCCAGATATCACGAAGCCCTTTGATGTGTATTGTGATGCATACAAGATCGGTCTCGGATGTGTGCTAATGCAAGAAGGCAAAGTTATATCTTATCTATCTCGACAACTGAAGCAACATGAGCAAAATTACCCAACCCATGACCTTGAACTCGCAGCCATAGTTCTAGCCCTGAAGGCATGGAGGCATTACCTGATGGGAAACCGTTGTGAGATTTATTCGGATCACAAGAGCCTGAAGTATATATTCACTCAGAAGGAGCTGAATATGAGACAAAGAAGATGGATTGAGCTAATCAAGGATTATGATCTGGACATTCACTATCACCCTGGTAAAGCCAACGTGGTAGCAGATGCCCTTAGTAGATTGCGGTGCCGCTTGAACTGCATGATTTTGATGGAGCAACCAAGTTTGCACAAGGAGATGGAAGATTTCCGAATGGAATTAGTAAGTGAAGGATTTTTGGCTAGCATAGAACTTCAACCCACTTTGATCAGCCAGATCAAAGAGGCGCAGAAAGGAAATGCTAGTATTGACGGAATTAAGCGTCGTATCGGTACAGGCAAAGTACCCAGATTCACCGAAGACGAAGAAGGATCTCTGTGGTACAAAGGACGCCTTTGTGTACCAGCATATTCTGAGTTGAAAGAAGTTATTCTGAAGGAAGCTCATGATACTCTTTATTCTATCCACCCCGGAGGAACAAAGATGTATCAAGATTTGAAAGAGCAATTTTGGTGGCATAAGATGAAGAGAGAAATCGGAAGCTATATCCCAAGTGTGATATATGTCAACGAGTCAAGGCAGGACATCAAAGACCCGCAGGATTGTTGCAACCATTGCAGATTCCGGAATGGAAATGGGATTCCGTTGGAATGGACTTTATCACCGGATTGCCTACTTCTAGTAGGGGAAATGACTCTATCTGGGTCATAGTGGACAGATTGTCCAAAGTCGCCCATTTCTTACCCGTCAAGACCACATATCAGAGTTCGAAGCTAGCAGAGTTATACATCGCTAGAATCGTTAGTTTGCATGGAGTCCCCAAGAACATCGTATCAGATCGAAGAACTCAGTTTACCTCGAGATTCTGGAAGAAAGTCCAAGAAGGTTTAGGAACCCGCCTAGATTTCAGCACAGCTTATCACCCTCAGACCGATGGACAAACAGAGCGAGTAAATCAAATACTCGAAGATATGCTGAGAGCCTGTGTGTTAGAATATGGATCTAAGTGGGAAGACTGTCTGTCGTTTGCAGAATTTTCGTACAACAACAGTTATCAAGCTAGTTTGCAAATGGCCCCATTTGAATTTATGTACGGAAGAAAGTGTCGCACCCCTTTGAAATGGTCGGAAGTAGGAGAGTCATATTTTCGGACCCGATATCCTACGAGAAGCGGAAGAGAAGGTTCACAAGATTCGTGAGCACCTCAAGACAGCCCAGTCCAGACAGAAGAGTTACGCCGACAAGAGACGTCGAGACCTCGCCTTCAACATAGAAGATTTTGTGTATCTGAAAGTGTCGCCATTGATGGGAATGCAGCGTTTCCAACTCAAGGGAAAGTTAGCCCCCAGATATATCAGACCCTTCAAGATTCTGAACCGTCGAGTAGAAGTGTCATATCAACTGGAACTACCCGAAGAGATGTCAACCGTGCACAATGTGTTCCATTTCTCATTACTTCGCAAGTGCCTCGAAGTTCCGGAGAAGACGGAAGTGTTCAAGAATATCGATCACCAGACCATATAAATCAACGATGACCTGACCTACCCCGAAGTACCCATCCGTATTTTGGAAGAAGCTTTCAGAACTACCAGAACCAGAAGAATCAAGTTTCTCAAGATTCAGTGGAGCAACCACACAGAAGAGGAAGCTACCTGGGAGCGCGAAGATCACATCAGGACGGAGTTTCCCGATCTCTTCAAATCCTAGGTAATCTTTTTCGTCCTTTTTCAAATCTCGGGACGATATTTTGTTTAAGCGGGGAAGGTTTGTAACATCCCAAGAATATTAAACTAGAATCATCAAACTCCAATCACCAAAGTTAGGGTTAACAAAAACTTTTCAAATTAAAAATATGAAAGCATTCATATGATTGTGCATTAAAATTTGGATTCTTTTGAATTGCCATGATTATGTGTTTCTTTGCTTGTAAAATGATTCTTAGGTGAAATAAACATCATCTAAATAATCCCCAAGCTTTTCCCAAAGACAAACAAATCAAAAAAGTCAAATTAAGTGAATGGTAACTTTGGCCAAATTAACTCCCATGCCTACTTTGGCTATCTCTAACTTTCAGAACTTAACAGAAACATGGATGGATCTTTGCACCCCTTGATAGTACTCATAACAAGGTATCAAGGCCCACTTTGTAATCATCCAGAAACATTCAAATGCTTAGTTTAAATGATAGTTTAGAAATGAATCTATTTCATATGGGAAGATCCCACTATTTCAAAAACCACTCAAACCAACTCAATTTTCAAAACCCAAGCATCCACAGACTCCCCAGTACATGCCTAGAACACCCACCAAAAATCTTTTCAAAATTCAAAACTTAAGTTCATGCGGCCATTTCATCAAACAGGTTACAGATGCAAATCAAACAAAATAAAAACACTATGTTGAGCAGTGTTTTGGGCCTAACTTGTTCCCTCTCTGGACACCACTAGCCTTAGTAGATCATCTAACAACCTTAACTAATCCCTAGCACCATTGTAAGCTGGTCTTTGTCATCAATGGTGAGCAGGCCGTGAGCACCATTGCCACCCCATGGTAGACAGCAAGCTACGAGCAACACTAGCCTCGCCAACCTTGTCTGGGAGCAAGCTAGCACCCCACCGCCACTCCATGTCCCAGCCGCGAGCAATGCCAGCCACTGGACCACACGCCCAGGCCATGCCAACCTTCTCTGCAACCATGACGACAGCGTGCCCCATGCGCCACGCTCGACCAGCACCCACAGAGCGCGCACCGCCCTTGCCACGTGCACGCGTGATCACCAACACCCCAGCAACCCCGCAGACACGCCCGTTCGCCGCCGCGTGGACCACGCGCGCTGTGCGCCATCAAAATTTCCGTCGGACCAGCGCAGAGCACCGCAGCGTTCCGACCGATCAGCACTGCCCCACGCCTCGCCACCATGCCGTTGAGCTTCGCCAGGGAGCACAGCACCGCCCCCTACCGTCACCCACGCCGATAGCCCTCTGTGTCGTCGACCACGACGAGCTCAGCTTGCGCCCGTTGGTCCCCTCTCGCCACTATAAATAGAGGCATCCCCCGCTCGAATTCTTCACACCATTCTACTCCCCTCTCACCCAGAACCACCCCACCTCATTCCCTGAGCAAGGCGAGCAGCGCATCGCCGGAATTTCACCGGAGTCCGCCGCTGCTGGAGAAGAAGAAAGCCATCGATTGGAGCCGTCCCAAGAGGAGCTGCCAGTACCAGGAGGATCATCGTCGTCGACTTCGTCGTTCGCCCGCATCGGTCGACCCTCGCCTGAGCCCCGGTGAGCCTCCCACGACCCCCACTGAGCCACTAGGGTTCGAGCTCGCCGGTGACTTGTTCATCATCGACGACGACCCTCAACCGTCGATCTTCATTCTAATCCAACACACCACATCGCCCCGTACCGCTTCGCGTTTAAAGAGCCACTGACCAGTAGACCCCCCTATCAGTTGCGCCCCGTGCTACGGAGTGACACTGGGCCGGCCCGCTACCCCTTCCCGCGCAGCCCAATCATTTGAATTTATCTTTTTCTATTTATATTCAAACTCAGTTCTGTACCTAGTTTCAAAAATCAACCCAGCTTGATTCAGTGAACCAAATTGAATGAAACCAATTCTGTTAGAAAGATATTTAAATGCTTAATCCAAGCCCGTTGGATTCAAATCATTTGAATCTATAGATCAACCTCGGTAAAAACAACAAGGCAGAAGCTTTTCTGCATTCAAAAAAAATCAGATTTAAACCATAATAGCTTTTGAGTTGATTCCAACTCTCAAAATTCACATTTGATCATACCTTTCAGAATATATAAAAACATATGGGTTTACTTACAGAGATAATGTTCAAGTAATAAAAGAATGCCACATAGGCATTTCTAGTCACTTTAATTAATTGAAATAAAAGGTTAAACCTTATTAAATTGTGACACCACTTTAAATCACATTCCCATATACTGAAATATGTGGTGATGGCCATGTGTCAACATGATCCCATGTTTGGTTTGGAGAATATTAAATCTTAAGTAGGTTTTCAATGAGTAGAAATTACTTTTCTAAAAATAAATAAATAATGCAAGTGCTTTAATCTTGAATGTTAGTGATGATGCTAGATCATCTATAGAACCCTTTGGTGTGATGATTGAAAGTAGTTAAGTATTGTTTGGTGATTGTGTACCTCGTATTTATTCATAGACGCTAGTACCGACCAAGGATACGAGGAGGAAGGAGGATACTACGAAGAAGAAGCCGAGGAGAACTTCAACCACTGCTTTGCACAAGGCAAGCTAACACTTGCAAGATACTCTACTTATGCAAGCCTATACTGATACTGACGCAAGCAAATACTTTCTACCATGACCACTAGATGCCTTAAGCATATGTGACCATATCCACTTGATACCCCCTCCTAGTTTTACTTGCAAGCTTCTACTTTATTTCTTTATCAAAGCTCTTGCTTAGAGTTTACTTGAGTAAATTGTAGATACTAGAAAGATAATTGAAGGTTGCATAAAGAGCATTAAATTTGGCCTAAGCTAGATAATCTTGATGTCATCCTAAGGCATGAGATTGAACTTAGTTAAACTCCACTAGTTTACCACCCCTCATTAGTACTCACTCCCATTTGTAGATGCTAGTGCTAAGCATAAAACTTGATCAACTTTAGATGGGAATACTTGGTGGAAAATGGTTACGAAAACCTTGGAATGATGGATCATTCTACTAAGATGTTTTGACATGTGTTTCCGAACACCAGATGATTTTGATGATGAAAATGTTGAGGCAGGAGCCTTAGCCCTTTTACAAAACTGATGGTTGTCTGGATGCGATACCATTCCAATTTTACCGTACAACCACAATACCCAAGAATTGGGTAGGGCTTGACTGGAAACTTATATACCTTAGTGTGGGTTCCCTCACGGCCAAGGTCTGAGCTGAGGCTACCTTGTGAAGATTGTCCACCTGTGCAGTACCCAAGATGACAGTTGGTCATGGTTGGGAGGCCAAACTTACAGGAGAGGTGCCTATACTAGGGCGTATAATCGAAAGGTTAGGATTGATTATCCGCATACTGAGTATGGTGAATTCAGGATTTGTTCCTGACGGATGTATCGAATGTTGTGGTGAAAGTGTACAATCTTTGCAGAGTGTCAAACTATTCGAATAACCGCGTCCATGGTTATGGACAGTTGGAGTGGCCATACTGTTCCCCCGCCAGATGTTTTCAAAATGACTTATGACATGAATTGAGATGTTGACTTAACCACAACAGAGTTGTGATATGAAATACAAGTTCCCACTTAGGTGTTATAAAATTTCAAATAGTTTTTCTTTGCTTCTGAACTTAGTAGAGGTAAATCTGGGTTTTTGCCAAAAAACCATAGAGCTTAGTGTCCTATTACAAAAACCCCCTTCACTTGTCAGTATTAGTTTGCGAGTACTTAAAGAGTACTCATGGCTTTGTCCCTGGCTATTCCCGTGGCCAGACTATGAAGAGGAGTACCAGGAGGATGGACCCTAGGAAGGTTACGACAACTAGGATCATCAACCATCATCAGCATTGCATGTGACCCCGAAGATGGAGCTTCGCCTACGCTACCTTTATTATTACGTTATTCCGCTGCTTGAGTTGTATTAAGAACTGCATCATGAGATCCTTATTTGTGTAAGACCTTATGTATGGTTTGTAATGGATGATGTACTGTGGTATCCAAATCAGTTATGTGTCGCAAAAATGGTAATCCTGGGATTGCGATGTATGGCATAACAGGCATCTGGGATTAAAAATCCGGGTGTTGACAAGTTGGTATCAGAGCCATCCTGGCCATAGGAGACCCTAGTTACACTGGACGTTTGAATCAAAAACTTAATTTCAAAACCAAAGGAAGCAAATATTTACAAAAACTTATTCCCATTCTTATCACCTTGATTCTTTCATAAAAATTCATGTTCCTCAAAAACTCTTGCAAAATACATAAAATTTGACACACTTGATCACTCTACTACCTTACTCATCCTATATTCTTATAGATGGACATGAAGTACAGCAAGTTTTATCAGTTGGGGAATGGAGGAGACCTTATCTTTGAGCGGGATTTGGGCCAGCTTTCGGAACTTCTGGAGCGTCCGCACCCCGAGTTCTTTGGATCTCGGCTCAATGATCAAGGAGGGGAAGATCTGCAGTGGCTAATTGTTGCAAGTCTCCGAGGGAAGATTGAACCTCCCACTGCTGAGAGAATTTAGTTCACCTTAAGAGATAACAACTGGCTCGATGGACTTGCCAGGGCCATGAGGGAAGATCTTTCCCGTCTGTGTGGGCAGAGTATCAACCAGATCAAGGGAACCCGCTTTGAGTTTTGTCCAAGGCGTGATGCTAATGGACAGCCACAGGAAGCCCCATACCACCACGAGCTGAAGACTCAGTTGGACCACCTCAGCTTCATGATGTATGATCGTCAGCAGGAATTGGACAATTGTCATGACTACTCCAACCACAAGTCCGCCATCATCAAGACGAAGGATCATACCATCGCCATGCTAGCGAAGGATCGCAAGTGTCGCCGCCGTCAGCTCGACAAGAAGGAGCGCATCATTGCCCGTCTTCGCAATCGTATCTCGGATTTGGAGGAGACCATCCATGAGAGAGACATGCAGTTGGAGGAAATGGAGAATGTCGGAGAGGATCTTCGTGGAGACCCCTACTCCTATCTCAGTGGTGATGATGATTTTCTGGAGGACCAGGCTATGGACTTATTCACCGATGAGGATGATTTCTCCTTCATCGATGACGATGAGGATGATGAGGATGACGACTACATCGACTCCGAGGAGTAGTAGCACTTGAGCACTAGCGTAGTGAGTTGTATTCGGTCCCACTGTATCGTAGTTTCCAGAATGGTTCTTAAAACCATCTGTTTACCTTTGTTGTGGTGTGTGTTTGTATCGTGTGCTATGAATGAATGAATGAATGAAAAGCAAGTTGCTAGAAAATATGAGTTAAACTTTAAAACTTTTCAAAGTACTTGAACCTTAGAAATTTCCCTCTTTTCTCATGATCTATCTCAATCTTCATATGCCACGCGGAGGAAGTGGTTCATCCCCGGACCCGATGTTGCAGATCCTGCAAATGTTGATTTCTGACCGCGAAGCCGAAAGAGCCGAACGTCAAGCCAACCTAGCCACCCTTCAGCAGATAGCTCAGCTAGACCACAACAATCAAGGCCAAGGAAATCAGGACAACCATGGATCTAAGCTCAAGAATTTCCAGAACACCAACCCAGATGTTTTCACTAAGTCAGAAGAGCCCTTAGACGCCGATGATTGGCTGCAAACCATGGAAAATAACCTAGAAGTCGTCGGAGTGGAAGCTAACGAGAAAGTTCTGTTCGCCACCCACTATCTAGCCGAATATTCAAGAGCATGGTGGAATAGCATTCGTGCAATGACCGGAGGACAGATGATGACCTGGGAAGAATTCAAGGTCAAGTTCAGCAGAACCCATGTGCCACCGGGTTTGATCAAGAGAATGAGAGATGAGTTCAGAGAACTAAAGCAAGGAAGGATGACCGTAGTGGAATACCGTGACAAATTCTTGTCATTATCTAGGTATGCCCCGGATGAGATCGACACTGAAGCCAAGAAGAAGGAGAGATTCTTGAATGGTCTGCACGATGAGATGCGGACTATGTTGGTCAATATCCCCTTTGCTGATATTGAAGCCCTTGTAGACTCTGCCATCCAGATGGAAGGAAAGATCAACCAAGCCAATGAGAACCGCAAGCATCGCATGATGCATCAACCAGGAACCCATCAGACCCCAAAGTATCGCCCTAACCCATCTCCAGGATTTGGCCCGAGAACCAACAGACCCCCGATGAACCATCCGACCTATCCCAACCGTGGAAACCCGCGACCCGGAGGAAATCACAACAACCCCATCAACTCTGGAAATTTCAACCGTGCACCACCCAAGTTCAACAACAACAATGCCACAGCCAACACCAACACTGCTCCAAGGACTGGAAGCAATGTTGTGCCTATTGCAGCAAAGGACAAGTCGCAAGTGACTTGTTATGACTGTGGAAATAAGGGTCACTACTCCAATGAGTGCCCCAACAAGAATAATGCCGCAGCCCCGAATGCAAATGCCCCAGCTCAGCAGCAGCGCCGTGTTCAGCCCGGAAGAAGATTTGCCCTAGGGAATTCACTCAACCGCAACGGTCGTCTTTTTCTCATGCATGCTGAAGAAGCTCAGGAAGCACCAGACGTCGTGCTGGGTATGTTTTCTGTTAATTCCGTACTTGCTAGAGTGTTGTTCAATTCGGGTGCATCGCATTCATTTGTCACCGAAGAATTTGCCTGCACTAGTAAGATTCAACCAACCAAACTGAAGCATGTTATGATTGTTCAAATCCCCGGTTCAACCACCAAAGCTAGGCAAATTTGCAAAGTCGTCCCTATCCGAATCCATGGCATAGATTTTTATGCTAATCTGATAGTACTCGGGACTAAAAGGTTTGGAAGTAGTACTAGGAATGGATTGGATGTCCAAACATAAAGGATTGATTGACTGTGCCAAGAAAGCTATAACCATGACCAGTACAGTCGGAATATCAGTCGAGCATGTATCTGAAACCTTACCTCGTCAATTTAAGTGCAACAAGAGTATAGCCCAACCTACCATTGACCAAGTCTGGATAGTCTATGAATACCCCGATGCATTTCCAGATGTTTTGCCCGGTATGCCCCCGGATCGGGATATCGAGTTTATCATTGTACTAATCCCTGGAACAGGACCCATAGCTCAGAGACCATATAGTATGAACCCGTCTGAACTAGTAGAACTGAAGAAGCAACTGGATTCCCGGAGCAAGGCGAGCGGCGCATCGCTGGAATTTCACCGGAGTCCGCCGCTGCTAGAGAAGAAGGAAGCCATCGATTGGAGCCGCCCCAGGAGGAGCTGCCAGTACCAGGAGGATCGCCGTCGTTGAATTCGTCCTTCGCCCACATCGCCGACCCTCGCCTGAGCCCCGGTGAGCCTCCCACGACCCCCACTGAGCCTCTAGGGTTCGAGCTCGCCGGTGACTTGTTCATCGTTGACGACGACCCTCAGCCGTCGATCTTCATTCTAATCCAACGCCCCACATCGCCTCGTACCGCTTCGCATTTAAAAAGCCACTGACCAGTAGACCCCCCTGTCAGTTGCGCCCCGCGCTGCGGAGTGACACTGGGCCGGCCCATTACCCCTTCCCGCGCAGCCCAATCGTTTGAATTTTTTTTTTCTATTTATATTCAAACTCAGTTCTGTACCTAGTTTCAAAAATCAACCCAGCTCGATTCAGTGAACCAAATTGAATGAAACCAATTTTGTTAGAAATATATTGAAATGCTTAATCCAAGCCCATTGGATTCAAATCATTTGAATCTATAGATCAACCTTGGTAAAAACAACAAGGCAGAAGCTTTTCTGCATTCAAAAGAAATTCAAATTTAAACCATAATAGCTTTTGAGTTGATTACAACTCTCAAAAATCACATTTGATCATACCTTTCAGAATATATAAAAACATATGGGTTTACTTACATAGATAATGTTCAAGTAATAAAAGAATGCCACATAGGCATTTCTAGTCACTTTATTTAATT
This sequence comes from Avena sativa, assembly GCA_916181665.1. NCBI lineage: Eukaryota > Viridiplantae > Streptophyta > Magnoliopsida > Poales > Poaceae > Avena > Avena sativa. Next base: position 176,289,079 of record OV702295.1, read on the forward strand.
GAAATAAAAGGTTAAACCTTATTAAATTGTTTCACCACTTTAAATCACATTCCCATATACTCAAATATGTGGTGATGACATGTGTCAACATGATCCCATGTTTGGTTTGGAGAATATTAAATCTTAAGTAGTTTTTCAATGAGTAGAAATTACTTTTCTAAAAATAAATAAATAATGCAAGTGCTTTAATCTTGAATGTTAGTGATGATGCTAGATCATCTATAGAACCCTTTGGTGTGATGATTGAAAGTAGTTAAGTATTGTTTGGTGATTGTGTACCTCGTATGTTTTCATAGACGCTAGTACCTACCAAGGATACGAGGAGGAAGAAGGATACTGCGAAGAAGAAGCCAAGGAGAACTTCAACCACTGCTTTGCACAAGGCAAGCTAACACTTGCAAGATACTCTACTTATGCAAGCCTATACTGATACTGATGCAAGCAAATACTTGCTTGCTACCATGACCACTAGATGCCTTAAGCATATGTGATCATATCCACTTGATACCCCCTCCTAGTTTTACTTGCAAGCTTCTACTTTATTTCTTTATCAAAGCTCTTGCTTAGAGTTTACTTGAGTAAATTGTAGATACTAGAAAGATAATTGAAGATTGCATAAAGAGCATTAAATTTGGCCTAAGCTAGATAATCTTGATGTCATCCTAAGGCATGAGATTGAACTTAGTTAAACTCCACTAGTTTACCACCCCTCATTAGTACTCACTCCCATTTGTAGATGCTAGTGCTAAGCATAAAACTTGATCAACTTTAGATGGGAATACTTGGTGGAAAATGGTTATGAAAACCTTGGAATGATGGATCATTCTACTGAGATGTTTTGACATGTGTTTCCGAACACCAGATGATTTTGATGATAAAAATGTTGAGGCAGGAGCCTTAGCCCTTTTACAAAACTGTGGTTGTCTGGATGCGATACCATTCCAATTTTATCGTACAACCACAATACCCGAGAATTGGGTAGGGTTTGACTGGAAACTTATATACCTTAGTGTGGGTTCCCTCACGGCCAAGGTCTGAGCTGAGGCTACCTTGTGAAGATTGTCCACATGTGCAGTACCCAAGATGACAGTTGGTCATGGTTGGGAGGCCAAACTCACAGGAGAGGTGCCTATACTAGGGCATGTAATCGAAAGGTTAGGATTGATTATCCGCATACTAAGTATGGTGAATTCAGGATTTGTTCCTGACGGATGTATCGAATGTTGTGGTGAAAGTGTACAATCTCTGCAAAGTGTCAAACTATTCGAATAGCCGCGTTCACGGTTATGGACAGTTGGAGTGGCCATACTGTTCTCCCGTCAGATGTTTTCAAAATGACTTATGAAATGAATTGAGATGTTGACTTGACCACAACAGAGTTTTGATATGAAATACAAGTTCCCACTTAGGTGTTATAAAATTTCAACTAGTTTTTCTTTGCTTCTGAACTTAGTAGAGGTAAATCTGGCTTTTGCAAAACAACCATAGAGCTTAGTGTCCTATTACAAAAACCCCCTTCACTTGTCAGTATTAGTTTGCGAGTACTTAAAGAGTACTCATGGCTTTGTCCCTGGCTATTCCCGTGGCCAGACTATGAAGAGGAGTACCAGGAGGATGGACCCCAGGAAGGTTACGACAACTAGGATCATCTCTCATCGTCAGCATTGCCTGTGACCCTGAAGATGGAGCTTCGCCTATGCTACCTTTATTATTACGTTATTCCGCTGCTTGAGTTGTATTAAGAACTGGATCATGAGATCCTTATTTGTGTAAGACCTTATGTATGGTTTGTAATGGATGATGTACTGTGGTATCCAAATCTGTTATGTCTCGCAAAAATGGTAATCCTGGGATTGCAATGTATGGCATAACAGGCATCTGGGATTAAAAATCTGGGTGTTGACAAGAAACAAAGGTCATATTACATCGCATATCCAGGAAAAAATAGTTCATTACAACTTACATAGCTCATATGGATATATTATTACAAAGCAGCAGATATAACTATAAAGCATGGAGTCCTTCATCATGTGCCACAGGCAAACATGTTGGTTGCAGACTCGTAATCCCTACTCATCAAACTACACTATCATCAAGTAATCCTGCAACATGATAAGTTATAGCCACAAGGATCAATACATTTTAATTGTATTGACAAGTTACAAATTTCATGCTAACTTATAACAAAAGAAGACTGAGGGTACGAGGAGTTGATATCTTTTCATTGATCAATCAAGTAAAAGAGAAGGGTTGATTGACATAGAAGGATATTACACACCATGTTTCCAATCAACATTCTAACACATAGATATTACACACCATGTTTCCAATCAACATTCTAACACATAGATATTACACACCATCTTTCGAATCAACATTCTAACAGTGATATTACACACCATGTTTACTTTCTGACGATATGGATATTACACACCATATGACAAAAAATCCCTCCTATGAACGATGTTATACACGAACATAGGAATTTTCTCTCATGAATCGATATTACGCACGATTATGAAGTTTTTTTGAAAAATTTAGAAGACAAGATGATAAAATCCTTGCTCCAGATGCAAGCGAGCTTGCATGGCCACTCACTGGATGCACCTCTTGTAGATGATTCTGACGACTTCATTCCATTCCATGGATAAACATGTTTGATCTAATTTTTGTTTCCAAAAAAAACATTTTCGCAATGCTACCCCAGAATCGGTGCATACCAATTCACACGTCTACCACACAATATCCACACACTCAATAATTAGTATAACATGAATTATCGCTATGCATAACATCCATGAATTTAATAATAAAAAAACTTAACATGGTCAAAGCAACTTGCCTTCTGAATAGTAGAAAATGGTCTAATTCTTGATAATATTCTCTGCAACACTTCGACCCATTAATCTATTGCAAAGGTATAATAATAAAAATAAATAAACATTTGCAGTGAAACGTACATAGACACATCCAAGGAAACATCACAAAAATATGCACATGAAGCTGCGGAAAAATTCAAATGAACATCAAGTCAATCTTGTGATTTTATTTTAAGCGTAAAATATTGCAAGCGCATAAGAGATAAATGTAATAAGTTAATTCTGTTTTGAATTATCACAACACTAGGCTTTCTAACAAGTTTAGCAAATTAAAAAAATACCATCCCATCGTATTCTTATCTACAAAAGGATTTTAGAAATAGTTCATTTGAATTTTTGGAACAGAACTAAAGCTATGATTTTTTGAAGTTCCCTGTCTAAAATAATCATAAAACCGAAATTAGAAACCGGATAGCCATGTGATGTGTTTCTATTGGCCTATACCCATTCAGTTAAGGTTATGTGTTGGTGTTGTTTGTACGATGATGAACTGGTACAGAAAAGGAAAGGATGCTCACCGGTGAAAGCAGTTGTGTTCTATCGAAAACACAGGTGCAGCTATAGCTAGCTCAGGAACCGTTGGTCTTCGGTCCTTGGGAAGAACGCGACCAGCAGGAAAATGGACTTGTTGAAGAGGAAGGTCGCCTCGGTTGGTCACCACGCGGCTCCTGGCGACAGACTTACGGCAATGAACGGACGATGGTTGGGCGGCATCAGGTTCTCATCGTGGGTGATCTCCGGCTACAAAATTGGTCGATTAATATGGGAAGGAGATGTGCATGGACAATAGAAAACGGATGGGAGAAGAATAGGGGCCTGATCCCTGTGTATACCTCGCCACAGTCATGGGTAACTACGGCGACCGATGAAATTTGGCGAAGAATTGCATCTGTCCGAGAGGCGGCGCTGGGGCGCGATGAGGTGGAGCGCTGGAATGAAAGATAGGGAGTCGGGGGCGCTGCTTAAACACGGAGGGGGAGTCAGATGACAGGGCACCGAGGAGCAGTAGACGGACGTTTCGGCTAAGTCATAAGGGCAATTTAAGATGCACCAAAATGGGGTTTTAATCTCCGGAATGGATCCTTGGTTGAGTGGTGAATAACTTTCATATTTGTGGTAATCAATTTCGAGGTCTAGAGCATCCTGGAGGAGGAGGGGAGAAGGTGAGTACCATGGATACTGTAAGTGCAGTTTGTACTTGCTCCATGAAGAAGATGAACGACCAAAGGCTCGCCTCGGTAGTGTTCACTCAATTGGGCCCAAATATTTAGCCCAAGAAAGAAATAAAAAGAGTGAAAGCAAAAAAATGTAGAGAGAGACATGGACATGGGTCCATGTACGTGAGAGGCATTTGGCCTAATACATTTTTTTGAATTTGTAAATGACTTCTCCTTTTATATTCACTAACAAGAAAGGTATTTTAGTATGTATAATTGACATATCTTTTCTAAAATTCTAATAAAACAAAATAATTATATATTCCATAAGAGATATAATTTCCACCCAATTCAGTTTCATTGTCTATAAAACAAACATGTAGGTGATATATTTAAATCATTTCCAACACAATATTTGAGGATATCATGTTATCCTCTGCTCATTTTATTTTGTTTTCATTTGGAACTGAAATATGATATATCAAAATCTAAAATGCAATAAAGTCATATAACATCCAAATGAAATATTTTTTCAAACCTTCTATATGTTTGGAAATGTCATATTATTTCCTTCTCTAGTTGGTTTGGACAAATATTTTAAATGTCACTAAAGTCAAATGATTGGAAACAAATCAAATGCAAACGAGTTGGATTCGTACGAAGTTTCCTCAATCAAGATTATAATTTTGGATAGTCATGTTAATCTACTCATATGAAAATATTTTAATTAAAGGTTGAGAAAATTCAAAATAAATCATCAAAGGTTTCTTTTCCTTGAGAATTTTCAAGCAAGACAACAATGCATTCAATTACTTATTTTATTTAACATTCCAAAATATGGAAATTTTTGGGATGTTACATAATGACACGCCTTTCACTTTTGATAGAAATTGCATTGATTTCTTTGAACAATTGAAAAAGGCACTAATTTTTGCACCTGTTATTCAACCGCCAAATTGGGATGAGCCTTTTTAAATTATGTGTGATTCTAGTGACTAGGATATTGGGGCTATCTTTTAGAACAAAGGGATGGATTAAATCTAAACGTTATCCAATATGCTAGTCGAATTTTCAATGAAGATCAAAGAAATTAAGCAACAACTGAAAACAAATTTTTAGTTGTGGTTTTCGCTTGTGACAAGTTTCGAATTATCAATTCAAAGGTAACAGTTTCTGCCGACCACCAGGCTTTAAGGCATCTTCTAGCTAATAAATACATGAAAACCCGTCTAATTAAATGGGTCTTTTTATTACAAGAATATGACCTACAAATAGTTGATAGAAGAGGAAAGGATAATCCTGTTGCCAATCATCTCTCACGTATATAGGGTATTATGGAGGATCCTACTCCTATTAATGAATATATTCTAAGTGAGGATCTTGCTACCTTAGGGTCACATGATCCTTGGTTCACGGATTATGCTAATTTTCTTCTGGGTAAGTTTCTACCAAAAGGAATAAACTGCCATCAAAGGAATAAGTTATTTAATAATTTAAAGCATTACTTTTGGGACGATCATTGTTTATACAAGCACGAAATTGATGGGATAATTATAAAATGTGTACCTGATCACAAGATGAGAGCTATTCTTAAGGCCTGACATGATATTCCTTATGGGGGACATTGTAGCGTTCGTAGCATAGAAAACTATGTACCAAGATCTATCTACTAGATACAAACAACGGGCGGATGTATATCCGTAGAGAACATACCCTTGAAGACCGACAAAGCTTAACGAGTTTGACTCATGGTTGATATATACGATCTCTTGCCGATCTCAAGATCGAGAGGAAGTCCTAGCGCCGCAAATCAGCAGCGCATCCGTGCTCGCACACACGTTCGAGGCACCGAGCAACCTCCGCCTCCTCGCTCTAGCGATGCAGCGGAAGCACAACTCTTTCTTGCCGAATAGCCACCGGGAACATGTATCTCGCTAGTCCGAGACCATGGGGGATAAATTCTAGAGGGGGAGAGAGATCCTTCACGAGGAGGTGTTAGTGAGAAGTGAGGAGAGGGGTGCCTTTTATAGGAGGAGGTGGGGCACCCAAGGGGGTGGCCGCCGGCCATGGGGGCTGCCCCCTCCCCTCCTTCATTCATGTGGGTGGACACTCCACTCACAAAAATCCATTCAAATCCCTCCACTCAAAATCCCACTCAAACTTGCTACTAAATTTCCACCAAATTTAATGCAAACTCTCATTAAATAAAACTATTTTATTTATTCAGAATTTTGTCAATTACTTTAATGACAAACATTCATATATAACCCCTTGCTAGAATTCTATTTCACATGCATAACCTCTTTATGCAATTTCACCCGAAAACCTGTTTCAGTATCTAGTGAAATAAATTCATGCTCTTGTTTATTCTTTCGGCATGAAACTTTTGCTCCAGTTGGATGTAGGTGTCTCTTAAGTGTGTAACCCTATGGTTCGTGAATAATGCGGACATGATCGAGACCCCTCTCGGATCAATAATCAGAAGCGGGATCTGGAGACCCATACTGACTCCCACACATTCAACGATGACTTTCTTTTGATCGTCAGAACCTTTTATGCTAGTACCTTAATCCCTTTGTTTCGCGATATATTACATGTCCAAGATTCGATCATCGGTATATCCATACCTAGTTTGATCTCGTTACTAACATGCACTCTTTTCTTGTTCCCGTGATATAACATTCTAGTGATCAAATCACTTGCTTGCAAGCTAACCAATGTGATATCACCGAGAGGGCCCTGAGTATATCTATCCGTCATCGGGATGAACAAATTCCACTCTCGATCCATGGGCCTCAACATAACACTTTATTAGTCCTGAACCCATCTTTATAATCACCCTGTTACGGTGTGACGTTTGATGTTATCAAGAAACTCTTCCGGTGTTAGTGATTGACATGATCTCATGGTCTAAGGATTAGGATCACTTCGTAAGTTGTTATAGCAATATAAACTCAATGACTTTGATCGTAATGCTATACTTCGGATGAATGTTCATCACACCATTACACTAATGTTGTGATCCCGTTATTAACAACATCCAATGTCTATGATCAGGAAACCTTGATCATCTTGTTAATCAACGAGCTAGTTTATGAGAGAGGCATAACTAGGAACTTTCTGTTTGTTTATTAAACACACATGTATTAACGTTTTCGTATTAATACAATTATAGAATGCAAAATAAACATCTATCATATACTTGGAATACACATAATAAACACTTTATTATTGCCTCTCAGGGCATATTCCCTTCAGTCTCCCACTTGCACTAGAGACAATAATCTAGTTACATAGTGATGAATCTAACACCCATTGAGTTCTGGTGTTGATCATGTTTTTCTCTAGGGAGAGTTTTAATCAACGGATCTGCTACATTGAGATCCATGTGTACTTTACAAATCTTTATATATCCATCCTTGACATGCTCGCAGATGGAGTGAAACCGGCGCTTAATATGCTTGGAATGCTTGTGAGACCTTGGCTCTTTGGCATTGGCAATGGCACCATTGTTGTCACAATAGATCACCATTGGGTCCAACCGTTTGCAACCACTCCTAGTTCGGATATGAACTCCTTCATCCAAACTGCTTCCTGAGCCGCTTCCGAAGCAACAACATATTCGGCCTCCGTTGTTGATCCCGCCACCACAGGTTGTTTGGAGCTCCTCCAACTAACCGCTCCGCCATTCATGAGAAATACGTATCCGGATTGAGACTTACAGTCATCCGGATCGGTGTCAAAGCTTGCGTCAACATAACACTTTGCGACGAGCTCTTATTCACCTCCGTACACAAGAAACATATCCTTAGTTCTTCGTAAGTACTTAAGGATATTCTTGACCGCTATCCAATGTTCTGAACCTGTATCCGATTGGTACCTACTAGTCAAACTAATAGCATGTGCCACATCCGGTCTTGTACATAGCATTGCGTACATTATAGAGCCTATGGATGAAGCATAGGGGACTTTGTCCATTATCTCTCTTTCTTCCGCCGTAGCCGGACTTTGAGTCTTACTCAATGTCTTGCCTTGCAACATAGGTAAGAACCCCTTCTTACTTCCGTCCATTTTAAACTTCTTTAAAATCTTATCAAGGTATGTACTTTGTGATAGCCCTATTAGGTGTCTAGATCTATCTCTATAGATCTTTATGCCCAATATGTATGACGCTTCACCTAGGTCCTTCAGTGAAAATTTGCTGTTTAGATAACTTTTAACACTGTTTAAAAGATCTGTATCATTTCCGATCAATAATATGTCATCCACATATAATATCAGAAATGCCACATTGCTCCCACTCACTTTCTTGTAAATACAAGCTTCTCCATATGTTTGGACAAATCAAAACTCTTTGATCACCTCATCAAAGCGGAGATTCCAACTTCGTGATGCTTGCTTCAATCCATAGATGGATCGTTGAAGCTTGCACACCTTGTTAGCATACTTAGGATCAACAAAACCCTTTGGTTGTATCATATACAACTCTTCTTCAATATTACCATTGAGAAACTCAGTTTTGACATCCATCTGCCATATCTCATAATCGAAATATGCAGCAATTGCTAACATAATCCTAACTGACTTTAGCATCGCTACGGGAGAGAATGTCTCATCGTAGTCAACTCCTTGAATTTGTCGAAAACCCTTTGCGACAAGTCGAGCTTTATAGACGGTCACATTACCATCAGCATCATTTTTCCTTTTGAAAATCCATTTGTTCTCCATGGCCTTTCGGTCGTGAGGTAAGTCTACCAAGTTCCAAACATGATTTTCATACATGGATTCCATCTCGGATTTCATGTCTTCTAACCATTTGTTGGAATCCGGGCTCATCGTCGCTTCTTCATACGTCGCAGGGTCATCATTTTCATCAACCATGAAATTCATGACAGGATTTCCGTACAGCTCGGGAGCTGCACGCGTCCTGCTAGACCTGCGAGGTTCGGTAGTATTCTCTTTCGGAGTTTCATGATCATTATCATTAGTTCCCTCTTAAACAGGTGAAGCCAACTCCGGAACTACTTCCGGCGCTGTGCTACTCGCCTTACTTTGAAAAGAAGGTTCAATAACCTCTTCGAGTTCTACCTTCTGACTACTCACAGTTTTCGCGAGAAACTCTTTCTCTAGAAAGGATCCATTCTTGGCAACAAAAACTTTGCCCTCGGATCTGTTATAGAAGGAATACCCAATAGTTTCCTTAGGGTATCCTATGAAGACACACTTTTCCGCTTTGGGTTTGAGTTTATCCGGTTGAAGTTTCTTCACATAAACATCGCATCCCCAAACTTTAAGAAATGATAGCTTTGGTTTGTTTCCAAACCACAATTCATATGGTGTCTTTTCAACAGATTTATATGGTGCCCGATTTAAAGTGAATGCAGCAGTTTCTAGTGCATAACCCCAAAATGACAACGACAAGTCCATCAGAGACATCATAGATCGAACCATATCCAATAAAGTACGATTACGACATTCTGACACACCATTTCTCTGTGGTGTTCCGGCAGGTGTGAGTTGTGAAACAATTCCACACTCTTTCATGTGAATGCTAAACTCGTAACTTAGATACTCACCTCCACGGTCAGACGACCGTAGAAATTTGATCTTTCTATTATGATGATTTTCCACTTCATTCTGAAATTCCTTGAACTTTTCAAAGGTTTCAGACTTGTGTTTCATCAAGTAGATATAACCGTATCTACTCAAATCATCCATGAAAGTAACAAAATAACGATATCCACCTCGCACCGACACACTCATTGGACCACATACATCAGAATGTATGATTTCCAATAAATTTGTCGCCCGTTTCATTGAACCGGAAAACAGCGTTCTAGTCATCTTGCACATAAGGCATGGCTCACATGTATCAAATGATTCAAAATCAAGTGATTCTAAAAGTCCATCCGAATAGAGCTTCTTCATGCGTTTAACGCCAATATGACCTAGACGGCACTGCCACATATATGCGGACATATCATCATTAAGTTTAATCCTTTTAGCATCAACATTATGAATATGTGTAACATTATCATCGAGATCTAATAGAAATAAACCATTCATCATCGGTGCATGACCATAAAAGATTTCATTCATATAAATAGAACAACCATTGTTCCCGGATTTAAATGAATAACCACTTCGCATTAAACACGATCTAGATACAATGTTCATGCTCAGTGCAGGCACCAGATAACAATTATTCAAGATTATAACTAATCCCGACGGCAAATGGAGAGGTAGCGTTCCGACGGTGATCACATCAACGCTTGATCCATTGCCGACACGCATCTTGACCTCACCCCTTGCTAGCGGTCGCTTGTTCCGCAGCCCCTAATTCGAGTTACAGATATTAGCAACTGAACCGGTATCAAATACCCAGGTGCTACTGTGAGCACTAGTCAAGTACACATCAATAACATGTATATCATATATACCTTTGTTTGCCTTGCCGGCCTTCTTGTCTGCCAAATACTTGGGGCAGTTGCGCTTCCAGTGGCCAGTCCCCTTACAATAGTAACACTCGGCATCATACTTAGCTCCAACTCAGGGTTTCTTTTCAGGCACGGCAACCGGCTTACCGCCCTTACTTCCCTTCCATTTTCCCTTCTTGTCTTTCTTGAAATCAGTGTGCTTATTGATCATCAACACTTGATTTTCCTTTTTGATCTCCACTTCTGTAGTTTTAAGCATTGACACAAGCTCGGGGAGAGAATTCTTCATGCCTTGCATATTATAGTTCATCACAAAGCTCTTATAGCTAGGTGGCAGAGACTGCAGAACACGATGGATGCCTAAGTCAATGGGAATCGATATTCCCAAGGACACAAGCTTATCGGTGTAACCCGACATCTTGAGTACATGCTCACTAACGGAGCTATGCTCTTCCATCATGCAGCTAAAGAACTTTTCTGAAGCATTGTAGCTCTCTACAGCAGCATGTGTGTCGAAAATCATTTTCAACTCACCCATTGTATCAAATGCATTGTTGTTTTCGAAACGCTTTCGAAGTTCCGTCTCTAGCCCATACAATATGCCGCAATGAACTAAGTTGTGGTCCTCCTGACGTGTCTGATAGACATTCTTCTCCTCGTCAGGGGCATCCTTAAAAGGTGGGGGGCCTAGCGGCGCTTCTAGCACATATTGCTTTTGTGAAACAGTGAGGAGAATCCTCAAATTCATGGCCCATTCGGTAAAGTTGCTACCGTTCGTTGCAAGTTTCTCTTTCTCCATGAACACATTGAAATTAAAAGCAGGTGGTGCCATATACAACAGAATTTGTAAAGTTTAGACTAAGTTTATGATAGATTGAGTTCAATTAATCCATATTACGAATGAACTCCCACTCAAAAACGACATCCTTCGTGTCCTTTTGGTGATTACATGAACCAAATCCACTATACCAAGTCCGATCATCACGTGAGTCGGTATAGCTTCAAAGGCGAGCATCAAATGGGCATCATATCTACTATATGACTCATGCTTAACCTTTTGGTCCATGTTCCGAGGCCATGTCTGTACATGCTAGGCTCGCAAAGTAAGAACCTTAGTATTCGCGTATGTAACTGTCTTACACCCGAAATATGGTCGTGGATCCAAGAACACATGATCATCACGTGATGTCTTGGAGCGACAAAAACATAATCGGTGCATACTAAAGGAAGAACACATTCTTATCTTGATATTTAAATGAGGGATCATCTTATTATGCTAATAAAACGCCAAACAAGCAATATAAGATGCTATCAAACATCATATGTTTATTAGTAAAATGATATGGTTCCTGCATATGATCTCTATCATGTGCACCGTGGTATGATCACTATCATACCTTTATGTGTAAGGCCAAGGTCTATGGAACTTACACGTTATGTGTGTTGTAAGAGTATCATCTCATACTTCTACTTACAACATCACCATATCATAACACTAGCATAGCAACAATCTAAACTAGACGCCTCTAATTTATCCATTGCAAATTTTGCGTGTCTTAGGGCTTTCGAAGATAGAACCGTTCATACCTACGAACATGAACCACAACGAGGATAACCAAATTGTTGACAACTCGTTGCAAAATAGATATTGACTATAGTAGGAGAGACAGACATCCGCTAGCCACTTATGCAAACTAGTTGCATGTCAAGCGTGGAACAGGTCTCATGTGCGAGGACATGTAAAGTTTGTCCGGGCCGCTTCATCCCACTATGCCACCAATATCCAAAATTACAACTAAGGAGCAACAACATGATCATCATTGGCCACATACTCATATGTGTACTACCCGTGTAAAGCATCTACGCATAGATCCGGCTACGAGATACAAACAACAGGTGGATGTATATCCATAGAGAACATACCCTTGAAGACCGACAAAGCTTAACGAGTTCTACTCGTGGTTGATGTAGACGATCTCTTGCCGATCTCAAGATCGAGAGGAAGTCCTAGCGCCGCAAATCAACAGTGCATCCGTGCTCGCACACACGTCTGAGGCATCGAGCAACCTCCGCCTCCTCGCTCCAGCGATGCAGCGGAAGCACAACTCTTTCTTGCCGAATAGCCACCGGGAACATGTATCTCGCTAGTCCGAGACCATGGGGGATATATTCTAGAGGGGGAGAGAGATCCTTCACGAGGATGTGTTAGTGAGAAGTAAGGAGAGGGGTGCCTTTTATAGGAGGAGGGGGAACCCAAGGGGGTGGCCGCCGGCCATGGGGGCTACCCCCTCCCCTCCTTCATTCATGTGGGTGGACACTCCACTCACAAAAATTCATTCAAATCCCTCCACTCAAAGTCCCAGTCAAACTTGCTATTAAATTTCCACCAAATTTAATGCAAACTCTCATTAAATAAAACTCTTTTATTTATTAAGAATTTTGTCAATTACTTTAATGACAAACATTCACATATAACCCCTTGCTAGAATTCACATGCATAACCTCTTTATGCAATTTCACCCGAAAACCTGTTTTGGTATCTAGTGAAGTAAATTCCTGCGCTTTTTTATTCTTTTGGCATGAAACTTTTGCTCCAATTGGATGTCGGTGTCTCTTAAGTGTGTCACCCTACAGTTCGTGAATAATGAGGACATGATCGAGACCCCTCTCGGATCAATAATCAGAAGCGGGATCTAGAGACCCATACTGACTCCCACACATTCAACGATGACTTTCTTGTGATCGTCGGAACCTTTTACGCTAGTATCTTAATCCCTTTGTTTCGCGATATATTACATGTCCGAGATTCGATCATCGGTATCTCCATACCTAGTTTGATCTCGTTACTGACATGTACTCTTTTCTCGTTCCCGTGATATAACATTCTAGTGATCAAATCACTTGCTTGCAAGCTAACCAATGTGATATCACCGAGAGTGCCCTGATTATATCTATCCATCATTGGGATGAACAAATTCTACTCTCGATCCATGGGCCTCAACATAACACTTTATTAGTCCTGAACCCATCTTTATAATCACCCTGTTATGGTGTGACGTTTGATGTTATCAAGAAACTCTTCCGGTGTTAGTGATTGACATGATCTCATGGTCTAAGGATTAGGATCACTTCGTAAGTTGTTATAGCAATATAAACTCAATGACTTTGATCGTAATGCTATACTTCGGATGAATGTTCATCACACCATTACACTAATGTTGTGATCCCGTTATTAACAACATCCAATGTCTATGATCAGGAAACCTTGATCATCTTGTTAATCAACGAGCTAGTTTATGAGAGAGGCATAACTAGAAACTTTCTGTTTGTTTATTAAACACACATGTATTAACGTTTCCGTATTAATACAATTATAGCATGCAAAATAAACATCTATCATATACTTGGAATACACATAATAAACACTTTATTATTGCCTCTCAGGGCATATTCCCTTCAGACATCATGCTGGTGACCGTACAACAGCCAAAGTCCTACAATATGGATTTTACTAGCCGACCTTGATCAAGGATGCTCATGATTATGTTAAGAATTGTGATATATTTCAACGTATGAGTAACATTCGCAAAAGACAAGAGATGTCTTTGAAATATAACGTCGTAGTAGAACATTTTGATGTTTGGGGGATGGTTTTCATGGGACATTTTGTTCCCTCTAATGGTTATACTTATATTCTTGTTGTTGTTGACTATGTTACTAAGTGGGTGGAAGCTATACCCACTACCCACGCAGATGCTGCCACTTCCATCAAGATTATTAAGGACATCATTTTTACAGGTTTGGAGTCCCCCAATTTTTGATTACTATTGTCGAACTCATTTTATGAAGGGTACTTTCAGGAAGAAACTTCAAAAATATGGAGTCGATCATCGAGTAGCCTCAACTTATCACCCACAAACTAGTGGGAAACTGGAGTTGTCCAACCGGGAAATTTAAGTCATACTCTATAAGACGATGAATAAGTCAAGAAAAGATTGGGCTATGAATCTTAATGACGCGTTTTTGGTGTATCGCACAACATTGAAGAATCCTATGGGAATGACACCATATAAGATGGTCTATGGTAAATCTTGTCATCTCTCATTAGAATTAGAACATAATGCTCGTTGGGCCATTAAAACTATGAATTTCAACTTTAAAACTGAAGGAGAAAAACTTCTCTTAGATATTTATACTTTGGATGAACTCAGAAAAGAGACTTATTAAAACGTAAGGATATTGAAGGAAAAAGGTAAAGAAATATCATGATAGAAAAATTGAAAATGAGGAATTTAAATCTAGAGATAAGGTTTTGCTCTACAATTCCAGGCTTACGATTTTTGAAGGAAAGCTAAAAGCCAAGTGGGAAGGACCTTATAAAGTAGAGAAGGCATACCCGTCGGGGGAGGTAAAGTTGAAAAGTACTACCCATTCTTCTTCATCCTGGATTGTTAATGGGCAGCGTTTAAAGCACTATAGCGTTTGGTGAAGCTAATGTACATAATCACAGACGAGGATTATATCAAACAAAGTGAGGTAACAAGGGCTTAGCTATTTTGTTTTTGATTCCTGGATACTTTTTAGTTTTTCTTGTGTGTTCTTTGATTTCCCCCTTTTTTTGAGCTATTTTTTACCTGGTACAGGCGGGCCATACAGGCGGCTGCGCCCGTACCAGTGGTCATTATGCACTCGACGTTCCTTTTGATTTTCTCCTTATTTTACAAAGATCGGTACGACCGGGCAGTACGGACGTGTGCTGTGGGACCTATCCGAGAATCCCCGTTATGCCTGCAATTCACGTTCCCATGATCAGTGAGCCATGAGCATAACCGACGAGTATCATTACAACATCCAGAGAGTAACGGGTACAAAACTTACATCATTGCCATTATGGCAATTATAATCATCAATAGAGGAAGTCTTCATTCGTAGTGCCCAAGTCAAGCCTTAACCTACATGTAACTGACTGGAAAGACGGCCTAGATCGCATAGACGTCAGCATCTCCATTTGTTTCTCTTGAAGCTCTGAAAGTTTGGCCAAGTAAATAGCCAGGGATAATGCTGGTGAGTACTTTGAATGTACTCGCAAACCACCTTAAGAGAACAATAATAAAGGATATGCAATATGGCTATGGTAAGATGGCTCCATAAGAGGTTCTTTTATAAATTAGTTTCTCTTGTAGATATAGCATATCTCTATATCTTTGTTGAAAACTTGTGTAAAACATTTGGAAACCTTTATGAAAAGTTTTTAAAAAACACTAGGATTGGGGGTCACCCATTTGTTTCTTCCTTCCGGTCATCCCATGACCAAACTTCTTTTCTTCCTTTCCGACCATCCCATGGTCAAAACCTATATCATTTCCGACCATCTCATGGTCAAGACATTCCCAAAGCCATTGCTTTTCTGAAATCCTTTTTGAAATCAAAACTAGCACCGCTCTACAACAACCTTCCCAACCATCAAAGATCGAGGACACGGCTATTCGAATAGATTTACACTCTGTAGAGGTTGTACACTTTACCCACACCATCCGAGTACCCTGACCTGATCTACACCGATCGTGGGTCGAGTAACGCGTCAAGACCTTCGGAATGCCCACTCCAGTATAAGCTCCTACCATATGAGTCATTCCCCTCAACACCGGGACATCGGGTACCGTGGACCAACCGGAGCGCCTTTTTCACTACAAAGTGTGCGCTTTCAATGAGAGGCTCATAGTAATTCCTGGCGACCCGCAGACCGTTTGTTTCTTCACCTGGTCGACGCTTCGTGGACCATTACAGGATAAGACCTAGCCTCTAGAGATCAACATCCCCTGTAGTAGTTTTGAGGCAACTCATATCAGAGTAAACAAACTTTGAGCCCAGCCCCTTCCCTTTTAGGAGTGATATTGTTGCACGGATTAATAATTTTGGCAAAACTGCAAAGAACCCGGTGCATTTTTATAAATATTTTTCATCCATCTTTCGTCCATCCCTTTTGTAAAATCAGAACCTTTTTCATTTCCAAACTCACTTGGTAGGCCAAACCTCGCCAAGGTTTTCTCATAAAACATTTTTGTAAGCTTTTTCGGGGTCTTCCCATTCCATAGTTTTGCTTCGGCCAAAACAAGGTCTCCAAAGGGGTATGGTGTTGCACACCATTTACCATACTAGGGGTGAGTAGATGTCATCAAAGGAGTTGTACTTATTAGTACAAAGGGTATTGGCTGGAGGAGCCTAGCCACTACCAAGTATAAAACATTACACATTAAACCAATGCATTTTGTTTAAAAGTAGACAAAAACATGCATAAGTAAAACAGTAGGACAACGGCTTATGAGCAATAAGGTGTCTTGCCTGTGAACAACGAGATGTCCCTTGACGGTGTTAGAATACCAGAATACCGATAACCATAATATTAATAATCCGATGCTTCCTTCTTCTCGGCATCACACAATCGCAACTACCGCCGTTATCGAGCAAACATGCAACAAGCAAAGGCACAATCAACACAAGGCATACAAGCATCAATACATACATCAAGCAATGAACAATTTCATGTTTACAATTCAGTATTTTTTGGGGAGAAGGATTTAGATAGATTGGAAGGTCATGGAGACATGGAGGAATATCCCTTTGGGTTTATGGTCTAGAAATTACCTAAGAGAGGGGTTTTGGGCGAAGGGCATGTTCTGTATGATATCAATATGTAAAAATGATATCATTAGAAAGGTATTGATGAAACCGAAAAAAGTGGTTTCACTATTTTTATCAATTTCCATTGATTTCTTATGATTTTTATAGTGAATAAAACTCTTGTTTTAGTAAATAATTCACCAGAGAAGTTATGGAGCTCCAAAAATTATTTCCTTGGGTTATTAGGTAGGATTTGATGGACTGATTTAAGAGGAGTTGGAATCATCTCAAAATATTTATCAAAATTCCCTCGGGAAATTCCCAAAGGCATTACTGGATGGTTTGTGTCGTTTTCACCAGATTTAATCTAAAGGAGATATTGATGTGATTCCAAAGACACATGGTAGGTATTTAAAATATCTTTCTATACAAATTGTAATCAACCCTTTTGGATTTACAGAACTTCTGTAGTGATTTTATTTGTGAATTAACTATGCATAGAAAGGATTAATTCATTAAAATTCAGTAGATGCTTAATAAATTTTGGGCTCCTGGGTTTTGATATATATTGGTAGGCATGTGTACTGGTAGTTGTAAATACGTCAACACCTTATTTGGTTTGACCTCAAGAATTTCCCAAAGTCATAAATGGGTTGTTTTTGTCATTTTTACCAAGAGCATTTTAGGGAGGAAATTAAAGTGGGGTCAATGGTACATGCAACGTACCTCCTATACCTTTCAGTAACCAAGGGTTTCACTCTATTTGGAGTTGAAAAACTCTCTGTAGAAAATTTTGATTTAAAAGGATACATCATGATAGTTGATTTATTATATCACGGTGTCGGAAGTAGAGGGGATATCTACAACCTCCGCTGTCTGCTGGAACAAGGGAGAGAAAGGTCTTCATCGAGTACCGTACATGTGATCGACTGTAGAAGTGAGATCGGCAAGTAAACGACTATATCGCTCATGAGAATCTACTCTCGTTAACCTCTTTGGATCTTCGAGGGTTAGTACTCTATCGACTCGTTGCTACAATCTAGTATATAGATCTTAACTTGTGTGTATTCATGCGATAGAATTTTTTTATTTTTCATGCTACGAACCCCTACATTTACTAGTGCAGAATAGTCCGATGACAGGCTTAAAAACCCTATTAGTGACCAGCAATGCGTCTGTCACCGTCACCGATAATGTGTCACCGGTAGCAAGTTACTAGTGACAGGCAGGGCAGATGCCTGTCACTAATATTTATTTACTAGTGACAGTCTTTATTCGTGCTTGTCACTGCTTTGTTTTCTCTGGTGATAGGTATTGCTTTCACCCTGTCATTAGCACAATCTTAGCAATGACATACTTTCATAGTATGCCCGTCACCGGTAATAATTTTAGGAATAAAAAAATATAAAACAATTTAGGAATAAACAAATATATCGCATTTGCACATGATAACAACATTTGTCACGAACACTTGGAGATAACAAAATAGTACAAAGTGGAATTAACATCGATAGCACAATATCCAAATAGTACAATAGCCAAAACATGTTTCCTAGAAGATGGTTTCAGTAGAAGCTAGAATATAGTTTCAGAGATGGCCGGTGCTGCTGGTTCCTCGTAGGATCTCTTGTACTCCAGCCAAGGAATTCATATCAATTAAGGAAGTACTCTAGAACATAAATGTATGTCCGTTCCTTCCCTGGAACAGCCAGAAGATCAAAAGAGGTATTATTAGTATCTATCTTCACAAGTCAATGGAAATTGAGATGTAAGTAATAAGTTCTTCTGTATGGACAGCTCATGTGACATCCTCCTAGAACCGCCGGTTGAGAATATAATAACTCTAGTTAACTTAAACTACTGGTACCTGCACATTCATAGAAACACAAATGCTAAAATCAACGACCAAAATACAAATGCGTGGTTACTAATTTTTCTACAGAAAATGGCTGCAATACATCATTCATTGTGACTCCATGTGCTCTAAATGTAAGGACATAAAGAAGGTTCGTACTGATGTAACTTGGTTGTTTTCGTCAGCATATGTTTTTTCTAGTATTATGTGCATGCTAGATACCACCAGGCATTCTCGCTAATCTCCTCGGAGTATAAGTTGGTCTATACGCTAGCAACAGACCATGAATGAGCTGCAATTATTGCTAAAAAAGTAAATCAAACCATAAGTGGTGTGTAGTATGTACCTGACAATCTACCATGACAAAAATTAGATTGTATATAATTTGTCCAATCTCTCTCGATCTTTGTTTTCCAACATTCGGCCAAAATGCACAAGAAGCTCACTTCAAGGTGTCTACTTTGATACATCTTTGAGAAAGGTTGTTTGCATTGCTGGCCTGGTTTAACAAAGATAAGCCAGTGACGATGAGAAAATGTAGTATAGACCGGTCGTAATATGCTGAAATTAAATAGTAAGTATGACCAGGGAAATTACAAACGTAAAATTGCTTCTAATCTAACAAAGTCTGGTTAGAGAAACTAGAAATATGAAACTACTTAGTCAGTCGGCTATTGGCCATGCACTATGACTTACTCTCAACAACTGATTATGTTAATATCTACCTTGCACCGAACATGGTTCAGTTTAATCTATGCTTTGGCATAGACTTTACACTACGAAGCATGAAAGTAAAAAAATCAATTCAGATAGTAGCAATTCTAAATGTATGTTCGTAACTAGCAGAAGTAGCGGCCAAGTACGTTTCTGCTTTAGAGATATGCGCATGTATAATTATCTAAAAGTGACATATCTTTATAGCTAGGTAGCTAGCACAGGTTAGTCATAGATACCAAGAAAAACGTGCAATTTTTCTAACACTGATATATCTTCACAGCCTAGCGCAGTTTTCTATATAACCTTGTTAGTGGTTAGTTTCAACACACGAAAATTATGATGATATTTGTAGTTCAGATAAGAGGAAACTGCAAGATATACATTTAGAAAATACAAAGTATATAGCTTGACAAAAAGCACATCGTCCTAAAACTAAATCTTCATATAAAGCTAAATCAGCTTCATTTAATGTGGCATAAGAAGTCACTCTCTCACAAACTGAAAGATAGCATGCGAATAAAATAAATCGGACTCACAGTGTAAAGTTAGTGGCCCATTTAGTTTATGAGCATTTGGAAGGTACAATAAGAACAAAATTTGACTGTTTAAAAGTCTATCATTATAAGAAAGACACAAGAGTGGCTTAAAACAATTTCTCCAAATATCTAAATTTTACATCTTGTGCAGGAAAATCTACTTTTGCTGATTAGTTCCTTTAGTTGAGAATTGAAACTTGCGTAACTTCAGGAGGAGAAAACTAACCAGAGGCGTGCCTATGGTGTGGTGAGGAGAGGGCATTTGAGGTGCGTGGAGTAGGCGTTGCAGGAGGGTAGTCTAGCAGCGGACGAGACACTCTTATTGCTGGAGCGATGAGGAGATGGCTCAGTTGATCTCCTCGATCTGCAGCTTGGCCAACACACCAGAAATATCAGAAAAGAAACTGGAGGATACGTTGCAAAACATTTCTCAACCATAATTCCAAGGAAATACTACACACTGATGCGAGGCACAACGCTCCTTGCAAAACTGAAGCAGGTCAGTAGCAATATTTGTACCAGTCATGTGAAAGCTATATGAATCTATGGTCCTGAGAAGCTCATCAAAAGTACAAAGGATGAGCAACTAAGCCATGATCTTATTTAAGTATATTATCAAAAGATTCTGATTAATTTTGTTCACAAAAATACCAAAAAATATGCAATCGTGACATTTGCACCTGTTCTGATATATGAATAAGGAAAACATATGAACCTGTGTCTTCTTGTTCGGACATAATCAACAATTGGACATCTTATAGCTTTTGTACTCAATTCAATGGGCATAACACTTGCGAGTCTTAGGCAAACTAGATAATATTAACTAAACACCTTTTAAAATACCACACAACAGAACGGTACCTTCAACAACAATGATTGGCAGACAATCGCGACAATTATGACTCCAGCGAACGACAGCATGACATGGGTTCTGCTCTTCTTAACTCCCTTGGCACATCGATGTTTGTAAGTGTAGATGCCACTGGATGCTTCTCCTCTCTGTTCTTCCTCTCAACATGCTTTTGTCCCGCTTCTCCTCTATGTTCTTGTCCCATGGTTTCACTTGATGAGACAACAACTGATACATTAGGCACCAAGGTATCTAAGACGAAACCATAAATCGCCCAGGTGCGGGTCCGTGTGATTAACCCAATCGCTGGATCATTAAAAAAACTCACCGGAGACTTGGGGACGGGGTGGAGACAGCAGGATCTCGATGTCCCGACGAGGAAGAACGGGAATGGCGATGGGGGCGATGTGTGAGAGGCGGGGGTGTTTGGAGCAGGAGGAGGATGGTGTCTCTTGTTGACCGGCGCTGTAGTGAACGCTCTCCCTCGAGATTCGATCGTCGAGTATGTGGAGCCGTCGCCGCCGCGTGCCACCGCGTCTGCCAAAAGGAGCCGACGGCGGTAGGAGGTCCGACTAGTGCCTCCGAGGATCCAGGGCGAAAATCGGAAGATTGGGGAGGAAGAGAGGAGACGACGCCGATATGGACTCGCTTTCCAGAGAGCCGCTACTCGCTGTATGAGCGGTCACGGGTGGGGGCGAAGGTCGTCGTTGCAAGTTGGTGGTGGCGCTTCGTGTGGTGTGGTGTGCGTGCGTTGTGTGCTGTTGTCACTCGTTTGACCGAATCCAGGCTAGAAAGTTTTCAGACTGGGTACATTCGGTCGCCCACTCGCGTATTCAGACCGAGTTTCCAAATTCGACTAAAATTCGTTAAATATGAACGAATTTCATTAAGTTAGACGAATATAGGCGGAATACATCGAATTTAAACTAAACTAATACATAATAAACTTAAAAAAGGTCGCCGCATGTGTCTTCGTCATCCTACATGCCGAAGTTATCGTAAAACAACGTGTAGTCGGGGTCGGCTCGGCCGTCATCCTCGCCGCCGTCGTCGTCGCTCAGCGGCTGGTTCTGGCGGAAGCTGCCCTGGCCAGGGTCGTCGTACCTCCATGGCTGGTAGGACGGGCCTGCGTCCTCGTCGTCGTCTAGGACGTAGAGCGGGGCGTCCTGGTAGGCGAGCTCACGCCTAGACAGCGCCCGACGCCAGGCAGCCTGCTCCTCGGCCTGCTGCTGCAGGCCGAGAATGCGTTGCCGCTCTGCCTTCTCCCAGACCCTCTTGGACCATTCCAGGATATCCGGCAAGGAGGGCTCGACCGGCGGCGGCGTCTGCGGCGCCATTTCGCGGAGCGACTGCTCCAGCGCCATCTTCAAGGCGGCGTCTTCGGCCGGCGCCGAGCCTTCTGTCTTGGGGCGGCGTAGGCCCAGGTGGCATGTTGGCAGAGGCGGCTCGCCGATGACGATACCGCGCGCGCGTGTCCGCGGCGGTGAGCGCGCAGGCGAGACGGCTTCGCGCTTCACGGTCGTCGGCGTGCGAAGCGGCGCGCTGCCGGAAGAGTGGGACGCCGAAGCGGAGGAGGACGAGCTCATGCTCGCCATCCTCCTCGGCGCCCAGTTCACCGGAGCACGCCGACCCGTCCTGGCCGCCGGCGTCGGGTTGCGCGGGAAACCGAGCCGCGGAGTGTTCCCGCGGTTGATGTGCTCCAGCACGGCGGCGAGCATTCGCCCTGGTGCACTCCACCAACGCCGGCGCCCTGCCGCTTTTTTGCGCTTCGGTGGGGACTCGTTCGGCGGCCCCTCGTGGCGGGCGAGCTCCTCTTCGCGCCGCTCCGCAGAGAAGTTCCCCCAGTAGACGAGGTCGTCGGCGCTTACCGCTTCGGCGGGGTTGTCCATGCCGGCGATGTACTCTTGTACATCGTACGGAAGCTCGTCCGGCGTGGGCCCCGACGGGATTGGGATGCCGCCGTCGCTCAGCGTCCACCCCGGAGGCATCCGTGTGTCCGGCGGCGCCATATACTCGACCTCGTCCAGCATGCGCGCCTCCCAGGTTTGGAGGGTGTGCCGGCCGAAGCCGTTCGCCGCAGCGCCGTCGTTGGGGTAGCATTCGCCCATGGTGAGAGAAGAGGAAGAGGTGAGCGAAGGTTCGCCGGAGTTGGGCTTGTGGGTGGGGGAGCTGTGAGAGAGTGCGAAGATCTCCGGCGAGGAGTGCGGCTTATAAAGGCCGAGGTGAGCGGCGAGGGCGGGAGGGGTGTAGCGGCGAGGGCGGGAAAAGTGGAAACGGCGGGAAGTTAGTGACCGCCGGTCCGTCGCGGGAGCCGAGGCGGCGCCGTAAATCGGCGACGCGTGGCCGACGCGATGGGAAGTTATTGCCCGGCGGTCGCCACGTGGTTCCGAGAACGACGACTCGGCTTCCGTCACTGACTCGGCGGGTCCACGCGCCGCTTTGATTTTTTTCGCCGATTTCGCTTAGTCCGGCGTTCCTAGGGCGTACCCGGAAACCTGGGTTCGGCCTGGATAGTCCGGACCAAAAATGGCCAAAATCCGGCCGAAAACAGGTCCTTGGGTACGTGACTGGGCCAGTTTTCGACGTCCGGACCGAAATTCGGCATCCGGATCGGCCTCCTGGGTAGGCGAGTGGAGATGCTCTTAGGTGCGGGGTGCGTAGATTGGATCGAGCCGGGCGATGGGTTTGCCTCCTAAACACTTATAATTTCGTTCTGAAACCTTTTAATAAATAGTTTTTAGGTAAATATAAATTTTTAGAGATGCTTCTCACTAAGAATTGCTTTCCTTTTAGCCGGCCTTCACGAAAAATACTAGTGACATGTTCATTTTGTGTCTATCACTAATCATAGCATTACTAGTGACATATATTTATAGATGTATGTCACTAAGTAATTATTTCATTCAGCTGGTCTCCATAAAAATACTAGTGATTGTCACTTATATATGGCCGTTACTAATATTTTGTACTAGTGATATGCTTACTCTTGTCTGTCACTGGTAATACTTACTAGTGACTAGCACTGTTTTGCCTGTCGCTAATCACCTGACACCTATAAGCCTTTGTACAGTAGTATAAATAATTGGTACAATATTTGGGATAATCAAGGGTACTACATGTTCAAATAAACATTCAGAAACCCTATAAACTTTAGATCTAGGCAAATGGGATTGTTTTCCATTTTTGTCTTGAATTAAATCAATCAGCCAGTTTAGAAGGGTCCTGGAAAAACAATAAAAGTCTGATGGTCGCGGGCTAGTTCCAGGGGAGATGGGCCGCAAGGGGAGAAAGCAGCCCACCTAGGCATCGCTGCGTGCGCGGGAGCTAGTTTTAAATGTCGCCGGGAGGGGCCCGCTCGTCAGCCGTTGGGGTAGCCCGAAGAGGTATAGGGAAATCGGGGCCGTAGGACTAGGTGGGATCCGACGGCGTCAGTTCGTTGTCTTCCTGAGAAGGAAAGCAGCAGTGAGGGAAACCCTAGAGGCTGCAAGGGTTGGTTAGGGGCTCACCTAGGGGCGCCGAGGGTCTTCGGCGAGACTGCGAGGCAACGTGGCGGCCGGAGGCGAGCTCGTGGATGGGCGGAAATGACCATTTTGGTGCGGCTCTTTTGGATCCCGCGCTGAGCAGAGGTCAGCGGCTTCGAGTTCGTTCGCGACGGCGCCTTGGAGGAAACCTAGGAAACAAGGAAGTCCGGGTGAGATGTATCTTGGATAGAGAGCGACATGCAAGCATGGATTAGGAGCAGGGAGAGGTTGGGGTGACCTGCAAGCTTGCGTACAAGCTCAAACCCGAGAGGGCTTCTCCTCCATATTCCCGGACATGCAAGGGGAAGGATGGGCGAGGGTTTGCAGGGGATATTTATGAGTGGTTAGGGGTGGAATGAGGGACTGGGGAAGGTCGGGGTTGACCATGCACTCCACTACTCGAAGGAGGCCGAGAGGAGCATCCTTCCTTCTCCATGGCGATGGACAGCTAGGGATTTCGATCTGGAGCTCGGGGGATGGTGTGGGGGTGGCCAGGAGGATAACTGAGAGAGCAGGTGCGGGGTAGGAGATCTCTGTCCCTTTAAAGGAAAAGGAGAGGCTCATGGCCTATGGGGTGTGCTTGGGGAGAGTGCTATCTTGGGATAGGCCAGTGAGGGAGGTGGAGAGAGGGGTGGTGAGGTCCTATGCTCGACCAAATGAGTGGAGGAGAGGGTTGGTGGCTGTTGGTGAAGGTTTGCTTAAAGATTTTGAATTAATTCAATTCTTGACCTTATTGATGGTTATGAAGGAAATCAAAAAATCTTATCTTAGTCAATTTGAGGGAAAGGTACTGGTATGGGGTAAGGTCATTTCATAACCTTAGGAAATTTTTGACATTTTTCCAAGAATTAAAGTCCACTAGAAACCATTTATTCAAAAAGTGCAGAAGTAGTTTCTAGAAGTTTATTTGATATTTTTACATTGTAGATGGTTGGTTTTTGGTGTTATATGGTCCTAAATACCATACCACACATTGGAGAATTTTATTGGAATTTATTTTGGTACAAAAGTATTTTTAAGAAATTATTTCTTGTTTCTGCCATTTAAGAAAAAGGGCAAAAAGAAAAAAATAAAGAATCTCAAAAAAATATTTTTTGAGATGGAAAGGTGGGGTATGATGTATAGAACTCAAATGTGCATTGATTTGGGAAAGTGATTTGGAGAAAAGCAAAACTTGCATATATAGACAGAGTTTCTAGGGTTTTGCCAAAAGTGGAAATTAAATATTTTTAGGATCCAAATAATTATGGGGATTATTTGGTGAGTTATTAACTCCAAGGTAGATGATGTAAACTTGATTTATACATCATTGTCCATTTGGGTTTTGAAGTACTATGGTGGAATTGGAAGAAACTAGATTTGGGGGAATCTAGGGTTTTGATATTTTTATGCCACCTAAACATGGTTGGATTAGGGGGCTCAGAGCTCACCTTCGTACAAGGGATAGATGGATGGATAGAACAAGTGATATATATGATCATGAAATAAATAGTTTGGCTTGGTTGTATTTGAGGTGATCTAGAAGTGACGGCAAACTTTGTTGAAAATAAGGCTGCCATAACAGATGTGTCATGATGCCTAATAAACCATGAGGGTTTAAGAAGCATAGGGTTCCAATGGTAACAAGTGAAGTAGGGGTTGATAGAACGTGGTTACTATATTATAACCATGCAAAGAGTTTTTCAAGGGGATATGGCATATGGATGTGAGCCTTTGTCAAAGTAGTCAAGATGATAAGATTTACAAAAAAGCTTATTATCTTGACTACAAAACCATCATGGATGAGTGGAAACCAAAATGGCTTATCCAAGGGAAAGAGTGGGGTTTGGTAATACTAATGATGTAATACAAGATGGCTCAAGTACATTCTCAAGAATGCATTGGTTAGAATAGGTCGAGCCTAAAAGATTGAATCCAGATAAGGATTTCAGACTTACCTATTTTGGCAGATTTAGGGTTTTAGATTAGATTACAAGTGTAGATGATTTTGATAGAAAGCTGGGTTTCAAACTCATGATCAAGGAGATGATGTTGACGTCTTAATTAAGTAGATAGGATCCATGATTAGATTGTGTCTTTATTGAGTTGGAAACTATCAAAAGGGATTATACCTAGATTGATCTGATTAGAAGATGAGATGGTCACTTTGGTGGCTAGAGATGAGATCAAACTTAGGAGATTTTCTTAGGAATTGTGTTCTTGATTTATATGGATCCTAAAGGATGAGATTCTAGGGTGGCTCATTCTACTTCCTAAGAAGATAAGTCATCACACTAGCAGATCAAAGCAATTCATCAGACATCAGATCAAGGCAATTCATCAAAAAGCAGATCAAGGCAATCAATATAATTAAACTTATCCAACTACTAATAAGGTTACCATCACGCCTAGCTTGAGGTAAGGGTGGGTATCTTGAATTGGTTGTGCTTTGAAGTAAGATAAGGACCTCTTGGTATTTCTACCAAGATTAGAGTGAAGAGATTTTCGGAAAGGTTTTGGAAAACCTAGAGATAAGAGTAGTTAAAAGTTCTGTCTTGAAACATAAGGAGATTATATATAGGTCTCCATAGTTTTTGTTAATAGAACTAGTAAAATATTTTGTTGTGGTAAGGTCATTGTAACATCCCAACTTTTTCAGTCATGTTTGTCCTAGTAGGAACCAAAAATTTAGGGGGAAATAAAACTTTTTAAGTTGATCTAGCTATTGTCTGCTTAATTTGCTTGATCCTTAGTTTTGCCTTATTAAAATGTGTACTTGCCATACTAGTGTGACCTTGTGGTTTTTGCACTTAGAATTAGGTTTGGTTAATCACTAGCACCACCCTAGTTTGTGTTCTGGGAAAAATCAGTGAAGGATCCCCATGTTTGATCAAAGCCTCATCTCCATGCCATGTTGCAATCTTAGAGTTATGGGTGATCAAGTCCCAAACCCTATAGGCCAAGAGACCCCATGCCTTACCACCGTTCCATAAGCACTATCAAACCCACCATGCATTGTTGATAAACCCCAACCTCGAGCCCTATGCATGTTGGTGTTTTGAACACTAATGGCAAGATGGGGAAATGGTCACCTTATTTTCTACAAACTTCGGAGGATCCATACTAGCTAGTGGTGATCATCCAGGAAGCAACCAGGGCTTTGGCTCGATCACCTCATCTTGCTCTACACTCCCATACCCTCTCACTGCCATTCGAGGCTTGTGCTCTAGGTGAGCAGTGAGCAAAGTCGCCCCCAGAGCGTGTGTTGCCCTAGATCGTTCCCCACCCCTTCCCACTCTCTACACCTCGATGCAACGCACGCAAGTGCCCTGGCATGTCTCCGGCGCTGCAAGGCTACTCCCTCCACCACCCTGACCTCCCCTTTATAACCCTACACGAGAGAGAGAGATGCAGGGCGGCAGATTGCCAAGATCTTGCATGGCCCCTCTCCTGACCCCGCTGGCCAACATTATGTCACGCTCTGGGCCCGCGCAGTGCGCACCTTCCCTAGGAACCACCCACACCCTCTCCCTTGCTCACTCGAAGCCTCCCCTACCCCCAACCCGTGATGGCCACGTCGCACGCGCCCGCGTCCCCCAGTTCCCTGGTGCAGATCGACCACGCGCGCGCGTAGAGTACACAACCCTCTACTCTCTCCACCACCCCCAAGACTAGACCGAGCACCCCCTAGCCTCCCCTTAGACCGACAACAACAAGACCAGTCATCGAGCACATGGTGGGAAGAGGCGTCACTTGGTAGCCCGTGTCGTCCCGAGGCCGTGAGCCTCTCTACATTCATTATAACCCTCCCCCTTTGCTTGCAAAGACACCCCCACCTCTTCCCCTGGCCTATCCCCACGCTCCTCCCTTGCCACGGACACCCCTGCACCTAGTGCACCGTGGGCCGTTCCTCTTCGGCATAAAAACCCCGAGCCGCCCCCAGCTCTCACCACCCACCTCATTTCCACCCCAACACACCCCTACTCCACCCTAGGGACGAATCGAGCTCGCTCGGCTCCTGCCTCCCACTCCGCCCATCGCACCACCACAGTGCCGACCGAGAAACGGTGAAGGTTGACGTCGCCACGCCCCTTTCCCCCTCTCAACATTCCATGCATGCATGCATGTCTCGCACAACACCTCTGACCTCGCCTTTCCCCTTCCCCAGGGACTCTGGGAGCGTCACCGGAAGGGAGCTGAGAACGCCGATGCCGCGAGCACCTTCCCAAGCAACCCCAAGAGCCCAAACCGTTGTCGTTGCCCCTTGTTCGGATCCGCATCGTCGACCGCGTCAAGCCCCGCCGTTCCCGACCCTTCTCCGCCCCTGGGTGAGCCTCCCCGACCCTCCCCCGTAGCTCCTAGGGTTACGTCACCGGTGTCACCACCAACACGAGGAAGACAATCTCGGGGCCATTGGATCTCTTTAGATCCGACGACCCACGACGTCGCTTACCCCTTCACCGGCTCGCAGACACTGACGCACGGGGCCCTCACCAGGGATTTGAATCCCTAGCTCCCGTGCGCGCGGCAGAGCAGATGGGCCGGCTCAGCCCCTGCGTGGACCGTGGCCAGGCCCCATAGCCTCTCTGCCCCTTTTTCTTTTCCTATTGTTTTAAATCTCAGAAAGTCGTGCTGCAGTTTTAAATCCACCAAAAATCACTAAAACCTCCGTTTAGCCTGATTCAAATTTTGGAAGTTAGCCCCAGTAAACCCTCACCACTTTGCACTGGTAGTTTGTTAAAAGGATGCATGTAGCTATTCTGAGAATTTATGGAGTAAAATGGTGCAGTTTACACTATTCTATTTCTAGTAAATTTTCTGGAAGTCAGAAAAATATGAAACCACCTCCTAGGCCTTACTTTTTAACCTACCTATCCAACAAAACTGGAATCACACTTTTAGGAAATATTTAGCACCTGTGATAATTTCTGCAAGTTTGGGGGAGAAGCTTCTTGCAAAAATTCTAGAAGCTTCCGTAAAGTTCCTTTTGGAGTAATTCCAACTCCATTAGTTGAACACACCTATACCTACATACCCCCAGTAGCTCATAATTTTAGCAGCATTATGTCTATAATGGGATTTATTTGTGTGTTTCTAGCCTTGTCAGCAGTATTTAAATTCTATAAATCAACCATAATAGCTAAAAAATTAATCCAATTGGGTTGATTTAGGATTTCAGTTACCTACCCTGCAATATTATTTTTGGTCATTGTTCACTTGCAGAAAAGAGTTGAAACACTTGTTTGCTTGCTAGACTAGGGTTCACTATTAATTTCACAATATTTGTTGGGAGTGTCCTATTTAGTTGATTCCAGTGGCCTTGGCTTGCTAGTTTCAGTAGCTACAAATGTGTGTTCTGGTTTGACAAGTTGAGCACATAATCTGTATTGTTGCTATGTTTGCTCCGTGGTTGATGTGTGGTATGTTGCTTGATTGTTTATTTTCTTTCGCGGCGATAGTTACGAACGAGGAAGGATACGAGGAAGGTCATTGGGAGTATCTCAAAGAAGGAGATCAGGGACAAGTTGCCGATGAAGGCAAGCCACTTTCTTGCTCATACACCTTGTCCTAATATTTTATTCTGTGCATGTTTTATCTACTCATTTATGTAAAGTGCATTTGTTTTACTATAGTATGCTTTATATTGTGAATGTTTGGCTCCTCCAAATAATTACCCCTTAGTACCATTTGGTACAACCCATTTGTATGATACCTACCCTTCCTTAGTATGATAGATGGTGTTTAACATCATAAACCCTGGGAGACCCCGTTTTAGCCTAAGCAGAAGTGTAGGATGGGAAGACCCCGGGAAAGGAATTATAAAAATGTTTTATGAGAAAACCTTGGTGAGGCTTAGACTACCAAGTGGTTTGGAAAATGAGAAGGTTTTTGTTTTACAAAAAGGTGGACAAAAGATGGAGGAAAAATGTTTACGAAAACACGCCCGGCTGTACAGTTCCTAATGCTTGAACAATTAACCCGTGTAACCACATTACTCTGGAATGGGACAGGGCTGGGCTAGAAGTTTGTATGGTCCGGTATAGGTGCCTCACACTACTACAGGGGCAAACAATCCCCGGAGGGTGGGCCTTCTCTGTCCAACAGTCCATGCATAGCATCGACCGAGAGAACGAACGA
Organism: Avena sativa; assembly: GCA_916181665.1. Taxonomy (NCBI): domain Eukaryota; kingdom Viridiplantae; phylum Streptophyta; class Magnoliopsida; order Poales; family Poaceae; genus Avena; species Avena sativa. The sequence continues at coordinate 176,319,769 of OV702295.1, forward strand.
AGGGTCTATGGGCCTCCACGCGATACTATGAGCCCCTCATTAAAAGCGCACACTAGACCAGGTGCAAAACGTGCTCTGGTTGGCTTGGTTAACTATATAGGGCATCCCGGTTTTGAGGGGATTAACCTCATAGGGTAGGCACTTGTATCGGAGAAGGCATCCGGAAGGTCTTGACCGGTTATTCGACCCACGATCGGTGTGGATCAGGGACGGGTAATTAGATGGTGTGGGTAATGTGTACAACCTCTACAGAGTGTAAATCTATTCGAATAGCCGAGTCCTCGGTCATGGACAGTTGGGATGGCTGCTGTACGGGGGTGATGGTTTTGTTCTCAAAAAGGACTTCGCTTGAAAATGTTTTGACCATGGGATGGTCGGGAAAATGGAGGAAGGAGTTTGGTCATGAGATGACCGGAAGGAGAAACAAATGGGTGACCCAATCCTAGTATTTCCTAAATTTTTTTAAAAGGTTTCCAAGATGTTTTACAAAAGTATTTCGGTAAGGATATAGGAGCAGGCTATATCTACAAGAGAAACTAGTTTATAAAAGAACCTCTCTTGAAACCATCCTACCACAGCCCTATTGCATATCTTTTTATTTATTGTCTTCTTAAGGTAGTTTGCGAGTACATTCAACGTACTCACCGACATTGTCCCTGGCTATTTACTTGGTCAGATTATGAGCAGGAAGATGGGAATTATGAAGGTTACGACGACGACTTCATGAACTAGGGTGTTACTCCGAGTCAGGCACCATTTGGGCTATTGCATGACTCGGGTCTTCTGCGTTTAGTGTTTCAGCTGCTACTATCGATTTGTGCCCATGTGGCCCCTTTGTAAGACTATCTATGTAAGACTTGATGTTTCGGTACTGTAATGGATGTGTACTTTGATACTATGTCAATTATGCTCCACGAGTCACTGATCGTGGGATCGTGGTGGTTTGCATAATGGGTTATCCCGGACCATAAATCTGTGGTGCCACAGACTTGGTATTAGAGCCATCCTGACTATTGGACGTTAGTCGAGGACCAAAAACTATTTTCAACACCAAAATGAAGAACATGAGTATCTGCAAAAACAATGCTCATGTCTTCTCTCCTCTATTTTCAAAAATCTACTTACATTAAACTCCCGCTTTACCCACTTTAAAATTTTGCCCACTATACACTAACTCCAACTCCTCTAAAATTTTGTAGATGGTTGTTGTGTTCACCAAGTTCTGTCAGATAGGACTGGAGCTACCACTCCAGTTGTTCGAGGCCGAGCTAGGAGAGTTGGCTCGCTTGGTGGGACGCCCTACAACGGAGATCAAGGGCGCCCACATCCCCACTCTTATCGATGGGGAGATCTCTTGGCTCGTGGTGTGTACTGTGTGCGGAGGAGTAGTGCCCCCGCTCTCAGAGGATTTTGAAGTCAATGTGATTGAGAAGGAGTGGGGAGATGGCATCCTTCGGGTAGCCCAGGAGGCCCTGGTGCGTCTGGCCTATCACCATCGCCAACAGCTGGAGGATACGCGTTTCCGTTTCTTCGGGAGGCGTCATGAGGAGGGGTATGTGCTCCAGGCGCCACCCCATCCCGACTTTGGGGCGTATATCCAAAACATGGAATATACCCTGAAGAAGACTCAAACACACCTGGACAGGGTCCGAATGGACCTAGATCTCAAGGCTACCCAGCTACTCGCCACGGAGGAGAGCCTAGAGGAGGCAAAGGCTAGGCATGCTTTAGCCCTTCTGGAGAAGAAAGATACGGTCGCTAGGAACAAGCGTCTCATGAAGAAGATGAAGGATCAGAAGGAGCTTCTAGTGACCATGGAAGCCAAGATAGAGGAGCTGGAGGAGGAGTGTGCCGACCTCCGCAAGGACAACAACGACTTTCTAGATGAGACCGACAATAATGCTGCCCATAAGGAGGACTTCGACATGGAACCACAAAGTGACCCCGAGGATGATGACCAGATGGAGGAGGAGGACCCGGAGGAGCTTGTCTTTGAGCCCGAGGAGGACGATGAGGTGATTATCGAGGAGGATATCACCGCACGTCACAACGAGGAGTAGGTCATGCATTGGATAACGAGAGCACGTGAGACTACCGCCGTGTTCCCCTTTTGAGTGGTGAGTTGATTGTTTCTGTTTGCTCTATAATGTTGGATCTCTAGTATCCCTATCTAGCATCGAGATGTGACGCATGAACTTGTGGTTAAGTTGTTGGAACTTGTGTTTGTTTATGTTTCCTTTAAGTGCTGGTTGTCCTTATGTCTGTATGCCAGTCATGCTGCTTGTTTCTTGCTATATAATTCTCGTTTGAGAACCACCTTGTTTACAACATTACCTAACCTCAAACCTTCAGGATGGTGCGTCCCTTTGGTACGCCACCCCCTCCACCCGAGCCAACAATGGCTCAACTCCTGTGCATGTTCATGGAGGATTGGCAAGCCGCCAACACCAAATGCCAAGCTAACCTCGCAGCACTCCAGCAGCTTGTCCAAGCCGCAGCAGGAAAATGCCCATGACAATGAGGGTGAAGGAGGGAACGGAGAACCAAGATCTCGTCTCAAGGATTTCCAAAGCACCAACCCACCTGTGTTCACCAAGTGCACTAACCCTCTGGACACCGATGACTAGCTCCGCACTATCGAGAACAACCTAGAGGTAGCTCGGGTGGGAAATGAAGAGAAAGTACTCCTGGCCACCCACTTCCTAGCAGGACAAGCTAGGGAATGGTGGATTAGTGTTAAGGAAATTCTGCCAGCCGGTCAAGAAATCACTTGGGACAATTTCAAGGAAAGGTTCCGCAAGCGCCACATTCCCCCAGGCCTTGTCGAGATGATGAGAGACCAATTCCGAGCTCTGAAGCAAGGGGAAATGTCCGTCGTCCAATATCTGGAAAAGTACACTAACCTAGCTAGGTATTATCCGGAAGACACTAACATAGAAGAGAAGAAGGTGGATACCTTCCTGAATGGGCTACATGATGAGCTACAGTGCCACCTAGTAGCTCAGAGGTTCCAAGAACTTGATGCCCTGGTTGATGCCGCCATCATGGTTGAAAGCAAGCGTAAGGGGATGATTGAGAACCGCAAGCGCCGGATGATGCAACAAGGAGGATCTAGTGGAAGTAGGTCGCGAAGCATGCCCCCGTCCAACTCTGCACCCCCACCGTAGAGGACTCAGCCTTATGCTCCGCGTCCTAACAACCCCAATCGCAACTACAACAACCCTCGCCCCGGAGGTGGAAACCCATGACCCGCTCCTAGAGGCCCAATCATCCCCAATGCTCTCCCCAACTTGTACGGATGCTACAACTGTGGATAATCGGGACACTTCGCCCGCAAATGTCCAACCAAGAAAGGGGGAAATGGACCGCGTTCCAATGCGGCCCACGTAAATGTCGGAGGAGAACCGGCCAAGGGCGCAGCCCCCAAGAGGCCAGCAAATATAGCTAGAGGACATCTGAATCATATCACTGCTGAGGATGCCCAGAAATATCCTGACATTGTCCTGGGTACATTTCTTGTCAACTCAGTCCCCACTACAGCACTCTTCGACTCTAAAGCATCCCATTCCTTTGTTACTGAGCGTTTTGTTGAGAAAAGTGGGATGGAACCTAGTCAAATGGGTAGGGTCATGCTAGTAAAAATATCTGGTTCGGCGGCCAAAACACAATCCGTCTGCCAAGATATTCCTATAATTATTCAGGGGATAAACTTTAAGGCCGACCTGATCATTTTGGGAGCCAAGGGTCTGGACATAATACTAGGAATGGATTGGATGTCCTGCTATCAGGGAGTTATAGATTGCGTAGGAATATCATCTCGCTGAGGAGTGCTGAAGGAGAGCCTGTCGAGTATCAAGCGACCGCTCCCTCTTCCCGATTCTATTGCCAAAAAGGTGTTGCTGGACCCACCCTCGAACAAGTGTCGGTAGTTTGTGAGTATCCAGATGTGTTCCCTGATGAGTTGCCCGATATGCCCCCTGACAGGGATATTGATTTCATCATAAAATTAATTCCCGGAATGACCCATATATCCCAGAGGCCCTACCGTATGAACCCTGAGGAATTGGTAAAACTGAAGAAGCAGTTGGATGACATGGAACGCAAAGGCCATATCCAGCCAAGCGCCTCTCCATGGGGATCGCCAGTTCTGTTTTTGGACAAACGGGATGGGACCACCCGGATGGTCACAGATTACCGCAAGCTCAACGATGTCACCATCAAGAATAAATATCCCATGCCAAAGATCGAAGACCTGTTCGACCAGTTAAATGGAGCACAGGTGTTTTCCAAGATAGATCTCCGCACCGGATACCACTAGCTGTAAATCCGAGAATCAGACATCCCTAAGAGAACCTTTACCACCAGATACGGCTTGTATGAATATACAGTCATGTCCTTTGGACTAACCAACACACCTGCCTACTTCATGAATCTCATGAACAAGGTATTCATGCCCTACCTGAATAAATTTGTGGTGGTATTCATTGATGATATCTTGGTCTATTCCAAATCGGAAGCAGATCATGAGGAACATCTAAGACTAGTACTAGGAATCCTCAGGGAACACCAGCTTTACGCCAAGTTCAGTAAATGTGAGTTTTGGTTGAAGGAAGTGGGATTTCTTGGCCATGTGCTGTCTGATGGGGGAGTCTCAGTAGATCCCGCCAAGATACAGTCAGTACTAGAATGGAAGGCCCCCACCAACCCTTTGGAGATCCGCTATTGTGCACACCCTCAAGACCTGGCGCCATTACCTGATGGGAAACCGCTATGAAATCTACACGGATCATAAAATCCTGAAGTATATCTTCACACAGAAGGAGATGGATATGAGGCAACGAAGATGGATCGAACTGATCAAGGATTATGATTTGGGTATTCACTACCACCCAGGGAAGGCCAACGTAGTAGCCGATTCCCTTAGTCGGGAACCCCGTTCCCTAAATGCCATGATTAAGCGAGATCAACCCGAACTAGTTCGAGAATTCGAAAGGTTTGGGCTAGAACTAGTCAGTCCCGGCTTTCTAGCTCACCTCGAACTAAGGCCAACTCTTCGGGACCGCATAAAGGATGCCTAGAAAGGACACCCCAGCATCGAAGGAATCAAGCGACAAATGGAGAGGGAAAACGTTCCCGGATTCAAGGTCGACGATAAGGCGTCCTGTGGTACAAAGGACGCATTTGCGTGCTCAGCGACATTGATTTAAAGCAGACCATCATGAAGGAAGCTCATGAGACACTCTACTCCATCCACCCAGGGAGTACCAAGATGTACCAAGATCTGAAGGATCAATATTGGTGGCATGAAATGAAAAGAGAGGTCGCCCTATTCGTAGCCAAGTGCGATATCTGCCAGAGAGTTAAGGCCGAGCACCAGCGCCCCTCTGGATTACTTCAACCCCTGAAGATCTCGGAGTGGAAATAGGAGAAGGTCGGGATGGATTTCATCACCGGACTACCCAAGTCCAGTAGAGGACACGACTCCATCTGGGTTATCCTGGACTACTTATCCAACTTAGCTTATTTCCTTCCTGTACGGACCACCTTCAATGGACAACAGCTCGCAAAACTCTACATCTCGAGGATTGCTAGCCTCCATGGGGTACCCAAGGAAATCGTGTCCGATCACGGACCATAGTTCACCTCCCACTTCTAGAAGAGCTTGCATAAAGCTTTAGGTACAAAACTATCCTTCAGCACCTCCTATCATCTGTCCATCAGAGGGCAGACAGAGAGAGTCAACCAAGTCCTGTAAGATATGCTCCGTTCGTGTGTTCTTGCCTACGGAAGGAAATGGGAAGATTGCTTACCTTTAGCCGAATTCTCCTATAACAACAGCTATCAAGCCAATCTGAAAATGGCACCTTTCTAGTTTCTCTATGGGAAAAAGTGCCGAACACCCCTGAATTGGACCGAAACTGGAGAAAGTCAAATCTTTGGCCCAGATGTAATGAAGGCAGCTGAAGAACAATTCCAGCTAGCTCGCGATCGTTTAAAGGCCGCCCAATCCCACCAGAAGAGCTATGCCGACACCAAGCATCGAGAGGTAACCTTCAACAAAGGAGATTTCGCGTACCTTCGCGTATCTCCCCTCAAAGGGATGCAGCATTTCCATGAGAAAGGAAAACTCGCTCCCCGTTATATTGGGCCCTTCAAAATTCTTGCCCAACGGGGCCGAGTATCATACCAGCATGAGCTACCCTCCGAATTGTCTGACTTCCACGAGGTCTTTCACGTGTCTCAACTCAAAAAGTGCCTACAAGTACCCGACAAGCCCGAAGTCTTCAAGAAAGTCGATTACCGAGCTATTGATCTCAATAAAGATCTAACCTACAGAGAAGTACCCGTCCAAATTCTAGAGAAGGCCAATTGACTGACCCGACGCCACAATATACCCTTCTATAAGGTGCAGTGGAGCAACCACTCAGAGGAAGAAGCCACCTGGGAACGAGAAGATTATCTCCGAAAGGAGTACCCCCACATCTTCACGCCGCAACTCGCGAATCTCGGGACGAGATTCTTTTAAGGGGGGAAGGTCTGTAACATCACAACTTTTTCAATCCTGTTTCTCCTAGTAGGAACCAAAATTTTGGGGGAAATAAAACTTTTTAAGTTGATCTAACTATTGTCTGCTTAACTGCTTAGTTTGCTTGATCCTTAGTTTTTCCTTGTTAAAATGTGTACTTGTCATACTAGTGTGCCCTTGTGGTTTTTGCACATAGAATTAGGTTTGGTTAATCACTAGCACCACCCTAGTTTGTGTTTTGGGAAAATTAGTGAAGGATCCCCATGTTTGATCAAAGCCTCATCTCCTTGCCATGTTGCAATCTTAGAGTTATGGGTTGATCAAGTCCCAAACCCTATAGGCCAAGAAACCCCATGCCTTACCACCGTGCCATAAGAACTATCAAGCCCACCATGCATTGTTGATAAACCCCAACCTCGAGCCCTATGCATGTTGGTGTTTTGAACACTAATGGCAAGATGGGGAAATTGTCACCTTATTTTCTACGAACTTCGAAGGATCCATACTAGCTAGTGGTGGTGATCTAGGAAGCAACCAGGGCTTTGGCTCGGTCACCTCATCTCCCTCTACACCCCCATACCCCTCTCACTGCCATTCGAGGCTTGTGCTCTAGGTGAGCAGCGAGCAAAGTCGCCCCCTAGCGTGTGTTGCCCTAGATCATCCCCCACCCCTTCCCACTCTCTACACCTCGCTGCATCGCACGCATGTGCCCTGGCACGTCTCCGGCACTGCAAGGCTACTCCCTCCACCACCCTGACCACCCCTTGTTAACCCTAGACGAGAGACTGAGAGATGCAGGGCGGCAGATTGCCAAGATCTTGCATGGCCCCTCTCTTGACCCCGCTGGCGAACGTTCTGTCGTGCTCTGGGCCCGTGCAGCGTGCACCTTCCCCAGGCACCGCCCACGCCCCCTCCCTCTCTCACCCGAAGCCTCCCCTACCCCCAACTCGCGACGGCCACGTTGCATTGGCCACGTCGCACGCGCCCGCGTCCCCTAGTTCCCTGGTGCAGATCGACCCCACGTGCGCATAGAGGACACGACCCTCTACTCTCTCCACCATCCCCAAGCCTAGACCGATCACCCCCTATGTAGCACCCCGGGTGAAACCACTAATAGAGAATCGCATGTTGTTTATATTTTTTTTGCATCATCATGACATCATGCATAAATTTCGCATAAAACTATTCTTGAAAAGTCCTATTTTATTTTCTACAAATAGCCCCTCTCTATTTCAAATGTCAAACCCCGGGCTTGTCCGGAGTATTTTATTCGTCTAACAACCTATTTAAAAATATTTTATTTTAAAAGAAAATAAATAAATAAAACAAAAACCTATTTTTTAGGGGAGGCAGCCCGACCCGTAGGCCAGGCCACCTACTACCCCGGCTGGCGCAGCCCGTTTTGACCAAACCCTAACCCTGGACACCTCTCTCCTCCATCTATCTGCCGCCGCCACTCCTCTCACAGCGGCAGTCCGCACACAAACACCACGCACACACACGCGAGGCACAACCCCACCTGGCCCCAAAACCCGACCCTGGCCCCACCACTTCTTCCCACCGCACCGCACGCGACCTGTTGGTCACGCTCGTGACATGGGGCCTTCCTCTCGCCTCCATCCCCTTCTGCCAAGCAGCCGCCGCCGCCCTGCACGCCTCCCTGCCGGCCGCTGCCTCCAACTCGCGGCCGACCCCTGTCGCCCTCGCCACCGGCGTCACCTTCGTGTCTCATCCTCCGCCCGAGCCCTCCCCGAGCTCACCACTCGCTCGTCGCCCTCTGCACTCCGCGCGCGCCGTCGAAGCGAGCAAGCTCTGCTGCCAAGCCCGCGTCTAAGCCGCGAGATCCCGTGCCGCCATCGCTTGGTCCTCGTCGGCCCCGCCTCCCGCAGCCGCCAGGCCCTCCCTCGCTCGAATCCCGTGCCGCCATCGCTTGGTCCTCGTCAGCCCGCCTCCTGCAGCCGCCAGGCCTTCCCTCGCCGGATTCCCCGCGACGACCGCCTCTCCCACTCCCCTCGCACGGGTCCCCTCCCGCAAGGTCTCTCCCTCACCCCGCTTCATCCGCAGGCCGACGCCGTCGTGTCCCTGCGTAGGGCCGCCCGCCTCCTGCGAGCACCCGCCGGCTCCTGCAGGCCCTGCTTCGCCCTGGATTCCCTCTCCCTGGCGCCCCTCACCACCGCGAGTAAGCACCCGCGCACCCTGCATACATCGGCCAGGGACTCCCTCCTTGTTGTGGATGTGCTGGCGCGCCCACACCGACGAGGCCCCATGGTGCTCCTCTCTGCAGTGACCTCGCAAGCAAACCAAGAAAGCAGTTTGTGCCTCCATATACATGTCGCCTAGTTCGTCCGTGACACTGTCGGCCTCCCCTGTTCCACCTCTGCAGCGCCGCCTGCAGGTCCTGATTCTGCCTTCCACCCTACGTGCAGAGGCGTTGGCTCTGTTTTGGTTGGATGCCAAGATCCTTTATCAGTGTTGGCCTTGTGGAGACGGACTGCTACTCGGAGACCCTGGCACCGATCCAAGTTCGACACGTCGCCACTCAAATATCATGGGACGCCGAGAACTACTGTCGAACCCGGTGAAGCAGGCGCCTCAAGACCTCCTTCACGGAACCCCAAGGCCGTTGCTCTCAAGACCGATCCCGGTGTCCAAAGCCCGAACCCGTCGAACCCCTAACCAAGATCGCCGATACCGATGTGTGACCCTAAGCCCCTATTTTTATAAATGATATGTCTTGTTGCATATAAATTGTCATGCTCGCATCATATCATGTGGTTTGGGGACATTATGTCGATTCACCTAAAGTAAATATGGAGGCCATATGCGGGCGAATCTAGTCTAATATTGGCTCCATTTAAATTTGTGTAGCGAACCGGTGTTATATTTTGCCTTGTTAAGACAACATTTAAATTGCGGGGTATCTAAACAACTTGAACCTATTAAATAATTGTCGGGACCCCGGTTCCTCTTAATATGGCCTAATTACATTGCACCTTTGACATGTCATACATCATACATGCATCATGCCCGATCTTTTGCCGTAGTATTAAATAGTGCATCCGGTGTTCTTCTAGTGTTTTGCTTCTTCGCGGATAAGGCCATTGAGTTGATGTGAGCTTCGCCCCGATCTTCGGATGAATCTTCAGCAATGTTTTCAGGCGAGCATTCTCCCCCTTTCTACCTATCTTACTTTTATAGTCCTTATTTCCTCCTGTTGATCTATTGCTAACTGTGTTGCGATGCTCTAGTTTTCGTACCCGTGATATCCCTTGCAGCCTTATATTGCCTTGGACACATCCTATTAACTGATGTTTGGTAGATAGTTGGACTTGCGTGTCGTAGTCGCTTGCTCAAGTGCTGTTGCGTGTCGTCAAGTACCACAGTTGTTGGAGTATGCCGCATGCTTTATGTTGGAGATGATCACGACCTTAATTATTGTTTAATAACTAAAATTGAAAGTAGGTAAATGCAGAGGCACCGGTGGGTAATAGACAATATTTGGATTTTAACCGCTCATTGGTGTCCCGTAGGACCCCGAGTTCTTGAAACCTGTTCCGAGATCGAGCGCGCTAACCACAGGTGGGGTGTGTGGGCACCCCCATCGATTTAGTACCTGATTTCAAGTACTGTACTGGGGGCCACAAAGTAGTTTGGGGCTTTATTACTATCCTGTACTTATGCCATGCTTTACTGCTTTATTTACGATTGCGCGTGGAGCGCCTGTACTGTTTAGGTAAGCGGAGTGTTTTCGCGGTATCGACAAGCCTAGTCACACTTTCGGGTTCCCAGTCGTTTACAGCCATTGACGCAAACCCTGGGTCCGTCTCGGAGACCAGCCGACTTTGTTACGGGTAGCTTAGTGGGGTGGCCCCCTGTGCTTGCTTTGGGTCTGGGAAACGTCGTGTCCGAAACCCCTTCGACATACCGTTGGGTGTATGTTTTGTGATCTTGTACCTACCTGATCTGACAACAAGGGTGTAGGTGCGTGTGGGAACTTTGGTGCACCCCTGCAGGGTTAAATCTTTTCGAGAAGCCGTGTCCGCGGTTATGGACGACTTGGAGCACAGTTCTCGATCATAGACAACTATAACTAAAGTTTACTGTTATAATTTGACTTGTATCCGATATGACTAGTAATCATCTCCACTACAACGGAATGGCTAAATAAAAGTGCCAACAACTGCTGGGTTTTGGGATATCTCATGCTAATTGTATCTGACTAGTAAGTGTTGCAACTACAACGGAATGGTTAACTAAAAGTGCCCACTTCTTATTATATCAGGATGACTATCTATACCTGACTAGTAATTGCTGCAACGATAACTGAATAAATAAAACTGCCAACGGTGTGAGTTCCTCGGTTGACTTCCTCGTTTGGTCTCGAGGGGGAAATACCAGGATGGGTATGTTTGGTGGTAGTATCAGGTTGGCTCCGGATAGGTCTTTCTTGCCCCTCTCTGATAGCCGCCAGTTGTATTGAGTCTCTATAGGTTGTTTAGTGCATGCTGCGCTGCCGCTTCAGTCCACCATACCTATGTAGGCGAGGACCGCCGAATTCTAGTCTCGTCGTGTACTGGCCTTAGTACTGACCGCTCTCTTTTTCCTTTGCCCTTTGTCGGCACCCCTTTTGTTTAAGCAGGTTTTGAGATCGACGTCGTTAGCAGGGTTACCCTTCCGGCTTGGCCTGGGCAGGGTTATGGACGCCATTAGTTTTTCTCCAGGGCTCTTAGCCCCATTTGCATCTTGTCCGTAGTCGGACGTTGTATCGTTTCAAAGTGATTTGGATCTTTGTATTGTATATCTGTATTCTTGACTCGTTGAGTCGTTGCTGTATATATGTTTTGTGGGTTCCATCGAGGACTATTGTGTAATGATATTACTTCGTTTTCCACCCGCACGAAAGTGCCTGGTGGGCACCTTTGAATCGTTTCTATGCGGGTTTGGCGGGAAGCGCTAAAACTTGCATAGGGCCGATTCCGAGGGTGTTACAGAGCGGTATCAGAGCTCAGCAGTTACGATACCCCACTGGTCCAGTCTGTAGGATAACCTAGCTAACGGACGTCGTAGAGTGTCAAAACTATTTTGGAAAATCGGTTGGATAGATCTGATTAGGTCTGCTTTTACTTCTTACCCCTCTGCTATTCTCCTCTTATCTCGATGTGTTTTGAATCTGCTCTCTTATCTTTCCTTCGAGTCCAGGATTTCTCGTGGTTGGGTTTCCGTCGTACCTTCAGGGTTTTGCTTCCATCCTCTTGTAACGGTGCTTCAACATCCAGTATTCATGAGATCCGATGAATCTTTCATCTGTTGTACCTTTCAGTGACGAAAATTCACTAATTTTTTTTCTATCCTCCGATGTTTTCCGATACGATGAAGTCATCTACATTAGATCTGATGAGAATCTCCATCCCTCCTTTGATTCCGAACGTCTCTTGTCGAGATCTTCAGTCTAATTCCGAGAATGGGTTGCGTGATTTTCTACTGCATGTGCGAAGTAATAGTTTGGGTGCGTGATGGATTGGCCCCCATGCCGACTACTCAATCTATTCGCTCTTGTACATTGAAGTGGATTAGAGTGCACCTTTTCTCTCCTTCTGTCGAAGTTAGAGGTGGCCTTATCTTTTGATGCCTCTATTTTCGTCTTTTGTTTATCCGGAGTACTCCCTCGACGCACATGATCAACGACCGCTTGTTGGTGGTGTCGCCGATTTCAAGATGGAGAAATAATCTTTGTTAGTGGTGTCGCGAAGATCTACATTAAGCGAGAAGATTCAGAGCGTCGGCCTTCTTCCCCATACCAGGAGGCGGATCTCGAGGGCGAGATCCATTGTTAGTGGTGTCGAATTGTAGCACCCCGGGTAAAACCACTAATAGAGAATCGCATGTTGTTTATATTTTTTTTGCATCATCATGACATCATGCATAAATTTCGCATAAAACTATTCTTGAAAAGTCCTATTTTATTTTCTACAAATAGCCCCTCTCTATTTCAAATGTCAAACCCCGGGCTTGTCCGGAGTATTTTATTCGTCTAACAACCTATTTAAAAATATTTTATTTTAAAAGAAAATAAATAAATAAAACAAAAACCTATTTTTTAGGGGAGGCAGCCCGACCCGTAGGCCAGGCCACCTACTACCCCGGCTGGCCCAGCCCGTTTTGACCAAACCCTAGCTTCACCAAACCCTAACCCTGGACACCTCTCTCCTCCATCTATCTGCCGCCGCCACTCCTCTCACAGCGGCAGTCCGCACACAAACACCACGCACACACACGCGAGGCACAACCCCACCTGGCCCCAAAACCCGAACCCGGCCCCACCACTTCTTCCCACCGCACCGCACGCGACCTGTTGGTCACGCTCGTGACATGGGGCCTTCCTCTCGCCTCCATCCCCTTCTGCCAAGCAGCCGCCGCCGCCCTGCACGCCTCCCCGCCGGCCGCCGCCTCCAACTCGCGGCCGACCCCTGTCGCCCTCGCCACCGGCATCACCTTCGTGTCTCATCCTCCGCCCGAGCCCTCCCCGAGCTCACCACTCGCTCGTCGCCCTCTGCACTCCGTGCGCGCCGTCGAAGCGAGCAAGCTCTGCTGCCAAGCCCGCGTCTGAGCCGCGAGATCCCGTGCCGCCATCGCTTGGTCCTCGTCGGCCCCGCCTCCCGCAGCCGCCAGGCCCTCCCTCGCTCGAATCCCGTGCCGCCATCGCTTGGTCCTCGTCGGCCCGCCTCCCGCAGCCGCCAGGCCTTCCCTCGCCGGATTCCCCGCGACGACCGCCTATCCCACTCCCCTCGCGCGGGTCCCCTCCCGCAAGGTCTCTCCCTCACCCCGCTTCATCCGCAGGCCGACGCCGTTGTGTCCCTGCGTAGGGCCGCCCGCCTCCTGCGAGCACCCGCCGGCTCCTGCAGGCCCTGCTTCGCCCTGGATTCCCTCTCCCTGGCGCCCCTCACCACCGCCAGTAAGCACCCGCGCGCCCTGCATACATCGGCCAGGGACTCCCTCCTTGTTGTGGACGTGCTGGCGCGCCCGCACCGACGAGGCCCCATGGTGCTCCTCTCTGCAGTGACCTCGCAAGCAAACCAAGGCAGCAGTTTGTGCCTCCATATACATGTCGCCTAGTTCGTCCGTGACACTGTCGGCCTCCCCTGTTCCACCTCGGCAGCGCCGCCTGCAGGTCCTGATTCTGCCTTCCACCCTACGTGCAGAGGCGTTGGCTCTGTTTTGGTTGGATGCCAAGATCCTTTATCAGTGTTGGCCTTGTGGAGACGGACTGCTACTCGGAGACCCTGGCGCCGATCCAAGTTCGACACGTCGCCACTCAAATATCATGGGACGCCGAGAACTACTGTCGAACCCGGTGAAGCAGGCGCCTCAAGACCTCCTTCACGGAACCCCAAGGCCGTTGCTCTCAAGACCGATCCCGGTGTCCAAAGCCTGAACCCGTCGAACCCCTAACCAAGATCGCCGATACCGATGTGTGACCCTAAGCCCCTATTTTTATAAATGATATGTCTTGTTGCATATAAATTGTCATGCTCGCATCATATCATGTGGTTTGGGGACATTATGTCGATTCACCTAAAGTAAATATGGAGGCCATATGCGGGCGAATCTAGTCTAACATTGGCTCCATTTAAATTTGTGTAGCGAACCGGTGTTATATTTTGCCTTGTTAAGACAACATTTAAATTGCGGGGTATCTAAACAACTTGAACCTATTAAATAATTGTCGGGACCCCGATTCCTCTTAATATGGCCTAATTGCATTGCACCTTTGACATGTCATACATCATACATGCATCATGCCCGATCTTTTGCCATAGTATTAAATAGTGCATCCGGTGTTCTTCTAGTGTTTTGCTTCTTCGCGGATAAGGCCATTGAGTTGATGTGAGCTTCGCCCCGATCTTCGGATGAATCTTCAGCAATGTTTTCAGGCGCGCATTCTCCCCCTTTCTACCTATCTTACTTTTATAGTCCTTATTTCCTCCTGTTGATCTATTGCTATCTGTGTTGCGATGCTCTAGTTTTCGTACCCGTGATATCCCTTGCAGCCTTATATTGCCTTGGACACATCCTATTAACTCATGTTTGGTAGATAGTTGGACTTGCGTGTCGTAGTCGCTTGCTCAAGTGTTGTTGCGTGTCGTCAAGTACCACAGTTGTTGGAGTATGCCGCATGCTTTATGTTGGAGATGATCACGGCCTTAATTATTGTTTAATAACTAAAATTGAAAGTAGGTAAATGCAGAGGCACTGGTGGGTAATAGACAATATTTGGATTTTAACCGCTCACTGGTGTCCTGTAGGACCCCGAGTTCTTGACACCTGTTCCGAGATCGAGCGCGCTAACCACAAGTGGGGTGTGTGGGCACCCCCATCGATTTAGTACCTGATTTCAAGTACTGTACTGGGGGCCACAAAGTAGTTTGGGGCTTTATTACTATCCTGTACTTATGCCATGCTTTACTGCTTTATTTACGATTGCACATGGAGCGCCTGTACTGTTTAGGTAAGCGGAGTGTTTTCGCGGTATCGACAAGCCCAGTCACACTTTCGGGTTCCCAGTCGTTTACAGCCATTGACGCAAACCCTGGGTCCGTCTCGGAGACCGGCCGACTTCGTTACGGGTAGCTTAGTGGGGTGGCCCCCTGTGCTTGCTTTGGGTCTGGGAAACGTCGTGTCCGAAACCCCGTCGACATACTGTTGGGTGTATGTTTTGTGATCTTGTACCTACCTGATCTGACAACAAGGGAGTAGGTGCGTGTGGGTACTTTGGTGCACCCCTGCAGGGTTAAATATTTTCGAGAAGCCGTGTCCGCGGTTATGGACTACTTGGAGCACAGTTCTCGATCATAGACAACTATAACTAAAGTTTACTGTTATAATTTGACTTGTATCCGATATGACTAGTAATCATCTCCACTACAACGGAATGGCTAAATAAAAGTGCCAACAACTGCTGGGTTTTGGGATATCTCATGCTAATTGTATCTGACTAGTAAGTGTTGCAACTACAACGGAATGGTTAACTAAAAGTGCCCACTTCTTATTATATCAGGATGACTATCTATACCTGACTAGTAATTGCTGCAACGATAACTGAATAAATAAAACTGCCAACGGTGTGAGTTCCTCGGTTGACTTCCTTGTTTGGTCTCGAGGGGGAAATACCAGGATGGGTATGTTTGGTGGTAGTATCAGGTTGGCTCCGGATAGGTCTTTCTTGCCCCTCTCTGATAGCCGCCAGTTGTATTGAGTCTCTATAGGTTGTTTAGTGCATGCTGCGCTTCCGCTTCAGTCCACCATACCTATGTAGGCGAGGACCGCCGAATTCTAGTCTCGCCGTGTACTGGCCTCAATACTGACCGCTCTCTTTTTCCTTTGCCCTTTGTCGGCACCCCTTTTGTTTAAGCAGGTTTTGAGATCGACGTCGTTAGCAGGGTTACCCTTCCGGCTTGGCCTGGGCAGGGTTATGGACGCCATTAGTTTTTCTCCAGGGCTCTTAGCCCCATTTGCATCTTGTCCGTAGTCGGACGTTGTATCGTTTCAAAGTGATTTGGATCTTTGTATTGTATATCTGTATTCTTGACTCGTTGAGTCGTTGCTGTATATATGTTTTGTGGGTTCCATCGAGGACTATTGTGTAATGATATTACTTCGTTTTCCACCCGCACGAAAGTGCCTGGTGGGCACCTTTGAATCGTTTCTATGCGGGTTTGGCGGGAAGCGCTAAAACTTGCATAGGGCCGATTCTGAGGGTGTTACACCCTAGCCTGCCCTTAGACCGACCACGACAAGACCATTCATCGAGCACATGGTGGGCAGAGGCGTCACTGGGGCAGCCCGCGCCGTCCCGAGGCCATGAGCCTATCCGCACGCATTATAACCCTCCCCCTTTGCTCGCAAAGACACCCCCACCTCTTCCCCTGGCCTATCCATGCGCTCCGCCCTCGCCATGGACACCCCTGCACCTGGTGCACCATGGGCCGTTCCTCTTTGTCATAAAAACCCCGAGTCGCCCCCAGCTCTCGCCACCCACCTAATTTCCACACCAACACACCCCTACTCCATGCCAGGGACGAATCGAGCTTGCTCGGCTCCTGCCTCCCACTCCGCCCATCGCACCACCGCGGTGCCGATCGAGAAACGGTGAAGGTTGACATCGCAAATGCCCCTTTCCCCTCTCAACCTTCCATGCATGCATGTCTCGCACAGCACCTCTGACCTCGCCTTTCCCCTTCCCCAGGGACTCTGGGAGCGTCACCGGAAGGGAGCCGAGAACGCCGATGCCGCGAGCACCTTCCCAAGCAACCCCAAGAGCCCAAACCACCATCGCTGCCCCTCATTCGGATCCGCATCGTTGACCACGTCGAGCCCCACCGTTCCCGACCCTTATCCGCCTCTGGGTGAGCCTCCCCGACCCTCCCCCGCACGAGGAAGACGAGCTTGGGGCCATTGGATCTCTTCAGATCCGACAACCCACTGCGTCGCTTACCCCTTCGCCGGCTCGCAGACACTGACGCGCGGGGCCCTCACCAGGGATTTGAATCCCCAGCTCCCGTGCACGCGGCAGAGCAGATGGGCCAGCTCAGCCCCTGCGTGGACCGTGGCCAGGCCCCATAGCCTCTTTGCCCCTTTTTCTTTTCCTATTGTTTTAAATCCTAGAAAGTCGTGCTATAGTTTTAAATCCACCAAACATCACTAAAACCTCCTTTTAGCCTGATTTAAATTTTGGAAGTTAGCCCCAGTAAATCCTCACCACTTTGCACTGGTAGTTTGCTAAAAGGATGCATGTAGCTGATCTGAGAATTTTTGGAGTAAAATGGTGCAGTTTATATTATTCTATTTCTAGTAAATTTTCTGGAAGTCATAAAAATATGAAACCACCTCCAAGGCCTTCCTTTTTAACCTACCTATCCAACAAAATTGGAATCACACTTTTAGGAGATATTTAGCACCTGTGATAATTTCTGCAAGTTTGGGGCCAAAGCTTCTTGCAAAAATCCTAGAAGCTTCTATAAAGTTATTTTTGGAGTAATTCCAACTCCAGGAGTTGAACACCGCATATATCTACATACCCCCAGTAGCTCATAATTTTAGCAGCATTATTTCTATAATGGGATTTATTTGTGTGTTTCTAGCCTTGTCAGCAGTATTTAAATTTATATAAATCAACCATAATAGCTAAAAAAATGAATCAAATTGGGTTGGTTTAGGATTTCAGTTACCTACCCAGCAATATTATTTTTGTTCATTGTTCACTTACAAAAAAGAGTTGAAGCACTTGTTTTCTTGCTAGACTAGGGTTCACTATTAATTTCACAATATTTGTTGCGAGTGTCCTATTTAGTTGATTCTAGTGGCCTTGGCTTGCTAGTTTCAGTAGCTACAAATGTGTGTTCTAGTTTGACAAGTTGAGCACATAATCTGTACTGTTGCTATGTTTGCTCCGTGGTTGATGTGTGGTATGTTGCTTGATCGTTTATTTTCTTTCGCATCGATAGATACAAACGAGGAAGGATACGAGGAAGGTGATTGGGAGTATCTCAAAGAAGGAGATCAGGGACAAGTTGCCGACGAAGGCAAGCCACTTTCTTGCTCATACACCTTGTCCTATTATTTTATTCTGTGCATGTTTTATCTACTCATTTATGTAAAGTGCATTTGCTTTACTATAGTATGCTTTATATGGGGAATGTTTGGCTCCTCCAAATAATTACCCGTTAGTACCATTAGGTACAACCCATTTGTATGATACCTACCCTTCCTTAGTATGGTAGATGGTGTTTAACATCATAACCCCTGGGAGACCCCGTTTTAGCCTAAGCAAAAGTGTAGGATGTGAAGACCCCGGGAAAGGAATTACAAAAATGTTTTATGAGAAAAGCTTGGTGAGGCTTAGCCTACCAAGTGGTTTGGAAAATGAGAAGGGTTTTTGTTTTACAAAAAGGTGGACAAAAGATGGAGGTAAAATGTTTACGAAAACACGCCCGGCTGTACAGTTCCTAATTCTTGAACAATTAACCCATGCAACCACATTACTCTGGAATGGGAAGGGGCTGGGATTGAAGTTTGTCTGATCCGGTCTAGGTGCCTCACATTACTATAGGGGCAAACAATCCCCGGAGGGTGGGCCTTCTCTGTCCAACAGTCCATGCGTAGCATCGACCAGGAGAAGGAATGAAGGGTCTACGGGCCTCCACGCGATACTATGAGCCCCTTATTGAAAGTGCACACCATACCAGGTGCAAAACACGCTCCGGATGGCTTGGTTAACTATATAGGGCGTCCCGGTTTTGAGGGGATTAACCTCATAGGGTAGGCACTTTTATCGGAGAAGGCATCCGGAAGGTCTTGACCGGTTATTCGACCCATGATCGGTGTGAATCAGGGACGGGTAATCGGATTGTGTGGGTAAAGTGTACAACCTCTGCAGTGTGTAAATCTATTCGAATAGCCGAGTCCTCGTTCATGGACGGTTGGGATGGCTGCTGTATAGGGGTGATGATTTTGTTCTCAAAAAGGACTTCGCTTGAAAATGTTTTGACCATGGGATGGTCGGGATAATGGAGGAAGGAGTTTGGTCATGAGATGACTGGAAGGAGAAACAAATGGGTGACCCAATCCTAGTATTTCGTAAAAACTTTTCAAAAGGTTTCCAAGATGTTTTACAGAAGTCCTTCGGTAAGGATATAAGTGCAAGCTATATCTAC
The DNA here is from genome assembly GCA_916181665.1 of Avena sativa. Classification (NCBI taxonomy): domain Eukaryota; kingdom Viridiplantae; phylum Streptophyta; class Magnoliopsida; order Poales; family Poaceae; genus Avena; species Avena sativa. The sequence goes on from OV702295.1 coordinate 176,339,005, forward strand.
AAGAGAAACTAGTTTATAAAAGAATCTCTCTTGAAACCATCCTACCACAGCCCTATTGCATATCTTTTTATTTATTCTCCTCTTAAGGTGGTTTGCGAGTACATTCAACGTACTCACCGGCATTGTCCCTGACTATTTACTTGGCCAGATTATGATTTGGAAGATGGGAATAATGAAGGTTATGACGACGACTTCGTGAACTAGGGCGTTACTCCGAGTCAGGCACCCTTTGGGCTATGGCATGACTCGGGTCTTCTTCGTTTAGTGTTTCCGCTGCTACTATCGATTTGTGCCCATGTGGCCCCTTTGTAAGACTATCTATGTAAGACTTGATGTTTTGGTACTGTAATGGATGTGTACTTTGATACTATGTCGATTATGCTCCACGAGTCACTGATCATGGGATCGTGGTGGTTTGCATAATAGGTTATCCCGGACCATAAATTTGGGGTGCCACATTCATCTTGGCTCAAGTTGAATTTTCAGGATATTTGAGAATATTAAAGATGAGCCAAGACATCTCTTTTGTAAAATAGTTTTTTTTGTGAACTAGGGTTGAGGTAAGGAGTATACCATCAATTACAGAATCATATGTATGAACACAAGCAAACAAGTAAGCAAATATTCCAACACCTAATAAGAAAAAGTTTTTGTTCCCCCTGATTTTTGCCTTTTGACAAAAGATCAGGTTTGCTGAAATTGGGATGTTATACGTGCGATTGTACCAATGGTCGTTACATGGATAGTACATCATCGTTGTTTTCTCGCATTATGGTATGACCAGGTCGTATGGTCGTATCCGATTATACGGAGGTCGTTACTGATACTATGTTATCCTCGTTTATTGCTATTACTTGTAGAAAAAAGAGTGAGAGAATAAGGTCGGTATGATGTCGGTATGGGCACACAGTACGGACGGGGCCCGCCTGTACTGCTACCCGCTCCCGTACTGTTCCAAGCCCATGTCTGTACATGCTAGGCTCGCCAAGTAAGAACCTTGGTACTCGCGTGTATAAAATTTTCTTACACCTGTTGTATGTGAACGTTGATTCTATCACACCCGATCATAACGTGGTGCCTTGAAACATTGAACTTTTTCAATGGTGCATACTAAAGGAAGAACACATTTTTATCTTGATATTTAAATAAGGGATCATCTTATAATGCCAAACAAGCAATATAAGATACAAACAAACATCCTATGCTAAAAGTACTATGATATGGTTCTTGCACTTGGTCATTATCTTGTGCATCATGGTATGATCTTTATCATTCCTATATGTGTAAGGCCAAGGTCTATGCAACTTACACTTTGCCATATTATAATTTCCAATAGTATCAATCCATACTACAAATTATAATTCTACCATATCATAGTACTTGCCCGGCAAAACCAAAAACTAGACGCCCCTAATTTTATCTTTCGCATGTTTTATGTGGCTGAGGGATTTAGGAGATAGAACTGTTCTTAACTACGAACATAGAACCACACCAATGATATCAAATTATTGGCAACTCGTTGTAAATCAGATATTGAATATATTAGGAGAGACATACACCCGCAAGCCACTTATGCAAAACTAGTTGCATGTTAAGCGTGGAACATGTCTCATGTGCGAGGACATGTAAAGTTTGTACTGGCTTCTTCATCCCACTATGCCACCAATATCAAAAATACACATATGAAGCAATAACGTGACCATTAGTGCCCACATAACCATATGTGTACTACCAGTGCAAAGCATATACACATAGATCCGGCTCTGATACCACAGTTGGGTTCGCGGCATAGAAAACAAAAAATTTCCTACGATGGGAACTGTATGCGCCATGATCCATCTATCTAGATACAATCAACGGATGGATATACATCCAGAGTACATACCCTTGAAGACCGACAAAGCTTTACGAGTATGAACTCGTTGGTGATGTATTCGATCTCTTGCCGATCTCAAGATCATGTGGAAGTCCGGAAGCACCGCAACTTAGCAGAGCATCTGTGATCGCACACACATCCAGAACCCCGACAACCTCCATGACCTCTCTCCAGCGAAGCAACGGAAGCAACAAATCCCTCCTCCAGAAAAAGCCACCGGGAACATGTATCTCGATGATCCGAGACAATGGGGAAATTCTAGGAGGGAGAGAGATCCTTCGCGAGTAGGTGTGAGTGAGATGTTAGAGGAGGGGTGATGTGCTCAGATCACTATAGATGTTCGTTGGGAGACCCCAAGAGGAAGGTGTGATGAGAATAGCAGCAAGTTTTCCCTCAGTAAGAAACTAAGGTTATCGAACCATTAGGAGGAAGGAAACGACTCAAAGGTGTTGCTACCAACTTGGAAACCTGCACAACAAAAACTCAAGATTTTGCCCCAATGAACAGTGAGGTTGTCAATCTCACCAGCGTACTGAAAACAAAGGGTTAACTGTATGGTGTGGAAGGTAATAGTGGTTTACGAAAAGGTAAATAGTAACTGTGGAAGATGTATCAATGGTAAAGATTGGACCGGGGTCCATAGTTCACTAGAGGTGTTATCCTTAAGATAAACAAACATGGCATGCTGGGTAAACAAATTATAGTAGGGCAATTGACAGGACTGAGCAAGGAATAACAATGCAATACTAGACATTCATGATCCTATGAGATTCGATTGGGCAATACAACAAGATACATAGACCGCCATCCAACTGCATCTATGACTAGTAATCCACCTTCAGGTTATCATCCGGACCCCCTCTAGTATTAAGTTGCAAGCAACGGATAACTGCTTTAAGCAAAGTGTGTAAGGTAAACAATCCACTTGTTCCATGAACAAGAGATCGTTGTTTTCTCCCTAGTGGAAATAGCACATCTACAACCTTAGAGATTTCTGTCACTTCCCTTAGATTAAATAGAGGCATCAACCCACTATCGAGCATAAATGATCCCTCTTGGAGTCACTTGCATCTACTTGTCCAAGATAGCTACTAGAAACGGAGAGCATGCAAGATCACAAACAACACAGACATGATAAAATCAATAAGACAAAACCATTAATCAATCTGACATAGTAATCTCAATATCCATCGGATCCCCACAAACACAACATGCATGATTACAAATAGATGATCTTGATCATGAATGGACCTCACAAGATTTAAACATGTTAGCACAAAGGAGAAGATACAACCATCTAGCTACTACATGGACCCATAGTCCAAGGTGGAACTACTCACACTTCATACCGGAGGCTGGCATGATGAAGAAGAAGGCCTCCGGGATGATCTCCCCTCCAGAAGGGTGCTGGGAAGAGCTTCATATCCCCCGATCTATGGAGAATGGTGGCGGCAGCTACAGAAGTTTTCGTGGAATATTGATCGGGTACTTAGGGTTTTGGTATCGAGGGGTCTTCATAGGAGAAGAGGCGAGGCAGGGGCCAGCCAGGGCGGCCGCACCCCCCCAGGCGCGGGCTAGGCCCAGCCGCACGGCCAGGGGGTGTGGCCCCCTGGTGGCTCCCCTTCGTCTCGTATTCTGGCTCCGTGTTCCCCATGGTAAAATATTGACTTTGGCTTTTGTCATGGCCAATTCCAAGAATATGGATTTTCTGCCCTTTCTAGAACCAAAAACAGAAGAAAACTGGCAACTAGCACTATGGCATCTTGTTAATAGGTTAGGCCAAAAAAAACATATAAAAACACCTCAAAGTGAAGACAAAGCAAAGCAAAGTAGATACTAAACAAACATGGAACATAAAAATTATAGATACGTTTCCGACGTATCAAGCATACCCAAGCTTAACTCCTGCTCGTCCTCGAGTAGATAAGTGATAAAAAGAATAATTTTTGAGGTGACATGCACCATCAAAATCAAAATCAAACCATTTGCAAGCATTGAAAGATGGGATCAAATAACTCTAAACATGAGCATGAAAGATGTATTTCTAACAGTAAGACAAAGTAACTATGCATGCAACATGAAAGGTTACAAACAAAGATCATGAATAACATGCATTAAAAACGTTTGTTTTTTGACATATAGAAAACATAGCATAGTGGCATTCAGCTTGTCCCTCATGGAGTAGCAAGTAGATGCATAGGACACCTTCAAAGTTCATAAGAGTGACTAGATACAAATAGTTCAAGAACAAGCAATATCAACAATATGAATTAATCAATAAGTTTTGGGACAATGCACATAGAAATAAAAATGGCAACTATGCTCTCTTAATTGGTGCCTAAGGATAGAAGGTAGAGACACAATATAATAGTGGAAGAAAGGCCCTTCATAAAGGGAAGCAGGGATTTCAAGTCTCAAAAAGAGCTTCCAAAAATTATGGTACTTGTTAAATTTCAACCCTCATTGCCCCTATCATAAGCATCTTGAAGTGATTAAGGTTAAAGTTAACAAACTATGGAGTATATGATTGACAAAGTATAAGTTGGCAATCTCATGTCCCTTGAATACGAGGGCCGCTCCTCATGCTACTCAAGTTTAGTTACTTGCAAGTTCTTGTCATAGTAAGTAAATGTGTATCATAGGGAACCGCCAACGGGGTACCCCTTGCACATGATACAGGAGCTATCCCATAATCAAAATGACAATGCAAGCAGACAATGAGCACCGAAGCCACCTTCTTATTTACCATGGGAATATGGTTCTTCTTCTCTCTTTCCTCTTTTCTCATATTTTTTTCTTTTTCTCAATCTATTTTTTCTATCTCTTTTTTCATAATAAAAATGCTTCATAGATTGCTCATTATGGTGATGCTAGCGGCCCAAGTGTTTCTCTAACACATATACATAACTCCATGGTCTTACAAGCTCCTCTTTCATTTCACACCAACGACATCCATAGACAAAAGAGCATGATATCAACTGAGTACAATGTACAAGTCCAATGTTGAAAGCGTTCCTCGTGATAGCATGGTTCTGCTAATTCCAACGTATAAGTGCAAGCATATACAACATAGATGACACAATGGTTCAAGTTTATTAGGGGCAAGAAAAATAAAGTGTGCCACAAAGTTCGTGAGAGCTTTAATCACTAAGTTTTCACATAACAAAATACTTTTTAATTGGAAGATAGATGAAAACGAGAATATACTTGGAATGGTGTAACACACCATGCATAGGAATTTATAGTGGACACTTTGGAATAACTTGGTTTCTTGGAAGTTGGATGCATGAGTAGAGCTTACTCATACAAGTGGAGGCTAGCAAAAGACTGGGAGCGACCAACTAAGAGAGAATTAATGGCCATAATCATGCAGAGCGACAAAAAATTACTAATCAAAGCATAAAGTGGTACTAAAAGTCAATAACTAAATGATCATAGAGGCTATGGTGACTTGTTCATAGTCATAACATGGTGTGAGCATGTGCCAAGTCAACCCAAACAAAGCATCAAATGAGAATACCACAATACTATGCTTTTGTATGCTAAGACAACACATGATTCCTTCAAGGCACACTAAGCAATCCTAATTGTTTGGAACAAGTCATGCTATAGCAATAATCAGTATGCATAAGGTCAAAACAACATCTAGCATGACATGCTAAAGTCTAAGTCATAGTCAAAGCAAGCTCCTCTTGTACTACTTAAGCAAGAACTTTCTACTCCTCTCCAACACCAATCAACTTATTTGAAACAACATAGCGAGAACGGGGTTCCAAACTACTTTATTCAAGCAAACTAAGAGAACTAAAAGAAAACTAAGACGCTCCAAGAACAACACAACAGTGCATGAAACAATAAAAACGAAGTGTCTAGAAGGACCTGGGATTTTTATTGATGAATAAGGGGATGCCTTGGGCATCCCCAAGCTTTGACACTTGTACCTCTTGAATATTTTTGGGGTGACATGGGGTGGAATCCCCAAGCTTGAGCTTTTGTCCATTCTTCATCTTATTACATCATTCTTTCTCTACACCTGCAAATTTTCCTTCATACAAAACTTCACACAATCTACATTAGCAACATTAGTGTATTCAAAAGATAATAGACCCTTGGGTTTAACTTTAGAACAGCAAAACTTTCACTAAAAACACAAGCTACTATAGAAATTCCCTCAAAAAGCTCAATTTCCCAAAAAGGAATCAATAAAAAGCAAATGCAAATAATGGCCGAAATCTGTCAAAACAAACCAGCAGGTAGAAACCTATTTTTTCGAAGACCTTATGTTGCTCAAATCAAAAAGTGTTGAACTAACAACAGTTAGCTAACATACTGGGGGATTTATTCAGAAAATATCAACTCAATCCGACTTACAGAGATTTTACACGAATGTTTACGGTGGAGCACAAAAATCTGTTTCGGGATAGCAACTCCCCAAATCTTACTTCCCTCTCATTGGAGGTTATTCTTGGCACAAAAAGCAAATAAAAAGGATAAGGAGCGGTTATTACAGAGGTAATAACTTCCAAGACTCAAGAAAACTTTTGGGTTATCTCCTAATAAGTACTTTTCTTTAACGCCTTTAAGTTAGGCACAAGAAGCAAGAATCAAGTATTTTCAAATGAAGAAGCATTAACATCAAACCTTGCTTTCAAAGGAGGAGCAAAAAGCAACTTCTATCTCCTCATAGGGAAGTGTTCAATACCTTTCTTGAATGGAAATTTATAATCAATGGTGCCTTCTTTCATATCAATGATGGCACCAACCTAAGAAAAGGTCTTCCCAAAGTAATAGGACAAGAAGAATTGTATTCAACATCCAAAACATAGAAATAAATAGGAACATAAGCATTGTTAACCATAATAAGAACATCATTAACACACCCCATGAGTTTCTTTTTAACATTATCATTAAGTGGGACATCCAAATAGCAATCTTCCAAAGGTGGCAAATCAAGCATAAATCTTTCTAGGATAATAGAGACACTAGAACCTAGGTCACATGAATCTTTGAGATCAAAGTCATTCACTTGCATATTAATAATGGGTTCCCAACTATCTTCTACTTTCCTAGGAATAGAGGCTTTGTGTTTCAACTTTTCTCCCTTAATTTTAAGAAGAGCATCAGTAATGTGTTTGGTGAAAGCTACATTCATATCAATAGCATCAGGACTTCTAGCAAGCTTTTGTAGAAACATAATCAATTCAAAAATATTGCAACAATCAAGATAAAAATCAAACTTAGCATCACTAGTAGCAGGATCATTGGGTTTAGGCATTGTGGTAGGAGAAATAGGGACTTCTTGTGGTTTAGTGGCATCCATATTGCTGGTGGTGATAGTGCACACACTATTGTTTCTAGCAATTTCAGCTTCTCTTTCCCACGTAGCATGTAGTTGGGCTAACAGTCTAACATTTTTATCAATAGTAACTTGTATGGCATGAGTATCAGCAAAGGCACTTTCCAAAGTTTTAGGTTTAGCAGCCATTTTATTAATCAAAGAGGATTGTGCTTCAGTCAAAGAGGCAATGTTTTTCTCAACATTCAAAAGATTTTCCTCCATAGTCTTGTTGAAAGTGGTTTGTTTACTAATAAAGTCTTTGAGCATGACTTCAAGTTTAGAGGTAGCACTTGTAGTATTGTTGTAGGAGTTTCCATAGGTATTGCCATTATTAGGAGTATAAGGCCTATAATTGTTGTTACTACCAAAATTATTCCTATAGGCATTGTTGTTGAAATTGTTGTTTCTAATGAAGTTCACATCAACTTGCTCTTCTTGAGCAACCGAAGAGGCTAGGGGAACATTATTAGGATCTACAGGAGCTTTTACATTAACAAGCATAGCCATTATGACATCAATCTTATCACTCAAAGAGGAGGTTTCTTCAACAGAATTTACCTTCTCACCATGTGGAGCTCTCTCAGTGTGCCATTCAGAATAGTTGACCATCATATTATCAAGGAGCTTTGTTGCAGCACCCAAGGTAATGGTCATAAAGGTACCTCCAGCAGCTGAATCCAACAGGTTTATTGAAGAGAATTTCAAACCTGCATAAAAAGTTTAGATAATCATCCAAGCAGTAAGTCCATGAGTGGGACAATTCTTAACCAAAGATTTCATTCTTTCCCAAGCTTGAGCAACATGTTCATTATCAAGTTGTTTAAATTTCATTATTTCACTTCTCATAGATATAATCTTAGCAGGAGGATGGTATTTTCCAATAAAAGCATCTTTGCACTTAATCCAAGAATCAATACTATTTCTAGGCAAGGATAGCAACCATTCTTTAGCTTTTCCTCTCAAGGAGAAAGGAAACAACTTGAGATTAATAATATCTCCATCTACATCCTTATATTTTTGCATCTTACGAAGTTCAACAAAGTTATTGAGGTGGGCAGCATCATCATCAGAACTAGCTCCAGAAAATTGCTCTCTCATCACAAGATTCAACAAAGCAGGCTTAATTTCATAAAAGGTAGCATCAGGAGCAAGTAGAGCAATAGGAGTACTTAGGAAATCATTGTTGTTTATGCTAGTGAAGTCACACAACTTGGTGTTCTTAGCAGAGTTCATTTTGGCATAAGTGGAGAAAGCCAACAACAACAACAACTAGACTAGGAACTAATTTTGTGTGTTTTTGATAGGAGAAAGAAAACCAAACTAAACTATTTTTTTGGAGTTTTTGATAAAAAGAGGCAAACAAAACCAAGCAAAAGAAACTAAGCAAAACAAAAACAAAGTAAAGAGAAAGGTTGTGAAGGACTCCCCTTGTGAAGCCGTCCTTAGCCTCCCCGGCAACGGTGCCATCAAAGTTTTTGATGCGCTCGGATCACTGTAGAGCTTCGTTGGGAGACCCCAAGAGGAAGGTGTGATGAGCACAGCAGCAAGTTTTCCCTTAGTAAGAAACTAAGGTTATCGAACCAGTAGGAGGAAGGAAATGGCTCAAAGGTGTTGCTAGCAACTTGGAAACCTGCACAACACAAACTCAAGACTTTTCCCCAATGAACAGTGAGGTTGTTGTAACATCCCATCATTTAGGAACCAATGAAGGGTATATTTAAGAATTTGTGCATATGCATGCATTCATCTGTGAAATGCGGGTAAATTTTTCGCCAAATAAAACCTAAAGTGATCAGAGTTTCTTTCACTCTCTAGGTGTAGGAAAAGCTCTGGAGAGAGATCGTTATAAATTTTGACATGATCTTTATGAATTAATGTGTTCTGGGGGAAAGAATTTGAATTAAAAAATGAAATTTGAACTTATATTTTAAAAGTTAGGAATTGGTATTTTGGAATGAATTCCAAAATGATTTATTAATATTATTTGTTTTAATAAAGAGATAATAAATAGTAATAATAATTCAATATAAAGAACTTCAAATAAGAAATGAATCTTTATTCCTTATCTTCCATAAACAAATTACAAAGATAAACTCATTCAAGTAATAAAGGTTCATTACAGTAAATAAATTACAAGAAGAGTAATTCAAAATTGAATAAACTATTACAAATTCCTACAAAAGAATGAAATAAGTTTACAAAAGAATCTATCTATCTAAGTAATCCTATACTAAATCTTGAATCTCCAGACCTTGTACCTGCAAAATACAAAAGAAACAAAATGAAAGTAAAAGTTTAATTGTTAGATTTACTCTCAGTGGAGAGCAGTGAAGTGCACTGCTCAAAATTACATCACTGAGTAAATGTTATACGGGAATTTTTCACCAATATGAAAGAATTTGATCTTTCATAATAAATAAGCCACAAGTCAAATATTCATAGCAAGTAAGAGGGGCAAGTTCCACCAGTAGAGTTAAAAGTTAAAAGATCAAAAGGTGAGACACCTCACTGATCTGATCCAAAACTGTGTACCAAGCACACAGGCAGCATAATCACCTAAATGCATGGTGTGTGCTGTCGACACAGCAACAACAGCTCACACAAGTAAAAGGAGTAGCACAGCCGTGGGAAGCTTCTAACAACTCACTGTTTCATCAAACCAGGAACACTCAGCTTATCAAAGCTAAGCAAACCACCAGCCAAACCACACACCAGTTCATCCTAGCATCACTAGATGGTGACATAAGGAGGGGGTGGATCAGTTGGATAGCAAGGCCAGGTTGCAGGAACTAGGAGGTGAATGGCAGATCAAGGTCAAGCTTACAGGAACCAAAAAGGTAGCAGGAGCAGCACCAGGAGGTGAAAGACCAGATCAGGCCAGCAACACAACCAGCAAGATCAAGCCACAAGATCAACCAGTTACAACACCAACAACTCAATTGTTGTGGTCAGTAGTATAAAACCATCACATGATCTATCTATCTAAATTAGATAAAAATTCATGTGTTGTCTTATATTAAACCTCTTAGTAATAACCCAAGTGGGGTGAATCTATCATAGAGGATTTTGAAATATAAAGGCCATAAGTAAATTCTACCAAATCTCCTAATGGAGTAGCACCTCAGATTTCATAAACTCTATGAATCAATATAAAGCTATGAGCAAACCAACCATCTTAGCTAATTGGGATCCAAGATCTAGTGAACAACCATGATACATAAGCATTTCTATTAGGGACATCAATATAGGACACAAGATCCTATGCCTCATACCAACATCACATGCAAATTATTTAAGAAGAATATTTCCATTTAACTTGATTTAATCCAATCATCAACTCAATAGAATCAAGCCAATTGTAGAAACCAACAGCTTGTGTGCCATAGTTAAATGGTGTCACAAGAATAGGTTCTACTAGCCAAGTAAAACCATCAACAGGCTACCATAAAGAAAGTGGCAAGCCATTGATATCATTTCCCTGAGATTACACTCAGAAATCATCAAAAATATCTATGTATCTTCAGAGCATCATTAAAATCAAATGATTAAGTTCAGTCTGTTGATGATCATACAAGCCAACATCTACTGATGCAGGGAATAACCACTGGCAGTGCTACTATCAGTACTAGAGTACTGACAGTAGATGAACACACTAAGCATCAACACAACCAACCAGGTTTCACAGTAATACCATCAGCTGATCCAAGCTCAATTACCAATTAGATGCAACACTATAGAACCACTAGCATCAAATCACCAATAGCATCAGATAATCAAAGCAAGACAGTAAGCACTGAAGTGCAGTTAATCACAATACTTACTAGGAACCACTATCAGACCAAATCATCATTTACAATTAAGCAGAAGGATGAACCCTAGAACCAGGGAAGAACCCTAGAACAAGTATGAACCCTAATTAGGGATGGCCACTAAAGGCACACAGATGAACTCAGAGGAGACAGATGACAGAAGGCATGGGTGGTAGTCAAGACCAAACTTACCAGTGGTCCTAGCTATAGAATATAAGATGAGGCAGAGGGGACGACGAGCGCACAACGGCACGGGAAGCACCCCAAAGGGTGCTGCAACCCGCACCGAGCCGAGGCGACGACCACAGTAGCACACGAGGACGCACATCACCCCATAGCAATGCACGAGCACCTCACATCGTCACGGGAGCATCGGCGAAGGCGTCACCAGCACCACCCCAAACTCTAGGGTTTGGGACGGGGCAAGCCTGGCCACAGGATGCTCCAGATCCAAATCGAATTGGACCAAGCGAAGGAGCATGGTCAACATCCTCGCCATACACTACAGCGTTAGCAAGGGCAGACCACGGCGGCGGGAATCGCACGGCGGCGCCGTCAGCGACCATGGGGTCGAGGAGGAGAAAGGGATGAGGTTGAGAGAAGGTGAGGCAGAGAACTGGGATGATAGGGCCAGTACCCCTTCGGGAAGAATTTTTGACAAGGCCACTTGGGCCAAGTCTGGCCCAATAAGCCCAATGGGTTGGCCCAAAGCCCTAAAAAGGAACTTTAATAATTAATAAAAGTCCAAAATACCCCTAGAACTCAATAAATTCTAGAAAATAAAATAGAAGACTCAAAATTACAAATAATATATTTTTAGATTCATAATAATCCAACCTATTTAATTAAATTAAGAAACTATTTTTAAATAAAAAAATTTTGTTCAGAATTTTATAATATATATTCCTTATGGAATTTTATAAAATCAAAGAAAAAGGATAAAAAATAAAAATAAAAATTTTATTATATTTTGTTATTATAGTATTTTAGAAAAATACTAAATAAATATTTTGAGTTATCAAAATAAATTCTCTTTTATTTAAATGCTAATTCTTAAAAGAATTATTAAATAAATAAATATAAGAGTTTTTATTAAATAATTTTTTTAGCCTTTAACTCTATAAATAATTTATTATATTATAAAATAGTGAGATTAATATTTATAAAATATTAAGGTTATTCCTTAAGAAGGAAATTCTTAAGTTCCTAAGAATTTTACGGAAAACTAAAATATTGGGTAAAACACATCAAGAAAATAAATAACAAATAATGCATTACATTACTATGCATGTTCATTTTTGCTTCTTTAAATATTGTCCTTGTCGGTCAATAATGATGTATTATAGACATAGAAGCTCAAGGTCCAGTGCAAGCACCAGACTTCGCCTCTACCGCGTAGAGCGTCGCATGTTCCAGACCAAGCCGCACCGCCCCACGCCTCAAAACCATGTCGTTGAGCATCGCCAGGGAACACCGCACCACCCCCTACCTTCACCCATGCCAATAGCCGCCTGTAACATCGCCCCCGACAAGCTCACCGTGCGCCCCGTCGGTCCCCTCGCTCGACTATAAATAGAGGCCACCCCCGCTTGATTTCTTCACACCATCTCACTCCCCTCTCCTCACTGATCGTGCCACACCGTTCCCAGAGCAAGGCGAGCACCACCTCGCCGGAATTTCACCGGAGCCCGCCGCCTCTGGAGAAGAAGGGCGCCATTGATTTCGTCCACCCCAGGAGCTGCCGCAACCACCCCTGAGTTCGCCGTCGTCGACTTCGTCGTTCGCCCGCCTCGCCGACCCTCGCCTGCACCCCGGTGAGCCCCCATCACCCCTCACTGGCCCGCGAGGTTTCTTTCTCGCCGGCGTTGCTCAACGTCGACGATTACTCTCAGCCATTGGATTAGAACTAGATCGAACGATCCACATCGCCCCGTACCGCTTTGCCCCTCCCTATCTCACTGACGAGTGGGGACACCCACTTAAGCATCCCGCGGGAGCACTGCGCTTAGCAGGCCAGCCCGTTAACTTTTCCCGCACAGCCCAGTTATTTGAATTAAACCTTTTCATTTTGTTTCAAACTCACTTCTGTACCCAACTTCAAAAATCAACCCAGATCGATTCATTGCACCAAATTGAATGAAACCAATTTTGTTAGAAAGGTCTGAGAATGCTGAATCCAAGCCCGTTGGATTCAAGCCATTTGGATCTATAGATCACCCATGGTAAAAATAACAAGGCAGAAGCTTTTCTGCATTTAATTTTTTTTCAAATTTAAACCATAATAGCTTTTGAGTTGATTCCAACTCTCAAAAATCACATTTAACCATACCTTTTAGAATATATAAAAATATATAGGTTTACCTTCAGAAATAATGTTCAAGTAATAAAAGAATGCTACATAGGCATTTCTAGCCACTTTAAATAATTAAAATAAAAGGGTAAAACCTTATTAAATTGTGACACCACTTTAAATCATATTCCCATGGACTACAATATGTGGTGATGAGATGTGTCAACATGATCCCATGTTTGGTTTGGAGAATATTAAATCTTAAGTAGTTTTTCAATGAGTAGAAATTACTTTTCTAAAAATAAAAGGAATTAAACCAAGCCTTAATCTTGTAATGTTAGAGATGATGTTAGATCATCTATAGGACCCTTGTGGTGATGATTGCAAGTAGTTAAGTATTGTTTGGTGATTGTGTACCTCGTATTTATTTATAGACGCTAGTACCGACCAAGGATACGAGGAGGAAGGAGGATACTACGAAGAAGAAGCCGAGGAGAACTTCAACCACTTCTCTGCACAAGGCAAGCCAATACTTGCAAGCTATTAACCTTGCAAGCTAACACTTGCAATTTAGCAAGCTTATACTGATATTGTGCAAGCTTTATTAACTAAGTGGACCAATGCAAGCTAACCCTTGCAAGATACCCTACTGATGCCACAACCCACTACTTGTTACTCTGCCCACTATATGCCTTAAGCATATATGATCCAATCCACTTGACCAACCAATCCTAGTTTTTACTTACAAGCTTTATACTTTATTTCTTTATCAAAGCTATTCCTTAGAGTTTACTTAAGTGAATTATAGATACTAGAAAGATATCTGAAAGTTGCATAAAGAGCATAAAATTTGGCCTAAGCTAGATAATCTTGATGTCATCTTAAGGCATGAGATTGAACTTAGTTAGAACTCCACTAGTTTACCACCCCTCATTATTGCTTACCCCCACCTGTAGATGCTAGTGCTAAGCATAAAACTTGATCAATTTTGGATGGGAATACTTGGTGGAAAAATGGTTACGAAAACCTTGGAATGATGGATCATTCTATTGAAATGTTTTGGACATGTGTTTCCAAAAACCTGATGATTTTGGTGATGAAAACGATGAGCCATGAGTCTTAGCCCTTTCTAAAACCGATGGTTGTCTGGATGCGATACCATTCCAATTTTATCGTACAACCACAATACCCGAATATTGGGTAGGGCTTGACTGGAAACTTATATACCTTAGTATTAGTTCCCTCACGGCCAAGGTCTGAGCTGAGGCTACCTTGTGAAGATTGTCCACCTGTGCAGTACCCAAGATGACAATTGGTCATGGTTGGGAGGCCAAACTCACAGGAGAGGTGCTTACACTAGGGCGTGTAATCGAAAGGTTAGGATTGATTATCCGCATACTGAGTATGGTGAATTCACGATTTGTTCCTGACGGATGTATCGAATGTTGTGGTGAAAGTGTACAATCTCTGCAGAGTGTTAAACTATTCAAATAGCCGCGTCCGCGGTTATGGACAGTTGGAGTGGCCATACTGTTCCCCCGTCAGACTTTTGAAAATGACTTGTGAAATGATTTGAAACTTTGACTTGACCACAACAGAGTTGTGATATGAAATACAAGTTCCCACTTAGGAGTTATAAAATTGTGACGAGCATACGTTGCTTCTAAACTTAGTAGAGATAAATCTGGCTTTTGCAAAACAACCCTAGAGCCTAGTGTCCTATTATCCAAAAACCCCTTTACCTGTTAGTATTAGTTTGCGAGTACTTAAAGAGTACTCATGGATTTGTCCCTGGCTATTCCCATGGCCAGACTATGAAGAGGAGTACCTGGAGATGGACCCCAGGAAGGTTACGACAACTAGGATCATCTCCCATCGTCAGCATTGCCTGTGACCCCGAAGATGGAGCTTCGCCTACGCCACCGTTATTATTACGCATTCCGCTGCTTGATGTTGTATTAAGAACTGGATCATGAGATCCCTATTTGTGTAAGAACTTATGTATCGTTTGTAATGGATGATGTACTATGGTATCCAAATCAGTTATGTCTCGCAAAAATGGTAATCCTGGGATTGCGATGTATGGCATAACAGGCATCTGGGATTAAAAATCCGGGTGTTAACAATCACTTGCTCATGTCCTTTCAAGAGTCTTTACCAAAGTATTTGTAAATTTTGTGTTATCTTCTATATTTCAAGGAAAGAAAATATTATTTTCTCAAATAAATAAATTGTTGATATAATCCTAAGTGATGATATAGTGGAGAAATAGAACTTAGGTTTCTATTTGCAACAATGATAATCACCTAGGAATTTATCAACCCATCACATCGGTGATTCTAGCGCCATATATAATGCGTTAGCCATGAGATTTGGAATGGGACGGATAAGTCAGCTGTATCCTTTTCCTTTCGTATGGAGGCAAGATGACCTTAACGTGACGTTGTGATTCCTTGTGCGGATCCAACATATGGGTGGGCACCCTTAGGCCCCAAGTTTTTGGTGTCTAGATTATCTATGAGTGGCTGTCGTAGGTATAACCGGACCTATATGGTACTTGACAAGGGCATCACCCGCTCATAGAGTCTTCGTGAACTCATCAGGGTTTTAGCCTGCCCGAAAGGGGGCTTAACGGAGGTGAGCCAGCCCCGAAGGATCGTGCAGACATATGGGGTCACGAAAAGGGAAGTGATTGGCTTGGATCACCTACTAGGCCCCACATCATGGAATTATGGATGGGAAAGTATGCCCAGTTGTGCAACAAGGAGGTGATCTCTCATGGGTAAAGTAATGCACCTCTGCAGAGTATAAAAATTGTAACTTGTTACTCCCTATTCTGGGAAGGAGCTAGGAACGCGGCAGGAAAGGAACTCCATGAAAGTTCTGGTAAACCTGTGAAGGCTGATGGGCATAGTTTTTAACAATAAAATCAATCTTTGAAGAAAGATTTATGAAAAATGCATAGTGCCAAGGACTTATAGTCTGTGGTAGATAGAGCATCAAACTTCCCACCTTTCATATAATGAATTTGATGGGTAACGCTGTTACTCACCTTTTCCTTTGGTCCCATGCTTATGCAGCTGAAAGCCAAGAGGAGGTCTTCTATGAAGAGCTCGATCTGTATGATGCTGTAGAAGGGGTGGACTACGATGTCATTTATTGAGGAGAGTACCATGAGTCATAATAATTACCATAGTACTAGGAACCAATTGAGCCGAGCAACATGAAAAATATATATCAATAAGTTGTTGAGCTCAATTTGGAGTTGAAGTTGTCACTTTAAAACTTCTGCTGAAACACTTTATATTTGGTTTGTAAGTTGAATCTTTTGAAGTCTTGAACTTCTGGTATTGTAATAATAATAATGTGTGTATGTTTGTAATATGGACCCGCAATGTTTCTGTTGTACCACTCTGAGGGATGTGATATTTACGGAACGGTGTTCTGTGAATGTCATGTCAATGACTATAGTGTACTACACATGTAGTGGTATGCTGGGTCACCGCAGTTGTCAATCTCACCGATTTGCTGAAAATAAAGGGTTAACTGTATGGTGTGCAAGGTAATAGTGGTTTACAGAAAGGTAAACAGTAACAGTGGAAGATGTATCAATGGTAAAGATTAGACCAGGGTCCATAGTTCACTAGAGGTGTTCTCGTTAAGATAAACAAACATGGCATGCTGGGTAAACAAATTACAACAGGGCAATTGAAAGGACTGAGGAAGGAATAACAATGCAATACTAGACATTCATGATCCTATGTGATTCTATTGGGCAATACAACAAGATACATAGACTGCCATCCAACTGCATCTATGACTAGTAATCCACCTTCAGGTCATCATCCGAACCCCCTCCAGTAGTAAGTTGCAAGCAACGGATAACTAATTTAAGCAAAGTGTGTAGGGTAAACAAGCGACTTGTTCCATGAACAAGAGACCGTTGTTTTCTCCCTAGTGGAAACAACACATCTACAACCTTAGAGATTTCTGTCACTTCCCTTAGATTAAATAGAGGCATGAACCCACTATCGAGCATAAATACTCCCTCTTGGAGTCACTAGCATCTACTTGGCCAAGATAGCTACTAGAACTAAAGAGCATGCAAGATCACAAACAAAATAGACATGATAGAATCAATAAGACAAAACCATTAATCAATCTGACATAGTAATCTCAATATCCATCGGATCCCTGCAAACGCAAGATGCATGATTACAAATAGATGATCTTGATCATGAACGGCGCTCACAAGATCTAAATATGGTAGCACAAAGTAGGAGATACAACCATCTAGCTACTACATGGACCCGTAGTCCAAGGTGGAACTACTCACACTTCATACCGGAGGCTGGCATGATGAAGAAGAAGAAGGCCTCTGGGATGATCTCCCCTCCAGCAGGGTGCCGGGAAGAGCTTTAGATACCCCCGATATAGGGATGATGGTGGAGGCGGCTATAGAAGGTTTCGTGGAATATTGATCAGGTACTTAGGGTTTTGGTATCGGGGGGTCTTTATAGGCGAAGAGGCGAGGCAGGTGCAGCTAGGGCAGCGACTGGGCCCAGCTACGCTGCCAGGGGGTGTGGCCCCCTGGTGGATCCCCTCCGTCTCATATTCTGACTCCGTGTTCCCCACGGTAAAATATT
Organism: Avena sativa; assembly: GCA_916181665.1. Lineage (NCBI taxonomy): Eukaryota > Viridiplantae > Streptophyta > Magnoliopsida > Poales > Poaceae > Avena > Avena sativa. Next base: position 176,356,964 of record OV702295.1, read on the forward strand.
GAGTTTGGCTTTTGTCCCGTCCAATTCTGAGAATATTGATTTTCTGCCTTTTCTGGAACCAAAAACAGAAGAAAACATGAAACTGGCACTATGGCATCTTGTTAATAGGTTAGTCTAGAAAAACATATAAAAACACCTCAAAGTGTAGACAAAGCAAAGAAAAGTAGATACTAAACAAGCATGGGACATCAAAAATTATAGATACATTTCCTACGTATCAAGGGGTGCCTTTTATAGGAGGAGGGGGCAGCCAAGAGCCATCATCGGTGGGCAATATGGGTGCCCCCACCTATTCCTCCTGTCATATGAGTGGAGCTCCCACTCACATAAATGCCCCTCCATTTTCTCACTCAAAGTCCCACTCAAAATCCATTAAATTTCCACCAAATTTAATGTAATATCTCATTTAATAAAACTCCTATTATTTATTTATTCAGAATTTTGTTAATTAAATTAATTAACAAACATTCACATAAAACCCCATGCAACATTTCAATTTCACATGCAGAACTAATTTAAGCAAATTCACCTGAAACAATTCCTGTTTCCATTGAAATAATTCCAGCGCTTTCATATTCTTTCTCTGGCATATTATTTGCTCCAAATGGTGTCCGTATCCCTTAATGGTGTCACCCTAAGGTTCGTTAATAAAGCAAACATGATCGATACCCCACTCCATTCAATAATCAGCAGCGGGACCTGGAGATCCGTATTGACTCCCACACATTCAACGATGACTTCTTGTGATCGTGTGAAAATTTAACATTGTAACTAAATACCTTTGTCTCGCGATATTTTACATGTACGATATTCAATCATCGGTATCCCCATACCTAGTTGAATCTTGTTACCAACATGTAGCCTTTTCTTGTTCCCGTGATATAACATTCTAGTGATCTCCATCACTTGCTTGCAAGCTATATGAATGTGATATCACCGAGAGGGCCCATAGTATATCTCTCCATCATTTGAATGGAAAAATCCCACTCTTGATCCATTAGTCTCTACATAACACTATCGTTGTATCTAAACCCACCTTTATAGTCAACCTATTACGGTGTGACGTATGATGTTACCAAGCTACTCTTCCGGTGTTAGTGATTGACATGATCTCATGGTCTAAGGACTAAAGTTACTTTTTAACGATGTTATAGTAATCTAAACATAATGACTTTGATCGAATTACTATACTTCGTATGAATGTTCATCACATCATTCCACTAATCCCGTGACCTCGTTATTAACAACATCTAATGTTCATGATCAGGAAACCTTGATCATCATGTTAATCATCGAGCTAGTTTATATGAGAGGCATAACTAGGCACACTTTATTTTTTTATTAAACACACACGTATTAGAGTTTCCTTTTAATACAATTATAGCATGAGAAATAAACATTTATCATAAACAAGGAAAAAGATAATAACTACTTTATTATTGCCTCTCGGGCATACTCCCTTCACTCTACCACTTGCACTAGAGTCAATAATCTAGTTTGAAAAACTTGCGCATTCAACACATATGGCTTTCTGGTGTTGTATGTACGCATTTTCTAGTGGTAAACATAATATACGGATGTGACACTTTTAGGTTCGTGTGTATTTGCATGTCTTTGCGTCTATACGCATCACTCATTCTCCAACGAGATGGCATTGTACAAATTTGGTCTTTTGCTGAGACCTTTAGTACCTTGGGGTTAAATCATGTTGATACTATTGTCGCACAATATATCTTGATAGTGTTAGCCTGCTGTGAACCGCACCTAGTTTGATAACAAAATACTTAACACAAATTCCCTCTTTTGCTGCTACAATAGCAGTCATATACTTAGCCTTTTCTTGTAGTATCCATCACAATGTGTTAACTATGGAATTCATCCAAATCCATCATGGAACCTCCTTTCCATTACATTGTGCCAGCGATATTTTAAATTGATATAAACTTAATCTTGTGACAAAACTAGTATAAATGTAACACTTTCCAATGAACTATTTGTAACAGTTTGTCACCTCTACATAAATATATTCTTAGTTCTTCCAAAGATCATAAGAATATCCTTACTATCGTCCAATGATCATCTTATGATTCATTATGGTATATGCTCATAATGTCGTCGGATTATCGACAAGTATGCCATGGATGTTCCACGAGCGGTGAGCACAAGTTTACCCAGGTTCAGATCCGATTGCGGTGATCGGATCCTACTCCTGCTAGCAACCCAGTAATATATCGGCGTAAGACAGATGTTACAGCGAATTACAAGAGAGCTTCACCTATGCGAGTTGGTTGTGGTTGTGTGTATTGTGTTATGCCCTAAAGGCTCCCACAGGGCCGGTTTATATAGTCACCCGGGCCTAGGGTTACAGGAGAGACCTATTCGGCTACGTTGCAGAGTCGGTAACTATATACAGCTTGGACTACAAGTAATACTACAGGCCTAAGTCAGTAACTCTTCTGGGCCTTGTCGTAGCTGGAAATGGATCCTCCTCTTTCTCTGACTGGGCCGCCCGTGAAGCAAAGCTCTAACCCGTTGGTGGGCCACCCTGGTCAGCGAGTCCTGTGGGTATACCCGGGAAGTATATCACCAACAGTAGCACCCGGAAGTCTCCAAGATCCAAAGTCTGATAAATCGTCTAGCTTGATGGTTTCTTCATCTTGAGAATCTTGAAGGGTTCCCGAAAACTTCATTCAGTAATGTAGGATTCCAAGTCAATTGAGTCGGATATGTCTTGCTCTGAGCCTAGTCTTTTCCTTGCTCAGTTTGAAACGTAAGCTGGATTTTTCAGCAGCGTGTGGACCGACAACTTTTTAGACTAGGTACTGTCACTAACAAGAGTCCTATCAGCACGACCGTTGGTGGGTCCATTGGATGCCTTTTCAATGCATGCGCGAAAATCAAGGGGGCAGAAGAGTCGCGAGGAACCTAACACCCCCTCTCCTATACGCATGGCGATAATCGCGCGTGTTAACGCATGAATCTTGACGTAGAGACAAATAAAAGAGGGGAGAAAACCTTTTCTCTCAGATTCACCTCTCCATTGAATTATTCATTTCCTCCTCGTACTCCTCGAGCACTCCGCACCAGTTCCCATCTGTGCACCATGATAAAAAAATCTCTCCTTCCAAATCAGTCCTTTTCCTCCAATATCCATGGCATCTGCCTCGACCTCAGGAGCGGCGGCGGGTTCGTTAGCGGCGGAAGAGAGGAAGATGTAGGGCCTCTGGATCCCCAGCGCCATGGGTAACATGGAACTCAAAGTCATGGAGGACGAAGGATTCATCATTGCCGGTGCGTGACAGAGCGCCTCAGGGCATGCCGTTCCTGCCCCGCACGACGGAGAGAGGGTGCTTTTCGACACGCACGTCGACCGCGTCCTCAGCTTGCCACCATCGAACTTCCTCGTCGAGTTCCTCAACTACTACAGTGTGCAACTTCATAATCTTCCTCAGAACTCTCTACTCGAGCTCACCAATCATGTGGCTTTGTGTGAGGGGTTTCTTGGCATTAAGCCAAGTCTCACCCTTTTTCGGTACTACTATGGTACTCGGAAGAATTCCATTAACACTGGTGTACCTTACATCACCGACACACTTAGCTTAGTCCTTAGGAGAAACCGAGTTTATCCTAGGATTAACGCTAGTGAATCCGTCAAACGCTGGGCCGGAACTTTCTTTTATCATAAGGATATTCCGGCTCCTAGAAAGGCGGAAGGTCTTCCGGCGTTTGCCGATGGTGCCGCTCCCCACCAGAATTCATGGGACACGGAGGCGCCGGAGCTGTGGGATATCTTGATCCTCGCCAAGAGGCGGATTGAGTTTTTGATGAAGCATGAGGGCCTCCATGGATCCGACTTGATCCACTTCTGGTTGGAGCGGCGGATTCAGCCTCTCCAGCACCATGGGGATCGCCTCATGCACCATATCACGAGCGACAAGAAGGACAACATGCGGGTCAGTTCGAGCCAGATTCTGGCGAAGGACTACAAGACGCTCATGCAATATTTGATCAAGGAAAGAGTGGAACGAAAAGTTCTAGAAGTCTCCAAGATGATGTATACGACCCACCGTCCTCTGACTCCGATATATATTTTGACTCTGCTTTTGTGTTTCGGCATTCTTTTATGTTCTTTCTCTGACTCTATTTTCATCGATGCTTTTCGACTTTGTTAGCTCGATAAACTCTCTGAGTCTGAGTTAGCTCCACTAGAGGGCTATCCTTCAGACGATCCGGAGGGGACGGAGGATGATGAGGTGCAAGAAGTTGCCGCCTCCGCCTCCAAGAAGAGCAAGGCGAAACAAGTTGTTGTTACTGCTGGTAGCCAAGTGCTGCTAGTAGTTAAAAAGTAAGCACCCTATCTTTAATTTTCAGTACTTTTGTACCTTTATTTCTTTCCAGAGCACACCTGATATTTAGGATTTTCGTGTTCTAGAGCTAAATCAGCATTAAAGAGTAAGACCAAGCCAAACAGCAAGCCGGTCAAGAAAATGCATCAACAAAAGCTTGTTATCTCCCCTGCTGTGCCGCCATCGACTCCATCCAGTACTCCATCAGCACAGGAAGCTTTTGCCTCTCCTGATGCCGGCAACGTCTCGAAAGCCCTGGTCACCATCGATTACTAGGAAACTAACAAGGATGAACCCATCAAGGGTAATGATCCCATGGTAATATCTACAGGAACAATGGATAAAGTGGCCGACTCTACTGTCTCTGGCCTGAAGAGGAAAGAGAAAGAGGAGATCCTCAGATTGGCTCAATCCAGTCTTGAGAAGCAAACCTTGACTACCGAGGCAACGAGCTAAGAGGAGGAGGACGTCAAGTTGGTTAGCCTCCTAGACCAAATTTTGGTCCCGGATGCTAAAGTTCAATCTGGCAAACTTCCAGCGACGGATGTTCCTTCCCTCACCCTTACCGAGAAGGTGTTTCACAGCACCAAGCTCGGATTTGAAAAGTTGCACCTAGAACACATTGTAAGTTTCCGATTCTTATTTGCATTTATTATCATATCCTCTATCCCCCAAGCATAAATCGGATAAACATCGTTGGATCCTAGTTGATGCTTTTAGGTTGCAAAAGAACGATGTAGTGTAGCCCCCAAGGATCATGCTGTAATTTTACTTAGTTAAATTTGCAGCTCGAGTCTTAGTAGCCGTCTGACGGTATTCCGTCTCTAAACTTATAGAAAATTGCATCTTCCAACCAGGAATTGCTCAAGAACGTTAACAACAAACGCAAAGAAATCAAGGCTTTGCGCTTTGAGAATTCAAAGTTGAAAGTTGAGAAAGATGAAGTAGAAGGTAAACTTTTCTGACTTCCTCTTTGTCAGTTATCTTTTTTGTCATAGTCAAACTTGTTTTGTCCGACTTATATTTTTTTCTTTGTAGAACTATTGTGCCAGTCCGGCAAGATGGTGGAGCAAGCCGAGAACTTCAAGGTCTTGGTTATAGAGAATGCTGAGCTCCGGGACAAGCTTGAGAAGCTAACTTTAGAATCGGAGAAATCCGTAGCTACTGTCCTATTGTCAAGCAATCACGAGACCGTGAGGCTCGAGAAGCTCATAGCCCTCCGAGATAAAGAACTAGCTGATCTTAAGAAGGACTTCAATATTCAGAGGGATCTTGCCCAGGCCAGAACTAAACAGCCTCCGCAAGGAACATGCTCAATGGAATCACTCTGTGATAGGTAAGATTTCTGAATCTTCCTTTTTTGTTGATTTTTTAGACTTTCTTTTTAGTCAAAATTTGACTTTTTGCTTCTTTCCCAGCCCTCCCTGAATCTTTCCGACTCTCCTACCTCCGAACCTCGCCTCGAGTGCATTAAGCTCGTCAGAGATATTTTGTACGACTTCCCCCAAACTCTTGAAGAGGCTGGCGAATCCGTCAAGCTTTCCGACTTGCACGCAATACCAATGCACGAGGTGAGGGACAAGGTCAAGGAGATTCCGAAGCTTATCGAAGACTGGAAGATCTCCTACGCTCGGACTGCTGCTCAGACTGCTCTTACCATGGTGATGAGCCTCATACCAACATCACATGCAAATTATTTAAGAAGAATATTTCCATTTAACTTGATTTAATCAAATCATCAACTCAATAGAATCAAGCCAATTGTACAAACCAACATCTTGTGAGCCATAGTTAAATGGTGTCACAAGAATAGGTTCTATCAGCCAAGTAAAACCATCAACAGGATACCATAAAGAAAGTGGCAAGCCATTGAGATCATTTCCCTGAGATTACACTCAGAAATCATCAAAAATATCTATGTATCTTCAGAGCATCATTAAAATCAAATGATTAAGTTCAGTCTGTTAATGATCATACAAGCCAACATCTACTGATATAGTGAATAACCACTGATAGTGCTACTATCAGTACTAGAGTACTGACAGTAGATGAACACACTAAGCATCAACACAACCAACCAGGTTTCACAGTAATACCATCAGCTCATCCAAGCTCAATTACCAATTAGATGCAACACTATAGAACCACTAGCATCAGATCACCGATAGCATCAGATAATCAAAGCAAGACAGTAAGAATTGAAGTACAGTTAATCACAATACTTACTAGGAACCACTATCAGACCAAATCATCATTTACAATTAAGCAGAAGGATGAACCCTAGAACCAGGGAAGAACCCTAGAACAAGTATGATCCCTAATTAGGGATGGCCACTAAAGGCACACAGATAAACTCAAAGGAGACAGATGACAGAAGGCATGGGTGGTAATCAAGACCAAACTTACCAGTGGTCCTAGATGTAGAATATAAGATGAGGGAGAGGGGACGGCGAGCGCACGACGGCACAGGAAGCACCCCAAAGGGTGCTGCAACCCGCATCGAGCCGAGGCGGCGGCCACAGTAGCACACGAGGACACACATCACCCCATAGAAACGCAGGAGCACCTCACAGCATCACGGGAGCATCGGCGAAGGCGTCACCAGCACCACCCCAAACCCTAGGGTTCGGGACGGGGCTAGCCTGGCCACAGGATGCTCCAGAGCCAAATCGAATTGGACCAAGGGAAGGAGCATGGTCAACATCCTTGCCATACACTACGGCGGTAGCCAGAGCAGACCACGGCGGCGGGAATCGCACGGCGGCGCCGTCAGCGACCATGGGGTCGAAGAGGAGAAAGGGATGAGGTTGAGAGAAGGTGAGGCAGAGAACTGGGCTGATAGGGCCAGTACCCCTTCGGGAAGAACTTTTGACAAAGCCACTTGGGCCAAGTCTGTCCCAATACGCCCAATGGGTTGGCCCAAAGCCCTAAAAAGGAACTTTAATAATTAATAAAAGACCAAAATACCCCTAGAACTCAATAAATTCTAGAAAATAAAATAGAAGACTCAAAATTACAAATAATATATTTTTAGATTCATAATAATCCAACCTATTTAATTAAATTAAGAAACTATTTTTAAATAAACAAATTTTTGTTCAGAATTTTATAATATATATATTCCTTATGGAATTTTATAAAATCAAAGAAAAAGGATAAAAAATAAAAATAAAACTTTTATTATATTTTGTTATTATAGTATTTTAGAAAAATACTAAATAAATATTTTGAGTTACCAAAAGAAATTATCTTTTATTTAAATGCTAATTCTTAAAAGAATTATTAAATAAATAAATATAAGAGTTTTTATTAAATAAAATTTTTAGCCTTTAACTCTATAAATAATTTATTATATTATAAAATAGTGAGATTAATATTTATAAAATATTAAGGTTATTCCTTAAGAAGGAAATTCTTAAGTTCCTAAGAATTTTATGGAAAATAAAATATTGGGTAAAACACATCAAGAAAATAAATAACAAATAATGCATTACATTACTATGCATGTTCATTTTTTCTTCTTTAAATATTGTCCTTATCGGTCAATAATGATGTTTTGTAGACATAGAAGCTCAAGGTCCAGTGCAAGCACCCGACTTCAATACCTTGCTATCACAAGGCAAGTTCATCACTTGCTCATGTCCTTTGAAGAGTCTTTACCAAAGTATTTGTAAATTTTGTGTTATCATCTATATTTCAAGGAAAGAAAATATTATTTTCTCAAATAAATAAATTGTTGATATAATCCTAAGTGATGATATAGTGGAGAAATAGAACTTAGGTTTCTATTTGCAACAATGATAATCACCTAGGAATTTATCAACCCATGACATCGGTGATTCTAGCGCCATATATAATGCGTTAGCCATGAGATTTGGAATGGGACGGATAAGTCAGCTGTATCCTTTTCCTTTCGTATGGAGGCAAGACGACCTTAACGTGATGTTGTGATTCCTTGTGCGGATCCAACATATGGGTGGGCACACTTAGGCCCCAAGTTTTTGGTGTCTAGATTATCTATGAGTGGCTGTTGTAGGTATAACCGGACCTATATGGTACTTGCCAAGGGCATCACCCGTTCATAGAGTCTTCGTGAACTCATCAGAGTTTTAGCCTGCCCGAAAGGGGGCTTAACGGAGGTGAGCCAGCCCCGAAGGATCGTGCAGACATATGGGGTCGCGGAAAGGGAAGTGATTGGCTTGTATCACCTACTAGGCCCCACATCATGGAATTGTGGATGGGAAAGTACGCCTAGTTGTGCAACAAGGAGTTGATCTCTCATGAGTAAAGTAACGCACCTCTGCAGAGTATAAAAATTGTAACTTGTTACTCCCTATTCTGGGAAGGAGCTAGGAACGCGGTAGGAAAGTAACTCCATGAAAGTTCTGGTAAACCTGTGAAGGCTGATGGGCATAGTTTTTAACAATAAAATCAATCTTTGAAGAAAGATTTATGAAAAATGCATAGTGCCAAGGACTTATAGTCTGTGGTAGATAGAGCATCAAACTTCCCACCTTTCAAATAATGAACTTGATGGGTAACGCTGTTACTCACCTTTTCCTTTGGTCCCATGCTTAGACTCTGAGGATCCAGAAGATACCCCAATGTATCCAGCTAAAAGCCAAGAGGAGGTCTTCTATGAAGAGCCCGATCTGTATGATGCCGTAGAAGGGGTGGACTACAATGTCATTTATTGAGGAGAGTACCATGAGTCATAATAATTACCGTAGTACTAGGAACCAATTGAGCCGAGCAACATGAACAATATATAACAATAAGTTGTTGAGCTCAATTTGGAGTTGAAGTTGTCACTTTAAAACTTCTGCTGAAACACTTTATATTTGGTTTGTAAGTTGAATCTTTTGAAGTCTTGAACTTCTGGTATTGTAATAATAATAATGTGTGTATGTTTGTAATATGGACCCGCAATGTTTCGGTTGTACCACTCTGAGGGATGTGATATTTAACGAAATGGTGTTCTGTGAATGTCATGTCAATCACTATAGTGTACTACACATGAAGTGGTATGCTGGGTCACCGCAGTTGTCAATCTCACCGATTTGCTGAAAATAAAGGGTTCATTGTATGGTGTGCAAGGTAATAGTGGTTTACAGAAAGGTAAACAGTAACAGTGGAAGATGTATCAATGGTAAAGATTGGACCAGGGTCCATAGTTCACTAGAGGTGTTCTCGTTAAGATAAACAAACATGGCATGCTGGGTAAACAAATTACAACAGGGCAATTGACATGACTGAGCAAGGAATAACAATGCAATACTAGACATTCATGATCCTATGTGATTCTATTGGGCAATACAACAAAATACATAGACTGCCATCCAACTGCATCTATGACTAGTAATCCACCTTCAGGTCATCATCCGAACCCCCTCCAGTAGTAAGTTGCAAGCAACGGATAACTAATTTAAGCAAAGTGTGTAAGGTAAACAATCGACTTGTTCCATGAACAAGAGACCGTTGTTTTCTCCCTAGTGGAAACAACACATCTACAACCTTAGAGATTTCTGTCACTTCCCTTAGATTAAATAGAGGCATGAACCCACTACCGAGCATAAATACTCCCTCTTGGAGTCACTAGCATCTACTTGGCCAAGATAGCTACTAGAACTAAAGAGCATGCAAGATCACAAACAACACAGACATGATAGAATCAATAAGACAAAACCATTAATCAATCTGACATAGTAATCTCAATGTCCATCGGATCCCTGCAAACACAACATGCATGATTACAAATAGATGATCTTGATCATGAACGACGCTCAAAATATCTAAATATGGTAGCACAAAGTAGGAGATACAACCATCTAGCTACTACATGGACCCATAGTCCAAGGTGCTACTACTCACACTTCATACCGGAGGCTGGCATGATGAAGAGGAAGAAGGCCTCTGGGATGATCTCCCCTCCAGAAGGATGCCGGGAAGAGCTTCAGATCCCCCCGATCTAGGGATGATGGTGGAGGCGGCAATAGAAGGTTTCGTGGAATATTGATCGGGTACTTAGGGTTTTGGTATCGGGGGGTCTTTATAGGCGAAGAGGCAAGGCAGGGGCAGCCAGGGCAGCGGCTGGGCCCAGCCGCGCTGCCAGGGGGTGTGGCCCCCTGGTGGCTCCCCTCCGTCTCATATTCTGACTCCGTGTTCCCCACGGTAAAATATTGACTTTGGCTTTTGTCCCGTCCAATTATGAGAATATTGATTTTCTGCCTTTTCTGGAACCAAAAACAGAAGAAAACATGAAACTGTCACTATGGCATCTTGTTAATAGGTTAGTCTAGAAAAACATATAAAAACACCTCAAAGTGTAGACAAAGCAAAACAAAGTAGATACTAAACAAGCATGGAACATCAAAAATTATAGATACGTTTCCTACGTATCAAGGGGTGCCTTTTATAGGAGGAGGGGGCAGCCAAGGGCCATCACCGGCGGCCAATATGGGTTCCCCCACCTATTCCTCCAGTCATATGAGTGGAGCTCCCACTCACATAAATGCCCCTCCGTTTTCTCACTCAAAGTCCCACTCATAATCCATTAAATTTCCACCAAATTTAATGTAATATCTCATTTAATAAAACTCCTATTATTTATTTATTCAGAATTTTGTTAATTAAATTAATTAACAAACATTCACATAAAACCCCTTGCAACATTTCAATTTCACATGTAGAACTAATTTTAGCAAATTCACCTGAAACAATTCCTGTTTCCATAGAAACAATTCCAGCGCTTTCATATTCTTTCTCTGGAATATTATTTGCTCCAAATGGTGTCCGTATCCCTTAAGGGTGTCACCCTAAGGTTCATTAATAAAGCAAACATGATCGAGACCCCTCTCCATTCAATAATCAGCAGCGGGACCTGGAGATTCGTATTGACTCCCACACATTCAACGATGACTTCTTGTGATCGTGTGAAAGTTTAAAATTATAACTAAATACCTTTGTCTCACGATATTTTACATGTACGATATTCAATCATCGGTATCCCCATACCTAGTTGAATCTTGTTACCAACATGTAGCCTTTTCTTGTTCCCGTGATATAACATTCTAGTGATCCCCATCACTTGTTTGCAAGCTATATCAATGTGATATCACCGAGAGGACCCAGAGTATATCTCTCTGTCATTTGAATGGAAAAATCCCACTCTTGATCCATAAGTCTCTACGTAACACTATCGGTGTATCTGAACCCACCTTTATAGTCACCCTGTTAGGGTGTGACGTATGATGTTACCAAGCTACTCTTCCGGTGTTAGTGATTGACATGATCTCATGGTCTAAGGACTAAAGTTACTTTTTAATGATGTTATAGTAATCTAAACATAATGACTTTTATCATATTACTATACTTCGTATGAATGTTCATCACATCATTCCACCAATCTTGTGACCTTGTTATTAACAACATCTAATGTCCATGATCATGAAACCTTGATCATTATGTTAATCAACGAGCTAGTTTATATGAGAGGCATAACTAGGAACAATTTATTTGTTTATTAAACACACATGTATTAGAGTTTACTTTTAATAAAATTATAGCATGAGAAATAAACATTTATCATAAACAAGGAAAAAGATAATAACTACTTTATTATTGCCTCTCGGGCATACTCCCTTCAGTGTACCACTTGCACTAGAGTCAATAATCTAGTTTGAAAAACTTGCGCATTCAATACATATGGCTTTCTGGTGTTGTATGTACGCGTTTTCTAGTGGTAAACATAATATACGGATCTGACACTTTTAGGTCCGTGTGTATTTGCATGTCTTTGCGTCTATACGCATCATTCATTCTCCAACGAGATGGCATTGTACAAATTTGGTCTTTTGCTGAGACCTTTAGTACCTTGGGGTTAAATCATGTTGATACTATTGTCGCACAATATATCTTCATAGTGTTAGCCCGCTGTTAACCACACCTAGTTTAATAACAAACTACTTAACACAAATTCCCTCTTCTGCTGCTACAATAGCAGTCATATACTTAGCCTTTTCTTGTAGTATCCATCACAATGTGTTAACTTTGGAATTCATCCAAATCCATCATGGAACCTCCTTTCCATTACATTGTGCCAGCGATATTTTAAATTGATATAAACTTAATCTTGTGACAAAACTAGTATCAATGTAACACTTTCCAATGAACTATTTGTAACAGTTTGTCACCTCTACATAAATATATTCTTAGTTCTTCCAAAGATCATAAGAATATCCTTACTATCGTCCAATGATCATCTTATGATTCATTATGGTATATTCTCATAATGTCGTCGGATTATCGACAAGTACGCCATAGGGAGTCCTAGTGGCATTGGAAGGATGGGGTGTGAGACATCGGATGTTCCACGAGCGGTGAGCACAAGTTTACCCAGGTTCAGATCCGATTGTGGTGATCGGATCCTACTCCTGCTAGCAACCCAGTAATATATCGACGTAAGCCATATGTTACAGCGGATTACAAGAGAGGTTCACCTGTGCGAGTTGGTTGTGGTTGTGTGTATTGTGTTATGCCCTAAAGTCTCCCATAGGGACGGTTTATATAGTCACCCAGGCCTAGGGTTACAGGAGAGACCTATTCGGCTATGTTACAGAGTTGGTAACTATATACAGCTTGGACTACAAGTAATACTACTGGCTTAAGTCAGTAACTCTTCTGGGCGTTGTCGCAGCTGGAACTAGCTCCTCCTCTTTCTCTAACTAGGCCGCCCGTGAAGCAAAGCTCTAACCCATTGGTGGGCCACCCTGGTCAGCGAGTCCAGTGGGTATACCCGGAAAGTATATCACCAACAGTAGCACCCGGAAGTCTCCAAGATCCAAAGTCTGATAAATCGTCTAGCTTGATGGTTTCTTCGACTTGAGAATCTTGAAGGGTTCCCGAAAACTTCATTCAGTAATGTAGGATTCCGAGTAAATTGAGTCGGATATGTCTTGCTCTGAGCTTAGTCTTTTCCTTGCTCAGTTTGAAACATAAGCCGGATTTTTCGGCAGCGTGTGGACTGACAACTTTTTTCAGACCAGGTACTGTCACTAACAAGAGTCCTATCAGCACGAACGTTGGTGGGTCCGTTGGATGCCATTTCAATGCCTGCGCGAAAATCAAGGGGGCGGAAGAGTCGCGAGGAACCTAACACCCCCTCTCCTATACGCGTGGCGATAATCGCGCGTGTTAACGCATGAATCTTGACGTAGAGACAAATAAAAGAGGGGAGAAAACCTTTTCTCTCAGATTCACCTCTCCATTGAATTATTCATTTCCTCCTCGTACTCCTCAAGCACTCCGCACCAGTTCCCATCTGTGCACCATGATAAAAAAATCTCTCCTTCCCCAATCAGTCCTTTTCCTCCAATATCCATGGCATCTGCCTCGACCTCAGGAGCGGCGGCGGGTTCGTTAGCGGCGGAAGAGAGGAAGATGCAGGACCTCTGGATCCCTAGCGCCATGGGTAACATGGAACTCAAAGTCATGGAGGACGAAGGATTCATCGTCGCCGGTGCGTGACGGAGCGCCTCAGGGCATGCCGTTCCTGCCCTGCATGACGGAGAGAGGGTGCTTTTCGACACGCACGTCGACCGCGGCCTCAGCTTGCCACCATCGGACTTCCTCATCGAGGTCCTCAACTACTACAGTGTGCAACTTCTGTCGTGGGAATGACCACGGCAGATGCTGCAATCGGCAGCGAGTAGTAGAACATGGGGCAAGGGCGGCCAGCCATCTGCGGTGCGAGATGAGGGCGGAGACACAAGGATTTACCCAGGTTCGGCCCCCGGAGGGTAAAGACCTACTCCTGCTAGATTGTATTATGGTGAGAGTACAATGGGGCAAGCTCGGCGGCTAGGCAGCGAGTCGCTTGGGTGTATGATGGAACGTATCCTCTATGCGTCCTCTAGGGAGGTTTATATAGACTCACCTCCCTAGGGTTTACAGATCTCAACCGAATCAGTTAAGGCTTCAGCGGTCCTTTAGCCTAATCCGACTGGGCCTATCTATGCTTCTGGGCCTTCAGCTTCCAGTTGCTTGAGTCCATGCCAGATCTTGATCCAGTCTCCGTCCTGCAGGCCCACTCGCTAGCACCTGGGCCAGTCGGAAACGTCCTGCTGGGTATACCCCGGTAGGCATATCCCCATCAGTAGTCCCCGAGGCCGTCGTTGATTGGTCGCAGGCGTTCGCTAGCAGTCGGAGTATACGGGTCCAATGCGGACGCTCAGTCGAATCAGCGGCAGACTCCCTAATAAAGGAAAAACTAGTTATCCCAGTCGCAATAACGGCGACCAATCGGGTCGCAGCTTGGCGATTGGGTCGGCGAGTACTTAGTCACTGTTATAGTGATCGGGTCGGCAAATCGTCGAGTCACGCGGATCAGCGAGTCGAATGAATGAAGTTGGACCGTCAAGTAAGGTTAAAACTAGCCGTTGGGGTAATCCAACGGTAACTTCGGCGTAATTACCACGTAGTAACGGCTCCCGAAATTGGCGGGTAGCAACCGATATATAAGGAGAATGACTAGCAAACGGGTAAACACTTCTTCGTCCTTCCTCCGATCTCGCCCATATTCGTTTTCCACTCCGCATCGTGATCCAACAGATCCAGAGAGCCCCGACCTCTGCGAACTTCCAACCAATGGCCCCCTCCACCAAACCATGGGGCAGATCCAAGTGTACCAGGGCGCTAATGGTGTCCTTCGAGGAGGCAGAGATCCTGCGCGCTGGTAGGTGGCGTATCCCCGTGGCCGGAGACGTGACTCCGAACCCGCACGAGGGAGAATTCATCTGCTTCACCAGCCACCTGGAGCGGGGACTGGGGTTTCCCACTTCTCTCTTCTTCCGGCGCTTCTGCGCCTACTACGGGATCCAACCGTCGGACCTAGGCCCGCATAGCATCGAGCAGCTCGCCATTTTCGTGGCATTCTGCGAGTGCTATCTGGGCTGTAGGCCCTACTTCCCCTTGTGGCAAGATCTGTTCCATGGGAGGATCAGCCGTGAAGAATCAGGCGGCCCGATGCTGGCTGCGGGTGGCCTGACGTTCCAGCTGAAGTCGAAGGGTCGTTCTTCGACCTGATGCTGCCCGCCAAGGCGGCAAACGAATGGAAGAAATACTGGTTCTACGTCACCGATTCGACTCCTGACGGCGAGGTGGCGCTTCCAAGGTACTCCGCCGATCGGCCCGAACCGCGCCGGCTCCAGGTCGGCAAGCTCCCGCTGGATCAGCGGATGGTTGTCAACGAAATGTTGCAAACCATCCGCGGTCTAAAGAAGAAGGGCCTCCAAACCATCAACCTCTACAATTGCTGGTTCGGGCGGCGGCTCGTGCCTTTGGCCCGCCCCGACCATTACATGTACGAGTATACGGGTAAGGACGACCCAACGAAGTCCTGCCTCGCTGAGTGGAGACTCGAAGGCCGGGGTCGCCCCCTATACCGCAAGGCGCCCAGCTCCGACGGTAAGTCGCTATTTTTGCCTTCATTCGCAGTCGCAGATGATGAATTCGCGGTTATGCTAACGTTGTCTCATGCTTATTGTAGTTGTTCCAAGTGGTGGAAGGGTGGCTCCCACCCGCAGACGACGAGAACTCGAGCTCGTCCGTCCAGGACGGGAGCGAGTCGCCACCCGCCAAAGGCGACGTCGGGAGCGACGAGGGTGATGACGACGGAGACGACGACAAAGACGAGCCCGTGGAAGACGCTGACCCGACAGTTCGCAAGACTCGTGGTCAACGTCAGCGCGAGCTCGAGGCGAGCAGAAGCCTCGAACCTCACGATGACGATGACGACGAGCTTCCCGAGAACACCTCACATCGTAAGGATATGCCGTCGAAGAAGAAGAAGAAAGAGGTGAAGGATCCGCCGAGGAAGAAGACGAAGCCGGCGAAGCAGACGTCTCCGTCCCGGTCTGCGACCAGTTCTGATGCCACCAGCTCGGCTAAGGGCGAAGCGGCGGGCACAACCGTAGCACCGGATGCTGCCGCTCCCCTGGATGAGGTACCTCTAGCATCACTTCCACCCCCATTCGCCCTGGTCTCCGGGTTGGGGTCTACTCCAGCCGCAGCAGCTTCGCCTCCTAGGAAAGCTTCTGCAGCCGTCATCACGGAGGCTCCTGCCGCGGCCTCGTCTTCAAAGAGGCCCTCTGTGTCTTGGGCACACGGTGTGTTTGAGATGGGCCTCAGTCGGAAGTTGGGGCCCGAGCTGGAAAGCAGTCCAGCATCCGCACCGGTCTGCGGTTTATACCAGTCGCCAATTAAGTATTGTTCACCTACTTGCCTTCCGTTGTAATCGGACAGTTTTGCTCATATCGTTGTTTCACAGGACTGGAGTTAAAAAGATCGGCCATCCTTCCGTGGCCAAAGTTCCGCCAGTCGTCACCAAGGAGGACCCCTCACGGAAGAGGAAAACTGACGAAGTCGCTGCTCCCGCAGACGGTGCCAAGAGGGCGAAAGGCGACGATGTCGTCATGGTCTCTGATGACATGGCAGTTGCTCCGAGCGAACCTCTGACTGCGGCGGAAGTGGCCTCAAAGACCAAGGAGGCCGTTGCCCCACCCGAAGTGGTCGAGCCGGCTCCTAGTGCTGTCGCGACATCCGCTGCGACTTTCCCCCGCTTCATGGCCAAGGCGGCCACAACGAGTGGCGCGGCGCCAATAAGCCAGACGCCTGGGGTCACCGAGACGGAGGTCGAGCAGCGTCGCGGACGCACTCCGGTCATGCTTGCGTCCGTGGACGCGTTGCAACTTCACAGCATGCTGGGCGCAGCCATCCAGGTATGTCCAGTCCACGAGGATCGGGGCACTGAATTTCAGTGGTCGGATTCTTAGTGTTTTTGTAGCGTCTAGTCCCCGAGTGCCTAGTCACTGAATTTCAGCGGGTGGGCACTTAGAGTTTTTGATCTCCAGTCCCCGAGTGCCTAGTCGCTGAATTTCAGCGGGTGGGCACTAAGAATTTTAGTGTTGTTGACGGTTTAGTTTGTGCGGAGGGCCTGCAGCGCGAATCGGCCGATCGGCTTGAAGAAAAGTGTTGCATGGAGAAGGAGCTTGTTGCCGTCCAGGAGACGAACAAGGGACTCCAAGCAATTGCAGCCAAGGCGGAGGAGGTCCGCCGGGCCTTGTCCCGGCGGGTGACCTGACGGCGGCTCAATCTGCTTTGAGCACAGCCGAGAAGCGGATCGCTGATCTGGAGTGTGAGCTCAAGGAAGCGAGGGCGGAGGCGAGCTCGGCGGAGGAGCGAGCGAAAGCTGCTGTTACGGCTGCCGCTGAAGAGCGGAATGTGTCTAACACACTCGTTGTTGGGCTGCAGAATAACTTCTCCTTGCTTCAAAGCTTCATCACGGGCCTCTTCCGTCCGCTAATTGGTAAACTTTTCTTCCTTTTTCCTCTCCCTGTAATAGCTGCATTGTGGAGTCGTTGGTGTACTCACTGCCGGCTTCTGTCAGCAGGTCGGATTATTAATAGCTCGGAAGAGGCGCAGTCATACGACGCGCGGCGGTGTGTGACCACCCTGGTCGACTCGGCCGCGTTGTCCGCAACCTGCATTCGCGCATATCTTCAAGAGATATCGCCCATAGAAGTGATTCCCAGCGACCTCGTCGAGGTATGGCGTTATCTGGAGAAGGCTCCGTCAGTCGTCGAATTCATGGCGTGGTCGGCCTTCCGGCACGGGGCGGCGACGGCGCTCAGTCTGGGGCTTGCCCATTACCCGGAGGACTTCGACCTTGATGATGTGACGAGTGGCTATCCCTCGTCGACGGGCTCTGTGGAGATTGACGAGGTGCTGAAGCTGACGGACCGGGCCATGGTGTATTCCGATCGCGTTTGGGCGATGGGCGACCTCCTCCCTTATCAGGAGACGATTGTCGCCCCCAACGATCTCGAGCCGAAGCACCTGGACTTCAAAGTCGAGCAGCCATTCCGTGCGGCGATGGCGGGTGAGTTGACGACTTACCCGTCGAACCCGTACGTGCCCTTCATTCGCAACCGCAAGGATGGCGGCGAGTCGGCGTCGAAACCTGCGGAATAGAAACATTGTGCCTGGGGTGTTAGTAACAAATGGCCATTGGACTTATCTTGTATTTTGGAACGACTTTGTTCTGCTGTAATGAAAATTCTTGTTATTTTGTGAATTGTTTCGCGATTTTGAATGCTAATTGGACGAGTCCCCGAGCGCGTCCGCCCTTTTTATGGGATTTACCTCGTTGTTATGTGTTTCCGCTCTTATACTGGGCGTTTTTCCCTAGCCACTCATATTTGTCTGGACGTCAGTCCCCGAGCGTGGTACTTGGCCGTTCGAGTCATTGTGCTGAGGATGCGGATGACTTTGGTTGCTGTGAGGAGCGGGGGCAGTTGTCTTGGCTCAGTAAGCCAGTCGGGCTAGGCGACTCCAATGGGGCTCCGGGTTGGCGTTTTTCGTGGACGTTACAAGGCCTAGGGTATCCCAGTGCCCTTGTACCGCACTACTTGGCCGTGCCGGTCGCTTTACCAAAGGTTGACTTCTGCGAATAGCTTAATGCTGTTATTACGAGTGCGAGTGGCACAAGACATGGAGAGTAGACGCAATTTGCGGTAACTGGTCTGTTTTATTTCATAGCAGGTGGAGGATACATGTATGGAGTTTAGGAGTAGAACTTCCGTAGGAGGTTTACATTCCATGGTTGCTTGACGTCGAGTTTCCCGTCTCCGCGGACGTCGGTGAGGTAGTAGGCGTCGTTGCCTAGGACTCGCCCGATGGCGAATGGTCCCTCCCAGGGAGGGAGAGCTTGTGCATGCCCTTCTTGTCCTGGATAAGGCGTAGTACCAGGTCGCCTTCCTGGAAAGTGCGAGTCCTTACTCGCCAGCTATGGTAGCAGTGGAGCCCTTGCTGGTAGATGGCGGTGCGGGAGCAAGCTAGGTCACGTGCCTCGTCGAGCTGGTCAACTCCGTCTTGTCGTGCGAGTTCGTTTGCAGCCTCCGTATAGTTGACCACCCTTGGCGAGTCGTGCTCGAGGTCGGTGGGCATGACTGCCTCGGCGCCATACACCATGAAGAAGGGTGTAAATCCTGTCGACCTGTTGACGGAGGTGCGAATGCCCCAAATGACGGAGGGTAGCTCCTCAACCCAGCACCCGGTGGTGCGCTCGAGTGGTACTTGGAGCCGTGGCTTCAGGCCATGGAGGATGCTCTGGTTGGCTTGTTCCACCTGGCCGTTGGACTCCGGGTGAGCGACTGAGGAGAGGTCGAGTCGGATGTGATGTTCCTCGCAGAACTCGGCCATGGATCCTTTGGAGAAGTTGGTCCCGTTGTTCGTGATGATGCTGTTTGGGAACCTGTAGCGATAGATGAGCTCGCGTAGGAACTTGGTGGCGGTCGTCCT
The DNA here is from genome assembly GCA_916181665.1 of Avena sativa. Lineage (NCBI taxonomy): Eukaryota > Viridiplantae > Streptophyta > Magnoliopsida > Poales > Poaceae > Avena > Avena sativa. Next base: position 176,376,667 of record OV702295.1, read on the forward strand.
GTCGTATTTGCGGACTGGCTTGGCCTCCACCCATTTTGTGAATTTGTCGACTGCGACTAGGAGGTGGGTGAAGCCGGAGGGGGCCTTTTTGAAAGGGCCTACCATGTCCATGCCCCACATGGCGAACGACCAGGTGATGGGGATTGTCTTGAGTGCCGAGCTCGGCACGTGGGTCTGGTTGGCGTACTTCTGGCATCCGACGCACCGCTGGACAATGTCGACAGCGTCTGCGTGTGCGGTGGGCCAGTAGAAGCCGTGTCGCATAGCCTTTGCGACCAGAGAGCGGGCGCCGGCGTGGTGGACGCAGTCGCCGGAGTGGATGTCTTGGAGGATTTTGCGTCCTTCGGCGGGTTGAATGCAGCGTTGGAACACGCCGGTCACGCTGTGCTTGTGGAGCTCGCCGTTGATGATGACGAAGGATTTGCAACGGCGTGCTATCATCCGGGCATCCGTTTCATCGCTGGCAGGGTGCCTCCCTCCAAGTAGGCAGTGTACGACGCGGTCCAGTCGTCTGGCTCGGCGATAAGCGTGACCAGGGCCGCCTCTGGTTGCAGCGGGATTCCGATGTCGATCTCCCTTGGGGGAGAGACGGAAGGCTTGGTGATGGTGTCGAGGAAGACGCCGCCGAGTGGTGCGAGTCGAGCTGAGCCGATGCGAGAGAGTGCGTCGTCCTCCTCGTTCTTCCGCCTATCAATCCATTCGACGGAGTAGCCTGCGAAGTGTCCACCCAGCTTGTCCACTGCTTGGCGGTATGCCGCCATGGTGGGGGAGATGGCGTCGCAGGTGCCAGCGACTTGCCCGACGACGAGGTTGGAGTCTCCATAGCAGCACAAGCGGTTGACGTTCATTTCTTTGGCAGCTCGCATGCCGTGGAGTAGCGCCTCGTACCCGACCATGTTGTTGGTGCAGGGGGTGAAGTCGAGGCAGAGGACGTAGCGGAGCTTGTCGCCCTTTGGAGAAGTTAACACGATCCCTGCTCCTGCGCCGTCCGCGTTCTTGGAGCCGTCGAAGTGTAAGCTCCAGTAATGGAGGTATGGCAGCTTTTCTGGCTGCTGGGCCTCTTCCCAGTTGGCGATGAAGTCCGCAAGAGCCTGCGACTTAATCGCTTTGAGCGGCTCGTACTTGATGTTGTGGACGCCGATCTCGACGGCCCACTTGGCGACTCGCCCGGTCGCCTCACGGTTGCGGATGATGTCTTGCAACGGTGCTGGGGAGACGACCGTTATCGGGTGCTCCTAGAAGTAGTGTGGCAGTCGCCGCTGTGCTCTGAAGACCGCGTATACCAGTTTCTGGTATTGCAGGTAGCGCTGGCGCGACTCGGTGAGGACTTCGCTGATGTAGTACACTGGTCGCTGCATCAGGCGCTCCTTTCCTTCCTCTGGTCGCTCGACGACCATGACGGCGCTGACGACGCGCTCGAAAGCCGCGACGTAGACCAACATGGGTTCCTTGTCGACGGGTGCGGCGAGTAGCGGTGCTGCGAGTAGCACCTTCTTGAGGTCGCGGAGCGCATCGTCCGCCTCCTTGTCCCACTAGAAGGTGGGATTCTTGCGCATCAGGCGGTAGAGGGGCATCGCCTTTTCGCCCAATCGAGGGATGAAGTGACTAAGAGCCGCGACTCGCCCGGCCAGCTTCTGGACATTGCGCAGGCACTCGGGTTTGCCGAGTCGAGCGATCGTGTCGATCTTGGTGGGGTTCGCCTCGATCCCGCGCTTGGAGACGCCGTATCCCTGTAGCTGCCCTGCTGGTACACCGAAGGTGCATTTGCCTGGGTTTAGCTTTATCTTGTATTTCCGCAGGTTGGCGAATGTTTCCGCCAGGTCAGCGAGTAGGTCGCTCTGGCGAGCGGACTTTACTACCACGTCGTCGATGTAGACGTGGATATTGCGGCCAATTTGGCTCACAAGGCACTCCTGCATACACCGCTGGTAGGTCGCCCCGGCGTTCTTGAGGCCAAAGGTCATGGCAGTGTAGCAGAAGGCTCCGAATGGCGTGATGAACGCCGTCTTCTCTTCGTCCTCAACGGCCATTTTGATCTGGTTGTACCCAGAGTAGGCGTCGAGGAAGCATAGCGACTCCGAGCCCGCGGTGGAATCGATTATTTGGTCGATCCGCGGGAGGACGAATTGCTCCTTCGGGCATGCGCTGTTTAAGTTTGTGTAATCGATACACATCCTCCAGGTCCCATTTTTCTTCTCGACCAGGACTGGGTTTGCCAGCCACTTGGAGTACTTGATTGGCCGGATGAAGCCTGCAGCGAGTAGACGCTGCACCTCCTCGGCGATGGCTCGGCGACGCTCTTCATTGAAGGGCCACAGCGACTTCTTGACGGGTCGCACTTTGGGGTTGGCGTTGAGTTTGTGCTCAGCGAGTTCCCTAGGGACACCAGGCATGTCAGAGGGCTTCCATACGAAGATGTCCCTGTTCTCACAGAGGAACTCGATGAGCGCGCCTTCCTATGCTGGGCTCATGCCCGTCCCGATCGTCACCATCTGGCTGGAGTCGCCTGGGACCAGCTCGACGGTGCGGGTATGCGTCGTTGCCTCGAAGGCTGAGGTGTTGCCGCCCTCCGAGTTGGGCTTCTTGAGTATGATGGGGTCGTCGTTGTTGACCCCGCTCGCGTACTTGGCGAGCTCGTCGGCGTGGTTTGCCTCGGCCGTGATGAAGGCGTCGGCGAGTTCAGCTCCTTTGGCCTCGCACTCGGCGGCCATGTCGGGGTCGCCGTGGATGGTGATGACGCCGCGCAGTCCGGGGAGCTTCATCGCGTTGTGCGCGTAGTGGGGTGCCGCCATGAACTTGGCAAACGCCTGGCGCCCCAGGACACAAGGGTAGGGGCTTTCGAAGGGCACCAGCTCTAAGACGATCCGCTCGGTGCGGAAGTTTGCCGGTGTGCCGAAGGTGACTGGCAGCGTGACCTTGCCGATCGGGTATGCCTTCCGACAGGGGACGATGCCATGGAACGTGGTGTAGGTCGTCTCGACCATCGACTGCGGGAGCCGCAGTCGCCGGAAGGTGTCCAGGTATAGGATGTTGATGGAGCTGCCGCCGTCCATCAGTGTCTTGGGGGAGCCAGTAGTCTCCCACCTTGGGCTTGACCACCAGGGCGACTCGGCCTGGGTACTCGATTCGTGGCGAGTGGTCCTGGCGGCTCCAAGTGATTGGTTGCTCAGAAAAGTTTAGGAACTGGTGGATGTCCACCTGGGCCACCGCGTTGACAGCGACGGCGCGGGCGATGACCTTCTTCTCGCGCTTCGTGTTGAAGCCTGTGAAGGTGTGGAGCGATCCGGCCACGCTGCCAAATTTTCCGCTGTTTGGCGGGTTGTTGTCGGGGTCTTCCCGCGCACGCCGTGTCTTCTCGATCTCCTTGAGAGAATGGCAGTCAGCGGTCGTGTGTGTAGCGGGCTTTCCTTCCCTGCTGTGAAATACACAAGGTTGGTTAAGAAGGGCCGCGGGGTCGAACCTCGGCTTCGCCTTGTACTTGCCACCGTCGCGGCGTTGCCCCCCGTCGCGGCGGAAGCTCTTGGGCTCGCGCTGCGCGTATCCAGCGTTGGCGACGAAGTCGACTCGCCCTTCACTGCGGCGCTTGCCGGTGAGGCGAGTGTTGCTGTAGCGTAGATCGGATCGTCTTCTGTTGTCGTTGCCTTTCGTGCTGCGTTGTCCTCCCGACTCGTCGTCGGTTTCTTGGTTTGGGTCTTCCTCCGCGTACCTTTTGACGATCTCCAGGAGATCCGGTATGTTGTCGAGTGTGCGGTACGCTCATTTGAGCTTGGCGACTAGGGGCTCGTAGCGGAACGAGGTCTTGAAGAAGTGGATCGTGGTGTCTGGGTGGATACCGACCGCGTTGTACCACAGTTCTTGCCACCGTTGGACCCAGCTGCGGGTCGACTCGCGAGGTCCCTGGACGCATCGTTCCAGGTCCTCGATGGTGGTGGCGCGGGTGTATGAACCCTCGAAGTGCCTGACGAAGGCGTCGCACATCTCTTCCCAGGAGTCGATGCTGTCCGCAGGGAGAGTGTTGATCCATTGCCTGCACGCTTCCTCCATCATCAGGGGAAGGTAGCGGGCGGCTAGTAGATCGGTGTGGCCAGCGATTCCCATCGCCATGAGGTAGGTATCCAGCCACACGGAGGGATCGTACGAGGGGTCATACTTCTCTATTTCCTTCGGCGCTTTGAAGTTCGCCGGGTATCTCTCACCTCGGATCATCGGTCCGAAGCACCGGGGCCCGAGTCGGCTTAGCGACCCCCTCGGCTCACCGTCGCGGCGGTTGGTGAGGGTATGCCGCAGGTCGTCGGGCTGGCGTGCGCGCCAGCTCTGGTTGTTGATGATGTAGGTGCGGGCGTCGACGGGTTGACCGTTGGCGGCGACGAAGTTGGTCGCCGGCCGGGGGTCGTTGGTGGAGAGTGCCGCGTTCGCGGGTCGGTGTTGGAGCTGTAGTGGTTCGGGTGGTGGGCAGTTGAGGGTGTTTTCCTCCATGGGGCGGCCGCTTGAGGCCGCTCTGCTGCCCGATGAACGTGAGTACATCCGACCCTATGAGTCGACGCCTGCGTTTTGTTGCTCGACCGCTTTTGCGAGCAAGGCCTTGGTGTACTGGATCTGCAGGGTGCCTTCACTAGTCGCTGCGATGTTGTCGACTGCTGCTCGGCCCGCGACGAGGTTGTCCATTAGGGTGGAGAACAGCGGTAGGCTGTTCGAGTCTCGCTCCCGCGTGGAGACCATGATCCGTGGCTGGTCCCTGGGGGGTGCGCGGTTGGGTGGTGACGGGGCGCCATTGGCCGTTGACCCCGGTGGGGGTCGAGTGCTTCTTCCTGGTGGCGTGTTCTCGCAGATCGTGCGCTCGGCCGCGCGGCCCGGGTCGTTCTCGTCGTCGAAATTCAGGGCGCGCCCCTGGACAGTGGGGTTCAGACGTGACCTGATTCGGAGCTGGTGGTAGCGCGACAGCTCCTGCGCTGTTACCTGCTCGAGGCGAAATTTTTCGCGCTCGGCTTGTTCCTTGCGGACTGCTTCTGCCGCAGGCGGAGTTCCTCGACCTCTGTTGCCGTCGTGTTGGGGGGGATCGGCGTGGAGAATGGATCTTCCGGCGAGTCGGCGCCAGTCTCCATGTAGGTTGCGGCGTGGCGGCCGGTTCCATCGCGGAGGTTGGCGGAGTTCTCCGACCCAGATTCGAAGTCAAAGATCCCTAGGATAGAGGGATCCTCGAAGTCTCCGACGTTGGAGACCTGGGTGATGGAGCCCGCGGGTGACGCGGCGACAATGGACTCGGCGAGTGACGCTGGGGTTGCTGAATCGGCGTCGTCGTTGAGGGCCGCGTCTTCCGCGGCCGTGATGGTTTCGGCCGCGTTGCTGTGGGCCGAGTCGTACTCAGAGGCGAGGCGGTGGATCGTGCGGACCTGGCTCTCAAAGAGCCGGTCGCGTGGCGGCGACTCGCGGATGCGAGCCGAGTCCTCCGAGACGATGACATCGGTGAGGCCGACGAAGAGGGTGATCGTGCCGATCGGCAGGATCATGGTGCGCGTGACGGGTCACGACGCCAGGACGTAGCTGCTCGGCAAGATATAGAGCATCTCGCCGATTGCAATCATGCGGCCGGTGGCGATCGTCTCGTTGATGGGCAGATTGGATCTCGCCGCAGAACACCGGCCTGACCGGGCAGGCCCCACGGTGGGCGCCATTGTCGTGGGAATGACCACGGCAGATGCTGCAATCGGCAGCGAGTAGTAGAACATGGGGCAAGGGCGGCCAGCCATCTGCGATGCGAGATGAGGGCAGAGACACAAGGATTTATCCAGGTTCGGCCCGCCGGAGGGTAAAGACCTACTCTTGCTAGATTGTATTATGGTGAGAGTACAATGGGGCGAGCTCGGCGGCTAGGCAGCGAGTCGCTTGGGTGTATGATGGAACGTATCCTCTATGCATCCTCTAGGAAGGTTTATATAGACTCACCTCCCTAGGGTTTACAGATCTCAACCGAATCAGTTAAGGCTTCAGCGATCCTTTAACCTAATCCGACTGGGCCTATCTATGCTTCTGGGCCTTCAGCTTCCAGTCGCTTGAGTCCACGCCAGATCTTGATCCAGTCGCCGTCCTGCAGGTCCACTCGCTGGCACCTGGGCCAGTCGGAAATGTCCTGCTGGGTATACCCCAGTAGGCATATCCCCATCAACTTCATAATCTTCCTCACCACTCTCTACTCGAGCTCACCACTCATGCAGCTTTGTGCGAGGGGTTTCTTGGCATTAAGCCAAGTCTCAACCTTTTTCGGCACTACTATGGTACTCGGAAGAATTCCATTAACACTGGTGTACCTTACATCACCGACACTCTTAGCTTAGTCCTTAGGAGAAACCGAGTTTATCCTAGGATTAACGCTAGTGAATCCGTCAAACGCTGGGCCGGAACTTTCTTTTATCATAAGGATATTCTGGCTCCTGGAAATGCGGAAGGTCTTCTGGCGTTTGCCGACGGTGCCGCTCCCCACCAGAATTCATGGGACACGGAGGCGCCGGAGCTGTGGGATATCTTGATCCTCGCCAAGAGGCGGATTGAGTTTCTAATGAAGCATGAGGGCCTCCGTGGATCCGACTTGATCCACTTCTGGTTTGAGCGGTGGAATCAGCCTCTCCAGCACCATGGGGATCGCCTCATGCACCAGATCACGAGCGACAAGAAGGACAACATGCGGGTCAGTTCGAGCCAGATTCCGGCGAAGGACTACAAGACCCTCATGCAATATTTGATCAAGGAAAGAGTGGAACGAAAAGTTCTAGAAGTCTCCAAGATGATGTATACGACCCACCGTCCTCTGACTCCGATAAATATTTTGACTATGTTTTTGTGTTTCGTCATTCTTTTATGTTCTTTCTCCGACTCTATTTTCATCGATGCTTTTCGACTTTGTTAGCTAGATAAACTCTCTGAGTCTGAGTTAGCTCCACTAGAGGGCTATCCTTCAGACGATCCGGAGGGGACGGAGGATGATGAGGTGCAAGAAGTTGCCGCCCCCGCCTCCAAGAAGAGCAAGGCGAAACAAGTTGTTGTTACTGCTGGTAGCCAAGTGCTGGTAGTAGTTAAAAAGTAAGCAGCCTATCTTTAATTTTTAGTACTTTTGTACCTTTATTTCTTTCCAGAGCACACCTGATATTTAGGATTTTCGTGTTCTAGAGCTAAATCAGCATTAAAGAGTAAGACCAAGCCGGACAGCAAGCCGAGCAAGAAAATGCATCAACAAAAGCTTGTTATCTCCCCTGCTGTGCCGCCATCGACTCCATCCAGTACTCCATCAGCACAGGACGCTTCTGCCTCTCCTAATGCTAGCAACGTCTCAAAAGCCCTGGTGACCATCGATGACTAGGAAACTAACAAGGGTGAACCCATCAAGGGTAATGATCCCATGGTAATATCTACAGGAACAATGGATAAAGTGGTCGGCTCTGCTGTCTCTGGCCTAAAGAGGAAAGAGAAAGAGGAGATTCTCAGACTGGCTCAATCCAGTCTTGAGAAGCAAACCTTGACTACAGAGGCAACGAGCAAAGAGGAGGAGGACGTCAAGCTGGTTAGCCTCCTAGACCAAATTTTGGTCCCGGATGCTAAAGTTTAATCTGGCAAACTTCCAGCGACGGATGTTCCTTCCCTCACCCTTACCGAGAAGGTGTTTCACGGCACCAAGCTCGGATTTGAAAAGTTGCACCTGGAACACATTGTAAGTTTCTGATTCTTATTTGCATTTATTATCATATCCTCTATCCCCAAGCATAAAGTCGGATAAACTTCATTGGATCCGAGTTGATGCTTTTAGGTTGCAAAAGAACGATGTAGTGTAGCCCCCAAGGATCATGTTGTAATTTTACTTAGTTAAATTTGCAGCTCGAATCTTAGTAGCCGTCTGACGGTATTCCATCTCTAAACTTATAGAAAATTGCATCTTCCAACCAGGAATTTCTCAAGAACATTAGCAATAAACGCAGAGAAATCAAGGCTTTGCGCTTTGAGAATTCAAAGTTGAAAGTTGAGAAAGATGAAGCAGAAGGTGAACTTTTCCGACTTCCTCTTTGTCAGTTATCTTTTTTGTCATAGTCAAACTTGTTTTGTCCGACTTATATATTTTTCTTTGTAGAACTATTGTGCCAGTCCAGCAAGATGGTGGAGCAAGCCGAGAACTTCAAGGTCTTGGTTATAGAGAATGCTGAGCTCCGGGACAAGCTTGAGAAGCTAACTTTAGAATCGGAGAAATCCGTAGCTGCTGTCCTGGAGTCAAGCAATCACGAGACCACGAGGCTCGAGAAGCTCATAGCCCTCCGAGATAAAGAACTAGCTGATCTTAAGAAGGACTTCGATATTCAGAGGGATCTTGCCCAGGCCATAGCCAGTGAACTAAACAGCCTCCGCAAGGAACATGATCAATGGAATCACTCTGTGATAGGTAAGATTTCTAGATCTTTCTTTTTTGTTGATTTTTTAGACTTTCTTTTTAGTCAAATTTTGAATTTTTGCTTCTTTCCCAACCCCCCTGAATCTTTCCGACTCTCCTACCTCCGAACCTCGCCTTGAGCGCATTAAGCTCGTCAGAGATATTTTGTACGACTTCCGCCAAACTCTTGAAGAGGCTGGTGAATCCGTCAAGCTTTCCGACTTGCACGCAATACCAATGCACGAGGTGAGGGACAAGGTCAAGGAGATTTCGAAGGTTATCGAAGACTGGAAGATCTCCTATGCTCGGACTGCTGCTCATACTGCTCTTACCATGGTGATGAGCCACCACGGTGAGATGGAAATCTGACACGTCACCAAGGGTATTGCCGAGGAGGATGATGAGGGTAACCCGCAAGACATCAAGGCCATCCAAGAGTCTTCTGCAGGTTATGCTTATCGTGTGGCGGAGATGACCAACTATACGACGCCATTCTTCGAATCCATCGCTGCGCCTTCCTCGCCCCAAGAGCCAAAAGCCAGCATTGCTTCCGAGTCTGGGACCAAGGGCGACAATGCTGTTGACTCCAGCTTTCCACCTGCTTCATCACCACCGCCTGATTCTCCAGCATAGATAATATTTATGCATTATTATGAACTCATGGCAATGTAATGATAAAAACAATGTTTTTTATTTTGTGCTGGTCTTGTAAAAACTGATGCTTTTACTATCATATCACTAAGCTTATATATTTTTATGCATGTGCTTGAAAATTTCTAAAGAACTTTGCGTTTTTATGCCTATACTTGTCGTTTTATCTGGCTCTCTGCCTCGTCCCTTTCATGGGTCGTCCAACCTTTAGCATGGAAACTTTTCTGAGCAACAGAGCGCAATTGCTAAACCAGATTAAACTCGGAAACAAAGCCGGCTTCTAGTGCCAACAACTCATTACTCGGAAAATGCCTGCGTCTAACCAATCAGATAAAAAACCAAAGTATAGACAATAAATTAAACTTTGTACCCTAAGGTAACATTTTTAGATATTCAAAAATCGTAACCAGAATGAACATGAGCAAAAAGTACTTTCAAACATTCTGGGATTTTTGAAAAAATGACATGCTCTTTTGGAAATAAGATGGCAAAAAACTTGTCAAAGATAACACACGAGGAAACCAACACTTTATTTTACTTTGAACATGTACATATATGATTACATGGAAATATAACTAAGAATAGAAGGGACATAGTTGTGCAATATTCCATGGACGGTCTATTTCATCCGGGTCTATGCTACTACCAGCTCTCTTTCTCTTCCGAGTATCAGTTCTTTCCTTGACTGGTCTCATGTCGATTAAATAATATGAACCATTATGCATAACTCTACTAACCATAAAAGGTCCTTCCCAAATTGGGGAAAGTTTGTTCTTTCTCTTTTGCACAAGTCGAAGAACCAAATCGCCGTTTTTGAAAGAACGGTTTTGCACTCTCTGACTATGATACTTGTGCAACTTCTGCTGATAGGTTGTAGATCTCTGCTCAGCAACGACGCGTACTTCTTCTATTATATCGGGATCATATTGTCGAGAAACTTTTGTATCTTCTTCGATATACGCTTTCCCTCGTGGAGCCTGATGAATCAGATCACTTGGAAGAACTGCTTCTGCACCATATACCAAGAAGAAAGGAGTATAGCCGGTTGATCTGTTAGGAGTATTACGTATGCTCCATATCACAGACGGTAATTCTTCCGCCCAAGCCCCCGCGGCCCGACGAAGCGGTGCCTCGAGGCGAGGTCGGATTCCATGTAAAATAAGGCCATTAGTTCTTTCAACTTGTCCATTAGCTTATGGATGTGCGACTGATGCAATATCGAGTCGGATCCCTTGTTCTTCATAGAATTCGGCAAGTTCACCCATCCCATTGTCAGTAATTATACTGTGTGGATATCCGAATCGAGGATTACGTCCTCGACGAATTTTCTCGATGTGGCTCCATCGCAACTTGTTATGGGTTTAGCATCAATCCACTTTGTAAATTTATCCACCATCACTAGTAGGTGAGTAAATCCACATTTTTCCATGCGAAACGGCCCTACCATATCAAGCCCCCATACCGTGAACGACCATATAATAGGGATTGTTCGCAGCTGTTCAGCCGAAACATGTTCCTGATGAGCGTACTTTTGGCAGCTTTTGCACGTTTTGACCAGTTTATCGGCATCTGCCTTAGCTGTAAGCCAAAATAATCCATGTCGAAAAGCTTTTGCCACTAAGGATCTGGCTGCATGATGACCACACTCGCCCTCGTAGTTTTCTTTTAAGATTTCCACTCCTTGTTCCGAGGAAATACATCGCTGAAACACACCAGAAACACTCCGTTTATACAGCTCACCATTTATTATAGTGTAGGCTTTTGCTCGTCAGACAATCGGCCGGCTCAAGACTTCGTCTTCGGGTAGTTTTCCGTCTATCAGGAAATCCAGATAGGGTTTTGTCCAACTGGGAATTACAGCTAGAACTGCTATTAAAGGTGAGTCGTATTTCGTCGGATAGTCCTCATCAACTCCGACTATGGAGGGGACCCTTAAATGCTCTAAAAAAGCGCCATCCGATACTTGTTTCCGCGCAGAGCCTATTCTTGATAGAGCATCTGCTTCCTCATTTTCTCCTCGAGGGATATGTTGAACCTCAAAACTCTCAAACAATTTAGATAGTTCATCCATGACAGCTTTGTATGCTGCCATGTGCTTGTTTGCGTTGCAGATATCGGATAATTCCTGAGCAACTAAATCCGAGTCTCCGTAACACATGAGTCTTGATATGCCAATGTTTTTGGCCATGCGTATTCCATTCAGCAATGCTTCATACTCGCCAATATTATTGGTTGCCATGAAGTGTATTTGCAACACATAGAACAACTTATCTCCTTGGGGTGATTTGAGCACCACGCCAGCCCCCGAGCCTCCTCGTGCTTTTGATCCGTCAAAGTGAAGGGTCCAAAATTCCGAGTCTGGAGGACCTGTGTTTTCTGCCATCTCTGTCCAATCAACAACAAAGTCGGCAAGTATTTCGGACTTGATTGCTGTACGTGGTTTGTACTCAATGTCGAAAGCTGCAAGCTCTATTCCCCACTTTGCGACACGTCCTGTCGCGTCGCGATTATTGATTGTATATCGCAGGGGAGCGCTGCTCACCACTGTGGGCTTGTGCTCTTGAAAATAGTGGTGTAGCTTTTTGGATGCAAAGAACACTCCATAGGCTAGGTTTTGATGGCGTGGACATCGTTGTTTTGATTCTGTCAGGACCTCACTCAGATAATAAGTTAGCCGTGGCACCTTATACTCGTGGCCTTCTTCCTCGTGCTCAACTACTGTTACCACATTTATGACCTTGTTGGTCGCTGCAATGTAAAGTAACATAGGTTCCTGACGTTCTGGTGCTACGAGAACTGGTGGGTTTGAAAGTAGATCTTTCAAACTTTGCACGGCAGTTTCGGCTTCCTGAGTCTAGACAAATTTGTCAGTTTTCTTCAAGAGCTTGTTCAAAGGTGCGGCTCTATCTCCGAGCCATCTGACGAACTAGCAAAATTACATCTTGAATCTCCAGATCTTATACTAAATCTTGAATCTCCAGATCTTGTACCTGCAAAATACAAAACAAACAAAATGAAAGTAAAAGTTTAATTGTTAGATTTACTCTCAGTGGAGAGTAGTGAAGCGCACTGCTCAAAATTACATCATTGAGTAATTGTTATAGGGGCAAGTTTCACCAATATGAAAGAATTTGATCTTTCATAATAAATAAGCCACAAGTCAAATATTCATAGCAAGTAAGAGGGGCAAGTTTCACCAGTAGAGTTAAAAGTTAAAATATCAAAAGGTGAGACACCTCACTGATCTGATCCAAAACTATGTACCAAGCACACAGGCAGCATAATCACCTAAATGCATGGTGTGTGCTGTCGACACAGCAACAACAGCTCACACAAGTAAAAGGAGTAGCACAACCGTGGGAAGCTTCTAGCAGCTCACTTTTTCATCAAACCAGGAACACTCAGCTTATCAAAGCCAAGCAAACCACCAGCCAAACCACACACCAGTTCATCCTAGCATCACTAGATGGTGACATAAGGACGGGGTGGATCAGGTGGATAGCAAGGCCAGGTTGCAGGAACTAGGAGGTGAATGGCAGATCAAGGTCAAGCTTACAGGAACCAAAAAGGTAGCAGGAGCAGCACCAGGAGGTGAAAGACCATATCAGGCAGCAACACAACCAACAATATCAAGCCACAAGATCAACCAGTTACAACACCAACAACTCAACTGTTGTGGTCAGTAGTATAAAACCATCACATGATCTATCTATCTAAATTAGATACAAATTCATGTGTTGTCTGATATTAAACATCTTAGTAATAACCCAAGTGGGGTGAATATATCATAGATGATTTTGAAATATAAAGGCCAGAAGTAAATTCTACCAAATCTACCAGGATCTCAGACCAACATCATAGATACTAGAGGTGACAAACAAATTATATATTCCCACATGTTCTCATATAGCTTATAAAATTCTGGGCACATCTCCTAATGGAGTAGCACCTCAGATTTCATAAACTCTATGAATCAATATAAAGCTATGAGCAAACCAACCATCTTAGCTAATTAGGATCCAAGATCCAGCAACAACCATGATACATAAGCATTTCTATTAGGGACATCAATATAGGACACAAGTTCCTATGCCTCATACCAACATCACATGCAAATTATTTAAGAATAATATTTCCATTTAACTTGATTTAATCCAATCATCAACTCAATAGAATCAAGCCAATTGTAGAAACCAACAGCTTGTGTGCCATAGTTAAATGGTGTCACAAGAATAGGTTCTATCAGCCAAGTAAAACCATCAACATGCTACCATAAAGAAAGTGGCAAGCCATTGATATCATTTCCCTAAGATTACACTTAGAAATCATCAAAAATATCTATGTATCTTTAGAGCATCATTAAAATCAAATGATTAAGTTCATTCTGTTGATGATCATACAAGCCAACATCTACTGATGAATTGAATAACCACTGGCAGTGCTACTATTAGTACTAGAGTACTGGCAGTAGATGAACACACTAAGCATCAACACAACCAACCAGGTTTCACAGTAATACCATCAGCTCAACCAAGCTCAATTACCAATTAGATGGAACACTATAGAACCAGTAGCATCAGATCACCAATAGCATCAGATAATGAAAGCAAGACAATAAGCACTGAAGTGCAGTTAATCACAATACTTACTGGGAACCACTATCAGACCAAATCATCATTCACAATTAAGCAGAAGGATGAACCCTAGAACCAAGGAAGAAACCTAGAACAAGTATGAACCCTAATTAGGGATGGCCACTAAAGGCACACATATGAACTCAGAGGAGACAGATGACAGAAGGCATGGGTGGTAATCAAGACCAAACTTACCAGTGGTCCTAGCTGTAGAATATAAGATGAGGCAGAGGGGATGACGAGCGCACGGCGGCACGGGAAGCACCCCAAAGGGTGCTGCAACCCGCACCAAGCCAAGGCGGCGGCCACAGTAGCACACAAGGACGCACATCACCCCATAGCAACGCACGAGCACCTCACAGCATCGGCGAAGGCATCACCAGTACCACCCCAAACCCTAGGGTTCGGGACGGGGCTAGCCTGGCCACAGGATGCTCCAGAGCCAAATCGAATTGGACCAAGCGAAGGAGCATGGTCAACATCCTCGCCATACACTACGATGGTAGCCAGGGCAGACCACGACGGCGGTAATCGCACGGCGTCGCCGTCAGCGACCATGGGGTCGAGGAGGAGAAAGGGATGAGGTTGAGAGATGGTGAGGCAGAGAACTGGGCTGATAGGGCCAGTACCCCTTCGGGAAGAACTTTTGACAAGGCCACATGGGCCAAGTCTTGCCCAAAAAGCCCAATGGGTTGGCCCAAAGCCCTAAAAAGGATCTTTGATAATTAATAAAAGACCAAAATACCCCTAGAACTCAATAAATTCTAGAAAATAAAATAGAAGACTCAAAATTACAAATAATATATTTTTAGATTCATAATAATCCAACCTATTTAATTAAATTAAGAAATTATTTTTAAATAAACAAATTTTTGGTTCAGAATTTTATAATATATATTCCTTATGGAATTTTATAAAATCAAAGAAAAAGGATAAAAAATAAAAATAAAACTTTTATTATATTTTGTTATTATAGTATTTTAGAAAAATACTAAATAAATATTTTGAGTTATCAAAAGAAATTCTCTTTTATTTAAATGCTAATTCTTAAAAGAATTATTAAATAAATAAATATAAGAGTTTTTATTAAATAATTTTTTTAGCCTTTAACTCTATAAATAATTTATTATATTATAAAATAGTGAGATTAATATTTATAAAATATTAAGGTTATTCCTTCAGAAGGAAATTCTTAAGTTCCTAAGAATTTTATAGAAAACTAAAATATTGGGTAAAACACATCAAGAAAATAAATAACAAATAATGCATTACATTACTATGCATGTTCATTTTTGCTTCTTTAAATATTGTCCTTGTCGGTCAATAATGATGTTTTGTAGACATAGAAGCTCAAGGTCCAGTGCAAGCACCAGACTTCAATACCTTGCAATCACAAGGCAAGTTCATCACTTGCTCATGTCCTTTGAAGAGTCTTTACCAAAGTATTTGTAAATTTTGTGTTATCATCTATATTTCAAGGAAAGAAAATATTATTTTCTCAAATAAATAAATTGTTGATATCATCCTAAGTGATGATATAGTGGAGCAATAGAACTTAGGTTTCTATTTGCAACAATGATAATCACCTAGGAATTTATTAACCCATGACATCGGTGATTCTAGCGCCATATATAATGCGTTAGCCATGAGATTTGGAATGGGACGGATAAGTCAGCTATATCCTTTTCCTTTCGTATGGAGGCAAGACGACCTTAACGTGACGTTGTGATTCCTTGTGCGGATCCAACATATGGGTGGGCACCCTTAGGCCCCAAGTTTTTGGTGTCTAGATTATCTATGAGTGGCTATCGTAGGTACAACCAGACCTATATGGTACTTGCCAGGGGCATCACCCGCTCATAGAGTCTTCGTGAACTCATCAGGGTTTTAGCCTGCCCAAAAGGGGGCATAACGGAGGTGAGCCAGCCCCGAAGAATCGTGCAGACATATGGGGTCGCGGAAAGGGAAGTGATTGGCTTGGACCACCTACTGGGCCCCACATCATGGAATTGTGGATGGGAAAGTATGCCCAGTTGTGCAAGAAGGAGTTGATCTCTCATGAGTAAAGTAACGCACCTCTTCAGAGTGTAAAAATTGTAACTTGTTACTCCCTATTCTGGGAAGGAGCTAGGAACGCGGCAGGGAAGGAACTCCATGAAAGTCTGGTAAACCTGTGAAGGCTGATGGGCATAGTTTTTAACAATAAAATCAATCTTTGAAGAAATATTTATGAAAAAATGCATAATTCCGAGGACTTATAGTCTGAGGTGGTAGATAGAGCATCAAACTTCCCACCTTTCATATAATGAACTTCCTGGGTAACGCTGTTACTCACCTTTTCCTTTGGTCCCCTGCTTAGACTCTAAGGATCCAGAAGATACCCCAATGTATGCAGCTGAAAGCCAAGAGGAGGTCTTCTATGAAGAGCCCGATCTGTATGGTGCCGTAGAAGGGGTGGACTACGATGTCATTTATTGAGGAGAGTACCATGAGTCATAATAATTACCGTAGTACTAGGAACCAATTGAGCCGAGCAACATGAACAATATATAACAATAAGTTGTTGAGCTCAATTTGGAGTTGAAGTTATCACTTTAAAACTTCTGCTGAAACACTTTATATTTGGTTTGTAAGTTGAATCTTTTGAAGTCTTGAACTTTTGGTATTGTAATAATAATAATGTGTGTATGTTTGTAATATGGACCCGCAATGTTTCTATTGTACCACTCTGAGGGATGTGATATTTACGAAACGGTGTTCTGTTAATGTCATGTCAATGACTATAGTGTACTACACATGCAGTGGTATGCTGGGTCACCGCAGTTGTCAATCTCACCGGTTTGCTGAAAATAAAGGGTTAACTGTATGGTGTGCAAGGTAATAGTGGTTTACAGAAAGGTAAACAGTAACAGTGGAAGATGTATCAATGGTAAAGATTGGACCAGGGTCCATAGTTCACTAGAGGTGTTCTCCTTAAGATAAACAAACATGGCATGCTGGGTAAACAAATTACAACAGGGAAATTGACAGGACTGAGCAAGGAATAACAATGCAATACTAGACATTCATGATCCTATGTGATTCTATTGGGCAATACAACAAGATACATAGGCTGCCATCCAACTGCATCTATGACTAGTAATCCACCTTCAGGTCATCATCCGAACCCCCTCTAGTAGTAAGTTGCCAGCAACGGATAACTAATTTAAGCAAAGTGTGTAAGGTAAACAATCGACTTGTTCCATGAACAAGAGACCGTTGTTTTCTCCCTAGTGGAAACAACAGATCTACAACCTTAGAGATTTCTGTCACTTCCCTTAGATTAAATAGAGGCATGAACCCACTATCGAGCATAAATACTCCCTCTTAGAGTCACTAGCATCTACTTGGCCAAGATATCTACTAGAACTAAAGAGCATGCAAGATCACAAACAAAATAGACATGTAAGAATCAATAAGATAAAACCATTAATCAATCTGACATAGTAATCTCAATATCCATCGGATCCCTGCAAACACAAGATGCATGATTACAAATAGATGATCTTGTTCATGAACGGCGCTCACAAGATCTAAATATGGTAGCACAAAGTAGGAGATACAACCATCTAGCTACTACATGGACCCGTAGTCCAAGGTGGAACTACTCACACTTCATACCGGAGGCTGGCATGATGAAGAAGAAGAAGGCCTCTGGGATGATCTCCCCTCCAGCTGGGTGCCGGGAAGAGCTTCAGACCCCCCCGATCTAGGGATGATGGTGGAGGCGGCTATAGAAGGTTTAGTGGAATATTGATCGGGTACTTAGGGTTTTGGTATCGGGGGGTCTTTATAGGCGAAGAGGCGAGGCAGGGGCAGCCAGGGCAGCGGCTGGGCCCAGCCGCGCTGCCAGGGGGTGTGGCCCCCTGGTGGCTCCCCTCCGTCTCATATTCTGACTCCATGTTCCCCACGGTAAAATATTGACTTTAGCTTTTGTCCCGTCCAATTCTGAGAATATTGATTTTCTGCCTTTTCTGGAACCAAAAACAAAAGAAAACATGAAACTGGCACTATGGCATCTTGTTAATAGGTTAGTCCAGAAAAACATATAAAAACACGTCAAAGTGTAGACAAAGCAAAGCAAAGTAGATACTAAACAAGCATGGAATATAAAAATTATAGATACGTTTCCTACGTATCAAGGGATGCCTTTTATAGGAGGAGGGGCAGCCAAGGGCCATCACTGGCGGCCAATATGGGTGCCTTCACCTATTCCTCTAGTCATATGAGTGGATCTCCCACTCACACAAATGCCCCTCCATTTTCTCACTCAAAGTCCCACTCAAAATCCATTAAGTTTCCACCAAATTTAATCTAATATCTCATTTAATAAAACTCCTATTATTTATTTATTTATTCAGAATTTTGTTAATTAAATTAATTAACAAACATTCACATAAAACCCCTTGCAACAATTCAATTTCACATGCAAAACTAATTTTAGCAAATTCACCTGAAACAATTCTTGTTTCCATTGAAATAATTCCAGTGCTTTCATATTCTTTCTCTGGCATATTATTTGCTCCAAATGGTGTCCGTATCCCTAAGGTTCATTAATAAAGCAAACATGATCGAGACCCCACTCCATGCAATAATCAGTAGTGGGACCTGGAGATTCGTATTGACTCCCACACATTCAACGATGACTTCTTGTGATCGTGTGAAAATTTAACATTGTAACTAAATACCTTTGTCTCGCGATATTTTACATGTACGATATTCAATGATTGGTATCCCCATACCTAGTTGAATCTTGTTACCAACATGTAGCCTTTTCTTGTTCCTGTGATATAACATTCTAGTGATCCCCATCACTTGCTTGCAAGCTATATCAATGTGATATCACCGAGAGGGCCTAGAGTATATCTCTCCGTTATTTGAATGGAAAAATCTCACTCTTGATCCATTAGTCTCTACATAACACTATCAGTGTATCTGAACCCAACTTTATAGTCAACCTTTTACGGTGTGACGTATGATTTTACCAAGCTACTCTTCCGGTGTTAGTGATTGACATGATCTCATGGTCTAAGGACTAAAGTTACTTTTTAATGATGTTATAGTAATCTCAACATAATGACTTCGATCGTATTACTATACTTCGTATGAATGTTCATCACATCATTCCACCAATCCTATGACCTTGTTATTAACATCTAATGTCCATGATCATGAAACCTTGATCATCATGTTAATCAAAGAGCTAGTTTATATGAGAGGCATAACTAGGAACACTTTATTTTTTTATTAAACACACATGTATTAGAGTTTACTTTTAATACAATTATAGCATGAGAAATAAACATTTATCATAAACAAGGAAAAAGATAATAACTACTTTATTATTGCCTCTCGGGCATACTCCCTTCAGTCTACCATTTGCACTAGAGTCAATAATCTAGTTTGAAAAACTTGCGCATTCAACACATATGGCTTTCTGGTGTTGTATGTACGCGTTTTCTAGTGGTAAACATAATATACGGATCTGACACATTTAGGTCCGTGTGTATTTGCATGTCTTTGCGTCTATACGCATCACTCATTCTCCAACGATATGGCATTGTACAAATTTGGTCTTTTGCTGAGATCTTTAGTACCTTGGGGTTAAATCATGTTGATACTATTGTCGCACAATATATCTTCATAGTGTTAGCCGGTTGTGAATCACACCTAGTTTGATAACAAACTAGTTAACACAAATTCCCTCTTTTGCTGCTACAATAGCAGTCATATACTTAGCCTTTTCTTGTAGTATCCATCACAATGTGTTAACTTTGGAATTCATCCAAATCCATCAAGGAACCTCCTTTCCATTACATTGTGCCAGCGATATTTTAAATTGATATAAACTTAAACTTATGAGAAAACTAGTATCAATGTAACACTTTCCAATGAACTATTTGTAACAGTTTATCACCTCTACATAAATATATTCTTAGTTCTTCCAAAGATCATAAGAATATCCTTACTATCGTCCAATGATCATCTTATGATTCATTATGGTATATGCTCATAATGTCATCGTATTATCGACAAGTACGTCATAGGGGGTCCTAGTGGTGTTGGAAGGATGGGGTGTGAGACATCGGATGTTCCACGAGCGGTGAGCACAAGTTTACCCAGGTTCAGATCCGATTGCGGTGATCGGATCCTACTCCTGCTAGCAACCCAGTAATATATCGGCGTAAGCCAGATGTTACAGCGGATTACAAGAGAGGTTCACCTGTGCGAGTTGGTTGTGGTTGTGTGTATTGTGTTATGCCCTAAAGGCTCTCATAGGGCCGGTTTATATAGTCACCCAGGCCTAGGGTTACAGGAGAGACCTATTCAGCTACGTTAGAGAGTCGGTAACTATATACAGCTTGGATTACAAGTAATACTACAGGCCTAGGTCAGTAACTCTTCTGGGGCTTGTCGTAGCCGGAACTGGATCATCCTCTTTCTCTGACTGGGCCGCCCATGAAGCAAAGTTCTAACCCGTTGGTGGGCCACCCTGGTCAGCGAGTCCTGTGGGTATACCCGTAAAGTATATCACCAACAGTAGCACCCGGAAGTCTCCAAGATCCAAAGTATGATAAATCGTCTAGCTTGATGGTTTCTTCGTCTTGAGAATCTTGAAGGGTTCCCGAAAACTTCATTCAGTAATGTAGGATTCCGAGTCAATTGAGCTGAGCTTAGTCTTTTCCTTGCTCAGTTTGAAACATAAGCCGGATTTTTCAGCAGCGTGTGGACTAACAACTTTTCAGACCAGGTACTGTCACTAACAAGAGTCCAATCAGCACAACCATTAGTGGGTCCCTTGGATGCTGTTTCAATGCCTGCGCAAAAATCAAGGGGGCGGAAGAGTCGCGAGGAACCTAACACCCCCTCTCCTATACGCGTGGCGATAATCACGCGTGTTAACGCACAAATCTTGACGCAGAGACAAATAAAAGAGGGGAGAAAACCTTTTCTCTCAGATTCACCTCTCCATTGAATTATACATTTCCTCCTCGTACTCCTCGAGCACTCCGCACCAGTTCCCATCTGTGCGGCGGGTTCGTTAGCGACGGAAGAGAGGAAGATGTGGGACCTCTGGATCCCTATCGCCATGGGTAACATGGAACTCAAAGTCATGGAGGACGAAGGATTCATCGTCGCCGGTGCGTGAAGGAGCGCCTCAGGGCATGCCGTTCCTTCCCTGCACGATGGAGAGAGGGTGCTTTTCGACACGCACGTCGACCGCGGCCTCAGCTTCCCACCATCGGACTTCCTCGTCGAGGTTCTCAACTACTACGGTGTGCAACTTCATAATCTTCCTCCCAACTCTCTACTCGAGCTCACCACTCATGCAGCTTTGTGCGAGGGGTTTCTTGGCATTAAGCCAAGTCTCACCCTTTTTACTACTATGGTACTCGGAAGAATTCCATTAACACTGGTGTACCTTACATCACCGACACTCTTAGCTTAGTCCTTATGAGAAACCGAGTTTATCCTAGGATTAATGCTAGTGAATCCGTCAAACGCTGGGCCGGAACTTTCTTTTATCATAAGGATATTTCGGCTCCAGGAAAGGCAGAAGGTCTTCCGGCGTTTGCCAACGGTGCCGCTCCCCAACAGAATTCATGGGACACGGAGGTGCCGGAGCTGTGGGATATCTTGATCCTTGCCAAGAGGTGGATTGAGTTTCTGATGAAGCATGAGGGCCTCCGTGGATCCGAATTGATCCACTTCTGGTTGGAGCGGTGGATTCAGCCTCTCCAGCACCATGGGGATCGCCTCATGCACCAGATCACGAGCGACAAGAAGGACAGCATGCGGGTCAGTTCGAGCCAGATTCCGGCGAAGGACTACAAGACCCTCACGCAATATTTGATCAAGGAAAGAGTGGAACGAATAGTTCCAGAAGTCTCCAAGATGATGTATACGACCCATCGTCCTCTGACTCCGATAAATATGTTGAATCTGCTTTTGTGTTTCATCATTCTTTTATGTTCTTTCTCCGACTCTATTTTCATCGATGCTTTTTTGACTTTGTTAGCTCGATAAACTCTCTGAGTCTGAGTTAGCTCCACTAGAGGCCTATCCTTCAGAAGATCCGGAGGGGACGAAGGATGATGAGGTGCAAGAAGTTGCCGCCCCCGCCTCCAAGAAGAGCAAGGCGAAACAAGTTGTTGTTACTGCTGGTAGCCAAGTGCTGCCAGTAGTTAAAAAGTAAGCACCCTATCTTTAGTTTTCAATACTTTTGTACCTTTATTTCTTTCCAGAGCACACCTGATATTTAGGATTTTCGTGTTCTAGAGCTAAATCAGTATTAAAGAGTAAGACCAAGCCGGACAGCAAGCCGGGTAAGAAAATGCATCAGCAAAAGCTTGTTATCTCCCCTGCTGTGCCGCCATCGACTCCATCCAGTACTCCATCAGCACAGGACGCTTCTGCCTCTCCTGATGCTGGCAACGTCTCAAAAGTCCTGGTCACCATCGATGACCAGGAAACTAACAAGGGTGAACCCATCAAGGGTAATGATCCCATGGTAATATCTACATGAACAATGGATAAAGTGGCCGGCTCTGCTGTCTCTGGCCTGAAGAGGAAAGAGAAAGAGGAGATCCTAACACTGGCTCAATCCAGTCTTGAGAAGAAAACCTTGACTATAGAGGCAACGAGCTAAGAGGAGGAGGACGTCAAGTTGGTTAGCCTCCTCGACCAAATTTTGGTCCCGGATGCTAAAGTTCAATCTGGCAAACTTCCAGCGACGGATGTTCCTTCCCTCACCCTTACCGATAAGGTGTTTCACTTCACCAAGCTCGGATTTGAAAATTTGCACCTGGAACACATTGTAAGTTTCCGATTCTTATTTGCATTTATTATCATATCCTCTAGCCCCCAAGCATAAAGTCGGATAAACATCGTTGGATCCGAGTTGATGCTTTTAGGTTGCAAAAGAACGATGTAGTGTAGCCCCCAAGGATCATGCTGTAATTTTACTTAGTTAAATTTACAGCTCGAGTCTTAGTAGCCGTCTGACGGTATTCCATCTCTAAACTTATAGAAAATTGCATCTTCCAACTAGGAATTGCTCAAGAACGTTAGCAACAAATGCAAAGAAATCAAGGCTTTGCGCTTTGAGAATTCAAAGTTGAAAGTTGAGAAAGATGAAGCAGAAGGTAAACTTTTCCGACTTCCTCTTTGTCAGTTATCTTTTTTGTCATAGTCAAACTTGTTTTGTCCGACTTATATTTTTTTCTTTGTAGAACTGTTGTGCCAGTCCGGCAAGATGGTGGAGCAAGCCAAGAACTTCAAGGTCTTGGTTATAGAGAATGCTGAGCTCCGTGACAAGCTTGAGAAGCTAACTTTAGAATCGGAGAAATCCGTAGCTGCTGTCCTAGAGTCAAGCAATCACGAGACCATGAGGCTCGAGAAGCTCATAGACCTCCGAGATAAATAACTAGCTGATCTTAAGAAGGACTTCGATATTCAGAGGGATCTTGCCCAGGCCACAGCCAGTGAACTAAACAGCCTCCGGAAGGAACATGCTCAATGGAATCACTCTGTGATAGGTAAGATTTCTGAATCTTTCTTTTTTGTTGATTTTTTAGACTTTATTTTTAGTCAAATTTTGAATTTTTGCTTCTTTCCCAGCCTCCCTGAATCTTTCTGACTCTCCTACCTCCGAACCTCGCCTCGAGCGCATTAAGCTCGTCAGAGATATTTTTTACGACTTCCGCCAAACTCTTGAAGAGGCTGGCGAATCCGTCAAGCTTTCTGACTTGCACGCAATACCAGTGCACGAGGTGAGGGACAAGGTCAAGGAGATTCCGAAGCTTATCAAAGACTAGAAGATCTCCTACGCTCGGACTGCTGCTCAGACTGCTCTTACCATGGTGATGAGCCACCACAGTGAGATGGAAATCTGGCACGTCACCAAGGGTATTGCCGAGGAGGATGATGAGGGTAACCCGCAAGACATCAAGGCCATCCAAGAGTCTTCAGCATGTTATGCTTATCGTGTGGCGGAGATGACCAACTATATGACGCCATTCTTCGAATCCGTCTCTGCGCCTTCCTCGCCCCAAGAGCCAGAAGCCAACATTGCTTCCGAGTCTGGGACCAAGGGCGACAATGCTGTTGACTCCAGCGTTCCACCTGCTTCATCACCACCGCCTGATTCTCCAGCATAGATAATATTTATGCATTATTCTAAACTCATGGCAATGTAATGATAAAAACAATGTTTTTTATTTTGTGCCGGTCTTGTAAAAACTGATGCTTTTACTATCATAGCACTAAGCTTATATATTTTTATGCATGTGCTTGAAAATTTCTAAAGAACTTTGCGTTTTGATGCCTATACTTGTCGTTTTATCTAGCTCTCTGCCTCGTCCCTTTCATGGGTCGGCCAACCTTTAGCATGGAAACTTTTTCGAGCAACAGAGCACAATTGCTAAACTAGTTTAAACTCGGAAACAAAGCCGGCTTCTAGTACCAACAACTCATTACTCAGAAAATGCTTGCATCTAACCAATCAGATAAAAACCAAAGTATAGACAATAAATTAAACTTTGTACCCTAAGGCAACATTTTTAGATATTCAAAAATCGTAACCAGAATGAACATGAGCAAAAAGTACTTTCAAACATTCTGGGATTTTAGAAAAAATGACATGCTCTTTTGGAAATAAGATGGCAAAAAACTTCTCAAAGATAACACATGAGGAAACCAACACTTTATTTCACTTTGAACATGTACATATATGATTACAAGGAAATATAACTAAGAATAGAAGGTACATAGTTGTGCAATATTCCATGGACGGTCTATTTCATCCGGGTCTATGCTACCACCAGCTCTCTTTCTCTTCCGAGTATCAGTTCTTTCCTTGACTGGTCTCATGTCGGTTAAATAATATGACCCATTATGCATAACTCTACTAACCATAAAAGGTCCTTCCCAAATTGGGGAAAGTTTGTGCTTTCTCTTTTGCACAAGTCGAAGAACCAATTCACCGTTTTTTAAAGAACGGTTTTGCACTCTCTGACTATGATACTTGTGCAACTTCTGCTGATAGGCTGTAGATCTCTGCTCAGCAACGACACGTACTTCTTCGATTATATCGAGATCATATTGTCGAGAAACTTTTGCATCTTGTTCGATATACGCTTTCCCTCGTGGAGCCTAATGAATCAGATCACTTGGAAGAACTACTTCTGCACCATAGACCAAGAAGAAAGGAGTATAGCCGGTTGATCTGTTAGGAGTATTACGTATGCTCCATATCACATACGGTAATTCTTCCGCCTAAGCCCCCGCGGCCCGACGAAGCGGTGCCTCGAGGCGAGGTCGGATTCCATGTAAAATAAGGCCATTAGTTCTTTCAACTTGTCCATTAGCTTGTGGATGTGCGACTGATGCAATATCGAGTCGGATCCCTTGTTCTTCACAAAATTCGGCAAGTTCACCCGTCCCATTGTCAGTAATTATACTGTGCGGATATCAGAATCGATGATTACGTCCTCGACGAATTTTCTCGTTGTGGCTCCATCGCAACTTGTTACGGGTTTAGCCTCAATCCACTTTGTAAATTTATCCACCATCAGTAGTAGGTGAGTAAATCCACATTTTTCTGTGCCAAACAGCCCTACCATATCAAGCCCCTAGACCGTGAACGGCCATGTAATAGGGATTGTTCGCAGCTGTTCAGCTGAAACATGTTCCTGATGAGCGCACTTTTGGCAGCTTTTGCACGTTTTGACCAGTTTATCGGCATCTGCCTTAGTTGTAACCAAAAGAATCCGTGTCGAAAATCTTTTGCCACTAAGAATCTGGCTGCAACATGATGACCACACCCGCCTTCGTAGTTTTCTTTTAAGATTTCCACTCCTTCTTCCGAGGAAATACATCGCTGAAACACACCAGAAACACTCCGTTTATACATCTCACCATTTATTATAGTGTAGGCTTTTGCTCGTCGGACAATCTGCCGGCTCAAGACTTCGTCTTCGGGTAGTTTTCCGTCTATCAGGAAATCCAGATAGGGTTTTGTCCAACTAGGAATTATAGCCAGAACTTCTATTAAAGGCGAGTCGTATTTTGTCGGATAGTCCTCATCAACTCCGACTATGGAGGGGACCCTTAAATGCTCTAAAAAGCGCCATCCGGTACTTGTTTCCGTGGAGAGCCTATTCTTGATAGAGCATTTGCTTCCTCATTTTCTGCTCGAGGAATATGTTGAACCTCAAAACTCTCAAACAATTTAGATAGTTCATCCACGACAGCTTTGTATGCTGCCATGTGCTTGTTTGCGTTGCAGATATCGGATACTTCCTGAGCAACTAAATCCGAGTCTCCGTAAAACATGAGTCTTGATATGCCAATGTTTTTGGCCATGCGTATTCCATGCAGCAATGCTTCATACTCGCCAATATTATTGGTTGCCGTGAAGTGTATTTGTAACACATAGAACAACTTTATCTCCTTGGGGTGATTTGAGCACCACGCCAGCCCCCGAGCCTCCTCGTGCTTTTGATCCGTCAAAGTAAAGGGTCCAAAATTCCGAGTCTAGAGGACCTGTGTTTTCTGTCGTCTCTGTCCAATCAACAACAAAGTCGGCAAGTATTTCAGACTTGATTGTTGTATGTGGTTTGTACTCAATGTCAAAAGCTGCAAGCTCTATTCCCCACTTTGCGACAAGTCTTGTGGAGTCGTGGTTATTGATTATATATCGCAGGGGAGCGGTGCTCACCACTATGATCTTGTGCTCTTGAAAATAGTGGTGTAGCTTTCTGGATGCAAAGAACACTCCATAGGCAAGGTTTTGATGGCGTGGACATCGTTGTTTTGATTCTGGCAGGACCTCACTCAGATAATAAGTTGGCCGCTGCACCTTATACTCGGGGCCTTCTTCCTCGTGCTCAACTACTGTTACCACATTTATGACCATGTTGGTCGCTGCAATGTAAAGTAACATAGGTTCCTGAGGTTCTGGTGCTGCGAGAACTGGTGGGTTTGAAAGTAGATCTTTCAAACTTTGCACGGCAATTTTGGCTTCCTGAGTCTAGACAAATTTGTCAGTTTTCTTCAAGAGATTGTACAAAGGTGCGGCTCTATCTCCGAGCCGGCTGACGAACCGACTCACCGCTGCAATGCAACCAGTGAGACGTTGTACGTCCTTCAGGCGAGTCAGCCTGGTAATGTTTAGGATAGCCTTGATTTTGTGTCGGTTCACCTCTATGCCTCGCTCAGAGGCGATGAAACTTAAAAATTTTCCGCCTGGAATTCGAAAGAAACACTTCTTCAGATTTAGCATCATATTGAATTTTCGTAGACTAGCAAATGTTTCATCCAAGTCGGCAATTAAAGTTTCCTTCTTTTTGGACATAACTGCTATGTCGTCTACGTATACATGGACGTTGCATCCGTTTTGGTCGTTGAGACAACATTGCATAGTATGTTGATATGTTGCTCCTGTGTTCTTTAAGCCAAAAGGCATAGTTTTGTAGCAGAAGGTTCCAAAAGGAGTGACGAAAGACGTCTTAATTTGATCCGACTTTTTCATCGGTATTTGGTGATATCCAGAATATGCGTCGAGAAAATAGAGTAGTTCCGATCCCGCTGTTGAGTCGATTACTTGATTGATTCTTGGCAAAGGAAACGGATCTTTTGGGCATGCCTTGTTCAAAGCGTTATAATCAACACACATCCTTAAATCAATGGTGTCCTTTTTAGGGACGAGTACAGGATTTGCCACCCAATCTGTATGGATGACCTCTGTTATAAAATCTGATAATTCTAGTCGGGCTAATTCCTTGGCTATTGCTTTGCGCTTTTCATCACCAAACCGTCGCAACGACTGTTTGACGGGTTTAGCGTCAGGGTACACATTAAGAGAGTGCTCGGAAAGTTTCCTAGGTACTCCGGTCATGTCAGATGGCTGCCATGCAAAGATATCACTATTAGCTTTGAGAAACTCGACGAGCGCGCTTTCCTATGTGTGTCCTAGGCCTAACCCTATGTTCGTCGTCTTGGAGGGATCATCTTCCTTCAGCAACATTTTAATCGTCTCTTCCGACGCCTTGAACTCCAAACTTGGCTTAAACACCTCGTTTTTCATAGCGGGCATCTCAGACGGATTGATGGTCTTCTTGATCTCCTGGTACTCCTAGGCGTGCAACACGAATTCGGTGAAGGCAGAAGATCCTTCGTTGCACTCTCGCGCCTTCCTCGGATTTCCCTGTACACTGATTATGCCCTTTGGACCTGGAAGTTTGATCATGTTGTAGATGTAACAGGGACGGGCCAAGAACGCCCAGTAAGCCGGACGTCTGAAGATGGCATGGTAAGCACTTTTGAACGGTACTACTTCAAAAGAGAGTGGCTCGATCCGGTAATTGTCTTAGGTTCCGAGTGTCACGTCCAGAGTAATCTCACCCAGAGAATTCGCCTGTCTCCCTGGTACAATGCCATGGAAAGTTACACTTCTGTAACTCAACTAGCTCTCGTGTAGCTTCATGCGGTGGAGCGTCTCGATGTAGAGGATGTTAAAACTGCTTCCATCATCCATGAGTGTTTTAGAGAACTCATAGCCATCAATAAGAGGATTGACGACCAGAGGGTACTTTCCCCAACAATGTGTTTTCCTCGGGTGATCTAAACGATCAAAGGTGATGGTTACCTCTGACCAATCCAGGAACTGTGGAATAGCCAGAACCGTGGCATTGAGCTCACGAAGAACTACCTTTTTGTCTTTAGCAGGTTGGGATCCAAGGAAGAAGACGTATGCATCTTTCTTAGTGGAAAAAGACTTCTTTCCATCCGACTTGGGTCTGCAGGGGCTTCTGATTCTTCCATGTCGGAATCATCCTTGGGCTCCTTTCCTTTCTTGGAATTTTTCTTTCCTTTTCGTCGCTTGGCTCTGTAGCCAGCGGATTTATCTTTCTTGATGTCGTCATTGAAACGACACTCGGCATTTGTGTGGGTAGATCCTCCGTTACTATCCAAGTGGTGGACACAAGGATTATTGGCAATGTTGTCCCAGGTATAGGTTCTTCCGGGTTGCTGGTCTCCTCTTCCCTGGATTCGAGAAGTTTCACAGCCTCTACCCCGGCCGCCTCCTCGCCCTCCTCGTCCTCTAGATACGAACATTGCATTGACAGCTGCGTTGTCTAGAGCTGGCTTTTCGTCCGAGGTGTTCTTGCGCTTCTGAGTTTGTTTTGGCTATTTGGCCGCATTGGGATTGGCCAGAATATTTAGCATCCCTTATGAATCATCATCGGCCTCAGCATATTTGCTTGCCGTTTCTATCATTTATCCCAAATCAATGACGTGGTAACGCTCCAGTCTATGACGTAAAAGTCCGATTGGAAGTCCTGCAATAAAAGTTTCTATCGCAGTTTGCTCGTTTACTCCTTCACAGGAGTTCTTCGTGTCAATCTAGCATCCAAGGTAATCCCGGCAGGTTTCTCCGGGTCTTTTTGTACAATGCTGCAAGTCTCCGACTATGTAGGGCCTGCTGTATGTTCCCTCTAAGTTTGAAAAGAACGCACTTTGCATATCATAATAGTTCTAAATTTAATTCTCTGGCAGTTCATTGAGCCATGATCAAGTCGTCTTCCTCAGCATGAGCGGGAGATATTGGACTACAATCAGGCTATTTCCTCCTTTGGTGATGCAGCATACCTGGAAGAAATCCTGCAGCCAGGTATCTGGCCAAGCTGCGCCGTCATAGGGCTGAATGTGTTTGGCAATACCAAAGTCAACCGGAAATTTGGTCTGACGTATGCGTGGTCCAAAGCACTTGGGTCCCACATACACGTCTTCTTCCTCGTACCGCCGCGCTTCTATGTTTGATTCGATGCGATGGCGAGCATCATTTAGCGAGAGAGATGTGCGCCTTGGAGGCTCACGACTTCTGCGCGGTGGAGTCGGATTTCTGCTTCTCCTTTCACCATTGCCGCATCCGCCCCTATGGCTTCCATGGCTACGTCTGGATCCTTCATGGTCACTTCTAGGAGGCGATGGTGGCCCTGGTGGATTATTTCCGGCTAGGTTACGCGGTGGTGGTGGTGGAGCCTCATTATGCTGACTCTGATGCCTGTTTCTTCGGGCATCGTCCCTACTTGATTCAGGACGATCCGGATCATCTCTTCGTCCGGCATTGCCAGCCGGACGGCTCGGTGGTGGCATTCTTAGACGATCTTTATCCTCTCGCTGGCGGCGTGTTTCTGGGTCTTCTCTATAACGGTTGTTTTGCCGACGATGATCCTGATGAGGGACCATTGCCCTGATGGCGTCTTCGGATGCAGCCGGAATAACTCTTGCCCAGTCACGTGTCGGCCGACGAGAGTGGCCGTTTGAGCCGGTTCTTGAATTCTATTCTTCTCCATGGGGACGATAGCGTTGAGTCGTATCCCTGCGAAGCCTTACGTCAGCGCTTTGGTCAGTGCCAATGTGGCAAAACTCGGATTTTGAGGCCAGCTTGCTACTAAATGACGCGTCCGTTTTATGATGCTTTAATCCTTTGTCCAGCAACGCAACGCATTGCTGGACCTGCTGCGGAGACGGATTGTTGGCGAGGATGGCTCAGGCTGCAATATCGTTTTCCAATGGCGTGTTGTAGACTCGGATCTTCTCTCCATATTTTCCGTCGAACAGATCTTTGTGGATATCCGTGTTCTTGTTATCAAGAAATGGATCTCCCCTTGTCTTGTTTGGATGTCGCTTGAAATCTGACTGATATTTGGCAGGATCACTATCTAACTGCTGCCTCATCTCGACGATGCGCGCGGCCTCTTCGAGTAGAAACATATGGTGCTTTTCCAGGTCCTCAGCCCTTTTCTCCAGCGCCTCCGGTGTGAGATCCGAAGCAGTTAGGATTGTAATTGTGAGATCATCTCCGTAAACTTCACGTGCACCCTTGGTGACAACGTGTCCATCCACAGGAGGGTCGATCGGTGTGGTATTAATTGGATCTCTATCCTGATTCTCCATCTCGATCTCTTCATCAACTTTTTCTTGTTGGTTTCCTCGACCTCTGGCTCTGCCGGTGTCGGATTTTTGTTCTTCTTCTTTGACCGCCCAATAGCCTTAACGTGTGTACCAGTGGCAAATATGGATTTTGGTCTAGTACCAGGGGATAAAATTCCATCGGTACTTTCCATCATGGTTGGCTTGTGGGCCTCGGAGGAATCTCCGGTATCCATATCATCCCACGAGGTGTAGCTTTCATCCATGCTATCATATGGACTAGGAGAATTTTCTGGCTCACCTTGCATTTGCTTGGAGACGTGCTCTTGTTCATACTCCTCCATCTCTTTGTCGAAGTCTCGAAGTTCCTGCGACGTGATTGACTCTTTAGGGGAGCTAGGTGAGTCGGTGCTTTCTTCGATTGCTCCAGCATCAACAGAGTCAGATCCAGTGCTTATGTGGTACACGAAACAGTGCTTCTTCTTGTTCATGTTCTTGAAGTAGTGGCACAGCTGGGTTTCTGCCTCCTCCATCTCAAATTTCTCCTTGATGTCGGCGATTGCTTCATAATCGATGTAGGGGAATTTCATCATCTCCTTTATCATGTGCTTCAAGGGTAGTTTTTATGCTACGATGTCCGGTATGATAGATCCGTAGCGGATATATTACTCATCCATGTATCCGATCTCATCAAGGAGATCAGATACAGATTTTTCTTCCACCTCTTCTTCCACTACAGGAGTGGGCTGGGTGGGTTTGATTTTCTCCGGGACCTTGAACTCTTCTGCTTCTGCGGATAAAGTAGATCTGGATTTTTCTGCTGCCATGGTCATCACCTCGATGGTGGATGGGCGGGTTCAGCGAAACCGAGATAGATATCGATCTCGCTGATGGACATGATCATGTAGGTCATCACGGGTTTCGAAGCCGGAATCCAAGTCTCGTTGAGAGGGACGAGAGGGACATCACTGGTATAGACCACGCAACCCATGGAGATTGTTTTGCCGATTCCTGCACGCGCAGATTCCGCCTGGAACGATGCTCCAAAGGTCACCTGCCCCACGGTGGGCGCCAACTGTCGTCGGATTATCGACAAGTACGCCATAGGGGTCCTAGTGGCGTTGGAAGGATGGGGTGTGAGACGTAGGATGTTCTAGGAGCGGTGAGCACAAGTTTACCCAGGTTCAGATCGGTTTGGAGTGATCGGATCCTACTACTGCTAGCAACCCAGTAATATATCGGCATAAGCTGGATGTTACAGCGGATTACAAGATAGGTTCGCCTGTGCCAGTTGGTTGTGGTTGTGTATATTGTGTTATACCCTAAAGGCTCCCATAGGGCCAGTTTATATAGTCACCGGGGCCTAGGGTTACAGGAGAGACCTATCTGGCTATGTTATAGAGTCGGTAACTATGTACAGCTTGGACTACAAGTAATACTACAGGCCTAACTCGGTAACTCTTCTGGGCCTTGTCGTAGCCGGAACTGGATCCTTCTCTTTCTCTACTGGGCCGCCCGTGAAGCAAAGCTTTAACCCGTTGGTGGGCCACCCTGGTCAGCGAGTCCTGTGGGTATACCCGTAAAGTATATCCCCAACAAATAACATTTAGAGCATATGACATATCCGGATGTGTACATATCACGATATGATTGATCAAAATATTCTTGTGATTTCACTCACCAAGTGTCAAAAACACTTGAGTCTTGCTTCACTCACCAAGTGTCAAT
The DNA here is from genome assembly GCA_916181665.1 of Avena sativa. Lineage (NCBI taxonomy): Eukaryota > Viridiplantae > Streptophyta > Magnoliopsida > Poales > Poaceae > Avena > Avena sativa. Next base: position 176,409,067 of record OV702295.1, read on the forward strand.
ACACTTGAATCTTGATTCAACCCTTTCTATGCAGCAAGAACCTTTCTTGGCATTTCTATATTGAACTCATTCAATATCTCATCTATGTACATTTGGCACAACCATATAAGCGTCTCAATCTATCCATATAGACATTGATGCCTAATATTTGGGTTTTGCATAAGTCTTTCATCGAAATGAAATTCTTAACCTGTGTCAATAAAATATACATCATTTCCAATCAACAAGATGTCTTTCACATAATGTATTAGAAATATGTCTTAGTGCTCCAACTTAATTTCTTGCAAATGCATGCATCTTCATCTTCTCCAATGAAATTAAACATTTTAACAGTTTCATCACGGTGAAGATTTCAACTCCGCGATGCTTACTTAAAAAAATGAAGTTTGTATGCCCTTTTAGCATGCTTTGAATTAACAAAACCCTTTGGATAGTGTCATGGACACGTCCTAGGTAACCATTTTATTAGAAGAACTTTGTTTTGTTTGTTCAACTACCATATACCAAAATTATATGTAGTGGTTGCTACATTAATCCATCTAGAGTAAATATCGCTATGAAAGATCAAATCTTGTCATAGTCAACTCCTTGAACATTGTCATAAATTCTTTCCCGACATGTCGACTAATTTATAGATGTGAAACATCCATGTCTATTTCTTTATGAATCCAAATATGACCAATAGGCTTCATGCCTTTCCGGAGGGTCTTCCAAGTTCGAAACCTTGATTTCTCTTGTATGGAACTATTATGGATTTTATGGCTTCAAGACATTTGACGGAGTCAAGGCCCATCATCGCTTCTTTGCATGTAGTCGGTTCGTCATTATCAAACAATAATGATTTACTCTCTAATCTTGGTATTTGATTGTTTACCTGTCCTACTCAGTTTAATAGGAACATAGACCTCCGTTACCAAAACCTTTGATGCACGGGAGCCATGAGCACTGTGGATGCCTCCGGGAAATTTTCAGGTGGTGCGCAACTCAGCACATCTAGCTAAAGTTCTATTGTCCTCCCACTTAACTTTTCATGAAAAATTCTTTCTCAAGGAACTTGACGTTCTAAGCGACAAACACTTCTGATTTCGGTGTTATGGAGGAATACCCAACGGTTATTAGAAAAAACCTACAAAGACATGCTCATTCGACTTTCGTTGTAAACATTTTACTTATTCCTAGCTTACCAGAAATTAAGAAATGACAACTTGGGTTTTATCCCAGACCGTAACTTATATGGTGTCATTTCAATGGATCACGATGGAGCTCTTTTCAGTGTAAAAGAGGTAGTCACTAAAGCATTAATCTTTAAAATAAAATGAAAGTTTTATAACTGACACCTTTGATCTCACCATGTCAAACAAGGTTTCATTACATATCTTGAACACTCCATATTCCTATGGTGTTTTAGAAAAGGCAAATCTATGGAATGATTCCTCAAATCTTAGGTGTTTTGCTAAACTTGTAACTCAAATATCTTCCTTTATGATCAAATCATAAATTTTTTATTTTCGTTTTACAATGATTTTCCACTTCAACTAGAAAATCTTTTAAAATTTTCAAATATTTCACACGTATTCTTCATTAAGTAAATATACGCATATATTCACTCAAATTTCCGGAGAAAGCATATGAAGTTGAAATCCATCGCACACGACTACACATAATGGACCACATACATCAATATGTAAAATTCCAATAAGTTAGTCATTCGTTCTTCTTTAGACTTTGAACGAAATTTCAACCATCTCTAGGAAAGTCTCATAAGTGCCATTTTATCAAAATAAAAAGACTCCAAAATTCTATCAAGATGGAGTTTCTTCATGTTTTTCTTTCCAATATAATTTAAACGGTGATGTCACTTCATAAGTGATCTTTCAATCATTTGTCTTACGATATTTTTAGCATTTAGTTTTTATGGACGTGATTTCTCCAACTAGATTTGTAAATCATCCATCTTATATGGAATACGGTAATTATTTGAACAACCTTTATTCTCATAATACCTGAACAAAATAACAATTATGAAGACAAATCTTGAACTTAAGCTTTGATGTCAACGATAAACACAATAACACTTTATTTGTTTTCGATGAACATCATCACATATTCTCTTGCTAGTTACTTAGGCCATTGTAGTTCATGAATTGTGTTGTCCTATATGAAATTTCACACCAACCAATTCGGTATCCAATACCCAAGAACCACATTGTTTAACAAGCAAAGAATATATCCATAACATGTATATCATCTATATATCTAAGATGGACATTTCAAGTCTTTTATTTTTTTGCCAAATATTTCTGAGATTCTCTTTCAGAATTTCCTTTCCCTTTTAAAAGAATCTATCAACATCAGTAGTGGATCCATACACATGACACATAGTCCAAAGCGTGTATAGTCAAATACTAATACCTTTGGACTTGTACCTTGAAATAGATCACCATCATCAAATGTTTGGCATTCTTTCAAAATCCATTCTTTATAAATCTTTTAGTGTATTAAACATTTTACCTACATCTTCTATTCATCCTTATCATGAAAATTTTCATGATATTCTATTAAAGGCAAATTGCGATTATAATGTTACTTTCCAATGCCCTTTTTGAGTATTAGGACGTCTAGCGTCTCCAACCTTCACAAATTCTCATCCAATATGAGAACATATATTTTTTATAAATTATACTCTATCATATTGTAACCAAAACATTGTTTCAGATATCGCAATATCTTCCACAGATGATGGTTTCTAAAACAATCCTTTCAGCTCCTAGATAACCTTGATATTAAAACAATCTTTTGAATATCAAGAATCATTGATGCAAATATGATACTTTAGATACTAACACTGGAATTGTTACTCTTGATTTAATAATAATTATTAAACTTCATATGGTAAATGGAGTTTGTTGAAAGTTTCCAATAGGGCTTCTAAACTTTAGATTGACACTCAAAATAATATGATACCAGTTCGTAAAGTAAATATACAAAATTCTATAGTTATATTATCTCAATTATAACTAAGCATAAGGTAGTGAACGGATGCCAATGACTACAAAAAATTATGCAAATTCACTTTGATTTAATTTATGATAAATTGAGTTCTACTAATCCAAATTAGAAATGAACTCCCACTCAAAACCAACATCCCTATAGTTGTTTTGGTGATTACATGAATCAAATCCACTACACCAAGACCGATCATTACGTGAGTTGGTGCTGCTTAAAAGGCACGCATCAATATGGGCATCATATCAACCATATGACTCATGCTTTACCTTCCGGTTCGTGTTCCGAGACCATGTCTATACATGCTAGGCTCACCAAGTAAAAACTTTAGTACACACATGTGTAAAACTGTCTTACATCCTTTGTATGCGAACATTGAGTCTATCACACCCGATCATCACGTGGTGTATTGAAATGTAGAACATTTTCAACGGTGCATACTAAAGGAACAACACATTTTTATCTTTATATTTAAATATAGGATTATCTTATAATGCTACTAAAGAGGCAAACAAGCAATATAAGATGCAAACAAACATCATATGCTAAAAGTAATATGACATGGTTCTTGCACTTGATCATTATCTTGTGCATCATGGTATGATCTTTATAATTATTATATGTGTAAGGCCAAGGTTTATGGAACATACACTTTGCCATATTATAATTTCCAATAGTATCATTTCATACTACAAATTATAATTCTACCATATCATAGTACTTTCCCAGCAAAACCAAAAACTAGGCGCCTCTAATTTATCTTTTGCATGTTTTACGTGGCTGAGGGCTTTCAGAGATAGAACCGTTCTTACCTACAAACATAGAACCACAACGATTATAATCAAATTATTGGCAACTTGTTGTAAATTAGATATTGACTATAGTAGGAGAGACAGACACCCGCAAGCCACTTGTGCAAAACTAGTTACACGTTAAGCATGGAACATGTCTCATGTGCGAGGACATGTAAAGTTTGTCCGGGCCGCTTCATCCCACTATGCCACCAATATCCAAGATACACATAAGAAGCAATAACGTGACTCAGCTCCCACATAACCATATGTTTACTACCCGTGCAAAGCATCTACGCATAGATCCGGCTCTGATACCGCTATTGGGTTCGCAACATAGAAAACAAAAAATTCCTATGATGGGAACTATATACGCCACGATCCATCTATATAGATACAATTAACAGGCGGATGTACATACAGAATACATACCCTTGAAGATCGACAAAGCTTTACGATTATGTACTCATTGGTGATGTAGTCGATCTCTTTCCGATCTCAAGATCATGTGGAAGTCTGGCTGCACCGCAACTTAGCGGAGCATCCGTGATCGTACACACGTCCAGGACCCTCACAACCTCCATGACCCCGCTCTAGCAAATCAGCGGAAGCAGCAAATCCTTGCACCATAAAAATCCACCGGGAACATGTATCTCGCTGATCCGAGACCATGGGGAAATTCTAGAGGGGGAGAGAGACCTTCATGAGGAGGTGTGTTTCAGATTTGGGAGGAGGGGTGCCTTTTATAGGAAGAGGGGGGCAGCCAAGGGCCATGGCCGGCGGCTAAGGTGGGTGCCCCCACCTCTTCCTCCATTCATGTGAGTGGAGCTCCCACTCACAAAAATGCCCCTCCATTTTCTCCACTCAAAATCCCACTCAAAATCCATTAAATTTCCACCAAATTTAACGTAATATATCATTTAATAAAAATCCTTTTATTTATTTTTTCATAATTTTGTTAATTACATTAATTAACAAACATTCACATAAAACCCCTTGAAACATTTCAATTTCACATGCAGAACCAATTTCAGCAAATTCACCCGAAACAATTCCAGTTTCCATTGAAATAATTCCAGCGCTTTCTTTTTCTTTATCTGGCATCTTATCCAAATTGTGTCGGTATCCCTTAAGTGTGACACCCTACGGTTCGTGAATAATGCAGACATGATGGATACCTCACTCTGATCAATAATCAGAAGCTCGACCTGGAGATCCGTATTGACTCCCACATATTCAACGATGACTTCTTGTGATCGTGTGAACCTTTAACATTGTAATTAATCCCTTTGTCTCGCGATATTTTACATGTCCGAGATTCGATCATCGGTATCCCCATACCTAGTTTAATCTCGTTACCGACATGTACGCTTTTCTTGTTCCCGTGATATAACATTCCAGTGATCCCCATTAGTTGCTTGAAAGCTATATCAATGTGATGTCACCGAGAGGGCCCAGAGTATATCTCTCCGTCATTTGGATGGACAAATCCCACTCTTGATCCATGAGCCTCTACATAACACTATCAGAGTACGTAAACCCACCTTTATAGTCACCCTATTATGGTGTGACGTTTGATGTTATCAAGCTACTCTTCCGGTGTTAGTGATTGACATGATCAGAGTATCTACCAAGTAAACTATTGGTAGCATATTATAGTCATAGGTTTGGGTTACAAAAGCCATAAAAGTAGTGAGCATGATCAAGTAGCTTGTTGGGAATATGCCCTAGAGGCAATCATGTATGATGATATTTCCCATTGTATTCATGAAGATATTAATTTATCGTTTTATAAACATCTGATGTATATCATTGAATATGTGATTCGGTTGTGGAACTATACATTCATGTTGTTTGTACTAAATATCATTGGTCATTGAGGTTGTGCTGGACACACAACCTAGACCAATGTGAAAGTCGGCTGATGACTCTGTTCCACTTGTCATGGACATGGTGATGCCATTCTGACTTCCATAGTTTCGGCTAAAGATTTTAGCGAGTAGGATTGACCCACATTGAGATACAGCGAACAAGTCGTCATTTGTATGTCTCAGTCAATGTAATCCTTAGACTTGAGATTATTGCACAATCCAAATTGAGGATCGCCGACTTAGGTTCTGTCAACCGTTGATCCGTAATAGGGAAGTTATAAAGGCAGAGTTCGGGTCAACTGAGAATCAAGCTGCGTGATGTGAAAATCCAAGATGAGATATTGCCCCTCCACTTGGGGAGATATTCTCTGGGCCCTCTTGAATGATATGATTCGGAAAGCATGGCCATGCACAACTCAGTTAATTGTTAACTGTAGCACCCCGGGTAAAACCACTACTAGAAAATCGCTGTTGTTTATACTTTGTGCATCATCATGACATCATACATTTATTTACCTAAAACTATTTTCCAAAAGCCAATTTTGGTTTCTAGATATTCCCCTCTTTGTTAAAATCAAAACCCTAGATCCGTCCGGGTCTTTTATTTATCTAAAACCTTTTTGCAAATGTTTTGTTTTACAAAAAAAAAATTTATTAGTGGGGGAGGCAACCCAGTCGGCCAGGCCCAAAAGCCCAACCGACCAAACTGCCTACCACCCCACCAGACAAAACCCTAACTCACCTAACCCTAATTTCCCAATCAACCTTTCCCTACTCCCACCGATCGGACCAAACCCTTCGGTACTCACACAAAGCCTACCCTACCGACCCACCCCACCCGAAGCCGACACGGTGCACACAAACCACCCCGCGCGCGGCCAGCAACCACACTCAGGTGACGCTGCATGTTGCACGCCCTGCCCGTGATGCAACCCAGCTAGCGATGCCAGACCAGACCCCACTCCCCGGCCCGCGTATTGACCCGCCCGCCTCTGTCTCGCTCCTGGCCCCACCTCTCTCGCCTGCAATCCCCTCCCCACATTTCTCGCCTTCCTCTCTTTCTCTCCGCGTCGCCCGCACGCGACCTCCCTCCTCTGCAGCGCCACCGCCAGGCGTCCTCCGCCCCATGGTCCTCCCCAAGCAGGCCCCGCCGCTTGCCGATCGACGGTCGCCTCCTGAGCCCCTCGTGCTCCTGCTCTCCGCGGTGCGCCGTCTCCGATGGTTCCCCTCCGTCGTCCCAGTCGGCTCGCGACCTCCCGCAAGCCGCCTCTGGCGAGCCTCCGCCGCCCTTCTCCAGTACCCCGCGTGTCTCTCGTCGTTGGCCCTCCTCACCTCGTCCCCAAGCTTTGCCCCCTGCAGTGGCCACGGCTCCGGCCTCCATTGCTAGTAGCGGGTGCCGCTACCACCACCAAGCTCTACTCCAACCGCCGGCCTCGCCTGTGCCCGGGTCGCCGTCGGCCTCCCCCTCGCTGCTCGCTCCTCGTCTACCTGCGGCCCCGTGCTCGCCCACCTCCGCCTACGTATCTGTGGAATGCCGAGGTCCTCGCCTCCGACCATCAAGCACGGCATCTTGTGCCTTCCTGCAGCACAAGCACTCCCACTCTTGTTTGTTCCCGCAACCACAAGGTGTTCGAGCCAGTAGCCGCACGTGACATGCCCCTTCACAGCTTTCGTTGGGTTGACCCCTGCCCGTGTTCGTCTTTGGAAGGCCCGTTGTACCCGATATGGCCCCTGGCGCTACAAATCCGACCCTGTGATGTACTTGTTATGACAAGATCTCCTCTTGGACAAACCAACCCGATGCCGATAGCTGAAGATTGAACATTCATGAAGATCTTGAAGCCGGTATCCGAAGTTCCTCGACTGACGTCCAAGGCCCCGAGCTCTCCCGCACGGATCAAAGATCCTATTCCTGGAGGTGAAGACCGATCTCGTCGAGACCGAGCCCGAACCCCGTCAAACCACATTGAACCAAGATCTTCGGACCAATGTGTGATCCCTTTCCCGAGACCAATATTTTTTCTAATATATAATATATATCTGTTGCATCTAAATTGTTCATGTTGCACTCATGTCATGTGGTTTGGGGGCCTTATGCCGATTCACCTTATAATTAAGTATGGAGACCATATGCGGGCGAATCTAGTCTAGTATTGGCTCCATTTAAATTTGCGTAGCGAACAGATTATAAATTTTTCCTTGTTAATACAACAGTTAAATTGTGGGGTATCTAAATAACTTGAACCACTTAAATAATTGTCGGGACTCTAGCTCCGCTTAATATTGCCTAATTGCATCGCATCCTTGCCATGCCATACATCATACATGCATCATGCCCGATCTTTTTCCATAGTATTAAATAGTGCATCCGGTGTTTCTTCTAGTGTTGTGCTTCTTCACGGATTAGGCCGATGAGTTGATGCGAGTGTAGACCCGATCTTCGGATGAATCTTCGACAATGTTTTCCAGGCGAGGAATTCTCCCCCTTTCTACCTATTTTACATTTCTAATCTTTACTTCCTCCTGTTGATCTTGCTCTAGTTTTCGTAACCGTGATATCCCTTGCAACCTTATATTGCCTTGGACACATCCTATTACCTATTGTTTGGTAGATAGTTGGACTTGCGTGTCATAGTCGCTTGCTCAAGTGCTATTGTGTGTCGTCAAGTACCACAGTTGTTAGAAGACTGCCATATGCTTTATGTTGGAGATGATCATGGCTTTAATTACCGTTTAATAACTAAAATTGAAGTAGGTAAATAATGCAGAGGCACAGGTGGGCAATAGATGTTATTTGATTTTTAACCGTCCACTTGTGTCCCGTACGACCCCGAGTACTTGATACCTGTTCTTTGAATATTCGCACTATCCGTATGTGGGACCATGAATCCCCCTAGCCAGGGCTTGAGTCATATATTATTTATTGGGGCCACAAACTAGTTTGGGGCTTTATTACTATCCTATACTTATGCCATGCTTTACTACTTTATTTACGATTGCGCGTGGAGCGCCTGTCTGTTTAGGTAAGCGGAGTGTTTTCACGGTATCGACAATCCCAGTCACACTTTCGGGTTTCCAGTCGTTTACAACCATTGATGCAAACCTCTGGGTCCGTTCAGGAGCCGTCCAACTTCTTCGCGGGTAGCTTGGTGGGGTGGCCCCCTAAAATATTATATGAATCTTGCAATTGCTCTAGCGTGATGCCTCGTTGGGTTTTCATTTGGTTTTTTTCCGAGGTTGATCGTGCGTGTGTTGGTATTTGTGCCCCCTGCAGGGTAAAACTTTCTGAAAGCCGTGTCCGCGGTTATGGATGACTTGGAGCACAATATCTCGATCATAGACAACTATGACTAAAGTAGTGCTATAAATTTGACTTTATAATGACTAGTAATCAGCTTCACTACAACGGAGTGGCTAAATAAAAGTACCAACAACTGCTGGTTTTGGAATGGCTCATGCTATATGTATCTGACTAGTAAGTATTGCAACTACAACAGAATGATTAACTAGAACTGCCCATTGTTTATAATATCAGAATGACTCATGCTATCTATATCTGACTAGTAATTGCCGCAACTATAACGGAATGAATAAAATTGCCAACTGTGTGAGTTCCTCGGTTGACTTCCTCCTTTGGTCTCGAGGGGGAAATACCAGGATGGGTATGCTTTGTGATAGTTTCAGGTTGGATCCGAATAGGTCTTTCTTATCCCTATCTAATAGTCGCCAGTTGTATTGAGTCTCTATAGGTTGTTTAGTGCATGTTGCGCTGTCGCTTCAGTCCACCATACCCTATGTAGGCGAGGACCGCCGAATTCTAGTCTCGCCGTGTACTGGCCTCAGTACTGACCGCTCTCTTTTTCCTTTGCCCTTTGCCGGCACCCTTTTGTTTAAGCAGGTTTTGAGACCGATGTCGTTAGCAGGGTTACCCTTCCGGCTTGGCCTGGGCAGGGTTATGGACGCCATTGGTTATTCTTTAGGGATCTTAGCTCAATTTGCATCTTGTCCATACTCGGACGATGTATCGTTTCAAGGTGATTTGGACCTTTGTATTGTATATCTGTATTCTTGACTCATGGAGTCGTTGTTGTATATATATGTTCTATGGGTTCCATCGTGGACTATTGTGTAATGATATTACTTCGTTTTCCACCCGCACGCAAGTGCCTAGTGGCCGCCTTTGAATCGTTTCTATGCGGGTTTGGCGGGAATCGCTAAAACTTGCATAGGGCCGATCCGAGGGTGTTACATTAACCGAGGCGATCGACTAAGAGTTAGTCGGATGAAACACTTATCTCATATCGAGAAGAGAGTCAGACTATTTAAGGGATGACAATTATTCGCCTATATTCCAACAAGGTATATCGTGAGGCAAAATGGACTGGGATGCAAGTCACATTGAAACGCATGTCGTCATGACTCTTTGTTACTTGGGAGTCAGCACGTTCTACTAGGATCCGCTACCGACTGATCGATTGAGAGTCGGACTCCAATACTGTCCAAGTCACCATGAGCCTACGAGGTCACACACTTAAGAGCGGGAGCAAGTTCATATTGGATCAGAACTATGAATCTGGTTGGGTTAGACCGAGCAGGATTTGGACTGAGTCAGTGAGTTCGACTCAGAGTGACTAATATTATATGGGCTTTAGTGTATGTGCCACAAGTGAGTGGAGCACACTTTAAATACCTATATATAGTGCGGCGATGAGACCCAGGAGGGTTGACGGTTAAGTCATTCCATGCGTTGGAAACCCTAGTTCCACAGCAGTAATGTCGCCGTATTGAACCTAGAAGTTCACTGCTAGTGCTCGTCCTCATACATGTGGACCCTAGCAGAGGCACTGCACAATCAGCGCTTGGATGATCATTGATTGGATTGAGATCGTGAGGACTACACTGCAATCAATATACATGCTTCATCAGTAATCCGCAACTACGTGTCTAGTGGTAATCCTTGTGGCCTTCTACCTCAACTAGATCTTGGGATCACCACATTAGAGGGAAAAAGTTTTGTTTTATCTCTGTGTGGCCCAATAGTGGTATCAGAGCGATAGCCTCTAGTTTTAGGCTCAAGATCTGGCATATGTGATATGCGGTTGGCTATAGATTGGATCTATTTGCTGTTTTGGTGGTCGGTTTATGAGATAGATCAGTTTTGTATGATTTTGATTTGATCAACTATACTCGAGGAATGGAAGCTATGATTTCCGTGATCATACCACTGTGGTCATGAAACGACATACCCATACCGGTCGGTATCCTCTATTGGGGTAGACTATGACATGTAAATCCATATGTAGTGATCGAAGATCAAAAGAGTTTGATCGAACTAGAATGATGAAGGGACAAAGTTAGATGAGATCTCCCTTATCGGGGACCACCGGATTCGCCCTGTCATAGAACCTTAGATGTCATTGAGAGTTTCACAATGCCGACAGATATCGTATCTATGCATAACTTGTTTTTCCAGGAAGTTGTGAATGGTATGGCTTATGTTAGGGATATGCTAAATGGGTACCACCATTGCATGTCTCTAATCCGAATAACCCGGGTAGCCCATAATTGGTAGCAAAGCCCATGGCTTGCTAGGCGGCCCAGTTAGATGGATCCATAAGGAAGGCCCATGCCGGATAAAGGAAGGCTATGATGGAGTCACCGACATACTCAGAGCCTTGGAGTGCAAGACATGTAGACTAGTTGTATATAGTGTAGGACTCTATAACCTGTCCGGCTAGGACTCTTCCCGATAACCCTAGGACCTGGCGTCTTTATAAGCCGGACCTATGGGAGCCTTTAGGGCAGAACAACTCATATCGTGCATACTGAACCAATTCCTGTAACTTGGCGTATTGCCCTTATAGTGATTTATAGCAGGATTAGGGTTCCGCCACCATCGTGGAACCTGAACCTGGGTAAGCTATGTTACCTCGTACCCATCAACTTTCTACCTTCCCCACGTATCTAAACATGCACTGTGTGGACCCCTCCATGGCGTACTGTAAGACCCCACCTTTATAAAGGTAAAGGTCCCTGTGATTGCAATGCTAGTCCCTGGATCAAATGCTAGCATCCACAATTTAAGATGAAGTACACAGAGACAAGGGTCATTATTACATCGTCATTCCAGAGATAACATAGTCTTTTACAACTCCTTAGCCATAGGCTAGTACAAGAGTTCAACTTAACTAAATAAAGAAAAGTATTCATCTTCATGTGCCACAGGCAAACATGTTGAGTGTAGACTCATGACCCTAATCCTCATCAGAGTAACCTGCAACATCACAAGTTATAGCCACAGTGGGTCAATACATTGGAATAGTATTGGCAAGTGATACCTTAGTAGAATAATAGTTTCTAGCTTCTATATGAATTTGGCTAAGTGTAGCACAGGCTTTCTTTGCTCAAAATAGGTTTTGCCTATCAGTTGAAAACACTAAGTTTTTGTTTGAAAAAAACTCCCAAGGAACCACCAATAGCCATTGGTGAACCTTTACCCTTGTTTAACCACAAGTTTTTAACTTAGAAATTGGGATGAGGAGATCCTTGATAGCTTCAGTGTCTTGATGCTCAATTGTCCATTACCGGGGACACAGATAAGTACTTAGATTTTTCCTTCTCGAGAGGTGGTGTAGTTTCCCCACAAGACTCGACATGCATCGAGACATGACCTTTTAGAAGCCTTCCCTTAGACTAAATGGACGCGTTCCAATCCTATCACCCTACCACCAATTTTCCATCTGGCTAAGTTATTGCAACCTATATGATCAAGGCAGAGCCCATATGCCATGTGGTTGCACCAGAAGCTTCTAAACACTAAGTATCTCAAAATCCCTTTATTCCTGGGTGGCTTTCCACAAGTGTGATACACAAGGTAGACCATAGATATGGACCTTGTGTAACCACTCAACATAACCCAAACATACCATTCCACCCAGGTGATTCATTCACTTAGTTGTTTTATTAAGCAAAAACACAAGTCAAAGACTTAACATTATTTTCCATAGCATGTATGTAATCCAGCCTTGTTTGCTACTAGCTAGGCTAAGCCTGGCAATATAGCAAGTATCTTAACTTAGATAAAATTCTACCAAGACTACAACTACTAGGATTTCCCATAGCATAGCATATAGATACTTAGCAAAAATATCACGCAAGCCCTATACAAAATAACTAGTGCATAGTCAAAATATTGGGACAAAAACATGAAGCACCACTTGACTTTGTAGTTGGGGTAGTAGCAATAATCCTCAAAATCACAATCACCACTAGCACCAAAATCTACACATAAAATGATAGAACCAAATTTACATTCAAATTAACGAAGCAAAAATATATGAGTGCATGCAAATGCCATGTTATGATTTTATTTAAACCAAACCAGTCAAGTAAACAGTACTAAGCACTAAACTAAACATCTATAGACTAAATAAACTCAATTTAGTCTTTAAAACATTTTCTAAATAATATCTATACTCAAAATAAGCCTACAAATGTCTCTGCACAAAATTCCCTTTTATAGAATCAAAGTACAAAACTAAGCCCATAGATGTCTAGGATTTAATTTTGTGAATCCATTGATATAATATTTGCATTTTTTGGATAAACAGAACAAAACTTATGAATTTTACAAGTTAATTCATCTAATTAATTCAAATCTGGATTTTAAATGAAAAATCCTGACACGCGGCGGCTCCTGATTGGACAGTACCGCTTCAGGGTGGATCACGCTTCCGCGCCGTTGGATCTAATCAGATCCAAAGCACTAGATCGATTCTTACCCCTTTGCATCTAATCTATTCTACACCGCCAGATCTAAGATCTGCGGTTCATATCCTCGCGTACCCCTTCGCTAGTTGTTCTAATCGCGACCACTGGATCTAGATCCAGCGGATCTCATTTTTCTGACCATCCGCGGGCGGTGCAAATGGCCACTACGGCGGTTGCACATCGTATGGCGAGGTTCTGGCGAGGCTAGAGGGTATGAGAGAGAGTGTGGGTGCTTACTAAGATCGCAGAGACGTGGTGATGCTCGACGTGTTTGTGGACGGGGCGGGGGCGCACGGGCACGACATTGATTCCTCATTGGAGTTGGCGTTGGCGTTAGGATCGCTCGGGAGTGGTTGTTGTCGATGCTACAAGGCACGGTAAGACGAGCCATAGGTGGAGTTAGACACACATGGTCATGGCGAGCACACATGCATCAACCAGAGAGGAAAATGGGGCTAGGGTTTACCGTGATCCTTCGCTAGAGTGGTTCGGGACAGCGGCGGCGCGAGCTCGAATGTGGACAGCCTAGCGGCGCACAGAGGGTGGCGAGTTAGGGGAAAAGAGCGGAGTGGGGAGGGGGTTAAGTAGAGGGGTCTGGGCATGGAATTACTGTGGGATTAATCGCGAATTGATTCGCGAATCACTCGGCCAGAAACGGGCGGCGACGGCGTTGCTGCGGCGTTGATTGGGGAAGATGATGACGTGGCTACGGGGTATGCACGTCAGTGTCTGTGGGCAGGTTTGCGCGCGTGAGAGAGATGTGGAAGGAACACCCGAGTGGGCTTGTTGGGCCGCAACTGGGGCTGGGCTAGATAGGTAGCGTGCGTTTTTCTTTTTTTCTTTTTGCCTTCTCTTTTTCTGTTTGAATTTTCAGGAATCTTTTTCAACTCAAATTCAAATAAGTTTGATTTCAAATTTTCTCTGGATTTTTTTAATGTGAACCAAGCACACAATTGTGTATAAAACACTACTGTTTAATCCAAAGCACTTTGACCCATTGAAAAATAAAATAAAACACTACTGTTTAATCCAAAGCACTTTTTGCCTTATTTAAATATATATAATAGGCATATAAATGGTTTTATATGGAATTTTGTTTTGAAAATCTTTGTGCAAGCTTTGCATTCAACTTTAAAACATTGCTGATCAAACCAAAGCATTCTCATATTTTGAAAGTAAAAATAAAACCATTGCCTTTCTTGCATAAATAACAGGCATTATATGGTTTCTTATTTTGAAATTCTTGTTTGAAATGACCAATTGTTATGAATGAATGAATGATATGCCAACTTTTCAAATTATGATTTTTGGGATGTTACACGTACTCATCGGCAATACCACGACAGTTTGCCCATCGTGGGGCAAGAGGTGCTTCAAGATTTACAACGGGCGAGGTCCAAGCTCTCCGTGGGAATCGGCGAAACCGTAGCCATCGGCCATGTTATCTTCTCCGGCAATGTTACGAACGTCCCTTCTAACGAGTTCTGGATCCTGGCAAAGACGAACCCCACCCGCTGCTCGATTGTTCCAATTGGGGACATCCACCTCTTCATCGGCAAATCGACTCGGGCGCTAGTTCCCTTGAAGTTGGAGGATCGTCAAGGCCCGCATGGACCGCCTACCAGGAGGACATGTTCGCGGAAGGATCAAAGTTGGATCTCTCTTTAGAGTTTTTTGGCTTTGATTAGAAAAATTCAAGGCCCACCCAAACCGCCCCTGTGTAGGAGATAATGGTGGAAGATCATTGCAAATCCGCTGGGTTAGCCCGTGCATCTGGAAAGCAGCGATCGGAATTTGTCGGCGTGGTAACCATCTTCGTTCTATCGCGTTCCATTCAGATAGCGGGTGAAAGCCCCCAAGACTACCTCGCTAGATGGCTCCAGATACGAGCATATCTAGAGAATTACCCAGACAATCACGATGTTTATGACTTCATCGAAGGGATGGATCATAAAACACTTCTCTGGCATATTCTCAGGCGGAAGAGGCCACGGGAATCCTCACCTTAGAATAGATGACCGGCACTGTCAATAGTTTCACCACTGCTGACGAGGTCATCCAGGCACCACCTATCGCGTACCCGGGCTGCCGCCGCCACCGCCACTGCCAGTGAATGGCTACACCGCCTCAGCATCTTCCTCCATCATCGAGGGAGCTCCTGCACCATCCGACTCTGTTTTGGATGCGCTTTATCCGACATAAGCATGGACTCAGATGAGATGGACATCAACCCGGAAGAACTCGACTCAGCTATGAAGGAGATGGAGGAGGAGATCAATCGCGAGGAGTGGGCCAACAAGGCCATCACGTCCCGCCAGGTGTTCGTCGCCATCGGGAGTGTGATGGAGGAAGACCAAACCGGACCAGCTCCACCTAAGCCACGGGACAACAGGAAGGGGCCAGCAGATGATGCAGACAATGGTCGTGCAAAGTCCATGCCCCTCCGGCTATCCGGGTTCAACAGCCATAGGAAATTCCTACCTGTCCAAGGAATGTCAACACCGCAAATCCGCCAGCACCATAATCTACGTTTGCGGCTCCCCAAATCACTCCATCTAATAGAGTGATGTACGACAATCTACTCGTTGATCCCCTAACCATGGCCCATATACAGAACATTGTCCATCTTGACGAGAAGCACTGGCAGCTACTGGAGGAGGCGCAGGCCATCGTGGAGCAAGGCGCAAAGTTAGATCGAGATCTAGCCAAGGCACAGAAATCGATTGAGACAACAAGAGCGATGGAGGCCGAGTACAAGACTCTGCTCAAGTAGCAGAAGGCCAAGAAAGCTCTGGCTCATATCGTCAATGACCATGGTGTACGACGCAACTTGGAGTGGGAACCTTCGAAGCTGGTGCAAGCTAAGCCATACACTAACAGTGATGGAAAAAAGTCATTCCCACGCCCATCCTCAACTTGGCTATCGCCAAAACTCTATTGGAGCAGGATAGATCGCCCGCAACTGTGGAACATGTCTATGATCTTGTCGCCAAAGCTATCAAACAGCAGGGAAAGGCCACCTCTCAGAGGCTCGAGTCTGACCCAGCATATTGTCAGTCTAGCGCTGCCAAACAATAGAGGGCAAGATCTCCTCATGATGTCGGATCTTAGACGGGCTCATCAGAATGAAGACGGAGGGACGCACGCAACAAGGATGATACTATCCCCATATCCTCCAACCATGGAGGAAAGGCTCACCCTCTTCGCTCGCTGCCACCGCCCAGATCTTCCCGGCATCAAGAAGATCCAAAGGCTCACCATCGTACGAGCGTGCCTCCGCCAAGATGTCCCAGGGCGGCATTGTCATTCGCGACAATGCGGAGCAGCCTAGTCATAGCGTGGAGCGCAGTAGCAACCACAGACATAGGGGCAGGTTGCGCCATGACCCCCCACGTCCAACAAGCAACCGCAACATACATGAGGAGTTGCAGGAGGTCAATAGCCAAAAGGCTAACCCACTGCCACCTCCTCCTTAGACGCACCCTAGCAGCCACCATGGCAGAGGAGGACCGCGTTCATGCTTGTACAAGATTAAGGAGGCCCGAGAAGGACAATACTTGGGACCACGTTGCTTTGGCCCTGTGATACGGATCACAACTTACCCCAAGGGTTTCCAGATTGACAAGACAGTCAAGCCCTATGACGGCACCACCAAGCCAGCTATGTGGTTGCAAGATTATGGATGCGCGGTCGAGATTGCCAGGGAAACCCCAACGTCGCCGTTAAGTACCTCACACTGATGTTGACGGGCACGGCTTGCGAATGGATCTACGACTTGCCGGATAAGTCCATATGCAATTGGTTGGACATGCAAGGAGCATTCACGGAGAATTTTGAGGGTAGGTACAAACATCCCTGCACTGTTGGAGATCTATAGCGGTGCGTCTAGGAGATGGACGAGGCATCTCGAGTCTACCTCTCCCATTGGCTAGATATGAAAAATTCCTGCGGAGGAGTGCACGATTAGACCGCTATGGCCACGTAAATTGATGGTTTGGAAAAGGTCACCTTGATCTAGCATAAGTTGAGGTGCCTGCAGGACAATCACAAGCTAGATCTCAATCAGATGATCTCCTTGTCCAGTGAGTTCGCGGCTGCCGATGATGATGCTCACGGCTCCTTGCCGGCAATTTCCATTCGAACCCAAGCCAAGAGGAATAACAATGCTAAGCAGAAGAATCCTCCAGAAGAAAATCCAACTTCCCAAATGGTCGCCATGACGTTTGCAGGCAGAGGTGATGCCTGACACCATGGCCGAGGCCAGGGGGCTGGTCGTGGGAAGCATCGCGATAGTGAAACTACCCCGGCAGCACTCTATATTCACCAAACGTACAAGGAGTACTGCGATATGCCTTGCCTCGTACACCTCGACACCAATGGCAAAGCCACTGATACCAACCAGCATTGAAAGTTCATCAACGATCTGAAGGAAGACCGGAAGTCCGGCTACAAGCGAAGCAGGAAGAACCGACCGCGAGGAAAGGGCAAAGGGATGAAGAAGGAAGAGGAGTCCAAGGATTCAAGTGACATGGACGAGGACATTGACCCCAAGCACTTCGACAAGTGCGATAGGAAAGGCAAGACCCCCTTCGAGAAGAAGTCCCCCGTACCACACTTTCCTCGGCACCGCAACTGTCTGGGCACAGAAGACCTCTCTAAGGATACTAATGGCCACCCTACCCCCAGTTCCCTAGTTTTTGCGCTGGTCGGAATTTCCAATCACAAGGTACATGAAGGATCATCTTGACGTTGTTCCAACAGAGAACAAGTATTCCCTGGTCATCACCCCCCCGATTGATGGCTGCGAGTTCAGTAAGTGCATGGTCGATAGTGGAAGTAGAATCAATATCATGTACCTGGATACACTACACATGATGAACTTGACAGAGACCAACCTAAGGAGGACCAACACCGTGTTTCATGGCGTAGTTCATGGCCAGGAAGCTCAGTCCCTCGAGTGCATCACGCTTCTAGTCGCTTTTGGCGATGTTAACAATTACCGCCAAGAATACATGACGTTTGAAGTGGTCCCCTTCAAGAGCATGTACCAAGTCATATTTAGACGCGACATCTTCCAATCCTTCATGGCCAAGCCATGCTTTGTCTACAACAAGCTCAAGATACCGGACCAAACAGTTTCATCATCATATACGAAGCTTTACAAAGGCAAGGGACTGCAAGATTGGACAAGAAGCCATTGCATAAGCTATCCTATACAACGAGTAATTCAAGGAGATCTAGAGAAAGGTCGATGCCTCAGACATGCCAGCATCAAAGAGGCAGATTTTGATTCTAATCCTGCCTTCAAGGCCGCCATCGAGACCAAGCCAGTGGAACTTGTGGCAGGCGATGCCTCCAAAGTCACCACCATTGGGATGAACCTGGATCCCAATAGGAAAGCGCGCTCGTCGAGTTCCTCCGTGAGAAGAGGGACATCTTTGCCTGGCAACCTACTAACATGAAAGGTGTACCTAGGAAACTTGCCAAGCACAGCTTGAATATCGATCCAAAATGCAAACCGGTGAAACAACCTCTATGATGCTTCGGGGACAAGAAGAGACGCACCATAGGCAAAGAGATAGCTAGTTTACTTCAGGCTAGTTTTATTCGACAAGTCCTTCACACCCAATGGGTGGCCAATCCTGTACTTGTTCCCAACAAGGGAACCAAAGAATTAAGAATGTGTGTTGATTACACCGGCTTGAACAAAGCATGTCTAAAGGATCCGTTTGCTTTGCCTTGCACTGACCAAGTCATTGACTCGACGGCTGGCTCAGAACATCTTTGTTTTTAGATGCATACTCAGGATACCACCAAATCAAGATGAGGAAGTCGGACCAATTGGCCACTTCGTTCACCACACCATATGGCACATTCTTCTATGTCAGAATGAGCTTTGAGCTAAAAACACAGGTACTATGTACCAGCGGACTATGCAACATTGCCTACACGAGCAAATTGGTCAGAACATTCACGCCTATGTGGACGATATAACGGTGATTTCTAAAAAGTCAAATGACTTAATCGCCGAATTAAAGGAAACCTTTGATAACCTTCAAAAGTACAACATGATGCTTAACCCTAAGAAGTGAGTCTTTGGGGTTCCAGCCGGCAAACTGTTGGGTTTCATCGTTTCCCAGCACGGAATCGAGGTCAACCCGGAGAAGATCAAGGCCATCCACAACATCAATCGTCCGACATGCCGGAAGGACATCCAATGGCTCATAGGTTGCGTTGCAGCAGTAAGCCGGTTCCCAAGCCGACTTGGAGAGAAGGCTCTGCCGCTATACAAGTTTTTGAAGAAGGCGGAAAAAATTGTATAGACATACGAGGCGGACACTACGTTTAAGGAGCTAAAAAGGATATACTTTCTTATGTGCCTATACTTGCAGCACCTAAGCCAATGGAGCCTATGTTGATCTACATGGCAGCCACCAACCGGGTTATCAGCATCGTCGTCGTGGAGGAGTGGAAGGAACCAACACATGAGAATGGAGTACAACAACCAGGTTACTATGTAAGTGAGGTTTTGATGAGTCCAAGTAGCATTACCCACACTATCAGAAGCTAGCTTATGGAGTGTTCCTTGCTTCTCGTAAGCTAAGGCGCTACTTCCAGGAGCACCCAATCACAGTAGTGAGAAAGGCTCGACTGTCTAACATCATCAATAACAATGACGCTACAGGAAGGGTGGCGAAGTGGGGCGTTGAGCTTGCCGCCTTCGAGATCACCTACATGAGACGTGACGCTATCAAATCTCAAGACTTGGCGGATTTGATTGTAGATTGGACGGAGATGCCAGATGATACTCCTGTATCAGAACCAGAGTATCGGGTGATGCACTTTGACAGATCAAATCTACTCAATGTCTTGGGGGCTAGTATATTTCTATACTCACCAACAGGAGAAAAACTGCACGATGTCCTGCAAATTCACTTTGAGGCTACAAACAGGAATATGAAGCACTCATTCACGGACTTCGCGTAGCGAAGGATATTGTCATCAAGCGCATAGTTTGTTGTGGAGATTACGACTTACTTGACTAGCAGGTGGCTGGCACCTAGAACGCGTGGAACCCTATGATGGCGGAATATCGAGATCAAGTAGAAGAGATAGCCAAGTGTTTCTAAGGCTATGAAGTCAAGTACGTCAAGAGAGAGGAAAATGAGGCGGATGATCTGCTGTCAAAGCTTGGATTGGGGCACAAACCAATTCCTCCAGGCGTTTCTTTGGAGAATCTATAGACCCCATCCATGAAGGGAGCGGACCACGAGAAACCGGATAGAGTTGACTCTTGTGTTAACGCAGTACCAATAGTCCCTCCGGCTTGGACAAAACCGTTCATGCATTATCTTGTACACGGAACTTTTCCCATCGACGAGGTCGAAAGTCAGAAAATAGTACGTCGAGCAAAGGGCTATACCATAATAAATGGGCAACTCTGCAAAAGAAGGACCACAGGTGTATAGCTCAAATGTGTTTCCCATTAGCAAGGTATTGATATCCTTCGTGAGATTCATCTTAGAGATTGCGGGCATCACGCCGCTCCTCGATATTTGGTCTCCAAAGCCTTCCGGCAAGGATTCTACTAGCTGACCGCGAAGGAGGATGCCGAAAAGCTGGTTGAGACATGCGTTGGGTGTCAGTATTATGCTCGGCAACCACATGTACTGGATCAAGAATTGCGAACCATTCCAATAACTTGGCTGTTTGCAGTCCGGGGGCTTGACATGGTTGGACTGTTGCAGATGGCACCTTGTGGGTTTACGCATCTGCTAGTACCAGTTGACAAATTCACAAAATTGATAGAAGCTAAACCCATTAGAAAGCTTGATGGGGCAACTTCCCTTAGATTTTTTCGGTATCTAGTGGTGATATTTGGTCTCCGACATAGCATCATCACCGACAACGGGAGAAACTTATCACTTGGAGAAGTAGAGACCTACTGTTGGGAGAAAGGCATCCGCCTTGACCTAGCATCTATGGCTCACCCACAATCTAATGGTCAAGTTGAACGGGACAATGGAATAATTCTGCAGGGAATAAAGCCACGTTTAGAAGCACCGCTGCATAGGGAAGAGGCAGTCTGGGCGGAGGAATTGCCATATGTTTTGTGGAGTTTACAGACTACGCCCAATAGATCCACCGGCAACACCCCTTTCTTCATGGCATATGTAGCAGAAGTAGTCCCACATTCCCACATCCTCCACGATTCAACAAAAGTTGCCTCCTATGACGAGGATGACGCTAAAGAATACAGACGCTTAGATGTGTACCTTCTCGAGGAGGAGCACTGTTGGGGATATACTTTCCAGGTATACCCACAGGACTCGCTGACCAGGGTGGCCCACCAACGGGTTAGAGCTTTGCTTCACGAGCTGCCCAGTCAGAGAAAAAGGAGGAGCCACTTCCGGCTACGACAAGGCCCAGAAGTGTTACCGACTTAGGCCTGTAGTATTACTTGTAGTCCAAGCTGTATCTAGTTACCGACTCTGTAACATAGCCGGATAGGTCTCTCCTGTAACCCTAGGTCCCAGTGACTATATAAACCGTCCCTATAGGAGCCTTTAGGTCACAACACCACAACCAATCGTACTACCACAATCACAACTCGCACAAGCGAACCTCTCTTATAATCCGCTGTAACATCCGGCTTACGCCGATATATTACTGGGTTGCTAGCATGAGTAGGATCCGATCACCGCAGTCAGATCTGAACATGTGTAAACTAGTGCTCACCGCTCCTGGAACATCCGACGTCTCACACCCCATCTTTCCAACGCCACTAGGACACCCTATGGCGTACTTGTCGACAATCCGACCATAGTTGGCGCCCACCATGGGGTGGGTGACCTTTGGAGGTTTGTTCCAGGTGGAATCTGTGCGTGCAGGAATCGACAAAACTATCACCATGGGTCGCGTGGTCTACGCTGGTGATGTCCCTCTCGTCCTCCTCGACGATACCTGGATTCCGGCTTCAAAACCCGTGACGACCTACACAATCATGTCTATCGGCGAGATCGATATTTATCTCGGTTTCGCTGAACCCGCCCAACCCACCCTTGAGGTGATAACCATAGCGGAAGAAAAATCAGGATCTACTTTGTCTGTAGAGGCGGAAGAGTTCAAGATCCCGGAGAAAATAGAACCCACCCAGCCCACTCATGTAGTGGAAGAAGAGGTAGAAGAAAAATCTGGATCTGATTTCTCTTAAGAGATCGAATACACGGATGAAGAATACATCCGCTACGGATCCGACCCTGCCGATGTCATAGCAGAAAAAGAACCCTTGATGAGAAAGATAACAGAGATGACGAGAGGCCCCTACATCAATTATGAAGAAATTGCCGACATCAAGGAGAAATTCGAGATGGCGGAGGCGGAAACCAAGTTGTACTACTACCTCAAGAACATAAACAAGAATAAGCATTGTTTCGTGTACCACATTAGCTCTGGATCCGACTATGTCTATGCTGGAGCCGGCAGCGATTCAGTCCTAGACGGAATCAAAGAAAACGCTGACTTACTTGGATCCCCTCAAGAGTCAATAACGTCGTAGGAACTTCGAGACTTCGACAAGGAGATGGAGGAGTACGAGAAAGAACACGCCTCCAAGCCAACGCAAGGAGAGCCGGAAAATTCTCCTAGTCCATATGATAGCACAGATGAAAGCTACACCTTATAGGATGATATGGATACCGGAGATTCCTCCAAGGTCCACAAGCCAACCACTACGGAAAGTACCGACAGAAGTTTATCCCTCGGTACCGGACCAAAAGCCGTCTTTGCCACTGGTACGCATGTTAAGGCTATTGGGCGGTCAAAGAAGAAGAAGAACAAGAATCTGACACCGATAGAGCCGGACGTTGAGGAAACCAACGAAGAAAAGGTTGATGAAGAGATCGAGATGGAGAATCAGGATGGATATCCGATTAATACCACGCCGATCGACCCTCATGTGGATGGACACGTCGTCACCAAGGGTGCACGTGAAATTTACGGAGATGCTCTCACAATTCCAATCCCTACGGTTTCGTATCTTACACCGGAGGCGCTAGAGAAAAGGGCCGAGAACCTAGAAAAGCATCGTCTATTTCTGCTCGAAGAGGCCGCGCGCATCGTCGAGCTTAGGCAACAGTTAGATAGTTATCCTGCCAAATATCAGTCAGATTTCAAGCGACACCCAAACAAAACAAGGGTAGGTCCGTTTCTTTCCAACAAGAACCCGGATATCCACAAACATCTATTTGACGGAAAGACCGGAGAGAAGATCCGAGTCTACAACACGCCATTGGAAAATGCTGCTGCAGCTCGAGCCATCCTCGCCAACAATCCGACTCCACAGCAGGTCCAACAGTGCGTCGCATTGCTGGACAAAGGATTAAAGTAGCAGAAAACGACCGCGTCATTCAGTGGTAAGCTGGCCTCAAAGTCCGAGTTTTGCCACACTAGCTCTTACCAAAGCCCTGACGGAAGGCTCTGCAGGGATAATGATCATCGCTATCGTCCCTGTGGAGAAGAAGAGAATTCAAGAACTAGCTCAAATGTCCACTCTTGCTGGCCGGCACGTGACTGGGCAAGAGTTATTCCTGCTACGTCTGAAGATGCCATCAGGGCAATGGTCCCTCATCAAGACCATCATCGGCAAAACAACCGCTATAGAGAAGACCCGGAAACACGCCGCCAGCAAGAAGAGCAAGATCGGATAAGGATGCCACCACTGAGCCATCCGGCTGGTAACGCCGGACGAAGAGATGATCCGGACCGTCCTAAATCAAGTAGGTATAGGGCCTGAAGAAACCGGCATCAGAGTCAACATAATGAGGCTCCACCGCCACCACTGCGTAACCCAGCCGGAAATAATCCACCAGGGCCACCATCGCCTTCTGGCAGCAACCATGAAGGATCCCGACGTATCCATGGAAGCCGCAGGGATAGTGGCTGCAATGGTGAAAGGAGAAGCAGAAATCCGACTCCGCCGCGCAAACGCCGTGAGCCTCCAAGGCGCAGATCTTTCTCGTTGAACGACACTTGCCATCGCATTGAATCAAACATAGAGGCGCGGCGATACGAGGAAGAAGATGTGTATGTGGGACCCAAGTGCTTTGGACCATGCATACGTCGGACCAAATTTCCGGTTGACTTTGGTATTGCCAAACACATTTAGCCCTACGACGGCGCGGCTCCGCCAGATACCTGGCTCCAGGATTTTTTCCAGGCTTGCTACATCGCCAAAGGAGGAAATAGCCTGGTCGCAGTCCGATATCTCACGCTTATGCTGAGGAAGACGGCTCGGTCATGGCTCAGTGAACAACCAGAGAATTCAATTCATAACTGGTATGATATGCAAAGTGTGTTCTTTTCAAACTTTGAGGGAACATACAGGAGGCCCTACACAGTCGGAAACTTGCAGCGTTGCACACAAAGACCAGGAGAAACCTGCCGGGATTACCTCGGACGCTAGATTAACACGAAGAACTCCTGCGAGGGAGTAAATGAGAAAACCGCGATAGAAGCTTTCATCCCAGGACTACCAGTCGGACTTTTGCGTCACAGACTGAAGCGTGACCACATCACAAATTTGGGAGAGATGACAGAGACGGCAAGCAAATATGCTGATGCCGATGATGATTCAGAAGGGCTACTAAACATTCTGGCCAATCCAATGCAGCCAAACAACCAAAACAACAAGCTTAGAAGCGCAAGAACACCTCGGAAGATAAACCGGATCTGGACTATGCAGACGTCAACGCAACGTTCGGATATGGAAGACGAGCAGGGCGCGGATGCGGCCGGGGTAGAGGCCGTGGAACTTCTCGAATCCAGGGCAGAGGAGACCAGCAACGCGGAAGAACCTATACCTAGGCTGACATTGCTAATAATCCCTGTGTCCACCACTTGCATAGTAACGGAGGATCTACCCACACAAATGCCGAGTGTCATTTCAATGACGACATCAAGAAAGACGAATCCGCTGGCTACAGAGACAAGCGACGAAAAGGAAAGAAAAATTCCAAGAAAGGAAAGGAGCCCAAGGAAGATTTTGACATGGAAGAAGCGGATACCACCGTAGAGCCCAAGTCAGATGGAAAGAAGAATTTTCCTACTAAGAAAGACGCATACGTCTGCTTCCTTGGATCCCAACCTGCCAAAGAAAACAAGGCGGTTCTCTGTGAGCTCAATGCCACGGTTTCGGCTGTTCCACAGGTTCTGGATTGGTCGGACGTAACCATCACCTTTAATCGCTCAGATCACCCGAGGAAATCACATCGTCGAGGAAAGTACCCTCTGGTCGTCAATCCTCTTATTGATGGCTATGAGTTCTCTAAAACACTCATGGAAGGTGGGAGCAGCATCAATATCCTCTACATCGAGACGCTCCACCGGATGAAGCTGCACGAGAGCCAGTAGAGTTACAGCAGTTTAACTTTCCATGGCATGGTACCAGGGAGACAGGCGGATTCTCTGGGTGAGATTACTCTGGATGTGACATTCGGAACCCGAGACAATTACCGGACCAAGCCACTCTCTTTTGAGGTGGTACCATTCAAAAGTGCTGACCACGCCATCTTTGGACGTCCGTCTTACTGGGCGTTCATGGCTCGTCCCTGTTACATCTACAACATGATTAAGCTTCTAGGTCCAAAGGGCGTAATCACCGTCCAAGGAAACCCGAGGAAGGCGCGAGAGTGCGACGAAGGATCTGCTGCCTACGCTGAAGCCATGCTGCACGCCCAAGAGTACCAGAAGATCAAGAAGACCATCAACCCATCTGAGATGCCCGCTATGAAGAACAAGGTGCTGAAGCCAAGTTTGCAATTCAAGGCATCGGAAGAGATGAAGAAAATGTCGCTGAAGGAAGTTGATCCCTCCAAGACAACGAACATGGGAGTAGGCTTAGATCGCGTATAGGAGAGCGTGCTCATGGAGTTCCTCAAAGATAATAGTGACATCTTCACATGGCAACCTTCTGACATGACCGGAGTACCTAGGGAACTTGCCGAGCACTCTCTTAATGTGTACCTTTATGCTAAACCCGTCTAACAGTCCTTACAACGGTTTGGTGATGAAAAGCGCAAAGCGATAGCCAAGGAATTAGCCCAACTAGAGTTAGCCGGATTCATAACAGAGGTCATCCATACAGATTGGGTGGCAAATCCTGTACTCGTCCCTAAAAAGGACACCATTGATTTAAGGATGTGTGTTGATTATACCGCTTTGAATAGTGCATGCCCAAATAATCCGTTCCCTTTGCCAAGAATCGATCAAGTTATCGACTCAACGGCAGGGTCGGGATTTCTCTATTTTCTCGACGCATATTACGGATATCACCAAATACCGATAAAAGAGTCGAACCAAATTAAGATGTCTTTCGTCACTCCTTTCAGAACCTTCTGCTATAAAACTATGCCTTTTGGCTTAAATAACGCATGAGCAACATATCAACTTACTATGCAACACTGTCTCAACAATAAAATCGGACACAATGTCCACGTATACATAGACGACATAGCAGTGATGTCCAAAAATAAGGGAATTTTAATTTCCAACTTAGAGGAAACATTTGCTAGTCTACGAAAATTTAATATGATGCTAAATCCAAAGAAGTGTTTCTTTGGAATTCCAGTCGGAAAATTATTATGTTTCATCGTCTCTGAGCAAGGCATAAAGGTGAACCGGGACAAAATAAAGGCTATACTCAAAATTACAAGGCCAACTCGCCTGAAGGACGTGCAACGACTCAATGCTTGCATTGCAGAAGTGAGTCGATTCGTCAGCCGGCTTGGCGAAAGAGTCGCACCTTTGTACAAACTTTTGAATAAAACCAACAAATTTTTCTAGACCCAGGAAGCCGAGATCACCCTACAAAGTTTGAAAGACCTACTTTCAAACCCACCAGTTCTCGCAGCACTAGAAACTCAAGAGCCTATGTTACTCTACATTGCAGCGACCAACAAGGTCATAAGTGTAGTAACGATAGTGGAGCGTGAGGAAGAAGGCCACGAGCATAAGGTGCAGCGACCAACTTATTACCTAAGTGAGGTCCTGACAGAGTCAAAACAACGATATCCAAACCATCAAAAGCTAGCCTATGGAGTGTTCTTTGCATCCAGAAAGCTATGCCACTATTTTCAAGAGCATAAGATCACACTGGTGAGCACCGCTCCCCTGCGAGATATAATCAATAACCGTGATGCCACTAGATGTGTCGCAATGTGGGTAATAGAGCTTACAGCTTTCGACATTGAGTACAAGCCGCGTACAGCAATCAAGTCCCAAATACTAGCCGACTTTGTTGTTGATTGGACAGAGACGGCAGAAAACACAAGTTCTCCAGACTCGGAATTTTGGACTGTTCACTTTGACGGGTCAAAGGCACGAGGAGGCTCGGGGCTGGCGTGGTGCTCAAATCACCCCAAGGAGATAAGCTGTTCTATGTGTTGCAAATGCACTTCACGACAACCAACAATATTGCCGAGTATGAAGCATTGCTGCATGGAATACGCATGGCCAAAAACATTGGCATAATAAGACTCATGTGTTATGGAGACTCGGATCTAGTTGCACAACAAGGATTCGACATCTGCAATGCAAATAAACACATGGCATCGTACAAAGCTGTTGTAGATGAACTATCTAAATCGTTCGAGGGTTTTGAGGTTCAACACATCCCTCGAGCAGAAAATGAGGAAGCAGATGCTCTATCAAGGATAGGCTCTGCGCGGAAACAAGTACCGGATGGCTCTTTTTAGAGCATTTATTGGTCCCCTCCATAGTCGGAGTTAACAAGGACTATCCGACGGAATCTGACTCACCTTTAATAGCAGTTCTGGCTGTAATTCCCAGCTGGACAAAACCCTATCTGGATTTCTTGATAGACGGAAAATTACCCAAAGACGAAGTCATGAGCCGGCAGATTGTCCAACGAGCAAAAGCCTATACTATAATAAATGGTGAGCTCTATAAGCGGATTGTTTTTGGCGTTTTCCAGTGATGTATTTCTTTGGAAGAAGGAGTGGAAATCTAGCAAGAGATCCACGGAGGCGAGTGTGGTCACCATGCTGCAGCCAGATCCTTAGTGCAAACGCTTTTCGACATGGACTCTTTTGGCTTACAGCTAAGGCAGATGTCGATAAACTGGTCAAAACATGCAGAGGCTACGAAAAGTACGCCCATCAGGCACACGTTTCAGCAGAACAGTTGCGAATAATCCATATTACATGGCCATTTGTGGTCTGGGGGCTTGATATGGTAGGGCCGTTTCGCATGGCAAAATGTGGATTTACTCACCTACTAGTGATGGTGGATAAATTTACAAAGTGGATTGAGGCTAAACCCGTAATAAGTTGCGATGGATACACATCCAGAAAGTTCATTGAGGACGTGATCATCCGATTTGGATATCCGTACATTATAATTACTAACAACAGGAGCTACTTTTCCATGGGAGAACTTGCCGAATTCTGCGAAGAACAAGGGATCCGACTCGATATTGCACCAGTCGTACATCCACAAGCTAATGGACAAGTCGAAAGAACTAACAGTCTTATTTTACAAGGACTCCGACCTCGTCTCGAGGCACCTCTTCGTCGGGCCATGGGGGCTTGGGCAGAAGAATTACCGTCTGTGATATGGAGCTTACGTAAAACTCCTAACAGGTCAACCGGATATACTCCTTTCTTCTTGGTCTATGGTGCAGAAGCAGTTCTTCCAAGTGATATAATACATCAGTCTCCACGAGTCAAAGAGTATATCGAAGAAGATGCAGAAGTTTCTCGACAAGATGATCTCGATATAATTGAAGAAGTATGCGTTATTGCTGAGCAGAGATCTACAACATATCATCAGAAGTTACGCAAGTATCATAGTCAGAGAGTTCAAAACCATTCTTTCAGAAAATGCGATTTGGTTCTCTGACTTGTGCAAAAAAGGAAGCACAAACTTTCCCCGATTTGGGAAGGACCTTTTATGATTAGCAGAGTTCTGCATAATGGGTCATATTATTTAACCGATATGAGACCAGTCATGGAAAGACCAGATACTCGGAAGAGAAAGAGAGTTGGCGGTAGCACAGACCCGGATGAAATAGACCGACCATGGAATATTGCACAACTACGTCCCTTCTATTCTTAGTTATATTTCCTTGTAATCATATATGTACATGTTCAAAGTGAAATAAAGTATTGGTTTCTTCATATGTTATTTTTGAGAAGTTTTTTGCCATCTTATTTCCAAAAGAGCATGTCATTTTCAAAAATCCCAGAATGCTTGAAAGTACTTTATGCTCATGTTTGTTCTGGTTACAATTTTTGAATATCTAAAAAATGTTACCTTAGGGTAAAAATTCAATTTATTATCTATACTTTGGTATTTTATTTGATTGCTTAGATGAGGGTATTTTCCGAGTAATGAGTCTTTGGTACTGGAAGCCGGCTTTCTTTCTGAGTTTAAACTGGTTTAGCAATTGCGCTCCATTGCTCGACAAAGTTTCCGTGCTGAAGGTTGGCTGGCCCATGAAACGGACGAGGCAGAGAGCTAGATAAAACGACAAGTATAGGCATAAACCAAAAGTGCTTCAGAAAATTTTCAAGAACACGCATAAAATATATAGACATAAGTGCTACGATAGTAAAAGCATCAGCTTTTATAGACCAGCATAGCCAAAATAATTGTTTCCATCATTACATTGCAGAAAAGTTTAGAATAATGCATAAAACTGTTTATGCTGCAGAGCCAGGTGGTGGTGATGAAGAAGGTGGAGCACTGGAGTCGACAACGTTGTCGCCCTGAATTTAGACTCGGAAGCTACAAGGCTGTCTTCTAGCTCTTGTGGCAAGGGAGGCACGGCAACGGATCCGAAGAGCGTTGTAGTATAATTGGTCATCTCCGCCACACGACAAGCATAACCTGCACAGGAATCTTGGATTGCCTTGACGTCCTGTGGGTTACCCTCATCGTCCTCCTCGGCGATACCTTTGTTGACATGCCGGATTTCCATCTCGCTGTGGTGGCTTATTACCATGGTAAGAGGAGTCTGGGAGCAGTCCGAGCGTAGGAGATCTTCCAGTCCTCTATAAGCTTCGGAATCTCCTTGGCCTTGTCCCTCACCTCTTGCACTGACATCGTGTGCAAGTTAGAAAGCTTGACCGACTCGCCAGTCTCTTCAAGAGTTTGGCGGAAGTCGAACAAGATATCTCCAACGAGCTTGATGCGCTCGAGGCGAGGTTCGTAATTAGGAGAGTCGGAAAGATTCAGGGGGGCTAGGAAAGAACCAAAAGTCAAAACTAGACTCAAAAGAAAGTCGAAAAACTCAATGTAAAATGTAAGTCGGAAATCTTACCTAGCACAAAATGATTCCACTTGGCATGCTCCTCACGGAGGCTGTTCAGCTTGCTCTCTGTGGCCTGGGCCAGATCCCTCTGACTATCAAAGTCTTTCGGAAGATCGTCTAATTGTTTATCTAGGAGTGCCAATAGCTTCTCGAGCCTCACGGTCTCATGATTGCTTGACTCCAGGACAACAACTACGAATTTCTCCGACTCGATAGTGAGTTTCTGAAGCTTGTCCCGGTGCTCAGCATTCTCCAGTTCCAAGAACTTGAAGTTCTCGGGTTACTCCACCATCTTGCTGGACTCGCACAACAGTTCTTCAACAGAAAAAATATCAGTCGAACAGAACAAGTTTTACTATGACAAAAACAAAATTGACAAAGAGGAAGTTGGACAAATTTACCTTCTGCTTCATCTTTCTCAACTTTTAACTTTGAACTCTCAAGGCAAAAGGCTTTGATTTCCTTGCATTTATTACAAATGTTCTTGAGCAATTCCTGGTTGGAAGATGCAATTTTATGTAAGTTTAGAAGACGGAATACCGTCAGATGGCTACTAAGACTCGGGCTGCAAATTTAACTAAATAAAAATATAGCATGAGCCTTGGGGGCTACACTGCATCGTTCTTTTGCAACCTAAAAGCATTAACTCGGATCCAACGATGTTTATCCGACTTTATGCTTTGGTGCTAGAGGATATGATAATAAAATAAATGCAAATAAGAATCGGAAACTTACAATGTGTTCCAAGTGCAACTTTTAAAATCCGAGTTTGGTGCTGGGAAACACCTTCTTGGCAAGGGAGAGGGAGGGAACATCCATTGCTGGGACTTCACCAGACTCTATCTTAGCATCCGGGACCAAAATTTGGTCAAGGAGGCTGACTAGCTTGACGTCCTCCTGCTCCTGGCTTGCTGCCTCTGCAGTTAAGGTTTTCTTCTCAAGGATGGACTGAGCCAGCATGAGGATCTCTTCCTTCTTTTTCCTCTTCAGGCCAGAGACAGCAGAGCCAGCCACTTTATCCAAACTTCCTGTAGAAATTACCATGGGATCATTACCCTTGATGGGTTCACCCTTGTTAGTTGCTTGGTCACCAACGGTGACCAAGGGTTTCTTGATGTTGCCAGCATTAGGAGAGGCAGAAGCCTCTGGTGCTGATGGAGTACTGGATGGAGTCGGTGGCGGCATGGCAGGGGAGATGACAAGCTTCTGTTGACGCAGTTCCTTGCCCGGCTTGCTGTCCGGCTTGGTCTTACTCTTCAAAGACATTTTAGCTCTAGAGCATGAAAATCCGAATATTAGGAGTGTTGTGGAGAGAAAGAAAGGTACAAGGTACTGAAAACAAGAGACAGGGTGCTTACTTTTTAACCACTGGCAGCACTTCGCTACCAACAATGATAACAACTTCCTTCGCCTTACACTTATTGGAGGCGGAGGCGGGAACTGCACCTCATCATCCTCCGTTCCCTCCGGATTGTCTGAGAGATAGCCCTCTCTTAGGGGTGACCCCTTAGGGAGGCCTGATCTTTCATGAATACCATGGAAATCGAGGAGGAAGTGAGGGGGATGAGGAGAGGGATGAAATCCATGAACTCACACGCGAAGAACTCGATGAACACACACACATGAAAACACGATACAAGCCGATAGCTCACACCGGTGGCAACCGGTCGAACACAATCCATAGGATCGGCGTCGGGAAAGAAACTCTCCCA
This sequence comes from Avena sativa, assembly GCA_916181665.1. Classification (NCBI taxonomy): domain Eukaryota; kingdom Viridiplantae; phylum Streptophyta; class Magnoliopsida; order Poales; family Poaceae; genus Avena; species Avena sativa. The sequence continues at coordinate 176,441,549 of OV702295.1, forward strand.
CGGCCAACAACGGGGGTGAGAGGCTTGATGAGATCTTGACTACTTAGAGACGGGACACCGAACTCCAAGGACTTGTACAACTTGAACGCACGAGGAAAAATCCAAGAGGAGGGGGATAATTGGGGCTTCTTCTCAAGGAGCATGAGACTAGTAATTGATAGATCCTCAAGGGGTGTCTTCAATTACAATTATCCAAGTCTAGGGTTTAGAATAGAGGGGTGGGGCTATATATAGGCCAGCCACATAAACATGGGTAGTTTGGGGATAAAACTGGAAGTTGGGGCGATTCTGGGTGTTACATGGGCCAGGCCCAAAAGGCCTTTAAATGCCTATTGTTGCATAGGCCGGAGACTCCGGCCAGGGCCGTACACTCCTGTCAATCTCCGGTCCCATCTCTGGAGGGGCATTCTGACTGTCCCTGGTTCGGTTCCTAGGGTCGGTCCGGAGGTCGGTCCGGGGAATCCGGTGGGCAGGGCCGGAGACTGCGGTTTTGCCCAGAGATTCCGGTGTGATGAGCTCCAGCAGCGGCTTCTCCTTGTCCTTCTTACTTGGGGGCTTTGTGAGGCACTGCTGCTTCATAGCTGAGGATACATAGCGTAGTTGCATGAAGTAGCAAGCCATCCAAAGGCATGTCAAAGTCACACGAGGAAAGGAGCGAGTTAACCTTAGCTTGTAGGAGCTTGGCTCGGGCGCGAGTCATTGGTCCACTTGGGGGACTAGGTGGTGTACATAGAGGGGCGTATAGGCCAGGCTGCATCAGTCCCCCCTTTACGTTGAACTTATTGCTCACTAGGTACTTGGAGGTTGGTATGTTGATGACGTATGCATTGTTGTTGATTCTTTTGAGTACCTTGAAGGCGCCATCTCCGCTTGGTTTGAGCTTGGAGTCGCCATCATTGGGAAAACTGTCTTTGCTCAAGTTTATCTCCTTCTTATTCTTGTTTAGCCTTGATGCTTGGCGAAGTACTTGTTGTTCGATCGTAGCTCTTGTGTATTCATGGAGTTTCTTCATTGCTTGGGCACGCTTGTAAACGTCCATGTTGGTGCGGTCATGGAGAGGAAGAGGTAGGATGTCGAGCACGGTGACAGGCTCGAATCTATAGACGATCATGAACGGGATCCTCATGGTGGAGGAGTGTTTGGCGCGGTTGTAGGCGAACTTGGCGTGGTGAATGCATTCCTCCCAATCCTTAAGGTTCTTCTTGATCAACACGCGGAGTAGTGTTCCGAGGCTTCGGTTGACAACCCCGCTTTGTCCATTAGTTTGGGGATGTGATGCGGGCAAGAATAGTAGCTTGATGTCGATCTTGGCCATGAGTGTCTTCCAAAAGTATCTCATGAACTTGACGTCGCGGTCGGAGACGATTGTTCTTGGTACACCATGAAGACGGATTATTTCCCTAAAAAACAAATTTGCGACATGTGAAGCATCAGCGGTCTTATGGCACGGAATGAAGTGTGCCATTTTGGAAAAACGATCCAATACAACGAATATAGAATCATGACCATGTCTAGACCTAGGAAAGCCTAATACAAACTCCATGCTAATGTCCAACCAAGGTGCATGAGGAATAGGCAATGGCATATAAAGACCAAAAGGGTTAGACTTAGACTTAGCTTGGACACATGTAGTGCATCGTTAGACGTGGTGCTCCACGTCGCGCTTCATCTTGGGCCAATAATAGTGAGTGGAGAGCATGTCATATGTCTTGTCACAACCAAAGTGACCGATAAGGCCTCCACCATGAGACTCTTGATGAATCAAAATTTGGAGAGACGACTTCGGAATGCAAAGCTTGTTTTGTTTGAATAGAAAACCCTTATGCAAATAGAAATCATCAACCCCTTTGTCTATTGAACACTTTGTGAAAATTGATCCAAAGAATGGGTCGGAAGAATACAAAGATTTGATTCTATCAAGTCCCAAGACATTAACTTCGAGCCGCTTAAGAAGGCTCGTATTTTTGCGGGACAAGGCGTCCACCACTACATTTTCTTTGCCCTTCTTGTACTTGAAAATGTAAGGAAAAGACTCCATGAACTCAACCCACTTGGCGTGCCGTTTACTCAAATTAGCTTGACCCTTAAGATATTTAAACGATTCATGGTTGAAGTGTATGATAAATTCTTTGGGCCAAAGATAGTGTTGCCACAATTGAAGGACACGAACTAAGGCAAAAAGCTCTTTGTCATAAATCGGGTAGTTAAGGCGTGCGCCATCAAGTTTATCGCTATGGTATGCAATATGACGCCCATTCTGCATAAGGACGCCTCCAATGCCAATACCACTAGCGTCACATTCGATCTCAAAAGTTTTTGTGAAATCAGGTAAATCAAGGAGTGGTGCTTCGGTGAGCCTCTTTTTGAGATCATCAAATGCCTTTTGTTGTGCTTTGCCCCAAACAAATGTGACATTTTTCTTGGTCAACTCGTTTAGAGGGAAAGCAATGGTAGAAAAGTCTTTCACAAAGCGACGGTAGAAACTGGAAAACCAATGAAAACTATGAAGTTTTTTTTAGGGTGAAACAGTAGGTGAAAAACCCCCACTGCAATTTTATAAAATCATAAGGAGTTACATAAGTAAATATTTACAAGTCGAAGGCCACCTCTGAGAGGGAAATCACTACAAGGCTAACTATCTCCTATCCAAATTGGTGTTGATCCAGGCTTTGAAATCCTGGAAGTATTTTTTCTTAATTCTAAACAGAACCCATCTTAATTCTTGAGAAACAATAGCCTTCCATTCTTCAAGAGAAGCATGCTTGTTGTTCAAAATTTCATTGTTTCTGCAAATCTAGATGCCCCAAGCCCCCAAGATAATAATTTCCATTGCAAAGGGGACCTTTAATCTGAACCTTAAATCAGCCAAGGCCTCATTGAGGGTTAAATCAATATTTCTGACAGGACAGATTTCATCCATCATGATTTTGCAAAAGGACAGTCCCAGAATAAATGAGTTAAGGTTTCCTCAGCAATGCAACCAGAAGTCACACAATTATAGGAGGGCAGTGAAAACTTTTTTCTCTTCAATAGGCTTCTGGTATTCAGTCTTTCAATGAGTAATAACCAGAAAAAACCTTGTGTTTTTGCTGGAAAGAGGACTTCCATAACCAAGAAAAATGAGGCTGGGCTGCAATATGTCCAGACAAGGAGGAATAAGCATTTTCGACAGAGAAAGAGTCACTTCGCCAAATGTAACTCCAATTATCTGATTCTCCCTGAAGCCCCTCACTAACAATGTGTTCTAGGCACAGATAATCAGAGTAAGATTGCTGAGACAGAGGAAGAAAGAAATGGTCTTGCATGTTGGGTGTCTGGATAAACTCATTGACAGAGATATGTGGATTTTTTTGCAAAGGATAGTAAGTGAGGAAACTTATGCTGAAGGCATTCTTCCTTCCACATATCAGACCAAAAGAGAGTGGACTTGCCATCTCCAACAGAGAATTTTGCAATTCCTTTGAAAATGTCAACTAACTTTAGGTGTGCTTTCTACCAAAAGGATCCTTCCAAACCTCTTCCTGGTAGTTTTCCATTGTTATAGTAAGTGTTCCCGACGAGGTGCACCTAGGGAATGTCTTTGTGGTTATATAATTTATCCATATTTTTCAAAAGAAGAGAAGAGTTTTGAATGTTAAGATCAAGAACACCCAAACCTCCTTGAGTCTTTGGTCTACAAACTTTGTTCCAGGCCACTAAGGCTTGCCCTCTAGCTTGGACATCAGTATTCTTTTTTCTCCACAGACATTTTATCATGTATTTGATCAACTGGTCCTTAATAGTGACAGGAAGTTCAAAATGGCTCATATAATAAATGGGAAGGAAAGATAAGACAGATTTTACCAATTGCAATTTTCCCCGATAATTTAGAAAATCTACAATACCAAAGAGTCTTCTCTCCACTCTCTGTACAACAGGAAAAAAATGTTCCACTGAAGGCTTGTTAATGCTTAAAGGAAATCCAAGATAAGTGAATGGGAGTGATCCAGTCAGGCAGGAAATTGTATTGGTGAAATGGCTTAGTCTGTCAGGATCCAAATTGATTGGCATCATGCTAGATTTAGAATAATTAACTTTGAGGACAGTGGATAGGGAAAAAGTATGAAGCAGGGATTTAAGGCACATCAATTGTCTTGAATCAGCTTTGAGGACCAATAAGGTGTCATCTGCATACTGAATTACAGGGAAGTCTGGGCAGAAAGAACCTTCCAAGGGTGGATACATAAGCCCTTGGAACATTTCTTTGTTGACAATGGACTGAAGAAGATCAGCAGCAAGAACAAACAGGAGGGGGGATAAGGGATCCCCTTGCCTTACTCCTCTTCTACAGTAATTTTTTTCCAGGCACTCCATTTAATAGGACAGTAGAGGATGCAGATCCAAAAATCAATTGAATCCAATTAATCCATTTTATACCAAAACCTTTGGCTTTTAGAATATTGATGATGGTGGAATGCTCAATCTTGTCAAAAGCCTTTTCAAAATATAGCTTCAAAATTATAATTTCTTCCTTGGACTTATGACATTGATAAATAAACTCAAAGGCCCATCCTAAACAGTCCTGAATAGATCTTTTCTTCAAGAAGCCAAATTAATTTTTGTGGACAAGCTTAAGGATAATTTTTTGAAGTTTGTTGGCAAGAATTTTGGTGATAATCTTGAAAACACTGTTGAGCAAAGAAATAGGCCTGAAATTTGCAGGTGTCAGGGGAATCTCATTTTTTGGAATAAGAGTGATAAAAGAAGCATTAATGCTTTCCAAAGAAATCCTACCTCCATAGAAGTCCATTAGAAGTTGTTTAACATCCTCCTTAATAATAGGCCAACAATGCTTAATGAATTCATTATTAAAACCATCAGGGCCAGGGGATTTGTCATTTGGTAAATCCTTGATCACATCTTCAATTTACATATCAGTAAATGGTTGTTCCAGAGCATCTCTGTCCTTAGAGTTCAGGCTTTCACCAACCAGTTCATTAAGATTAAAGTGCATTTCAGGCTTATCTGAAGTGCCCATTCTATCTTTAAAGGCATGCCAAAGAAGATCAACCTTGTCAGAATGTTCATGAATCTCCTCATTGGTTTCATTTTTTAGCACGGAGATGTAGTTATGCCTGAAACCGATGGTAGCCTTTGAGTGAATTTTTTTTGTGTTTTCATCTCCCAACTTGACCCACTTAATCTTTCCTCTTTGCTTCCAATAAGCATTCTGATCTTGGAGTAGGGATATTACATGAGTTTTCAGCAAGTCCCTGAGGTTCCACTCCAGCACAGTAAGGGTCATCATTTCTTCCAAAACATCCAAAAGATCAATAGTTGCATTAACATTACAAATTTGTGATTTCAAACAGGGCAAATTTTTTGCCCAAAGTTTCAGCCCTCTTCTAACATTTTTTAATTTAGCATTAATTCTCTTAGCAGAATCAGGGAACCCAACTAGAATGTTCCAAGCATTTTGAACAATTGTTTTAAAATCACTGTGATGCATCTAGTAGTTCTCAAATCTGAAGACCTAGGATTTTGGAATCTTTGTGCCAACAGATATGACACAAGGCAAATGGTTAGAGGATGGCTTGGTTAGAGGGAAAAAAAGTTGAAGGGTAACTTTGGGTCTAGGAGGCAGAAGTAAAAAACCAGTCCAATCTCTCTAGGAGAGTATCCTTTTGCATGTTGCTCCAATTAAATTTTCTTCCTTTAAGGGGCAACTCAATGAGCCCCACGTTGCAGATGGCTTCATTAAAGAGGAGAATGTCATTCACATCCCCCTGCCTATTTCTTTCTGAAGGTTTTCTTATGAAATTTAAATCTCCCACAATAAGCCAATCCATATCATCAGGCATATCAATATTGGCAAACCATTCTAAGAAATCTGCTTTTTTTTCAGGCAGACAGGGCCCATAAATATTAGTGAGAATCCAGTTTTCATTTGACAAAAGGGAGGTCATGGTGATGGATATGGAAAACTCATTCAAATTCCAAATGATAACCAGGCCCCCAGAAACCCCATGGAAGGAAGAAATTCAAATTTGTCAAATTTGGAAGGACAAAATTCCTGAGGTAAGAAATATCAAACTCTTCCCTTTTAGTTTCCTGGAGACAAATAATTTCACATTTAGACTCATCAATCTTATTTCTGAGGGCAACCCATTTTTCAGAGCTAATGCCCCTGATGTTCCAATTCCAGATCTTCCATATTCGTTTGTTATCCATAAAAAACCATATTGGGGATTTGAATTAGGGGTGATACAACCAATACCACCACCCAGCAGGAATGATCAAAGCCTTATAAGCAGAAGGCACTCCATAACTTAGTCACACAGACAGGGTCAATATCAATAACCACATCAAGTATCATACACAGCAAGGGAAAGCTATTACATAGTTCCAAATAGGGAACTAACAAGGTTCCAGCAAAAGACAATTTGTGACACATTGGACACCTATTTATGGGACTTCTTCTTGGCTTGCTGTCCATAGGTGCCAGCAGCCCCAGTTTTCTTCTTTCCTCCAAGACTTAAAGCTGAGGGGCCATTTCCTCTTTTGGTGCCCTTGGCAGGAGCCTTGATGGCAACTTCAGTGGCTTTCCCTTTCTTGAGCAACCTTTTGTCCAAGTCTCCTTCCTTAACCTTGCAGAAAGAAGCAGCAAGGTTTTTAACCACGTTAGGATTTAAGCATGGGGGAGCAGCATTACAGGTCAAACAGTCTGGAATTGAGCAATTTATATGACTTTTGAAACCCCCATTCAACTCAAAAATTCGAGGACTCCTTCTCACCTCTGTTTCAACCAGGGGTTCCTTGCCTTTCCTCTTCTTGGAGGGTGTAGAAGGAGAGCTAGCAGACTGCTTGGCCTCAATGCCCAGACAGGAAGGAGCCATCTGTGAAATGCTTTCATTAGGGATAATGAAAGAGATGGAATTCTCCTTCGCAATAGGTTCTTTAATAATTTCCCAGAGGGGGGAAGTAAGAAAGCTTCTGACCCAATTGAACTTTTCAGGAGTAGCAAGCATGAGAGTAACAAAATTAAACGAACTTACAGGACTGCCACAAATGAGGGAGCCCTTTGATGATGAAGCTTTTTGAATCCGAGGGGCAAAATAACTTTCCCATAGGTCTAGCCCTTGCTGAGAGAAGCCCTATTTTGCAGCATGAATATCAGGGATGGTAATGAAACTGGCCATGCCAACCTAGAGATGAGCTTTATTGGGGGAGAGAAGGTGCTGATCTTCTAACATCCAGTCATTATTCTCTCCAGCATCAGCACCAGTATCCATTGGACTTTCAACCCTTCCTTCCTCATCAGAGTTGTTTTCATCCTCTTCTAGGTAATTCTGAAATATGTTCTGCAGCCCTTCCCCAATGCCAACTCCCTGAAGCTCCTCATTAACTGCTTGTTCCCCCACAGGTGCAGGATCAGCATTAACAAAGACATCATCATCTGATTCCTAGTCTTGAACAATCACATCACCAGTAACAACACTGTTAGCATCCTGAGGGGGAGGTTGAGATTGTCCACAGGTATGTCCTTACCAGGGGAAACCATAGGGCCCTGCACAAGGGCAGCAGCAGCTTCCCATGGGTCCCACCCCACATTGTTCTTACCAGGAGGAGGTGGTGGTGGAGCCAACCATTGTCCCCATCCACCAGCCCCACCAGCAAGTGCCGGTGGAGGGGGGGGGAGGGGGGATCTGGGGCCCAAAGTTAGGAAGTGGATTTGGGTCCTCATTGTCAGCAGGCAGTGGGTCCTCTTTCGCTGGGCCTCCTCCGAGCAAGTCACTCTGCAGAACCTCGACAGAAAAAGTCTATGATTCAGTCTCAACCAGGTCTCCAATGGTAAACCTCACACTTTTGGGGATTTCCACCAAGTCAGTCACTCTCACTTTTGCCAGGATTATTCCCTTATGATCATGGTCCCTCTCCCAAAGAAGAACCTTCCCAATATCACCACATATAGCATTCAGATCTTCAGTGTGCCAGTGGTCCAAAGGTGTCCCGACCAACATGACCCAGCACTCATTGTTGAATTGGGTCCTTCTCCAGTTATCACCCTCATTATGTTTTACAAAAGAGACATGCACATTTTGGAAAGGAATGGGGCTGGCCGCAATGAGCCTGTCTCTATCACTTACATGGTGGAATTGAACATAGGCGGCCCCAAATGGACAAGCCTGGATATCACGAAAATCCACCCGAACCTCATTGTTGAGGAAGTCAAGCAGAACATCCCAGATATTTGCGTAAGGGACCTGACCAGGAGGAAGGGGATTAATGGTACTGATAGCATAGTCTTCATGCGCCTTAGGTTGACACGGAACCACCACCCTCTTGACTCGAGTTCTTCCAGCCACCTGCAAAACTTGAAAGCCCCTGGCAGAAATGGCGCGGGGTCAATTGGAATGTTGGTCATTGCTCCAGACTTCGCCGGCGACGAGCAAGGCAGGGGAGTTGGGGTTTCTGTAGGCGAGGGAGTTGAGGGGACAGAATTTCTGGCAGTTGTTTTTTGCAAGGAAATGGAGAAAACCTTAAAACCGTTGTACACAGTAGGCCGAAAGAGAGGTAAAACTGGCTGGGCCTTGAACCATCCCAGGAAAGAGTTATCGGGCCATGAACATTTTGGGAAGGTCGGCAATTTCAGAAAATGAATAAGACCAGGGAGCTTAATTGCCGCGCGATTTTCGCCACCTTTGGGCCAGACATGCGTTACCATCGGCTTAGATTCGCCATCAGCGAGAGCCTGAGCATAAGACAGATCTTGATTGCGCGAGTTATTGTCACACTTATTATGTCCAGCAGGACCATGTGAAGAATCCGCAGCCACAACCGGGAATTCAAGCATTTGAAAGACCGACTACACTTTTTTGACATATTTGGTCAAAGGACATTTTTTGGGGCTTTTCTTTTTGTACGTGACAACCTTCCAATCTCCAGAAGATTCCTTGTAAAATTCCTTCTCTTCAAAAATCCAATTTGGGCTACCATTACCCCATAGGTTAATATGAACCACAAAAGAATCACAAGAAAATTTTGAAATATTATAAATTTCAAAACCCACAGCCATTGAAGCAACCGAGAAATGAAAAGTTCTGTCTTGTAAGAATCTCACTTGGAATTTTGAAGCCAAACCACCAAAACAAGCTTGGAGTGCAATACCAACAGTATGAATGTCCAATTTAAAATTTGCTCTTCCAAAAGAACAAACCAAAAAGAAAGGTTTCTTTCCGAGACCACCAACAAAGTTAACTTGATGCTTGAATTTCTTGTAAAGATTCTTCTCAAATTCCTTCCCTAAAGATAAATCTAGGGCAGGGCACTTTAGAGACTGATCCTCGTGAGAAACACCCTTAGGATGTTCATTGGAGAAATCTAGGGTTTTTGGCAAGATCACCTTAGATTTGAATGAATTATCCAAGACCGAAGGGCTAGGTGAGATCTGAGCACCAACAATAACCCTTTTAACTTGAAGATCAATAGTAACACCAGACGCCGCTACTTCACCTTAGACCAAATATCGAGCGTCAATGACCACCTCGTTGTGATTTAGAAGAACTAATCTTTTGGCACGAGGAAAACGCGTCAAAAAACCCTTAGTATGCCCCAGATCATCAGCCGGCAAGGAGGAGCAAAGAGCATGCCATTTAAAACCAGTTTCTTCATATGATCCAGAAATGGTAGGAGATCTACCAAGAAATCCAGATGAGGGCACGAAAATATCATTGACACGAGAGAGGTGAGAGGGGAACCTCAAAACAGATCTAATAGAAATTTTTTCCCCATTTTCTAAACTTCTGCCCTCAAGAGGAGAGCCTTTAGCATTGAGAAGAATCAGCAAAGAATCCGCCGAGCAAACAAGAGATCGTTCGAGAAACTTACCACCTGTGGTTACACCAGAGTAGGTGATCTTCCAGCAACCACCAGAGGAATCCATGCTGAACGCACGCCGGTGAGCCGGCCATGACCGGAGGCCGACCAACGGTCACCTCAGAGGAGCCTCATGCCTTGTAAATCGTGCGAGTTGGTTGCTTCGTATTCTGTTTCGTCTACGAAGTTCACTAACATTGGTAGGGACGGGCCAATCTCGTATGTCCTTAAATTTTGACACATCAACCTAAATGCCATTAGAAGAAACAAAAAATACAAGGAAAATCTTTGGAAAAAAGTGCACTTTGGGAGATTAGCATAGATCTTTTCATGACGAAGGATTTGGAGAACCTCCTTAACATGATTAACATGCTCCTCTAGTGACTTGCTATAGACAAGAATATCATCAAAGTAAACAACGACGCTCTTTCCAATGAAATATCTCAAAATATGGTTCATAAGGCACATGAAGGTGGATGGGGAATTAGATAAGCCAAAAGGCATAACCAACCATTCATAGAGACCAAGGTTGGTCTTGAAGGCGGTTTTCCACTCATCACCCTAGGCCATGCTTATTTGATGGTAACCACTACGAAGATCAATTTTCGAAAATATAGTGGCTCCACACAACTCATCAAGCATGTCATCAAGAAGCGTTATATGATGTCGATAACACACGATGATAAAATTGATTGGACAGCAGCCCATGCATAAACGCAATGTATCATCCATCTTTGGGACAAGAATCACGGGTACCACGCTTGGGATAGTGCTTACTTGGATCAAACCTTTGGATACGAGTTGGTTGATTTGTCAATCTATCTCCTTCGTCTCTTTTGGGTTCATGCGGTATGTGGCACGGTTTGGGAGAGGTGCATCGGGTATGAGGTCGATGCGGTGCTCGATTCCACGAAGAGGGGGTAGGCCATGAGGAAGCTCTTCGGGAAACACATCTTGGAATTCCTGCAAAATAGCCATCAAAGAGGGAGGAACATTTGTCAAGTCATTAGTTCTTTGCGCTAGTCCCTTACATATAAGGACATAGTTCAAGATGGATGGGTTGTTCTGCACTTCTCTCATCTCACTTTTGGTGGCAAGAAGAACACTCTTAGTTTTTCCACTCGAGTTTGGCTTGTGGATCTCACTCACTATATGGTGGTTCTCTCGCTCACTGCTCTTCTCACAAGATGGTATTATGCTTTGTGCCCTTGCTAAATCCTTTGCATTTTCTGAAATTATTTGGCTAGGAATCATTGGTTGCAAAACACAAGTCTTATCAAGCCATTTGAAGGTATAAGTGTTTGTGTGACCATCATGCAAAGCATGTTTGTCATATTGCCAAGGCCTATCAACATGTGGCAAACTGTCATGGGAACCACATCACACTCCACCGTGTCCTTGTATGGTCCAATTGAGAATGTTATCGCGACGGTGTGCTTGATCTTGATGGACCCTTGGTCACTTGGCCATTGTATATGGTAAGGGTGCTTGTACGGATGTAGGGTGAGGTTGAGATTCTCACACAACTTCGTGCTTGCAAGATTATGGAAACACCCTCCATCGATGGCAACTTTGATGGATTTCCCATTGATACCAGCACGTGTTTGAAAGATGTTTGATCTTTGGTCTTCATGCTCATGGACTTGAGTAGTTAAGACCCTTGTGACAACAAGCAATGGACCTGCGTCATGCTCAAACACAAGTAGTTCTTGGTCATCTTCCAAGTGTTTCCTTGCCAAAGCTTCCTTGACTCTTGCATCAAACTCATCTTCACTCGAGTACTCTTCGTTGCCATTGTCATGGATAAACAAAACTTTCTTATTTCCACATGTGGCCGACTTTTGTCCTTTGCCTCCACAGTTGTATCAACCATTGAATGGTTGATCATCCTTTATGTATTTGCCACTTGGGGGCGGTTTTACTTTAGGGAGTGTTGGTTTGAAGGGAAGCTTGTTGGTACTTGATGAGCTGCCAATTGTGGTTGTTGATGTAGTGGTTGGCGCTTGCTTGTAGGTGAAGTACGTCTTTGGCTTGTTGTACTTGATGTCTTGTTGCACTTGACGTTTAGATTTTGTTGCTATGTGTACAAGCTCAACCATGTTTTTGTACTTTTGGAACTCGGTGATGCGCTTGATTGGATGGTTCAAGCCATTAAGGAAGCGTGCCATTGTGTGTTCATAATGCTCTTCAACATTGGCACGGATCATGTTGAGCTCCATTCGCTTGAAGTACTATTCCACAGTCTTTGTTCCTTGACTAAGTGTTTGGAGCTTGTTGAAGAGGTCATGAGTGTAGTGCGAAGGGACAAAGTGGGATCTCATATGAGCCTTCATATCTTGCCAAGTGGTGATTGGAGGCTCTTGTTTTGCTTCACGAGCTAGTTGGATTTGTTCCCACCAAAGGTTGGCATAATAATCAACCTCTAGGGACGCCATGGCCATCATCTTCTCATTGATATAGTTGTGCATGCGGAAGATCTTGTCAACCTTGAGTTCCCACGAGAGATAGTCTTCGGGTTCATTGGAACCGGAGAACTTGGGCATGGTGAATTTGAGCTTGCTGAAAGTTTCCTCTTCATTGCGGTTCAGGCGTCGGCGGTTGCCATGATGTTGGTGGCCATATTCATCATCCGATCTCTCACGTCTTGCTTGGTGATGGTGGTGTTGCCTTTGCGGTTGTTGTGGTTCCGCATTTGGTGGTGGCACTTGGTCCTCACGATGAGCTTGGGGATCTTGCTCTTGTTCTTGGCGCGATTGTTGACGAGGAGGAGGCTCTTGGTCCTCACGAGGTTGGTTTGGCCCTTGGCCATCATGAAGACACGCATTGTCTTGAGCCATGTGGCAAGGAGGACGGCGTGCCGCATGTGCAATGGACAGCTCCCTTTCTTCATGATGCGGGGAGGCTCGTCATGGTGATCATGTTGTCGACGTTGACGTTCATGTCGATGATGACTCCTTGGTGGGTCTTCGAGTGATTCACGTCAACGACGATCTTGTTCGTCCAATTCGGAGGCTTCACTTGTTGTTGAAGGAATGTGGCAGTGACGATGGGCTTGGGGGTCCACTTAAGGTTGCTCTTGTTGGATCACTAGTGCTCTTGGTTGTGGACGGTGCGCTTCATGTCTTGGAGGTCTTGCGGAGAGGTCACTATCATAGCTTGACGTTGCGTCATGTCGCGGAGATGGTACCGCCTAAGAAGAACTCATGGAGTGAAGGCTGGGTCCCTCGTTGTGCCTTGAAGCGCGATGGCGTGAAGAGCTTGATTCGCTTGAGGAGTGTCATGAAGATATTGATGCACGAGATCGCGGCCTTGCTAGCCCATCAATGAGGCGTTGAAGCTTGTCATCCGTTGCAGCGAGGGCACGATGAAGATCTTCATTTTGGTTGCCGAGGTTGTATTGCATGGAATGCATTTGTCCTCGGACCTCCTCGAAGCGGTTGTCGACGCTCTTGAACTCCACTCGAGTTTCGCTAAATTGTTCGTCTCGGCTCTTCTCAAGGGCGTCACAACGGTAGTTGAATTCTCCTCGGATCTTCCAATGATCCAACCTTGTCATATATTGTGCGTCTCCCTATTGAGGTGGCGTTGGTTGGGAAGACTCGCCATACCTGTCCATGATGCAAAGCCGACAAGGGTTGTATATGGAGGAGAATACGTGGGGAGTTAGCCTTTTACCTCACCTTGGAGATTGTATCAAACCAATTGACACACAAGAGAACTAAGAGCTTGTAAAGTGAAATCTCAAAGAAACACACACACAAGGAAACTACAACACTCAAAAGCTTTTGGTGGAAGGTAGGTATGGTGGAAAGCCAAAGAACCAATGAAGAGGACCCAACCTTTAATAAGGTAGAGATCCATGTGTTTACAATGCTAGTCCCTAGATCAGTAGCTAGCATCCACAGTTAAGATGTAATATCAAGAAACAAAGGTCATAATACAACTTTATAACTAGGAATAAAATAATTCATTACATCTTACATAGCTCATTTGGCTATCTCATTACAATGCAGCATAAATAACTATATAGCATGGAGTCCTTCATCTTCAAAGTGCCACAGGAAAACATGTTGGTTGTAGACTTGTAATCCTAATCAACACACTTCACTAACATCAAACAAACCTGCAACATAATAAGTTACAGCCACAAGGGTCAATACATTTGAATTGTATTGGCAAGTGATACTATGGTAGTATAGTGGTAATTATCATCTATATGCATTTGGCTAAGTGCAGCTTAGGCTTTCTTTGCTCAAAATAGATTTTCCTTATCATTTGAAAACACTAAGTTTTTGTTTATCAAAATCACACAAGGCATCTCCCAATAGAAATTTGTGATCCTTAAACCCTTGTTCAACCACAAGTTTTTAACTTAGAAATTGGGATGAGGATATTCTTGATAGCTTCCATGTCTTGATGCTCAAATTGTCCATTGCTGGGGACACAATTAAGTACTTAGAATTTTACACTCTGCAGAGGTGGTGCACTTTCCCCACAAGATTCGACATGCATCGAGACAAGATTTTTTAGAAGCCTTCCCTTAGACCAGAATGGACACGTTCCAAACTATCAACCCCTACCACCAACTGTCCATTTGGCTAAGTTATTGCAACCTATATTATCCAAACAGAGCCCATAATGCCAAGTGGCTGCACTTGAAGCTTCTCAACATTTGACATCCCAAATCTCTTTATTCCTGGGTGGCATTCCACAAGTGAGATACACAAGGTAAACCATAGAAATGGGCCTTGTATAAAAACTCAACAAAAATCCTTCCAAGCAATACCATTCCACCCAGGTGATTCATTCACTTAGTTGTTTTATTAAACAAAACACAAGTCCTTGACTTAGAAATATTCCATAGCATGAATATAATCCACCCTTGTTTTCTACTAGCTAAGCTAAGCATGATAGTAGTAGGAATCTTAACATAGGAAAATTCTACTAAGGTTTCATCTACTTGGATTTCCCATGGCATAGTTTATACTTAGCAAAAATTCCATGCAAGTCCTACTTAGAAATAACACTAATGCATAGTGTAAATAATGGGACAAAAGTATGAAGCACTACTTGCCTTTTGGTAGAGAATTATAAGTTCACTCCTTGATCTTGCAATAGTCACACTCTTCAAATTCCACTACAATTCAATCAAGCAAGCAAATATTCAATCTACCATTCAAGCAATTCATCACATAGAATAATAAAAACAAAGCAATGCATGCAAGCATGCCAAAGATTGTTTTATTTGGAAAAGTGGTTTATAATAGGTTATAAACATTTTAAAACACATATTTGTCATTTATAAAAGTGGCAAGGTCATTTATAAATGTGGCAAAACCATTTGATATTAAGTTAGTGAAAATGGCCACTTAAATCATTCTTGTTTTGTTAGAAATGATTTAAATCAAGTATTAGTTTCTAGTGTTTGACAAATACAATTTTAAACACAAATGTTAGTGGTTTATGGTCAAGTGTTTATTATTAAAACCATTTGCAAAAGGTTTTTACCTATAAACAATTTTTAAGTCAAACAACATTTTATTTCATTAGAAATGCCTTTAAACAAAGTAATAATTTTCTAGGGTTCACCAAATATATTTTTAAATCTTAACACTTGGTGTTTAGGGTCATGGAGTTTAAATCAAATCATTTTCCAAAGGTTTTACTCAAAAAGAATTTTTATTCCATAATCAATATTTTTAATTAACTAGAAATGCTTTAATTCAAGGATTTATTCTTTAGCTTCACAAAATACACTTGTAAATCCATAAGTTGGTTTCTATGGTCAGTAGGTTCAAAACAATCCATTTGCCAAAGATTTTACCTTAAAAACATTTCTATAATAAATTTTATGTTCAAATTATTCCTACACAAGTTTCTGCAAAAACAACCAATTTAACAGAAGCAATTTACTAAAAAAACGTACATGGTTGGAAAGTATTTGTTTTACTGATTCTATTGATATAAAATTTGTAAAATTTAGACGTGTGGATCAAAAGTTATGAATTTTACAAAATCAAATCACTAATAGATCTAATTCTGTTTTTAAATCCTGAGTCTGACTATGTGTTAGCTTTCTATTGGCGCATACCGGTTTGTGAGGATCGAGCCCTATGGACCGCTGCATTTAAAGTGATCTGTGTGGTTCATATTCAATCATATCGGTTCGCGTAAGTTATCTATCCTAGCCAATGGATCAACATCCAACGCTCCAGAATGATTTGACCACAGATGGGCGGCGCTGGGTCAAAGGCGAGCGGCGGCACGCTCGGGCTATGGCGTTGTGGTGGCTACGGGAAGCGAGGAAGAGGATGGGGAGGCTCACCAGGTTCGCCGAGACATGCTGAAGCTCGAGGTGGTCGTCTCAGGGACAGGGGCGCATAGACGGGTCGTCAATCTCTCGCCGGAGTTCGCGAAGGCGTCGGGTGCAATCTGTTGAAGATGATGGCGAGGCTACGTTGCACGCCAGAGAAAAAGGGAGGTGTTGTTAGATGCGCGGGGTTGTGGCGAGTATGTGCGTGTGAAAAAGAGGGGTTAGGGCGGTCAGGTTTTACCAGGGGGCTTTGCCGGAGAAGGAGCAGATGGTGGCGATGCTCAGACGAAGCCGGAGGCGATGTTGTGGGGCACACGCGGGCGAGTGGAGGCTACGGGAAGATGTGTACGGGGATGGGGAGTAAGCTCGCGTGCACTAGGGGGTAGGGGGAGGGTCGAGCTCGCCGGAATCTTTACCGGAGCTTGCCAGAGACAGTGACAACTCGAGCAAAATTAGGGGCAGCCTGGGGCTCTTGTGGGATGGGATCTGAGGGGAAAGATAGAGGAGGTGTGGGCGAATAAGGGTGCGTGGTCAGGGGGCAAGAATTACGCGGCATTTATGAGAATTAAACAAGCGAATCAATGGTAGAAACAGGAGAGAGAGGGAGGAAGAACTGGTCGTAGCAAGTTGAAGGGATGACTGACAGGTGGGGTCTGTTTAACAGCGAGAGAGAGAGATAGATGGTGGGGCCAGGCGATCAGTGACTGTGCGGCTGCGCTGCTGAGTGAAAAGAAAACGGTTCAGGGGGGCTTAGTTGGGCTAGATGGGCCAGGTTGGGCCGGGCTGGTCCTTTCCATTTTTTTGTTCTGTTTCATTTTTCTTTTTCTGTTTTGATTTTGTCCAAATGATTTCAAACCTTGTTTGAATTCAAACCCTTTTCAAATGTTCAGTATATTTTTATACTATTTTAAATAGTTATTTTAAGTCTATTTTGGAATAATTCCTTTATTTTTCTTGTGGTTTTATTCTTTATTAGAATAAGCATTTGCCTTTATTCAAATATGATTAAATATACTTTCAAATTCTTTATTTGAATTCTAATTTTCACTAAACCTTTTTAGTAGGTTTTATTTATTTAATAGGGTGTCAAATAATTCACTTTGAATTATTTAAAGTATTTCCATATGTTTTATTAATCATTTTCAGTTGGGCAATTGTTTTTATCCCAATAAAATCCAATATGGTTTTTAATTCCATTAATTTTATTTAGATGATTTATTTGATTCCATTTAAGTTAATTAAATAACTTTTATTCCACTTCGGTAAATTCCAATTATTATTTTCCCATGATTTAATTAATCATTTCCATTACGGATTTGGTCTTTATTCAAATAGAATAGAATTTGGTTTATGCCATATTATTTTATTTGAATATTCTTTATCCCTTTATTTTATTTAGATTTGGATTATATTTATTCCATTTGATTATGTATTAGGCCAAGTTTTAATTTGGCTTTTAAATATTCCTTATTTATTTATTTCTTCCTTTGTCTTAAAAAATCAATATCTTTTTATTTATAGATCCAAACTTGGTGATTCAAAATCTTATTTAATATTTGTTTATCTTGTCATATCTCTTTTAGGATTAATTGCTCACAAATTGGTATGGATTTTAGATAGGTGCTTTATTAGCTTTGGGAATTCAATTTCCTTATCTTATTAAATTCATAAGATTTTATCTATGGCTCCAAATTAAGTGAAACCAATTTCTATGGTTTTATAATATTTCTACTTGTCATTTTGAGCATTTATAAATGTTTGTTTGACAAATTTTTATATGGATCAAATCCATAGTCTTAGAGTAATCTTGGAAATGATTTTCTTTCATTAGGGTTTTAGAGCTTTGGTTTATTTTCCAAGTGTTTAAATTTCAAGATGCATTTATGAAGAATGCATTTCACTTGATTTGAATTTAGTTGGATTCAAACATTAATCAAAGTTTGTTCAAGATGGGTTTTTAAGTTTCCATTTAGAAACAAAAGTTTCTTTTCACCCTAAATTTCAACAATTATTTATTTTGTTTATTTATTTTTCACATTACAAAATTTGGAAATTTTTGGGATGTGACAGGCTACCACCCTTAAAAGAAATCTCGTCCCAAGATTTGGGAAAGCTAGAGGTTACAAGTTGGCTCAAAGCAACTAGGGTACTACCACCCTTAAAAATTTCCAACTAGATTACATCTTGGCTTGCTTGGGATCCTGATGAAACTTCTCTGGGCAGACATCTGCATAGTGTCCTTTGTTTCCACACTTGAAACATGTGACAAGGCTGAGATCCTTCATAGGCTTGCTTGTCTTGTACTTCTTCTTTTCTGGACAATTGCTTGCATAATGTCCTTGGTTACCACAATTGTAACATGTGACAAGGTTGAGTTCTTCACGTATCTTTTGTGGACAAGTTGATACAAAATGGCCTAGCTCTTTGCAGTTGTTTCACCAGACTTGGCTAATTTCCTTATACTTCTTCTTCTCTGGACATTCATTGGCATAGTGTCCCATCTCTTTGCAATTGCAACATTGCACTTGGCTTTTTTCCTTTTTCTTCTTGGGTTTATCCAAAGCTAGGAGTTCTTCTAGTTCATGCTCTTCATATCTCACCTCAAAGGTGGGAAAGTCTCCTTGTTTCCTTAATCGTTTCCTTGGATAATACATATGTTTCCTCTTTTGTCCATCAATGTGAGTCATAGTGCATGGAGGTGAAGCTGAGATTTTCCTTTGTCTTCATCCTTCTTGGTAGAAGTTGTTTCCTCATGGGGGTTACCAAACTTTTGTTGCACTCCACCTTGTTTCCTTTGTTGAACTATAGAATAGATGGGGCATTGGATAGGGACATAATTATTTCCTTCACATAGGAAACAAGTCACTTGATATGTGGGGCATTGTTTAGTTGGATGTTTCTCTTCACAATTAGGGCATTGTTCTTCATGCTCTTTGGAAGTGTGGTCCATGTCTCCACAAATATTGCAAGCTTGAGTTCCATCTATAATATCATCATTTACATCATTGTTGTCACAAACTCCTTGGGAAAGGTTGTCTTTCATGTTGATCATGTGAGTGGTCATCCCTTGCAATAATTGAGATTGATTTTACAACAACTTTTGCAAGGTTGGGTCTAACTCATTGTTGTTGATTAGAAACTGAGTTGTCATCTGATTCAAATGGGTTTGGTTTACTAGTAGTTGTTCTCTCATGTGCATCTCTTGGTTGTTGTTGTCACCATTCTTGATGTTGGAGTTTCTTGGAGTAGTCATCTGTTTGGGTTGGATTGGGATTAGAATAGGCAAAGATTTCTAAGGAAAAATTCTAATCACACACATCACAATTCACACAAGCAATGTGCAAGCAATCACAAACAAACATTCCACTCAGACAACAAGTTTCAAGCACATTTTTAGGCAACAAAATATTTTTGCTACACCACATAAGTTGGTGTGTTGGATTTAAACTAAACACTAATATGGTGGTCCAAATATATGGTTTTCTTGAGGTCATTCCATTCTTCTTAGTTGTTTCTTCTTGAACAAGATCATTGTCTCCTTGGAAAAATTCTTGTATCTTGGTCACAAAACTTCAAAGGTGATGACGGTTCCTTCTAAGTTGTGTTTCCTTAGTCTTCAAGTCTTGACTAATATTTCTTGTCTCACTTGTAGTCCTTAGTGATGTCCAAGTTGAAGTCCTTGGTGAAACTAAAGTTGAAGTCATTGGTGATGTTGAAGTTGAAATCATTTGAGTTGGTGAAGTCCTTGCTCATGTTGAAGTCTTTGCTCATGGTGAAGTCTTTGCTCATGTTGAGGTTTTGTCCATCAAGTTTGAATAGGAAGAGATGTAGAATCAAAACCAAAAGGTTGAGGAAAGAGTATACAAGATTGTTTGTAAATAAGTTTTTTTGAGCAAATACAACTCCTATTTTTCTAAGGGGTTTTGTCCAATCCTATGGTTACAATCCTACAGGCAACACAGTGCTCTGATACCATCTGTAGAGGTCCCAACCTTTAATAAGGTAGAGATCCTTGTGTTTACAATGCTAGTCCCTAGATCAATAGCTAGCATCCATAGTTAAGATGTAATATCAAGAAACAAAGGTCATAATACAACTTTATAACTAGGAATAAAATAATTCATTACATCTTAAATAGATCATTTGGCTATCTCATTACAATGCAGCAGAAATAACTATATAGCATGGAGTCCTTCATCTTCAAAGTGCCACAGGCAAACATGTTGGTTGTAGACTTGTAATCCTAATCAACACACTTCACTAACATCAAACAAACCTGCAACATAATAAGTTACAGCCACAAGGGTCAATACATTTGAATTGTATTGGCAAGTGATACTATGGTAGTATAGTGGTAATTATCATCTATATGCATTTTGCTAAGTTGAGCTTAGGCTTGGTTTGCTCAAAATATATTTTCCTTATCAATCAAAAACACAAAATTTTGTTTATCAAAATCACCCAAGGCATCTCCCAAAAGAAATTGGTGATCCGTAAACCCTTGTTCAACCACAAGTTTTTAACTTAGAAATTGGGATGAGGAGATTCTTGATAGCTTCCATGTCTTGATGCTCAAATTGTCCATTGCCGGGGACACGTCTAAGTACTTAGATTTTTACACTCTGCAGAGGTGGTACACTTTCCCCACAAGACTCGACATGCATCGAGACAAGATCTTTCAGAAGCCTTCCCTTAGACCAGAATGGACGCGTTCCAACCTATCAACCCCTACCACCAACTGTCCATTTGGCTAAGTTATTGCAACCTATATTATCCAAACAGAGCCCATAATGCCAAGTGGCTGCATTTGAAGCTTCTCAACATTTGACATCCCAAATCTCTTTGTTCCTGGGTGGCATTCCACAAGTGAGATACACAAGGTAAACCATAGAAATGGGCCTTGTGTAACCACTCAACAAAAATCCTTCCAAGAAATACCATTCCACCCAGGTGATTCATTCACTTAGTTGTTTTATTAAACAAAACACAAGTCCTTGACTTAGAAATATTCCATAGCATGAATATAATCGACCCTTGTTTTCTTCTAGCTAAGATAAGCATCATAGTAGTAGGAATCTTAACTTAGGAAAATTCTACTAAGGTTTCATCTACTAGGATTTACCATGGCATAGTTTATACTTAGCAAAAATTACATGCAAGTCCTACTTGAAATAACACTAATGCATAGTGTAAATAATGGGACAAAAGTATGAAGCACCACTTGCCTTTTGGTAGAGAATTATAAGTTCACTCCTTGTTCTTGCAATAGTCGCGCTCTTCAAATTCCACTACAATTCAATCAAGCAAGCAAATATTCAATCTACCATTCAAGCAATTCATCACATAGAATAATAAAAACAAAGAAAAGCATGCCAAAGATTGTTTTATTTGGAAAAGTGGTTTCTAACAGGTTATAAACATTTTAAAACACATATTTGTCATTTATAAAAGTGGCAAGGTCATTTATAAATGTGGCAAAACCATTTGAAATTAAGTTAGTGAAAATGGCCATTTAAATCATTCTTGTTTTGTTAGAAATGATTTAAATCAAGTATTATTTTCTAGTGTCTGACAAATACATTTTTAAACACAAATGTTAGTGGTTTATGGTCAAGTGTTTATTTTTAAAACCATTTGCAAAAGTTTTTTACCTATAAACCATTTTTAAGTCAAACAACATTTTATTTCATTATAAATGCCTTTAAACAAAGTAATAATTTTCTAGGGATCACCAAATATATTTTTAAATCTTAACACTTGTTGTTTAGGGTCAGGGAGTTTAAATCAAATCATTTTCGAAAGGTTTTACTCAAAAAGCATTTTTATTCCATAATCAATATTTTTAATTAACTAGAAATGCTTTAATTCAAGGATTTATTCTTTAGCTTCACAAAATACACTTTTAAATCAATAAGTTGGGTTCTATGGTTAGTAGGTTGAAAACAATCCATTTGCCAAAGATTTTACCTTAAAAACCTAGAATAAATTTTATGTTCAAATTATGCCTACACAAGTTTCTGCAAAAACAACCAATTTAACAGAATCAATTTACTAAACAAAGTACATGGTTGGAAAGTATTTGTTTTACTGATTCTATTGATATAAAATTTGTAAATTTTGGACGTGTGGATCAAAAGTTATGAATTTTACAAAATCAAATCACTAATAGATCTAATTCTGTTTTTAAATCCTGAGTCTGGCTATGTGTCAGCTTTCTATTGGCGCATACCATTTCATGAGGATCAAGCCCTATGGACCGCTGGATTTAAAGTGATCTGTGTGGTTCAGATTCAATCATACCGTATCACGTAAGTTATCTATCCTAGCCAATGGATCAAGATCCAACACTCCAGATCGATTTGACCACAGATGCGTACGGGGATGGGGAGTAATATCACGTGCACTAGGGGGTAGGGGGAGGGTTGAGCTCGCCGAAATCTTTACCGGAGCTTGTTGGAGACAGTGAGAGCTCGAGCAAAATTAGAGGTAGCCTGGGGCTCTCGTGGGATGGGGTCTAAGGGGAAAGATAGAGGAGGTGCGGGCGAATAAGTGTGTGTGGTCAGGGGCAAGAATTA
Source organism: Avena sativa (assembly GCA_916181665.1). Lineage (NCBI taxonomy): Eukaryota > Viridiplantae > Streptophyta > Magnoliopsida > Poales > Poaceae > Avena > Avena sativa. The sequence goes on from OV702295.1 coordinate 176,464,292, forward strand.
CGCGGCATTGATGCGAATTAAACAAGCGAATCAGTGGCAGAAACGGGAGAGAGAGGGAGGAAGAACTAGTCGCGGCGGGTTGAAGGGATGACTGACAGGTGGGGTCTGTTTGACAGCGAGAGAGAGAGACGGTGGGGCCAGGCGATCAGTGACTGTGCGTGTGCGCTGCTGAGTGAAAAGAAAACGGTTCGGGGGGGGCTTAGCTGGGCTAGATGGGCCAGGTTGGGCTGGGCTGGTCCTTTCCATTTTTTTTTGTTCTGTTTCATTTTTCTTTTTCTGTTTTGATTTTGTCCAAATGATTTCAAACCCTTTTCAAATGTTCAGTATATTTCTGTACTGTTTTAAATAGTTATTTTAAGTCTATTTTGGAATAATTCCTTTATTATTCTTATGGTTTTATTCTTTATTAGAATAAGAATTTGCCTTTATTCAAATATGATTAAATATACTTTCAAATTCTTTATTTGAATTCTAATTTTCACTAAACATTTTCAGTAGGTTTTATTTATTTAATAGGGTGTCAAATAGTTCACTTTGAACTATTTAAAGTATTTCCATTTGTTTTATTAATCATTTTCAATTGGGCAATTGTTTTTATTCCAATAAAATCAAATATGGTTTTTAATTCCATAAATTTTATTTAGATGATTTCTTTGATTCCATTTAAGTTAATTAAATAATTTTTATTCCACTTGGGTAAATTCCAATTATTTTTTTCCCATGATTTAATTAATCATTTCCATTACGGATTTTGTCTTTATTCAAATAGAATAGAATTTGGTTTATGCCATATTATTTTATTTGAATATTCTTTATCCCTTTATTTTATTTGGATTTGGATTATATTTATTCCATTTGCTTATGGATTAGGCCAAGTTTTAATTTTTCTTTTAAATATTCCTTATTTATTTATTTCTTCCTTTGTCTTAAAAAAATCCATATCTTTTTATTTATAGATCCAAACTTGGTGATTCTAAATCTTATTTAATATTTGTTTATCCTGTTATATCTCTTTTAGGATTAATTTCTCACAATTTGGTATGGATTTTAGATAGGTGCTTTATTAGCTTTGGTAATTCAATTTCCTTATCTTATTAAATTCATAAGATTTTATGTATGGGTCCAAATTAAGTGAAACCAATTTCTATGGTTTTATAATATTTCTACTTGTCATGTCGATCATTTATAAATGTTTGTTTGACAAATTTTTATATGGATCAAATCTATAGTCTTAGAGTAATCTTGGAAATGATTTTCTTTCATTAGGTTTTTAGAGCTTTGGTTTATTTTCCAAGTGTTTAAATTTCAAGAGCATTTATGAAGAATGCATTTCACTTGATTTGAATTTAGTTGGATTCAAACTTTGATCAAAGTTTGTTCAAGATGGGTTTTTAAGTTTCCATTTAGAAACAAAAGTTTCTTTTCACCCTAAATTTCAACAATTATTTATTTTGTTTATTTATTTTTCACATTACAAAATTTGGAAATTTTGGGATGTTCACAACGTTGTTGTGGTCAAGTCAAAGTCATAGTTCATTTAACAAGTCATTTTGAAAACATCTGACGACGGAATAGTATGGCCACTCCAATTGTCCATAACCGCAGACGCGGCTATTCGAATAGTTTGACACTCTGCAATGGTGGTACACATTCACCACAACATTTGATACATCCACCAGGAACAATCCTGAATCACCATACTCAGTATGCGTATAATCAATCCTAGACTTTCAATTACACACCCTAGTATAGGCACCTCCCCTATGAGTTTGGCCTCCCAACCATGACCATCTGTCATCTTGGGAACTACACAGGTGGACAGTAATCATGAGTTAGCCTCAGCTCAAACCTCTTCCGCAAGGGAACCCATACTAAGATATATAAACTTCCAGTTAAGTCCTACCCAAATTCGGGTATTGTGGTTGTACGGTAAAATTGGGATCGTATCGCATCCGAACCCAACCATCAATTTTATAAAGGTCTAAGGCCCATGCCTCAACATTTTCATCATCAAATCATCTGGTGTTAATAACACATCTCAAAACATTTCATTACAATGACTCATCATTCTAAGGTTTTCATAATCATTTTCACCAAGTATTCCCATCTAAAGTGATCAACTTTTATGATTAGCACTAGCCACTAAAATTGAGGGTAAACACTAATGACGGGTGCTAATCAAGTGCGACTTATCCAAATCAAATCTCATGCCTCAGTATGACATCTAGTTATAACTAACTTAGGACAAGTTTTATGCTCTTTATGCTACCTCTAATATCTTTCCAAAACTCACCAAATACTAACTAGAAGTAATAAGGAACTTTGATAAAGAAATAAAAGAATAAAGCTTGCAAGTAAAACTGGGATTTGGTATAATCAAGGTTGCATAACCTAAGCATGCCTAATGCATTACATAGGTTATCTAGATTTCAAAGTTAACTTGTATTGTGGGGCTTGCAAGTATTAGCTTGCATGGTTTAGCTTAGCTTGCATAGTTAGTAGCTTTCTTGAGTAGTGTAGTGATTTAAGTTCTCTTTTTCTTCTTCGTAGTAGTCCCCTTCCTCCTCGTATCCTTGGTTGGTACTAGCGTCTATAAATAAATATGAGGTACACAATCACCAAACAATACTTAACTACCTCTATCTGGCACACAAAGGTCCACACTAGATGATCTAGCATCATCACAATCACCACATGAATTAAAGACCTAGTCTTATTTATTTTATTTTTAGAAAAGTAATGTCTACTCATTGAAAAACTACTTAATATTTAATATTCTACAATTAAAATATGGTATCATGTTGACACATGTCATCAGCACATATATTAATACTTGGGAATGTGATTTAAAGTGGTGTCATAATTTTATAAGGTTTAACATTATTATTTATATTAATTAAAGTGACTAGAAATGCCTATGGGGCATTCTTTTAATGCTTGTCCAAGATTACTGCATGTAAACCTAAATATTTTTACATATTCAGAAATATCTTGTAAAATGTGATTTTTGAGAGTTGGAATCAACTCAAAAGCATTTATGGTTGATTTTTGAAAAATGTTTGAATGTAGAAAAGTCTTTGTCTTGTTATTTTTGGTCTAGGTGATCTATAATTCCAATTGGTTTGAATCCAACGGGCTTGGATTAATAATTTCAATACCTTTCTAGCAAAATTGGTTTCATGCAATTTGGTTCAGCAAAACTCTTTGAATTGCTTTTTGAATCTACTGACTAAATAGAGTTTGAACTAAATTGGAAAATCTATATTTGAATTACTGGGTTGGGCACGGGAACTAAACTGGGCCGTCCCAACTACACAGCGCGCGCACAGCGGGATTCTAACAGAGAGGTCCTGCGCGTCAGCGGCTCTAACTAAGCGAAGCGGTAAGTTTTGATCTGGGTCGTGCGATTAGACTAGGATCTACGGCTAAGGTTCGTCATCTCCGCCGAACAGCTCCGGCGAGACCGAACCCTAACAGCGACAGTGGGGGTACGCGGCGGCTTACCAGGGCTCCAGCTAGGGTCGGCGATGGGGGCGAACGACATGGTCGATGACGGCGATTCGAATGGTGGCCACGATGGCTCCTGGGGTGGATCCAATCAACGACCCTTCTTCTCCTCTACAGCGGCGGACTCCGGTGAAATTCCGGCAGCTTGGTGCTCGCCTTGCTCCAGGGAAGGGTCAAGGGTGGTCTATGAGGAGTGGGGAGTGAGATGGTGTGGCGAATTGAGACGGGGGTGGCCTCTTTTTATAGCCGAGAGAGAGGGGCAGTGCGGCATGGGCAGAGCTCGTCGGTGACGACGGTGTAGTGAGCTAAAGGCATGTCGAAGGGCGTAGGTCGGTGCAGTGTCTCCTGTCAATCCTCAAGGGCTTAATGGCGCGGAAAGTGGTGGTCTAGAACGGTCGGAATAGGTCGACGCTCTGCGCGGCACCGACGGCGTTTTCGATGACGTATAGTGGCTGCTGGTCGCGCGGCGGCGAACGGGCATGTCTAGGGGGCAGCTGGTGTCACGGTGATTGTAGGCACGTGCGATGAGGGTGAGGCACGGCGTGTGCGCGCGTGTCGGCTGTGGTGCTTTAGAGAGCTCTCGGCATGCCAGAGAAGAAATGGGCGCGACGTTTTCTCTATGGTCCAGAGCCTGGCTGCGCTCGAGGGTTGGACAGGGGGTGGCCGTGGACGGTGGCCTACCTACTAGACATCATGGACGGGCGTGGCGTGTTCTTCTACGTGTTGGACATGGTCGGATGGCCATGGTGGCTTCGTGTGGCGCTGCACTAGTGCAAGGTTAGGGGTGGTAGCTGCTTCATTGCGAGTGTGATCACTAGGGGAGACAAGGGGAGGGAATTGGGGACAAGAATTGGACAAAGCTTTGATCACAAACAGTGATAGTTAGGCAGTGATTACTATGCTCACCACCTGTTTGATGAAATGGCCGCATGAACTTTACATTTGAATTTTTGGATGAATTTTGGTAACTGCTCTAGTCACATGCTTGGTAGTATCTGGTTGCTTGGGTTTGGCAAGGTGAACTGGTTTGAGTGGTTTTTGAGAAATGGTGATCTTGGTACCTACACTTGATTCAATTTTGAATTGTCATTTGAATAGATTTGAAATCTGTTTCTGTTGGTTTGCAAGGTGGTACTGGGTTCACTTTTCTAGCAAGGGGTGAAAAGAATTGGATTTGTTTCTGTTAGAAAACTTGGGATAGGAACACTCAAAGTGGTCTAGTGGTTAACTTTGGTCAAAATGACCATTTGCTTATATATCTTATTTTTGATTTTCTCTTCATTTGATTCTACTTGGAAATGATCTAGATGATGTTGTTTTCATCTTTAAACCAATCCTTAGCATTCATAGCAATCAAACATAGCATTGCAAGCATTCATGCATTCATCACACACACATGCATTCATATTCATTGTAATAATAAAAGTTTTTGTTAACTCTAAATGTGGGTGATTAGAACTTGATAATCTTGATTAATATTTTTGCCGTGTTACACTATACGACTAAGTTAACTTTTGTATTTGCTGACACACACTCACTTTCCATGGACAAGTGCACAATGCTTAGGGAAACACAAAATGAGTTGCTCTCATAGGATAGGTACACACAAAGGAAGATATGGGCTACAAGGGTTGACACAAGTTATACCTTAGTTGTTGATGATGAGCTTGTGTCGATGAAGCGAGCAGGAGTTTGGGTTACGTGGTGTTGAAGAGTGCGGGCGATGTTGTGGAAGCTATCTGTTAGTTGATGACATGCACACGAAACACAAACAACAAGCAGGCAAATTAGCCAATGCGGAATAAGAGGCAGAAGTTAAAACTGGTGTCTAGTGCCAGAGACTCCGGTCTAGGCTGGAGACTCCGGTCAGGGCGGAGACTCCAGTACGGGGAAAATAGCTCATGTTCTTGAGCGGAAATCCACGCCGAGAGTCCTCAAATCTGCAAAAATTTGGCCAAAATCGGGCTGGGAAACGCAGGCAAAAGCTAGACCAACACCTTAGGCAAGATTTGGTCGGATCAAAACCAAAAATAACACTCCAAAACGAGAGATGGATCCAAAGGAAAATTGAGGCTCTTTTTTGGGGAATTTTCGAATTTATGGTGGATAGAAGAAAAAAATTGAGGGGAAATTCGTGATCAACCTTGCCCTTGATACTAATATGTTAGGGGTGACACCTTAGGGAGGCCCGATCTTTCACGAATCCCATGGAAATCGAGGAGGAAGTGAGGGGGATGAGGAGAGGGATGAAATCCACGAACTCACACGCGAAGAACTCTATGAACACACACACACATACACGAAAACATGATACAAACCGATAGCTCACGCCGGTGGCAACCGGTCCAACACAATCCCTAGGATCGGTGCCGGGCAAAACACTCTCTCACGGCCAACAACGGGGGTGTGAGGCTGGATGATATCTTGACTACTTGGAGATGGGACACCGAACTCCAAGTACTTGTACAACTTGAACGCACGAGGCAAAATCCAAGAGAAGGGGGGATAATTGGGGTTCCTTGTCAATGAGCATGAGACTAAAAATTGATATATCCTCATGGGGTGTCTTCATTTAAAATTATCCAAGTCTAGGGTTTAGAATAGAGGGGTGGGGCTATATATAGGCCAGCCACATAAACAGAGGTAGTTTGGGGATAAAACTAGAAGTTGGGGCGATTCTGGGTGTTACATGGGCCAGGACCAAAAGGCCCTTACATGCCTGTTGTCGCGCATGCCGGAGACTCCGGTGGGGTGGGTGGTCCGGAGACTCCGGTTAGGGCCGGAGACTCCGGTAAATCTCCGGTCCCGTCTCCGGAAGGGCATTCTGACTGTCCCCGTTTCGGTTCCTGGGGTCGGTCCGGAGGTCGGTCCAGGGACTCCGGTGGACAGGGCCAGAGACTCCAGTTTTGGCAGGAGATTCCGGTGTGATGAGCTCCAGTAGCGGCTTCTCCTTGTCCTTCTTCCTTGGGGGCTTGGTGAGGCACTGGTGCTTCAGAGCTGAGGATACATAGCGTAGTTGCATGACGTAGCAAGCCATCCAAAGGCATGTCAAAGTCACACGAGGAAAGGAGCGAGTTAACCTTAGCTTGTAGGAGCTTGGCTCAGGCGCGAGTCATTGGTGCACTTGGGGGAATAGGTGGTGTAGATGGAGGGGCATCCGTAGGACGGGATGCATCACCCTCTAGTGGACCTAGCTCAGACTCGGGGAATTTCTCAAGCTGACAAAGTCATCGAGGAAAATAGAGTCGGAGAAAGAACAGAAAAACTGACAAAACGCAAAAGCAGAGTCGAAATATTTATCGGAGTCATAGGACGGTTGGACGTGAACATCTTCATGGAGACATCTGGAACTTATCGTTCCACTCTTTCCTTGATCAAATATTGCATAAGGGTCTTGTAGTCCTTCGCTGGAATCTGGCTCGAACTGACCCGCATCTTGTCCTTCTTGTCGCTGCTGATCTGGTGCATGAGGCGGTCTCCATGGTGCTTTAGAGGTAGAATCCATTGCTCCAGCCAGCAGAGGATCAAGTCAGATCCACGGAGCCCCATGTGCTTCTTTAGAAACTCAACCAGCCTTTTGGCGAGGATCAAGATATCCAGCAGTTCCGGCGCTTCCGCGTCCCACGACTTCTGGTGGGGGGCGGCACCGTCGACGAAGGCCGAAATTCCTTCTGACTTTCCAGGAGCCGGAATATCCTTATGATAAAAGAAGGTTCCGGCCTAGCGTTTGACGGATTCGCTAGCATTAATCCTAGGATACACTAGGTTTCTCCTAAGGACTAAGCTAAGGATTCCAGTGATGTAAGGCACACCGGCGCTAATGGAGTTCTTACAGGTACCATAGTAGTACCGGAAAAGGGTGAGACTTGGCCTAAAGCCAAGAAACCCCTCGCATAGAGCTGCGTGAGTACTAAGCTCAAGCAGAGAGTTGGGAGGGAGGTTATGGAGTTGCATACCGTAATAGTTGAGGACCTCGATGATGATGTATGACAGTGGCAAGCTGAGGCCGCGGTCGATGTGCGTGTCGAACAGCACCCGCTCGCCGTCGCGTGGGGCGGGAACATCATGCCCTGAGGCGCTCTACCACGCGCCAACGACAATGAACCCTTCGTCCTCCATGACCTAGAGTTTGGCATCGTCCATGACGCTGGGGACCCAGAGGCCCCACATATTCTTCTCATCCACCGCCGACGAACCTGCCGCCGCCCCTGAACCCAAGGCGGACGCCATTGATCTTGGAGAGAGATTTTTCTTGAGATGTGTAGATGGGAATGGCTGTTGAGCTCTCGAGGAGTATGAGGAGACAATGAATGAATCAATAGAGAGATAAATCTGAGAGAAGGGTTTTATACTCTCTTTTATTTACTGCTGCGCCAAGATTCGGGCATTGATACGCGCGATTTATGCCATGCGTATAGGAGAGAGGTGGGTAACTTCCTCACGACTCCTCTGCCCCCTCGATTCTCGCGTGAACATTAAAACGGTGCTCTGTTCCGTAAGGAGCGGACCCACCAACGGTCATGTTGTTGGGACTCTTGTTAGTGACAAGACCTGGTCTAAAAAGTTGTCAGCCCGCATGCCGCTGTAAAATCAGGCTCATGTTTCAAACTGAGCAAGGAAAATGCTGAAGTCAGAATACAACATATCCGACTCAATTGACTCAGAATCCTACACTACTGAATGATGTTTTTGGGAACCCTTCAAGATTCTCAAGATGAAGAAACCATCAAGCTAGACGATTTATCCGACTTTGGATCTTGGAGACTTCTGGGGGCTACTGTTAGGGATGTACTTTCCGGGTATACCCACAAGACTCGCTGAACAGGGTGGCCCACCAACGGGTTAGAGCTTTGCTTCACGGACGGCCCATTCAGAGAAAGAGGAGGATCCAGTTCTGGCTACGACAAGGCCCAAAAGAGTTACCGACTTAGGCCTGTAATTTTACTTGTACCAAGCTGTATCTAGTTACCGACTCTGTAACGTAGCCAGATAGGTCTCTCCTGTTAACCTAGGTCCTGGTCACTATATAAACCGGCCCTATGGGAGCCTTTAGGGCACAACACCACAACCAATCGTACTAACACAATCACAACTCGCACAAGCGAACCTCTCTTGTAATACTCTATAAAATCCGGCTTATGCCGATATATTACTGGGTTGTTAGCAGGAGTAGGATCTGACCACCGCAGTCGGATCTGAACTAGGGTAAACTTGTGCTCACTGCTCCTGGAACATCCGACATCTCCCAGCCCATCTTTCCAACGCCACTAGGACCCCCTATGGCGTACTTGTCGACAATCCGACGACAAGCGCGTGCTGGCATGCTAGAGATCCGCCATCTACCAGCAGAAGCTACGCAGCTATCATAGTCACCGCGTTCGTTATTGCTCATTTAAAGAGGGGGGTCTGGTGCTCCGACTTAAATAGAAAAATTTACAAAAATTATCCACTCCATGGGAAGGACCGTTCATCATAAGCACGACACTACTCAGTGGTTCCTATTACCTCATTGATAATCATGAGTTGGAAGATAGGCCAAGCGAGGATCATAAGCATTAACGACGTGACCCGGATGATGACTACCCAAATCTTGATCTTCCATGGAACATAGCACAGCTACGTCCTTTTTACACTTATCATAATTTACTATCTACTATGTATTTCTTATATGATCAATGAAATAAATCTTTTGGTTCACTCATATGCCTGAGTCTTTTACCTCCTTTAGTGTTCATTTTTGGATCATATAAAACCTTTATGCACAAGCTTTGCATTTGTACTTGTGAAAATTTCGCCTACGGACAGTCACTTAAATTTTCTGGTCTACACGTTCTTTGTTGTTTTTATGTAGATTTTGGAGTAGTGACTTTTGGAACTCGAAGTCGGCGATTTTATGCTTAGGTTTTTTACGGTGCCATTGGGCATCATCACCAGAGCACATGGTTCTGACCGAGGCTCTTCCGACTCATGAAAGGTCAAGCATAAAAACCAAAGTAATGGATAAGCCAACACTTGCTTAAAAATATATACAAATATACATGCTAAAACTAGTTCTTGAGTAGCTGGAATATTATAGCCAAGTTTTATGCCTTAATTGAACCACATTGTTTTTTGCATAAATTCATTGTCAGAAGAAACAAATATTACAAAATGTTTTCATTCTTCTGGCGCGGGTGACTTTGAAGTGCATCATCGATGACAGGAGAACCATCTCTATCTTCAACAAAGTCGATGGTCTTCAAGGACTCGGATCCAGCCTGATCTGTGTCAATAACCTCGAGAGGCACAAAGACATCCACCTTGACGAATTGGGTGACCCTGGTGTCATAGTCGGTGAGAGAAGACCAGATTGCATTGTTGTCAATCTTTTCTCCGTCTTTGTTCATGTAGGGGAGACCAGAGGTCACCATGTCGATGTCGGTGTTATCAACATTGACCATGGCTAGGGCTATCCTAGTGCCAGCCCAGGTACATGAAGCTTTCTAGCTTACGATACTCTTGGGGGCTCGGCGACGGATCTCCGAGAACGTCATAAAAAATCCACCACCATGATGTTGATATCCAAGGGCTTGGCGATCTCCTTATCCTAGGCGATCGCAGTGTCGATGATGTTGTCAGCAAGAACCATGCATTCTTTTGGCTAAGGAGCGTTGTTGGCTAGTCCAATGGGCGCTGCATTTCTGATAAAGACATTAGAGCACATGAATTCACCAAATCAGATCAAAGTACCTAACTTACAGAAGTACAAGATGGAGAAAGCTTACCAAAGACGTTGCTTTCAGCTTGCTGGAGAACCTCCACCATGGAGTCCCGTTCCTTCCGGAGAGTCTTATACGCCTCAAGGTTCCGAGCATTATGCTCGTCTATAGCTTTCTTTTGCTCCTTGAGGATCGTAATCTCTTCCTTAAGGAGGTTGATCTCCATGTTTGCAGATTCTTTCACGGCAGCTAGCGCTTCTTCGTGCATCTTAAGGGTATCAGCCCTCTCCTTCTTAAATTTTTTGTTTTTGATGTCCAGCTCTTGAATGCGCTTGGACTATTAAACAATGTCTGAAGAATTGGCGATAACTTCTGCAAGTCGGAGAAATGATAGAGAACAATGTTTAGTCGGAATATAATGACACAAGATCAAGTTGAGAATGAAACTGAGAAGAAATTAGACTCTTGCTATTGATGATCTGTTCCTTCAACAAGGTGGTTTTACCCTTTTTAGCTTCAAGCTACTTGCAAATCTTGTGAAACTTATCGTTGGCGGTCACTCTCCGAGCATTCTATTTCTGCAAATACAAAAAGGTTACTTAGTCTACTTAGAGAATCTAGACAGAATTATTTGGTTCCACCCAGAGGCTCGGGGGCTACAGTATGATCTTTTTAAACTCAAAGTTATGCTTAGTCTTTCTTTAAGCATCTAGTCGGAATTATTTTTGTTTCAACCAGCGGCTTGGGGGATACAGTATTGAAAATTACAAACACTTTGTATGCTAATCTAAAAGTATCGAGTCAGAATTATTCATTCAAACTACATACTTGGGGACTACAGTGGGATATTATATGTGAAATGCAAAGTAATAGAAAACTTACATATGCAATGATCTTGAGGTTGCTGGCGCTCTCAGCAAACAATTTTCCAAAGGCAGTTGTCTTAACTCAGAGGATTTCCATGTGTTTGAGCAGGTCCTCAAGGCCGCATGTAGGACAAGTTGACGTTGTGCCAGGAGCCACGGAAGAAGTGCTCGGAGTAAGCACTAGAAAGATAATATTAGGGGCCTCCGCCTGGCTCGTGGTCGCCATAGATCCGCCTCCAACCGTCAACTCCTTACCGCTTTTAGTGGCATCCTTAGATGGAGCTTCAGCCACTTTGGAGGAGGTGCTTTCCTGCATCGCCTGCTCGCTGACAACAGGGATCACTGTGGAAGCATCTGGGACCTCCTGTGAGGGAGTGTTGTCCACTCCCATAACGGAAGGATCAGATGCTACCTTAGCGGAGATCCGACATGCGCAGTAGATAGTTGGACGACAGGGGTAGGAGGATCGATGGCGGGAGAGGCTTGGATAAACATATCTTTAATATTTTTAGAAGCCCCTGAAGTCTTGGGGGTCTTCTTCAAACTCAAGCTAGACTTTTCCTGAAACATACATTGTATAAGTACAAGAATAAGAGGAGCACAACGGCAATGTCAGAGGAAGATAGGCTTTCACTACATATGGTGTCTTGGTCAAAGGGATGCTGGTTAATCTTCTTTTCTCCGCCTCTAGGGAGGTGGTGGACTTCTTGGAGGCTCCACCCTCCATCTTCTTCTTCTTGCCTCCGCCGATAGCGTCAGAGGTGGAGCTCTTCCGCTTTCGCTCCAGGGGGACTTCATCATCAGACATGACAGTGACTTCCTTCATCTTGGGGTCATAGACTTGGGAGCCATACATGTCACCTCCAAGTCCCCCAGCTGTTAAGTGAAACAAATGTGTTAGACGGAAGTACATATTCATGTTGGAAGAACTGGAGCATATGTCAAATCAATAAATGGAAGTTACCTTTGGGCACCTGTCGTCCTCGAACATGTCATAGGTGGTGGCAAAGCCATGCTTGCGATCCTTCAACTTGATGATGTCCTTGAGGCGGAGCTTGATGGAGTCACTAGAAAAGTTATCCTCAGAAATCCGGAGGCTATGTTTTCTGTCCTTCGTGTATTTGCACATCAGCTTCTCGTGGTGCTACAGAGGCTGGATCCTCCTGATGAACAACACATGGTCAGGTCCAAGACGATTAGACCCTTCTCTACAAACCAGTTGATCCACCATACGGCGCGAGAGGCTCTGTTGTTGGAGGGGAGGAGGGCTTGTGATCTCCATGTCGGGGCTTCAGTGGCGGCCCCATCGATGAAGTCCGGGTATGATGCTTCTCTGTAGAGGTCCCAACCTGATAATGTAGAGATCCCTGTGTTTACAGTGCTAGTCCCTGGATCGATTAGCTAGCACCCACAATTTAAGATGTAATATCAAGAAACAAAGGTCATATTACAACTTATAACCAGGAATAAAATAATTCATTACAACTTACATAGCTCATATGTCTATCTTATTACAAAGCAGCAGATATAACAATATAACATGGAGTCCTTCATCTTCATGTGCCACAGGCAATCATGCTGGTTGTAGACTTGTAATCCCTACTCAACAAACTTCACTAAAATCAAACAAACCTGCAACATAATAAGTTACAGCCACATGGGTCAATACATTTGAATTGCATTAGCATGTGATATCATATTGATATGGAGAATCTAACATCTACATGAATATTTGGCTAAGTGGAGTTTTGGCTGGCCTTTGCATAAAATGAGTTTTCCCTATCCTTTGAAAATAGTTTTTCTCTTTTCAAAACATTTCATCACACAATGGAACACTGGTTACACACCAGGTGCATCCCTTATTCACCCAACAAATTTTTAACTTAAAGAAATTTGGATGAGGAGATCCTTGATTGCTTCAATGTCTTTGATGCTCAAATTGTCCATTGCCGGGGACACGACTAAGTACTTAGGTTTTACCCTCTCAAGAGGTGGTGCACTTTCGCCACAGGACTCGACATGCATCGATATGAGACTTTTCATAAACACTCCCTCAGACCACCATGGACGCGTTCCACCTATCATCACTACCACCAACTGTCCATCTGGCTCAGTTCTTGCAACCTATATAGTCAAGGCAGAGCCCATATGCCATGTGGTTGCACTAGAAGCTTCTCAACACAAAACATCTCAAATCTGTTCGTTCCTGGGTGGCCAACCACAAGTGTGATAGACAAGATAAACCATATACATGGGTCTTGTGTAACCACTCAACACAAACCATTCTCACCATTCCACCCAGGTGATTGATTCACTTAGTTGTTTTATTTATCAAAAACTTAGTCATAGACTTTGCATAATATCATAGCATGAATATTCCACCCTTGTATTCTACTAGCTAGGCTAAGCATACTAGCATAACATGTCTCTTATCTTAGGAAGATTCCTATCAAGATATATTCTATAGGATCTACTATAGCATAGAAATGAAAATATTCCTATCATGCATACTACAAAAATATCACTAATGCAATATTGAAAAAGATAGGACTTTTGATTACCACAGTATCAATTGCCTTTTTGTATAAAATCTATGTACTCTCCTTGATCTTGCAATTGGCACACTCTTCAAAGTTCACTACAATTCAATCAAGCAAGGCACACATTCAAAACTAGCATTCAAATAATTCACCACATAAAATGATAAAAACAAGGAAATGCATGCAAGCATGCAAAAGGTTGTTTTATTGAAAAATTGGTTTCTAGCAAGGCTCTAAACATTTCAAAACACCTACTGGTCATTTATAAAAGTGAAAAATCCATAGGGACTAAGTTAGTGAAAATTTGGTTATTTAAATCATTTTTGTTTCACTAGAAATGCTTTTATTCAAAGGAATAATTCCTAGTGTTAATCAAATATATTTTTAAACTCAAATGTTAGTGTTTATGATCAGAGGGTTCAAAACAAACCATTTGCAAAAGGTTTCACTGAAAAATCATTTTTAAAACAATTTTTATGCTCAAACTAGCCCTATTAATGTTTCTGCATACAACTCTAAATTTTCAGAAGCAAATGACCAAACCAGGGCCATAGTTGCAAAGTACAAATTTTTCTAAATCCATTTATATAAAATTTGTAATTTTTGGACATAGAGATCAAATGTTATGGATTTTACAAAATCAAACATCTAACAAATCTATTCTGGTTTTTAAATCGAAAGCTTGGCCACGTGTCTGATTCTAATTGGCTGGTACCGCTTCGGCAGGAGCAAGCTACGTAGGCCGTTAGATATAAATGGATCTGTATGGCTTAGATCAACCAATACCGTTTCGCTAGCAAATCTAATCTAGACCCTAGGATGCATATCCAATGGATCTGGGCGCTTCGACCACAGATGGGCGGCGCTGACTGGCGACGCGCGGCGGCGACTCTCTGCATACGGTGGTCTAGCAGTTCTAGGAAGCAAGATTATGGAAGGAGGGTGCTATCGTGGTCGCGGGGTCGTCGTGGTGCTCAAGGTGGCCGTAGTAGGGGAAGGGTGCACGGGGTCGTCGCGAATCGCTTAACAGAGTTAAGCTCGTCGTCGGATTCTTGCAGAGGTGGTTGAAGGTCAATCTACAGAATGCCCATGGACAAACGAAGAGCATCAGTGCATGAGCACGGGGACAGCGGATGAGGCAAAACAAACTAGAGGCGAAGGGGTGGTCAGAGTTCACCGTATTTCATCGCCGGAGTCGTGGCCGTCGTCGATCGTTCACATCTAGAGACGGGGCGAGCCTCTGGGGCGAGCGCGAGCACACGGGGTATGGCAGCAGGTGCGTATGAAGATGGCGAGCAAGACAGCATGCACTAGGGGGTAGGGGAGGTCTGAGCTTGCCGGAATTGGCACCAGAGTGCGACGGAGACAGCGGTGGAGTGAGCTAGAATTGAGGCAGCATGGTGGCTCACTGGGTGCGGCGTCTGAGGATAAATGGAGAGGGGAGTGAGGGGATTAAGAGAGCGAGGTCGCAGGAGGAATTAGCTCGCAGGATTACGCGAATTTACACGGATTGAATTCGTGCACAAACAGTAGAGAGGGAGAGGGGAACGGGTCTCGCGCAGGGACGACGAAGCCAGCATGTCAGTGGGGCCTGGGTGTCAGGGAGGGTGCGGAGTGAGTACGGGGTGAGAAAAGGTTTGCGAGGGAGAGAGGGAATGCCGGGTTGGCTTGCTGCTGGGCCTGGGGCTTGCTAGGCTAGGCCTAGTTAGCAGGTAGGGTTTGTTTTCTATTTTTTTCCTTCTGATTCTTTTTCTTTTTCAATTTCTATTTTCTGTTTTAATTCAAATCAATTGATTTAAACCTCTATTTGATTTCAAATTTTTACCAAAGTTTTAGTAGGTTTTTATACCAGTTATTTAGTGTGTTTAAAAGTCCATTTTAGAATATTTCAAATATTCTCTTATGATTTAATATTTATTTATATTAGGCATTTTGTCTTTATTTAAATAAAATTGAATATGGTTCAAACCAATATAATTTTATTCAAATAATACTTTATTCTTTTTATTTTATTTGATTTAATTTTATTCCATTTGCTTATGGATTTGGCCAAGATTTAAATTGTCTTTTAAATATTTCTTATTTATTTAATTATTTCTTTGTCTTATAAAATCCATATCTTTTTATTTATAGCTCTAAAATTGGTGATTCCACTTTGTAAAATTTTATTTAATAATTATTTATCTTTTAAAATCCTTTTAGGATTACTTTGATCACAATTTAGTGTTGGTTTTAGTTAGGAGCTTTATTAGCCTTGGAATTTACTTTATTTTATCTTATTAATTTCATAATTTTTTATCCAGGGCTCCAAATTAAGTGAACCAATTTCCATGGTTGTGTAATATTTGTTTTTACCATTGTTCGTCATTTATGTAACATCCCAGTATTTAGGACCTAACGAAGGGTAGATTTAGGAATATGAATTGTTGCATGCATTCATTTGAGAAAATGTGAGTAAAATTTTTGCCAAATAAAAACCTTGAAGTGATCAAAGTTTATTTCTTACTTTGAGAGTAGGTTTAGTCTTAAAGGAGGATTTCTATAAACTTTGATATGATCTTAAAGGAATTGTATGTTTTGAAATGAGTTTGGATTTGTAAAACTTAAGTGTTTTATAATTTAAATGATTTTGATATAAGATTTGAATCTTGAATTCATTAAGAGAAAAGTATTATAACTTAAATCTTATCTAAAAAACAATATTGTATGTGAAATTCATTTTATATACATAAACAAGTTACAAAGAATGAACTTACTGAAGTTATTCAAAACTTCACAATTTACAAAACGAATAAAGAAAAATAATATTCATTATTAATAAATATATAATCTTTATTACAAATGAATAAAATAAAGATTACAAGAATTATAAAAGAAAAATTACAAACAAACAAGAAAGTTACAATTGTATATCTACTAATTATCCTATATCTAAAACTACACTAAATCTTCATCTTTATCTTTGTACCTACAAAACAAAGATTAAATAGAAAACAAAATAGGATCAGTGTTAGTATATTTATCTCAGATATGTCAGTGAGGTGCACTTGACAATCTCATCATTGAGAAATGTGGAAAAAGGGGCAAGTTTTACCAATATGAAAGATTTCATCTTTCATAAATTCAAGCCAGAATGTAAATAACAGCCAAAAGGGACCTATTCACCAGCTAGGGTAAAAGTAGATTGGTAATAGTAGGTTCAAACTTTCTGAACTTATCCACATGGGCATAGCAGGCACACAAGCTGCACACACACAAGCATGCAGATGGTGTGTTGTCGACCAAAACAAGCACAACCAGCATCACACAACCACATCACAGTCGTGGAGAAGCACCTCAGTGCATCACTCCACTACATAACACACCAGCACAGCCAGGGTGAACAGCAACCAAACAAAGAACAGCAGCCAAAACCAACCACCCAGATCAACCCAAACATCACCAGGATGGTGACATAAGGAGGGGTATGGATCTGGTGGACAGCAAGGACAAGCCCAGGAGCTAGGAGGAGAAGGAAAGTTCAAGAGCAAGCTCAGGAGCACAGCAAAAGCAGATCAAGGTCCAGATCAAGATCAAGATCATCATCAATCTACTACATCCACATCAGAATCTGTGGTGAGCCTCATAAAACCATCACATGATTTCATCATATATCTAAATAAAAGCATGTGTTGTTTTATGAGATAATCTCTCAATAATCACCCAAGAGGAGTGCATCTATCCTAGATATTTCAAGTATAAGGATAAGAAATCAAGCTCAACCACAAGCACTAAACACTCATACCAGCATCACTTGGTTCAGTGTTAATTTTTTGCAACTTAGATCATTTTCATTTGATCCTAACAGATCAGGGCACATCTCTCGGAGAGAGAGAGAGAGTAGCACCTCTAAATCTATAAGTTTCAAACAAACTATTGCCAACTAACTAGGAATTACATCCTAGAGCCTCAGACCAACATCATAGGCAGGAAAGTTAATAAAAGCTTCCATATCATCTCATTAGATTTAATCACAAGCATAATCAAGCTAAGCCCAGAAATAAAAATCAAATCACTTGTGTGCCAGAATACAATGGTATCACAAGAACAAGTTCTTAATGAGCTAAAACCAATCTTTACTTAGCTTCCAGAGATAAAAAGGGACAACCACTACATATCATTTTCCTGAAGCCAAGTGCCAGGAATCAACATTAAAATGAATCTTTACTTCCACAGAAAATACTTACATGTAATGATTTGATTCAGAGTGTATAATCTCAAACAAGCCCACATTATAATTGCAGTAAGCAACTACTGAGAGAAATCTACTGTGAGTACAAGTATTCTGACAGTAGAGAAACTTCTCAGACCAAACAACATAATTCAATCAAGGATTTCACTGAAACACTAGCATGGATCATGGTGGATTACCACTAGAATTAATTTGACAAGCAACTAATATCATCAAATCTTCTATCAATCATTAAGCACATCAGACAATCATTTCCCATGATCAGATACGAACAATACTAGATCTAAAGCATCATAGATATGATCAATAGGGGGTTATGAACCCTAATTAGAGCAAGAACTCTAATCCAGAGATGAACTCAACCGGGACATAGTCACTCAGCATGAAAGCCACTAGATACACAGAGAGAATCATGGAAGTATCATGGACAAACACCACAGGGACAACTTAACCGAGGTCCTCGCTGATGAATCGAAGAGGAAGCAGAGGGGCCGACGAACCGCGGCGGCACAGGGAGCAACCAGAGGGGCGCTGCAACCTACACCTGCCACGGCGGCGGTCGCAGCAGCGCACGAGACCAGCACACCACAGCAGGCGGGATCGCGGCGGCGGTGACATCATATTTTCCGAACCCTAGGGTTCGGAAATGGGGTGGAACTAACCACGGGGAAGCCCCGGAGTCAAATCCAAGTGAATAGAACGAAAGAACGTCATCGACAACCTCAACTCGCACCACGGCGGCGGCCAGAACGGCCGACGACGGCAGGAATCGATGGTGGCGGCATCGCCGGGCACGGGGTCGAGTCAGAGGAGGAGGGGATAAGGTCGAGGGAGAGAAGGGAGGCAGAGTGGGCTGGGTGGGCCAAAACCCTTCAGGGGTATCTTTTGACACTACCCTATTGGGTCACCCTGGCCCAATAAGCCCAAGGGGCCAACCCAAGTTGCTTAATAAATCTTTTTGATCAAATGGAAAAGACCAAAATACCCCTGACCTCGATAAAATTATAGAAAATAAAATAAAAGTCCAAAAATTATAAATAAAATATTTTTGGATTCACAATAATCCACTCTATTCAAATAAAATAAAATATAAAGTTTTGAACACTTAAACTTTTATAAGAATTTTGTAATTTATATATTCCTTATGGAATTTTACAAAATTATTGAAAAGTGATAAAAATAAATAAAAATCACTTTAATTATTTATTAATATTATAGTATTTTTGAAAAATACTAAATAAATATTTAATAATAAATTTTAATGTATAATTAATAATTCCTAAAAGAATTATTAAATCAATAAAATTCAAATAAAAAAGGGAAATAAAATAAAATCATTCAATATATGCAATAAATATAAAAATCTAATGTTGATAAATGCTTTATTAAAAGGCACCTTATATAGGGAAAATGCAAATATAATTAAAGAATGCATTACGTTATTTGCATAATCATTTTGCTTCTTTAAATATTGTCCTTACCGGACAATAATGATGTTTTTGTAGAACTAGAAGCTCAAGGTCCGGTGCAAGCATCAGACTTCACTATCTTGCCATCACAAGGCAAGTTCATCACTTGCTCATGTCGTTTGAAGAGTCTTTATCAAAGTATTTGCAAATTGTGTGTTATCATATATGCTATAAAAGAAAGAAAATATTATTTTCATAAACAAAGAAATCATAGATATCATCCTAAGTGGTGATATAATGGAGCAATAGAACTTAGAGTTCTAGTTGCAACAATGATGATCGAATAGGGACTTAATAACCCCTGACATCAGTGATTCTAGCGCCGTATATTACACGTTAGCCATGAGATTTGGAATGGGACAGAGAAGTCAGCTGTATCTTCTTCCTCTCGCATGAAGCTGGATGTGCAGGTCGTGGCTGTTATCCTCGTAGCATGCATATTAATTGGTAATTCATAGAGGATATGCAGCATATGGGTGGGAACCCTCATCGTCCCACGATAGTTATGACATCTAACGGTTTGTACAAACCATTGCCGTAATTCATTATGTGGGCATGGTGTACACCAAGGAGGCATGCGGGGTCACGAAGGGGGCAGTGATTGGCTTGGACCAACTACTGGGCCCCACATCAAGGAATTGTGGATGGGAAAGTACGCCCGGTTGTGCAACAAGGAGTTGATCTCTCATGGGTAAAGTAACGCACCTCTGCAGAGTGTAAGAACTATAACTTGTTACTCCCTGTTCCGGGAAGGAGCTACGAACGCGGCAAGAAAGGAACTCCATGAAAGTTCTAGTCAACCTGTGAAGACTGATTGTCATAGTTTTTTCAGAATAAAATCAACCTTTGAAGAAAGATTTACAAAAACTGCATAGTGCCAAGGATTTATAATCCTAGGTGGTAGTTAGAGCATCAAACTTCCCACCTTGCATATGATGAAATTGTTGGGTAATGCTGTTACTCATGCTTTCCTTTAATCCCTTTCTTAGACTCTGAGGATCCCGAAGACGTGCCAATGTATGCAGCTGAATGCCAAGAAGACGTGTTCTACGAGGAACCTGATCTATCCGAAGGAGTTGAAGGCGTGGACTACGAGATCCGCTACGGTGTCGATGAGAACGAGTCCACTTAAGTGTCTAGTTAGTAGTAACTAACGGAGCCGAGCAGCATAAACTCTATAGAATAAGCTGTTGAGCCCCACTCCTAGTCGGAGTTGTTACTTTTAAATTTCCGCTGAACATCTTATATTTTGGTTTGTAAGTTGGATCTTTTGGAAGTCTTGACCTTCCGGTATTGTAATAATAATAATGTGTGTACTTTTGTAATATGGCCCCGCAATGTTTCTGTTGTACCACTGTGAGGGATGTGATATTTACGGAACGGTGTTCTGTGGATGTCATGTCAACGACTATAGTGTACTACACATGCAGTGGTATGCTGGGTCACCGCAGTTGGTATCGGAGCAAATTGCATTGACCTTAGGTTGGAAACCTAGTAAAGGGTATTACCTGTAGGAGATTTGGCAACGATAAATAATTCTCTAAAAGTAATATAATGGGTATTCAAATGAGAATATTCCGTTATATATTTTAGTGTGATAGTTCTTTGTTATGATGCAATATATGATTGGATACTAATCAAAATTATTTTTCTGATATACAAAGATATGGCACCGAAGTTTCCAAAACAGACTTTGGTAAGGAAAGAGGAGACTCTTGATGATTATCAAGGATCATTTACAGACCAACTTCGTCAACTTTTAAAGCTCTTTAATTGTCCCACTAGAATTCCAGTGAACACTATCACTTATCTTGATGGCCGAATGTTATCCAGGTATCGTGTGAGTATCCAACTTCCAGAGAAGCTTGGATTATATGACGATCTACCCATAGGAGAAGGTAGGAGTCATTTAGCAGCCTCTCATGTTGCTGTTGTGGAGGCGATAGCTAATATCCGGGAGCAGAAAACTAAGGAGCTGGAAGGTAGCACATTCTCTGTGATACCTCATGATTCTATAGACTCGGAGCCTATACCGGATCATCTTACTTTGGTTAAGAAGCATCCTAAGTTAGCTTCCAAGTTTATGGATAGATATCGGACACTCGTTGCGTCTTTTTATAAGACTCATCAAGTGATTTTCAAAGACAAAAATGACATGTTAGAGGATCTAACTGATCCGGAAAGGAGGAAGCAGTTAGCATTCCAGCTAGAGAAAGAAGCAGGTAGTAGTGCAACACCTATCTTTAAAGATATACCGATAGATCCGGAATCTTTTACACCATATCCTTATTCACCAAGACCTGAACCTACACATGATCCTACTATCGATATGCGGTATGCAATACCACAGGGCTCAGAGGATGGTTCTGACTCAGAACTTCCTATTGAGAATTCAGATGGTTGGAGGATGGGATCATATAATGGATCTCCTGAACACCAGATATCTGCAGATAGTTCTGACAGAAATGTTGGACAATCTAGTTGGATGGGTGCAAGAATAAACCCTAATAATAGAAGTAGAAATACCATGTCAATAGATGATCAGGATGAAGAAGAAGATCCTAAAGAGAGAGTATTTGTATCATCAACATCTTCTCAAAGCCTAGGGAATATACATTATCCAGTATTCAATTATCTTGTCCACGAGAGCACCTGTGGAGTAGCAGGATCTGCATATCCTGTTTACAACTCTAGAGATGAGGCTCAGGAGATGCAGGCTGGAGATAATGTTGAATATGTTTCTGAAGACTTTTCAGCTGAGCTGGAGGGAGTCGATGCTCTCAGGTTGAGTAATGACTTAAGTCCTGACACTTTAGATACTGAGTATGTTCCTTCTGGAAGGCCATTTGTTCCACAAACTGTGCGATGGACAACACATCATCACGGTTGGACATCAGGAATGTATGATGAGCGTAGTTACTACTATAAAGAGACAAGTAGTCAACAGTATCAAGCACTGTGTATTGTACTTTAAGGAATAAGGTAGTGAGATGAATACGGTAGTTTTGTGAATATACCTATACGGTATATGTTGTAAGAACTTTGTATCATTATGATATTATGTATAATATGTGAAATGCATATTTGGATTTTTTTTGGATCTTCATTGTGTGACTAGTTCTATGCGTAAAGTCGAGCTCAGAACACATGTGCATGATGTAATTATGAGTATTCTCTTTATGATGCAAGACTAGGGGGTCATGGATACGAGTGTAGAAATGGAAACTAAGCAACAGCGGATGGAGCGTGAAGCCAAGGAAAAGGCCGGTGCTGATATAGAAAATCAAGGAACATTACCACCACCACCAATGAGGTCGTTAATGGAGCAGAACTTTATGCAATGCATGCAAATGATGCAAGAGAACCAGAACAAGTTCATGGAAGAGATGCTGGGGCGAGCAAATCAGAGGGCACTTGAAGGTGGAGGAGTGAGTTTATCTGATTTCCAGAATGCAAGACCATTACCTTTTGCATCAGCTCCTGAACCAATGGATGCAGAAGACTGGCTAGCAGATACATAGAGGAAGCTGAAAACTGTGGGTTGCAATGATGAGGAAAAATTGAGGTATGCAACTCATTTGCTGATTGGACATGTAGCATCTTGGTGGGAAAATCAGTTAGCCATGCAACAACCAGGAAGGGAGTTTACCTAGGAGGAGTTCAAGCAGAGATTCCGTGAATATCATGTTCTGGAAAGCGTCATGGAGTTGAAGCGGAGAGAATTTGAGGAGCTTCAGCAAGGATATACCAATGTCATGAAGTACATCTGGGAGTTTAGCCAACTATCTCGTTATGCTGAGGAGGATGTCAACACCGAAGAGAAGCGGAAGAAGCGTTTCTTCTGTGGATTAAATCCATCTGTGAAGATGCAGCTAAGGTTAGCCAATAAGCAAACTTATCAGCAGTTGTTGGATGCAGCCATTACTTTTGAAGATGACTATAAGAATGTCCAAGACAATCGGAGGAAGAGAGCCAAGAAGGAAACCAACAGAATTCAGACAAGCAAACCTAAACCTAATCTGGAGTTCAAACCTCGGAATAGGAATTATGGCAACAACAATAATAATAACAAGGGCAGTGGAGGAAATCAATCTAATCCGAGAAGGAATGCTATCTGTAACAACTGTGGAATTCCAGGGCATTTCCAGAAGGAGTGCAAAAAGCCTGTAGTGATCTGTTATGGTTGTGGCCAAAAGGGGCATATCAAGGCAGATTGTCCGAGCAAACCACTAGGAGGATGGCCTACCAAGGGAGGAGGACAAGCCAGTGGAGGAAATGGACAGCCCAATAAAGGAGGAAACAATGGCAAGAACAACAATGGAAAGAGAAACCGACCTATCGGAAAACTGAACTGTGCAACCCTCGAGGAGGTGGATAATTCGGAGCATGCAGTAATAGGTACGCTAAATATCCTTACCAATCCCGGAAAAGTTCTATTTGATACTGGTGCAACTACTTCATTCATTTCTGAAGAATTTTGTGATAAGTTCGGGATTAGAAGGGCAACGTTAGAACGTCCTATGACCGTAGTTACGGTAGGAGGGAATGTGATTGTACGCCACATAAAACAAGATCAGGTTATATCGATTTGTGGTTGTACATATTTCGCAGACCTTTATGCGATTCCTTTGAAGGGAATTGCAGTAGTGATGGGGATGGATTGGATGATGGAACACAGAGCTCAAATTAATTTCGAGGAGAAAACTGTCTCAATCAAAACTCCAAGTGGAGCAAGGATAGTTTACCAGGCAGATAAACACAGTCATATCATGGTGGATCTACAGTTGAATTCAATGAAAGAAGTTAAATTAGAAGAAATTCCTGTAGTTAATGAATTCCAAGATGTTTTTCCAACGGAATTACCAGGAATGCCACCAGACCGGGAGATAGAGTTCACCATTGACCTAATACCTGGTACAGCACCAATAGCTCAAGCACCCTATAAAATGGGACCCAAAGAGTTGAAAGAACTCAAGGAGCAAATTGATGAGTTAGAAAGAAAAGGATTTATACAGGAAAGTGTGTCTCCATGGGGAACACCAGTAATCTTTGTGGATAAGAGAGATGGTGGAAGACATATGTGTGGTGATTATAGAAATCTGAACAACGTGACTATTAAGAATAAGTATCCTTTACCAAGAATTCAAGATTTGTTTGATCAAGTGAAAGGAGCTGGAGTATTTTCAAAGATTGATTTAAGATCTGGATACCATCAAATAAAAATCAAGCCGGAAGATGTTCCAAAAACAGCATTTGTCTCAAGATATGGACACCATGAGTATCTGGTAGTACCATTTGGTTTGACCAATGCATCGACAATATTCATGAATCTGATAAACAAGATTTTCATGCCATATTTGAATAAGTTTGTCTTCGTCTTTATTGATGATATTCTGATATATTCCAAGGATAAGGAAGAGCATGCTGACCATTTGAGAATAGCATTGCAGACTTTAAGAGAACATAAGCTTTATGCTAAGTTTAGTAAGTGTGAGTTCTGGTTAGATGAGGTAGAATTCCTCGGTCATGTGATCAGTAAGGATGGAATTGCTGTGAATCCATCTATAGTTCAGTCAGTACTAGAGTGGACTGCACCAACCAATGTGAAACAAATTCGAGGTTTCTTAGGAATGGCTGGTTATTATCGGAGATTCATTAAAGTTTCTCCAAAATAGCCGGACCAATGACCAAATTATTAAGGAAGAATACACCATTCAAGTGGGATGAGAAGTGTGAAGCAAGTTTCCAGGAGTTGAAGACTAGATTAACCACAGCTCCAATCTTAGCAGTTCCTAAAACAGGGAAGGATTTCACTGTATATTGTGATGCATCTAAAGAAGGTTTGGGTTGTGTATTAATGCAAGATCGGAAAGTGATTGCTTATGGTTCAAGACAATTGAAACCACATGAAGTCAACTATCCAACTCATGATTTAGAGTTAGCAGCAGTAGTCTTTGCGCTGAAAGGATGGAGGCATTTTGTTTATGGAGCTAGATGTGAGTTGTACACTAACCATAAAAGTCTCAAATATTTCTTCACCCAAAAGGAATTGAATATTAGACATAAGCGTTGGTTGGAATTAATCAAGGATTATGATTTAACAATCAACTACACCCCAGGGAAAGCAAATGTTGTAGCAGATGCTTTAAGCAGAAAGAGTGCAGATATTCAGCCAATCAATAGAGAGTTACCAAAAGAATTACAAATGGACATGGAAAGGTTAGAACTTCAATTCATCAGGACAGAGGTTCTTGGAGGATTAACGACTATGCATGTAGTTGCAGAGCAGGACAGTGATCTTAAGCAAGAAATTTTTAGACGTCAAGAAGAAGATCCTTTTATTGCTGAGGAAATTCGGAGGATATCTCAAGGGCAAAAATCAGTTTTTCGCCTTGGAGATTATGGATCTTTATGGTTCCAAGATCGTCTATGTGTTCCAGATGTCACTGAAATCAGAAATATCATACTCAAAGAAGCACATAATACACCCTAATCTATACATCGAGGGAGTACCAAGATGTATATGGATTTGAAAGAATTATTTTGGTGGAATAACATGAAAAGAGATATTGCTAAATATGTATCTGAATGCCACACTTGTCAAAGGGTGAAAGCTGAACATAAAATCTAGCAGGACCATTACAACCCTTAGAAATTCCTGAATGGAAATGGGAGGAAATAGGTATGGATTTCATCACAGGGTTACCTATGACACCAAAAAGGAAGGATATGATATGGTTAATTGTGGACCGACTTACTAAGTGTGCACATTTTATTCCAGTAAATCAAAAGGATAATGCCGAGAAGTTAGTTGAAGTATATGTCAAAGAGATAGTAAGTAAGCATGGAGTACCCAAAAAGATCGTAACTGATAGGGGATCAGTGTTTACTTCAGCATTTTGGAAACAATTGCATGAATCACTTGGTTCAAAGTTAGATTTCAACACAGCATATCATCCTGAGATAGGAGGTCAAACTGAAAGAACTAATCAAATACTAGAAGACATGTGGAGAGCTTGTGCACTAGATTTTTGAGGAACATGGGAAGATCACCTACCTTTGGCAGAATTTTCTTATAACAATAGCTATCACAGTAGTCTGAAGGCAGCTCCATATGAGATTCTGTATGGAAGGAAGTGTAGATCACCAATATGTTGGTATGAACCTGGAAGCAGCAAAGAATTTTCACTAGATTATATCAAGGAGAGACAAGACATCATTGATAAGATCAGGGACAGACTGAAAATAGCCCAGAGCAGGCAGAAAAGTTATGCGGATCAAAGTCGAAGATCATGGCATCCAGAAGTAGGAGATATGGTCTATTTGAAAGTAAGTCCAATGAAAGGATAAAAAAGATTCGGAGTTAAAGGGAAATTGAGTCCAAGATACATCGGACCATTCAAGATACTGAGTCAAAACAGAACTATAGCTTATGCTTTAGAGTTACCATCAAGACTGGCTCAAGTGCATAATGTTTTCCATGTGTCACAACTTCGCAAATGTTTGAAAGTTCCAGATGATGCAATAACACATCAAGAGATAGAACTACAAGCAGACCTGACTTATATGGAAAAGCCCTACAAGATTCTGGGAAGAAAACTGGAAAATATTGAGGAACAGAGCAATCAAATATTGCAAGGTACAATGGGAACATCA
Source organism: Avena sativa (assembly GCA_916181665.1). Lineage (NCBI taxonomy): Eukaryota > Viridiplantae > Streptophyta > Magnoliopsida > Poales > Poaceae > Avena > Avena sativa. Next base: position 176,491,259 of record OV702295.1, read on the forward strand.
CCCTGAGAGAGAAGCCACATGGGAGAAGGAAGAGGATTTAAGAAAAGCTTATCCAGAACTATTCAGGTACATCTCCACAAACTTCGGGATGAAGTTTAATTTAAGGGGGGGAAGTCTGTAACATCCCAGTATTTAGGACCTAACGAAGGGTAGATTTAGGAATATGAATTGTTGCATGCAATCATTTGAGAAAATTTGAGTGAAATTTTCGCCAAATAAAAACCTTGAAGTGATCAAAGTTTCTTTCTTACTTTGAGAGTAGGTTTAGTCTTAAAGGAGGATTGCTATAAACTTTGATATGATCTTAAAGGAATTGTGTGTTTTGAAATCAGTTTGGATTTCTAAAACTTAAGTGTTTTATAATTTAAATGATTTTGATATAAGATTTGAATCTTGAATTAATTAAGAGAAAAGTATTGTAACTTAAATCTTATCTAAAAAACAATATTGTATGTGAAATTCATTTTATATACATAAACAAGTTACAAAGAATGAACTTACTGAAGTTATTCAGAACTTCACAATTTACAAAAAGAATAAAGAAAAAGAATATTCTTTATTAATAAATATATAATCTTTATTACAAATGAATAAAGATTACAAGAATTATAAAATAAAAATTACAAAAGAACAAGAAAGTTACAATTGTATATCTACTAATTATCCTATATCGAAAACTACACTAAATCTTCATCTTTATCTTTGTACCTGCAAAACAAAGATTAAATAGAAAATAAAATAGGATCAGTGTTAGTATATTTCTCTCAGATATTTCAGTGAGGTGCACTTGACAATCTCATCATTGAGAAATGTGGAATAAGGGGCAAGTTTCACCAATATGAAAGATTTCATCTTTCATAAATTCAAGCCAGAATGTAAATGACAGCCAAAAGGTACCAATTCACCAGCCAGGGTAAAAGTAGATTGGTAATAGTAAGTTCAAACTTTCTGAACTGATCCACATGTGCATAGCAGGCACACAAGCTGCACACACACAAGCATGCAGATGGTGTGTTATCGACCACACAAGCATAGCCAGCATCACAAAACCACATCACAGCCGTGGATAAGCACCTCAGTGCATCACTCCAGTACACAACACACCACCATAGCTAGGGTGAACAGCAACCAAACCAAGAACAACAACCAAAACCAACCACCCAGATCAACCCAAACATCACCAGGATGGTGACATAAGGAGGGGGATGGATCTGGTGGACAGCAAGGCCAAGCCCAGGAGCTAGGAGGAGCAGGCAAGTTCAAGAGCAAGCTCAGGAGCACAACAAAAGCAGATCAAGATCCAGATCAAGATCAAGAGCAAGATCATCATCAATCTACTACGTCCACATCAGAATCTGTGGTGAGCCTCATAAAACCATCACATGATTTCATCATATATCTAAATAAAAGCATGTGCTGTTTTATGAGATAATCTCTCAATAATCACCCAATAGGAGTGCATCTATCCTAGAGATTTCAAGTATAAGGATAAGAAATCAAGATCAACCACAAGCACTAAACCCTCAGACCAGCATCACTTGGTTCAGTGTTAATTTTTGCAACTTAGATCATTTTCATTTGATCCTAACAGATCATGGCACATCTCTCAGAGAGAGAGTAGCACCTCTAAATCTATAAGTTTCAAACAAACTATTTCCAACTAACTAGGAATTACATCCTAGAGCCTCAGACCAACATCATAGGCAGGAAAGTTAATAAAAGCTTCCATCTCATCTTATCAGATTTAATCACAAGCATAATCAAGCTAAGCCCAGAAATAAAAATCAAATCACTTGTGTGCCAGAATACAATGGTATCACAAGAACAAGTTCATAATGAGCTAAAACCAATCTTTACTTAGCTTCCAGAGATAAAAAGGGACAACCACTACATATCATTTTCCTAAAGCCAAGTGCCAGGAGTCAACATTAAAATGAATCTTTACATCCACAGAAAATCATTATATGTAATGATTTGATTCAGAGTGTATAATCTCAAACAAGCCCACATTATAATTGCAATAAGCAACTACTGAGAGAAATCTACTGTCAGTACAAGTATTCTGACAGTAGAGAAACTTCTCAGACCAAACAACATAATTCAATCAAGGATTTCACTGAAACACTAGCATGGATCATGGTGGATTACCACTAGAATTAATTTGACAGGCAACTAGTATCATCAAATCCTCTATCAATCATTAACCACAGCAGACAATCATTTCCCATGATCAGATATGAACAATACTATATCTAAAGCATCATAGATATGATCAACAGGGGGTTATGAACCCTAATTAGAGCAAGAACTCTAATCCAGAGATGAACTCAACCAGCACATAGTCACTCAGCATGAAAGCCACTAGATACACAAAGAGAATCATGGCAGTAGCATGGACAAACACCACAGGGACAACTTACCCGAGGTCCTCGCTTATGAATCGAAGAGGAAGCAGAGGGGCCGACGAACCGCGACGGCATAGGGATCACCTAGAGGGGCACTACAACCTGCACCTGCCACGACGGTGGCCACAGCAGCGCACGAGACCAGCACACCACCGCAGGCGGGATCGCGGCGGCGGCGACAACATATTTTCCGAACCCTAGGGTTCCGAAATGGGGTGGAACTGACCATGGGGAAGCCCCGGAGTCAAATCCAAGTGGATAGAATGAAAGAACGTCACCGACAACCCCAACTCGCACCACGGCGGCCAGAACGGCCGACGACGGCAGGAATCGACGGTGGCGGCATCGCCGGGCATGGGGTCGAGTCAGAGGAGGAGGGGATAAGGTCGAGGGAGAGAATAGAGGCAGAGTGGGCTGGGTGGGCCAAAAACCTTCGGGGTTATCTTTTGACCATGCCCTATTGGGCCACCCTGGCCCAATAAGCCCAAGGGGCCAGCCCAAGTTGCTTAATAAATCTTTTTGATCAAATGGAAAAGATCAAAATACCCCTGACCTCAATAAAATTATAGAAAATAAAATAAAAGTCCAAAAATTGTAAATAAAATATTTTTGGATTCAAAATAATCCACTCTGTTCAAATAAAATAAAATATAAAGTTTTGAACACTTAAACTTTATAAGAATTTTGTAATTTATATATACCTTATGGAATTTTACAAAATTATTGAAAAGTGATAAAAATAAATAAAAAACACTTTCATTATTTATTAATATTATAGTATTTTTGAAAAATACTAAATAAATATTTAATAATAATTTTTTATGTATAATTATTAATTCCTCAAAGAATTATTAAATCAATAAAATTCAAATAAAAAAGGGAAATGAAATAAAATAATTCAATATATGCAATAAATATAAAAAGCTAATATTTATAAATGCTTTATAAAAAGGCACCTTATATAGGGAAAATGCATATAGAATTAAAGAATGCATAACATTATTTGCATAATCATTTTGCTTCTTTAAATATTGTCCTTACCGGACAATAATGATGTTTTTGTAGAACTAGAAGCTCAAGGTCCAGTGCAAGCATCAAACTTCACTATCTTGCCATCACAAAGCAAGTTTATCACTTGCTCATGTCCTTTGAAGAGTCTTTATCAAAGTATTTGCAAATTGTGTGTTATCATATATTCTATAAAATAAAGAGAATATTATTTTCATAAACAAAGAAATCATAGATATCATCCTAAGTGGTGATATAATGGATCAACAGAACTGAGAGTTCTAATTGCAACAATGATGATCGAATAGGGACTTAATAACCCCTAACATCAGTAATTCTAGCGCCGTATATTTCGCGTTAGCCATGAGATTTGGAATGGGACAGAGAAGTCAGCTGTATCTTCTTCCTCTCGCATGAAGCCGGATGTGCAGGTCGTGGCTGCTATCCTCGTAGCATGCATGTTAATTGGTAATTCGTAGAGGATATGCAGCATATGGGTGGGAACCCTCATCGTCCCACGATAGTACTGGCATCTAACGGTTTGTACAAACCATTGCCGTAATTCATTATGTGGGCATGGTGTACACCAAGGAGGCATGCGGGGTCGCAAAGGGGGCAGTGATTGGCTTGGACCAACTACTGGGCCCCACATCATGGAATTGTGGACGGGAAAGTACGCCCGGTTGTGCAACAAGGAGTTGATCTCTCATGGGTAAAGTAACGCACCTCTTTAGAGTGTAAGAACTGTAACTTGTTACTCCCTGTTCCGGGAAGGAGCTACGATCGTGGAAGGAAAGGAACTCCATGAAAGTTCTGGTCAACCTGTGAAGACTGATTGTCTTAGTTTTTTCGGAATAAAATCAACCTTTGAAGAAAGATTTACAAAAACTGCATAGTGCCAAGGATTTATAATCCGAGGTGGTAGTTAGAGCATCAAACTTCCCACCTTGCATATAATGAACTTGTTGGGTAACGCTGTTACTCATCCTTTCCTTTGATCCCTTGCTTAGACTCTGAGGATCCCGAAGACGTGCCAATGTATGCAGCTGAATGCCAAGAAGACATGTTCTACGAGGAACCTGATCTATCCGGAGGAGTTAAAGGTGTGGACTATGAGATCCTCTACGGTGTCGATGAGAACGATTCCACTTAAGTGTCTAGTTAGTAGTAACTAACGGAGCCAAGCAGCATAAACTCTATAGAATAAGCTGTTGAGCCCCACTCCTAGTCGGAGTTGTTACTTTTAAATTTCCGCTAAACATCTTATATTTTGGTTTGTAAGTTGGATCTTTTGGAAGTCTTGAACTTCCGGTATTGTAATAATAATAATGTGTGTACTTTTGTAATATGGACCCGTAATGTTTCTGTTGTACCACTCTGAGGGATGTGATATTTACGGAACGGTGTTCTGTGGATGTCATGTCAACGACTATAGTGTACTACACATGCAGTGGTATGCTGGGTCACCGCAATTCATAAATGTTTTTTGCTAAATTTTTATATGGTACAAAGCCATAGTCTTAGAGTGATTTTGGAAATGATTTCTTTCGTTAGGGTTTAGAGTTTTGGTTTAACTTTTCGCAAGTGCTTTAAATTCAAGATTCTCTCTATGCATGAATGCATTGATCTTTGGAATATTTGTTTGTTGCTTTCTTATTCAAATTTTGTTCAAGTAGGGTTTTTATGTTTCCATTTAGAAGCAAAAAGTTTCTTTTCACCCTAAATTTCAAAATTTGTTTCATTTGTTTGATTATTTTTCACATTTCAAAATGTGGAGAATTTTGGGATGTGACAGACTACCACCCTTAAAAGGAATACCGTCCCGAGATTCGGGAAGGCTAGAGGTTACAAGTTGGCTTCAAGACAACTAGGGTACTACCACCCTTAAAAGATTTTTAACTAGATTACATCTTGGCTTACTTGGTGTCTTGATGTAAATTCTCTGGACAGTTGTTTGCATAGTCTCCTTTGTTACCATAGTTGAAACATGTGACAAGGTTGATGTCTCTCAGAGGTTTGCTTGTCTTGTTATTCTCCTCTTATGGACAATGTGATGCATAATGGCTTAGCTCTTTGCATTTGTTGCTCTGTAGTTTGCTGATGTCCTTCTTCTTTTTGGGTCTCTCCAAAGCTAGGAATTCTCTTAGTTCATGTTCTTCATATTTCACCACAAATGTGGGAAAACTTCCTCGGTTCTTAGAACGGTTCCTAGGATAATTTCCATGTTTCTTCTTTTGTCCACCATAGTGGGTTACAATGTATGGAGGTGCATAATGAGATTTGACTTTGTCTTCATCCTTCTTGGTAGAAGCTGTTCCTTCATGGATTTTTCCAAAGACTTGATGTTTTCCATCTTGTTTCATCTATTAAACCATAGGGTATATGTGGCATTGGATAGGGACATGATCATTTCCTACACATAGGAAACATGAAACTTGAGATGTGGGGCATTGTGTAGTTGGATGTTTCTCTTCACAATTAGGGCATTGGTCCACATGTTCTTTGTAGTTGTGTTCTATGTCTCCATAGATTTTGCAGGCTTGAGTTCCTTCTATAATATCATCCTTGACATCATTGTTGTCACAATCACTTTGGGAAAGATTGCTTCTCATGTTGATCATCTGATTGGTCATCCTTTGCAACAATTGAGATTGGGATTCCAAGAACTTTAGCATGGCTAGGTCTAACTCAATGTTGTTGGCTAAAAACTGGGTTGTCACTTGATTCAACTAGGCTTGGGTTGCTAGTAGTTGTTCTGTCATGTGCATCTCCGTGTTGTTGTTATCACCACCCTTGTTATTGGAGTTGTGGTCTCTTGGAGAAGTCATCTGCTTGGGTTGGATTGGGATTAGATTACACAAAAGGTTTCTAGAAGAAGAATTCTACTCACACACACAACAAATCACACAAAGTAATGTGCAAGCAATCACAATCATGCATTCCACTCAAACCACAAGATTCAATCATATTTTAGGCAACAAAATTTTTTTTTTGCTACACCACATAAGTTCGTGTGATCAATAAATCGATTTAAACTAAACACTAGTGTGGTGGTCCAACTATGGGGTTCACTTGAGATCATTCCATTCTTCTTAGTTGTTACATCATGAACAAGATCATGGTATCCTTGGAAGAAATTCTTGCATCTTGGTCACAAAGTTTCAAAGGTGATGATGGTTCCTCCTAAGTTGTGTTTCCTTAGTCTCCAAGTCTTGAGTATTATTCTTATCTCACTTGAAGTTCTTAGTGATGTCTAAGTTGAAGTCCTTGGTGAAACTGAAGTTGAAGTCATTAGTGATGGTGAAGTCCTTGTTCATGTTGAAGTTTTTGTCCACCAAGTAGAAAAAGGGAGAGATGTAGAATGAAAACAAATTGTTGAGGAAAGAGTAAATAAGATTGTTTGTAAATAAGTTTGAACAAATACAACTTATATTTTCTAAGGGGTTTTGTCCAATCCTAGGGTTACAATCCTACATGCAGCACAGTGCTCTGATACCATCTATAGAGGTCCCAACCTGATTAGGTAGAGATCCCTGTGTTTACAATGCTAGTCCCTGGATCGATTAGCTAGCAACCACAGTTTAAGATGTAATATCAAGAAACAAAGGTCATATTACAACTTATAACTAGGAATAAAATAATTCATTACAACTTAGATAGCTCATATGGCTATCTTATTACAAAGCAGCAGCTATAACTATATAGCATGGAGTCCTTCGTCTTCATGTGCCACTGGAAATCATGTTGGTTGTAGACTTGCAATCCTTACTCAACAAACTTCACTAACATCAAACAAACCTGCAACATAATAAGTTACAGCCACAAGGGTCAATACATTTGAATTGCATTGGCAAGTGATATCATATTGATATGGAGAATCTAACATCTACATGAATATTTGGATAAGTGGAGTTTTTTATGGCCTTTTCATAAAATGAGTTTTCCCTATCCTTTGAAAATAGTTTTCTCTTTTCAAAACATTTCATCACACAATGGCACACAGGTTACACACCAGGTGCTTCCCTTGTTCACCCAACAATTTTTTAACTTAAAGAAATTGGGATGAGGAGATCCTTGATTGCTTCAATGTCTTTGATTCTCAAATTGTCCATTGCCGGGGACACGGCTAAGTACTTAGGTTTTACCCTCTCGAGAGGTGGTGCACTTTCCCCACAAGACTCGACATGCATCGAGACGAGACTTTAGAAACAATCCCTCAGACCACCATGGACGCGTTCCACCTATCATCACTACCACCAATTGTCCATCTGACTAAGGTCTTGCAACCTATGTAGTCAAGGCAGAGCCCATATGCCATGTGGTTGCACTGAAAGCTTCTCAACACAAAACATCTCAAATCTCTTTGTTCTTGGGTGGCCAACCACAAGTGTGATACACAAGGTAAACCATAGACATGGGCCTTGTGTAACCACTCAACACAAACCATTCTCACCATTCCACCCAGGTGATTCATTCACTTAGTTGTTTTATTAATCAATAACTTACTCATAGACTTTGCATAATATCATAGCATGGATATTCCACCCTTGTATTATACTAGCTAGGCTAAGCGTACTAGCATAACATGTCTCTTATCTTAGGAAGATTCCTACCAAGATATATTCTATAGGATCTACTATAGCATAGCAATAAAAATAGTCCTATCATGCATACTACAAAAATATCACTAATGCAATATTGAAAAAGATAGGAATTTTGATGACCAAAGTATCACTTGCCTTTTTGTAGAAAATCTAGGTAATCTCCTTAATCTTGCAATTGTCACACTCTTCAAAGTTCACTACAATTCAATCAAGCAAGGCACACATTCAAAACTATCATTCAAACAATTCACCACATAAAATGATAAAAACAAGGAAATTCATGCAAGCATGCAAAAGGTTGTTTTATTGAAATGGTTTCTAGGAAGGCTCTAAACATTTAAAAACACCTAATGGTCATTTATAAAAGTGGAAAATCTATTGGGACCAAGTTAGTGAAAATTTGGTTATTTAAATCATTTTTGTTTCACTAGAAATGCTTTTATTCAAAGGAATAATTCCTAGTGTTAACAAAATATATTTTTAAACTCAAATGTTAGTGTTTATGGTCATAGGGTTCAAACCAAACCATTTGCAAAAGGTTTCACACAAAAATCAATTTTAAAACAATTTTTATGCTCAAATTATCCCTATTAATGTTTCTGCATAAAACGCTAAATTTTCATAAGCAAATGACCAAACCAGGGCTATAGTTGCAAAGTACACATTTTTCTGAATCCATTGATATAAAATTTGTAATTTTTGGACATACATATCAAAAGTTATGGATTTTACAAAATCAAACATCTTACAAATCTATTCTGGTTTTTAAATCGAAAGCTTGGCCACATGTTTGATTCTAATTGGCTGGTACCGCTTCGGCAGGATTGAGCTACGTAGGTGATACTCCCAATTTGCATCACCTTTCTATATCATGATTTACCTCTATTCATTGATATTTGTCTTATTATGAGGTATTACTTATGGCTTTTCATCTGTTTATGCATGTTGTATGATTCTTGGAGGATGGACTGCCGGAGTCTGGATTCTGATGGAAAAGAAGGCGTTTCGGTGCAATTTCGCAAAGATCAAAAAAATACTAGAAAAAAATGGAAACATATTATTTTACCAGAAGACGAAGGAAGCCAGAAGGAGGAGCAAAGAGCGGCCACATGGGGCCCACACCCCCTAGGTGCGGGCCCACCTGACCCCGCGCTTATGGAAGGTGTGGTCCACCTGCCCGGCCTCCGACTCCGCCCCTTCACCTATATCTTTCCTACGAAACCCTAAGCCTCGGGGAGCGACCACTGATAGATTTCCGCCGCCTCTGGGGGGCGGAAAACACCGAGAGAGAAAGATCTCTCCGGCAAGCAGATTTCTACCAGGGTAATTCCTTCCCGGAGAGGGGAGACCGTCACCATCAACATCGTCATCAAGCTAGGATTCATCGTGATCATCATCATCTCCACCAGCACTATCATCACCACTACGTCCTGCTATAACAATTGTGTTGGATATTGCTTTAGTTCTTAGGGGAAACTTTCCCGGTGTTGATTACTATTGTAGTTGATGCTTGTGAGTGGAACCATTGGATTAATGTTTATGTTCAGATTGTTATCCATTACCATATAATCTTTGATCTTGATCCATATGATGTCTTGTGAGTAGTTCGTTTAGTTCTTGAGGACATGGGACAAGTCATGTCGTTAGTAGTGAATCTATGATGATTTATTATTCAATGGTTTAGTATTTAAGTTGTGGTGTTATTCTTCTAGTGGTGTCATGTGAACATCAACTACATGATAATTCACCATTTATGGGCCTATGGGGATGCATTCTGTATCTGGCTACTGATCGTGGGGTTGCCGGAGTGGCAGAAACCTGAACCCCTGTTAGGACATCTGTGCACAAGGGAGTGTACGATCTCAGGGTTTAAGGCTGTGGTTAGATTTATATCTTAATTACTTTCCTGTAGTTACGGATGTTTGCAGGGGGTTTAATCACAAGTATGTATTAGTCCAAGTATGGTCGGTACATTAGCACAGGTTCACCCACACAACACTTACAACACCAGAGAAGAGTAGTCAGCTATTTGAAGCGAAAGCACTTGACATAATTCCCATGTGTCCTCGAGAACGTGTGGTCTTTATAAGTATTTCCACCGGCTTGTCCTTTGCTAAGAAAGGATTGGGCCACTTGCTCCATTTGTTTGTTGTCTTTACTACTTGCTCCTTGTTTTGTTGCCTTGTCATAAAACCACTAAAAATCCGTTTGATAAGTATTCAAAGGGATTTCCTGCTCCATACCACTGTTCAGCACCTTCTGCTCCTTGTTGGGATCGACACTCCTATTTATCGAAAGTACTACGATACACCCCCTATACTTGTGGGTCACCAGTAGGTAGTTAGATCTAAATGGATCTGTGCGGCTCATATCAACCAATACCGCTTCGCTTGCTAATCTAATCTGGACCCTAGGATGCAGATCCAATGGATCTAGGCGCTTCGACCACAGATGGGCGGCGCTGGCTGGCGACACGCGGCGGCGGCGCTCTGTCTATGGTGGTCCGGCGGTTATAGGAAGAAAGAGGACGGAAGTAGGGTGCTACCATGGTCGCGGGGTCGTCGCGGTGCTCAAGGTGGACGTAGGAGGGGCAGGGGCGCACGGGGTCGTCGCGAATCGCTCACCGGAGTTGAGCTCGTCGTCGGATTCTTGCAGAGGTGGTCGAAGGTCAAGATACAGAACACCCGCAGAGAAACGAAGAGCATCAGTGCATGCGTGCGGGGACATCGTATGCGGCAAAACAAACTAGGGGCGAAGGGGTGGTCGGAGTTCACCGTATTTCATCGCCGGAGTCTTGGCCGTCATCGATCGTTCACAGCTGGAGACCGAGGCGAGCCTCTGGGCGCGCGCGAGCACACGGGGTACGGCAGCATGTGCGTATGACGATGGAGAGCAAGCCAGCGTGCACTAGGTGGTAGGGGGAGGTCTGAGCTCACCGGAATTGGCACATGAGTGCAACGGAGACAGCGGCAGCGTGAGCTAGAATTTAGGAAGCTTGGTGGCTCACTGGGTGCAGCGTCTGAGGAGAAATGGGGAGGGGAGTGACGGGATTAAGAGGGAGAGGTCGTGGGAGGAATTAGCTCGCAGGATTACGCGAATTTACGTGGATTGAATTCATGCAGAAATGGTAGAGGGGGAGAGGGGAACGCGTCTCGTGCGGGGACAACGAAGATAGTGGCAGTGGGGCATGGGCGTTAGGGAGGGTGCGGAGTGAGTGCGAGGTAAGAAAAGGTTTGCGGGGGAGAGAGGGAATGCTGGGTGGGCTTGCTGCTGGTCCTGGGGCTTGCTGGGCTAGGCCTAGTTTGCAGGTAGGGTTTGTTTTCTATATTTTTCCTTCTGATTCTTTTTCCTTTTTCCATTTTTATTTTCTATTTTAATTCAAACCAATTGATTTAAACCTCTATTTGATTTCAAATTTTTACCAAACTTTCAGTAGGTTTTTATACCAGTTATTTAGTGTGTTTAAAAGTCTAGTTAGGAGCTTTATTAGGATTACTTTGCTCACAATTGAGTGTTGATTCTAGTTAGGAGATTTATTAGCCTTGGAATTTACTTTCTTTTATCTTATTAAATTCATAAGTTTTTATCGAGGGCTCCAAATTGAGTAAAACCAATTTCCATGGTTTTGTAATATTTTTTTTACTATTTTTGGTCATTTATAAATGTTTGTTGCTAAATTTTTATATGGGAAAAAGCCATAGTCTTAGAGTGATCTTGGAAATGATTTCTTTCATTAGGGTTTATAGTTTTGGTTTAACTTTTCCCAAGTGCTTTAAATTCAAGATTCTCTCTATGCATGAATGCATTTGATCTTTGCCATATTTGTTGTTGCTTTCTTATTCAAATTTTGTTCAAGTAGGGTTTTGATGTTTTAGTTAGAAGCAAAAATTTTCTTTTCACCCTATATTTCAACATTTGTTTCTTTTGTTTGATTATTTTTCACATTTCAAAATTTTGAGAATTTCGGGATGTGACATTCTCGGCCGGCCCAAGGAATTTCGGGGCCATAGAAGTATGTACGCTGCTAGTTTTTGTAGTACTCATGTCCTACAATGTCGGGGAACCGCAGGATAGGCCGGATCTTGAAGCTAATGGTCCCACAGATCCTAAGGTCCTCTCTTCTTACTCTGGCTTCCCTCTTCACGGTGAAGAATTATATGAACAGATATAACCTAGGCCTAATCCCTAGGTATCCCTCGCACAGAGACGCGTAGTTACTAAGTGCAACAATACTATTGGGGGAGAAGTTTTGAGATTGAACCTCGAAGTGCTCGAGGACTTGGATACAAAAGTCGTACTACGGTAGGGAGACGCCGCCTACGAACTGAGCTTTGAGGTATACCTTTTCTCCTGGTTGGGGAGAAGGGACGACCTTGCTGGCCGGCGCCGCCTGCCAGACCAGACCCTCTGTCGCAAGGAGGTACCCCTCTACTATCATCTCCTTGATGACGCTATTGGAGATGTCCAAGCCATGCCATTCTCCCTTGTGGGAGTCAACTTCCTCCTCCAACAGTTCCAGTGTCGCTGGAATATGGTCACCGTCGGTGGATTCGACCACCGCGGAGCGCGTCACCACAACGCCCTCTGGTGGGACATAGAAAGTGCTAGACAGCTTGGTGGAAGCCTCGTCGGATGCTGCCATCACTGGAGTGCTGCTGCTTGCTATTGGAGTGAATGAGATGGGCTGAGAGATGGGAAAAAAACTAGGGTTTTCTCTACGTGCACGCGGTGTGCTCGAGGAAGGTTTTGGATGGAGGAACAAGATGATGCGGTAGCGAATGAGGTGAAAAGATAAAATAAACACCGTAGTTAAAATATATATCCCCAATGTCAAGATTCGTACAAGAAGATTTAACAGTCGACACATGGACAACGCTTGTGAGAACGTGCGTGGAGATTTTGCCACGTTCCCTTCACCGCCGCTCGACATTTTGGATTTCTCGCGCGGGGAAATTTCTATGATTGTGTTCACTGCATGTGTGAGTTATGAGGTGTTGTTAACCTATGGTCCACGTCAGCTCACTGACATATGCAGGCGAACAGTCCCATTTGAAGATTCTGGCATGGATGGATCCTATCAGGCTATGAGAAGAGTACGATGGAAGACTCAGTGATTCTCCGACTTATGTATCAAAGACGGAGAATATTGCAGGGTTCTTTGGAGGACTACAAGATATTTCTTGACGATTTTCCAACATCACCTAGATGGGGCATTCAATCTATAGAGGCAAGATGGCGCAAGATCTCGGAGTTCTCCAGGGGCTATTGTTGGGATATGCTAAATGGGTACCACCATTGCATGTCTCTAATTCGGATAACCCGGGTGGCCCACAGTTGGTAGAAAGGCCCATGGCTTGCTGGGCGGCCCAGTTAGATGGATCCATAAGGGAGGCCCATGTCGGATAAAGAAAGGCTATGATGGAGTCACCGACATACTCGGAGCCTTGGAGTGCAAGACACATAGACTAGTTGTATCTAGTGTAGGACTCTTCCCTGTAACCCTAGGACCCGGCATCTTTATAAGCCATACGTATGGGAGCCTTTAGGGCAAAACAACTCATATCTCGCACATCAAACCAATCCCCGTAACTCAGCGTATTGCCCTTATAGTGATTTATAGCAGGGTTAGGGTTCCGCCACCGTCGTGGAACCTGAACCTGAGTAAGCTGTGTTACCTCATACCCGCCAACTTGCCACCTTCCCCCGCATCTCTAAACATGTACCATGAGGACCCCTCCATGGTGTACTCATGGACAATACCATGATAGCTTATGTGCATGTGATGTGTATAATTCATACTTGATCTGCGAATCATGTTTTTGTGAGCCGGTTGGAGCCTACGTGCTGTCATTTTATTTTATAAATGAGTTGCGTTTCGGATTCTCTGTGTAATTTACTTTACTAAGCTAGTGTAGATGTTTGGAGAACCCGGGTGACATGCAAATCGATGTACAAGTCGATGACATGGAGTAAGACGACAAATGAGAAGAGTTGGCATGAGTCGGATTACAGGATTTGTGAAGATGGAGATTGCCATGAAGAGAGCCATACCATTTCACAATATAATTGCTTTATTTGTGTTGTTGTTATGTCTCTGTTTTACCTCTATTAGATAGTCAGTAAAATTCAATCCCTCAAAGAAACTCTAGTCGGTTTTCCCGCCAGTGTTTGCACCATCACAAGTCGGTCATTTTTGGTAGTGGGATCATAAAATTGAGGTGCTGCCAATTCTTTCTGAATAGGTGGGTTTGAGTCGGAATCTTACAGCGGAAACACTCGGTAAGCTAGATAGGTCTATCACAATGGTTGTGGGACTCGAGGAAAAGTCAGACGGGAGCCGGGGCATGTGATGCCACCCAACCAATATGAGTCGTATGAGATGCGATTCACAAGGAGTTGTCTACCTATATCACTTGGCAGCTAGCGGTGATGCTAAAGCTCACTAGCCAACTTTCTTATTTAGGATCCTGAATCACTAAGCAATCATCAAAGGGTTGTTGGTTCAAGTGGGAGCATAATTATTATAGTGTTTAATATGCTCGATCTTTTATGACTACATGTCTTAAGTGTTTTACATATTTTCTGTTGTAGATCATGGCACCAAGTAACAGTCAGCCTCATATAACCGGGTTTGCATTGATAACCATTCTTGAGAAATATAAACTGAATCACACTAATTTTACCAACTAGTATTGAAATCTGAGAATCGTTTGCAAACAAGAAAAGAAGGACCATGTCCTAGACAACCCACTTCCATATGAGCCGGATGAGAATGCGACTACCGTCGGACTAAGTATGAGTCCACGGAAATAAGTTGTCTTATGGTTGCTCACATGGAACCAGACATGCAGCAGCAGTTCAAGAATGTTGAGGCCTACAATATGATCGATAGCCTCAAAATATGTTCCATCCTCAAGCTAAGACTGAGAGGTATCAAGTCTCTCAGGCTTTGCTGAGTTGCAAGCTTAAGGATGGTGATCCACTGAGTCTGCATTTGATCAAGATGGTTAGTTACGTGTAGTCTCTAGAGAGGCTTGTCTATCCCATTAGCGAAGAGTTCGCTACAGACATAATTCTAAACTCTCTTGCTAGTGCGTATGGTCAGTTCATATCGAACTACCACGTGCATTATATGGATAAGAATCTCACTGAATTACATGGGATGCTCAAGAAGGCAGAGGCGAATCTCAAGAAAGGCGCCGGTCAAGTATTGATGGTGTAGAATAAGGCTAAGTTCAAGAAGTGTTCTTGGACTAAGAATAAGAAGATTAAGTCGGGAGGTAACGCTCAAGACCCGGTCACAAGCGCTTCCTTAGGGACTAAGCCATCTCCTTCAGCTGGATCCACTTGATTCTACTACAAGGCGGATGGCCATTAGAAGAGGAACTGCAGCAAGTATCTGGCTGACAAAGCTGATGACCCACACGTATAGGGGGTGTATCATAGTACTTTTGATAAATAGGAGTGTTGATCCCAACGAGGAGCAGAAGGTGTTGACTAGTGGTATGGAGTAGGAAATCTCTGTAAATACTTAGAAAATGGATTTTTAGGGGCTTTTTGATAAAGCAAGGAAATAAAATGCAAGTAAATAAAGACAAAAAATAATTGCAGTAGTGGCCCAATCCTTTCTTAGCAAAGGACAAGTCGGTGATAATACTAATGAGGACCAAACGTTCTCGAGGACACATGGGAATACTGTCAAGTGCTTTCATTTGATATAGCTGATTAATCTTCTTTGGTTTTATAAGTGCTGTGTGGGTGAACATGTGCTAATTCACCAACCTTACTTGGACTAATACATACTTGTGATTAAACTCCTTGCAAGCATCCGCAACTAGAAGAAAGCAATTAAGATAAAAACCCTAACCACGGCCTTAAACTCTGAGATCCTACACACCCTTGTGCAAAGGTTTCCTAACGGGGGTTCAGGTTTCTGTCATTCCGGCAACCCCACAATTAGTATCCAAGTACACAATGCATTCCCCTAGGCCCATAAATGGTGAAGTATCATGTAGTCGATGTTCACATGACACCACTAGAAGAATAGCACCACAACATAAATATTAAACCATTGAATAATACCTCAACACAATTCCACTACTAACAACATGACTTCTCCCATGTCCTTAAGAACTAAATGAACTACTCACAAGACATCATATGGACCAAGATGAGAGATTATATAATGATGCATAACAATCTGAACATAAAGAATAATTCAATGGTTCCACACACAAGCATCAACTACAATAGTAATCAACACCGGGAAAGTTTCCCCTAAGAACTATGCAAGATTCAACACAATTGTTATAGCGGGATGGAGTGGTGATGATGGTGCTAGTGGAGATGATGGTGTGGATGATGATGATGATGATCCCGATGAAGTCTAGCTTGATGATGGTGTTGATGGCGACGATCTCCCCTCTCCGGGAAGGAATTTCTCCGGTGGAAATCTGTCTGCCGGAGACCTCTTTCTCTCTCGGTGTTTTATGCCCCGCAGAGGCGGCAGAATCTTTCTGTGGTTGCTCCCCTCATTTTAGGGTTTCGAGGAGAAGATATAGGCGAGAGGGCGGAGCCAGAGGTGGTCCAGGGCGCCCACACCCCCTGTAGGCGCGACCTAGAGTGGCCCGCGCGTAGGGGTGTGGGCCCCCTGTGGCCCAACTTCGCCTCCTCTTTTGGCATCCTTCGTCTTTTGGGAAAATAGAGTTTTCTGTAGTTTTTCTGGTATTTTTCTGATCTTCAAGAAATTGCATTAAAACACCGCTTTTTCCATCAGAATCCTGACTCCGGCAGTTCATCCTTCAAGAATCATCCAACATGCAAAAATAGATGAAAAGACAAAAGTATCACCTCTTAATATGAAATATATCAATGAATAGAGGAAAATTATGATATAGAATGGTGATGCAAAATGGACGTATCAAAAGACAAGAGTGTAGGTATGACTTCTGTCTGAAGTACGCTTGTTTGCAATTTTATATACATTGATATTGGCGATGCACCTAATAGTTCTTGGGTATATATGATACTGGATCAGTTATTCACATCTGCAACTTTTTGAGGGACTGGTACGAACTAGGAGTATGGCAAGAGGAGAGGTCGATATCTGACTCGGCAACAAAGCGAGAGTCGATGTGTTGGAAGTCGGCACGATGCAACTTCATTTACCTTCCGGATTCATTATGGAACTCAATAATTGTTATTATGTTCCAGTGGTTAGTCGAAACATTAATTCTGCTTCATGTTTGATGAGGCAAGGCTATGATTTGAATATTGAGAATAATGGTTGTTCTTTATATTTGGATGATATGTTTCACGGCTTTGCACCCGTCTAGGATGGGTTATTTATTTTGAATCTTGATGGTGAGTCGGTTTATAACATAAATGTTAAAAGGTTGAAACCAAATGATATGAATATGACTTACTTTTGGCACTATCTGCTTGTTCATATAAGTTGGAAAAGCATGAATAAGATCCATGATGATGGACTCTTAACTTCGTTCGACTTGGAGTCATTCGAGACATGCGAATCTTTCCTACTCGGCAAAATGACCAAGACAACTTTTGCAAAAAGTTGTGAAAGGGCGTCCGACTTGTTGGGACTAATACATAGTGATGTATGTGGACCAATGAGCACGATAGCCAGGCGTGGTTATGAGTACTTCATTACCTTCATTGATGATTTGAGTCGGTATGGATATATCAAATTGATGAAACATAAGTTGGAAGCCTTTGAAAAGTTCAAAGAATTCTAGAATGAAGTACATAATCAACTCGCCAAGAAAAGAAAGTTTATTTGGTCAGACCGAGGAGGCGAGTAAATGAGCCATGAGTTTTATGACCATCTGAAAGGTTGTGGAATAGTTCCTCAACTTACTCTGCTTGGAACGCCGCAGAGGAACAATGTGTCGGAAAGGTGGAATCAGACCTTGTTGGACATGGTACGATCAATGATGAGTCGAACAGATATGCCTTTATCATTTTGGGGTTATTTTGTAGAAACTGTAGCGTTCACACTAAACAGAGTACCATCAAAGTCGGTAGAGAAGACACCGCATGAGATGTGGAGAGGCAAAAAGGAGATTTTCTCTTTTCTTAAGATTTGGGGCTATGAAGCTTTTGTCAAGAGACTTCAGTCGGACAAGCTTATGACCAAGTCGAATAAGTGTATTTTCATGGGGTATCCGTGGGAAGCCTTGGGTTACTACTTTTACAACCAAGAAGAGGAAAAGTGTGTGTCGCTTGAAACAGTGTCTTCCTTGAGAAAGAGTTTCTTAGTCGGGGAGTCAGTGGGAGCACGGTGCAGCTCGAAGAAATTCGAGAGGAACCGGCTAGTAGCAAGTTGACAAAAGCCTTGGAGGCTGATATGATCATGGTAGCTAAGCTGGCAACTGCACCCAAACCGCGAAGATCTGCTAGATTGTAAAGTGTTTGTAATGTATTACTATTAGACAGTGATGAGTCGACAACTTATTCGGAAGTGATGGTGGGGTCTGATTCCAAGTCATGGCTTGGAGCCATGAGATCCAAGTTGAAGTCCATGGATGAAAATCAAGTTTGAAACTTGGTTGATGATGGGGATGTGCCTACCGGGGTATACCAAGCAGGACGTTTCCGACTGGCCCAAGAATTGGCGAGTGGGCCTGCAAGACGGCGACTGGATCGAAGCCCAGCAAGGATCCAAGCGACTGGAAGCTGAAGGCCCAGGCGAGTAGATAGGCCCAGTCGGATTAGGTTAAACGAGTACCGAAGCCTTAACTGATTCGGTTGAGATATGTAAACCCTAGGGGAGGTGAGCCTATATAAACCTCCCTGCAGGGCGTGTAGAGATACGTTCCATCATACATCCAAGCGACTCGCCGCCTAGCCGCCGAGCTCGCCCATTGTACCACCTCCATAATACAATCTAGCAGGAGTAGGTCTTTACCCTCCGGGGGGGCGAACCTGGGTAAAATCCTGTGTCTCCGCCCTCATCTCGCACCACAGATGGCTGGCCGCCCTTGCCCCTCGTTCTACTACTCGCTGCCGATTGCAGCATCTGCCGTGACCATTCCCACGACAGTGGCGCCCACCGTGGGGCCTGGCCGGTCTGGCCGGTGTTCTGTGGCGAGATCCAATCTGCCCATCAACGAGACGGTCGCCACCGGCCGCATGATAGCGATCGACGAGATGCTCCAAATCTTGCCGAGCAGCTACGTCCCGGCGGCGCGACCCGTCACGCACAGCGTGATCCTGCCGGTCGTCACGATCAGCCTCTTCGTCGACCTCACCGACGTCATCGTCACGGAGGACTCGGCTTGCATACGCGAGTCGCCGCCACGCGATCGGCTCTCCGAGAGCCAGATCCGCACGATTCATCGCCTCGCCTCCGAGTACAACTCGGCCCACAGCGACGTGGCCGAAAACTCAGCGGCCGCGGAAGACACGGCCCTCAATGACGATGCCGACTCGGCGACCCCGGCGTCACTCGCCGGATCCATCACCGCGGCTTCACCCGCGGGCTCCATTACCCAGGTCTCCAACGTGGGAGACTTCGAGGACCCCTCCATCCTCGGGATCTTTGACTTCGACTCCGGGTCGGAAAACTCCGCCGACCTCCGTGACGGTACCGGTCGCCACACCGGGACCTACATGGTGACTGGCACCGAGCCGCCGGAGGACCCCTTCTCCACCCCAATCCCTCCTAACGCCACGACAACGGAGGTCGAGGAACTCCGCCTGTAACTGGCAGAGGCAGTGCGCAAGGAGCAAGCCGAGCGCGAAAAATTTCGCCTCGAGCAGGTGACGGCGCAGGAGCTATCGCGCTACCACCAACAGCGGATCAGGTCGCGCCTGAACCCCACCGTTCAGGGGCGCGCCCTGAACTTCGACGACGAAAACGACCCGGCCCGCGTGGCCGAGCGCGCGATCTGCGAGAACGCGCCACCAGGAGGAAGCGCCCGGCCCCCGCCAGGGTCGACGGCGATGGGCGCCCCACCTCCACCCAACTGCACACCTCCCAGGGACCAGCCGCGGATAGTAGTCTCCTCACGGGAACGAGACGCAAACGGCCTCCCACTGTTCTCCACCCTGATGGACAACCTCGTGGCAGGCCGAGCAGCAGCCGACAACATCACGGCCACGGGCGACGGCGCCCTACAAATCCAGTACGTCAGGGCCCTGCTCGCAAAGGCCGTCGAGCAGCAAAACGTGGGCGCCGACTCGCAGGGTCGAGTATACTCGCGTTCTTCGGGAAGTAGAGCGGCCTCAAGCGGCCGCCCAATGGCGGCAAACACCCTCAACTACCCGCCACCGGAGCCACTGCAGCTCCAGCACCGACCCGCGAACGCGGCACTCTCCACCAACGACCCCAGGCTAGCGACCAACTTCGTCGCCGCCAACGGTCAACCCATCGACGCCCGCACCCACATCATCAACAACCAAAGCTGGCGCGCACGCCAGCCCGACGATCTGCGACACACCCTAACCAATCGCCGCGACGGCGAGCCCATGGGGTCGCTCAGTCGACTCGGCCCCAAGTGCTTCGGACCAATGATCCGAGGCGAGAAGTACCCGCCAAACTTCAAGGCGCCGAAGGAGATAGAAAAGTACGACCCCTCATACGATCCCGCCGTTTGGCTCGATACATACCTCATGGCGATGGGGATCGTAGGCCACACCGACCTGCTAGCCGCCCGTTACCTCCCCCTGATGATGGAGGGGACGTGCAGGCAGTGGATCAACACCCTCCCCCAGGATAGCATCGACTCCTAGGAGCAGATGCGCGACGCCTTCGTCAGGCACTTCGAGTGCTCCTACACCCGCGCCACCACCATCGAGGACCTGGAGCGATGCGTCCAGGGACCCCGCGAGTCGACCCGCAACTGGGTCGAACGGTGGCAAGAACTCTGGTACAACGCGGTCGGCATCCACCCGGACACCGCGATCCATTGCTTCAAGACCTCGTGCCTCTACGAGCCTCTGGTAGCCAAGCTTAAGCGACACTCTCGCACCCTCGACAACATACCGGACCTCCTCGAGATCGCCAAACGGTACGCGGAGGAAGATCCAAACAAGGAAACTGACGACGAGTCGGGAGGTCAACGCCGCACGAGCGGCAACGACAGCGGATGGCGGTCCGACCTACGCTACAGCAACACTCGCCTCACTGGCAAGCGCCGCAGTGACGGGCGAGTCGACTTTGTCGCCAACGCCGGGCACGCACAACGCGAGCCCAAGAGCTTCCGCCGCGACGGAGGACAACGCCGCGACGGTGGCAACTACAAGGCCAAGCCAAGGTTCGACCCCGCGGCCCTCCTTAACCAACCTCGTGCGTTTTACAGCAGGGAAGGGAAGCCCGCAACGCACACAACCGCCGACTGCCACACCCTCAGGGAGATCGAGAAGGCACGGCGAGCATAGGAGGACCCCGACAACGACCCGTCAAACGGCGGAAAATTCGGCAAAGTGGCCGGCTCGCTCCACACCTTCACAGGCTTCAACACGAAGCACGAGAAGAAGGTCATCGCCCGCGCCGTCGCCGTCAACGCGGTGGCTCAGGTGGACGTTCCCCAGTTCCTCAACTGGTCGGAGCAGCCCATCACCTGGAGCCGCCAAGACCACTCGCCACGCATCGAGTACCCAGGCTGAGTCGCCCTGGTGGTTAAGCCTAAGGTCGGCGACTACTGGCTTCCCAAGACATTGATGGACGGCGGCAGCTCCATCAACATCTTGTACCTAGACACCTTCAGACGGCTGCGGCTCCCGCAATCGATGATCGAAACGACCCACACCATGTTCCATGGCATCGTCCCCGGTCGGAAGGCGTACCCGATCGGCAAGGTCACGCTGCCACTCACCTTTGGCACACCAACAAACTTCCGCACCGAGCGGATCGTCTTCGAGCTGGTGCCCTTCGACAGCACCTACCACTGCGTCCTCGGGCGCCAGGCGTTCGCCAAGTTCATGGCAGCGCCCCACTATGCGTACAACGCGATGAAGCTCCCCGGGCCGTGCGGCGTCATCACCATCAACGGCGACCCCGACATGGCCGCCGAGTGCAAGGCCAAAGGAGCCGAACTCGCTGACGCCGTCATCGCGGCAGAGACCAACCACGCCGATGAGCTCGCCAAGTACGCGAGCGGGGTCAACAACGACGACCCCACAATACTCAAGAAGCCCAACTCGGAGGGCGCAAACACCTCAACCTTCGAGGCAACGACGCACACCCGCACCGTCGAGCTGGTCCCAGGCGACTCCAGCCAGACGGTGACGATCGGGACGGGCATGAGCCCAGCCTAGGAAGGCGCGCTCATCGAGTTCCTCCGTGAGAACAGGGACATCTTTGCATGGAAGCCCTCTGACATGCCTGGTGTCCCTAGGGAGCTCGCTGAGCACAAGCTAAACACCAACCCCAAAGTGCGACCCGTCAAGCAGTCGCTGCGGCCCTTCAATGAAGAGCGCCGCCGAGCCATCGCCGAGGAGGTGTAGCGTCTACTCGCTGCAGGCTTCATCCGGCCAATCAAGTACTCCAAGTGGCTGGCAAACCCAGTCCTGGTCGAGAAGAAGAACGGGACCTGGAGGATGTGTATCGACTACACAAACTTAAACAGCGCCTGCCCGAAGGAGCAGTTCGTCCTCCCGCGGATCGACCAAATAATCGACTCCACCGCGGGCTCAGAGTCGCTATGTTTCCTTGACGCCTACTCTGGGTACAACCAGATCAAAATGGCCGTTGAGGATGAGGAGAATACGGCGTTCATCACGCCATTCGGAGCCTTCTGCTACACCGCCATGACCTTCGGCCTCAAGAACGCCGGGGCGACTTACCAGCGGTGCATGCAAGAGTGCCTCGCGAGCCAAATTGGCCGCAACATCCACGTATACATCGATGACGTGGTCGTAAAGTCCGCTCGCCAGGGTGACCTACTCGCCGACCTGGCGGAAACGTTCGCCAACTTGTGAAAATACAAGATAAAGCTTAACCCAGGCAAATGCACCTTCGGTCTACCAGCAGGACAACTACTGGGGTACGTCGTCTCCAAGCGAGGGATCGAGGCGAACCCCACGAAGATCGACACGATCGCCCGGATCGGCAAACCCGAGTGCCTGCGCGACGTCCAGAAACTGGCCGGGCGAGTAGCGGCTCTCAGTCGCTTCATCCCCCGCCTGGGCGAAAAGGTGATTCCCCTATACCGCCTGATGCGCAAGAACCCCACCTTCCAGTGGGACAAGGAGGCGGATGACGCGCTTCACGACCTCAAGAAGGTGCTACTCGCCGCACCGCTACTCGCCGCCCCCGCCGACAAAGAACCCATGTTGGTTTACGTCGCGGCCTCCGAGCGCGTCGTCAGCGCCGTCATGGTCGTCGAGCGACCGGAGGAAGGAAAGGAGCGCCCAGTACAGCGACCGGTGTACTACATCAGCGAGGTCCTCACCGAGTCACGCCAGCGATACCCGCAGTACCAGAAACTGGTATATGCGGTCTTCAGAGCGCAGCGGCGCCTGCCGCACTACTTCCAGGAGCACCCGATCACGGTCGTCTCCTCAGCACCGTTGCAGGACATCATCCGCAACCATGAGGCGATCGGGCGAGTCGCTAAGTGGTCCGTCGAGATCGGCGTCCACAATATCAAGTACGAGCCACGAAAAGCGATCAAGTCGCAAGCTCTAGCGGATTTCATCACCGACTGGGAGGAGGCCCAGCAGCCAGAGAAGCTGCCATACCTCCATTACTGGAGCCTGCACTTCGACGGCTCCAAGAACACAGACGGCGCAGGAGCAGGGATCGTGTTGACTTCCCCAAAAGGCGACAAGCTCCGCTACGTCCTCTGCCTCGACTTCACACCCTGCACCAACAACATGGCCGAGTACGAGGCCTTACTCCATGGCATGCGAGCTGCCAGGGAGATGAATGTCAACCGCCTACGCTGCTACGGAGACTCCGACCTCGTCGCTGGGCAAGTCGCTGGCAGCTGCGACGCCGTCTCCCCCACCATGGCGGCGTACCGCCAAGCAGTGGACAAGCTAGGCGGACACTTCACAGGCTACTCCGTCGAGTGGATCGACAGGCGGAAGAATGAAGAGGCCGACGCACTCTCTCGCATCGGGTCGGCTCGACTCGCACCACCCGCCGGTGTCTTCCTCGAGACGATCACCAAGCCATCAGTCTCTCCCCCGAGGGAGATCGACATCGGAGTCCCGCTGCAACCGGAGGCAGCCCTGGTCGCACTCGTCAACGAGCCAGACGACTGGACCAAGCCCTACGTCGCCTACCTGGAGACCGGCACCTTGCCGGCAGACGAGACGGACGCTCGGATGATCGCATGCCGATGCAAGTCCTACACCATCATTGACGGCGAGCTCCACAAGCGCAGCGTCACCGGCGTATTCCAACGCTGCGTCCAACCCGCCGAAGGACGCAAGATCCTCCACGACATCCACTCCGGCGACTGCGGCCACCACGCCGGCGCCCGCTCTCTGGTCGCCAAGGCTACATGGCACGGGTTCTACTGGCCTACCGCACACGCCGATGCCGTCGACATCGTCCAGCGGTGCGCCGGGTGCCAGAAGTACGCCAACCAGACGCACGTGCCGAGCTCAGCGCTCAAGACAATCCCCATCACCTGGCCATTCGCCGTATGGGGCATGGACATGGTAGGCCCCTTCAAGAAGGCTCCCTCCGGCTACACCCACCTCCTGGTCGTGGTTGACAAATACACAAAGTGGGTGGAGGCCAATCCAGTCCGGAAGTGCGACGGGAAGACCGCCACCAAATTCCTACGCGAGCTCATATATCGCTACGGGTTCCCAAACAGCATCATCACGGATAACGGAACCAACTTCGCCAAAGGAGCCATGGCCGAATTCTGCGAAGAGCACCACATCCGGCTCGACCTCGCGTCGGTCGCCCACCCGGAATCCAACAGCCAGGCGGAACGGGCCAACCAAAGCATCCTCCACGGCCTGAAGCCGCGACTCCAAGTACCACTCGAGCGCACCGCCGGGTGCTGGGTCGAGGAGCTACCCTCCGTTATCTGGGGCATCCGCACCTCGGTCAACAGGTCGACAGGATTCAACCCCTTCTTCATGGTGTACGGCGCCGAGGCAGTCATGCCCACCGACCTTGAGCACGACTCGTCGAGGGTCGTCCACTACACGGAGGCTGCGAACGAACTCGCCCGCCAGGACGGAGTCGATCAACTC
Organism: Avena sativa; assembly: GCA_916181665.1. NCBI lineage: Eukaryota > Viridiplantae > Streptophyta > Magnoliopsida > Poales > Poaceae > Avena > Avena sativa. Next base: position 176,516,460 of record OV702295.1, read on the forward strand.
GACGAGGCACGTGACCTCGCTCGGTCACGCATCGCCATCTACCAGCAGGGACTCCGCCGCTACCACAGCCGGCGGGTGAAAACTCGCACCTTCCAAGAAGGCGACCTGGTGTTGCGCCTCATCCAGGACAAGAAGGGCATGCACAAGCTCTCCCCTCCGTGGGAGGGACCATTCGCCATCGGGCGAGTACTCGGCAACGACGCCTACTACCTCATCGACGTCCGCGGGGACGGCAAACTCGACGTCAAGCGACCATGGAATGTAAACCTCCTACGGAAGTTCTATCCCTAGAACCCCACATATGTACTCCCCAGTCGCTATGAAATAAAAAGAATCGGTTACCGCAAATTGCGCCTACTCTCCGTGTCTTGTGCCACTCGCACTCGTAATAACAGCATCAAGCTAACCGCAGAAGTCAACCTTTGGTACAGCGATCGGCACGGCTAAGTAGTGCGGTGCGAGAGCACTGAGTCACCTCAGGTCTTGCATCGTCCATGAAAAATGCCTACCCGGAGCCCCATTGGAGTCGCCCAGCCCGACTGGCTCTACGAGCCAAGACAACTGCCTTCGCTTCTTACAACGACCATGGTCCTCCGCATCCTCGACATAGCGACTCGAACGACCAAGTACCACGCTCGGGGACTGACGACCAGTTCATCGCGAGCAGCTCGGGAAAACGCCAAGTAGGAGAGCATGCCCAGGACTCGCCACGCGACTGACCCAACGGGCCAGGCAGGAGTGATGCGCCCAAACTAACGCGCCAAGTCCTCACCCACCCTCGAGTCGCGCCTAGAACAACCAAGTACCACGCTCGGGGACTCGGCCACCCGACCCTGTTCACGCAAGGGAAAACGATGAAGTACAGAGCGATCAAGGGAGTCACCCTGCGACTGGCTCTTCGAGTCCGGGCGAGTAGACCACAATAACAAAACATCCAAAAACCACAAACAAATCACACACGAGGTAAACCCCACAAAAGGGCGGGGACTCATTCAAACCTCAATCACAAAACACATGAAAAATCCCAAAACAGACACGACGTCTCATTCAATAGCATGTAGCATTGTCTCAAATTACAAAATATGCCTAAACGGCAGACCTGCTACTAACGCCCCAGGACACACTATTCTATTCTGCAGGCTTCGACGACGACTCGCCAGCACCCTTGCGATTGCGGATGAACGGCGTGTACGGGTTCGACGGGTAGGTCGTCAACTCACCCGCCATCGCCGCGCGGAAGGGTTGCTCGACCTTGAAGTCCTGATGCTGCGGCTCGGGGTCGTTGGGCGCGACGACCGTCTCCTGATACGGAAGGAGGTCGCCCATAGCCTAGACACGCTCGGAGTACTTTGCGGCGCGGTCCGTCAACTTGAGCACCTCGGAAAGCTCCACTGCGCCAGTCGACGACGGGTAGCCACTCGTCACGTCGTCGAGGTCGAAGTCCTCCAGGAAGTGAGCAAGTCCAAGGCTAAGCGCCGTCGCTGCTTCGCGCCGAAACGCCGATCGCGTCATGAACTCAACGACCGCGGGCGCCTTCTCCAAGTACTTCCACACCTCGACGAGGTCGCTGGGAATTACTTCCGTGGGTGATATCTCCTGGAGATAGGCTCGGATGCACGTCGCCGACAATGTCGCCGAGTCGACGAGAGTGCCACACACTGCCGCGCGTCGAACGAGCTCGCCTCTTCCGCGCTATCAATGATGCGATCTGCGAGTAGAAGACAACAATGAGTACGACGGACATCACAAAAAGGTACACGCTACTGGCAGAGGCAGATGCACTTACCAATCAACGGGCGGGCGAGATCCGTGATGAATCATTGAAGCAAAGTATGGTCGTCCTGAAGCCCAGCAACAAGGGCGTCCGACACTTTACGATCCTCTTCGGCGGATGTAATGGCGGCCTTGGCTCGCCCATCAGCCGAGCTCGCTTCCTCCTTCGCCTCCCGCAGCTCGCGCTCGAGATCGACGATCCGCTTTTCAGCCGAGCTCAAAGCCGATTGCGCCGCTGCCAATTCACCCGCGGGGACAAGTCCCTGGCGAGCTTCCTCCGCCTTCACGGCAACCGCCTGAAGCCCCTTGTTCGCCTCCTGGACGGTAGCCAGTTCCTTCTCCGCGCGGTGCTTTGCTGCCAATCGGTCAGCCGATTCACGTTGCAGACCCTGCACATCATTCAAACAGTTAATCAATGCAATATCCTCAGCGCCCACCCGCTGAAATTCAGCGAGTGCGCACTCGGGGACTGGCAATAAAAAATTCCTAAGTGCCCACCTGCTGAAATTCAGCGAGTGCGCACTCGGGGACTAGCAATCAAAAAATTCCTAAGTGCCCACCCGCTCAAATTCAGCGAGTGCGCACTCGGGGACTGGCAATCAAAAAATTCCTAAGTGCCCACCCGCTGAAATTCAGCGAGTGCGCACTCGGGGACTGGCAATCAAAAAAATTCCTAAGTGCCCACCCGCTGAAAGTCAGCGAGTGCGCACTCGGGGACTGGCAATCAAAAAATCCTAAGTGCCCACCCGCTGAAATTCAGCGAGTGCGCACTCGGGGACTGGACGAGAAAAATAGCGACTATACACTAAAAGAATCAGACCGCTGCAACACACCGACCTGATCCTCGGGGACTGGACATACCTGGATGGCTGCGCCAAGCATGCCATGAAGTTGTATCGCGTCCACGGACGCGAGGAGAGCTGGCGTGTGCCCACGACGCTGCTCGACTTCTGCATCAGCGACCCCAGGTGCACGGCTCGAGGGCGAAGTCCCACTCGCTGTGGCCGCTTTGGCCATGAAGCGCGGGAATGTCGCGATGGAGGCACCCGCACCAAATGAGGTCGGCTCGGCTGCTCCAGGCAAGGGAGCGCCCCCCTTCATGGATGCGTCCGCCTCTGGTGCGGGTTCGGTCGGCGCGACCGCCGTGTCATCAGAGATCGTGACGACATCGTCGCCCTTGGCCTTCTTGCTGCCATCCGCGGGGACGACGACCTCAATCACGTAAGCAAGATAATTCAAACTGCTATGGAAGACAAAGGTAGGTGAGCAAACTCACTTGGCGACTGGAATGAAGCGCAGCCCCATGCGGAGGCCGGCCGGCTTCTCCAGTTCAGGGCCCAATCGGCGGCTGAGCCCCATCTCCAGGACGTCGCGTGCCCAAGACACGGACGGATTCTTTGTCGTCGAGGCCGCAACAGGAGCCTCTGGGACATCTTCGGTAGGAGCTTCTCTGCGAGGCGAAGCCGCCGCAGCCGGAGCATCCCCCAGCCCAGAGACTGGGGCGAATGGCGGAGGCATTGAAGCCAGTGGCACCTCGATAGTGGCCGTGTCCAGCGCGGCTGCCATCGGTGGCGCTTCGTCCTTGGCCGGGCTGGGGGCGTCGGAGCTGCTCGTCGAGTGCGGGGGCGAGGCCGGCCTCATCGGCTTCGTCTTCTTCTTCGGGGGGCCTTCGCCTCCTTCTCCTTCTTCTTCTTCTTCGACGGAGTAGCCTGGCGGCGCGAGGTGGTCTCCGGAAGTTCTTCGTCGTCATTATGACGTTCGAGGCTTTTCCTCGCCTCAAGCTCACGTTGACGTTGCCCGCGGGTCTTGCGAACCAGCGGGGCGACCTCATCCTCGGACTCGTCGTCGCTGTTACTCTCGTCGCTCCCGGCGTCGCCCTTGGCGGGAGGCGACTCGCCCATGTCTTGGACGGACGAGCTTGAATTCTCATCGTCCGAAGGCGGGAGCCATCCTTCCACCACTTGGAATAGCTGCAATGAACACAAAATGAAGTTAGAACGACTGCGACTGCAAAAATGCGACTGCGAATGATGCGAGGTGACTTACCGTTGGGGCTGGACGCTTTGCGGTGTAGGGGGCGACCCCAGCCTGTGCGTCCAGGTACACCACCTGGGTGATATTCTTCAGTGTTGCGGTGTAGTCCTCGAGCTTCCACTCGGCTAGGCTGGACTTCGTCGAGTCCTCCCGGCCCATGTATTGGTACATGTAGTGGTCGCGCCGAGCCAGGGGGACGAGCCGCCGCCCGAGCCAGCAGTTATATAGGTTGATCGACTGGAGGCCCCTCTTCTTGAAACCGCGGATGGTTTGGAGCATTTCATCCACGACCATCCGCTGGTCGCTGGGGAGCTTGCCGACTTGAAGACGGCGCGGCTCGGACCGGTTGGCGGAGTACCGTGGGATCGCCGCCTCGCCCTCTGGGGTCGCCTCGGCAACATAGAACCACGAATTCTTCCAGTCGCTCGCTGCCTTGGCGGGCAGCATCAAGTCAAAGAATGAAGCCTTCGACTTCAGCTGGAAGGTTAGGCCGCCCGCGGCGAGCATTGGGCCGCCCGCTTCCTCGCGGCTGATCCGTCCGTGGAACAGATCTTGCCACAGAGGGAAGTAGGGCCAGCAGCCCAAGTAGCACTCGCAGAACGCCACGAAGATGGCAAGCTTCTTGATGCTGTGAGGACCCAGGTCCGACGGCTGGATCCCGTAGTAGGCGCAGAAGCGCCGGAAGAACAAGGACGTAGGGAACCCTAGCCCCCGTTCCAAGTGGCTGGTGAAGCAGATAAATTCCCCCTCGCGCGGGTTCGGAGTCACCTCTCCGGCCGCGGGGATGCGCCAGCAGCCGGCGCGCAGGATCCCGGCCTCCTCAAAGGAAGCCAGTTGCGCCCTCGTACATTTAGATCTACCCCAAGGTTCGGTGGAAAGGGCCATGGCAGAAGGATTTGTGGGGGGTCGAAGGATTTCGGGTCGGCTGGATCGTGATGCGAAGGGAGGCGAAAAGTGCGTGCAATCGGAGGAAATGGCGAGAAGGTGGTTTTCTGATCGCATGCCATTCCCCTTATATAGCGGTTGTTACCCGCCAAATCAGGGAGCCGTTACTACGCGGTGATTACGCCAAAAAGTTACCGTTGGATTACCCCAACGGCTAGTTTGACCACGTTTAACGGTCCAACTTCAGCCACTCGGCTCGCCGACCCGATCACTATGACAGTGTTTCGCCAAATCGACTCGCCAAAGCTGCGACCTGGATGACTAGTTTTCTCCTTTATACAGGAGCCCGCCGATGATTCGACTGGATGTCTACTCTGAAGCCGTATACTCTGACTGCCAGCAGCCACCTGCGCCTAATCGACGACGGCCTCGGGGACTACTGATGGGGATGTGCCTACCGGGGTATACCCAGCAGGACGTTTCCGACTAGCCCAAGAATTGGCGAGTGGGCCTGCAAGACGGCGACTGGATCGAAGCGCAGCGAGGATCCAAGCGACTGGAAGCTGAAGGCCCAGGCGAGTAGATAGGCCCAGTCGGATTAGGTTAAACGAGTACCGAAGCCTTAACTGATTCGGTTGAGATATGTAAACCCTAGGGGAGGTGAGCCTATATAAACCTCCCTGCAGGGCGTGTAGAGATACGTTCCATCATACACCCAAGCGAATCGCCGCCTAGCCGCCGAGCTCGCCCATTGTACCACCTCCATAATACAATCTAGCAGGAGTAGATCTTTACCCTCCGGGGGGGCGAACCTGGGTAAAACCCTGTGTCTCCGCCCTCATCTTGCACCGCAGATGGCTGGCCGCCCTTGCCCCTCGTTCTACTACTCGCTGCCGATTGCAGCATCTGCCGTGACCATTCCCACGACAGTTGATCTGCCAGACGGTGCAAGACCCATCGAGTGCAAATGGCTCTTTAAGAAGAAAACTGATATGGATCGAAATGTTTCTGTCTATAAAGCACGGTTTATCGTGAAGGGATTCTGAAAAGTTCAAGGAGTTGACTACGACGATACTTTCTCACCCGTAGCGATGCTTAAGTCAGTACGGATCATGTTAGCTATAGCAGCCTATTTCAACTATGAGATATGGCAGATGGATGTCAAAACGGATTTCCTCAATGTAAATTTAACCGAGGATGTGTATATGATACATCCTAAGGGTTTTGGCGATCCGGATAATCCTGACAAGTTTTGCAAACTTCAAAAATCCATTTATGAATTGAAACAAGCATCTTGGAGTTGGAACATTCGCTTTGATGAGGTAGTCAAATCGTTTGGCTTCATCAAGAGTGATCATCATTCTTGTTTATACAAGAAGTTTAGTGGGAGAAAAGTAAACTTTCTGTTCTTATATGTGGATGACATATTACTAATTGGAAATGATGTGTAGATTTTGCAAGAAACCATAGAATCATTGGAAAGGAGTTTCTCAATGAAAGACTTGGGTGAGACAACATACATTATAGGAACCCGGATCTATAGAGATAGATCAAAGAGGCTCATTGTATTGAGTCTGAGTACATACTTGGACAAAGTGCTGAAAATGTTCAACATGGAATCATCTAAGAAGGGGTTCTTACCGATGTCCCACATTGTAAAACTTAGCAAGACTTAGTGTACTTCAACAACTGATGAGCAAAGTCGGATGAGTGCGATTCCGTATGCTTCTGCAGTCGGATCCATCATGTATGCCATGATTTGTACTAGGCTGGATGTTTCATATGCTCTATGTGCTGTGAGCATATACCAGGATGATCCTGGATAAATCCACTAGATGGCGGCTAAAAATATCCTAATGTACTTGAGAAGGACTAAGCATATGTTTTTGGTTTATGGAGGTCAAGATGAACTCAGTATAAAGAATTAGATGGATGCGAGTTATCTTACCGACTCTGATGATTCTTGTTCGCAATCCGGATATGTGTTTGTGATAAATGGAGGGGCTATGAGCTGGAAGAGTTCCAAGCAAGAGACTGTGTCTGCGTCTACAATAGAGGCTAAGTATATTGTTGCCTTGGAGGCAGCAAAGGAAGAAGGAATTTCCTCATGGATCTTGGTGTGGTTCAGGGCTCGTCTAATATGTTAGACGTGTATTGCAACAACAATGGTGATATTTCACAAGGAACCTAGACAACACTAGAAGAATAAGCACATACTCATGCGGTACCACCGGATTCGCCAGTTTGTGGATCAGGGTGATATCAAGTTATGCACTGTACACACGGATGCAAATATTCGAATTCGTTGACAAAGCCATTACCACAGCCAAAGCATGAGGCGCACCTGAGAGCCATGGGAATTAGATGCCTAGACATGTGATGTCGGAAGATTGACTCTAGTGCAAGTGGGAGACTGTTGGTAATATGCCCTAGAGGCAATCATATATGATGATATTTCCCATGGTATTCATATATATATTATGTTGTCCTTGTGTAAACATCTTATGTATATCATTGAATATGTGATTCCGTTGTGGAACTATACATTCTTGTCGTTTGTACTAAATATCCTTCGTCATTGAGGTTGTGTTAGACACACAACTTAGACCAATGTGAAAGTCGGTTGATGACTCGGTTCCACTTGCTATGGGCATGGTAATGCCATTCCAACCTACATAGATTTGGCTAAAGAGTTTAGCGAGTCGGATTGACCCATATTGAGATACATCGAACAAGTCGTCATTTGTATGTATCAATCAATGTAATCCTTAGACCTGAGGTTATTGCACAATCCGATTTGAGGATCACCGACTTAGGTTCTGTCAAACGCTGATCCGTCACAGGGTAGTTATAAAGGCAGAGTTCAAGTCGACTAAGAATCAAGATGCATGATGTGAATAGCCAAGTTGGGATTTTGCCCCTCCACTTGGAGAGATATTCTCTAGGCCCTCTTGGATGATATGATTTAGAAAGCATGGACATGCACAACTCGGTTAAGTGTTAACCGAGGCGATCGACCAAGACTTAGTCAGATGAATCACTTATCTCAGATTGAGAAGAGAGTCGGACTATTTAAGGGATGACAATTATTTGCCTATATTCCAACAAGGTATATCGTGAGGCAAAAGGGACTCGGACGCAAGTCACATTGGAAGGCATGTCGTCATGACTCTTTGGTACTTGGGAGTTGGCACGTTCTACTAGGAGCCGCTACCGATTGATCGATTGAGAGTCGGACTCCAATCATGTACAAGTCTCCATGAGCCTATGGGGTCACACACTTATGAGTGGGAGCAAGTTCAGATTGGATCTGAACCGGAAATCTGGTTGGGTTAGACCCGAGCCGGATTTGTACTGAGTCAGTGAGTCGGACTCACAGTGACTAATATTATATGGGCTTTAGTGAATGGGCCATGAGTGAGTGGATCCCACTTCCACTCCCTATATATAGTGGGGTGAAGAAAACCAGGAGAGTTGACGGTTAGGTCATTTGATGTGTTGGAAACCCTAGCTCCACATCAGTCATGTCGCCGTATCGAACCTAGCAGTTCAACGCCAGTGCTAATCCTCGTACGTGTGGACACCAGAAGAGGTGTTGCACGATCAGCACTTGGACGATCGTTGATTGGATTGAGATCCTGAGGACCGCACTGCAATCAATAGACGTGCTTCATCACTAATCCGCAACTGCGCGTCTAGTGGTAATCCTCATGGCCTTTTACCTCAGCTAGATCTTGGGATCACCATGTTAGAGGGAAAAAGTTTTTTTTTTATCTCCACATGGCCCAACATAGCTATGCTATATAAAAAAGAAAAAGGGGAAGAAGAAGAGACAAAAGATTCAACTATCAAGAAAATTTCAAGGAAAAATATAAAGTACAAGCTTGAAAAGAGAAAAAGAAAAATAGAATGACCATGAATCTTCATTACTTAAATCAAGTGCTCAACCATTTTAACTTTATGATTATATAATATATTCAATCACTAATAGCTTCTTATAACTTCATTGATACAAAAAGGTGTGAATTCCTCTAAGTCATATGATGTGTAAAGGTGTGATAAAGCTCCAGATGTAATTCTACATCCGATATTGTACTCCTGTTTCAATTTTTCCTCATTTATTATAACGACTCATGCCTCATAAACATGATGATATTTTTTATAACCAACCATATTGCTTGGGAACAAGCAAGAATATAGCATGGGGGAGTTGATGAGTCCAAAATTGGAGCATATTTACCTCTTGTTTTGCATAAGTAGAGTAGGGTTTTTAGTATTTTACTATGTTTGCACGCACCTTTTGCCCTTGTTTCAACATGATCCCAAATTACTAAGTCTGTTATGAACATATCAATAAAGACTATCATATTATGCTGTGATATGATATTTTTAAGTGATAAAAGTTATTTAATTGATTTATCTTTGCACCCGAAGGAATTAATTGCATAGAGGAGGACACATGGCACTTAACGACCACTAGTATGGGCGGAGCCTTCCTGTACTGTCCACCCATAATGAGCAACGGCGCATCCGCCTTGTCAAATACTTCCACCTTGTGAAGACAGACCTGACATCCGACCTTCACAGAAACCTCTAGATGCTTCATGGATCATTGGAGGAGGAACTTGGAGAATGGAAAATCCTTGCTGCTTCACGGATCATTGGAGGACAACGCATCATCCCATTCATCATCAACCGCTGCATCACCATCACCATTACTACCCCCATCTTCCATCCATTAGATCTTGTTGTAATTCCAGATTCAACTGTGGTTTGCACTAGATTCATTCCCATACTTTTATCCATCCATTTTATTATGATGATGTTGTTGATTGCTTTCATGTGTGAGTAGTTTCCTTCGTTCTTGGGGAGATGGAGAAACCCTAGAATTATTATGAAATGAAATAAGATGATCTATTACTTGTGTCTATGATCTATTGATCTATGATGTGTGTTTGATCTCTCTCTCTCTCTCTTTAGATGGTATGTGTAGCTGGCCACATATCATTTGCCTTCGGATCTAAAGAAGAGGGTGAAATCCTTTGGACATGTTTGGAAGTGTTCCCAGAGCTATTGTGACTAGAAGCACGGCTATCCACCTGCACGGTCGAAGGAGGAACAAAGAGATATTCACTAAGCTAATTATGATATCCTTTGGATACCTTTAATTGCGATGGTCTTTATGGGTGACTGCTCTCATACATTGCAATGGTTATTTATAAATGACCTCATTGTTGGCTCAACAAAGTGGATTCCTACGAGCCTTGTAGTGAACATCTTATTATGGAATTCTCTCCACACATGTCATGACATAAAAATAGGTTATCCTAATTATGATTAATTACAACATGCTAGTAGTGTATCTTACATCCCCAAGAATTTTTTAGCCCTATTGAGTTCAACCACCATTCCCAATGCTTTTGTTACTAGTTTCCTTTTACTTGTTTTAATTACTTTTCTGCATGCAACCTAAACACCTTTCAACCACCCTTTACTTGAAATCAAAGGTAGGTTACAAGTATCCTCTGGTAGATAGTGACCAGGGGCATAAAGACCCTAACCAAATAGCTCTTTATGGGTTCGATACTCTTATTTCGAAACTACCTACGATCGGTTTGTGCACTTGCAGTCATCGGCGGCCAGAAGCTCACCGTCATCCTCAAAGCTCGATGTACTGCCAGCCACATTTTTGTACCACCGCCAACATGACCCTGTAGGTGAGCAACCTCATAACCTGCATCTCCCTAGCCTTCCCATACCCTGAGATGCACCCAGCAGCCCGCCTGCATTCTGTGACACAGCCATTAGCGGCCGCGCGCACCATCGGAAGCATGTTGTAGAGGCCACTAATGGTGCGCGCGTGGCCGATGGTGATATGTCGTAGAGGCACGCTCACCTCTCGCCACGATTTCGCTCTCACCACTATAGTGATGGAAATATGTCATGGAGGCAATACTAAATTGTATAATTCTATATTTCATGTTTATGATTAAGTTTATTAATTAGTTCCAGATAATGAGTATTTGGAGGAAAAGCATAACACATGTTTGGAATCATAAACACCATTTAGATATCTCTAGTCTCGCCTCTAAGACTAGTTCATGTATCATTGATATTCTCGGTTTCCTGACTATGGGCAAAATGACAATGTGTTATGGAGTTGCCGCTGATATATGATATTGGAGTTGTTGGGATAAAAACAATGATGGATAGACCCAACTTGTTATACCGTGAAACACATCATCAATATTGTTATGGGTAGTTTCTCATAAACAATGTATTGCCTTTACTAAAGATCGTTTAATCGCGAGACACATGTGAACTTGGGTAAAATATGGACGTGTCAAGATTCATCAAACGTTGCTCTTAACGGGGTAATCATAAAGTTTATACTTTGTCTTACCGGATGGTACGACAATTATTCACATGCGGTGCTTACGGGATTTGCTACTCTTGACGAAGGAGAGATACACTCTAGGTCCACTCTTGTACTATGATGTTCGTCATTGTCTGGCTGAACACATGATCAAGTTGTTGAACACATGAACATTGATAGTGCGGTATGAGTAAAGAGTACATGCCGGATAATGAGAATAATATTATGTTTCATCTTGGTAAATGTAAAGTATCGATGGAGCAATACAATATGTATCAGACATAATACAACGGTCACACAATAAAGATCTTCGTGTTATTTGTGGGGTTACTACCTGTATCATGACGCCAATAGTAATCATTGTCGCGAAATGAGTTCCGGACATGTCCTTAAATATCTGAAACCATAGGTCCACACTTAAGAGTTTAATGGCATTTAGAATATGAGTGCAAATGAAGATTTAGTAGAGAAGTAATTCTGAAGGTGTTCGGAGTGTCTCGGAATATATCGGATGTGCCCAGAATATTGCCTAGAGTGTTCGAAATAAGTTTGGAGCATTAATGAAATGAGAGAAGCATTCTGAGAGTGTCTCGGATGGTCTCAGAGTGGTTCCGAGAGGTCCCAGATGATCCTGAGGTTGTCCGTAATACTCCTGGGAGTGTCTAGAATGGTTCTGGACATATATGGAAGGTTTTGGAAGGAGCGGAAGGTTCCGAAAGGGTTCGCGACGTCCTGGGATATCTTAGGTAGTCCGGCAGGTTCCATAATAGGTGAATCCACGTTTGCCTTAAGGGATAAGGATAGTTCGCAAAGACAATTTCGGATTGGCAAAATAAGGCAGTTTTGAAATAGGTTCGGTTTGACCTACACCTACCGGAACTTCTCCAAACTTTGGGGCTGGGTAAATGACGACCCAAGAGGCTTTTCCGCCTATAAAAGGGAACCAAGGGGCACTCCAAGTCGTGGATTTTGCCTCCACCAAGAAACTGCACCCCGCCGCCCCAATATCCTAGCCACCGCCATTCGCTGCTTGCCACACGCCGCAACATTCTCGTCCCTACGCCACCTCCCTCCTCTCTTATCCACCTCCATGGCATGGTGATAACCCCTAAAGGCCAGCATGCCATAAGTACTTCTTTTTCTGCTACGATGTTGGAGCGCTGTCTGAGTTCTACCTCCGTTTGGATCTAATCTAGACGAGATTGCGGAAGCGCTGCTGGGTCTTTATCAATATGTTCCCACTTTGACTATGTGTTCTTGATCACATCTCAAGGCGGTGCCGCTGACCTTGTACATGCGGATACCGGTGGAGGTGAGACTCTTGGAGCAATTGATCATGTGGTTCTTCACGAGGAGAAAACTTCTCGCGGATAATTAACTGGCTGTAGGAATCGACGTACTGACAACTTCAACAATGACATCTTCATCGGTGCATCTTCATGGGAGCTGTCCATGGGATAATACATTTTCTCGTGAATCGCTAAGGCTTGTTGCAGGGATCGATGCATGACCAACCTCATCATCGACAAACTTTCGCTAGTTCGATATTCGAGGATATGATCTGTTGCCTCTCCACTTGCATATGATCCTGGTTATGTGCTATAATTTTTTTGTTTTTGGAAGTGCGTTCCCCAATTGTGGTATTAGAGCGGTCTATGTGTAGGCACATGTACGAATAGAGGAATCATTGAATTCCGGCATTATTGATTTTGTTATGCATCCCAATTGTTGCAATTTTGATCTTGGCGGTATTGTGTGATTAGTGGCCTGAGCCGACTTTACGATCTTCGGATTGAGACTAGTTTGTGAAGCGTACTTCGGGTGCACAAAACAACTTTGTCGGGTGCCTGTTTTTCTACAATAGAATGAGAAAGATATTGTGCATGTTGGGCTTCTACGGAGTTGGTTGAAATCCGCACGGGGGTCATGCGTAAAGACGAAGTATGGTGAAGCTAAGTTGCTATTTATAGCACTATGGGGACACACCCCAGATAAGTTAAATAGCAAACAATTGAATCATGGTGCATTCTTACCACATAGGTAAAGAACGGTTTTCTTCGCAACCATAGAGCCCCATAATATATCAAAGCATGTTAGAGGCATCTAACTTGTTTTTGCAAGGAAGTGATGTGGTATAGCAATGTGATGTTTGCATTATGATGTATGCGATGTGTTATGTTGTAATTTCATAGGGCATGAGTGGCCAGAGCTGCGATGATTTTCATAATATTATTGTAATAGTCATAATTGTTTTTACATTATTAACAAGAGTAGCAATATTTGTAAGATAAAGGTGTGGCGATGGTGATCAAGAAACGATGGACCTCGATGCTATCCCCATGGCTCGTGAAGATGTTCTCAGTGCCAAAAGGCGTTGATGATGTAGATCATTAGCGTGAAGTGCTATACCATATCACTATATGAATTGCACGTGATGTTAATCTCTTTATGCACTTTATTTGTTGTGTGGTAGTCATAATAAATAGGGCGATCCCTCACTTAAAATTACCAAGTAATCATGTGTTCTCCCTAAGTTAGGCACCACATAACATGGGCTTCTAACTAGTGTGGGTCATGTAACATGGGTTCACCTAGCAATGTTCATAATGTTTGTGCAAAACTGTCACACTTCTGTTATACTAAGGTTCACTTGACATACTACCTAGAACGTCTAGAGTATGGAACACGAGAATAGAAAAATTGACAAGAGTCATATGTTGATATGATTGGTATGATTACCTTCCAGTCTTATTCCCCAGTGCGCGATGTGACATTGGTGCAGGAAAATAAGTTCAGGGATCTTGAATCACACAGTATCAATCATGAGAGATATTGATTTTAGTGAGAGCTGCAAAATAATTAATTTGTTTATTTTGAGTAGCTAATTAATCATGAACAGTTAATCAAGTGAATTTGCATAGTTCATAGTAGTCATTGGCATCGGTTATTTACCTTCACTTAGTTTCATAATTGAGATAAAAGAACTATAGATATCTGGTAAATTTACTTTACGGACTGGTACCGTAATGTTAGAGTGACAATTAAAGATTGAGTCATATTGCAAACTTTTGGTAAACCCTCCCATGCTCGATGCAATTTGAGCAAAGAGAAATGGTTCCAATTAGTATCTACATCATGCTTGCCTCCATGAAACTTGATCTTCAAAAGATGTTTCGAGAATCTAAGTGCTCCAGGAACTGAAAATTTTGTTTCAAAAACAAGCAAGGAGTGAAAGATATTTGATATCTAAAACCTTGTTTTATTCAAAGATGATTGATAATTATTCAGGTGAAACATGTGCTCTTATTGTATGAGTGTATGCAACGATTGAATACACTAGGCGCCTGAATCAATCAAAAGTTGAAGCACTGATCTTGTTATCATATCCCTGTTATTAAGCTATAGTAGATTTATCATGAAGTAGTCATGATGGGGTGGATAAAAAGGTATGGGTAAATTGTTTACTATACTTAAAAGATTGGTAAAAGTTGAGTCCGGAAGAAATCTAGTCATGTGATGATAGTGAATAAAACATCAACTTCAAAAGTTTCAATCCAAGGGTGCTAGTACCTAACTAACACACCTAGGATCATTGTGTCAATGTAGCTGGCACCACTATTGATGCTTGGGCTTCTTCTATGACAAAGAGGAAAAACCGAAAGAAAAATTGCAAAATTATATGGCAGAAAAGAAAGTCTAGAAATGTCCAACTTAGAAGTATATATATTATATACAAGTTATGAATGTATTCTTTGCTAGTTATCAATGTCATTATTGGAAATTTGATACCAAATTGGTTGGTATGAAATGTAATAAAAACGAATACAATATAAGAACTAAAATGGATGAAGTAACTAGAAAAAGGATGTGGTGATGATGCCTGCCAAGCCCAAAATAAAGTGTTATTGTGTTCATCATCGGCATCTTACATATCTTCGGCTTTATAAGAACAATGGTTGTTAAACTTGAAGTTGTCATCCATAGTGGATGGATTATTTATTATATATATTGATGGTGATACACACATCATAACACTAACACGAAAACGTCGCAAGACAATTATTGAATTTCACTTAATTGTGACGCCGCCATTTAGGTAATATTAGAAATAAACACATGAAGAAAATCCATGTTGATGGACTTTTGGAGTCATTTGACTTTGAATCAATTGACACTTTTGAAACTTATCTAAAAGACCAAAACTATGTTCACATGCTAATATTGAATGGATGGCTAACTTATTTAAGATTATACATGTTGATGTGTGTAGTCCATTATGTGTACCCACATGTGGTGGATTCGTCTACTCCATAAACTTTCACCGATGATTTGAGTGGATATATATGGGTATATATATTTGATAGAAAGAGTTATGAGACATTTAAAAGTGTTCAAAGTGTTTTGGCATGAAGTAAAAAACATTGTAAAATCAAGAGTCTATGATTGTATCATAGAGGAAAAATATTTTGAGTTATGAGTTTAGCAAGCATCTAAAGAGTTGAGAAATTGTTCCACAACTTGCACCTCTTGAAACACCACACGAGTGAGGAGTGTTGTTGAGATGTAATCAAACTTTGTTTGACATGGTTGGATCTATGTTGAAACAAATAAGAACTATCATTATATTTTTGTGGATTATGCTTTAGAGACTACCGCTTTGCACTCAATAGTGCACCATCATAATCCGTTGATATGGCAGCATATGAGTTATGGCATGGGTTCAAATCCAAAGATGTATTTTCTTAAATTTTGGTATCCTAAGCATATGTAAATTTTGTATGTGTCTTTGTAGGTTATCGCTTGGTAACACTTGGGGATCCCTTCTACCTTGAAAGAAAAATATAAAAATGTTTGTCGCTAAGTACAACATATTTCTCGAGAAAGAAGTTCCCCGCGTAAGTTTTTCAGTGGGAGGACAATATAACTCGATGAGGTTATTGAATATGAGCAAGATGAGTAGAGTAGCGCAGCACCAGAAAGTGTTTCGAAGACTGCTATGGAGCCTAAGGCTCCCGCGCCTACAAAATGTTGTAGTCCCAGAAATCGAAGTTCCTATTGAACCAAATAGGTTGGGTAAAGTTTGTACTCAAACAGTAGAATTTAAGGAAGAAACATTATTGTTGGACAATGACGAACCAACTACAAGGAAACAATGATGTGCCCTGACTCCATTAAATGGCTATACGCTATAAAATACAGGATAGTATCCATGTATGAAAATCATGTTTTGATATTTGGTAGAACTTCCCGAAGGCATTAATCATATCGAACATTTATGGATCTATAAAGAGATAAACGTGGATGTTCAAGTCCATAGAATCTCGACTTGTCAAAAAGGAGTTTACGACAAAGTTTAAAGAGTTCACTACGATAAGATTTGATCATCGGTAGTGATGCTAAACTCTATTAGGATTATTCTAGTAACCACTACATATTCACAAGATATGCTAGTTTAATAAGAAAAAAGTTCCTTTCAAGGAGTATTAACCTAGGACGTGTATTGACACGACCCAAGGGTTTTGTTAGTTCAAAGGATACTAGAAATGGGTGCAAACTTCATTGGTAGAAGTTGGCATCACGGAGTTGGAATCTTTACTTTGATGAAATTGAAAGATTTGGTTTTATCAAGAATAGTGAAGATGCTTGTATGTTTACAAGAATTGAAATCTTCTAACTCCGTGATATGTTTACAAGTGGGAGCGCTAAGACATATTTCTAATACATTATATGGACAACATATCGTTGATTGGAGATGATGTATATTTTCTTAACACAAGCAAGATTTCACTAAAATTAGATTTGTGTGAAAGTCTTAGGCAAAACGGGAATATTGGGAATCAATATCTATATAGATAGATTGAGGCGACTAATATAGTTATGCCAAAGTACATAGATGATGTGGGACCCCGCATTTACGGTCTGAGAATCCCCATTATGCCTACAATTCACGTTCCCATGATCAGTGAGCCGTGAGCATAACCGAAAAGTATCATTACAACATCCTAACAGTACCGAATACAAAACTTACAATTTTGCTGTTCGCACACGAACACGTCGCCGTGTACCCTCGGCGCCGAGCGCGATGCGCAGCAGCACGCGTCGAGGGAGGCTCGCCGGAAGCGCGATACGCAAGACAATCCGACGGGCTCTTTTGAGCCCTGAAACCCCGCTCGCCCGGGAGGGACCCCGTCAGGGCGGCGCGGCGGCTATGGGCTGCCCTAGGTCGGCCTGACCGCCCCTAGAGCCTCGTGGATTCACAACCTCCAATCTTGAAGAACGACGAAGAACGAGAAGAAAGATACAAGGAAGAGGGATAAAGAGTAGATGAACACAGAAAAGTAGTAGATTTGTTTGTTCGATTGGTGTTGGTTTAATCGGCCATCACCCCTCGTGTATATAAGGAGCGGCTGGACTTCCGTGCAATAAAGAGGGTTGGATTCACGTCCAAAACTCTAGTCGGGGTCCAACTCGAACAAGCAAACCCGAAATTTGCGTAACTGTTCGGTCAAAAACTTATATGTACTTTACGGACCACTTTTGAGATAGTAAACAAGCTCAGATCAAAATGTCGCAAAAATAAAAGTTGTTCATCTAAAAAATTCAAAGAACTTTCATGTTTTGTACTTTTTCATATGACCTGATCTTCATGGCCTTATCCCCTTATTTTCGTATCAAACTCGGATTGCAACCGAATGAATTTAACTCAATTCGGCCCTATTTTGAATGTGAAGGTCGTATACTTGCTCGGCAGAAGATGGTTCCAAAAGAAAAGTTGTTCTTCTCGAAAAATTGAATAACTTTCATATTTACCACTTTTTTATCTAAGTTGATATTGACCGCTCAATCTTGGTCGTAAACAGATAAGTCAATCTAGCGATTTTCAGACAAATTTTGGACTTTCGTCCACGCCAAAGGTGAAACATGGTCTGTGGTCCGGCGACCACCTAGTTCCGTCCGTGCTAATTCGGTCATGGAAGTATTTTGTCTTTAACTATTGCATATTAACTCGGATTAAGATGATTCAAAAACCAAAGTTGCTCGTTTCGACCAGACGCACAACTTTCATGTTCAGAACTTTTCCATTTGAGGTCATCTTGAATAATTCATAGTTGAAGCCTCCATATATCAGTCTCCAAATCTTCCCTAGACACTAGCATAATCGGCTATTAAGCCTGATCATGGCTTGACTTAATATGGTACCTCTTTGATGATGATTAATATTCCTCGTAGTGGACTTTTCCGAGTGTGTGTCTCTCGCCATTTTTCATGATTAGCTACGAGCCTAAAACGAGTGCCAACACATGCCCCCCTGTTTTCTGACAAAGTTTGCGTGCCAGAAAATAACTTGCTTCACTGTTAGTCTAAGGACGATGTCAACAGTCCATCGGCCAGTGGTTGTATTAGGACGATATGTCTATATCGGCCATATGTGCTGTGGACGATAAATATATATATCGGCCATTTTATGTCTAAGCTTGTTACCACTTGGGTATAACTTCTAAAAATATTTTCCTTCGGGAAGAACCACTTTCATCTTGATAATTGAGGGATACAATGAATGTCTTCATGAATAAATCCAACAATGATCCTCGCCTAGTCCTTTAGTTTAGATTTTCATGTAATAAACAATGGACTTCCTTTGTTGTTCTTCATTTTCACCTGCACTAGATCTTTTATTAGTGGCCGAAGCGGCGGTCTCCAATCCGGTCTTATCTATGTTGGCGAAACAAAGCATTGGCTCTTGTGGCATATGAAATATATTATGAATAACATGATAGCCAAATGTTTATTGAGCCAACTCATTTTCTCTTCAATTTTCATGTCTAGATATATGAGCAATGATAAATCAATCCAAGATGAATTTCACATCTAGACATGTATCAAGATAAATAATAACTGATTCGTCAAAACATTGGTAAACCATGGACATTCTTTCAGTACTCACAACGAATCACTAGAAGCCTCAATATGTGTAGCGCCTATATCAATAAAAAGTTATAGCACGAATAGCAAATCATCATATTCAGCCTGATTCTTTGTGCAAGATATTCTAAGCAGCATGAGAGTTCATAAAACAGTACCATAAGGAGATAAATAAACAATACCAATGCATTGGCTATTGCTTTTAAAACTAAACAGTTAAAATGTAATCTCCATGGTATTAGAGAGACAAGATCAATATCAATATCAAGATCAACATCTATGCCAATAATGAAATTAAAGAGAATTTGGCCTTTTATAGATTTTAAAGATTTATAAGCCAAATTATCAACATATAAGCATAAGCACAATTGCTAATGAAAGCATACCTTGTCTCGGTCTCCAATAGAACTAAGGACGATGTTAGAAAACCACATCGGCCATGATTGGATAATGATCTCAGGTATACCTGGGCATGTTCCGGGCCGGGCCTGACAAAGCCCGCCCGTACAAACCCCAGGCCCGAGCCTGGCCTGGCCCGGCTGTCGGGCCTGAAAACTGAGCCCGAGCCCGGCCCGTGGTACACATTTTTCTTCGGGACGTCAGGCCGCAGGCCGGACTTCTCCCTATTTTTCACTTTTCTATGGCCCGAGCCCAGCCCGTGCATCCTTCAGGACGCAGTTGTGAATCCTAGGCCCGGACCGCGGGCCTTAAAAGCCCGGCCCGTCGGGCTTTTTTCGGGCCGGGTCGGGTCGGGCCGACCGGGCCGGGCTGCCCATGCCCAGGTATAATCTCAGGGCGATAGAATAAATATCGGCCATATATCTTTGCCAAAATGGGCATGCATAATCCATCCACCAAAGTATATATAGCCGAAGTAAACAAAACAACAAATCTGATTATGAACTTCAAATATTCGGCCTCTTGGATTAGCAACAAAAGTCCAACTAATCAAATGAATAATGATTTGGTAATACCCTTTCATGATGTATAAAATTATGATGAATCCAAGGATCAAAATAAAACCATGGTGGATAACCAATCATACCTGGGAATGAATTCCATGGCATAGGAATTAATGGTGAAGTAGAATAATATGGATGATGTGCTGGTTGAAGGTTTTGATAGTGATACCGAATTCTTTGGCCTGATTGCTTATTGACTTTATTCATTTTGCTCTTTGCTTTTGCTGCCCTTCTTACGATTCGATCTTGCACATATTCCTTGCCTTGATGGTTTCCTTTGGGAACCCATGCCATGTTTACTTTCTTCAGCTCCTCGGCCCTAAGCTGATATAGCTTCCTCTCTTGCCAATGTGATAAGCCGAGTGGGCATCTCGGCTGTGGTTTTGTTTCACACAATAGCATGTCTTTATTAATCTTGGGCACTTTCTTGGACTCAACAATTGGGACTTTGAAAGTTACTCGCTTCACTTCCTTCCCCTTAGTAGCCAATATCAATTCAGCTGGCTTTTCATTATTTAGGTTCAAGTCTAAAACAGCACACTTGTGTCCATCCTTTTCGATTCGGTATACTTGCTTGACCACTTCTTTCTTTACCCATGAACTCCGGACCGATTCTTTTTTATTGAAACGGTCTTTGACATGTGACTGAGGATCAATTGACCTTCTTGGAGCTGCATAATTTGGGTGAGATGATCTAGGATTAGATGGATAACGTGCCCATGAGTCATACCTTTTCCATGATGGATATGAATGAAAATTAGCATAGGAAGGTATCCATGCCATTGGCATTGGTGTCCCAAAAGGAGGATATGAATTTTTTGCATCAAATTTCTCCTTTCGCCAATCCCTGTCTTTAGACTTTTGTCTTGGGGGTGATCTTGATGCTTTTGCACTACTTGGCCGATGACAACTTTTTGCTTCACTTTCTTTTTTATATTTTTCTAGCAGCTGTGCGAAAGTGACTTTTGGTTTGCTACCATTGTTCCTATTACGGCCTTTGCCTTTTTGAGTTTTGCGCGCATCGATCTTCGAGTTTTGTTGTTGCCCCCCAGTGCTTGATGTCTTCATTGTAGCTTCATTGGAACTCACGCCTTCAAGAACATTTGCAATATGCTCTTCAATAATATCTTTGCTTGAAAGCTTGATCCCATCATCCTTGGTGTGTACCTGCTCCTCATCGTATGAATCGGCTATAGGCAGCCACTACAAGAAGACCCCCTCCACAGCAACGCAACTATGTGTATCTAAATGTCCATATAGGCGTTGCTAGCGACTTTACCAACGGATAAGAATGTGTTGCGTTTTTGGGCGTTGCAAGGGTATAATGCAACACATATATGTGCGTTGGTAGCCAATAAGATATACGTTGCAAAAATAGCTACAGAATTCAAGCAACATCTGTATGCGTTGGTAAATACATGTTATACGAACTGAAAATTCTTTTCACAATTTTTTTAGGAGCTATGATTGCTCTAGGTGAC
Source organism: Avena sativa (assembly GCA_916181665.1). Classification (NCBI taxonomy): domain Eukaryota; kingdom Viridiplantae; phylum Streptophyta; class Magnoliopsida; order Poales; family Poaceae; genus Avena; species Avena sativa. The sequence goes on from OV702295.1 coordinate 176,537,894, forward strand.
AGTTAATTTGTTTCTTGTCGAGAGAACATAGTTCATCCAAGACATACCACGTCACATATAAGTTGTAGAATAAAATTGCATTGCGTGGCAACAAGACTCAATATTTATTATTGGTATCACCATTTCATACATCAAATATTTTTCAAGAGTAGATAATTTACAATCATGAACAAAATATAATATTCTGCCTATTCCTATATATATTTGTTTTACTATTCTGCCTAGCATGTCCAAAGTTGGTATCCAGTATAGTAAGTCTTGCTGATGCATGGGACCTGGTTGGGACCTGCAAACACAAAGTTCCACGGTAAGTTTATAGTTGCCAAGTCAGTGTCAATGTTATAGTGCATTCTGCTAAGTACTTATTAATAATTCGTAGATATGCTAACGCTTGGTGGCATGACTAAGCAAAGTCAACAAAGCAAGAAATTATTCATATATATCCATTACCACACAATTCATAATTGTGACCAGGGGCCCTTGTTATGACCACACACATGGAAATACATGATCAAATCTGGGTAAGAAATAGCCATGACAGGAATAGGATTGAGAGAAATCCATCAACCTGAAGATCAAAATGATTTAATTAAATAGAACATCTATACAGGAAATTATTGTGTCCTGCAACAAATATTACTAGTATTGCTATTTCCGTTTTGGTCGTATATTGTTCATTCTTTGACCCGGTTCACCGATTACTGAATTTATACACAATGACTTGATTATGGAATCTATCTCTGCTAGTATGGAGCATGTACTGTTTATTACCTATGTTGCTACAGGAATAAGCAAGGAATATGTATATCTTGTTGTATTTTATAAATATTCGTGAAGACAAGGTCGAATATTAACTTGTAATATGTTCTCTAGAAACACAGAATTTAGTTTCTGGAATCTCAGGAATAGAGGACTAATGGAAACCTCGTTTCAGAAGTCAAATATGACATCTGTCTTACAAACTTGGTAAAATTCAGTTAAGCAATAAAGAGACTTTTTTTGATACATATGTCTCACACATACATAAAAGGATCTGAACGAACAGTTTTTCTGCTGGAAATTAAATAAGTTGTATCGTGGTTGCTAAAGTATTGCGGACTCTGGTTGGCAAACAGTTTGTATCAAACTCGAAAGCATGTATTGTAAACAGCTAACTATTCGAATTGCAATATAAATGCAGGTCGTTACCTTCATGTCTCTGGAACTTTTTTTCTGAGCTGCACCACGGGTCATCACAGAGGAATATAATATAGCTTGGACATCGATCTCCTTCAGTCTATGCAACAAGAGAGTACATATTTTGGGGCCTCGACAGAAAATCCAACTTTGTTCTTTGTGCAGTATTTCAGGCAAAGCTACTTTTTTTGCACGACTAGTAAGGCAGCCCCTAACCTCTGACCTTTGTCCCTTGGTTTAATTCCTGTAAAATTCTATTTGTTAGAGTAAACAAAAGCTATTTAAACAATGATGATATTTTAGATCCACCATACCTGGAGCTAGTCTAAATGTACGTGATAATTATCGCTTAATTCTGTAGTGCATCAAACATCATGTTATAGATCCCATCACTACCTTCGTAGGATAACCGTTAGAAGGCACTACTTCTTGATATATTCTACTACTTTTTCATAGAGATCTCATCGCATGAAACCAAGAACAAGTGGGATGCTTCAGACGTAAAAATCTTGATAGCCCTGCTAAACAAAAAGATTACAACCTGATTTTTTCCAGGTAAGACTGATTCTTGGCACCAAAATTAGAGAGCCTCCCAGCTTTCACATGAATGGAGAAACGCACCTGTAGTAATAGGAAAATAATTCCCGAACCTCTTCATCTCCTCGTCGTCGCAGAATTTCTCTTCGACACTTCTCGACGTGAGAGGATCCTACCGGCGCCTGTGTATCCACTCTGACGAGGGCCAGCCGCTTCCACCGCGGCCGAAGGGGATCGGACTAGATCTCTTCAAGGGGCCTCCGCCGGGACATCCATGCTGGAATCCGGCCGCCAATGGCTACTGGCAATGGAGGCGTCCGCATCTAGGTGTCCTGCAGAACTAGAGAGCGGCTAGGTTTGGAGGAGGCCAGGAGTGGAACTGCAGGGTGCGGGTGCGTTCATGGGTGGTGGGTTAGAGAAATTACGTGGACCAATGCTTAGTGGGCTGGGCTCAGTTCTTTCACATGTTGCAATCTGTCTAATGAACAACTGATCTGTGTGCAACACATATATGTGTATCTACGATAAAATTTTGCAATGAGTATTTAGAGCGTTGCCAAATATGCATTGCTATATGGGGTATGTTCTTGTAGTGAGCCGATGCAATGTCGTTTGGCCATCAAGACCAATCAAAATAGATTCCTCATCAATTTGTGTTTCAACAACTTTCAATCGTCCTTTATTAACAACCGATTATACTATTTGATGAAACATGTTGCAACTCTCTATACTATGACCGAACGAATCATGCAACTTGCAATATGTTCGTCCTTGTAATGATGGCTCAGTATTATGATCATTAATTCTAACATAATCGATTTTCAATATCATATTAAATATATGATCACACATACTCAAACTGAAGGTACACCTTTCATCTTATAACCGATCTCGTTGTAAGAACGGTTTTGGAATTGAGCAACCGAATTGTTCAGATTTCACATCATCCAATTCGGCTATGCATTGTTTTTTGCACTTCTCTTCCGATGTATTTGAATACAAAGTTATACTAGCATAGGCTTTCAAGAGACAATAACCTTGGCTTTAGGTTTCTAAAACTAAAAAGATTAAAACACATATGTCTAACTTGAGACCAAATGTTAGCCAAGTATGAAATAAACAAAGCTACCCATGTAGATATAAAATGCAAATGAAACAATGGGGAAAAATTTGGTTGTAATAATTTGTTACTATCGGTCTCTCTAAATGGCACACTATGTTGACCGATATGATTTGTGAAAATTATATTGCTAACAAATAATTTAACTTTCATGATTGGTCTTTCAAAGTTTCTGATAATAATCTTTCTAATAAATGCATCAACGATATAGTTTTGACCAAATCAAAATATAAATAAATTATCTCCTGGATGTACCTTTTTAAAGAAGTTGGAAGCGTATGATGGTCGAATGTCCTGAACAATATCTTGCTCGGCCTCTAGAGAATTCTCCAACTCCTTGTCTTCTTCCTTTTCTGGATTTTGTGCCTCTTCACTTTGATGCTCTTTGTCAACCCAACATCGTTCGGCTATATCTTCTTGTTGTTGAAGTTCATCAATTTCTTTGGCACAAAACTCATAGGGCAACATGTAAGCTCCCTTACATCCACATCAGTTTTGATAAACTTGCCATGTTCTTGATCAATGAAGCTTGATTCTTCTGATTTGGTAGATTCAGCATATGTATTTTCTGATTCGGCTATTTCAATAACCGAATTAACCATACTAGACATATCATTGATGTTTTCTTCATGGGTTTCATCAGATTGCAAAGCTTATTCTCTTTGCCTCGTTGTAGTAGAGGGCTCAACTTGATTGTTGTGTGGAGGAGATGAATTGATTCTTTTAACTTGAGTAGTATTGTCTTGATGGTCCTTTTTAAGACTTGCAAGAAACTACTGCAGTTCTTCTTCTTCAAGTTTTTTCTTATATGCTTCATGATCCTCTTTTAGCTTATTTTCAAGTCCATCAAACTCCTCATCACGCTTCTTCTTGAGTGCCTCGAATAACTGGAGATGTTCCTCCGGTAAATCATCAAACGTAATGACATTATCGATGTTAACCTCAGCAACACATGATTGCCCCCCAATGCTTTTAGTTTCTTTCGGCAATGTAGTGTTGCCGAAACTTAGCAATTGAGAAGGGGAAAACCTGATATTGTTTGCCTTGCGCTCCTCTTCACACTTCTTGTTGTATGCCTCATAAGCTTGTATTGTAGCAAGATCATGGGGCCTCTCTTCTAGTTCTTGGTGAAGAGAATTGAGCTTCCTGAACTCAGCTGCAAGTTTTTCCTTCCAGTCATTTGTTCATGCATAAGAATACCCCCCAATGCTTTTTGTATCTTTCGGCAATGAGGTGTCACCAAAACTTTGCAGTTGTGTGGGGGACTTACCATACGCTACAGTACTAGATGAAGGCACATTAGGTCCTATTGATTTTTCACTTATTCGGCTATAACCATTGTAAAGGTGAGGAGCCGAATTATGAATATCACTAGTTGCATGTGGTGCTGAAACATTACTAACATAAGGTGTATCATATGATGATTGAGAGTAAGTGGGAAAATAACTAGTTGTAGCATGTCTAATTTCCCTATCCATTGACATGTTTGAAGATGAATCTACAGATTGCAAGTTATTTGCTGATGAATGTAAAGATGAAACACCCTCATGCATTCTATTGAAACTTCTACCAACAGGTGTCTCATATTTATTGACTTAATTTATCATGGTGTTCATCGGCATATGGATTTCTGGGGTTGCCGATGCATGATAATTCGAGTTTACATATCGCAAGTTGCTAAAACTAGATGAAGCTTGTAGATAATTTTGCATCGGCTGTTGCACATAGTTAGAACTAGGGCTAGCCGATACACCACACATATCAAAAGATCGAGCAACATAGACATTAGAATTACTTGCATGTACATAATTGGATTGAGTATTCATACCACAGTAGATTACGGCCTCTTGATGACGCTCTTTTCGTAGAAAGAATAGGCTGGAGACCGTTCAAAGTTTCGTCCCCAGAGGAGTCGCCAAAAAGTGTGTTCGCACACGAACACATCACCGTGTACCATCGGCACCGAGCGCGATGCGTGCCAGCACGCGCCGAGGCAGGCTCGCCGGAAGCGCGATACGCAAGACAGTACGACGGGCGCTTTTGAGACCCAAAACCCCGCTCGCCCGGGAGGGACCCCGTTAGGGCGGCGCGGTGGCTATGGGCTGCCCTAGGTCGGCCTGACCGCCCCTAGAGCCTCGTGGATTCGCAGCCTCCAATCTTGAATAACAACAAAGAACGAGAAGAAAGATACAAGGGAGAGGGATAAAGAGTAGATGAACACAGCAAAGTAGTAGATTTTTTGTTTGATTGGTGTTAGTTTAATTGGCCGTCACCCCTCATGTATATAAGGAGCGGCTGGACTTTCCGTGCAAGAAAGAGGGTTGGATTCACGTCGAAAAACCTAGTTGGGGTCCAACTCGAACAAGCAAACCCGAAATTTGCGTAACTGTTCGGTCAAAAACTTGCCTATACATTCTGGACCACTTTTGAGATAGTAAATAAGCTCAGATCAAAATGTTGCAAAAATAAAAGTTGTTCGTCTAGTAAATATGAAGAACTTTCATGTTTTGCACTTTTTCATATGACCTGATCTTCATGGGCTTATCCCCTTATTTTCGTATCAAACTCGCATTGCGACCGAACGAATTTAACTCAATTCGGCCCTATTTTGAATGTGGAGGTCGTATACTTGCTCGGATGAAGATGGTTCCAAAAGAAAGGTTGTTCGCCTCGAAAAACTAAACAACTTTCATGTTTACCACTTTTTTTATCTAAGTTGATCTTGAATGCTCAATCTTGGTCGTAAACAGATAAGTCAATCTAGCGATTTTCAGATGAATTTTGGACTTTCGTCCACGCCAAAGGTGATACATGGTCTGTAGTCCGGCGACCACCCAGTTCCGTCCGTGCTAATTCGGTCTTGGCAGTATTTTGGCTTTAACCTTTGCATGCTAACTCGGATTAAGATGATTCAAAAACCAAAGTTGCTTGTTTCGACCAGACGCACAACTTTCATGTTCAGAACTTTTCCATTTGAGGTCATCTTGAATAAGTCATAGTTGAAGCCTCCATATATTAGTCTCCGAATCTTCTCTGGACACTAGCATAATCGACTATTAAGCCTGATCATGGCTTGACTTGATATGGTGTCTCTTTGATGATGATTAATATTCCTCGTAGTAGACGTTTCCGAGTGTGTGTCTCTCGCCATTTTTCATGATTAGCTACGATCCTAAAACGAGTGCCAACAGTTTCCATTACGACGATTAAAAACATCAATAGCGGAAGTCTTCAAACGCAAAGCCCATGTCATGCCTTAACCTACAGAAAACTCACTAGGAAGACGTCCTAGCTCGCATAGACGTCAGCACCTCCATCTCTCCTTGTGCTTCTGAAAATCTGGCCAAGTAAATAGCCAGGGACAAAGCCGGTGAGTACTTTGAATGTACTCGCAAACTACCATAAGATAACAACAATAAAAGGATACTCAATACGGCTGTAGTAGTAGGAGGGATCCATGAAAGGTTCCTTTGTAAACTAGTTTCTCTTATAGATATATAATCTACAAGGTTTTGTTGAAAACTTTTGTAAAACATTTTGGAAATCTTTTTGAAAACTTTTGGAAACACTAGGATTGGGTCACCCCATTTTATCATCACGTTCCTCAACCGGGTTATCCTCTTCTTTGATCCTCAACATCACCTCTCCTTCTCTAGTGTCCCTCGGACCACCAGGTTTTAGAAAACACTTTCTTTTTTGAAATATTTTTTAAAAACAAAACCAGCAGTGCTCTACAATAGTTTGTCCAACCGTCCATAACTGTGGACACGGCTATTCGAATAGATTTACACATTGCAGAGGTTGTACACTTTACCCACAAGATTTGATACATCCGTCGGTATCACCCCTGGGTCGTCATACAAAGGTATGCAGGTCTCGGATAATCAAACAGAACCTTTAGAAAGTCCACTCCAACACGGTCCCTACCCTATGAGTTGTTCCCCTAACACCGGGATGTTTGGATCCACGGACCAACTCCTTTAGAGCTGGCACTTTCAATGAGAGGCTCATAGTATCGCCCGATCACTCACATGGGTGATCCTGCTTCCTCCAGGTGACTTCCTCGCAGTTGACCCTTTTCATAAAGGAAGACCGGAATTAGAGGGAGATGATACCTTATAAGTAGACATGCGGATACCCATACCGAAGAGAACTAACTTTGGGTTAAGCTCCGTCCCAATCCATGGTAATGTGGTTGCATGGGTTAAGTTGTTATAGCTAAAGCTGCAAACAACCGCGTGTGTTTTCATAAAACAAATTCCTTCGTCCTTCGTCCCACCTTTTTAAAAAAACTTTTTAATTTTTCAAAATTGTCTTGGTAGGTCGAACCTCACCAAGGTTTTCTCATAAAACATTTTTACAAACCTTTTTCCGGGGTCTTCCCATCCTATACTTTTGCATCTGCTAAAACGGGTTCCCCAAGGGCTTATGGTGTTATACACCATCTACCATACTAGGGAAAATTATGTGTGAAAAAGGGTGTTGTACTTAGTAGTACTAACAAAGCAATGGTTTGTAGGAGCCAAACATTTATGCTTATAAAATATAGGAGTAAAACCATGCAATTTACATAAGCTTGTATTTAAAAACATGCATAGGTAAAACAGAAGCACAAGGTCTTATGAGCAAGAAGATGGATTTCCTATGATATAAAATATTGCATATATGTCCCTGGACTTCTTATTAGAATACCATAATATCCAGATAATAATAAGGCATCTTCTCATCGTCAGATAATCGCAAATATCGCCATCAAGGATCATAAATGCAATCAAGCAATAGTCAAAATAAATCATCAAGCATGCATCACTAATAAAATATATCAAACAATGAATAGTTCAAGTTTATAATGCAGTAGGTTTTGAGAATCCTGAATTTAGAAAGGTTGGAATTGTCTTGGAAGCATTTGAAGGGATTCCTATGTGTTTTATAGTCTAGAAAATAGGTAGGAGAGGGTTTTTAAGACCAAGGCCAATTTCTGAGTTATATCAATATACAAAAATAATATCATCAGAAGGGTATTGATAAAATGAAACCAACAAAAGTGGTTTCACTATTTTATCAATTTCCATTGGTTTATAGGGAATTTTCTAGTGAGAGAAACTCTAGTTTTAGGAAATAATTCACTAGAAAGTTTCTGGAGCTCCAAAAATTATTTCCTTGGATTGTTCCGTAGTGTTTGATGGACTGGTTCACTAACATTTGGAATCATCCCAAAATATTTAACAAATTTCCTTCAGGAAATTCCCAAAGGCAATTCTGGAGCTTATTCTATAGGAGGTTTTGATATGATTCCAAAGGCACATGGTAGGTATTAAGCATACCTTTCTGTAGAAATTGGAATCAACCTATTTCTATTTATATAATTATTGTGGTTATTTTACTAGTGAATTAATTATATACAGAATAGTTTAATTCACAAAAAATCAATAGGGGATCAATAAATTTTTTTGTGCTAGTGTTTGGTAGATATGATTACTTGTGAGTCCTCGGAGTTGGAAATAGGTCAATAACACTTTTGGTTTGTCCTAGACAAATTCTTAAAGGAATAATTTTCCCTTTTTTTATTTTTGCTACTATAAAACTAGGAAGAAATTGAGGGTTTGGCCGAAGCAGCATGCAAGGTATAAGGGATAACTTTCAGTACAAAAAGGTTTCAATTAATTTGGAGTTGTAAAACTACCTATATGATTTATAGAGTGTTCTAGGTACTATTTAGACACAATATTACCAGAAAATCATGGAAGTTAGTTTGGCCATGTGGATGGTTCTGTAGGTTAGGTAAAACATATAAGATTAAATAGAATTTTATATCTAGACACAATATGGTCTTTTACATTTTTGTTTGGATTTATTTTTGGGCAGGGATTAACAAATATGTAGAGAAATTAATAAATAGGACCAGAGGGACGGGCTGGAACTAGGGGTTATTGGGCAGCACCCTGCACGGGAGGCGGGGTCGAATTGCTGACAAGCGGGGCCGACCTATCAGCGGCTGTGGATGGCGAAGGGGTACGCAGCCACCTCGTCCATTCGATTAGAACAAGATCGACGGTGCTAGACTGTCGTCCAGCTCTTGACAGGGGCATGGGCGAGGAAACCCTAGGTTGCGACGGGGCGACTCGGGGCTCACATGCGGTCCTGGGGAGGAGACGAGGTGTGGGCGGGGCGAAGCGGTGCACCGAGGCATGTCTATCGAGGGAATACATGGAGGGGTCAGTGCCTGGAGGTAACCTCGCGTGCAACGCCATAAGTCAACCGCCATGGGTGCTTTCCGGGGCGCTTCCGGTGATAGGTGCCTGTCGAGATGGAGGTGCTTGGCCGGATGTGGGGGTTCTGGGGATTCCATAAGGGATTCATGCAGGGGAAGAGGGGGCTCAGTAGCCTCTTATTGCAGGAAGATCTTGGCTCGGTCTAGAGCTCAAGAGACGACCTCCTGTGTTCATGCGTACAAAGAAGGGAATTGGGAGGTGGATTAGATGTATGGTGAGCAAGATTAGGGTAAGGAGAAGAGGGGTGGTCATGGTCGCCTGCAAGATTGCGTGCAATCTCGAACCCGAATGGAGTTCTCCCTTCTCCATGGTGATGTAGAACAGGGAGGACAAGATCTAGAGCTAGGGGAGAGTGGGGAGAAAGGTGTGAGGGAGAGTAGTGTAAATGAGCCAAAGGGGAGGGGGTACTGGCCTCTATCCTTATAAACAAGGAGAGGGGGTCCATGGTGGACCTGGTACATGTGAGAGAAATGGGGGAGGGATGGAAAATAGGGGGGATGTTGTGGGTGTGGAGATTCGTATGGTGGCCTCTGGTCATGCTGTGTGGCAGAGAGGGAGTGATGGGGCTGCTGTAATGAGGTGATGTGGCAAGACATGCTTGTCCCCCTTTTTATTATTTTCTTCCAAGCACAATACGACAAGGAGAGGGCATAGCTATAGTACTTATATAGTGGTCACAACCAGGAGGGTGTGCTTGATGCCGGAGAGGAGTGTGTGGCAAGGTTGGATGGGGGTTTGGTGAGTTTAGCTCATGATTTTGATCTTAGTCAAGTGTTGGCCATATTACTGATTATGAAGTAATTTATCGAAGTTGATATTTTCAAGATGATCTAAGTGTACCAGTAGATAGGCATGGTCATTTTGTATCAACAAGAATTATTTGGGATTTATTGGATCATTTTAGATCACAATTATATTGTTTATTCAAAAAGTGCTGAAGTGGTCTTCAGGAATTGGTTTCATATTTTTGAATTGCACACTGCTGGTTTTTGGTTTGGGAAGGTCCTAAATATGAATACGCACTTAGGAGAATTTTCCCAGGATTTATTGATGACAAAAAAGTATTTTAAAACATTATTTTTCCATTTCTTTCATTTAGGAAAGAGGGCAGAAAGAATTATTAAATCACTCAAAAATATATATTTTTGAAGTGAGAAGATAGGAATCAATATATAGGTCTCCATTATGCTTTTAGTTGAATAAGTGATTTGAAGAAAAACAGAGTTTCTTCAACCGAGGAAGTTTTGGAGATATTGCAAAATAAGGAATTAAATAGTTTTAGGGCCAAATTAATTATGGGAAATATTTTATAGATCTTTATAATCAAGGTGGATGAGGTCAAAATAGTGTATACATCATTTGGAACCTTGGGTTATAGCAATCCATCTTGATTTTGCATGAGGGTATGGACTAGATGATCTAGGGCATCACTATTTTTATGTCACCTAAACCTTGTTGGATTAGTGATCTCGGAGCTTACCTTGGTACAAGGGATAGATGTATTTTTATACCAGGTTATATAGATGATCATGGTGACAAGAGTTGGGCTTGGATATTTGAGTTGATCTAGGAGTGATGGCAAACTTTGTTGAAAATAAGGCTGCAATAGCAGATATTTCATGATTCCTCAGAAACCATGTGGGTTTCAGAAGCACAAATATCCAATCGAAACAAGTAAAGGGTGTATTGAGAGACCATGGTTAGTAGATCATAACCATGCCAAGAGTTGGTCCAAAGGAGATAGCATATGGATATGAGCTTCTGCCAAAGTAGGCAAGATGGTAAGATTTGCAGAAAAGTTTATTATCTTGACCATAAAACCATCATGGATGAGTGGGTATAAGAATAGTTTAGCCAAGGGAAAGAGTGGTCTTTGGTAGTACTGATATTGTACTACAATATGGTTCGAATGCATTCTCAATAATGCACACATATTGTAGTAGTGGGAGTTCCAAAGATTGAATCTAGTTAAAGATTCCAGACTTACCCAAATTTGGCAGACCTATGGATTTGGACTATTATGAAGAGGGAAGGATACAAGGGTTTATTCTTATCAACAAGTGGATGATGTTGAATTATAGATTAAGTATAGGGGATCCATGATCCTATTTCGTCTTTGATGAGTTGGATGCTAATACAAAGGATTAGCACACTATTGATCTGGTTAAGGGGATGGGAGTGTCACTTGAGTGACTGATGATAGATCTAGTTTGGGAGGCTTGGTTTGAGATTGATGATCACAAACAGAGATTGGGTCCTAAGGGATGATCGAGTAGATTAGATCACTCTAGTTCCTAAGCACACAAGACAATCAGCAGATCAAGGCAATTCATTAGACAACAGATCAAGGAAATTCATTTATTCAAACTTATCAACTACTACTAAGGTTACCATCAAGTATAGGTTGAGGTAAGCATGGGTATTTTGAAGAGGTTGGGATTATAAGTAAGATAATAACCTCTTGGTATTTCTACCAAGATGGGAATAAAAAGGTTTTAGGAAAGGTGTTGGAAAACCTAGGTATAAGAGTAGTTGAAAGTTATGTCTTGAAAATATAAGGAGATTATATATAGGTCTCCATAGTTTTGTTAACAGAAACTAGTAAACTATTTTGCTATGTCAAAGTCATCTTGGATCAAGTTTGAAATGTCAGAGCAATTGGGAATATGAAAGATGAGCCAAGACATCTCTTTATTTAAAATAGTTTTCATCAACTGAGGTTGAGGTAAGGATTATATGATCTAATATACAATCATATGTATGAACACAGGCAACAAGAAATAAGCATAGCAACACTTTAACAATAAAAAGGTTTTGTTCCCCCTAATTTTTTCGTTTTTGACAAAACAAATCAGGGTTGCTGAAATTGGGATGTTACAAACCTTTCCCCCTTAAAATAATATCATCTCGAGATTTGGGAGGAGTAGGGTTGGGTACGAACATCGTCTTAACAAATTTCAGCAGTGGAATTAGTTAGATGATAAGGGGTTTACTATAGATAGGTTTGGTTAGCTACAGGTCGGGGGTGAGTGGTTGCGGGTTGAGCGGTTTAGATTAAGCTAGTGGAAAAGATGCAGTCTTTTCCCCTTAGGACGATTCTAGGTAGGTTTGTGTCACATCCCAAAATTTTCCAAATTTTGAAATATGAAAAATAAATAAACAAAATAAATAATTATTGAAATTTAGGGTGAAAAGAAACTTTTTGTTTCAAAATGGAAAAATCAAAACCCTTCTTAAATAAAATTTTAATAAAAAAGGAATCTAACAAAATTTCAATCAAGTGAAATGCATTCATCAATGAATGTATCTTGAAATTTAAACATTTGAAAAAGTAAACCAAAACCCTAAAAACCTAATGGAAGAAAATCATTTCCAAGATCCCCCTAAGACTATGGATTTAATCCATATAAAAATTTAAGCAACAAACATTTATAAATGATCAAAAATGATAAACAAAAATATTATCAAACCGTAGAAATTGGTTTCATTTAATTTGGAGCCATGGATAAAAACATATGAATTTAATAAGATAAAAGGGAATTAATTTCCAAAGCTAATAAAGCTCCTATCTAAAATCAATACCAAATTGTGAGAAAAATAATCCTAAAAGGATTTAAAAAGGATAAACAAATATTAATTAAAATTTTACAAATTGGAGTCACCAATTTTGGATCTATAAATAAAAATATATGGATTTTATAAGGCAAAGGAAGAAAATAAATAAATAAGGAATATTTAAAAGCCAAATTAAATCTTGGCCAACTTCATAAATAAATGAAATATTATTGAATAATAAAACGAAATAAAAAGATTATTTAAATAAAACTATATGGGCCTTGAACCATATCTAATTAACTTAAAAATAATAATATGAATAAAATTTATATGGGTTTAAAAACCATATTTGATTTAATTTGAATAAAGACAAATCCCCAATTTAAATGAACATTAAATCATATTAAAATATTCTAAATAATTCAAAGTGAATTATTTAACACACTAATTAAATAAATAAGACCTAATGAAAAAGGGTTTGATAAACATTTGAATTTAAAACAGAAGGTTAAATCATTTAAATAAATAATATGGATTAGAACCATATTTGAATCCTATTTAATAAAGACAAAATGTCTATTTAAAATAAATAACAAACCATATGAGAATAAAAGAAATATTCTAAAATGGACTTTAGAATATATTAATAAACATTATTAAAAGATTACTGAAAGTTGGAAAATTTTTGAATTCAAATAAGGGTTTGAAAACATTTAAATAAAATCAAAACAGAAATTAGAAAAGGAAACAGAATAAAAAAAGGAAACAATCCAACCCAGCCCAACCATCCCAACTAGCCCAGCGGGAGCCCACCTCTCTCCTCCCCCGAATCGTTTTCTCACGCGCAAACTAACACACTCAACAACTGACTCCGCGACCCCACGCGCAATCCCTCACCCCGCTGACCAACTAGCCCCATAGCCAGCTCACCATCGTCTACCTCGCGCTGACCCTGCCCCCTCTCTCCCTCAGCCGTGTATGTTCTGATTCAATCGCGTAAATTCGAGTAACTCAGCGAGTAATTCGCCCCTGTGACCAGGCCCTCTTAAGCACCACCCTCTCCTCTCCATTTCCCCTCAACCAGCGCCACCAGAGCTTGCCGATGATTCATCGCGCCCCTTGCCCTCTGGTAGGTCCCCTCGCAACCTCTGCAACCATGCGCATCTCCCTGACTTGTTTCCTTGCCTTCTTACGCCCCAGGAGCTCGCCCCCAATAATAACAGTTCGTGCCCGGCACCAACGCTAGCTCCGACGAGGAACCGCCATCAGTTCCATGCGCCCCTGTTCCTCCTGCGGCCACCTCGAGCATCACCGTGACCCTGCGAACCCGGTGAGACCTCCCACTCCTTCTCTCTCTTCCTAGAGTCGCCGTAACATCACCGCCCGAACGCACCACCACCGCTCACCGTCGCTAGCACCGCCCATCTTTGGCCACTGCAGTTGAACTGTAGGATGTAGATCTGTCGGATAGGATAGAATCACTTATTGAAGGGGTACGACACAATATGTGCCGTGCGATTCATTTTAGATCCAATAGCCCATGATGCTCGATCCAGACGAAGCGGTGTAGACCAATAACAACAAGACACGTGGCCTGTGTTTTAATTTAAAAACAGAAACTTCTCTATTAGATGGTTAGATTTGAAAAAGTCATAAATTTAAATCCACATGTCCAAATTTTGCAAACTTTATATCATTAGAATCAGGAAAAATAATACTTTCCAACCATGCCCTTTGTTTAGTGATTTTCTTCTGTAAAATTGGTTGTTTTTTAAGAAACATGTGTAGGCCTATTTTGGTTATAAAATTTATTCTAAAAATATTTTAGGGTAAAATATTTTGTAAATGGTTTGTTTTGAACCTACTAACCATAAAAACCAACTTTTGTATTTAAAAGTATATTTTGTGACACTAAGGAATTATTCCTTGAATAAATGCATTTCTAGTTAAATAAAATGTTGATTATGGTTTAAAAATGCTTTTTGAGTAAAACCTTTGGAAAATGATTTGATTTAAACTCTCTGACCCTAAACACTAAGTTTTGGATTTAAAAAAATATATTTGATTAAACCCTAGAGAATTATTACTTTGATTAAAGGCATTTCTAGAAAAATAAAATGATGCTTTGATTTAAAATGATTTTAGGTGAAACCTTTTGTAAATGGATTTGTTTTAAAACACTTTGACCATAAACATCAATATTGGAGTTCAAAAACATTTTGGCTAACATTAGAAATTATTCCTTTGATTAAAATCATTTCTAGCAAATCAAAAATTATTTAAATGGCCATTTTCACTAACGTGTTATGAAATGACCTTGCCACTTTTATAAATGACAAATAGGTGTTTTAAAATGTTTATAACCTATTAGAGACCACCTTTACAAATAAAATAATCTTTTGCGTGCTTGCATGTATTGTTTAGTTTTCTTTATTTTATGTTATGAATTATTTGAATGCTAGTTTGCCTATGTGCTTGCTTGATTGAATTGTAGTGAAATTTGAAGAGTGTGACTATTGCAAGATCAAGGAGTGAATATATATTCTCTACCAAAAAGGCAAGTGGTGCTTCATACTTTTTTCCCATTATTTTCACTATGCATTAGTGATATTTTGAGTAGGACTTGCATGGAATTTTACTAAGTATGATATGCCTTGGGAAATCCTAGTAGATGATGCCTTAGTAGAATTCTCCCTAAGTTAAGATCCCTACTACTATCATTCTTAGCTTCTCTAGTAGAAAACAAGGGTGGATTATATTCATGCTATGAAATATTTCTAAGTCTATGACTTGTGTTTTGTTTAAAAAAACAACTGTCAACACCCAGATTTTTAATCCTAGATGCCTATTATGCTATACATCGCAATCCTAGGATTACCATTTTTTTGAGACATAACAAATTTGGATATCACAGTACATCATCCATTACAAACCATACATAAGGTCTTACACAAATAAGGATCTCATGATCCAGTTCTAAATACAACTCAAGCAGCGGAATAACATAATAGTAACGATAGTGTAGGCGAAGCTCCATCTTCAGGGTCATAGGCAATGATGACGATGGGAGATGATCCTAGTTGTCGTAACCTTCCTGTGGTCCGTCATCCTGATACTCCTCTTCATTGTCTGGCCACGGGAATACCCAGGGACAAAGCCATGAGTACTCTTTAAGTACTCGCAAACTAATACTAATAAGTTAAGGGGGGTTTTGTAGTAGGATACCAAGCTCTAGGGTTGTTTTGCAAAAAGCCAGATTTACTTTCGCTAAGTTCAAAAGCAAAGAAAACTAGTTGAAAGTTTTATAACACCTAAGTGAGAACTTGAATTTCATATCACAACTCTGTTGTGGTCAAGTCAAAGTCACAAATCATTTCACCATTCTTTTTGAAAACATCTGACGATAGAACATTATGGTGTCACATCCCAAATTTTAGATTTGGTTCTGCATATCATTCATATCATTGCATCATACTTTTCCATGCAAAACCGTCGATTGAAAAGAATCGGCGAAACGCTATTTTCAAAACCCTATTCTATTTCACTACGAGGCTCCTGCGGGAGGCATTAGTAGGACTAGTGTAGTCCACCCTTGTAGCCTAGTGGTTTCACCCAACCCTTGACCCTAGATTGTTCCCCTCGATTTTACAAAACCGTAGGAGGAAGAATCGCTCGATTCGGAGCTCGTACGGAAAAGTTACGGCCGTTTTATTAAAAGATAGAAAATCGGGCCGACTTCCGTGTCCGTTTCCAACCGCGCGCCGTATCCGACTAGGACCCCGCGTGGGGTCCACAAAAAGGCGGACCCCACCCAGCCGAGCCGCCAATCCCACCGCCTCGATCCCCGCGTGCTGCCCTGCCTCGGATCCCGTGCCCCGCGCCGCCTCGAAGACCGAGCCGCCGCCGCCCTCGGTTCTCGTGCGCGCCGCCACCCGCCCTCGGCCTCCGTGTGCCGCCACAGGTACCCCGCCGCCTCACCCCGCCCGCACCACGCCGCTCCCGCCGCCTGCTAGCGCGCCGCGCCGCCGCCGCGCCTCGCCACCCGCCAGCCCGCGTCGCGCCGCCGCTGCTGCCGCCGCCGCCGCCACCCGCCGCACGCCGCTGCTGCCGCCGTCGCAGCCGCCGCCTGCCGCTCGCCCGCGCCGCGCCGCCTCGCGCGCGCAGCCGCTCGCCGCGCCGCACGCCGCCGCCTCGCGCTGCGTGCCGCACGTCGCCGCCCCACGCCCGCGTTGACTGTCTCGATCCACGCGTTGACCGTCTCCTTTCCACGCAGGAAAAACGCCGTCGCCGGAACCGATCGCCGCCGCCGTCCCGAGCTCGTCGCCGTTCGTCTCCGGTGAGTCCGCAGCCGCCATTAGATCTCAGATCAGTGGTCCAAATCGGCCGTCGACCGGTCAGTACCGAGGCGTTGACTAGTCAGACGCCCAGTTAGCGCCCAGTCAGCAGCCGCGTTGACCAGTCAACAGACACAGTTGACTGGGTAATTACTTTAATCGATTTAGTTGACAGATTTCGGTAGAAACTTGTAAATTGCGTAGAAATTAAACCGCTGGGCCAAAAATTGCAAATAAAATATGTGTAGATTTAGTGAGTCGTGTAGAATCTTGCTGTACCTTTGGTTCAGACTTTTGCAGCAAGATTTAGTACAGTTTAATCAAATAGGTTAATGGCCTTTTGGGAGTAATTAATTCGTAGGAAAAGATCTGTAACTCCAAAAATTGCGTATGATATGTCCCTGGATTCAGTGGAACGAGGGGAATCTCATCGTGAATTAAAAAGATAGGCTTACAGTAAAAACTTTTGCAGAAACTGTCTAGTGGCTTTCTGCAGTGTTTTAATTACTCGGGGAGTTTTATAATTCCTTTTTGAGTAATTCCAGTTGGTACTGTTTCTAATTAGCAATGCCTATGCGGTAGAATTTTCCCAAGATTTTACAAACAGTATACTACCGGTAGCAAATTATTTGAGTTCTAGCTCTAGTTTTGAGCATTACTTTTGGCCTAATAGTTTTCCTAGCGCTAAAACTATTTTCCATGCATGCCATCAGTAGTATTATTGAATAGGATTATGTGGTGCAGCTGTAGCACCAATTCACTTTCCTTGCATACCTTCATGCATCATATGTGTTGCATATGCTTGTGGATTGTTTGTTTATGATTGCAATTGTATCGTGTAGATTGTGACGAGTGCAACGCTTGCTCGTGTGTGGATTGTTCTTCCGACCGCTACAACCAAGGCAAGTAGATGCTACTTTGTTCATGATATCGTCCTACTATTTTCAATGCATTGTCGTGTATTTTGTAGATGCATGTGTAGGATGATACTATCGCTATGCTATGTCCTATTATGTGGTAGGGCTTTCCTTGTAGATGAACCGCCGTTGGTAGATGTGCTTAGCCATGCTATGTCGAACGAGGGCTGGGTTACATCATTGAGACTTGTTTCTAAAAGTATTGGTTTGTGAAAACTAAAACAACTTAATCAATGAATCTCCTGGGTGTGATGGGATTGATAATTTTTGGTGGTTTATTGCGGAAAGGCACCCAGGTATCGAGAGAAATTGATTGGCTTCTTTATTGTGTAGCTTACGTGTACAACCATGTGCCAATAATGAAATGGGCGGTTGGTTGGACTTAGTAGGTTGTGGTAACTCGAACCCGCGTATCCAGAGATGTAGAATTTTGGTAGGTTGGACCGGTGCGCGTCGGAATTGAGAAGCTACTTCCCAAATAGTCTCTTCTTGGACTTCTCCCTATCACCACTCAAAATGAGAGTGATGGTACGAGCTGGGTTGGCCAAGTCACATGGGTAAAGTGTACTAACCCCTGCAGGGTGTATAATCTAATCGATTAGCCGTGTCCCCGGTTATGGACAACTGAGTTGCTTGATATTGATTCCATGACATGTTTCTCGCTCATTCTAATTTCATAATTGTTTTAATATTGTTGGGTTAACTTAATTGGGATCTTTTCAAAGAAAATCAAAAACTGTTTATGAAAGTAGGACAAATGTATTTGCAAATGCAAGCCAGACACAGCTCCAATTGCCAAATATGCATGTAGATGTTAGTACTATTGTCTCCTTTACTAGCTCTACTTGCCATACATTTCATGTATTGACCCTTCGGGGCTGCTACGTTTCATGTTGCAGGTTATTCCGATTCTGAGTAATCGATATAGGCCACGGTACTCCACTCGGCACTTGTTCACTTGTGGGCAATTTGAAGAATGGAGGATTTACTTTATTTATGTTGCTACCTGAATAATTCGAGCTAGCTTTGGGCTAAGCTTTTAGTGTAATAATGGTACTCTGGATCTTTATTATTTATGATACACGGATATTTGCTATATTATTCATCTCATTCTATTGTGGGCCAATGAACCGATCCAGGGATTGGCATGTCACATAGAAGCCACGGTCTTTTCAGAACCGCGGTGTTACATATGGCCACCCCAACTGTCCATAACCGAGGATGCGGCTATTCGCATAGTTTGACACTCTATAGAGATTCTACACTTTCACCACAACATTCGATACATCCGTCAGGAACAATCCTGAATTTACCATACTCAGTATGGGGATAATCAATCCTAACCTTTCAATTACACGCCCTAGTATAGGCACCTCTCCTGTGAGTTTGGCCTCCCAACCATGACCAACTGTCATGTTGGGTACTGCATAGGTGGAAAATCTTCACAAGGTAGCCTCAGCTCAGACCTTGGCCACAAGGGAACCTATATTAAGGTATATAAATTTCCAGTCAAGCCCTACCCAATTTTCGGGTATTGTGGTTGTACGGTAAAATTGGAATGGTATCGCATCCAGACAACTATCAGTTTTATAAAGGGCTAAGGCTCATGCCTCAACATTTTCATCATCAAAATCATCTGGTGTTCAAGAACACATGTCAAAACATTTCAGTAGAATGACTCATCATTATAAGGTTTTCATAACCATTTTCACCAAGTATTTGTCAACACCCGGATTTTTAATCCCAGATGCCTGTTATGCCATACATCGCAATCCCAGGATTACCATTTTTGCGAGACATAACAGAATTGGATACCATAGTACATCATCCATTACAACGGTATATAAGTTCTTACACAAATAGGGATCTCATGATCCAGTTCTTAATACAACTTCAAGCAGCGGAATACGTAATAATAACGGTAGCGTAGGCGAAGCTCCATCTTCGGGGTCACAGGCAATGCTGACGATGGGAGATGATCCTAGTTGTCGTAACCTCCCTGGGGTCCATCCTCCAGGTACTCCTCTTCATAGTCTGGCCATGGGAATAGCCAGGGACAAAGCCATGAGTACTCTTTAAGTACTCGCAAACTAATACTAACAGGTAAAGGTTTTTTTCTTGGATAATAGGACACTAGGCTCTAGGGTTGTTTTGCAAAAGCCAGATTTATCTCTACTAAGTTCCAAAGCTAGTCACAATTTTATAACTCTTAAGTGGGATCTTGTAACTCATGTCACAACTCTGTTGTGGTCAAGTCAAAGTCTCAATTCATTTCACAAGTCATTTTGAAAAGTATGACGGGGGAACAATATGGCCACTCCAACTGTCCATAACCGTGGACGCGGCTATTCGAATAGTTTGACACTCTGCAGAGATTGTACACTTTCACCACAACATTCGATACATCTGTCAGGAACAAATCCTGAATTCACCATACTCAGTATGCGGATAATCAATCCTAACCTTTCAATTACACGCCCTAGTATAAGCACCTCTCCTGTGAGTTTGGCCTCCCAACCATGACCAACTGTCATCTTGGGTACTGCACAGGTGGACAATCTTCACAAGGTAGCCTCATCTCAGACCTTGGCCATGAGGGAACTAATACTAAGGTTTATAAGTTTCCAGTCAAGCCCTACCCAATCTTCGGGTATTGTGGTTGTACGATAAAATTGGAATGGTATCGCATCCAGACAACCATCAGTTTTATAGAAGGCTAAGGCTCATGCCTCAACATTTTCATCACCCAAAATCATCAAGTGTTCGGAAACACATGTCCAAAACATTTCTATAGAATGATCCATCATTCCAAGGTTTTCATAATAATTTTCACCAAGTATTCCCATCTAAAGTTGATCAAGTTTTATGCTTAGCACTAGCATCTACAACTGGGGGTAGTACTAATGAGGGGTGGTAAACTAGTGGAGTTTCAACTAAGTACAACCTTATATCTTAGGATGATATCAAGGTTTCTAACTTAGGCCAAATTTTATGCTCTTTATGCAACCTTCAGATAACTTTCTAGTATCTACCAAACTCTTAAGCAAACTCTAAGTAAGAGCTTTGATAAAGAAATAAAGTAAGAAGCTTGCAAGTAAAACTAGGATTGGTTTATCAAGTGGATATGATCACATATGCTTAAGGCATATAGTGGGCATACTAACAAGTAGTGGTTTGCATAGGTATAGTCTCATTTTGCACATTCAACTAGTAGTATTAGGCTTGCATCAGTGTCAATATAAGGTTGCTAAATTGCAAGTTTTAGCTTGCAAGGTTACTAGCTTGCCTTGTGTAGAGCAGTGGTTGAAGTCCTCCTCGGCTTCTTCTTCGTAGTATCCTCCTTCCTCCTCGTATCCTTGGTCGGTACTAGCATCTATGAATAAATACGAGGTACACAATCACCAAACAATACTTAACTACTTGCAATCATCACACACAAGGGTCCTATAGATGATCTAGCATCATCTCTAACATTACAAGGTTAAGGCCTGGTTTAATTCCTTTTATTTTTAGAAAAGTAATTTCTACTCATTGAAAAAACTACTTAAGATTTAATATTCTCCAAACCAAACATGGGATCATGTTGACACATGTCATCACCACATATTGTAGTCCATGGGAATGTGATTTAAAGTGGTGTCACAATTTAATAAGGTTTTACCCATTTATTTTAATTAAATAAAGTGACTAGAAATGCCTATGTAGCATTCTTTTATTACTTGAATATTATTTCTATAAGTAAACCTATATATTTTTATATATTCTGAAAGGTATGGTTCAATGTGATTTTTGAGAGTTGGAATCAACTCAAAAGCTATTATGGTTTAAATTTGAAAAATGTTTGAATGCAGAAAAGCTTCTGCCTTGTTATTTTTACTAAGGATGATCTACAGATCCAAATGACTTGAATCCAACGGGCTTGGATTCAGCATTCACAGACCTTTCCAACAAAATTGGTTTCATTCAAAATGGTGCACTGAATCGATCTGGATTGATTTTTGAAAATGGGTACAGAAGTGTGTTTGAATTAAAAAGAAAAAGATCTAATTCAAATCACTGGGTTGTGCGGGAAAAGATAATGGGCCGGCCTGCTAAGCGCAGTGCTCCCGCGGGCTGCTTAAGTGGGTGTCCCCACTCGTCAGTGACACGGGGCTGGGCGAAGCGGTATGGGGCAACGTGGGTCGTTTGATCTGATTCTAATCCAACGACTGGGAGTCATCGTCGACGCGAGATAACGCCGGCGAGAACGAAACCTAGCGCAGCCAGTGAGGGGTGCTGGGGGCTCACCGGGGTGCTGGCGAGGGTCGGCGAGGCGGGCGAACGACGAAATCGACGACGACGAATCTCCTGGTACCGGTGGCTTCTCCTGGGGCGGCTCCAATCGTTGGCTCCCTTCTTCTCTAGAGGCGGCGGGCTCCGGTGAAATTCCGACGAGGTGGTGCTCGACTTGCTCTGAGAACGGTGTGGCACGATCAGTGAGGAGAGGGGAGTGAGATGGTGTGAAGAAATCGAGCGGGGGTGGCCTCTATTTATAGTCGAGCGAGGGGACCGACGGGGCGCACGGTGAGCTCATCGGGGGCGATGGTACAGGCGGCTATCGGTATGGGCGAAAGTAGGGGACGGTGCGGTGTCTCCTGGCGATGCTCAACGACATGGTTTTGAGGCGCGGGGCGGTGCGGTTTGGTCTGGAACATGCGACGCTCTGCGCGGCAGAGGCGGCGTCTTCGACGGCGAGCAGTGGCTGCGCATCACGGGGCGGCGAACGGGGATGTCTGGCGGTCTCCTGGGTCGGTGGGGATTGTGTATGCACGCGGCGAGGGAGGCGCGCGGTCTGTGGGCTTCGGTCGAGGGTGGTGCTCTGGCGCACGCTCGGCATGGTCTCTGGCGGTCTGGGCACGGTCTGTGCGTGTGGTCCAGGGCTTGGAAATGCTTGGTTAATCATGCTAGATGATCTACTGAGCTGGTTGTGAGCTAAATGGGGAACCAGTTAGGCAAGAATCACTGCTCACAATAGTATTTGATGTTTGTTTGATTTGTGTCTGCAACCTGTTTGATGAAATGTCCGCATGAAATTATGTTTTGAATTTTGAAAGGATTTTTGGTGGGTTTGCTAAATTGGTGCTGGTGAGTCTGCAGATGCTTGGGTTTTGAAAGTTGAGCTTGTTTGAGTGGTTTTTGAAAAAATTGGATCTTCCCATATGATAAAGATTCAATTTTGAA
Organism: Avena sativa; assembly: GCA_916181665.1. Taxonomy (NCBI): domain Eukaryota; kingdom Viridiplantae; phylum Streptophyta; class Magnoliopsida; order Poales; family Poaceae; genus Avena; species Avena sativa. Next base: position 176,561,025 of record OV702295.1, read on the forward strand.
TTTTCATTTAAACTATGTATTTGAAAGTTTCTGGATGATCACAAAGTGGGCCTTGATACTTTGTTATGAGTACATTCAAGGGGTGCAAAGATCCAGAAAAGTTTCTGTTAGGTTTTGAAAGTTTGAGACAGCCAAAGTAGGCATGAGAGTTAAATTGGTCAAAATGACCATTCCTTTTATATATTTGTTTTGATTTACTTGTCTTTATGAAAAGGGTGGGAAATGTTTTAGATGATGCTTATTTCACCTAAGAAACATTTTACAAGCAATGAAACAATCAAACAAGGTGGTTTAAAAGAATTTCAAAATCAATGCATACACATATGCATGCATTCATAATTTTAATTAGAAAAGTTTTTGTTAACCCTAATTTTGAGGATTAGAGTTTGATGATCCAAGTTTAGTATTTTTGGGATGTTACAAACCTTCCCCCCTTAAACAAAATCTCGTCCCGAGATTTGAAAAAGGACGAAAAGATTACCTAGGATTTGAAGAGATCGGGAAACTCCGTCCTAATGTGATCTTCGCGCTCCCAGGTAGCTTCCTCTTCTGTGTGATTGCTCCACTGAATCTTGAGAAACTTGATGCTTCGGGTTCGGGTAGTTCGAAAAGCTTCTTCCAAAATGCGGATGGGTACTTCGGGATAGGTCAGGTCATCGTTGATCTCTATGGTCCGGTGATCGATATTTTTAAACACTTCGGTCTTCTCAGGGACTTCGAGACACCTGCGAAGTAATGAGATATGGAACACATTGTGCACGGCTGACATCTCTTCGGGTAGCTCCAATTGATACGACACTTCTCCTCGATGGTTCAGAATTTTGAAAGGTCCGATATATCTGGGGGCTAAATTTCCTTTGAGTTGGAAACGCTGCATTCCCTTCAATGGCGACACTTTCAGATAAACAAAATATCCTATGTTGAAGGCGAGTTCTCGACGTCTCTTGTCGGCGTAACTCTTCTGTCTGGACTGGGAGGTCTTGAGGTGCTCACGAATCTTGTGAACCTTCTCTTCTGCTTCTCGTAGGATGTCGGGTCCAAAAATCTGACTCTCTCCTACTTCCGACCAGTTCAAAGGGGTGCGACACTTTCTTTCGTACATGAATTCAAATGGGGCCATTTGCAAACTGGCTTGGTAACTGTTGTTGTAGGAAAATTCTGCAAACGGCAGACAGTCTTCCCACTTGGATCCATATTCTAACACACAGGCTCTCAGCATATCTTCGAGTATTTGATTTACTCGCTCCGTTTGTCCATCGGTATGAGGGTGATACGCGGTACTAAAATCTAGGCGGGTTCCTAAACCTTCTTGAACTTTCTTCCAGAATCTCGAGGTAAACTGAGTTCCTCGATCCGATACTATGTTCTTAGGGACTCCGTGCAAACTAACGATTCTAGCGATGTACAACTCCGCTAGTTTCGAACTCTGATAGGTGGTTTTGACGGGCAAGAAATGGGCGACTTTGGACAATCTGTCCACTATGACCCAGATAGAGTCATTTCCCCTACTAGAAGTAGGCAGTCCAGTGATAAAGTCCATTCCTACAGAATCCCATTTCCGTTCCGGAATCTGCAATGGTTGCAACAATCCAGCGGGATGTCCTGCCTTGACTCGCTGACATATATCACACTTGGCGATATAGCTTCCGATTTCTCTCTTCATCTTATGCCACCAAAATTGCTCTTTTAAATCTTGATACATCTTAGTTCCTCCAGGATGGATAGAATAAAGAGTATCATGAGTCTCCTTCAAGATAACTTCTTTCAACTCAGAATCTGATGGTACACAAAGGCGTCCTTTGTACCACAAAACTCCTTCTTCGTCTTTGGTGAATCCGGGTACTTTGCCTGTACCGATACGACGCTTGATTCCGTCTATACTAGCATTTTCCTTCTGCGCCTCTTTAATCTGACTGATCAATGTGGGCTGGAGTTCTATGCTAGCCAGAAATCCTTCACTTACTAATTCCATCCGAAAATCTTCCATATCTTTGTGCAGACTTGTTTGCTCCTGCAAAATCATGGAGTTCAAGCGGCATGGCAATCTGCTAAGGGCATCGGCTACCACATTGGCTTTACCAGGGTGATAGCGAATGTCCAGATCGTAATCCTTGATTATCTCAATCCATCTTCTCTGCCTCATATTCAGCTCCTTCTGAGTGAATATATACCTTAGGCTCTTGTGATCCGAATAAATCTCACAACGGTTTCCCATCAGGTAATGTCTCCATGTCTTCAGGGCTAGAACTACGGCTGCGAGTTCGAGGTCATGGGTTGGGTAATTTTGCTCATGTTGCTTCAATTGTCGGGATAGATAAGATATAACTTTGCCTTCTTGCATTAGCACACATCCGAGACCAATCTTGGATGCGTCACAATACACATCGAAAGGCTTCGTGATATCCGGCATGATCAAGATTGGGGCTGAAATCAATCTCCTTTTGAGTTCTTGAAAACTCGCTTCACATTTGTCGGTCCAGTCAAACTTCTTGTCCTTCTTCAGCAATTGGGTCATGGGTCTGGCGATACTCGAGAATCCTTCTACGAATTTGCAGTAATATCCCGCCAATCCGAGAAAAGCACGAACATGGGTTTGAGTGGTTGGGGCTTGCCAATCTTCTACATCTTTTACTTTGGCAGGGTCAACGGCAATTCCTCCGGCTGATACAATGTGACCGAGGAATCCTACCTCCTGTAACCAGAATTCACATTTGCTAAACTTTGCATACAACTGATGCTCTCTAAGGGTTCCAAGAATGGTCCTTAGGTGTAGCTCATGTTCTTCTTCTAATTTGGAATAAATCAGAATGTCAACGATGAAAACAACGACAAAATTATCCAGGAAGTCCATAAAAATCTTATTCATGAGGTTCATGAAATAAGCGGGGGCATTGGTTAATCCAAAAGACATGACTGTATAGTCATACAATCCATATCTGGTGGTAAAGGCAGTCTTTGGAATGTCCTCCGCATGAATCTTGAGTTGATGATAGCCAGTTCTAAGATCAATCTTAGAAAACACTTTGGCACCGGTCAACTAATCAGACAAATCTTCTATCTTGGGAAAGGGGTACTTGTTCTTGATGGTGAAATCATTCAACTTCCGATAATCTGTACACAAACGGTTACCTCCATCCTTCTTGTCCACAAATAAGACAGGTGATCTCCAAGGTGACGCACTTGGTTGAATCAATCCAATTTCCAACATGGAATCTAGTTGCTTCTTCAGTTCTGCTAGTTCCGACGGGTTCATACTATAGGGTCTCTGGGCTATGGGTCCAGTTCCGGGGATTAGTTCAATGATAAACTCGATATCCCAATCTGGGGGCATACCGGGCAAAACATCTGGAAATACATCGGGGTATTCACAGACTATCCGGACTTGGTCAATGGTAGGTTGGGATATACTCTTGTTGCACTTGAATTGGTGAGGTAAGGTTTCAGATATATGTTCGACTGATATTCCGACTGTACTGGTCAGGGTTATGGCTCTCTTGGCACAGTCAATCAATCCTTTATGTTTGGACATCCAATCCATTCCTAGTACTACTTCCAAACCTTTAGTTCCGAGTACTATCAGATTAGCATAAAAATCTATGCCATGGATTCGGATAGGGACGGCTTTGCAAATTTGCCTAGCCTTGGTGGTTGATCCAGGAATTTGAACAATCATAACATGCTTCAGTTTGGTTGGTTGAATTTTACTAGTGCATGCAAATTCTTCGGTGACAAATGAATGCGATGCACCAGAATCAAACAACACTCTTGCAAGTACTGAATTAACAGAAAACATACCCAGCACGACGTCTGGCGCTTCCTGAGCTTCTTCAGCATGCATGAGAAAAAGACGGCCATTGCGGTTGAGTGAATTCCCTGGGGCAAATCTTCTCCCTGGCTGAACACGACGCTGTTGCTGAGCTGGGGCATTGGCATTGGGGGCTGTAGCATTCTTCTTGTTGGGGCACTCGTTGGAATAGTGGCCTTTATTTCCATAGTCATAACAAGTCACTTGCGACTTGTCCTTGGCTGCAACAGGCACAGCATTGCTTCCAGTCCTCGGGGCAGTGTTGGTGTTGGCGGTAGCATTGTTGGTGTTGAACTTGGGTGGGGCACGGGTGAAATTGCTAGAGTTGCCGGGGTTGTTGTGATTTCCTCCGGGTCTAAGGTTTCCACGATTGGGATAGGTCGGACGGTTCATCGGGGGTCTGTTGGTTCTTGGGGCAAATCCTGGAGATGGGTTGGGGCGATACTTTGGGGTCTGATGGGTTCCTGGCTGATGCATCATGCGACGCTTGCGGTTCTCATTGGCTTGGTTGATCTTTCCTTCCATCTGGATGGCAGAGTCGACAAGGGCTTCAATATCCACAAAGGGGATATTGACTAACACTGTCTGCATCTCATCATGCAGACCATTTAGGAACCTCTCTTTCTTCTTGGCTTCCGTTTCTATCTCGTCCGGGGCATACCTAGCTAATGACAAAAATTTGTCACGGTATTCCACTACAGTCATCCTTCCTTGCTTCAGCTCTTTGAACTCGTCTCTCATTCTCTTGATCAAACCCGGTGGCACACGGGTTCTACTAAACTTGACCTTGAATTCCTCCCAGGTCATCATCTGGCCTCCGGTCATTGCGTGAACACTGTTCCACCATGCCCTGGCATCTCCGGCTAGATAATGGGTGGCAAACAGAACTTTCTCGTTGGCTTCCACTCCGGATACTTCTAAGTTATTTTCCATGGTTTGCAGCCAATCATCAGCGTCTAGGGGTTCTTCGGACTTAGTGAAAACAGGTGGGTTGGTATTCTGGAAATTCTTGAGCTTAGATCCATGGTTGTCCTGATTTTCGTGGCCTTGGTTGTTGTGGGCTAACTGGGCTATCTGCTGTAGAGTGGCTAGGTTGGCTTGACGTTCCGCTCTTTCACCTTCACGGTCAGAAGTCAACATTTGCAGTATCTGCAACATTGGGTCCGGGGCTGAACCACTTCCTCCACATGGCATCTGAAGATTTAGATAGATCATGAGAAAAGAGGGAAATTTCTAAGGTTTCGAGGACTTTGAAAAGTTTTAAAGGTTTGACTCAGATTTCCTAGCAACTTGCTTTTTCATTCAGTCATTCATAGCACACAGTACAACACACACCACAACAAAGAAAAACAGATGGTTTTAAGAACCATTCTGGAAACTACGATACAGTGGGACCAAATACTACTCACTATGCTAGTGCTCAAGTGCTACTACTCCTCGGAGTCTGTGCCTTCATCATCTTCATCATCATCCATGAAGGCGAAATCATCCTCATCGGTGAAGAAGTCCATGGCCTGATCCTCTAGAAAATCATCATCATCACTGAGATAGGAGTAAGGGTCTCCACGAAGATCCTCTCCGGCATTCTCCCTTTCCTCCAACTGCATGTCTCTCTCGTGTATGGTCTCTTCCAAAGATGAGATACGGTGGCGAAGACAGGCAATGATGCGCTCCTTCTTGTCGAGCTGACGGCGGCGAGACTTGCGATCCTTTGCTAGCATGGCAATGGTCTGATCCTTCGTCTTGATGATGGCAGACTTGTGGTTGGAGTAGTCATGGCAGTTGTCCAACTCCTGCTGACGATCGTACATCATGAAGCTAAGGTGGTCCAACTGAGTCTTCAGCTCTGGGTGGTATGGGGCTTCCAGGGGTTGTCCATTTGCATCACGCCTTGGGAAAAACTCAAAGCGAGTACCCTTGATCTGATTGATGCTCTGCCCACACAGACGGGAAAGAGCTTCCTGCATTGCTCTGGCAAGTCCATCGAGCCAGTTGTTTTCCCTCAAGGTAAACTGAATTCCCTCCGCAGTGGGAGGTTCAATCTTTCCTCGGATACTTGCAACAATTAGCCACTGCAGATCTTCTCCTCCTTGATCATTGAGCTGAGCTCCGAAGAACTCGGGGTGCGGACGCTCCAGAAGTTCCGAAAGCTGGTCCAAATCCCTCTCAAAGATAAGGTCTCCTCCATTCCCCAACTGATAAAACTTGCTGTACTTCACGTCCATCTATAAGAATAGAGGATGAGTAGATTAGCAGGGTGGTCAAGTGTGTCAAAATTTTATGTATTTTGCAAGAGTTTTTGAGGAACATGAATTTTTATGAAAGAATAAAAGGGATAAGAATGAGAATAAGTTTTGTAAATATTTGTTTTCTTTGGTTTTGAAACTAAGTTTTTGGTTCAAACGTCCAGTCTAACTAGGGTCTCCTATGGTCAGGATGGCTCTGATACCAACTTGTCAACACCCAGATTTTTAATCCCAGATGCATGTTATGCCATACATCGCAATCCCAGGATTACCATTTTTGCGAGACATAACAGAATTGGATACCATAGTACATCATCCATTACAACGGTACATAATTTATTACACAAATAGGGATCTCATGATCCAGTTCTTAATACAACTTCAAGCAGCGGAATACGTAATAATAACGGTAGCATAGGCGAAGCTCCATCTTCGGGGTCACAGGCAATGCTGACGATGGGAGATGATCCTAGTTGTCGTAACCTCCCTGGGGTCCATCCTCCAGGTACTCCTCTTCATAGTCTGGCCATGGGAATATCCAGGGACAAAGCCATGAGTACTCTTTAAGTACTCACAAACTAATACTAACAGGTAAAGGTTTTTTTTGGATAATAGGACACTAGGCTCTAGGGTTGTTTTGCAAAAGCCAGATTTATCTCTACTAAGTTCCAAAGCTAGTCACAATTTTATAACTCTTAAGTGGGATCATGTAACTCATGTCACAACTCTGTTGTGGTCAAGTCAAAGTCTCAATTCATTTCACAAGTCATTTTGAAAAGTCTGACGGGGGAACAGTATGGCCACTCCAACTGTCCATAACCGCGGACGCGGCTATTCGAATAGTTTGACACTCTACAGAGATTGTACACTTTCACCACAACATTAGATACATCCGTTAGGAACAAATCCTGAATTCACCATACTCAGTATGCGGATAATCAATCCTAACCTTTCAATTACACGCCCTAATATAAGCACCTCTCCTGTGAGTTTGGCCTCCCAACCATGACCAACTGTCCTCTTGGGTACTGCACAGGTGGACAATCTTCACAAGGTAGCCTCAGCTCAGACCTTGGCCATGAGGGAACTAATACTAAGGTATATAAGTTTCCAGTCAAGCCCTACCCAATCTTCAGGTATTGTGGTTGTACGATAAAATTGGAATGGTATCGCATCCATACAACCATCAGTTTTATAGAAGGCTAAGGCTCATGCCTCAACATTTTCATCACCCAAAATCATCAAGTGTTCGGAAACACATGTCCAAAACATTTCAATAGAATGATCCATCATTCCAAGGTTTTCATAACCATTTTCACCAAGTATTCCCATCTAAGGTTGATCAAGTTTTATGCTTAGCACTAGCATCTACAAGTGGGGGTAGTACTAATGAGGGGTGGTAAACTAGTGGAGTTTCAACTAAGTACAACCTTATATCTTAGGATGATATCAAGGTTTCTAACTTAGGACAAATTTTATGCTCTTTATGCAACCTTCAGATAACTTTCTAGTATCTACCAAACTCTTAAGAAAACTATAAGTAAGAGCTTTGATAAAGAAATAAAGTAAGAAGCTTGCAAGTAAAACTAGGATTGGTTTATCAAGTGGATATGATCACATATGCTTAAGGCATATAGTAGGCATAGTAACAAGTAGTGGTTTGCATAGGTATAGTCTTAGCTTGCACATTCAACTAGTAGTATTATTCTTGCATCACTGTCAATATAAGCTTGCTAAATTGCAAGTGTTAGCTTGCAAGGTTACTAGCTTGCCTTGTGCAGAGCAGTGGTTGAAGTCCTCCTCGGCTTCTTCTTCATAGTATCCTTGGTCGGTACTGGCGTCTATGAATAAATACGAGGTACACAATCACCAAACAATACTTAACTACTTGCAATCATCACACACAAGGGTCCTATAGATGATCTAGCATCATCTCTAACATTACAAGGTTATGGCTTGGTTTAATTCCTTTTATTTTTAGAAAAGTAATTTCTACTCATTGAAAAAACTACTTAAGATTTAATATTCTCCAAACCAAACATGGGATCATGTTGACACATGTCATCACCACATATTGTAGTCCATGGGAATGTGATTTAAAGTTGTGTCACAATTTAATAAGGTTTTACCCGTTTATTTTAATTAAATAAATTGGCTAGAAATGCCTATGTAGCATTCTTTTATTACTTGAACATTATTTCTGTAAGTAAACCTATATATTTTTATATATTCTGAAAGGTATGGTTCAATGTGATTTTTGAGAGTTGGAATCAACTCAAAAGCTATTATGGTTTAAATTTGAAAAATGTTTGAATGCATAAAAGCTTCTGCCTTGTTATTTTTACTAAGGATGATCTACAGATCCAAATGACTTGAATCCAACGGGCTTGGATTCAGCATTTACAGACCTTTCCAACAAAATTGGTTTCATTCAAAATGGTGCACTGAATCGATCTGGAAAGATTTTTGAAAATGGGTACAGAAGTGTATTTGAATTAAAAAGAAAAAGATCTAATTCAAATCACTGGGCTGCGCGGGAAAAGATAATGGGCCGGCCTACTAAGCGCAGTCCTCCCGCGGGCTGCTTAAGTGGGTGTCCCGACTCGTCAGTGACACGGGGTTGGGCGAAGCGGTATGGGGCAACGTGGGTCGTTTGATCTGATTCTAATCCAACAGCTAGGAGTCATCGTCGACGCGAGACAACGCCAGCGAGAACGAAACCTAGCGCGGCCAGTGAGGGGTGCTGGGGGCTCACCGGGGTGCTGGCGAGGGTCGGCGAGGTGGGCGAACAACGAAGTCGACGACGGCAAATCTCCTGGTACCGGTGGCTTCTCCTGGGGCGGCTCCAATCGCTGGCTCCCTTCTTCTCTAGAGGCGGCAGGCTCCGGTGAAATTCCGGTGAGGTGGTGCTCGCCTTGCTCTGAGAACAGTGTGGCACGATCAGTGAGGAGAGGGGAGTGAGATGGTGTGAAGAAATCGAGCGGGGGTGGCCTCTATTTATAGTCGAGCGAGGGGACCGACGGGGTGCACGGTGAGCTCGTCGGGGGCGATGGTACAGGCGGCTATCGGCATGGGCAAAAGTAGGGGACGGTGCAGTGTCTCCTGTCAATGCTCAACGACATGGTTTTGAGGCGTGGGGCGGTGCGGTTTGGTCTGGAACATGCGACGCTCTGCGCGGTAGAGGCGGCGTCTTCGACGTCGAGCGGTGGTTGTGCGTCACAGGGCGGCGAACGGGGATGTCTGGCGGTCTCCTGGGTCGGTGGGGATTGTGTATGCACGCGGCGAGGGCGGCGTGCGGTCTGTGGGCTTCGGTCGAGGGTGGTGCTCTGGCACACGCTCGGCATGGTCTCTGGCGGTCTGGGCGCGGTCTGTGCGTGTGGTCCAGGGCTTGGCAATGCTCGCGGCTGGGACAGTGAGTGGCGGTGGACGGTGGGCTGCCTCCCAGACATGCTGGCTAGGCTTGCTGCTGCTCCTAGCTTGCTGTCGACTATGGGGTGGCAAGGGTGTGCTCCTAGCTTCTAGTGCTTGGTTAATCTTACTAGATGATCTAATGAGCTGGTTGTGAGCTAAATGGGGAACCAGTTAGGCAAGAATCACTGCTCACAATAGTATTTGATGTTTGTTTGATTTGTGTCTGCAACCTGTATGATGAAATGTTCGCATGAAATTAAGTTTTGAATTTTGAAAGGATTTTTGGTGGGTTTGCTAGATTGGTGCTGGTGAGTCTGCAGATGCTTGGGTTTTGAAAGTTGAGCTTGTTTGAGTGGTTTTTGAAAAAGTGGGATCTTCCCATATGATAAAGATTCAATTTTGAATTGTCATTTAAACTATGTATTTGAAAGTTTCTGGATGATCACAAAGTGGGCCTTGATACTTTGTTATGAGTACATTCAAGGGGTGCAAAGATCCAGAAAAGTTTCTGTTAGGTTTTGAAAGTTTGAGACAGCCAGAGTAGGCATGAGAGTTAAATTGGTCAAAATGACCATTCCTTTTATATATTTGTTTTGATTTACTTGTCTTTAGGAAAAGGGTAGGAAATGTTTTAGATGATGTTTATTTCACCTAAGAAACATTTTACAAGTAATGAAACAATCAAACAAGGTGGTTTAAAAGAATTTCAAAATCAATGCATACACATATGCATGCATTCATAATTTTAATTAGAAAAGTTTTTGTTAACCCTAATTTTGAGGATTAGAGTTTGATGATCCAAGTTTAGTATTTTTGGGATGTTACAGTATTCCCATCTAAAGTTGATCAAGTTTTATGCTTAGCACTAGCATCTACAAGTGGGGGTAAATACTAATGAGGGGTACTAAACAAGTGGGTATTAACTAAGTTCAATCTCATGCCTTAGGATGACATCAAGATTATCTAACTTAGGCCAAGTTTTATGCTCTTTATGCTACCTTCAATTATCTTTCTAGAATCTACATGTCACTAAGTAAACTTTTGATAGAAAGCTTTTAATAAAGAAAATAAAATACTAAGCTTGGAAGTAAAACTAGGATGGTGGGTCAAGTGGGTATAATCACATATGCTTAAGGCATATAGTTGGCATAGTAACAAGCAAGTAGTAGCTTGCATAAGTAGGGTATCCTACAAGGGTTAGCTTGCAAGGTTGCAAGTATAGGCGTGCTAAGATATCAGTATAAGCTTGACTTGTGCTGAGCAGTGGTTGAAGTTCTCCTCGTATTCTTTCTCGTAGTATCCTCCTTCCTCCTTGTATCCTTGGTCGGTACTAGGGTCTATAAGTAAATACGAGGTACACAATCACCAAACAATACTTAACTATTTCTAATCATCACACAAAGGTTCACACTAGATGATCTATCATCATTACTAGCATTACAAGGATTAAAGCACTTGTCTTATTTATTTTATTTTAGAAAAGTAATTTCTACTCATTGAAAAACTATTTAAGATTTAATATTCTCCAACTCAAACATGGTATCATGTTGACACATGTCATCACCATATATTTTAGTACATGGGAATGTGATTTAAAGTGGTGTCACAATTTAATAACGTTTAACTTTTTTATTTTATTTAATTAAAGTGACTAGAAATGCCTATGTGGCCTTGTTTTATTACTTGATCCTTATTTCTGTAAGCAAACCTATATGTTTTTATATATTCTGAAAGGTATGGTTAAATGTGATTTTTGAGAGTTGGAATCAACTCAAAAGCTTTTATGGTTGAATTTAAAAAATGTTTGAATGCAGAAAATCTTCTCCCTTGTTATTTTTGCCATGGGTGATATACAAATATAAATGGTTTGAATCCAACGGGCTTGGATTAAGCACTCTAGTACCTTTCTAACAAATTTGGTTTCATGCATTTTGGTTTAGTCAATCGAGCTGGGTCGATTTTTGAATCTACATACAGAACTGTGTTTGAAATTAAATGAATAAAATTAAATTTGAATTGTTGGGTCGCGGCCCACTACGCACAGCGCACGCGCGGGATGGTTAAGTTGTTGTCCCCACGCGTCAGTGAGACAGTGAGGGGCGAAGCGGTACGGGGCAACGTGGACTGTGGGATCTAATTCTAATCGAATGGCTCGAGTTCATCGTCCACACCTGAACAGGACGCGACGAGCACAAACCCTAGCACGGTCAGTGGGGGTCGTGGGAGGCTCACCGGGGCTCCAGCGATGGTCGGTGACGGGGGCCAACGACGAAGTCGACGACGGCGATCCTCCTGGTACCGGCAGCGTCTCCTGGGGCGGCTCCAATCGACGGCGCCTCTCGTCCTCTGCAGCGGAGAACTCTGGTGAAATACCGGCGATGCGCTGCTCACCTTGCTCCGGGAGTGAGTGGGTGTGATCACGGGAGTGAACTGGTGTGAAGAAAACCAGTGGGGGAGGTCTCCTTTTATAGCGCGGCGAGGGGACCGAAGGTTTCGGGCTGAGCTTGTCGTGGTCGACATCACAGAGGGCTAATGGCATGGGAGACGATAGGGGTAGGTTATGTGCTCCCTGGCGAAGCTCAATGATGTGGTGGCGAGGTGTGGGGCGGTGCTGATCGGTCGGAAGGCGTCGATGCTCTGGGTGGGTCCGACGACGATTTTAATGGCGCACGGGTGCTCCTGGTCACGCGGTGGCGAACGAGGTTGTCTGGCGGGGTGTTGGAGTGTTGGCGATCACGCACGCAAGCGGCGAGGGAGGCACACGGTCTGTGGGTGCTGGTCGAGGGTGGCGCACTGGCGCGCTCTTGGCTCGCATGCAGAGAGGTTTGGCACGAGCTTGTCGTGTGGTCCATGGGCTGGCAGTGCTCGAGGCTGGGACAGGTGTTGGCGATAGACGGGGCGGTGTCTGTGAGACAAGGTTTGCGAGGCTAGTGAGGCTCCTAGCTGGATGACGACATTGGGGTGGAAAGGGTGCTCTTGGCATGTTTGCCATTGATGGCATGGTCTGGTTTACAGTGAGCTAGAGGGGTTAAACAAGTTAGATGATCCACTGAGGGTGTAGTGTGAGCTAGATAGGGAACAAGTTAGGCCAAAATTACTGCACACTATAGTGTTTTGAGTTTGTTTGTTTGCTGATCATAATGTGTTTGATGAAATGGCCAAAAGAAATTCAAATTTGAATTTTGGCTTCAAACTTGGTGGGTTTGCTAGGCACATGCTAGGGATTATCTGGTTAGTTGGATTAGTCAAGGGGCACTGGTTTGGTTGGGTTTTGAAAATGTGTGATCTTCACATATGATAAAGATTCAATTTTTACTTGTGATTTGAATGAGGTTTCCAAATGTTTCTGCACGTTTGAAAGGTGGGCTTTGATTCACTTTTACTTGGTCTAGCAAGGGGTGAAAAGAATTGGAAAAGTTTATGTTTGAAATCTTGGACTAGAAACACTCAAAGTGACCTAGTGAGCAAGATTGGCAAAAATGACCATTTGCCTTAATTGATTTGTTTTTGATTTTCTCTTTATTTCTTTCTGCTTGGAAATGTTTTATATGATGTTATTTTCATCTTTAAACCATTTCTTGCTATTTAGGTTAATCTCACAAGATCATTCATGCATTTGATCAAATCATCACATTCACACATGCATTCATATGATTTAAATTAATCAAAGTTTTTGTTAACCCTAATTTTAGTGATTAGAGTTTGATGATCATTGTTTTATTTTTTTAGGATGTTACAACAACTATGTGAATGAATCACCAAGGTGGAATGGTGTGAATGGGTTATGTTGAGTGGATACACAGGGCCCCATATTTATGGCCTACCCTAGCGTATCTCACTTGTGGAAAGCCACCCAGGAACAAAGATATTTGAGATGTCAAATATCCAGAAGCTTCAAGTGCAGCCACATGGCAATATGGGCTCTGCCTGGATCATATAGGTTGCAATAACTTAGCCAGATGGACAGTTGGTGGTAGGGGGTGATAGGATTGGACGCGTCCATTTTGCTCTAAGGGAATGCTTCTGAAAGATCTTTTGTCGATGCATGTCGAGTCTTGTGGGGAAAGTGCACCACCTCTCGAGAGAGTAAAATCTAAGTACTTCGCCGTGTCCCCGGCAATGGACAATTTGAGCTTCAAGACATGGAAGCTATCAAGGATCTCCTCATCCCAATTTCTAAGTTAAAAACTTGTGGTTGAACAAGGGTTAAAGGATCACCAATTTCTATTGGTAGATACCTTGGGTGATTTTGACAAACAAAAACTTAGTGTTTTCAAATGATAAAGAAAATCTATTTTGAGCAAAGCAAGCCTAATCTCCACTTAGCCAAATGCATATAGATGATAGATACCACTATTCTACCATAGTATCACTTGCCAATACAATTCAAATGTATTGACCCTTGTGGCTGTAACTTATTATGTTGCAGGTTTGTTTGATGTTAGTGAAGTGTGATGATTAGGATTACAAGTCTACAACAAACATGATTGCATGTGGCACATTGAAGATGAAGGACTCCATGCTAGACAGTTATTTCTGTTGCATTGTAATGAGATAGCCAAATGAGTTATGTAAGATGTAATGAATTATTTTATTCCTGGTTATAAGTTGTACTATGACCTTTGTTTCTTGATATTACATCTTAAATTGTGGATGCTAGCTATTTATCCAGGAACTAGCATTGTAAACACGGGGATCTCTACCCTTATTAAAGGTTAGCACCTCTACAGATGGTATCAGAGCACTGTGTTGTCTGTAGGATTGTAACCCTAGGATTGTACAAAACCCCTTAGAAAAATAGGAGTTGTTTTTGTTCAAAATTATTTTGAAACAATCTTGTAAACTCTTTTCTCAACCTTTTTGGTTTGATTATACATATCTTCCTTTTCAACTTGTTAGACAAAACCTCAACATGAGCAAAGACTTCATCATGAGCAAGGATTTCAACATCACCAATGACTTCAACTTTAGATTCACCAAGGACATCACTAAGGACTACAAGAGAGACAAGAATGTTTCAAGACTTGAAGACTAAATAAACACAACCTAGAACGAACCATCATCACCTTTGAAGTTTTGTGACCATGATGCAAGAATTTTTCCAAGGAAACCATGATTTCATTCAAGAAGAAACAACTAAGAAGAAGGAAATGATCTCAAGTGAACCATATAGTTGGACCACCATACTATTGTTTAGTTTAGATCAACTTATTGATCACACCAACTTATGTGGTGTAGCAAAAATATTTTGTTGCCTAAAAAAATGCTTGAACCTTGTTGATTGAGTGGAATGCATGATTGTGATTGCTTGCACATTGCTTTGTGTGATTGTTGTGTGTGAGTAGAATTCTTCATCTAGAAATCTTTTGCCTATTCTAATCCCAATCCAACCCAAACAGATGACTTCTCCAAGAGACCACAACTCCAACATCAAGGATGGTGACAACAACAACCAAGAGATGCACTTGAGAGAACAACTTCTAGCAACCCAAGCCCAATTGAATCAAGTGACAACTCATTTTTTAGCCAACAATAATGAGTTAGACCCAACCATGCAAAAAAAATTGGAAATCCAATCCCAATTGTTGCAAAGGATGACCAACCAAATGATCAACATGAGAGACAACCTTTCCCAAGGATATTGTGACAACAATGATATCAAGGATGATATTATGGAAGGAACTCTAGCTTGCAATATTTGTGGAGACATAGAACACACTTATAAAGAGCATGTGGACCAATGCCCTAATTGTGAAGGGAAACACCCAACTAAACAATGCCCCACATCTCAAGTGACTTGTTTCCTATGTGAGGGAAATGATCATGTCCCTATCCAATGCCCCATCTATCCTATAGTTCGACAAATGAAACAAGATGGAATGCATCAAATGTTTGGAAACCTCCATAAAGGAACAACTTCTACCAAGAAGAATAAAAACAAAGTCAGAACCATGCCTCATAAGACACCCAAAGTGACCATAAAGTGTTGTTACTCATGTGGAGAAGAAGGACATATCTCTAGTGACTGCCCCAAGAAGAGAGAAAGATTTCCCACCTTTTTGGTGAAATATGAAGAATATGAACTACAAGAAATCCTAGCTTTGGAGATACCCAAGAAGAAGAAGAACAAGAGCCAAGAAAACAAACAAGAGACAATGATACCCAAGAAGAAGAAGGACATTAGCCAAGTGATGTGCCACAAATGCAAAGAGCTAGGGCATTATGCATCACATTGTCCAGAAAAGAAGAAGTATAAGACAAGCAAGCCTATGAAGGATCTCAGCCTTGTCACATGTTTCAAGTGTGGAAACAAAGGACACTATGCAGATGTCTGTCCAGAGAAGTTGCATCAAGATCCCAAGTAAGCCAAGATGTAATCTAGTTGAAAACATTTTTAAGGGTGGTAGTACCCTAGTTGTCTTGAAGCCAACATGTAACATGTAGCCTTCCCAAATCTCGGGACGAGATTTCTTTTAAGGGTGGTAGCCTGTCACATCCCAAAATTTTCCAAATTTTGAAATGTGAAAAATAAATAAACAAAATAAATAATTGTTGAAATTTAGGGTGAAAAGAAACTTTTTGTTTCAAAATGGAAACATCAAAACCCTTCTTAAATAAAATTTGAATAAAAAGGGAATCTAACAAAATTTCAATCAAGTGAAATGCATTCATCAATGAATGTATCTTGAAATTGAAACATTTGAAAAAGTAAACCAAAACCCTAAAAACCTAATGGAAGAAAATCATTTCCAAGATCCCCCTGAGACTATGGATTTAATCCATATAAAAATTTAAGCAACAAACATTTATAAATGATCAAAAATGATAAAAAAATATTATAAAACCATAGAAATTGGTTTCATTTAATTTGGAGCCATGGATAAAAACTTATGAATTTAATAAGATAAAAGGGAATTAATTTCCAAAGCTAATAAAGCTCCTATCTAAAATACATACCAAATTGTGAGCAAAATAATCCTAAAAGGATTTAAAAAGGATAAACAAATATTAATTAAAATTTTACAAATTGGAATCACCAATTTTGGATCTATAAATAAAAAGATATGGATTTTATAAGGCAAAGGAAGAAAATAAATAAATAAATAAATAAATAAATAAGGAATATTTAAAAGCCAAATTAAATCTTTGCCAAATTCATAAATAAATGAAAGATTATTGAATAATAAAAATAAATAAAAAGATTATTTAAATAAAACTATATGGGCCTTGAACCATATTCAATTTTATTTAAATAAAAACAAATTGCCTAAATAAATAATAAAACCCAATAAAATTATTTAGAAGACAATTTAGATCTTGAATTAAATCCATAAGCAAATGGATTAAATATAATCCAAATCCAAATGAAATAAAGGGATAAAGAATATTAAAATAAAAGTATAAGGGATTAAACCATATTCTAAATTATATTTAAATGGGGACAAAATCCCTAAGGTAAATGGTGAGTTAAATGATGAGAAAATAATAAATTGGAATTTGCCAAAGTGGATTAAAAAGTCATCTAATTAACTTAAAAAGAATTATATGAATAAAATTTATATGGGTTTAAAAACCATATTTGATTTAATTTGAATAAAGACAAATCCCCAATTTAAATGAACATTAAATCATATTAAAATATTCTAAATAATTCAAAGTGAATTATTTAACACACTAATGAATAAATAAGACCTAATGGAAAAGGTTTTGATAAACATTTGAATTTAAAACAGAAGGTTAAATCATTTGAATAAATAATCTGGATTAGAACCATATTTAAATCCTATTTAATAAAGAAAAAATGTCTATTTAAAATAAATAACAAACCATATGAGAATAAAAGAAATATTCTAAAATGGACTTTAGAATATATTAATAAACATTATTAAAAGATTACTGAAAGTTGAGCAAAGTTTGAATCCAAATAAGGGTTTGAAAACATTTAAATAAAATCAAAACAGAAATTAGAAAAGGAAAAAGAAAAAGGAAACATAATAAAAAAAGGAAACAATCCAACCCAGCCCAACTAGCCTAGCGGGAGCCCACCTCTCTCCTCCTCCGAATCATTTTCTCACGCGCAAACTAACCCACACAGCAACTAACTCCAAGACCCCACGCGCAATCCCTCACCCCGCTGACCAACTGGCCCCACAGCCAGCTCACCGTCATCTACCTCGCGCTGACCCTGCCCCCTCTCTCCCTCAGCCGTTTCTGGTCTGATTCAATCGTGTAAATTCGAGTAACTCCACGAGTAATTCCCCCCTGTGACCATGCCCTCTTAACCACCACCCTCTCCTCTCCATTTCCCCTCAACCAGTGCCACCAGAGAGCCACCAGGCTGCTTCAATTGCAAGAACGAGCCCTCTCTGCTCTGATGAGTGCATCGGCAAATTCCGGCGAACCACTACCCCCCCTTGTCTCCTAGTTTCTATGAGGACACTCCCCATCGCCTTGCGAATCCACCAGTAGCTTCCACCTGGCCGCGCACGCCCCAGAGGCTCGACAACAACGACGCCTTCTCGCCACCGTTGACTGCTTCAACTCTGGCTAGAGGTTGCCGATGATTCATCGCGCCCCTTGCCCTCTGGTAGGTCCCCTCACAACCTTTGCGACTGTGCGCATCTCCCTAACTTGTTGCCTTGCATTCTTACGCCCCAGGATCTCGCCCCCGACAACGACAGTACATGCCTGACGTCGACGCTAGCTCCAGCGAGGAATCGCCATCAGCTCTGTGCGCCCCTGTCCCTCCTATGGCCAAATCGAGCATCACCGTGACCCTGCGAACCTAGTGAGACCTCCCACTCCTCCTCTCGCTTCCTAGAGTCGTCGTAACATCACCGCCCGAACGCGCCTCCATCGCTCACCGTCGCTAGCGCCGCCCATCTTTGGCCACTATAGTTGAACCGTAGGATGTTGATCTGTCGGCTAGGATAGAATCACTTATCGAAGGGGTACGAAACAATCTGTGCCGTGCGATTCATTTTAGATCCAACAGCCCACGATGCTCGATCCAGACGAAGCGGTACAGACCAATAGCAACAAGACACGTGGGTTGTGTTTTAATTTAAAAACATAAACTTGTCTATTAGATGGTTAGATTTGAAAACTTCATAAATTTAAATACACATGTTCAAATTTTGCAAACTTTATATCATTGGAATCAAGAAAAAGAATACTTTCCAACCATGCCCTTTGTTTAGTGATTTGCTTCTATAAAATTGGTTGTTTTTGCAGAAACATGTGTAGGCCTATTTTGGTTATAAAATTTATTCTAAAAATGATTTTAGGGTAAAATCTTTTGTAAATGGTTTGTTTTGAACCTACTGGCCATAAAAACCAACTTTTGTATTTAAAACTATATTTTGTGACACTAAGGAATTATTCCTTGAATAAAAGCAATTCTAGTTAAATAAAAATGTTGATTATGGTTTAAAAAGGCTTTTTGGGTAAAACCTTTGGAAAATGATTTGATTTAAACTCTCTGACCGTAAACACTAAGTTTTGGATTTAAAAAAATGTATTTGATTAAACCCTAGAGAATTATTACTTTGATTAAAGGCATTTCTAGAAAAATAAAATGATGCTTTGATTTAAAAATGATTTTGGGTGAAACCTTTTGTAAATGGATTTGTTTTAAAACACTTTGACCATAAACATTAATATTGGAGTTTAATGGCTAACATTAGAAATTATTCCTTTGATTAAAATCATTTCTAGAAAAACAAAAATGATTTAAATGGCCATTTTCACTAACTTGTTTTCAAATGACCTTGCCACTTTTATAAATGACAAATAGGTGTATTAAAATGTTTATAACCTATTAGAGACCACCTTTCCAAATAAAATAATATTTTGCATGCTTGCATGCATTGTTTTGTTTTCTTTATTTTATGTGATGAATTGTTTGAATGCTAGTTTGAATATGTGCTTGCTTGATTGAATTGTAGTGAAATTTGAAGAGTGTGACTATTGCAAGATCAAGGAGTGAATCTATATTCTCTACCAAAAAGGCAAGTGGTGCTTCATACTTTTGTCCCATTATTTTCACTATGCATTAGTGATATTTTAAGTAGGACTTGCATGGAATTTTACTAAGTATGCTATGCCTTGGGAAATCCTAGTAGATGATGCCTTAGTAGAGTTTTCCCTAAGTTAAGATCCCTACTACTATCATGCTTAGCTTAGCTAGTAGAAAACAAGGGTGGATTATATTCATGCTATGAAATATTTCTAAGTCTAGGACTTGTGTTTTGTTTAATAAAACAACTATGTGAATGAATCACCTGGGTGGAATGGTGTGAATGGGTTATGTTGAGTGGTTACACAGGGCCCCATATTTATGGCCTACCCTAGTGTATCTCACTTGTGGAAAGCCACCTAGGTACAAAGAGATTTGAGATGTAAAATGTTGAGAAGCTTCAAGTGCAGCCACATGGAAATATGGGCTCTGCCTCGATCATATAGGTTGCAATAACTTAGCCAGATGGACAGTTAGTGGTATGGGGTGATAGGATTGGAGCGCGTCCATTTTGGTCTAAAGGAAGGCTTCTGAAAGATCTTGTCTCGATGCATGTCGAGTCTTGTGGGGAAAGTGCACCACCTCTCGAGAGAGTAAAATCTAAGTACTTAGCCGTGTCCCCAGCAATGGACAATTTGAGCATCAGGACATGGAAGCTATCAAGGATCTCCTCATTCCAATTTCTAAGTTAAAAACTTGTGGTTAAACATGAAGGGTTTCGCGGCATAGTAAATCAAAATTTTCTACGGAAGCGAACAGAGGGAAAGCCAAGATCTAATCTAGGAGATGCAAACAACGAGAGAGATTGGATTAGATCTTCATACCCTTGAAGATTCGCACAGCGGAACGTTCGTCGGAACGTGGGTGATGTAGTCGTACTCGCTTCTCCTCCTCGCGATCCGATCCGATCTAGCACCACAAGTGGCGGTGCCTCCGTGAGATGCACACGTGCAGCACCTCGACGTCTCCTCCTTCCTTGGACCAGCAAGTATGGTGGAGAGATGGATTGGATCTACAACACGACGGCGTGGTGTATATGGTGGAGAATTTCTGCAGCAGGGCTTCGCCTACAAACAGTCGGGAGGGAGAGAGGAGGGCAGCAGGGCAACTAGGGTTTGGAGGAAGGTGTTGGGGGAGGGGGCGCCCTAGCCCCTCCTCCAAGCCTTGGGCCGGCGGCCAAGGGATAAGGAGGAGTGGGGGGGCTAGGACTCTATCTCTAGTTTAAACGATTTAAACTTTCCCTTATCTAGAAACCCTATCTCTAGTTTAAACGAGTTTAAACTTATCTAGGATCGGCTGGGCCCTATGGGGCCTTGTGCCCCTGGCCCAATGCGGCCAGGACACTCCCTTATAGGCCCATGCCCCCTCCCGGAAGGTGGGTCCACGTTGGTCCCCTTCCGGAAGGTTCTAGAAGCTTCCGGTACAATACCGATTAACCCGGAACAATTCCGAACTCCAAAAACTGCACTGCCTTATATGAATCTTATTCTCCGGACCATTCTGGAACCTCTCGTGATATCCCGGATCCCATCCGAGACTCCGAACAAAAATTCATAAACCAATTATCCAATCTATCCTAGCGTCGAGACACGTTAAGTGTGTGACCCTGCGGGTTCGAGAATATGCAGACATGATCTTCTATCAATAATCAACAGCGGGGTCTGGGCACCCATATTGACTCCTACACATTCATCGATGATCATATCGGATGAACCACGATGCCAGGATTCAATCAATCCCATATATATATTCCCTTCGTCTCGCGATATTTTACTTGCCCGAGATTCGATCATCGGTATCGTCATACCTAGTTCAATCTCGTTCACAGCAAGTACTTTACTCGTTCCGTAATCCGATATCACTTTGTGAGTAACTCCTTAACCACATGCTTGCAAGCGGTGTTGATATCGATTACCGAGTGGGCCCGAAGCATATCTCTCCGACTTGGGAGGGACAAATCCCATCTCGATACATACAACCCAACAGATACTTTCCGATCACCTGAGAGACACCTTTATGATCACCCTCTCATAGGATGACGTTTGATGACCTCAAAGCTTTCTTCCGATACCAGGGAGTTGTATTATCTCATGGTCTAAGGAATACAATATTTGACATGAGAAAAGCTTCGCAAAGACGAACACGATGACACGATCTAATTGCTTCGCTTAGTTTGGGTCTATCCACCATATCATTCTCCAATGATATGATCTCATTATCAATTGACAACTCATGTCTATGGCTAGGAAACCTTAACCATCATTGATCAATGAGCTAGTCCATAGAGGCGTACTAGGGACACGGTGTTGTTCACAAACCACACAAGTATTAAAGTTTCCGCTTAATACAATTCTAGCATGGAATATAAACTTTATCATGAACAAGAATTATAATTATAACATCTTTATTATTGCCTCTAGGGCATAATTCCAACAGTCTCCCACTTGCACTAGAGTCAATAATCTAGTTTACATCTGGCAACAATCTCACACCCATGGCACTGAGGTGTTGATCATGTTTTACACGTGGAAGAGGTTTAGTCAATGGATCTGCGACATTCAGATCTGTATGTACTTTGCTAATATTCAGATCTCCATCTGCTATATAATCTCGGATTATATGAAACTTGCGGTTGATATGCTTGGTCTTTGGATGATATCTTGGTTCCTTAGCGAGTGCTATGGCGCCAGTGTTGTCACACAATATCTCCAGTGGGTCCAATGCACTTGGAACCACGCCAAGCTCAGTGATGAAGTTCCTGATCCAAACTCCTTCACTTGACGCTTCTGCAGCAGCCATGTATTCCGCTTCTACTGTAGATCCCGCGATCACGCTTTGTTTGCAGCTTCTCCAGCTCACAGCTCCTCCATTCAAAATATACATGTATCCTGTCTGAGATTTACAATCATCCTTGTCGGTGTCGAAACTAGCATCGACGTAACCTTTTACGACGAGCTGTTCATCACCCCCATAGACTAAGAACATTTCTTTAGTCCTATTTAGGTACCTTAGGATGTTCTTCACGGCTGTCCAGTGTTCCACTCCTGGATCACTTTGATATCTGCTCGTCAAACTAAGAGCATTGGACACATCCGGTCTAGTACACAGCATGGCATACATGATGGAACCTATGGCCGAGGTATAAGGCACTTTGCTCATAGCTTCCCTATCATTTACCGTAGCTGGACACTGAGCCTTGCTCAATATCTTACCTGACAACATAGGCACTGAACCTTTCAATGCCTTATCCATTCTGAACCTTTTCAGAACTTTGTCTAGGTATGTACTCTGGCTTAAAGCTATCAGGCGTCTTTGTCTATCTCTATAGATTTTGATGCCCAATATATAAGCAGCTTCACCTAGGTCTTTCATTGAAAAACACTTGTTCAAATAACTCTTCACATCGTTAAGCATATTGATGTCATTTCCAATAATCAATATGTCATCCACATATAGTACCAGAAACGTCACCGAGATCCCACTCACTTTCTTGTAGATGCAAGCTTCGTAGCAATTTGGAACAAATCCAAAGCTCTTGATCACTTGATCAAAACGAAGGTTCCAACTCCGAGATGCTTGCTTCAGTCCATAAATGGAACGCTGAAGTTTGCATACTTTATCAGCATCCTTAGGATCGACAAAACCTTCTGGTTGCATCATATACAACTCTTCATCAATGTTGCCATTGAGGAAAGCAGTATTGACATCCATTTGCCATATTTCATAATCATGAAACGCAGCAATTGCTAATAAAATCCGAATGGACTTAAACAATGCTACGGGAGAGAAAGTCTCATCGTAGTCAACACCTTGAACTTGTCGAAAACCTTTCGCAACAAGCCGTGCTTTATAGACGATAACATTACCATCCGCGTCCGTTTTCTTCTTGAAGATCCATTTGCACTCAACGGCCTTTCGGTCGCTAGGAGGGTCCACCAAAGTCCATACTTGGTTTTCGCTCATGGATCCCAATTCGGATTTCATGGCTTCTAGCCATTTCTCAGAGTCTGGGCTCATCATTGCTTCCTCATAGTTCGTAGGTTCGCTGTCTTCTACTAACAAGACAGTCAAGACAGGGTTGCCGTAGCACTCAGGAGGGGCACGCGACCTTGTCGACCTGCGACATTCAGTAGCAGCATCGTCCGAAGCTTCATGATCCTTGTCATTAGCTTCCTCTATTGTTGGTGCAGGCGGCACTGGAACAATTTCAGGTGCTGCGCTACTCTCCAATTCAAGAGAAGGTTCAATAACCTCGTCTAGCTCTACTTTCCTCTCACTCACTTCTTTCGAGAGAAACTCCTTCTCAAGAAAGGAACCGTTTTTTGCGATAAACACTTTGCCTTCGGTTCTGTGATAGAAGGTATACCCGATAGTTTCCTTAGGGTATCCTATGAAGACGCATTTCTCCGCTTTGGGTTCGAGCTTGTCCGGCATCAACTTCTTGACGTAAGCTTCGCATCCCCAAACTTTAAGAAACGACAACTTAGGTTTAGCACCAAACCACAGTTCATACGGTGTCGTCTCAACGGATTTAGATGGAGCCCTATTTAAATTGAATGCAGTGGTTTCTAATGCATAACCCCAAAATGATAACGGCAAATCAGTAAGAGACATCATCGATCGGACCATATCTAATAGGGTTCGATTTCGGCGTTCAGACACACCATTGCGCTGTGGTGTTCCGGGTGGCGTGAGTTGTGAAACGATTCCACTTGCTTTGAGACGCGTGAGAAAATCATAACTCAAATATTAGCCCCCACGATCGGATCGTAGAAACTTAATCTTTCTGTTACGATGGTTCTCCACTTCATTCTGAAATTCTTTGAACTTTTCAAACGTTTCAGATTTATGTTTCATTAAATAGATATACCCATATCTACTTAAGTCATCGGTAAAAGTGAGAAAATAGCGATATCCACCGCGCGTCGAAACATTCATCGGTCCGCATACATCGGTATGTATGATTTCCAACAAGTCCGTTGCTCGCTCCATCATACCGGAGAACGGGGTTTTGATCATCTTGCCCATGAGGCATGGTTCGCATGTGTCAAATGATTCAAAATCAAGAGACTCCAAAAGTCCATCAGAATGGAGTTTCTTCATGCTCTTTACACCAATATGACCTAGACGACAGTGCCACAAATAAGTAGTATTATCACTATCTACTTTGCATCTCTTAGCCTCAATGTTATGGATGTGTGTTTCATCCCTTTCGAGATTTAGAAGAAATAAACCATTCACAAGAGGTGCATGACCATAAAAGATGTTACTCATATAAATAGAACAACCATTATTCTCCGATTTAAATGAATAACCGTCTTGCAATAAACACGATCCAGAAATAATGTTCATGCTCAACGCAGGCACATAATAACATTTATTAAGGTTTAAAACTAATCCCGAAGGTAAAACTAAGGAGAGCGTGCCGACGGCCATCACATCAACTCTTGATCCGTTGCCAACGCGCATCGTCACCTCATCCCTCGCAAGCCGTCGTCTATTCCGTAGCTCCTGTTTCGAGTTACAAATATTAGCAACTGAACCAGTATCAAATACCCAGGCACTACAACGAGGGCTAGTAAGGAAAACATCAATAACATGTATATCAAATATACCTTTGATGGTGCCAGCCTTCTTGTCCGCTAAGTACTTCGGACAGTTGCGCTTCTAGTGACCCTTGTCCTTGCAATAGAAGCACTCAGTGTCCGGCTTAGGTCCAGACTTGAGCTTCTTCTCAGCAGGGGCAACGCGCTTGCCGCCGCTTTTCTTGAAGGGCTTCTTTGCACCTTTACCTTTCTTAAAGGAGGGCTTGTTGACCATCAACACATGATTATCCTTCTTGATGTCCACCTCCGCAGCCTTCAGCTTTGCGAAGAGCTCGGTGATCGTATCAGTGGAACCAATTTGATTATGAGTCACTACAAAACTTTTGTAGCTGGGAGGGAGTGATTGCAGAACCCTGTCAATCTTGAGCTCCTCTGGAATCTTGCAGTCCAGTTGCTCAAGGCGTTGAGTGTAACCCGACATCTTAATGGCGTGCTCACTAACGGAACTCCCTTCCTCCATCTTGCAGTTAAAGAACTTCTCGGAGATCTCATATCTCTCAGAACGGGCCTGAGTCTGAAACATGGTTTTCAGCTCCTCGAGAATCTCAAAGGGCCCGGGATAGTTTTCAAAACGATTTTGAAGTTCCGGTTCCATAGCAAACAACATGGTGCTCTTAATCACACCATAATCATCTTTGCGCGACTGATAGACAGCTTTCTCATCAGCCGGCGCAGTTGCAGCAGGGGGGTTACCTAACGCTTTCTCAAGGACATAGTCCTTTTGTCCGCCAGACAGAATGATTCTTAGATTGCGGAACCAGTTGGTGAAGTTAGACCCATTGTTTCTAAGCTTTTCTTTCTCAGCAAAAACGTTGAAGTTGAAGTTGGACTTGGCCATGTGATCTACAGTATTTGCAAGTACAATTTAGACTATGTTCATGATAAATAGTTCAACTTAATCAAATTACTAGATGAACTCCCACTAAATTCAACATCCCTCAAGTTGTTTAGTGAACACGATCCAAATTCACCACACCTAATCCGATCATCACGAGAAGAGATGTGGTTTCAATGGTGGACAACGAAGTGTCGATCATATCATTCATATGAATCATGCTTAACCTTTCGGTTCTTGTGTTCCGAAGCCATGTCTGTACATGCTAGGCTCGTCAAGTTAGACCCAAGTATTTCCGCGTGTGCAAAACTGGCTTGCACCCGTTGTATGTGAGCGTAGAGTCTATAGCACCCGATCATCACGTGATGCTTGGACACGACGAACTTTCGCAACGGTGCATACTTGGGGAGAACATAGTTTTTATCTTGATCTTTAAGTGAGGAATCATCTTATAATGCTACCGTCGCGATCTAAGCATAATAAGATACATAAAAGGATAAACATCACATGCATATAACTTTATGTGACATGGTATAGCCAATCTTCGCGCAATGATCTCCATCTTGTGCGTTCCGGCATGATCTCCATCACTCCACCATGATTGCCTCCACCACGAATAGCAACTACAACTATTGCTAACTACTTAGCGATAAAGTAAAGCTATTACATGGCGTATAAGAAGTTGACTCGCAGGTCATACACAATTATAAAGACAACCATATGGCTCCTGCCGGTTGTGTACTCATCGACATGCAAGTCGTGAAACATTACAAAACATGATCATCGCATACAATATACACATCACATCTTGGGCCATACCATATCATAGAAAACACTCCCTGCAAAAACAAGTTAGACGCCTCTACTTTGTTGTTGCATGTTTTACCTACGGAAAGCCACAACGGTGATATTATGGTTGCCAAACTCCGGTGTTAATCCCATGACAACTATAGTGAGAGAAACTGACATCCACCAGCCGCATGTGTGGTACAAGCCACACGTCAAGTGCGGAGCCGGTCTCGCGAACGACGTCGCGTAAGGTTGGCTTGGACCGCTTCAATCTCACTATCCCGCGCCATAAGAAGAACACAAACAAGAGGCTTGCAACAGAAAACATCAACGCCCGCAACAACCATGTTGCGTTCTACTCGTGAAACACATCTACGCATAGATCTAGCTCTGATACCACTGAAGGGTTTCGCGGCATAGTAAATCAAAATTTTCTACGGAAGCGAACAGAGGGAAAGCCAAGATCTAATCTAGGAGATGCAAACAACAAGAGAGATTGGATTAGATCTTCATACCCTTGAAGATTCGCACAGCGGAACGTTCGTCGGAACGTGGGTGATGTAGTCGTACTCGCTTCTCCTCCTCGCGATCCGATCCGATCTAGCACCACAAGTGGCGGTGCCTCCGTGAGAAGCACACGTGCAGCACCTCGACGTCTCCTCCTTCCTTGGACCAGCAAGTATGGTGGAGAGATGGATTGGATCTACAACACGACGGCGTGGTGTATATGGTGGAGAATTTCTGCAGCAGGGCTTCGCCTACAAACAGTCGGGAGGGAGAGAGGAGGGCAGCAGGGCAACTAGGGTTTGGAGGAAGGTGTTGGGGGAGGGGGCGCCCTAGCCCCTCCTCCAAGCCTTGGGCCGGCGGCCAAGGGATAAGGAGGAGTGGGGGGGCTAGGACTCTATCTCTAGTTTAAAAGATTTAAACTTTCCCTTATCTAGAAACCCTATCTCTAGTTTAAACGAGTTTAAACTTATCTAGGATCGGCTGGGCCCTATGGGGCCTTGTGCCCCTGGCCCAATGCGGCCAGGACACTCCCTTATAGGCCCATGCCCCCTCCCGGAAGGTGGGTCCACGTTGGTCCCCTTCCGGAAGGTTCTAGAAGCTTCCGGTACAATACCGATTAACCCGGAACAATTCCGAACTCCAAAAACTGCACTGCCTTATATGAATCTTATTCTCCGGACCATTCTGGAACCTCTCGTGATATCCCGGATCCTATCCGAGACTCCGAACAAAAATTCATAAACCAATTATCCAATCTATCCTAGCGTCGAGACACGTTAAGTGTGTGACCCTGCGGGTTCGAGAATATGCAGACATGATCTTCTATCAATAATCAACAGCGGGGTCTGGGCACCCATATTGACTCCTACACATTCATCGATGATCATATCGTATGAACCATGATGCCAGGATTCAATCAATCCCATATATATATTCCCTTCGTCTCGCGATATTTTACTTGCCCGAGATTCGATCATCGGTATCGTCATACCTAGTTCAATCTCGTTCACAGCAAGTACTTTACTCGTTCCGTAATCCGATATCACTTTGTGAGTAACTCCTTAACCACATGCTTGCAAGCGGTGTTGATATCGATTACCGAGTGGGCCCGAAGCATATCTCTCCGACTTGGGAGGGACAAATCCCATCTCGATACATACAACCCAACAGATACTTTCCGATCACCTGAGAGACACCTTTATGATCACCCTCTCATAGGATGACATTTGATGACCTCAAAGCTTTCTTCCGATACCAGGGAGTTGTATTATCTCATGGTCTAAGGAATACAATATTTGACATGAGAAAAGCTTCGCAAAGACGAACACGATGACACGATCTAATTGCTTCGCTTAGTTTGGGTCTATCCACCATATCATTCTCCAATGATATGATCTCATTATCAATTGACAACTCATGTCTATGGTTAGGAAACCTTAACCATCATTGATCAATGAGCTAGTCCATAGAGGCGTACTAGGGACACGGTGTTGTTCACAAACCACACAAGTATTAAAGTTTCCGCTTAATACAATTCTAGCATGGAATATAAACTTTATCATGAACAAGAATTATAATAATAACATCTTTATTATTGCCTCTAGGGCATAATTCCAATAGAACAAGGGTTAAAGGATCACCTATTTCTATTGGTAGATGCCTTGGGTGATTTTGAGAAACAAAAACTTAGTGTTTTCAAATGATAAGGAAAATCTATTTTGAGCAAAGCAATCATAAGCTCCACTTAGCCAAATGCATATAGATGATAAATACCACTATTCTACCATAGTATCACTTGCCAATACAATTCAAATGTATTGACCCTTGTGGCTGTAACTTATTATGTTGTAGGTTTGTTTGATGTTAGTGAAGTGTGTTGATTAGGATTACAAGTCTAAAACCAACATGATTGCCTATGGCACATTGAAGATGAAGGACTCCATGCTAGATAGTTATTTCTGATGCATTGCAATGCGATAGCCAAATGAGCTATGTAAGATGTAATGAATTATTTTATTCCTGGTTATAAGTTGTACTATGACCTTTGTTTCTTGATATTACATCTTAACTGTGGATGCTAGCTATTGATCTAGGGACTAGCATTGTAAATAGAGGGATCTCTACCTTATTAAAGGTTGGGACCTCTACAGTTTGGCGTAGACTCGGTTCTTTCTTCTGGAGGCGAGGCGACGAGTTGAGGCTTCTTCGATCTTTATAGTTGGCGTTAGCTTTTCTACCTTCTTGGTTTTGAGATGCCGGGAGTGTTGGCTGGACGGTCGACCTTCGAGTGGAGAACTTTCCTGGAGTATCTTCCGACTTTGGAGGAGTGTCAATTATTTTTCTCTCGTGGGGTCCACGCTCTTGGTTTAAGGGAGGGTCATCTCTTAGCGACGACTAGGGGTCGACTGTTTCGGGGTTATTCTGGTTTTGCGGGAAAAGACGCAGTCTTTATCCCTTAGAGCGACACTAAGGGATGCTTGGTGAAGTCGTGGACCTTTTGTGTTGGAGTTTTCGGAAGAATGATGTACCTCCTGTCCGGAGTTGGGTGTCTTAAGTCGGCACTGTAGATGCGGCTTATTAAGAGACGTCTGAGCTGGATGGTGTTATATCTAGCTAGGCGGATGCTAGTTTTTGGGTGGCAGTCTGGAAACACGGTCCTAAGGAATGAGGTCGTTTCGGGTTCAGTCTGATGAAACGTCTTGGGTAAAATACACAAAGAAGGGAATCCTACTGGCATATCGTCCCAACAGGGTTCATTCATAAGATAACATGTCTATGACGGCCAGCGGTGACAGTACTTAAAGCATTACAAAACAGGTCCGGTCTGCCTAGCGTCGGAGCAATTATGGAATTATAAGCATTTCCGAGACAATAAATAACTCTACCCTTATGCTAGTAGGGGGAGTGCAGGGTGCGACGACTACTCGTTTAGAGCTTCTTGCATTTTGTCAACGTCCTGGAGTTGAGTACCAAAGTTGGTTACTACAAAACCTTAGGGGTGTGAGGGACATTCAGTTCTTCAACAGTGAACGTAAGGGTTGTGCCTTCTCCGAGGGCTGCTTCGATGGGTGCATCTTTAACAGAGATATCAGAGGAGGGGCTTCGTGGCGTCTTCCGACAATATCGACTCCTTTGAGTTTCTTTCTACTCGATGGGGAGTAGTAGTTTTGGTGTTGGGTAGTATTTTCATCTTTAGCCTGAGCTTTGCGGGTACTATGAGGATCAAGTAGACTTCCAAAGATTGTTGATGATGTCTATCTTCCATTCCTCTGACGACTCTCGAGGTGGTGCTTGGGGGCTGGTCCTTGGATTGGGGACCTTCCTGAGGTATCTTCTAGTAGGTGATCTTCTGGATTTAAGTGGAAGGACGCAGTCTTTCCACCTTAGAGCTTTACTTACGGTCGTCAAGGCTGGGTTGATCCTTCGTCTTGGAGTATTGGAGGGGTGCTTGAGCTAAGGTCTTCTGGTAACTCCTTGTTGTGACTACCTTGCTACGATGGTTACCTAAAAATCCTTAGGGTTTTGTTCCTGGTAGATTAGTAGTTGGCGACGCTTATTCCTTAGTCCTCATTCGGAGTAGAGGCATTTAGTTTCTGGGAGGTTGTCTGCGCTTGACTCTTTGTTTTGCTCCAGCTTGATGAGAAAGTAGACTCATTGTCCTTGGGAATCCTTACCTTGTGGGTTTTGGGGCATTTATCTTATGGAGAGGACTTCCCGTGGGTTCTGTAGAAGGTTGAATTACATCATGTTCCCTTGGAGGGCGACTAAAAGTAGACATAGGAAGGGATTGGTGTAGATTTCTTTATGTGGCCATCCTACTGAGGAGAGGTTTCAATTTATTGGTTTAAGAGGGTTAGCATCGGGATACAAAAACAAGGTGGGTCATACAAGAGGGGCGAATGATCCAGGGAAGACAAGCAACACATTTCAAGCATTCTCATTTGCACATAACAAAAAAGCGGATCGTACCATATTTACCAAGGGGTGACTACGCACCATAAGGGGAATCCTTTATTGAGGATACTTATCCTATGTATGTACGTTACTGGGGCCTTGGCATCGGTCTTGCCATCTGGGATGGTCTGTGCCGTACTTGATCTATTTGGGAACGATGAAGGACTCTGTTGGTAGGGAGATCTTATAGTGCCGGTCATTGGTAGATCCTCTGGTTTGCTTGTCTCTATTTCCTTTTATCTCGGGATTTTCGTCTTCACAGTTTCCAAACCGGACTTGTTTTTAAAACGGAAATTTTGAAGGTAGGCGAGATATAGAGTAAGACCTTTTCCAATAGTTTAAATCAGAGAAGATGAGATAAGGAATCTTTCGAAAAGTCTTTTGAGAAAGTAGTTTTCGGAAGCCGATGTTTTCAGAAATAAAGGTTGTCCTGTCTAACGTCCATGCTAACTAAGGTCTCCTACAGTCAGGATGGCTCTGATACCAAGTTTGTGGGACCCCGTATTTATGGTCCGAGAATCCCTGTTATGCCTGCAATTCATGTTCCCATGATCAGTGAGCCGTGAGCATAACCAACAAGTATCATTACAACATCCCAAGAGTATCTAATACAAAACTTACAATGTTGCCATTACGGCGATTGCAAACATCAATAGCGGAATTCTTCAAGTGCATAGCACATGTCATGCCTTAACCTACAAGAAACTGAATGGGAAGACGACATAGCTCGCATAGACGTCAGTACCTCCATCTCTCCTCGTGCTTCTGAAAATCTGGCCAAGTAAATAGCCAGGGAAAAATCCGGTGAGTACTTTGAATATACTCAAAAACCACCGTAAGAAAACAACAATAAAAGGATATGCAATATGGCTGTGGTAGTAGGAGGGCTCCATGAAAGTTTCTTTTCTAAACTAGTTTCTCTTGTACATATATCATATAAAAGGTTTTGTTGAAAACTTTTGTAAAACATTTTGGAAACCTTTTTGAAAACTTTTAGAAACACTACGACTGGGTCACCCTATTTTATCTCTATGGTCCTCAACTAACCGGGTTATCCTCTTCCATGCTCCTCAACATCACCTCTCCTTCTCTGGTGTCCCTCGGACCACCAGGTTTTAGAAAACACTTTCTTTTTCGAAAATTGTTTTAAAAACAAAACCAACACCACTCTACAGTAGTTTGTCCAATCGTCCATAATCGTGGACATGGCTATTTGAATAGATTTACACTCTGCAGAGGTTGTACACTTTACCCACAAGATTTGATACATCCACCGGGTTCACCCCTGGGACGTCATACAATGGTATGTGGGTCTCGTATAATCAAAGAGAACCTTCGGAAAGTCCACTCCAACACGGGCCCTACCCTATGAATTGTTGCCCTCAACACCAGGACGTCTGGATCCATGGACCAACCGGAGTGCAACCTAGCTCCTTAAGAGCCGGCACTTTCAATGAGAGGCTCATAGTCTAGCTCGGTCACTCACATGGGTGATCCTGCTTCCTCAAGGTGACTGCCTCGTGGTTGACCCTTTTAATAAAGGAAGTCCGTAATTAGAGGGAGATCATCCCTTATAAGTAGTTGTGTGGATACCCATATCAAAGTGAACTAATTTTGGGTTAAGCCCCGTCCCAATCCAGGGGTAATGTGGTTGCATGGGTTAATTTGTTATAGCTAAATCTTCAAAGAACCGGGTGCGTTTTCATACATTTTTCCTTTGTCCTTCATCCCACCTTTTTGTAAAACAAAACCTTTTTCATTTTTCAAACTTCTCTTGGTAGGTCGAACCTCACCAAGGTTTTCTCATAAAAAAATTTTAAACCTTTTTCCGGGGTCTTCCCATCCTATAATTTTGCATCGGCTAAAACGAGTCTCCTAGGGGTTATGGTGTTATACACCATCTACCATACTAGGGACAAGTAGGTTTCATCAAGGGTGTTGTACTTAGTAGTACTAACATAGCAATGGTTTGTAGGAGCCAAACCTTTATGCTTAAAAAATATAGCAGTAAAACCATGCAATTTACATAAGCCTGTATTTAAAAACATGCATAGGTAAAATAGTAGGAAAAGGTCTTATGAGCAAGAAGGTGGCTTGACTGTGATCAAAAATATGGCATATATATACCTGGACTTCTTATTAGAATACCATAATATCCAGATAATAATAAGACCTTCTCTTCTCGTCATTAGACAATCGCAACTATCACCGTCGAGGATCATACATGCAATCAAGCAATAGTCACAATCAATCATCAAGCATGTAACACTAATACAATACATCAAGAAATGAACATTTCAAGTTTATAATGCAGTAGGTTTTGAGAATCCTGAATTTAGAAAGGTTGGAATTGTCTTGGAAGCATCTGAAGGGATCACTATGTGTTTTATAGTCTACAAATAGGTAGGAGAGGGGTTTTCAGACCAAGGCCAATTTCTGTATGATATCAATATACAAAAATGATTTGATCAGAAGGGTATTGATAAAATGAAACCAACAAAAGTTGATTCACTATTTTATCAATTTCCATTGGTTTATAGTGAACTTTCTAGTGAGAGAAACTCTAGTTTTAGGAATTAATTCACCAGAAAAGTTTTGAAGATCCAAAAAAAATCGTTATACGGATCAGTAGTGCTTGATGGACTGATTAACTGAGAGTTGGAATCATCCCGACATATTTACCAGATTATCCTCAGAAAATTTCCAAAGGCAGTTCTTGAGGTTATTTATCTTTTTCACTAGATTTATTCTAGAGGAGGTTTTGATATGTTTCCAAAGACACATGGTAGGTATTAGGAATACATTTATGTACAAATTGGAATCAACCTATTTCTATTTACAGAATTATTTTTCTTATTTTCCTAGTGAATTAATCATACACATAATAGTTTAATTCACAATAAATCAGTATTGGCTTAATAAATTTTGTTATGCTAGGATTTGGTAGATATTATAACTTGTGAGTCCTAGGAGTTGAAAATAGGTCAATAACACTTTTGGTTTGTCCTGGAGAAATTCTTAAAGGAATAATTTTCCCTTTTTAGTTATTTTTGCTACTAGAAAACAAAGAAGAAATTTAGGGTTTGGCCAAAGCAGCATGCAAGGTATGAGGGATAGCGTTCAGTACAAAAACATTTCAATTTATTTGGAGCTGTAAAAATACCTGTAGGATTTATAGAGTATTCTAGGTACTATTGAGACACATGATTACCAAAAAATCATGGAAATGATTTTGGCCCTAAGACTGGTTCTCTAGGTTAGGTAAAACATATAAGAATAAATAGAACTTTACATATGGACATAATCTGGTATTATACATTTTTATTTGGATTTATTTTTGGGTAGGGATTAACAGATCTGCAGAGAAATTAATAAATAGGACCATAGGGCCGAGCCGGAACTGGGGGTTATTGGGATGCGCCCAGGAATACCGGCCAAACAAGGCAGCGCCCTGCGCGGGAGGCAGGGTCGAATCGCTGATATGCGGGGTCGTCCTGTCAGTGGCTATGGATGGCGAAGGGGTATGCAACCACCTCATCCATTCGATTAGAACAGGATAGATGGTGATGCACCGTCGTCTAGCTCTCGACAGGGTAGGGGCAAGGAAACCCTATGTTGCAACAAGGCGACTCGGGGGCTCACCTGCGGTCCCGAGGAGGCGAAGGGGAGTGGGCGAGGTGACGCAGTGCACCGAGGCATGTCTATCAAGGGGAGACATGGAGGGGTGAAACCTTTGATCCGGATTATGGATGTAGTATAGCTCTTTTTCCCTAGTAGACCTAGGTTTATCGAATCCGGTTGAAGCAAAAACCAAAGTGAGATTACTTAAACAGACCTTCAAGAGTTTTAGAATTCCTATTGCATTTTCATCGGACCAAGAGTTTGCGATCTTTTTGTTGTTGATGATGGAGAGAGAGGGGGCCTAGGGTCTTCGGTTTTCACATTAGCTGTGCAAAACATCTGACGGAAATAATAGATAATAATAAAGTATACATGTAATTGTTAGAGCAAGATAATTATATGTGGGTAGTGCATCCAATATTGTTATCGCTTCCGCAACCGCTTATAGCAATAACCTACTAGTCTCATCCATAGAAGAAAGAGAACTAATGATATGCATCATGATGTCACCGTTAATCCCAAGTAAATTCCTCACATACAGCCATACTACCCTTTTTGTCACTAGGGTTCCTATCCTGCAGATCAGTCATTACTCATAGTCCCTTTACCTGGATCAATCCTCTGGGTCTTGGGTACCTGAAAAGTCCTTAGATTGAGGCAAGAGAGGGTACTACAATCATCATGTCATACAAACTAATACATGATCCCATCTATGATAAATAACATGAAAAAAAATCTACATGGCTAGGCCGAAGCCCTTAGCCCAAGGAGAATTACTCACACAAAGAGATGAAATCAACAATCATAAACATTGTAATAGAGATCATAAGGTTGGTATCAAATAGTCTTACAATATAGACAATTGGAGAAGAGATCTACTATTACAAGTGGTGGAAGATGGCTATGGTAGTGGAGAAGGGTTTAGAGGTTTATATCTAGATCTATTCCTCCGGCGTGGCGGCTTCTAGTGGCAGGGAGAGTTGTGGTCGAAAGAGAGGCTTTTTCGCGTGGCCTGAAGCCTCTTTATATAGGGGTACCTTCACGAAAGTTGTTCTGTTTGAGCTAATGAAGTCGATTCCAACTATACGTCCTCTTTAGAAAATTCCCTGTGTATGCTTGGTCGTTAAAGCTTCAGTATTAACTTCATGGCTCCTGGTTTCTTTGACGAGTTAGAAATATCACATCTTTGGCATTTATGTAGTGATTCCCATCATCATACGTCATTATATGCATAGGAAAAAATAGCAAGAAAGGATTGCATACCCCTTTGATCATTTGGCATTAGTGGCAGGTTTTAGAGAGATATTTCATAAAATATATGAATAATATCTAATTTAAATGTGGACATGGATGGCTATATTTCATATCCATCAACCTCCCCAAGCTTAATCTTGATCGTCCTCGAGCAAGAAAACCAAAATCAACAGGGAACTCAGCATTTAAACTAAAATAACAAGATGATGATCTTACTCATGATTGGTAGTCTCATGTTTCCTCCACTTTATTAATCTGGAAAACTTCAGCATAGATAGAGTAATGGCAAGCATATCAACGAGTTTCATGAATCCTTATAGCGCAGCAAAATTATTGTAAGCATGTATGATTCAAAAGAGTAAACTTTATTCAATGTCATGTAATCAACTCATAAGCTTGTCTTTGAACAATAAATTGTAATCATGTAGAATTAAGAGTGTGAGAGTTTGTCATGAAAAGCATATACACTAGAGTATCTCAATTCTCCCACATCAATAAATTAAGACTTTTCAAGCACTAATTTTCTATTCATTGTTCTTCAAGAATTTCAGTTCTTAAGTAATTGAGAGCATGCCAAAAAATCATTAGTTTATCTGGTAGTGATGGACACTCATGGCATCACTAGGGTTTTGTTCCTTTTGCATAATGATTTCTCATATCATCCATAGGAGTGATTCCATCATGTTTACAGCTACCTGGGAGTGCCAAGAATCTTACCCATTATAGCATTGCTGCTACATATGTTGAATCAACTCATAGCCGAAATCTAGGAGTTTCCTCCATGAACATCGTTCCTAGGCTAGCGGAGTTGTTGGCATCCCATGAAGTTTGACATGCATAAAGCTATATCATTCTTATGATTTACAAGTCAAACTTTGGCATGCTCATCAAAACCGCTAAACATTAAATGAATTGAACAAATCTTTTCAAAGAGAGCTATCAAGTCAATCATTATTTTCTATGGTGTTGAATGTATCTAGAAATAAGCTTTCAAGACTAAACACTATAACACCCAAGTCTTCAGTTTGTGACACTTTTTCTTAATTTCAATTTGTTTAGAAAATTTTAGGGAAGACTTTGGTTAACTACAAGAGCTGGAACAAAACGTACCCAATTAAATACCCATGCAAACAAAATTTTACTACAATATAGAGACTCACTCCACCGGTATAACATCTTAACATTACTGCTAATTAGCATGGGTTTCTCAAACTTCAAAAGTGGGGAGTCATAAGGCATACCTTTCATGTTTGGTTCCACTTCTCTCTTCCCTTTTTTTTGTTTCCTGGAAACTCGAAGTCAATCACTCTCCTGTAAATTAACGAGAACTCGAGGCGAAAAGAAAAAGAGAGAGGGAAAATAAAGATAAACGGAGAAATATTTTTGTGACTTTTGAGAAGGGGAATTAAAGAATAGAAAATTGGTAGCAAAGGTCGGCTTGAAAATCTCAAACAAAATAAAATAACTAAGGTAAAGTGTGGGGGAAACCAACACGAGTGCTTATAAACTCAAATACAAGCATAACCTCGAAAATAAAATAAAGCAAATGAAAGCTAAATAAAAATAGAAAGAAAAGCTCCACAATATTAGGCTTTTGCAAGCCCTTCAAATCACTGTGGTGGGGGAAAAAGTTGTAACTCTAGTCCTCAAATTGAGTTGATAAGTTACTTGTTGTTTCTCGGAGGTTCAGGGCTAGATTATGCATTCCCTCCATAGTTTCTCCACGTCTTAGAAATCTTGATATGTAGAAAACCAGCTTGGTGGATTCTGCTCCCGATGGTGGACTTCTTGCTCCTCCTCTTGGTCATCATCCTCTTCCGGAATCTCTTCCTCGGGTTGGTGTTGATCAACCTACAAGTTATAAAGCACGCGTACTTCCTCGATAGAGAAAAGACCATTTTGCAAAGGAGAGGGATAGAGACGCCCCGCTCCAACAATATGTAGATAATAAACAACACCTCTCGTAGTGAGCATTCCACAAGCCCTCAAAGTAGAGAAACCAACACGTCGCTCACCTAGTACCAGTTGTAACTCACCTAGGTCAATTCCTAGGACATTGGAGAGCACGGTGATGACGCCTCCACAAGCGATTGGTCATTGGATTTGGTTGGATTGGTACTCCAAGTAGCACACAAGAATTGCGCCCAAAGTGAAGTGACAAGTTGTCATAGTTGAAAGCAACTTTTGCAAGGACTAATATGTCCTCCTCATTGAGTCTTGTAAACTCATTACGCGCCTACAAGGTGTTAGCAATAACATAGAACAAATAGCGAATAGCAAGATGTTGAATATTTTTCCCTTTGTTGACTATAGAAGTAAAACACATTCTATTATAGCAGAGTTCAGCGGATGGTTTTATGTCGGTAAAAGATGCGCACAGAGCATTAGGATCATTATTGAGTAAACCAAAACAATTGCACCATTCATCAAGCGATAATGAATAATTATTGTTCATGAGTCGGAAAGAAATTGTATCCTCCCCATGCCATGCTTTAATAGTGTTTTTCAAAGAACTAAGGAATTCAATGGTTAACCGGAGATAGGTTGGTGCATCATGAAAAACAAAGTTTTGCAGGCCAACTCTATTGAAATGTAAATTAAATTCATCATAAATATCGAGTTGGTTCAGTGTGATCCTGCCGAAACGTTCAAGGTGAGACTCGTTCTTGAAACAGATCCCCATGTGTTCATGAGATGGAACCCGATAAGAACTAGCGGCGGCAAGAGCATATGTCTGGTCCCTTGTGTTCATATTCTAAAAATAAATAAGAAAGACAAATATAAAACTTTTTTATCCAACAGTAATAGTCATAGCATAATCCTCATCATAGCACACTAAAGAATCTCCTCAACATAATAATCTAGGCAAGATAATCATGGCAACGTGTTCAAAATAAGTCTATTGAAATGTAAATTAAATTCATCATAAATATCGAGATAGGACCTAGGGTCTTCAGTTTTCACCAGTTGTTGTGCAAAACATCTGTTGGGAATAATAGATAATAATAAAGTATGAATGTAATTGTTAGAGCAAGATAATTATATGTGGGCAGTGCATCCAAAATTGTTATCGCCTTCGCAACCTGTTATAGCAATAAGCTACTAGTCTCATCCATAGAAGAAAGAGAACTAATGATATGCATCGTGATGTCACCGTTAATCCCAAGTAAATTCCTCACATACACTTGTACTACCCTTACTACCAATGGGGTTCCTATCCTGCAGATCAGTCATTACTCACACTCCCTTTACCTGGATCAATGCTCAGGTTCTTGGGTACCTGACAAGTCCTTAGATTGAGGCAAGAGAGGGTACTACAATCATCATGTCATACAAACTAATACATGATCCCATCTATGATAAATAACATGAACAAAAATCTACATGGCTAGGCCAAAGCCCTTAGCCCAAGGATAATTACTCACACTTAGAGATGAAATCGACAATCATAAACATTGCAATAGAGATCATAAGGTTGGTATCAAATAGTCTTACAATATAGACAATTGGAGAAGAGATCTACTATTACAAGTGGTGGAAGATGGCTATGGTAGTGGAGAAGGGTTTAGAGGTTTAGATCTAGATCTATTCCTCCGGCGTGGCGGCTTCTAGTGGCAGGGAGAGTTGTGGTCAAAAGAGAGGCTTTTTCCAGTCGCCCGAAGCCTCTTTATATAGGGGTCCCTTCACGAAAGTTGTTCTATTTGACCTAATGAAGTAGATGACAACTATACGGCCAGAACTAAATGGCCGGAAGTAAATTCCCGCCGTATAGTTGGTCATTAAAGCTTCCCATCAAGGGATCCTGGATTCTTTGACTTGATGGAATTCTCGTATCTTTGGCATTTATTTAGTGATTCCCACCATCATATGTCATTATCTGCGCAGGGAAAAATAGCAAGAAAGGATTGCATACCCCTTTGATCATTAGGCATTAGTGGCAAATTTTAGAGATATATTTCATCAAATATATGAATAATATCTAGTTTAAATGCGGACGTGGATGGCTATATTTCACAGCCATCAAGGGGTCGGCGCCAAGAGATAACCTCGCGCGCAACACCATGAGTCGTCCATCGTGGCTGCTTGTTGGGGCACTTCTGGTGATAGGTACCTTCGAGATGGAGGGGCTTGGCCAGATGCGGGGGTTCTAGGGATTCCACAAGGGATGCATGCAGGGGAAGAGGGGGATCAGAAGGCTCTTCTTGCAAGAGGATCTTGGCTCAGTCTGGAGCTCGAGCGGAGGCCACATGTGTTACTGCGTAGAAAGAAGGGAAATGGGAGGTGGATTAGATGTATGGGGAGCAAGATTAGGGTAAGGAGATGAGGAAGGGTGGTCATGGTCGCCTACAAGCTTGCGTGCAAGATCAAACCCAAATGGAGTTCTCGCTTCTCCATGGCGATGTAGAACAGGGAGGACAAGATCTGGAGATAGGGGAAAGTAGGGAGGAAGGTGTGAGGGAGAGGAGTGGAAATGAGCTAGAGGGGAGGGGTACTTGCCTCTGGCCTTATAGACAAGGAGAGGGGGTCCGTGGTGGACATGGTGCATGTGAGAGCAATGGGGGAGGGATGCAAAATAGGGGGGATGATCTGTGCGTGGAGAGTGGTATGGTGGCCTCTGGTCATGCTGTGAGGCAGAGAGGGAGTGATGGGGGATGTTGTAATGAGGTGATGTGGCAAGACATGCTTGTCCCCCTTTTTATTATTTTCTTTCAAGAACAATAGGACAAATAGAGGGCATAGCTATAGTACTGCTACAGTGGTCATGACCAGGATGGAGTGCTTGATGCTGGAGAGGACTGTGTGGCAAGGTTGGATGGGGTTTGGTGAGTTCAGTTGATGATTGTGATCTTAGTCAAGTGTTGGCCATATTAGTGATTATGAAGGAATTTCTCCAAGTTGATATTGTTTATTTATTTTAGATCACAATTATATTGTTTATTGGATCATTTTAGATCACAATTATATTGTTTATTCAAAAAGTGCTGAAGTAGTCTTCAGGAATTGGTTTCATATTTTTGAATTGGACACTGCCGGTTTTTGGTATGGGAAGGTCCTAAATATGAATACACACTTAGGAGAATTTTCCCAAGATTTATTGATGACAAAAAGTATTTTAAAATATTTTTTTTCCATTTCATTCATTTAGGAAAGATGGCAGAAAGAATTATTAAATTACTCCAAAAAATATTTATTTTTGAAGTGGGAAGATAGAATCAATATATAGGTCTCAATTATGCATTTAGTTTAATAAGTAATTTGAAGAAAAACAGAATTTCTTCAATCGAGGAAGTTTTGGAGATATTGCAAAAGAAAGGATTTAAATAGTTTTAGGGCCAAATTAATTATGGGAAATATTTTATAGATCTTTATAATCAAGGTGGATGATGTCAAAATAGTGTATAAACAATTTGGAACCTTGGGTTATAGAAATACGACTTGGTTTAGGATGAGGATATGGACTAGATGATCTAGGGCATCACTATTTTTATGTCAGCTAAACCTTGTTAGATTAGTGAGCTCAAAGCTCACCTTGGCACAAGGGATAGATGGATTGTTAGAATAGGTTATGTAGATGACCATGGTGCCGAGAGTTGAGCTTGGATGTATTTGAGGTGATCTAGGAGTGTTGGCAAACTTTTTTGAAAATAAGGCTGCCATAGCAGATATGTCATGATGCCTTAGAAACCATGTGGGTTTCAGAAGCACAAACCTCCGATGGAAACAAGTGAAGGGTGGATTGAGAGGCCTTGGTTAGTAGATCATAACCATGCCAATATTTGTTCCAAAGGATATATCATATGGATGTGAGCTTCTGCCAAAGTAGCCAAGATGGTAAGATTTGTAGAAAAGATTAGTATCTTGACTAAAAAACCATCATGGATGAGTGGGTATAAGAATAGTTTAGCAGAGGTAAAAAGTGGGATTTTCTAGTACTTATAATTTACTACAAGATGGTTCAAATGCATTCTCAAGAATGCACACAGATTGGAGTAGAGGGAGTTCCAAAGATTGAATCTAGTTAAAGATTCCAGACTTGGACCTGTGGATTTGGACTATTATGAAAGAGGGAAGGATACAAGGTTTATTCTTATCATCAAGAGGATGATGTTGAAGTATATATTAAGTAGAGGGTATCCATGATTGTATTTGGTCTTTAATGAGTTGGATGCTAATAGAAAGGATTAGCTCAGTATTGATCTGGTTAAGGGGATGGGAGGGTCACTTGAGTGACTGATGATTGATCATTTTTGGGAGGCTTGGTTTGAGATTGATGATCACAAACATAGGTTGGGTCATAAGGGATGAGAGACTCTATTATCGCACTCTAGTTCCTAAGCACATAAGACAATCAGCAGATTAAGGCAATTCATTAGACAGCAGATCAATGCAATTACACACGGACCTGAAAGTGTCAGATCCGGATATTATGTTTGCCACTAGAAAAAGCGTATATACAACACTAGAAAGCCATAAGTGTTGAATGCGCAAGTTTTTCAAACTAGATTATTGACTATAGTGCAAGTGGGAGCCTGAAGGGAATATGCCCGAGAGGCAATAATAAAATGGTTATTATCTTATTCCTTGTTTATGATAAATGTTTATTTCGCATGCTATAATTGTATTAAAAGGAAACATTAATACATGTGTGTTTAATAAACAAATAAATACAAACTAGCTCGTTGATTAACAGGATGATCAAGGTTTTCCTGATCATGGACATTGGATGTTGTTAATAACGAGGTCACATCATTGGTGGAATGATATGATGAACATTCATCCAAAGTATAGTAATACAATCAATGTAATTATGTTTATGTTACTATAACATCATTACAAAGTAACTTTAGTACTTAGACCATGAGATCATGTCAAACACTAACACCGAAAGAGTAGCTTGATTACATCAAACGTCACACCATAACAGGGTGACTATAAAGGTGGGTTCAGATACTCCAATAGTGTTATGTAGAGGGTCATGGATCAAGAGTGGGATTTTTCCATCCCGATGATGGAGATATATACTCTGGGCCCTCTCGGTGATATCACATTGATATAGCTTATAAGCAAGTGATGTGGATCACTAGAATGTTATATCACGGGAACGAGAAAAGAGTATATGTTGATAATGAGATTAAAATAGGTATGGGGATACCGATGATCGAATCTCGGACATGTAAAATATTGCGAGACAAAGGGACTTAGTTACAATGTGAAAGGTTCACACGATCACAAGAAGTCGTCGTTGAATATGTGGGAGTCCGTACGA
Source organism: Avena sativa (assembly GCA_916181665.1). Lineage (NCBI taxonomy): Eukaryota > Viridiplantae > Streptophyta > Magnoliopsida > Poales > Poaceae > Avena > Avena sativa. The sequence continues at coordinate 176,604,338 of OV702295.1, forward strand.
ATCTCCAGGTCCCGCTGCTGATTATTGACCGGAGAGAGGTCTCGATCATGTCTGCATTATTCATAAACCATAGGGTGACACACTTAGGGGATAACGACACCATTTGGAGCAAATAAGATGCATAGAAATAAAAAAAGAAAGCACTGGAATTTTTTCAATGAAAACTAGAATTGTTTCGCTTGAAATTGCTGAAACTAGTTCTGCATGTGAAATTGAAATGGTGCAATCGGTTTTATGTGAATGTTTGTTAAGTAATTTAATTAAAAGAATTCTGAATAAAATAAATAAAATATTTTTATTAAATGAGAGCTTGCATTAAATTTGGTGTAAATTTAATGGAGGTGAGTGGAATTTTGAGTGGAGGCTTTTTATGGGAGTGGGAGCTCCACCCACATGAATGTGGAAGAGGTGGAGGCACCCACTATGGCTGGCACACCATGGAATTTTGCTGCACCTCTCCCTATAAAAGGACCCCATCTCCTCCTCTCATCTCACACCTCCTCGCGAAGAATCTCTCTCCCCCTCTAGAATATTCCCTATGGTCTCGGATCAGCGAGATACATGTTCTTGCTGGCTTTTTCTGGATCAAGGATTTGCTTCTTCCGCTGCTTTGCTGGAGCGAGGGCGTGGAGGTTTTTGGGGTATCAGATGTGTGTGCGATCACGGATGCACCACTACTTTGCAGTGCTAGACTTGATGGTGCTGGACCGGCTAGACTTCATCACAATCTTGAGATCGGCAAGTGAACGACTACATTGTCCACGAGAACCAAACTCGTAACACTTTGTCGGTCTTCGAGGTTAAGTTCTTTATGGATGTATATCCACCCATTGCTTGTATCTAGATAGATAGATCTTGGTGCTCAGTTGTTCATATCGTAGGAATTTTTTGTTTTCTATGCTGCGAATCAAACAATTCATACATTTGAAGACCAAACGTGGTTAATATATTGTAGGGAACATGGGTGATGTAGTCGTACCAACGCTAACCTCAAGGTCGTTTGAAGTCCTACGGTTCCGAAGGCTCCAACAACTACTAGTGCCGAATGTATGGCACCGCCCAAGGGACTCACACATGTACGATGTTTGACAATGACTCCTGCTTCTCTCTGATCTAGCCAAGATTGCGGAAGTAGATCTCTTAGATTAGAATCCTGCAGTGCAACGGTGCTCCACGATGAAGGAGTCCCTCATTCGTGAAAACATAGCAATGAGGCCACGATCATAGGAGAGAGAGAGAGAGAGAGGCAATTCCCAAAGCTAGGAAGCCTTTATTTTTTCTGGTGATTTAATTTCCTCCTATGCTTCTTCTTATATAGGGGAAAAGTGGGCACAAGGTTCATTTCCTAAGCCATGTGGGACTAAACAACAGGGAATAGAGGAGAGGGGAGGGGTGGCCACCGGCCAAGGCCCCATGGACTCCGCCGGTGCGTGGATAGGGCCCATGCAGCCCCTTCTCCCTTTCCGCCCTTTGCCTCTTTCCCTCATGGGCCCTTTCCCCATGGAAATTGGCCCAATAGGTATTTTAATCCCTTTATTGTATTAAATAAATTATTAAATCAATATTTAACATTTAATTACATATTATTTAAATCCCCTGGCTATGGAACACGTTCCATCCCACTCCGGACATCCTTCGGACCTTCCCGAAACCCTTTTGGTTTCTCCCTCTCTTTTATTTAGTGATTCCGATGATCCTGGAACGATCTCCGGGCTTTGTCAAACCCTTAACCATGCTACCCAACGGTTTGGGAACACTCTAGACATGGTCGAGACCCCTCTCGGACCAACGATCATCATCGGGACCCGGATGCCCATAATGACCACCTGTGCATTCTACGAAACTTGTCATTTGAACCATCAATGCTATGTCCTATTCCTTTTGTGTCTTAGATATTTGCATTGTCCCATGTTTGATCAATGACATCATCATGTCGTGTTCAACCTTGTTACCAACAATACCTACTTTACTCGATCCGATAAGTGATATCCATGTGACCTAGTCACACGCTGCACAACTTATAGATATAACTTATCTGAATGGGCCTAGAGTATCTTCTGTCATACGGATGGACAAATTCTACTATGGACTCATACGCCTTAACCTGCCCCTGTGAATACCCAATCACACCCTTATGATCACCGTTCCACCTAGTGATGTTAGATGCTCTCAAAGTACACTCGAGCGATAGTGATCAGATATGGTCTCATGGTCTAAGGAACAAGTCCCTATGTTTCCTAATTATCATAACTTGAAATTTGTGACATGATCGTGTTATGATGCTTAGATAGGGTATTTTTACCATATCATTCTCCAATGAGGTGACTCCATTGTTTGGTGATGAAGCACCAACATGATCAGGAAACCTTGATCATCTGTTGACCAATGAACCAGTGACTAGATATTTCAATGGGAACTCCTGGATGTTTGTATATCACACCTATTAGGATGACATAAAACCTAATTCATAAACTTCATAAAATATGATAATAATCCATATTATTATTTTTCTCTAGGGCATATTGTCAACACCCGGATTTTTAATCCTAGATGCCTGTTATGCCATACATCGCAATCCCAGGATTACCATTTTTGTGATACATAACAAATTAGATATCATAGTACATCATCCATTACACACCATAATAAGGTCTTACAACAAATAAAGGATCTCATGGTCCAGTCTTAGTACAATCAAAGCAGCGGAATAATATAATAACAGTAGCGTGGGCGAGGATCCATCTTCATGGTCACAGTCAATGCTGACGATGGGAGATGATCCTAGTTGTCGTAACCTTCTTGCGGTCCATCCTCCTGATAGTCCTCTTCATAGTATGGCCACGGGAATAGCCAGGGACAAAGCCATGAGTACTCTTTAAGTACTCGCAAACTATCACTAACAAGTAAGTGATTTGAATAGGAATACTAAGCTCTAGGTTGTTTTGCAAAAAGCCAGGTTTATCTCTAACTGAGTTTAGAAGCAACGAAAGCTAGTTTAACGTTTTATAACACCTAAGTGGGAGCTTGAGTTTTCATATCACAACCTTGTTATGGTCAAGTAAAAGTCATGAGTCATTTGAAAACATCTGACAATGGAACAGTATGGCCACTCCAACTATCCATAACCGCGGACGCGGCTATTCGAATAGTTTGACACTCTTCAAAGGTGGTACACTTTCACCACAATAGTTGATACATCCGTCAGGAACAATCCTGAATTCACCATACTCAATATGCAGATAATCAATCCTAACCTTCAATTACACACCCTAGTATAGGAACCTCTCCTATGAGTTTGGCCTCCCAACCATGACCATCTGTCATCTTGGGAATGGTATCGCATCTAGACAACCATTAGTTTTATAAAGGGCTAAGTCTCATGCCTCAACATTTTCATCATCAAAATCATCTGGTGTTCGAGAACACATGTCAATACATTTCATTAGAATGACTCATCATTCTAAGGTTTTGATAATCATTTTCACCAAGTATTCCCATCTAAAGTGATCAAGTTTTATGCTTAGCACTAGCCACTAAAGTTGGGGGTAAACACTAAGGAGATGTGATAATCAAGTGTGAATTATCTAAGTTCAATCTCATGCCTCGGGATGACATCAAGATCTACCTAACTTAGGCCAAGTTTTATGCTCTTTATGATACCTCTAATAACTTTCCAAAACTTACAAGTCACTAAGTAAACATAACTAAAAAGCTTTGATAAAGAAATAAATGAATAAAGATTGTAAGAAAAACTGGGATGTGGTATAATCAAATTTGTCTAACCAAGCATACCTAATTCATTGTATAGGTTATCTATTTTTCACAGTTGCAAGTGTGAGCTTGCTAGGATGGCTTGCCTTGTGCAGTGTAGTGGTTGAAGTTCTCTTCTCCTTCTTCCTCGTAGTAGTCTCCTTCCTCTTCGTATCCTTGGTCGATATTAGCATCTATAAATAAATACGAAGTACACAATCACCAAACAATACTTAACTACTTATATTTAGCACACAATGGTTTTCACTAGACGATCTAGCATCATCACAATGATTAAGGCACTAGTTTCATTTATTTTATTTTAGAAAAATATTTCCTACTCATTGAAAAACTACTTAAGATTTAATATTCTCCAATTAAAACATGGAATCATGTTGACACATGTCATCACCTCATATTTCAATACTCGGGAATGTGATTTAAAGTGGTGTCACAATTTAATAAGGTTTAACCTTTTTATTTTAATTAATTAAACTGACTAGAAATGCCTATGGGGCATTCTTTTATTACTTGTCCATTATTACTGCAAGTAAACCTAGATATTTTTATATATTCAGAAAGGTCTTATCAAACGTGATTTTTGAGAGTTGGAATCAACTCAAAAGCTTTTATGTTCAAATTTTGAAAAATGTTTGAATGAAGAAAAGTCGCTGCCTTGTTAGTTTTACTATAGGTGATCTATAATTACAAATGGTTTGAATCCAACGGGCTTGGATTAATAATTTCAATACCTTTCTAACAAAATTAGTTTCATGCAATTTGGTTCAGTGAATCTCTCTGGAATGATTTTTGAATCTACTGCCAGAACTAAGTTTGAAATTAAATAGATAAACCTAATTGCAAATGAACTGGGTCACGCGGGAAAGTTAACTGGACCGGCTCACTGCGCACAGCGCGCTCGGGATAGTTAAGTGGTTATCCCCACTAGTCAGTGAGACAGCGGTGCAAAGGGATACGGGCTAACTACGGTCGTAGGATTATATGTAAGATCAATGGCTGAGGGTCGTCATCAACATCTAAACAGAATGCGACAAGCACGAACCCTAGCGCGGCTAGTGGGGGTCTATGGCGGCTCACCGGGGCTCAGGCGGTGGTCGTCGATGGGGGCGAACGACGAAGTCGACGACGGCGATCCTCCTGGTACTTGTGGTTCCTCCTGGGGCGGCTCCAATCAACGACGCCCTTCTCCTCCAGCAGCGGCAGGCTCCGGCGAAATTCCGATGATGCTGCGCTCGCCATGCTCCGGGATGAAGTGGGCACGTTCATAGAGAGGTAGGGAGTGGAATGGTGTGAAGAAATCGAATGGGGGAGGCCTCTATTTATATTGCGACGAGGGAACCAAAGGGTGCGGGCTGAGCTTGTCGGGGTTGGCGTTATAGTGAGCTACGGGCATGGCTGATGGTAGGGGATGGTGCGCTGTCTCCTAGCGAAGCTCAACATCTTTATGGCGCGGCAAGGGGCGATGCGATTTGGTCGGAACGCATCGATGCTCTGAGCCGCACCGATGGCAGTTTTGATGGCGCACAGTGGCTATGGGTCGCGTGGCGGCGAATGCAGATGTATAGGAGGTTCCTGGGCGGTGGTGATCACATACGCGGGCGGCAAAGACGTGGTGCGGTCTATGCGAGCGTGTCGAGCCCGGCGCTCTGGCGCGCTCCTGACATGGTCGCAGAGAAATGGGCGCGAGGGTTGTTTGTGATCCAATGCCTGGAAGGGGTCTAGGGTTGGACAGGGGGTGGCGGTGGACGGTGGCGTGCTTTCTAGACACGATGGCTAGGCTCGCGCTTGCTCTGGCTAGCTAGCCATGGTCGGCTGGCAAGGGTGCTCTCAGGTTGGCACGTCATGGTGTACTGGGTAGGGGCTAGGTGTGTTCAAGGCATTGGTTGGCACTAGGGGAGACAAGTGTGATCAATGGGGAACAATGGTTGCAAAGATCATAGCTCAAAACAGTAAAGTTTAGCCAATTTGATTTTCTATCTCCAAGAGTTTGATGAAATGGCCACAAGAAATTCAAATTTGAATTTTGGGTTGAAACTTGGTGGATGCAATAGTCACATACTAGGTAGTCTCTGGTAGGTTGGATTTGTCAAGATGCACTGTTTTGGTTGGGTTTTGAGAAATGGTGATCTTCCCATATGAACTAGATTCAAATTTCAAATGTCATTTGAATAGGGTTGCCAAAAGTTTATGTGGGTTTGCAAGGTGGGCTTGGGTTCACTTTCACTTGGTCTAGCAAGGGGTGAAAAGAAATGGATATGTTTCTGTTTGAAATCTTGGACTAGAAACACTCAAAGTGGTCTAGTGAGCAAGATTGGCAAAAATGACCATTTTCTTATTTGGTTTGTTTTTGAATTTCTAATGATTTGATTCTGCTTGGAAATGATTTAGATGATATTGTTTTGATCTTTAAACCAATCCTTGCTATTCACAACCATCACACAAGTCCATTCAAGCATCCATGCATTCATCACATACACACATGCATTCATATGGATTTTAATTCACAAAAGTTTTTGTTAGCCCTAAATTTGGGTGATTGGAAATGATAACCTTGATTAATAATTTTGGGATGTTACAAACCTTCCATCCTTAAATAAAATCTCGTCCCGAGATTTGAGAAAAAGAGAAAACTAGGATTTAAAGAGATCGGGAAACTCCGTCCTAATGTAGTCTTCTCGCTCCCAGGTAGGTGCTTCTTCAGTGTGGTTACTCCACTGAATCTTGAGAAATTGGATACTCCGGGTCCTGGTGGTTCTGAAAGCTTCCTCCAAAATACGGATGGGTACTTCGGGATAGGTCAGGTCATCGTTGATCTCTATTGTTTGGTGATCAATATTCTTGAAAACTTCAGTCTTCTCCAGGACTTCTAGGCATTTGCGAAGTAACGAGATATGGAACACGTTATGCACGGCAGACATCTCCTCTGGCAGTTCTAGTTGATATGATACTTCTCCTCGACGATTCATAATCTTGAAAGGTCCGATATATCTAGGGGCAAACTTTCCTTTGAGTTAGAAACGTTGCATTACCTTCAAAGGTGATACTTTGAGATACGCAAAATCTCCGATATTGAAGGCGAGGTCTCGACGTCTCTTGTCAGCATAACTCTTCTATCTGGATTGGGCGGTCTTGAGGTGCTCACAGATCTTGTGAACTTTATCTTCTGCTTCTCGTAGGATGTCGGGTCCGAAAACCTGACTCTCTCCTACTTCCTACCAATTCAAAGGGGTACGACACTTTCTTCCATACATGAACTCAAATGGGGCCATTTGCAAACTAGCTTGATAACTGTTGTTGTATGAAAATTATGCGAAAGGCAGACAATCTTCCCATTTACTCGCTCTGTTTGTCCATCGGTCTAAGGGTAATAAGTTGTGCTGAAATCCAGTCTGGTTCCTAATCCTTCTTGGACTTTCTTCCAAAACATCGAGGTAAACTAGGTTCCTCGATCCGATACAATGTTCTTGGGAACTCCATGCAAACTGACGGTTCTAGCAATGTACAACTCTACTAGCTTCGAACTCTGAAAAGTGGTCTTGACTAGTAAGAAATGGGCGACTTTGGACAGTCTATCAACTATGACCCAAATAGAGTCATTTCCCCTACTAGATGTAGGCAAACCGGTGATAAAGTCCATTCCTATAGAATCCCATTTCCATTCCGGAATATGCAATGGTTGCAATAGTCCAGAGGGTCTTTGATGTCCCGCCTTGAATCTCTTTGGATATGTAGCTTCCGATTTCTCTCTTAATGTTATGCCACCAAAATTTCTCCTTCAAATCCTGATACATCTTCGTTCCTCCAGGGTGGATAGAATAAAGAGTATCATGGACTTCTTTCAAAATAGCTTGCTTCAACTCTAAATCTGCTAGCACACAGATACGTCCTTTGTACCACAAAACTCCTTCTTCATCTTCGGTGAATCCGGGTACTATGGCTGCTAGTTCAAGGTCATGGGTAGGATAATTCGGATCATGTTGTTTCAGTTGTCTGGATAGATAAGATATGAATTTAACTTCTTGCATTAGCACACTTCCGAGAACGATCTTGGATGCGTCACAATACACATCAAAAGGCTTCATGATATCCGGCATGATCAAGATTGGGGCTGAGATCAATCTCTTCTTGAGCTCTTGAAAACTTGCTTCACATTTGTACGTCCATTCAAACTTCTTATCTTTCTTCAACAATTGGGTCATGGGTCTTGCAATACTCGAGAATCCTTCTACGAACTTGTGGTAATATCCCGCTAATCCGTGAAATGCACGAACTTAGGTTTGAGTGGTTGGGGCTTGCCATTCTTCAACATACTTAACCTTTGCAGGGTCAACGACAATTCCTCCGGCTGACACAATATGTCCGAGAAATCCTACTTCCTGTAACTAGAATTCACATTTTCTAAACTTGGCATACAGCTGATGCTCCCTAAGGGTTCCAAGGATGGTCCTCAGGTGTAGCTCATGTTCTTCTTCTGATTTGGAATAGATCAGAATGTCATCAATGAAAACAATGACAAACTTATCTAGGAAGTCCATAAAAATCTTATTCATGAGATTCATGAAATAAGCGGGGGCATTGGTTAATCCAAAAGACATGACAGTGTACTCATATAGTCCATATCTGGTGGTAAAGGCAGTCTTGGGAATATCCTCTGCACGAATCTTGAGTTGATGATAACCAGTTCTAAGATCAATCTTAGAAAACACTTTGGCACCAGTCAACTAGTCAAATAGGTCTTCTATCTTCGGCAGTGGGTACTTGTTCTTGATGGTGACATCATTCAGCTTCCGATAATCCGTACACAGATGGTTACCTCCATCTTTCTTATCCATAAACAAGACAGGTGATCTCCATGGCGACGCACTTGGTTGAATCAGGCATATCTCTAGCATAGCATCTAGTTGCTTCTACAGCTCCACTAATTCAGACGGGTTCATACTATATGGTCTCTTGGCTATGGGTCCGGTTCCAGGGATTAGTTCAATGATAAACTCGATATCCCGATCTGGGGGCATACCGGGCAAAACATCTGGAAAGACGTCGGGGTAGTCACAGACTACTCTGACTTGGTCAATGGTTGGTTGGGCTAGACTCTTGTTGAACTTGAATTGACAGGGCAAGGTTTCTGATACATGCTCTACTGATATTCCGGTTGTATTGGTCATGGTTATGGCTTTCTTGGCACAATAGATTAATCCTTTATGTTTCGACATCCAATCCATTCCTAGTACTACTTCCAAACCATTGGTTCCAAGTACTATTAGATTAGCATAAAAATCTATGCCATGGAATCTGATAGGTACGGCCTTGCAAATTTTTCTAGCTTTGGTGGTTGAACCAGGTATTTGAACTATCATAACATGCTTCAATTTTTTTGGTTGAATCTTACTAGTGCATGCAAATTCTTCAGTAAAAAACGAGTGCGATGCTCCAGAGTCAAACAACACTCTTGCAAGTATTGAGTTAACAGAAAACATACCCAGCATGACATCTGGTGCTTCTTGGGCTTCTTCAGTATTCAGGAGAAATAGACGTCCATTTTGGTTGAGCGAATTCCCTGGGGCAAATCTTCTTCCAGACTGAACATGACGCTGCTGCTGAGCTGGGGCATTCACATTGGGGGCTGCTGCAATCTTCTTGGGGCACTCATTGGAACAATGACCCTTGGTTCCGCATTCATAACAAGTCACCTGAGACTTGTCTTTTCCTGCAACAGGCACAGCATTGCTTCCAGTACTTGGGGCGGTATTAGTGTTGGTGGCGACATTACTGTTGTTGAACTTGGGCGGTGCACGGTTTAAATTGCTGGCGTTACCGGGGTTGTTGTTGTGGTTTCCTCCGGGCCTTGGGTTTCCTCCTCCACGGTTGGGATAGGTCGGACGGTTCATCGGGGGTCTATTGTTTCTTGGGCAAAATCATGTAGACAGGTTGGGGCGATACTTTGGGGTGTGCTGGGTTCCTGGTTGATGCATCATTCTGCGCTTGCGATTCTCATTGGCTTGGTTGATCTTGCCTTCGATCTGAATGGCAAAATCCACTAAGGCTTCAATGTGAGCAAACATAATACTGACTAAGACTTTCTGCATCCCATCATACAGACCATTCAAGAATCTCTCCTTCTTCTTGGCTTTAGTGCCAATCTCATCGGGTGCATACCTAGCTAATGACAGAAATTTGTCGCGGTACTCAACTACTATCATCCTCCCTTGCTTTAATTCTCTGAATTCATCTCTCATCCTCTTGATCAAACCCGGTGGCACATGGGTTCTACTGAACTTGAGTTTGAATTCATCCCAAGTCATCATTTGTCATCTAGTCATGGCGTGAACGCTGTTCCACTAAGCTCTTGCATCTCCTGCCAGATAGTGGGTGGCAAACAGTACCTTCTCGTTGTCCTCCACTCCTGCAACTTCTAAGTTGTTCTCCATGGTCGGCAGCCAATCATCTGCATCTAAGGGCTCTTCAGACTTACTAAAGACGGGTGGATTGGTATTCTTAAAGTTCTTGATCTTGGATCCATGGTTGTCCTGGTTTCCATGGCCTTGATTGTTGTTGGCCATCTGATATATGTGTTGAAGGGTGGCTAAGTTGGCTTGACGTTAGGCTCTTTCAGCTTCGCGGTCCGAAACCAACATTTGCAAGATCTGCAACATGGGGTCTGGGGATGAACTGCTTCCTCCGCGAGGCATCTGAAGAATGAGATAGATCATGAGAAAAGAGGGAAATTTCTAACATTCAGGGGTTTGTTTTGGAAAAGTTTTTTAAGTTTGACTCAGATTTTTCTAGCAACTTGCTTTTCATTCATTCATAGCACACAGTACAAACACACACCACAACAAGGAAACAAATGGTTTTAAGAACCATTCTGTGAAACTATGATACAATGGGACCGGATACAACTTCACTAATGCTAGTGATCAAGTGCTACCACTCCTTGCAATCGGTGTGCTCATCATCATCATCATCAATGAAGGCGAAGTCATCCTCATTGGTGAAGAAGTCCATGGCTTGATCCTCCAGAAAGTCATCATCATCACTGAGATAGGTGTAGGGGTCTCCACGGATGTCTTCCCCTGGATTCTCCCTCTCCTCAAGTTGCATGTCTCTCTCGTGGATGGTCTCCTCCAAGTCTGTCACCTTGTGACGAAGGCGGGCAATAATGCGATCCTTCTTGTCAAGCTAACGGCGATGAGATTGGCGATCCTTCACAGCATGGCAATGGTCTGGTCCTTATGGACTACGATGGCGTAGTTGTGGTTAGTGTAAGAGCGGGCATTGTCTAATTCCTTCTGCCGGTCACACATCATGAAGCTGAGATGGTCCACTTGATGCTTCAACTCAGGATGATATGGTGCCTCCAGTGGCTATCCCATAACATCACGCCTTGGATAGAACTCAAAGCGGGTGCCCTTGATCTGATTTATACTCTGCCCACACAGACGGGCAAGAGCTTCCTGCATGGCCCTGGCAAGTCCATATAGCCAGTTGTTCTCCCTTAAGGTGAACTGGACTCCCTCTGAGGTAGGTGCTTCAATCTTCCCTCTGAGACTTGCAACAATTAGCCATTGCAATTCTCCTCCTCCCTGATCATTGAGCTGAGCTTTGAAGAACTCCGGGTGCGGGCACTCCAGAAGTTCCGAGAGTTGGTCAACGTCACGCTCAAACATGAGATCTCCTCCATTCCCCAACTGATAGAACTTGCTATACTTCACGTCCATCTATAAGAATGTAGGATGAGTAAGTTAGTAGAGTCATCAAGTGTGTCAAATTTTATGTAAGTTTGCAAGAATTTTTGTGGAACATGAATTTTCATGAAAGAATTTAAATGTTAAGAATGAGAATAGGTTTTCATAAATACTCCCTTCCTTTGTTTTGAAACTAAGTTTTTGATTCAAGCGTCCATTCTAAACTAGGGTCTCCTACGGTCAGGATGGCTCTGATACCAAATTGTTAACACCTGGAATTTTAAACCCAGATGTATGTTATGCCATACATCGCAATCCTAGGATTACATTTTTGTGATACATAACAGATTGGATATCACAGTACATCATCCATTAAAACAATAATAAGGTCTTACAACAAATAAAGGATCTCATGATCCAATCTTAGTACAATCAAAGCAGCGGAATAATATAATAACGGTAGAGTGGGCAAGGCTCCATCTTCATGGTCACATGCAATGCTGACGATGGGAGATGATCCTAGTTGTCGTAACCTTCCTGCGGTCCATCCTCCTGATAGTCTTGTTCATAGTCTGGCCACGGGAATAGCCAGGGACAAAGCCATGAGTACTCTTTAAGTACTCGCAAACTATCACTAACAAGTAAGTGGTTTGAATAGGAATACTAAGCTCTAGGTTGTTTTGAAAAAAGCCAGGTTTATCTCTAACTGAGTTTAGAAGCAAAAAAAAGCTAGTTTAAGGTTTTATAACACCTAAGTGGGAGCTGGAGTTTTCATATCACAACCTTGTTATGGTCAAGTCAAAGTCATGAGTCATTTCACAACTCATTTTGAAAACATCTGACGACGGAACAGTATGGCTGCTCCAATTGTCCATAACCACGGACGCGACTATTCGAATAGTTTGCACTAGAGATGGCAATGGAGCGGGTTTGGACGGATATAGCAAAACCAAATCCAAATCCATGAAACTCGCTCTAGCCCTCCCATGAAGATATCCATGGGAATGGATGTCGCTCCAGATCCAAACCCGCCGGATATCCAATATCCATGGATATCCATTGATTTACACACTATATACAATAATCATAATAACATTCAGCTTCACTACGATATAATAGCAATTTTGGACAGCATTTCAGCAAATATTATATGGATAATACATAGGAATATCAAAGCAATAATATTTTAACCACATAGTACTTAAAATATCACATGGTAACATCACAAAGTACATAGATGTCTCATAACAGTCTTAGAGAATGATTTTTATTACAAGTTTTCAATACAACATCTCATACATTCAATAGATATAGCAATGCATAGTAGAAATGTTGAGTTGAAACTTGGATGATTAGAGCCTCATTCCTCGGTGACAATGGATTCATTGGCATCCTACAATTGAAGGAACACTAAAGCTTATCAAAGTTACACATCACAATAATGAATAATGGAAGTAAGTAAATGACTACAGAAATAGTACCATTTCTTCTTGTTCATCTTCAAGAACATTTTGTACAGCAAGGAGATTACCATGAATATCACCTAATGCAATTGCAAAAAAGGAACAACTTAGATTTCATAGTTCACAAGAGAAGTTAGAAACAAAGGTGGAAATGTATAAATTAATTACCTAACATGTCCGCTCGAGACCATGATTGCATACACATGAGAGCTTCTGATATTTTTGGTGCAAGTCGACTACGATGTGGACTAATTAGTCTCCCGACCGAGACCATGAAATTTGGGGTCATTTATTTAGTAAATATTGCATACATAAAAAAATAATATCACCGACATGTGGGTCACACGTGTCAGCCGGGTATCCGTTGGATATCCGTGGAGCGAAACTACTACCCATGCCCGCCCCATGAATTAGTGGATATCCGCCCCATGAAATCCGTGGATGTAATTAGGACTCCATACCCTTGCCCACCGGGTCGGATATCCGTGGATACATGGATCCATGGATAAAATTGCCATCCTTAGTTTGCACTCTGCAGAGGTGGTACACTTTCACCACAATATTCGATACATTCGTCAGGAACAATCCTGAATTCACCATACTCAGTATGCGGATAATCAACCTAAACTTTCAATTACACACCCTAGTATAGGCACCTCTCCTATGTGTTTGGCCTCCCAACCATGACCATCTGTCATCTTGGGAACTGCACAGGTGGACAATCATCATGAGGTAGCCTCAGCTCAAACATCGGCCGCAAGGGAACCCATACTAAGGTATATAAACTTCCAGTCAAGCCCTAACCAAATTCAGCTATTGTGGTTGTATGGTAAAATTGGAATGGTATCGCATCCAGACAACCAATAGTTTTATAAAGGCTAAGGCTCATGCCTCAACATTTTCATCATCAAAATCATCTGGTGTTCAAGAACACATGTCAAAACATTTCATTAGAATGACTCATCATTCTAAGGTTTTCATAATCATTTTCACCAAGTATTAACATCTAAAGTGATCAAGTTTTATGCTTAGCACTAGCCACTAAAGTTGGGGGTAAACACTAAGGAGGGGTGATAATCAAGTGTGAATTATCTAAGTTTAATCTCCTGCCCCATGATGACATAAAGATCTACCTAACTTAGGCCAAGTTTTATGCTCTTTATGATACCTCTAATAACTTTCCAAAACTTACAAGTCACTAAGTAAACATAACTAAAAAGCTTTGATAAAGAAATAAAAGAATCAAGCTTGTAAGAAAAACTAGGATGTGGTATAATCAAATTTGTCTAACCAAGCATGCCTAATGCATTGCATAGGTTATCTAGTTTTCACAGTTCCAAGTGTTTGCTTGCTAGGATGGCTTGCCTTGTGTAGTGCAGTGGTTGAAGTTCTCTTCTCCTTCTTCCTCGTAGTAGTCTCCTTCCTCTTCGTATCCTTGGTTGGTACTAGCGTCCATAAATAAATATAAAGTACACAATCACCAAACAATACTTAACTACTTCTATTTAGCACATAAGGGTTTTCACTAGATGATCTAGCATCATCACAATCATTCACAAAGATTAAGGCACTAGTTTCATTTATTTTATTTTAGAAAAGTTATTTCTACTCATTGAAAAACTACTTAAGATTTAATATTCTCCAATTAAAACATGGGATCATGTTGAGACATGTCATCACCACATATTTCATTACTTGGGAATGTGATTTAAAGTGGTGTCACAATTTAATAAGGTTTCACCTTTCTATTTTAATTAATTAAAGTGACTAGAAATGCCTATGGGTCATTCTTTTATTACTTGTCCATTATTACTGCAAGTAAACCTAGATATTTTTATATATTCAGAAAGGTCTTATCAAATGTGATTTTTGAGAGTTGGAATCAACTCAAAAGCTTTTATGGGTGAATTTTGGAAAATGTTTGAATGCAGAAAAGTCTCTGTCTTGTTAATTTTACTATAGGTGATCTATAATTCCAAATGGTTTGAATACAACAGGCTTGGATTAAGAATTCAATACCTTTCTAACAAAATTAGTTTCATGCAATTTGGTTTAGTGAATCTCCATGAAACGAGTTTTGAATCTACTGCCAGAACTAAGTTTGAAATTCAATAGTTAAAGCTAATTTCAAACGAACTGGGTCACGCGGGAAAGTTAACTGGGCTGGACCACTTCGCACAGCGTGCGCGGGATGGTTAAGTGGTTGCCCCCACTAGTCAGTGAGACAGGGGGTGCGAAAGGGTACGGGCTAACTACGGCCGTAGGATTAGATGTAAGATCAACTTCTAAGGGTCGGCGTCAACGTCTGAGCAGAATGCGACGAGCAAGAACCCTAGCGCGGCAGTGGGGGTCTGTGGCGGCTCACCGGGCTCAGGCGATGATCGGCGATGGGGGCGAACGACAAAGTCGACGACGGCGATCCTCCTGGTACTGGTGGCTCCTCCTGGGGTGGCTCCAATCAACGACGCTCTTCTCCCCCAGCATTGGCAGGCTCCGGCAAAATTCCGACGATGCTACGCTCTCCTTGATCCGGGAAGAAGTGGGAACGTTCAGAGAGAGGTGTGGAGTGTAATGGTGTGAAGAAATCAAACGGGGAAGGACTCTATTTATACTGCGACGAGGGAAACGAAGGGTGCAGGCTGAGCTCGTCGGGGTCGGTGTTACAGCAAACTACGGGCATGGCTGACGGTAGGGGACGGTGCGCTGTCTCCTGGCGAAGCTCAACGTCTTGATGGCACGGCAAGGGGCGGTGCGATTTGGTCGGAACACGTCGATGCTCTGAGCATCACCGACGGCAGTTTTGATGGCGCACACTGGCTATGGGTCGTGCGGCGGCAAATTGGGATGTCTGGGAGGTTCCTGGGGCGGTGGTGATCACGTACGCGGGAGGCAAAGACGGGGCGCGGTCCATGCGAGCATGTCGAGTGCGGCGCTCTGGCGCGCTCTGGACATGGTCGCAGAGAAATGGGCGCGAGCATTCTCCGTGGTCCAGTGCTTGGCAGGGGTCGAGGGCTGGACAGGGGGTGGCGGTGGATGATGGCGTTCTTGCTAGACATGGTGGCTAGGCTCGGCGCTTGCTCTGGCTAGCTAGCCATGGTCAGCTGGCAAGGGTGCTCTCGGGTTGGCACGACATGGTGCACTGGGTAGGGGCTAGGTGTGTTCAAGGAATTGGTTGGCACTAGGGGAGAAAAGTGTGATCAATGGTGAACAATGGTTGCAAAGATCACTGCTCAAAACAGTAAAATTTGGCCAATTTAATTTTCTGTCTCCAAGTGTTTGATGAAATGGCCGCAAGAAATTCAAATTTGAATTTTTGGTTGAAACTTGGTGGATGCAATGGTCACATACTAGGTAGTCTCTGGTTGGTTGGATTTGACAAGGTACACTGGTTTGGTTGGGTTTTGAGAAATGGTGATCTTCGCATATGAACTAGATTCAAATTTCAAATGTCATTTGAATAGGGTTGCCAAAAGTTGTTGTGGGTTTTCAAGGTGGGCTTGGGTTCACTTTCACTTGGTCTAGAAAGGGGTGAAGAGAAATGGATTTGTTTCTGTTTGAAATCTTGGACTAGAAACACTCAAAGTGGTCTAGTAAGCAAGATTGGCAAAAATGACCATTTGCTTATTTGGTTTGTTTTTGAATTTCTAATGATTTGATTCTGCTTTGAAATGATTTAGATGATATTGCTTTCATATTTAAACCAATCCTTGCTATTCACAACCATCACACAAGTCCATTCAAGCATTCATGCATTCATCACATACAAACATGCATTCATATGGATTTTAATTCACAAAAGTTTTTATTAACCCTAAATTTGGGTGATTGGAAATGATAACCTTGATTAATATTTTTGGGATGTTACACATATTTCCTTCAGTACATTGGTTTTAAAGCTTCAGGATCGTGTTGGGAGAATCCAAGGGTTCTAGAGATCTACTCAACATGTTTGTAAAGGTTTCGGTCGTTGTCTTCAAGGCCACCACATAGTGGATCATGTGCTTGTCTTGCTGCGGGTGCACGCGCGAATATGGTGGGGCCTTTTGTGGCGTTGGTGGTCTTAGTACCTCCCACGCCTCCAACAGAGACGTACTTCCCATCAAAAGGAAGGAACTTCAGGAAAACATCTCTCTGTCTACCTTCGGTGGTTTCTATCATTTACTCTCTATTATTGTTTCTTGCTTGTTTGTCATATATGTTCTCTTACCTAGTTGCATATCTAGAGAACCTACTTTGTATCAAGCCTTAATTTGAAAAAAGGTTAAAAATTGAGTAGTGCCTATTCACCCCACCCCCTCTAGTCACTTATACTGATCTTTCATTTTGAATCTAGACTAATACCTTCATCGGTCTAGGATTTCTCGTGGTTGGGCTTCTGTCGTACCTTCAGGATTCCGCCTTCTGCCTCTTGCGACAGCGTTTCTGCATCTGGCTTCATTCTATCTGTTGGACCTCTAATTTGTTTTTAAAGATCACCTTTCTTATGTTTCCAATGTTGTCACCTCAAGATGATGATCTCCTCCTATCTATATCTTTTCTCCAAAGCTTCCGAACACCATTGGTCGAGATCTTCGGTCTCAATCCTGACAGTTTGTTGCATGATTATTCTACTATGTATAGAGTAATGCTTTGTGTGAGGGATGGAGTCGCGAACATACCACTACTCTTATCATTGGATCTTGTGCATTGAACTGGTGGATTAATGTAATCTCTTATCATTTCACGGAAGTTAGAGCTGGCCTTACATTCGACACCTTTACTTCCACCTTGGCCTCTCTAGAGTGTTTTCTCGAAGAACGTGAGCAACATCCTTTGTTGGTGATGTCGACCTGATCAAGATGGATCAAGAAATCTTGTTAGTGGTGTCGCGACCATAAGCCTGACACAAGAAGATTCGATCATCAAACCTCTCCCTATGTTGTCTTTGCTTGGATCTTGGGACACGATCCTTGCTAGTGGTGTCGAGTTGTAATGCCCGAAGAAATATTCCCAATTAGATTTGCTTGCTTTTATTCATTGCATCATTATACCATCATCATGCATTTTAGTGCCTTTTCTAAGTATAAAATTATTTTATTAAACACCATGTTTTGTTTTCTCAAAAAATATATGTATAGTTTAATATATATATATAACCGTCATATTTTCTTATTTTAAATAAAGTAAAACAATATTTTTTGGTTTAAATCATAAAAGATTTTGCTATTCTACTAAAAATAAAAATAAAATTAAAATCCGTTTATTATTTTGGCCCAAACTGGTTTCATCTAGTTTACTTAAGACTGTATAAATAGTCCAATTCCCTTCTTACTTCTCCCTAGACCCTATCCCCTAAATCTGTCTAAAATTCCCTATTTTTGTGAATCGAGATCCAAGCCACTTTCTTTCAGCGATCCACCACCGGAGAGTTCTCCTTGCCCGTCACCCATCTGCCCGCGTGTGAAGGAGCTCAGCCAAACCCATGCGCTTGAAGATGGGCTCCATCGATTTGTTTTCCTGGCCGCATGCTCCTTGTCCTCCGTGTCTTCTTCCGGTGCACTTCCTAGATCAAATCGCTGCAGCTCTGTTACTTGCACCTTCTCTGTTTCTCGCGTGTGCGTGTGTACGCGTCCAGTCCAGCGTGGCACGTTGCAGCTGATACTAGTCATAATAGGAAATATTATATAGCATATGACACTAGTATATAATATCATCTTTATAATGTACAATATCATGTAGCATTATTATAGTCTTAGTATATTTATTGTTTTTTTAGAATTTTAATGTAAAATTATGTACAAGATTTATTTATGATTATTTTTTCTAGTTCCACGTGTTATGATACCGTATTACCTATGATACTAAGGCTGGTCATAGTGGGAGGATACTAGCAATATGATACTATGTCTCTAGTGCATTGTATCATATAGTCGTAACATAGTCTCTTGATATTTAATTATTTGCAGAATCTCAATGCAATTTGATGTACAAGATGTATTTGACATTAAATTTTCTTGTTAGATGTTTTATGATACCGTATCATATTATGATACCACTAGCATTTCTCTCTTTATTAATTATTATGTCACATCATCATTTTGCTTAGGTGACATGCATGATACACCTTATGATACTACCACTAGGGTCAGCGTAAGGCCTTTTTCAATGGGTGTTTCTTAGCACAATATCATAGACAAAATGGTTATGTGACACTATGTTTAATGAAGAAAGAATATGATATTGTATCTTAGCTTAGCTACAAGCCTTGCACGGTATCATGGGCAAAATACATGGTTAGTCCAATCACAAGCATGCATGTACTCAAAATCATTAAACGTAGATACACCTCTTAAGATACAATCTATTATACTAGTTGTCTCTTAAGATACACCACTACCTAGGATGAGGCAAAGATACACTCCACTGTGAAAGGCCTTAGCTACAAGCATTGCATGGTATCATAGGAAAAATACATGGTTAGTCCAATCACATGCATGCATGTATTTAAAATCATTAAATATAGATACACCTATTAAGATACGATCTATTCTACTAGTTGTCTCTTAAGATACACCACTATCTAGGATAACAGGCTAAGATACACTCCATTGTGAAAGGCCTAACTCAATATCTTTCTTTATTAATTGCAGTGACACATAAGCATTTTGCATGCATATAATCATCATACTACCTATGATATCCGGTTGGAACTAGTCCTGGCCGCCTCATTTGTCGAGCCAGGGGAGAACCACCTCGCCCCTTTGGTTTTTTTCTCGGGCTTTGGCTCTGTGCGCGCCACCGGCCACCTGTCGCGGATCCCAGGCCCGCAGTCAAGAGCAACATGCGCCACGCGCGCGGCACATCAAATTGGTTTCATCTCGATCCACCGCACCAGGAGCCGTGACCAACACCTTGTGCTCATCTGCTCTACTTTGCATGCCGGTCCATGCAGGTAAGGTGTTCGGATAAATTTGGGCCAGATCAAACACATCAACATTTGTAGCAAAGAAGCCAGCTGGTCGTTGGAAGTACGTCGCTTCCTCATGTACCTTGCAGCAATTCAGACGTCTCACACCTTGGTGTTCATGTGCACGCTGCCATGATCGAACTTGTCTCGTGCCAACGGATCTTTCCTGAAATATAGCCCAGGATGATGGTGTCATTGAGGCTCCCGTCAACAACTTGTTATCTTGTTTCGGTCATCTTTGTCTTGGCTCCAACACACTGACATGGATGTGATGACCCGAAGATCTCCACCATGGATTACAAGGTACATGGAACCGAAGATCGCCACTCCGATCTAGGGAGCTTATATCCTCTCACATACAAACTGTGAGACCCCATCCCTATTCTATAGCTTTTCATGTATATATCGTATGCATTATAGAATCCAAATGTGGGTTTGCATATTATTTGGTTTGGTTCATAATTACATACTGAGATTAATTGTGGGATATTTATGTCTTATGTTGGACTACATTTAAATTGTGTAGCTCACAAATACCATGTTTTGTCTTCTTAATCCAACATTTATTTGTGGGATAGTTAAATCACTTGAATCATGATATTAATCGCCCATATTTCGATTCCGCTTAGCATTGCTAAGATATACCATCCATTGCCATGCCATGCATCATATCATAAACATGCCAGATCTTCTGCCATAGTATTTGAACATTGCATCGGGTGTTCTTTTTAGTGCATTGCTTCTTCACCGGATAGGACGATGAGTGGATGGGATTTGCAACAAACCTTCGGTCACCAACTTTGTCTCACAGGCGAGCATTCTCTCCATTCTACCTATTTTGCATTTATAGTCTTTACTTTCTCCTTTGTACACTGCTATCCTTATTTACGATGTTGTAGTTTCGTACCAGTATTACTCCTTGCAGCTTATATTTCTTTGGTTATTCTATTACCTATTGTTTGAGTAGCTGGGTTGGACTTGCGAGTCATAGTGCACACTTAGGTCTATTGCCCGCTCTCCTACAGGTGGATCCTCGTATTTGGTTTTTGATGCTACTAGTTAATTAAATTGATGGTGGTTGTGTGTTGCAACTAATGATAAGGCATTGGTAGGGACCACTTTTCGGAACTGCTTGTGTCGCCCTAGGACCCGTCGTTCTAAGTATCTGTTCTGAGACTATTACGCTAACCAAACATGAGGCTATTTAGGAATCCTCCTCAACTATCGTCTCTATTCATATATGTAGGATGCCATAAAATTGAATTTCTATTTGGTGCATATGCATAATATGTTCACAGACATGGGTGTGTGATGATATGATATTATATTTGGTGGACAACCGACATGCATACATAAACCCGGTCCGTACTAGTTGGCTTCGCCGGAGCTCTAACAAGTTATCTCCAAAGATCCTTCATAAGTGTGGCGTCACAAACGCTGTGCCTCTTTGAGAATCGATCGTGCCTCTTGGTTGGATAAAACTCAGTAGGTGGCTCCCCTGGATATGCGTGTAGTTATGGGACAGTGCTTGATGGGATATCTAGATGGCACACAAAACCTTTTTATTTAAAAAGTGTTTCTTGAAGGGTTGAATATGCGTTTGGGACATGTAGTGCACCCCTACAGGGTAAATATTTTTGAAAAGCCATTTCCACGCTTATGGACACCTCATGATCACAATGTCAAGAGCATAGACAACTTACACCAAATCATTATTACTTATAATCTAACTAGTCAGTAGCTCTATAAACTAAATACTCGAATAATAAAATTATCAATGTGTGTGTTCCACGAGAGGACTTTCTCGACTGGTTTTCGAGGGGAAAATTTTAGGATGGGTTATGTTTGATGTTAGTTATACTTGTATCGTATAGTTATCACTTATCTTTCTCTAACAGCCGAAGTTGTAGTGCGTCTCTATAAGTTAGATAGTGTAAGCTTTGCTTCCGTTGCGCCCACCATACCCATGTAGGCGAGAGCCGCTGAATTCCATCGTGTATTGGCCTTAGTACTGACCACTCTTTTTTTGTTTTCCTTTGCACTTTGTCGGCGCCCTTTGGCTTTAACAGGTATGTTATCGACGATGTTAGCAACTTAACCTTCTGGCTTGGCTTGGGATGGTTTATGGACACCGTTTGGTTATTCTTCAAGACTCTTAGTCCCATTTGGTTCTTATCCGTACTCGGATACTAGTTTGCTTTCTTATTGAGTTTGTATCTTTGAATTGTATTATTTGTATTCTTGACTCGTTGAGTTATTTTTGTATATATCAGTTTCTTATGGGTTCTGTTATAAACTACTATGATGTAACTACTTGTAATAAAATCCACCCACACGAAGTTTCTGGTGGACGTCTTTCAATCGCTTCTATGCGGATTTTGGCAGGAAATGCTAAGATCTTCATAGACTCGACTTGGGGGCGTTACAGATCATGCACAAAGGGACTCGTGGGGCACGTCTCCTGAGCCAATCAAGTAGGAAGCGCTCATTGCCCTTCCCTAGCTAACGCTGGATACGGCCTCACTCAGGGGATGGCACCTCGACAAAATACACAGGAAAAAAGACAAACTAGGACAGAAGTCTGCTAAATGATGTTCATTTATAATCATGTTGTTGAGGCAAAAGTATAAGAGATACTACAACACATCCACATCTGTAAGATACTCACGACGTCGCTGGCTGTGCAACTATGGCCCTGGCGGGAGCCCCGCCTAGATCCTCCAGAGGTGGCATGGGTAGTCGACGAGGCATGTCAGGGGTTCATACACCAACAGGGTGAAGTCTCTCCTCCTGATGTAGCGAATCCGCAGCAATGAGCCACGCCCGATGTTGTGATCACGGAAGAAGAGCTACCAACCGGAAGTGAGGTACATATCACCTAGCGTAGGGGCCTCGACGGTTACACTCCAGCCATCGCCACTACCGTAGTGCTTCAGCTTCACTCTCCCATGGATGTCACCCCAGGCCGTGAGGGGGAAGCACCGAGGGAGCTTCACCCTCGTAGACCGGTAATCTTTCATTGGATGAGGAAGAAGGCGTTAACCTGGACATTGCCGGTTTCATCCTCGATCTTAATCATGACCGGCGGGGGAGACGGAGGTGGGAGAAATTCAAGGCCACGTTGCCGCCTGGCCCTCCATGATTACCCGGTAGCTACCACGAGGGCGGACGTGGCCTCGCTTTACTGGTGCCTCCCCCTCAGCCACAGCGACGGTGCTAGAAGAGGAAGCTGCTACCGGAGTGGATCCACGGCTGCCGCTCCTCGGGCGACCTCTCCTATGTGGCCACCCGCTGTCGCACTTCACCAATGGAGTTTCCTCTGCCTCCAACATCGCAGACTTTCCCTTCTCACGGACGGAAAAGCGCTAGGGATCCATGGGGAGAAACGGGGTGTTAGCTCTAGAAATGGGGGAAGAAATAGGAGTAGTGGAAGTGGCGTCAAGGAGAAGGCACCGCGCATGTGCTCTTATTTAATGATACGGGAAGTCATGTCACTTCCGCAAGCAGAGGGCATTAACATATGGCTCCCACCACGTGCCATCAAATTATGGGATCAACTTCTAAGGTGGGGTGGGCGTCACCGCATCCGACGGTGGAGTACGCACAGCCGCTTCATATGCGTGGTCGAGATGTGTAGGACAATGGTTCTGTGTCGATCGAAAGGGCGTCGGGGCCCATCCACCATTTGGGCCCTTGTCGGACTATTGGCACAAGGGGTACCATGTCCCATCAAGATGTCGGGACCACATACCGCAACCTTTCGGAGCCTCGCGGGGTACACACCCCTCCAGAGGCCATGAGATATCCACATACGTGGGCGGACTTCAATACCTGCTTGTCTAGAGCCATAGGCCACCTTGTCGAGGCACTTCCTAGGGGCACTACGGTAACTCTACAGCCCCCACATGACAACGATCCAATGACTGGTCCAAGATGCGACCGGTCTCCCTCGATAAAGTAAGATGCTTCCTGTCTGTCACAATGCTAAATGCAGGATGATGAGGCCAGGGCGCCGAAGAGCCCTACATTTCCACTTTAGTGCAAGAAGACCCGAGGTGATGCATTGTCACAGGAAGGACGTCATCAGCAACCTCAGCGACTCACCCGAATCCACCAATGGAGCTAGCACGCGAACACATGGAGTCAGTGAGAATTTGCCTCTCCTTAGGAGGGAATGTGGTGACCCTTCCCGCCTAATATTGGGTGAAGAGTTCCGGCGCCACTATAAAAGGAGAGGCACCCCTACCTTAGAACAAGTCGATCCCTATGATCTAAAACCCTAGACATTCATCCACCATTATATCCTCGTGAAGCACCTGATCAATATAACAAAGCAGGAGTAGGGGTTTTACCTCCTCACGAGGGTACCGAACCTAGGTAAAAAAATACCGTGTCCACTCTCTGTCGTGCATGTACTTCCCCGTCGCCGCCGTCATTGAGAAGCTCGGAACGCGTGTTCAGCCCCCTCACGAACTCAGGCCTTGTTGGACCCATTGTTCCTTCACGCGACACATTCTCTGACATTTGGTGCGCAAGCTAGGGGATGAGGCACGATTTTGAGAACCTCAGCCGGCAGCGACATCATGGTCACGCATGTCGGTACTCACGACATCCACACCTGGTAGGGAAGGGTGAGAGAGGGATGAGGCCCGCGCCATGCCGCTTCTCCTCCCCAACCTCAGCACCCTATGGAGCCACCGGGGCACCTCCTCGCGCCCTCGCTCGGTCCGCACAGGGATAACTCATCTCGAGCAATTCGCCACCTCAAGGATGTCGCAACTCGCTCACACCAGAGGCCGCCCGCCTCATGGAGAAAGATCTTCTCCGCTACTCGCCGATCGAGGCTGCATGGGAGGAATGGCGGGCATGCCTCACGGCGCTCGTGGATATCACCTGGGACAACTCCGTAGCGTCAGGGGCGCATGCAGGTGAGGTGGCCCACGGAGCGCATCCCCCTCCTCCTCTCACCATTAGGACCGGGGGCTCTGGGGACGGGCGAACTCCAAGAAGGGCACAACCCACGCAAAACTCAGGCTGGGCGCAAGTCACTTTCTCTTGGGAACACTCTAGAGTGATCTGGCGTGCCGCCGAGGCTGCAAGGTCTGCATCGCCCGAGATGTTGCGGCCATGAGGACCACATCACCCAAGATGTTGCGGCCACTGACCGCTAGAATCGAGCGGCACTCGTCGGTGACATCAAGACCCATAGCACCAGTTTCCATGCACTCCCCAAACACCTCCGGTGGGTGGTGTGATCACCCAAGTTCAGGCCAGAGATGCCTTTCGGTATGATGACACCACCAATCCTACGGAATTCATATAGGTCTAAACAACGGGAATCGAGGAAGCATGCAGGCACGACCGTGTCCTAGCTAATTGGTTCCCCATGGGACTAGAGGACACGACATGCACCTGGTTGCTAAACCTCCCAGATGGGTACATCGACTCGTGGATCAAGCTTTGCGACCTCTTTGTCGACAAGTTCAGGGAAACATACAGGAATCCCTTCACGTATGAAAACCTCCGGAGGGTACGCTGTCGGGGACCTGGCAACCGGGGTGCCACATCCCAACAGTTGATAGGTCCACTGCACAAAGAGGATATCCCTCAAGAGGACAGGATCCGAAGGCGGCCAAGACAAACTAGCCCTTGCGAGGGCTCACCTCGCGAGGATACGGCACCTCAAGAGGATGCGATGGAGAGAAGGAACCCACTGTTGTATCCTAATACGCTGCAAAGCCTCGGATACCCCGGGACGCAATCAAGGCCAGTTTGGTAACTCCACCAGGGAACTAGAAGGCGAGGCGGAAGTCGGGGCCCTGGCAACCAGGGTGCCATGTCCCCATAATGGACGAGCCTCGTGTCGAAGATAGCACCTCCCTCGCGAGGGAGCAATGCCTCCAGAGGCGGCCCAACCATGCCGGTATCACCAGGCACACGCCTCGCGAGGGAATGAACCTCCAGAGGGAACGCCTCCCGAAGGAGTCTGCCACAAACACCCCGCCTTGCCCTCAAGCGTCAGATTTCCTGAGGCGCATCAAGGGCAAGGTGGTGAGTTCATAAAGTTGAACGTGAGATATGGCCCGACAGGATCATAAAGGGCCTGTAGCGACCAGCTGCCTCGATAAAGGAAGCCTTGGTTCGCCCCCTTTATTGCAGGGAAAGGACAGGCGATCGCTTGGTGGAAGAATCCACCTGTTCTTGTTTTTGTGAAAGAGGGAAAAAGCAGAGAGCGCCGGATGAAGACAAGCGACATCAATGAATGCCACTTTAAAGTAGGACGGAGTGGAGCACAGCGGGCTAGACCAAGTCCACCAAAAGTAGTCTCTTAGACTGGGATCTCGAGGAGCGGCAGTATGGACGCCCTTCCCGCCCAAAGGCTGGGGGAAGAGGCCCAACACCCCCCTATATAAGAGACCCTCCTCCTACCTTATAATGGATCAATCCGTAGCGATCTAAACCCTAGACTTACAAGCTACATTGTACGCTCGCACAAGCGAGCAATACAACAAAGCAGGAGTAAGGGCTTTACCTCCTCACGAGGGTCCCGAATCTGGGTAAAAAAACCGTGTCACCTCTCTGCCATGCTCTTGCTCCGCCATGGCCACCGTCGCCGAGGCCCCTTGAGAACGTGTGTTTAGCTCCCTTTCGAAGCAAGGGATCGTTGGACCCTAGTTCCTTCACGGGAAAAGTCACCGACATTTGGCACGCCAGGTAGGTGGCTGAGGCGTGCTTCCAATACATTCATTAACCTCGTCCGATTATCGACTCATGTAGAGAACTGCGCTGAGCGTGTGCTCTATCGCGCGGCGAGCAAGGAACAGACCGAGCCGACTTCGCGATGTTCCCCCTCTGAGCAGGACCCATGGACCGAGGACGACGGGTTCTCTACCTACCGTCCTTCACGGGAATCCCCGTCCTCCTCGTGCGGTGCCACCTCGCTCTCCCAAACCGTATCCTCGTGCGGCCACAAAGAGCGTCTCACTCCCGAGTCCATCAAGCACATGATTCAGGAGCTCCTGGATCACCCACCGTCCAAACCAGGCAAGGAGAGGTGGTGTGACTGGATCGTCGAGCTCCGCGATGTCGCCACGCTCTCCTCGCGGGAGCAAGGGTTCGGGGGAAGGATCAGACAATGGGGGTTGGGGGTTCGCAGCCGGCCTAGCATCATGATGGTGCCCCCATGCCCGACCAGGTGACCCCACCAGCGTCCAATAGTTGCTAGATTGTCTCACCCCCACGACCACGGCACCGCCGCATGGGCACGAAGACCGTCTCGTCAAATAAATTTCCGCTGCGGGTCAACAGAACCGCGCGGCCCTCGCCAAAGGCAAGGCGGTGGAGGCCAACGATTGTCTCTCCCTCACCAAGGGACTCTGTCGTGTGGTCTGGCCGCACAAGTTTCACCCAGAGAAGCCTGCTACTACGACGGAACGACCAACCCGTGCAAGTTCTTGTAGCTCTACACAATGGGCATCGAGGCCGCAGGAGGCGACGACCACATCATGGCGAACTGGCTTCCCTTGTGTCTCAAGGAGATGGCCAACACTTGGCTGATGAATCTTCTAGAGGATTCCATAGACTCATGGGCCAAGCTCATCTCCCTCTACATCGCGAACTTCAAGGGGAGCTAAGAGTACCCACTCACATACTTTGACCTCTGCCAGGTGTGCCAGCAACCTAGCGAGACCCTCTTACAGAGGTTCAGTCGAGTCCGCAACAAGATCCCCATGATCGCGGACTCCAACGTCATAACCGCCTTCTCCGAGGGCGTCAAGGATGAGGGAGAAAATCGACATCTGGGGCGAGAACCTCACCACGACTTCCGAGCTCTTTGTCATGGATGAAAAGTGCGCCAAGGCGGAGGTGGGGCATATGTTCGGCCTCACCAAGGCAGAGATCACCCCCAAGGCCTCGAACTCATCGAAGAACAAGGACAAGTACTCCAAACGTAAGACCGCCGTCATCCTGGCTGTGGAACCTGACCGAAAGAGTCCTCGTGTGGAGTGCGGCGAAGGGGAATGGGGCGACATCACGTACTATTACTTCCACAAGAGGACCGGACACCCCACCGACGACTGCTATGAGCTCATGACGACCTATGACATGCGCAACAACTAGAGAAGGGGCAGATCCGATGGCGAACATGGTGGCACGAGGGGTGGAAACCATGGAGGCGAGCGCTGGAACAACAACTCCGAAGGCTGCGACATGCCCTAGGCGGGCCATCAGGCCAACACCATATAGCAGCTTCCTCCGCAGCGGGAGAAGTGTCGTGCCGAGGACCCTGGGGCTACTAGGTATCGCAAGGGGCTGTCGCCTGCATCCTTGGTGCTTCCTAGGACCCGGTGCCCAACCGGAACTTCAAGCTGCTCACTCACGAGGTTGTCGCCGTTAGGCCAGGAGTCTCGTCCTTGAACCTCCGGTGGTCTCAGTACCCAATCACCTTCGACGCTCGCGACCACCCATCTCCACCAGGCCCATGGGCACTCTCCCCCTGATCTGCACCCCCACCACCAACAACATTGCGGTCGCAAAGACCCTCATTGATAGAGGCGTGGGCCTGAACGTGATCTCTACTGAGACGTTCGCCCAGCTCTAGGTGCCCTACCATAGGCTGATGCCGACCATGCCATTCTATGGAGTGACCAACAGGACCACCATACCCATCGGTCAGGTGCGCCTCTCCGTAACATTCGGGAAGCGCGACAACTACCACACTGATCTCATCGACTTTGACGTGACCCACATCAAGCTCCTGTAAAACATCATCCTCGGCTACCCATCTCTGGCCAAGTTCATGGCGTCCACTCACCACGCCTACAACACCCTCAAGATGCCTGGAGGCAGCGGCGAAATCATCACGAGATGCTGTGATGAAGTGGAGGCCCTACGCTCCCTCGAGCACACCTACAAAGCAGCGGCCACCGCTTGCCCCAAGGACGTGGACACGCTGGATTAAGTTGGGGGCTCTATGAGGAGGAGGCATATGGTGGCTTGGGAGAACACCATGGCAAAGAGGGCGGCGGCTGTGCTGTTCCTGCCTCGCGAGGGGCAGGCCGCAGTCGGCACCCAAGCCTTCAAGAGGGCCCCGGGCCAGGTGATGTCCCCACCTCGTGCGAGGGCTAAAAGGCTCCTGAGAACTGCCCTGACCCAGGGGATCCCGACTTCCTGATGGACTGCACCCAGCGTGCTGACAACACCAACAGCCCCCCTGAGGAGAGCTACGCTACAGGCCAAGCAGGAGCTCATGGCTGCGGGAAGATGGACAAGCCTCTCCAAGAAACGCACCTGACTCCACGACCTTTTGATGGTGACCCTCGAGAAACACCCATCCCTTGTTGTCTTATCTTCAGTGTGACCCCGTTCAAGCCACGACGATGCTGTGATAAGCTTGAACTCTCAGTGGTTTTTTGGATCTTGCGCTTCGCACGTGTCTTGCCATTTGGTTTTTCCCTCGGAAAGGACTTCTCTAAAAACCATATCTAACTGAGTTCCCTCACATACACCACACGAACGGGAGGCTTGGCATGGTGCCTGTCACTGGTCACTCCTCGGCATCATCAGAGCCTAAAGTGTCGAGATTTGAACTTATGGACTTGTTCCGTCCATAAGTTACCTCACCTACGGCCTCTGGTGCTTGTGTTCCTCGTGTGGCACATGTATCGAGCCCCAGAAATATGTGTGTTTTACCCTACGGCCGTCTCCTAGTAAGGTCTACAGGGCGGCTTGTGAGGGAGCATTCCCCTCCATTAGCCCATCCAGGATCTAAAGTGTGAGCTCTAAACTTACGGAGTGGGTCCGGCTACGAGTTACCTCACCCATGCTCCTGGACCTTAAAAAGAAAAAATATTTTAGTGATGGCTCATGAGGCCCTGTTCCTCCGCAACCAAGCTTTCTCAGGACCTAAAGTGTCGAGCTTTGAACTCACGGACTGGGTCCGGCGATGAGTCACCTCACCCACGGTTCCTGATATTTGAAAAACACCTCTTTAAGAGACATCTCATGAATCCCTGTTCCTCCGCAGCCCGAGCTCTCAGGACCTAAAGTGTCGATATCTGAACTCACGGACCGAGTCCGGGTATGAGTCACCTCACCCATAGTTCCTAACATATATAAAAAATCGTGTGAAACCCACAAAACCCTTTATACGGGGCTGGCGGGAAAAGCACTTAGTCCTATGGCTTTCTCCTCGAGAGGCTCACGTGGCGACCCTAGAGACACCCTCTCCAACGGTTAAACTTCGCAAGGCCTAGAACGTCAGATATGAACTTACATGCCCAGTCGGTAGTAAGTTACCTCACCTACAGTTCCTAGCGCTTACAGCTTCACATAAGTGCATTTCAGGACTCCAGTGGCACGCGCTTATGCATTACAGTCATCCCTCAGGAGGCACCCAGGAAAGGCGTGTAACATCCCAGGATTAGCACCTTCAGGAAAACGGAAGTATGAAACCATAAATGAAGTCAATAACAGCGGCAACCACAACAAAGCAAGTGGTAAGTCAAGGCATTATTAATGATATAAGTTACCTTACACATGCATTTAAAGAGTTAGAGAATTTGCACCGCTATTTCTCAAGAATTTGGGTGTACCATCTGTTCCTCATATGACCATTAGAAAATCTCAAGGGGGAGAGTGAATAATGAAGCATCGATAGTTGATATCCGGAGTAAGGTTTAGGAGAAAGCCAAAACATTCTTACAAAGTAAACCATAAGGACTAAGTATACCATAAATAGACTAATATTAGAGTCAAGATATATTTGGACAAAGTATAAACTAGAATCTTACCTTAATGAGACTTTCTAAAAACTTAGACACTTCTTGAATAGATGTCCTAATCTGAAAACACTCAAAAGGATCTGATCAAGGCAGAAGCACTAGATTCAAAAGTAGTCTATATATCAAATGAGATTAGTAGTTGGCTCATTTCAAATCAGAAGAGGATCCAAGGAAAAGCTTGAATGAAGATACAACAATTATCTTCATCCTGGATTTAAAAGAGCTATCAGGATCTGAAGAAGTCAATCTTATCTCCCGAAACGTAAGAGGGTACGAACTTTGAGGACGAAGTTTATTTTAAGGGGTAGAGTTTGTAACATCCCAGGATTAGCACCTGGAAATAGAGATAACACATGTGTGTGCATTACATTCATACATCAGAAAATCCGGGGAATTTTCGCGCAAAACTAAAAGAGCTATAGAGGGATCGAGATCTCTCTTGTACTGATGGAAACTTTGGAGTAAGTGCGATAGATTTCGACAGGACCTTTGTAGTTCTTTGTTTGGGGGGAAAGTTGTTCAAATATGTATTTGAATTTCAAATATGAATTCAAATGAATTTATAAGATTCACAAATGGAAATTTGAAATATTTAATAACTTATTAGATTTAAAACAAAAATTAAATTATGTGTGGATAATTATAGCATTCCATAATTGATATTCAAATAAAAATAAACAAGATATACTTTATAATAAATAGTAAATGAATTCATATTTATATATAAGATTTAAATATTTACTTGAATCAAATTACAAAAATAAGGAAATTTAATTTTATTATAATATAACAAATTACATTGTTTTTACAATTGACCAATAAAAGAGAAAGTATTAACTTTATGAATACAGTACCATGTTACAAGGTATTTTACAAAGTTCTACTTTCAATAAAATAAAGTTTCATACTAATAAAAATAAAACCTAACTTATTCCCTATCTATATTCTTTCACTTTCTTTTCTTTGGATTCTGCTTCTTTTTATTTCCTGCGAACATAAAAAAAATTGAACAAAAAAATAAAATAAAAGAATGTTAGTTGGTTACAGTTTTACTCTCAGATTTGACATACAAATGCTATGTCTAATTCATCATTGAGCTGAATTTTAGAAGGGGCAAGTTTCACCAAATAAGTGGTATCTATTCTTATCAAGATTGTCTCAGTCCAACATCATTGACAATAATATTGGGGCAAGTTACACCAGAACAGTAAAAGGCAAAAGGTAAAAACATGAGGAAAATATCACACTTTTACTTGAACCCATCCACAGCTTAAAGGCTACATGAGTTGGAACTTGCACCATACCAGGCACACTCACAAGCAGCACCATCACCACATGCAGTTGTGTGTTGTCATCACCACAGCAAACACACACACAGTAGTATATATCCAATGCATCAGCTGCGCAAGACTAGTCATTAGTCACATACATGTCTCATCTGTACCATCTGAGCTAGAAGTTGAGAAATATCCCTCCATAGCACATCCTCTCAACACTACCACCAGAGTTTCATACTACCACATCACCAGCAACTGGTTGCTCCCAGGAGCCATCCAAGAGCTAGGACAAGGGGGGAAGAAATCAAGATCAACAACAGCTTGAAGAGAAGCAGGCTATTAGTAGCAGAGAATTTATAATAACTCAAGTAGACCAATCAAGCAATCAAGATCCACTCAAGTAACATCAACTGTTACTCTGCATATCAGGTTGGCAGCTTATAACAGTAATAGCATCTGATTTGTTCAGTTATTTCTTTAGAGCATGGTTTAAATAGGGGAAATAGAGGGCTCTCGGACTGGTGTAGAAATGCTACACCAGTATCATCATTGAGCTAGGAAAACCATTCAATCATCTACTCTTATATACAAACATAATCAAGCCTCAGACCATGCATCATTGGCAGCCAAACATGAGTTTATTTTTAGCTAATCAAATAGTCAAAGCCAACAAATAAATCATGTCCAAAAATCAGAGAACTAGCAACCACATCCTCCACAACTTTGGGTTGTGAGGAGAGGTTTCTCTTAGATCCACATAGAAATGCTATGTTGAGTCATCATAGAGAGTTTGGTAGCCACACTTTAGCATCTGTTCTTATATAGTGTTTGGCCTCAGACTAGTGCATCATGGGTTATGAAGCAAGTGAAGTATCTGACTTCATTTAATGTTGTCTCACAAGATAGTAGAACACACAAGGAAATGTTACAAGAGTGTACAAGTAACCTAATCCAACTAATCATCATCCAGATCTAGTCTAGGAGATCAGTAGGGGTCACTTCACACATCTGCATATATTCCTATCTATGTAGTACATCAGAAAGATCAGTTGATTAGTGGATCATCTGATTTAGCAACTAAATCATGGAAAGAGAGGTTCCATTTAGTACAGCCAGCCATATGGCAGCAGATCATGCTGCTATAAATCACTACTATGCACACTCATTAGAGGCACCACAGTAGGGTTCTACAGCTAGCAAAAGTCCACCATAGAGGCATCTAATAACAATTCCCAATGTATTCTGTCATGTTGAAAGTACAAATAGGGCACACCAAATGAGTTGAAATCATTTTTCTAGCCAAGAAACTAGAAATCATCTAAGATACACATATCACTGTCATTTGATAGAGGAAATTCAGTAAGACAGATTCATAAACCCAAAAGGTTCTAAGTCACAGCAGGAAGTCATTTTAAAATTCATTCAAGCTGAATCTTAAACCAATGGTACAACTACACATAGAATGGTACTTGCAGGTACCCAACAATGATCCCAACATGCAACAATTACTCCTCTACAAACAACCCAATTTCCTTTGCAAACAATAACCAGTATAGCACAAATCATTTTCCTGGTATGAGTACCTAGGAATCATTTAGTTTTTAATACTAAACTATCAAGCAGATATGTTAAATCGTCACTGATTTCTCTTGCAATATCCACATATGTGTTATCCATAACTGTAAGGGAAGCACATCAAGCTTAATTTCCCTGAATCTTGATCAAATACCACTAGGTGCTATCATCATCACATCATCAGCACAAAAGCTTGTGACAGAAGAGATATGACTCACTGTGGGTACCGAGCACCTAGAGAGGAGGCATGGCGAAGTCCTAGTTGTCACAGCCGACGCCAGGGTTGCGTTTGTAGCGCAGTCCCACCAGTGTCAAGCTTACAGTAGATGACATGACCATCACCGCGATAGCCTTGCAGCATCCATAGCACCACCATCTCCACACCTAGAACCATCACTGGTATATGATGCGTGTAGCAGCACTTTGTTGGGAGACCCCAAGAGGAAGGTATGATGCGGTACAGCAGCAAGTTTTTCCTCATTAAGAAACCAAGGTTATTGAACCAGTAGAAGGAAGGAAACGTCACATAGGTGTGGCAAGCAACGTGGAAACCTGCACAACACAAACTCAAGACTTTCCCCAACTAACAGTGAGGTTGTCAATCTCACCGGTTGCTGTAACAAAGGATTAATTGTATGGTGTGGAAGGTGATGATGATTTGCAGCAAGTAAACAGTAACAGTGGAAGATGTATCAATGTTAAAGATTGGACCGGGGTCCATAGTTCACTAGATGTGTTCTCCTTAGATAAACAAACATGGCATGTTGGGTAAAAAAATTACAGCAGGGAAATTGATAGGACTGAGCAAGGCATAACAATGCAATACTAGACATAAAGATCCTATGAGATTCGATTGGGCAATACAACAATATACATAGACCGCCATCCAACTGCATCTATGACTAGAAGTCCACCTTTGGGTTATCATCCGAATACCCTCCAGTATTAAGTTGCAAGCAACATGACAACTGATTTAAGCAAAGTGTGTAAGGTAAACAATCCACCTGTTCCATGAACAAGAGACTGTTGTTTTCTTCCTAGTGGCAATAGCACATCTACAACTGTAGAGATTTCTGTCACTGCCCTTGATTAAGTACAGGCATGAACCCACTATCGAGCATAAATACCCCCTCTTGGAGTCACTAGCAACTACTTGGCCAAGATAGTTACTAACAACGGAGAGCATGCAAGATCACAAACAACATAGACATGATAGAATCAATAAGACAAAACCATTAATCAATCTGACATAGTCGTCTCAATATACATCGAATCCCCGCAAACACAACATGCATGATTACAAATAGATGAGATCTTGATCATGAACGGAGCTCACAAGATCTAGACATGAAAGCACAAGGAGGAGATACAACCATCTAGCTACTACATGAACCCATAGTCCAAGGTGGAACTACTCACGCTTCATACCGGAGGTTGGCATGATGAAGAAGAAGGCCTCCGGGATGATCTCCCCTCCGGCAAGGTGCCAGGAAGAGCTTCGGATCCCCCTCGATCTAGGGACGATGGTGGCGGAGGATATAGACGGTTTCATGGAATATTGATCGGGTTCTTAGGGTTTAGGCATCGAGGGATTCTTATAGGCGAAGAGGCGAGGCAGGGAGCCACCAGGGTGGCTGCACCCCACCCCAGGCGCGGGGTGGGCCCACCCGCACGGCCAGGGGGTGTGGCCCCCTGGTGAGTCTCCTCCGTCTCTTATTCCAGCTTCGTGTTCCCAACGGTAAAATATTGACTTTGGCTTTTGTCCCATCCAATTTCGAGAATATTGATTTCCTGCCTTTCTGGAACCAAAAAACAAAAGAAAATAGGCAACTGGCACTGTGGCAACTTGTTAATAGGTTAGTACTAGAAAACATATAAAAACATGTCAAAGTGTAGACAAAGCAAACCAAAGTAGATACTAAACAAGCATGGAACATCAAAAATTATAGATACTTTTCCGACGTATCAAACATCCCCAAGCTTAAGTCATGCTCGTCCTTGAGTAGGTAAGTGATAAAAGAATAATTTTTGAGGTGACATGCACCATCAAAATCAAGATCAAACCACTTGCAAGCATTGAAAGCTGAGATCAAAGAACTCTAAACATGAGCATGAAAGATGGAGTTCTAACAATAAGACAAAGTAAATATGCATGCAACATGAAAGGCTACAAACAAAGATCATGAATAATATGCATTGAAAAACGTTTGTTTGTTTCACATACAGAAAACATAGCATAGTGACATTCAGCTTGTCCCTCATGGAGTAGCAAATAGATGCAAAGGACACCTTTAAAGTTCATAAGAGTGACTAGATACAAATAGCACAAGAACAGGCAATATCAACAATATGCATCAATCAATAAGTTTTCGGACACTGCACATAAAACTAAGAATGGCAACTATCCTCTCTTAACTGGTGCCTAAAGGTAGAAGGTGGAGACTCAATATAATAGTGGAAGAAAGGCCCTTTAGAAAGGGAAGCAGGGATTTCAAGTTTTAAAAAGAGCTTCCAAAAATTATGGTACTAGTTAGCTTTCAGCCCTCATTGCCCCTGTCATAAGCATCTTGAAGTGATTAAGGTTAAAGTGAAAAAACTATGGAGTATATGCTTGAAAAGTATAATTTAGCAATCCCATGTCCCTTGAATACGAGGGCCGCTCCTCATGCTACTCAAGTTTAGTTACTTGCAAGTTCTTGTCAGGGTAAGTACATGTGTATCATAGAGAACCGCCAACGGGGTACCCCTTGCACATGGTACAGGAGCTTTCCCATAACCAAAATAACAAGGCAAGTAGACAATGACCATCTCAGCATTCTTCTAATTTACCATGGGAATAAGGTTCTTTTTTCTCTCTTTCCTCTTTTCTCATATGTCTCTTTTTTCTCAATCTCTTTTTTATATAAGAATGATGCTTCATAGATGTCACTATGGTGATGCTACAAGTTTCCACCATGATTAGGAACAGCTTAGGCTAGTGTCCTAGGCGTTTCTCTAACACAAAATACATAACTCCATGGACTTACAAGCTCCCCTTTTATTTCAAACCGACGACATCCATAGACAAAAGAGCATGATATCAACTATGTACAAAGTACAACTGCAATGTTGAAAGCGTTCCCCATGACAACATGGTTCTACTAATTTCAACGTATAAGTGCAAGAATATGCAACATAGATGACAAACGGTTCAAGTTTATTAGGGGAAGGAATATAAAGTGTGCCATCAAGTTCGTGAGGGATTTAATCACTAAGTTTTCACATAACAAAATACTTTTTAATTGGAAGATATCTGAAAACGAGAATATACTTGGAATGGTGTAACACACCATGCATAGGAATTTAGTGTACACTTTGGAATAACTTGGTTTCTTGGGAGTTGGAATCATGATTAGAGATTACTCATACAAGTGGAGGCTAGCAAAAGACTAGGAGCAACCAACTAAGAGAGCAATAATGGCCATGATCATGGAGAGCGACAAAACATTACTAACCAAAGCATAGAGTGGTACTACAAGTCAAGGACTAAATGATCATAGAGGCTATGGTGACTTGTTCATAGTCATTACATGGTGTGACCATGTGCCAAGTCAACCCAAACAAAGCATCAAAGGAGAATACCACGATACTATCCTTTTGCATGCTAAAACAACACATAATTTCTTCAAAGCACACTAAGAAATCCCAATTGTTTGGAACAAGTCATGCTATAGCAATAATCACTAAGCATAAGGTCAAAACAACACCTATCATGACATGCTAAAGTCTAAGTTACAGTCAATGCAAGCTCCTCTTGCACTTTCAAGCAAGAACTTTCTACTCCTTTCCAACACCAATCAACTTATTTGAAACAACACAGCGATAAAGGGGGTCCAAACTACTTTATTAAAGCAAACTAAACAAACTAAGCAAATCAAACAAAAACTAATACGCTCCAAGAACAACACAACAGTGCATGAAATAATAAAAACGAAGTGTCTAGAAAGACCCGAGCTTTTTATTGATGAAGAAGGGGATGCCTTGGGCATCCCCAAGCTTTGACGCTTGTATCTCTTGAATATTTCTTGGGGTGACACGGGGTGGCATCCCCAAGCTTGATCTTTGAAGGGTTTCGCAGCATAGTAAATCAAAAAAATTCTACGGATGCAAACGGGAAAGCCAATATCTAATCTAGGAGATGCAAACAACTAGGGGGATTAGATGAGATCTTCATACCCTTGAAGATTCGCATAGCGGAACGTTCGTCGGAATGTGGGTGATGTAGTCGTACTCGCTTCTCCTCCTCGCGATCCGATCTGGTCTAGCACCGCAAGTGGTGATGCCTCCGAGAGATGCACACGTGCAGCACCTCGACGTCTCCTCCTTCCTTGGTCCAGCAAGTATGGTGGAGAGACGGATTGGATCTACAATGCGACGGCGCGGTGCAAGTGGTGGAGAGTTTCTGCAGCAGGTCTTCTCCTACGTGCAGTCGGGAGGGAGAGAGAGAGGAGGGCAGCAGGGCTGCTAGGGCTTGAGGAGGATGTGTGGGAGGGGGTGTGCCCCCAGCCCTCTTTATATAGAGGGTTGAGCGGCCAGCCCTTGCCCCTCCCCCAAGCCCTAGGGCCGGCGGCCAAGGAGGGAGGAGTGGGGGGCAAGTTCCCCCCCCCCTCTAGAAGCTCCCCTAGGGTTTCCCCTAGGTTTGGCCGGCTGGGCCCTATGGGGCCTTGTGCCCCTGGCCCAATGTGGCCAGGGCACTCCCTCATAGGCCCATGCCACCTCCCGGCAGGTGGGGCCACGTTGGTCCCCCTCCGGAAGGTTCTAGAAGCTTGCGGTACAATACCGATTAACCCGAAACAATTCCAAACTCCAAAAACTGCATTGCCTTATATGAATCTTATTCTCCTTACCATTCCGGAACCTCTCGTGATGTACCGGATCCCATCCGAGACTCCGAACAAAAACTCATAAACCAATTATCCAATCTATCCTAGCGTCGAGACACGTTAAGTGTGTGACCCTTCGGGTTCGAGAATATGCAGACATGATCTTCTATCAATAATCAACGGCGGGGTCTGGAAACCCATATTGACTCCCACACATTCATCGATGATCATATCGGATGAACCACGATGCCAGGATTCAATCAATCCCATATATATATTCCCTTCGTCTCGCGATATTTTACTTGCCCGAGATTTGATTGTCGGTACAGTCATACCTAGTTCAATCTCGTTCACAGCAAGTACTTTACTCGTTCCGTAATCCGATATCACTTTGTGATTAACTCCTTAACCACATGCTTGCAAGCGTTGTTGATATCGATTACCGAGTGGGCCCGAAGTATATCTCTCCGACTTGGGAGGGACAAATCCCATCTCGATACATACAACCCAACAGGTACTTTCCGATCACCTGAGAGGCACCTTTATGATCACCCTCTCATAGGATGACGTTTGATGACCTCAAAGCTTTCTTCTGATACCAGGGAGTTGTATTATCTCATGGTCTAAGGAACACAATATTTGACATAAGAAAAGCTTTGCAAAGATGAACACGATGACACGATCTAATTGCTTCGCTTAGTTTGGGTCTGTCCATCATGTCATTCTCCCAATGATATGATCTCATTATTAATCGACAAATCATGTCTATGGTTAATTCTAGCATGGAATATAAACTTTATCATGAACAAGAATTATAATAATAACATCTTTATTATTGCCTCTAGGGCATAATTCCAACAGTCTCCCACTTGCACTAGAGTCAATAATCTAGTCTACATTTGGCAACAATCTCACACCCATGGAACTAAGGTGTTGATCATGTTTTACACGTGGAAGAGGTTTAGTCAATGGATCTGCGACATTCAGATCTGTATGTACTTTGCTAATATTCAGATCTCCATCTGCTATATAATCTCGGATTATATGAAACTTGCAGTTGATATGCTTGGTCTTTGGATGATATCTTTGTTCCTTAGGGAGTGCTATGGCGCCAGTGTTGTCACACAATATCTCCAGTGGGTCCAATGCACTTGGAACCACGCCAAGCTCAGTGATGAAGTTCCTGATCCAAAATCCTTCACTTGACGCTTCTGCAGCAGCCATGTATTCCGCTTCTACTGTAGATCCCGCGATCACGCTTTGCTTGCAGCTTCTCCAGCTCACAGCTCCTCCATTCAAAATATAAACGTATCATGTCTGAGATTTAGAATCATCCTTGTCGGTGTCGAAACTAGCGTCGACGTAACCCTTTACGATGAGCTGTTCATCACCTCCATAGACTAAGAACATTTCTTTAGTCCTATTTAGGTACTTTAGGATGTTCTTCATGGCTGTCCAGTGTTCCACTCCTGGATCACTTTGGTATCTGCTCGTCAAACTAAGAGCATTGGACACATCCGGTCTAGTACACAGCATGACATACATGATAGAACCTATGGCCGAGGCATAAGGCACTTTTCTCATAGCTTCTCTATCATTTACCATAGCTGGACACTGAGCCTTGCTCAATATCTTACCTGACAACATAGGCACTGAACCTTTCTTTGCCTTATCCATTCTGAACCTTTTCAGAACTTTGTCTAGGTATGTACTCTGGCTTAAAGCTATTAGGCGTCTTTGTCTATCTCTATAGATCTTGATGCCCAATATATAAGCAGCTTCACCTAGGTCTTTCATTGAAAAACACTTGTTCAAATAACTCTTCACATCGTTAAGCATGTTAATGTCATTTCCAATAATCAATATGTCATCCACATATAGTACCAGAAATGTCACTGAGATCCCACTCACTTTCTTGTAGATACAAGCTTCGTAGCAATTTGGAACAAATCCAAAGCTCTTGATCACTTGATCAAAACGAAGGTTCCAACTCCGAGATGCTTGCTTCAGTCCATAAATGGAACGCTGAAGTTTGCACACTTTATCAGCATCCTTAGGATCGACAAAACCTTCGGGTTGCATCATATACAACTCTTCATCAATGTTGCCATTGAGGAACGCAGTCTTGACATCCATCTACCATATTTCATAATCATGAAACGCATCAATTGCTAATAAAATCCGAATGGACTTAATCATCGCTACAGGAGAGAAAGTCTCATCGTAGTCAACACCTTGAACTTGTCGAAAACCTTTCGCGACAAGCCGTGCTTTATAGACGGTAACATTACCATCCGCGTCCGTTTTCTTCTTGAAAATCCATTTGCATTCAACGGCCTTTCGGTCGCTAGGAGGGTCCACCAAAGTCCATACTTGCTTTTCGCTCATGGATCCCAATTCGGATTTCATGGCCTCTAGCCATTTCTCAGAATCTGGGCTCATCATCGCTTCCTCATAGTTCGTAGGTTCACTGTCTTCTACCAACAAGACAGTCAAGACAGGGTTGCCGTACCACTCAGGAGGGGCACGCGACCTTGTCGACCTGCGACGTTCAGTAGCAGCATCGTCCGAAGCTTCATGATCCTTGTCATTAGCTTCCTCTATTGTTGGTGCAGGCGGCACTGGAACAATTTCAGGTGCTGCGCTACTCTCCAATCAAAGAGAAGGTTCAACAACCTCGTCTAGCTCTACTTTCCTCCCACTCACTTCTCTCGAGAGAAACTCCTTCTCAATAAAGGAACCATTCTTAGCGACAAACACTTTGCCTTCGGTTCTGTGATAGAAGGTATACCCAATAGTTTCCTTAGGGTATCCTATGAAGACACATTTCTCCACTTTGGGTTCGAGCTTTTCCGGCATCAACTTCTTGACGTAAGCTTCGCATCCCCAAACTTTAAGAAACGACAACTTAGGTTTAGCACCAAACCACAGTTCGTACGGTGTTGTCTCAACGGATTTAGATGGTGCCCTATTTAAAGTGAATGCAGCGGTTTCTAATGCATAACCCCAAAATGATAACGGCAAATCAGTAAGAGACATCATTGATCGGACCATATCTAATAGAGTTCGATTCCGGCGTTCCGACACACCATTGCGTTGTGGTGTTCCGGGTGGCGTGAGTTGCGAAACGATTCCGCTTGCTTTTAGATGCGTGAGAAAATCATAACTCAAATATTCACCTCCACGATCGGATCATAGAAACTTAATTTTTCTGTTATGATGGTTCTCCACTTCATTCTGAAATTCCTTGAACTTTTCAAATGTTTCAGATTTATGTTTCATTAAATAGATATACCCATATCTACTTAAGTCATCGGTAAAAGTGAGAAAATAGCGATATCCACCGCGCGTCGAAACACTCATCGGTCCGCATACATCGGTATGTATGATTTCCAACAAGTCCGTTGCTCGCTCCATCATTCTGGAGAACGGGGTTTTGATCATCTTGCCCATGAGGCATGGTTCGCATGTGTCAAATGATTCAAAATCAAGAGACTCCAAAAGTCCATCAGAATGGAGTTTCTTCATGCGCTTTACACCAATATGACCTAGACGACAGTGCCACAAATAAGTAGTATTATCACTATCTACTTTGCATCTCTTAGCCTCAATGTTATGGATGTGTGTTTCATCCCTTTCGAGATTCAGAAGAAATAAACCATTCACAATAGGTGCATGACCATAAAAGATGTTACTCATATAAATAGAACAACCATTATTCTCCGATTTAAATGAATAACCGTCTTGCAATAAACACGATCCAGAAATAATGTTCATGCTCAACGCAGACACATAATAACACTTATTAAGGTTTAAAACTAATCCCGAAGGTAAAAATAAGGAGAGCGTGCCGACGGCCATCACATCAACTCTTGATCCGTTGCCAACGCGCATCGTCACCTCATCCCTCGCAAGCCGCCGTCTATTCCGTAGCTCCTGTTTCGAGTTACAAATATTAGCAACTGAACCAGTATCAAATACCCAGGCACTACAACGAGGGCTAGTAAAGAAAACATCAATAACATGTATATCAAATATACCTTTGATGGTGCCAGCCTTCTTGTCCGCTAAGTACTTCAGACAGTTGCGCTTCCAGTGACCCTTGTCCTTGCAATAGAAGCACTCAGTGTCCGGCTTGGGTCCAGACTTGAGCTTCTTCTTAGCAGGGGCAACGCGCTTGCCGCCGCCTTTCTTGAAGGGCTTCTTTGCACCCTTACCTTTCTTGAAGGTGGGGGGCTTGTTGACCATCAACACATGATTATCCTTTTTGATGTCCACCTCCGCAGCCTTCAGCTTTGCGAAGAGCTCGGTGATCGTATCAGTGGAACCAATCTGATTGTGAGTCACTACAAAACTTTTGTAGCTGGGAGGGAGTGATTGCAGAACCCTGTCAATATTGAGCTCCTCTGGAATCTTGCAGTCCAGTTGCTCAAGGCGTTGAGTGTAGCCCGACATCTTTATGGCGTGCTCACTAACGGAACTCCCTTCCTCCATCTTGCAGTTAAAGAATTTCTCAGAGATCTCATATCTCTCAGAACGGGCCTGAGTCTGAAACATGGTTTTCAGCTCCTCAAGAATCTCAAAGGGCCCGGGATAGTCTTCAAAACGATTTTGAAGGTCCGATTCCATAGAAAACAACATGGTGCTCTTAATCACACCATAATCATCTTTGCGCGACTGATAGACAGCTTTCTCATCAGCCGGCGTATCTACAGTAGGGGCGTCACCTAGCGCATTCTCAAGGACATAGTCCTTTTGACCGCCAGAGAGAATGATTCTCAGATTGCGGAACCAGTTGGTGAAGTTAGACCCATTGTTTCTAAGCTTTTCTTTCTCAGCGAAAACGTTGAAGTTGAAGTTGGACTTAGCCATTTGATCTACAATATTTGCAAGTACAAATTAGACTATGTTCATGATAACTAGTTCAACTTAATCAAATTACTAGATGAACTCCCACTAAATTCAACATCCCTCAAGTTGTTTAGTGAACACGATCCAAATTCACCACACCTAATCCGATCTTCACGAGAAGAGATGTGGCTTCAATGGTGGACAATGAAGTGTCAATCATATCATTCATATGACTCATGCTTAACCTTTCGGTTCATGTGTTCCGAGGCCATGTCTGTACATGCTAGGCTCGTCAAGTCAAACCCAAGTATTTCCGCGTGTGCAAAATTGGCTTGCACCCGTTGTATGTGAACGTAGAGTCTATAGCACCCGATCATCACGTGATGCTTGGACACGACGAACTTTCGCAACGGTGCATACGTGGGGAGAACACAGTTTTATCTTGATCTTTAAGTGAGGAATCATCTTATAATGCTACCGTCGCGATCTAAGCATAATAAGATACACAAAAGGATAAACATCACATGCATATAACTTTATGTGACATGGTATAGCCAATCTTCGCGCAATGATCTCCATCTTGTGCGTGCCGGCATGATCTCCATCACTCCACCATGATTGCCTCCACCACGAATAGCAACTACAACTATTGCTAACTACTTAGCGATAAAGTGAAACTATTACATGGCGTATAAGAAGTTGACACACAGGTCATACACAATTATAAAGACAACCATATGGCTCCTGCCGGTTGTGTACTCATCGACATGCAAGTTGTGAAACATTACAAAACATGATCATTGCATACAACATACACATCACATCTTGGGCCATACCATATCACAGAAAACACTCCCTGCAAAAACAAGTTAGACGCCTCTACTTTGTTGTTGCATGTTTTACGTGGCTTATGGGAGTAGCAAGCTAAGAACGATTCTTATCTACAAAAAGCCACAACAGTGATATTATGGTTGCCAAACTCCGGTGTAAATCCCATGACAACTATAGTGAGAGAAACTGGCATCCACCAGCCGCATGTGTGGAACAAGCCACACGGCAAGTGCGGAGCCGGTCTCGCGAACGACGTCGCGTAAGGTTGGCCTGGACCGCTTCAATCTCACTATCCCGCGTCATAAGAAGAACACAAACAAGAGGCTTGCAACCGAAAACATCAACGCCCGCAACAACCATGTTGCGTTCTACTCGTGAAACACATCTACGCATAGATCTAGCTCTGATACCACTGAAGGGTTTTGCAGCATAGTAAATCAAAAAAATTCTATGGATGCGAACGAGAAAGCCAAGATCTAATCAAGGAGATGCAAACAACGAGGGGGATTAGATGAGATCTTCATACCCTTGAAGATTCGCACAGCGGAACGTTCGTCGGAACGTGGGTGATGTAGTCGTACTCGCTTCTCCTCCTCGCGATCCGATCCGGTCTAGCACCGCAAGTGGCGATGCCTCCGAGAGATGCACACGTGCAGCACCTCGACGTCTCCTCCTTCCTCGGTCCAGCAAGTATGGTGGAGAGAC
This sequence comes from Avena sativa, assembly GCA_916181665.1. Classification (NCBI taxonomy): domain Eukaryota; kingdom Viridiplantae; phylum Streptophyta; class Magnoliopsida; order Poales; family Poaceae; genus Avena; species Avena sativa. The sequence goes on from OV702295.1 coordinate 176,649,088, forward strand.
GGATTGGATCTACAACGCGACGGCGCGGTGCAAGTGGTGGAGAGTTTCTGCAGCAGGGCTTCGCCTACGTGCAGTCGGGAGGGAGAGAGAGAGGAGGGCAGCAGGGCGGCTAGGGCTTGAGGAGGAGGTGTGGGAGGGGGTGCTCCCCCAGCCCTCTTTATATAGAGGGGTGGGCGGCCAGCCCTTGCCCCTCCCCCAAGCCCTAGGGCCGGCGGCCAAGGAGGGAGGAGTGGGGGGCAAGTTCCCCCCCTTCTAGAAGCTCCCCTAGGGTTTCCCCTAGGTTTGGCCGGCTGGGCCCTATGGGGCCTTGTGCCCCTGGCCCAATGCGGCCAGGGCTCTCCCTCATAGGCCCATGCCCCTCCCGGCAGGTGTGGCCACGTTGGTCCCCCTCCGTAAGGTTCTAGAAGCTTCCGGTACAATACCGATTAACCCGAAACAATTCCGAACTCCAAAAACTGCATTGCCTTATATGAATCTTATTCTCCGGACCATTCCGGAACCTCTCGTGATGTCCCGGATCCCATCCGAGACTCCGAACAAAAACTCATAAACCAATTATCCAATCTATCCTAGCGTCGAGACACGTTAAGTGTGTGACCCTTCGGGTTCGAGTATATGCAGACATGATCTTCTATCAATAATCAACGGCGGGGTCTGGAAACCCATATTGACTCCCACACATTCATCGATGATCATATCGGATGAACCACGATGCCAGGATTCAATCAATCCCATATATATATTCCCTTCGTCTCGCGATATTTTACTTGCCCGAGATTTGATCGTCGGTACCGTCGTACCTAGTTCAATCTTGTTCACAGCAAGTACTTTAGTCGTTCTGTAATCCGATATCACTTTGTGATTAACTCCTTAACCACATGCTTGCAAGCGTTGTTGATATCGATTACCGAGTGGGCCCGAAGTATATCTCTCCGACTTGGGAGGGACAAATCCCATCTCGATACATACAACCCAACAGGTACTTTCCGATCACCTGAGAGACACCTTTATGATCACCCTCTCATAGGATGAAGTTTGATGACCTCAAAGCTTTCTTCCGATACCAGGGAGTTGTATTATCTCATGGTCTAAGGAACACAATATTTGACATAAGAAAAGCTTTGCAAAGATGAACACGATGACACGATCTAATTGCTTCGCTTAGTTTGGGTCTGTCCATCATGTCATTCTCCCAATGATATGATCTCATTATTAATCGACAACTCATGTCTATGGTTAGGAAACCTTAACCATCATTAATCAATGAGCTAGTCCATAGAGGCATACTAGGGACACGGTGTTGTTCACAAACCACACAAGTATTAAAAGTTTCCGCTTAATACAATTCTAGCATGGAATATAAACTTTATCATGAACAAGAATTATAATAATAACATCTTTATTATTGCCTCTAGGGCATAATTCCAACAATCTTTTATCCATTCTTCATCTCATTACATCATTCTTCCTCTACACCTGAAATTTTTCCTTCATAGAAAACTTCACACAATCTTCATTAGCAACATTAGTGTATTCAAAACATAATAGACCCTTGAGTTTAGCTTTATAACAGCAAACCTTTTCACTAAAAACATAAGCTACTGTAGTAACTCCTTAAAAAACCTCAATTTTCCAAAAAGGAATCAAACAAGAAGCAAATGCAAATAATGGCAGAAATTTGTCAAAACAGACCAACAGGTAGAAACCGATTTTTTCAAAGACCTTCTGTTGCTCAAATCAAAAAGTGTTGAACTAACGAAAGTTAGCTAACATACTGGGGGATTTATTCATAAATGGTCGGCTCAATCTGACTTACAGAGACTCCTCATGAATTTTTATGGTGGAGGACAGAAATCTGTTTAGGGACAGCAACTCCTCAAATCTTACATCCCTCTCATTAGAGGTCACTCTTGGCACAAAAAGCAAACAAAAAGGATAAGGAGAGGTCACTACTGAAGTAATAACTGCCAAGACTCAAGGAAACTCTTGGGTTATCTCCCAACAAGTACTTTTCTTTAGCGCCATTAAGTTAGGCATTGATAATTTGAGAAGATGCTCACATAAGAACTGTGAGTTGAAGTAAAAGAGAGGATCAAGAAGCAAATTCAAAACACATTTGAGTCTAACCCACTTCCTATGCATAGGAATCTTGTAAGAAAATAAATCAAAGAAGCACATAGTAATAAGAATGAGTAGATAAAACAAGAGCAACTTCAAAACATTCAGCAAATAGAGAGGTGTTTCAGTATGATGAAAACTTCTACAACCATATTTTTCTCTCTCAAAATAATTTTCAGTAGCCTCATCAATAAAATCAAAAATATAGCTATCACATAAAACATGCTTTTCATGATCTATAAACACATAATTTCTATCAAGCTCAAAAATAGTGGGATTAAAACCTTCGCAGGTTTTACCCAAAGTAGATATTTCAAAAGGATCCACATGACCATAACAATCATCTTCCTTTAAGCATGGGGGATAATCAAATAATGTAAGGGATAAAGAGTTACTCTCATTAGAAGGTAGGCATGGGTAGATAATCCATTCTTCCTCCTTTTGTTCATCACTCTCCTCCTCTTTTTCATCTAACGAGCTTCCAGTTTCAACAATTTCTTCTTCCATAGGCTCCTGCAAGGCATTAGTCTATTCCATTTATGGAAAGCATCTATTAAAATATTCAAGAATATAGCCATTTTCTTCCTTGTAATTATCAAAGCAAAATTTAAGTATCTCATAAACCTCATATTCATAAGGTGCATCATCAGTATTTTTAACCAAACTGGCAAGTTCAAATGCACCCTTGAAAGCAATAAATTCTTCAATTTGTTCCACATCATAAAAGTCATAATTTCCTTTAACATAAGAAGATATGATAACATTATCATTATACTCACATTAAAAAGGCAGGTGTTTGTACCTCCTACAGCAACAAGATTTATCAAAGCAATAAGTAACATAATAAGTAGAGCACACCTCTCTAGCAATAGATTCAATTTATCAATTTTTTCCCATAAGTGTTTCCCTTTTTGTGACAAACGATACTCCTTGTAATAATACGTTTCTTCTTCCGTGAACCCAACTTGCCAATAAGAACTAGTTTCAAAGAAACCATCCATTGATAGAAAGCATGACAAAGCAAGGCAATAACAGACCAGCAACTAGAGTAGGAACTAATTTTTGTGTGTTTTTGATAAGAAAGCAAACCAAACTAAACTAATTTTTTTTGGAGTTTTTGATAAAAAGAGGCAAACAAAACCAAGCAAAAGAAACTAAGCAAACTAAAAACAAAGTAAAGGGAAAGGTTGAGGATGACTCCCCTTGTGAAGACGTCTTTAGCCTCCCTGGCAACGGCGCCAGAAAGTCTTGATGCATGCAGCAGCACTTCGTTGGAGACCCCAAGAGGAATGTATGATGCGGTACATCACAGGTGTTTCCTCAGTAAGAAACCAAGGTTATCGAACCAGTAGAAGGAAGGAAACGTCACACAGGTGTTGCAAGCAACGTGGAAACCTGCACAACACAAACTCAAGACTTTTCCCCAACTAACAGTGAGGTTGTCAATCTCACCGGTTGCTGTAACAAAGGATTAACTGTATGGTGTGGAAGGTGATGATGATTTGCAGCAAGTAAACAGTAACAGTGGAAGATGTATCAATGTTAAATATTGGACCGGGGTCCATAGTTCACTAGATGTGTTCTCCTTAGATAAACAAACATGGCATGTTGGGTAAAAAAATTACAGCAGGGCGATTGACAGGACTGAGCAAGGCATAACAATGCAATACTAGACATAAAGATCCTATGAGATTCGATTGGGCAATACAACAATATACATAGACCGCCATCCAACTGCATCTATGACTAGAAGTCCACCTTTGGGTTATCATCCGAACCCCCTTCAGTATTAAGTTGCAAGCAACAGGACAACTTCTATAAGCAAAGTGTGTAAGGTAAACAATCCACTTGTTCCATGAACAAGAGACCGTTGTTTTATCCCTAGTGGCAACAACACATCTACAACCGTAGAGATTTCTGTCACTTCCCTTGATTAAGTACAGGAATGAACCCACTATCGAGCATAAATACCCCCTCTTGGAGTCACTAGCAACTACTTGGCCAAGATAGCTACTAACAATGAAGAGCATGCAAGATCACAAACAACACAGACATGATAGAATCGATAAGACAAAACCATTAATCAATCTGACATAGTAATCTCAATATCCATCGAATCCCCGCAAACACAACATGCATGATTACAAATAGATGAGATATTGATCGTAAACGGAGCTCACAAGATCTAGGCATGAAAGCACAAGGAGGAGATACAACCATCTAGCTACTACATGGACCCGTAGTCCAAGGTGGAACTACTCACGCTTCATACTGGAGGCTGGCATGATGAAGAAGAAGGCCTCCGGGATGATCTCCCCTACGTCAGGGTGCCGGGAAGAGCTTCAGATGACCCCCCCACCACCGATCTAGGGACGATGGTGGCAGCGGCTACAGACGGTTTCGTGGAATATTGATTAGATGCTTAGGTTTTAGGCATCGGGGGGCTTCTTATAGGCGAAGAGGCGAGGCAGGGGGCCACCAGGGTGGCTGCACCCCCACCCCTAGGCACGGGTGGGCCCACCCGCGTGGCTAGGGGGTGTGGCCCTCTGGTGAGTCTCCTCTGTCTCGTATTCCGGCTTCGTGTTCCCCACGGTAAAATATTGACTTTGGCTTTTGTCCCATCCAATTCCGAGAATAATGATTTTCTGCCTTTCTGGAACCAAAAATAGAAGAAAACAGGCAACTGACACTATGACAACTTGTTAATAGGTTAGTACCAGAAAACATATAAAAACACCTCAAAATGTAGGCAAAGGAAAGCAAAGTAGATACTAAACAAGCATGGAACATAAAAAATTATAAATACGTTTCTGACGTATGAGTACACTACCACTAGTTAAAAAATATCAGAAAGCTTGGGTGGTGGTCGACATCGACCATGAACAACTGCAATGGCAGAACTCAGAGACCTCGTAGAAATGTGCATGTAGGTGGGGACAGAGAGTATGACAGCACTGGAGATTCAATAGTGATGGAGGTGGCAGGGCTAGGCCGGAAGGTGCAGGTACCAGAGTCAGACGGCGACGGCTGGACCGGAGCGAAAAATCTAGGTTACTCTAAGAGGGGTCGTGCACGAGAGGCAAAGAGGAACAAATCAATCTAGGGGAGGTTGTAGATCATAGCATGGGGAACAAATAACCATATCACCAGCGCCAGAGAGGGTGGAAGCAGCCGGAGCCGAACGACAGCGCAACAGCGCCCAGAAGGTCGTGGGCGTGCGAGGAGTGCCTATGTGCGACGAGGAAGGGTCGGGGTGAGATGTGATGACCCCAAGCCGAACTGGGCCGGCCTGTTGGGGCCAAACCAACTCGGTCCGTTGGACCAGGTCCATTTACACCCAATTGGGCCACAGCCCAACTACTTGCCCACCATCAAACTATTTTTTTATTAAATAAACTCTATAAAATATTTCCAATGCATATGAAATTCATATAAAATCCTAAAAATACTTATAATATATAAAATTGTTTTTATATATATTAATACATTGACTATCCAATAAAAAAGTATTAATTTATATTTTAGAATAATAAAACTTAAATTAAATATTTTAGCGTAAGAAATCCTTTAAGGAATTTTCTAAAAATAGGGATAAGACATAAAAATAACTAAAAATCATTAAAAAAAATAAAAAAAATAAAAATACTTTTTGAAAGAAAAATATTAGCTAGTATTTTAATCTAATAAAATAAAACATATATTGAAAAAACACTTAGAACTTTATGGAATTTTAGGAAAATAAGGAAGAGCCCTAAAAATGTATAAAAATAAATTTAGTGTATAAAAATAACTCTACTATTCTATAAAAAAATACTAACTTAGAATTTAACAAATAAACATAAATAAAATATTTAAAGACACTTAATTCTTTGAGAAATTTTATACAAATAAAGATAATATTTAAAAATAAATAAAATTCATTTTTAAGATCTTAAAGAAGTATATTTTACTAGAAAAATACTATGTATATTATTCGAAAAAAAATTAATATCCTTAGATGATAAAATTCATTTAACCATTTTACTAAAATGAAATGACTACTTTGTTAATTCTTTAAATTTATTCATTAAGTGAGAAATAATCACATTTCTTAATAAAACACTAAATCCTTTAACTTTAATTACTAAGTCTAAATCCATAATCATAATTCATAATAAAACTTAAGTATAACTATTAACCCTTAAATACTCTTGTTAAATCTTAAATTAAAATTAAACTCCTTTAAAATAAACATTATGTATCACTCATATATAATATGGTGAATAATCATTATATCTTAAACATTCTTAACATAACTACAAATTAATAAGGACATCTAATTATGCTTCCATTAAATTGATACATATTATTTCCATAATAACACAACAAATTTAAGCTAATCATTGACTTACATATAAAGTGAATAACTCAAAACCTCAGTCATCCTTATCATAAATTTAAAACTTGGGAATAATTAAAACATATCACACCTTAAGTTTATTTAACCTTTTAAAGTTAACTTTAATCTCAAAACTTATAAACATCATATCTAATAAGCTACTTATGTATTTTATAGTTCACTTTGGTCTATTTCCAATTAAGCTCTAAAGCATTTCAAGACCGAACTAATCAATTAAAAACCAAGAGACATCGACTACATTCTATTAACCATAAAGATTGTTTAAACCTTAGAGAAGAAACCTTTTCTTCGAAGGTTATTCTTTTTTACACTTCAAACAACAAGTCTATAATAGTTCCTTCAACTCTTAACAACTCAACCCAAGAACTTTTATCTTAGTCACCAGATAATAATTAATCATAATCACATTACTTTATCCTTTACTTGTATATTTTGGATTGTTAACACTTAAGTTCCTTATAAATGTCATTACTTAAAACTTGAAGATAAACAAACTCTTAAAAGAATCACCTAAACTCACTTCACTCAAAATATTAGGGATTCACTTTGGGAATTATAAAATTGCATAGCATTATTTATGCATAATGGCACCTTGCTTCTTTAAACACCAGTCCTTACCGGACCAATAATGCTGATTTCAGATAGTAGATCTTATATTGCCGTGAAGACCGTGAGTGCATAATCTTGCAATCACAAAAGGCAAGTTCACACTTGTTCATGTCCTTTGATTATTTTCTATAAAGTGTTTTTACAAATCCAGTGTTGTCATCACCTGCATTTCCAAAAGGTCTGAAAATACTATTTTCATAATAATATGATTGTAGGTTATTTACCAAGAGGTAATAACCTACTATGAAAGTTCCGGTGGTAAAGGAACATAATATCTAGGACTTAACAACCAATGACGCCAGTGATTCTTGCGCCGTATATTACGCGTTAACCATGAGATTTAGAATGGGGCGAAGAAGTCAGCTGGATCCGGCTGTTGCTGTAACTCCTCTTATAGAGGGTTGGCAGAATATGGGTGGGATCCCTCAATTACCCACGGCTTCTGGTACCTATGAGGGTTGTACACCTTAGGCTGCTACTGGAAACAAGTTTTATCCTAGGCCTGATGTGCAATCCGTAGGGTATGCGCGGTCGCGGATAAGGATAGTGATTGGCTTGGATCTTAGGCTGGGCCTCATACCAAGGAAGCGTGAACGAGCCTATAACTCAGATGTGCAACAAAGCTAAGATATCTCATGGGTAAAGCAACGCACCTCTGCAGAGTGTAAGAACTGTAACTTGTTACTCTCTGTTCCGGGAAGGAGCTACAAACACGGTAGAAAAGGAACTCCATGAAAGTTCTGGTAAACATGTGAAGGCTGACGGACATAGTTTTTCAGAATAAAAGCAACCTTTGAAGAAATGTTTTCTAAAACTTGCATTGCCTACGACCTATGGTCTATGGCTGTAGAAAATGCATAAAACTTGCATTGCCAACGACCTATGGTCTACGCTCGTACTCAACTGTATCTTCTTAACCCTTGCTAGATTTCGGAGAAACCAATGGCGTTCCTAGGAAATAAGTTACTTGGAGAGTTGAAAATATCTTATGGAGATCAACGGAGTCGAAGACCTTACCGAAAGCTATGGAAGTCAAGATGAAGCGTAGAGTATAAATAAAACTCCTAAAATCTAGAGCCTACTTCTGTGGAACAATACTATAGTATCACTTTCAAGCCTTATATATACTAATAGTAGTACTCCTAAAGTAAAATCCGAGTGGATCTTTCTGGTTCCTTCTGTATATTATTCCTCACTGTTCGAGGAAATCCTCTAGATCTTTTGTAATATGTTATATGTAATCTAATGTAATGTCTTGGACCCGCAATGTTCCTGTTGTACCACTCTGAGGGATATAATACAAATGGAACAGTGTTCCATTGGAGTTATGTCAACAACTATAGGGTACTACATCATGCAGTGCTATGCTAGGTCACCGCAAGGCGCGCAGGGTAGAGTTCCCTCGCGTCACAATCTCTACTCGCGCCTCGAGAGGATCCACCCTCGGCCCTTCGAGGACACTATCAGGCGCTGGCCGTACAATACTCCATCGGAAGACCCGCGGGGTAGCTCGGGAGGCAACCCCGACCGTGGACTCACGTCGAGGCTGACGCGTCAGGGCTCGCTCCCCTTCCTTCGGAGGGCAGATAGCGTCTTCGCCCATATAAACAAGAAATAGCGCTGGCATAAGCCTCACGAGGCCAGGGCCGCTGCTCAAGGACACAAACCAAGGAGATCAGCGGCAAATCCCTCCATGAGGGTACACAACAAGGTACCTCCTCGAGAAGGCCCTCTAATACGTCACGCCGGGAAGCAGCAGTGAACCACCTGGGCCACCTAAGGTCCAAAGGTCTAGGCTATCCCCTACAAGGACTATGGTCTACCCTCCTGAAGCACGAAAGAGCCTTGCGGGCATAACCAAAAGGATCCTACTGCGTGGCAGTCTGTCCCATCGGCCGAAAGGAGCCCTACCAACGGCATCCCCCAAGTGTCGCCTTCAGGAGCCAGCCCCTCAAGCGTTATCCCTACAATGTCGCCTCGCGTGGACGCCGCTCCAAGATCCTCGGTCCTTCAGTAGGCACATTCGAAGGCTCAAGAGGTCTATCTCGGTAGAAAGAAGGCAGGAGTTGTCACCATCAGCTTCATCAAGCAGGCACTACGCCACGACCACGTACAACAGAACTCTAGGCACCACAATGGACATGCAGAAGAAGGATGCCGAGCATGGAGATCTGTTATAGTTCCACATAATAGTCTTCCTTACAGTCCATGTCTTCAAGAAAGAGGGCCAGGGGTCGAAGCACCCAACATCTACGCTAGCAAAAGGCCCGTGACCAGTCAGCGTGTAGACTCCGGCCGTGGGGATCCTTCCCTGACACCTTCAGAGGACCGGTAGGTAGGTGACTCGACATAGAAGGGTGTCGAACACTGTGATGGAGAAGTTCCCCGCACCGATGAAGCGAAAGTGCAACATGGAGCCACGTTGGATGTGGTGGGCAACGAGGAAGCGGCTCCAACCGCGGTAGAGGTACATCTCGTCAGGCAGAAGGATCTCAAGACTCACCCTCTATTTCCCGAGGCCCCCGGAGTGCCGGAGCTCCACCTCCTCAGGGAGGCTCTCCATAACTCCAAGGGCGAAGCATGAGGGGAGCCTGACGCGGGCAAACCAGTCGGAGTTCCCGAGGATAACGACGAAGTCCTTCACCAGGGCGGGCATGGGGTCGTCCTCTATCTCGATCACCATAGGAGGAGGGACAGCAACGACATGTGAGGAGGGACCAGGTTTGACGCCGGATCGACCATCTCCCCCCCCCCCTCCCGCGGCAACCTCGCACATTACCGCGGGGGAGGCCACGCCTGCGCCTAGTGGGAGCTTCTCCAACGTCCGCATCTGCCTCTGCGAGCGCAAACGCGGAAAGGGCCATAACACGGCCACCGCGTCTCCCTTGGCCGCTACTACATGGCCACTCGTGGCCGCGCTTCACCAGTAGGGCCCTCTCCCTTCTGGCCGGAGCCAAGATGACCTGCGCCTCGACCGACTAGCCCTCGTCGGCCTCAACGAGCGGAAGGCAAGGGGACAATAAGAAATTTGGAATTACAAAGCCTTCTGGTATTTTAAAATGATTCAAAACAATAAGCAATTTGGAATTACAAATTTCAGAAAAAGAAAAAGCTTCTGATAAAAAAAGAGAGCCAGAGCCTCCAGGCCGCCCAAGCCACCAACCTCCCTCTCTCCTATTCCTTTCCTACGGCCCACCTAGGCCCAGTCGCAGCCCAACTAGCATGTACCTCTTCGCCGTGATTTTCCTTTCTTCTTCCTCGCAACGAACCGAAGCAGTTGCGTGTGCCACACGTTGTCGTCGATCTTCCTCACGTTATGATTCTCGCTGCTGCCGATGAGCTCAGGGATAAGAACAAGTGCGATGTGCTCTCTCCCCATACTCGTATCTGCTCCTCTCGTGCTCTCTGTAGGTTTCCCTAAATCGTCGAAAACCCTAGCCGCAGGAGCTTCGCCGTCTCGTCACTCCCGAGATCCCATTGTTGTTCTGAGATCACCGCTGGGACCGCTGTGCTAGCCTTGTTCTCCTCCTTCACACGCACAAGCTGAAGCTTCTCCAATCGCTGCAATCGTCACCTCCGTCCCGAAGTCTGGCCATCTCCTTCGTCATCGATTCCGGCCACGCCTCGCCTCGCTGACCCTCTCGTCGTGATCGTGGTGAGATACTCGACCTCCGAGTGCTCTCCAACCTCTCCTTTGCTTCCTGGTTTGCTCTGCCAATGACCACATGCAGCTGCCGCCGCTTGGCCTCTCTGCCGGCCAAGCTCCGGCGACCAAATAGCTACAACGCCGCTATATTCTGGCTCGCCTTGCTCCGCTGAATCGAACGCAGCCTGCCCTGCACGCCATCATGCCCTCGATTGATGGATCGATCGATGATCTGTGAGATTAGCTCCAGCTGACGTCAGCATGACGTCATGCCTATACCATAATTCCTTTTCTTTTCGTTAATGTTTTTGTATTTGTTTTCTCGAAATATAAAAACCCCTGTGGGCCCAGTCTGTCAGATATTTATTAATTTTGGAAAATAATTTCTAAAATGAATAAAACTATGACATGTGGGTCCAATTTGGAAAATAATTTAGATATTTCAAAAAAAATTATAATTTCCTAAAACAATTTAAAATAGATTAAAATTGAGAGAAATCATAACTAATTCATTTTAAGTCCGAAAAATACAAAAAATATATCAAAATGTTTAGAAAAATGTGATCTATCTATTTAAGCTATCACCATGCATTGTTAAGCAACTTACAAGACAAGTTTAATTAGAACATAGTAACCCCTCATAGGTGATTCCGGAGTTTCCCCGAGTTAGGGTTTGCACCCCTCGGAACCTCGTTTAAACTGCCGAGCATGTCTTAGGGTTACATTTCAGTACAATTCAACTTGTCATATCTTCATCCTTGCTTGAGCATTGAATCGATGCCATATATTGATTGTTTCCTTTCTTTCTGGTGTTTGGTTCTTCTCGGTAGAATGCAATAAGGGGATCGAAGTCAGAGATCAACATCGTCGAAGCTCAAAGACCAATACTTGACCAACTGTAATCAAGTCAAGTGCCAGATGTCCGAAGCTCTGCCTTCTGGTTATCAACAAGCAAAGTCAAGCATAGCCCCACCATGATACAATCCTATGTTTTGGAAAGTGTTTCTATTCTCGCCATGTTGCATACTATTCTACTATGGTATTTTATCGATAGATAGAGTGTCATATCTGTTGCATTACTCCCTTTGAGCTTATATTACATGATCCACTTCTCCTAGCATAACTAGGATTGGCTTGTGTGCACTGCTAAAGCTTATATATGTGTCTTGCTTAGCCATGCATAGCTGGCAGTGCTGGTTCATACAAATGATGTATGAGATGCAGATAATCTAGTATGACAGGAGAACGTGATGAGATGAGATCGGAGGTGATATGAGATTAAACATGCTAAGGCTTGTATGGGAGGCCACGGTGGGATGTGCTTTTTGTAGTCTCATGCTTGCCACCACTAGGAACCAAGTTCTTGTCTTTAGAACCGAGACAAGCGTACAGCCACACGGGGCTTGGAAACCTCTCGATTGACCAACTTGCCTAGTAGATTCCATGAGTCACATAGTTCGGGCGTTCCATTCGACATACGCATTGAAAACCTTTGGAAAGATTTTGCGGGTGAAAGGTGCATCATAACAGGTAGGTAAGCGTGGTCGGGGTTGCTTGGGGTCGATGGAGCCCCTGGTAAACCAACCTCGCCTCACATCTCTAGGGACCGGCTTTCGGATTTGGCCCGTTACGACAAAACCATCTTGAGGGCATGACTCATGGTCTCGGCTAAAGCAAGGTAAAGGTTGTGGCCAACCATCCTCTACCAACCTTCCAAGGAAGAGGGATAATAGCTTGGCATTAAGAGTTGGTTGGTACGTGTGGGTACGAGGGGGTGATCCTAAAGTTGGTCCCCTGCAGGGTTAAATCTTTTCGAAAAGCCGTGCTCACGGTTATGACCGCTTGGTGTCCGAATTCTAAGATCATAGAGAACTATAACCTAACCATAAAATTTGGCAGATCAACGTATGCTTAAGGATGCTTCCTCATGGGTACGAGGGGGTGATCCTAGTTTAGGTGATAAAGATGATTCGGTGGATATCAAAAAATGATGATCAATAATTTGGAGATGTCGCTCTCTTATCTCATTTTTAAAATATTCTGATTAGACGAGCTTCTCCTCCCTCTTGTTTTATAAATAAATATGGCTTTATGCAAAACAACTCCACCATCCATAAGTCTTGAGGAGTACACCCTTACTCACCTTTGGTTTGTTGATACTTTTGGCAGAGTAAGTATTTCCTGAAGATCAGTTTGGTACTATATCGACACTGACGAGTAGCTTGGGTTTCCCGGCAGGCAACCTAGAATCTATGGGCTGGGACGTCATCGTTATGTTGCAGGCCATTTGATAAGTTTTCTATACTTAATAGCATAATTTTCTTTCCGTTGTTTGATGTTTGTGGTCAGTGACCTCTTCTTGTAATAATTTGGTTTTTGCTTAGTGATGAGCTTGTTGTAATAATTTTTGTATCATAGGGTCACTGATGTGTTACCGATTCTTCAGTGGATATCTTCGAGCTCAAGGTTAAGCTTATGTCAAACAGAGGTCTGATATTTGTTTAGCCCTGATCTTGAGGGTGTCACAGGTTTTGGTATCTGGGCAGTACTGACCGTAGGAAAACCTTGCTATTGGTCGATGTTGAGTCTAGTGTTTGTGAAAACTACTTCAAAGATGAAAAGTATTTGCGAAAACTGAAGTTTGCTTCTTTTACTCCTTATCTAGTTTCGCTCTAACTCCGGGTCATCTTATCTTGTGTTGTCTTTGAAAAGTTTTGATATCTCTTCTAGTCTTTCAAAGCTTAGGTGCCTTCTGGGCATGTCGTTTCTCAACAGTTGACCAAGTGTTGAGTTCTCTAGAGTTGAGTATGTTGTGAATTCCTTGTTTTCCTTTGTTCCTATTCATCTGGGAGATTCATTTCTATCATGATCTCTCTATCCTTTGGACGCACAATATTTTATTATAGGATCCATAGTGTTCTTCTCTAGGCTTCGAGGTTTCCTTTCGCTTCGTTTGCCTCCTTTTTGTTTGTTCGGGTACTTCAGAAGTCGTTTCTTCTCTTGGAAGCTACCTTGTGATTATTACCTTGCAGTGTATGCTATGTCACTCAAGTAGTAGTTACTCCTTTCTTTGGGTTTTAACCCTTGTATTTGAACCTAAGATCCCCGATTGTGCTAGATTCCGGTGTTGTGAATCTTGTACATGAAGCTGACCTTTAACACAAGATCCAATACTTTGACCCCTGTTGTTGACGTTCATACATTACCTCAAGATGGCTGGTACTATAATTCTAGCCTTCAAGCTTATGGGTGTTGTCGCGATTGAATTATGACAACTAAGGATTTTCCCTACCACATGCTATGGCAGATGTTCTTTAATGGAACCAAATGGATCACTACAAGAGTACTCCTCGAGAGTCGCACATCTATAGTCGTGACTCTGCCACACCTTATCTCTTCCATGCATTGGTTTTTGGAAGATTGTTAATCTATGCATCTACATCTCGGGATTCTATCCTAAGCATGTTCTTCTTTCCCCTTGTTGTTTCCCGACCTTTGTCTACCAGTTGGTAGCCAAGTAGTACATGTGCATTGGTGTCTTCCGATGCAAGATACTCTCGTGGTCCGTCAAGACAAACCATTTCGAAATGTCTAGGAGAAACAAACTCTAGTACCTCGTCATTTCTAGGACCAGGTCAAAGTGTTGTAATCCGTAGATTAAGAGGCATTGATAGCTTCTGTCTATTCTACCTTAAAGTATCACCCTCTTTCATACTAAGAGGTCGTGCTGAGATTGATGATCTCCTTAATGAAGTGATTCTTTTACACATCGTTACCCACCCTTTTTCGAGCTTTCGCGCTCGTGAAAGTTGTGTGTGCGTAATAATGTGGCCATTCGAGAATTCTTAGCAACTATTATTGCTTTGATCTCAAAGGACATTTGTATCATTTGTAGCTTGATTGGTTAACCATGTCACTAAGAAAGGATGATTGTGCTCTGTTACTCTAATGCACTCTCTTCAGTCAAAGAGTCAGGCTTGTGCCGAAGCTCTGAGACTATTTCTTCTTGCCTTACTAAGCAAGTTACCTCTCGAACTAAGTATATATCGGTGGTTCGTGATATTCTAGATGTCTACTAGAAGTATTGCCATGTTGCCACATGACCGTGTTGTCAAGTTCTTGAGCAAGAAAGTTCTCTAAACTACTATTTTCTCCAAGGATCCATACTGGATACACCTGAACTAGTTGGTTGATCTTAAGCAACAACTTGGAGAGTTGTAATACAAAAGTTCTATCCAGCTCTATTCCTTCTTAAAGGGATGTCTAGTTTTGTTTGTTCTGAAAAAAGATAGTATCTCCTTTGTGGATATATTATCTTCCCCCACCTTCGATTTGATTTGGGCTATCGTCAAATCAAACTTTGTTCCAAGGACTATATTTATGGTGTTTCTACCTGTGATGTTTCACTTAAGTACATCGTCACGTCCTTTGGTCGGACCAATACTTTTGCCTTGTCTAAAAAAACATATGAGTCCATCTTGATGGAGTGCTTTGGTAAGTTTGCTGTTGAGCCCATCAATGACATCCTTATCTTCTCCATGCTAGACAAGATTCATATGGAACATTTGGCATTAATGTTGGAAACCTTCGAGAACCGTCTTCGGGTCATTTCGAAGTATGAGTTCTGGATGTGAGAAGTGACCTTCTCTGATTCACGTGCAAATGCAGAAAGATGTCGTCGTGGATTTGAGAAGAGTTATGCCTTTCCTTATGGACAAATGTATGTTTTATTGTTGGTACTTTATATGTGTGCAGTTATCTGTCGACAAGTTGCTAATACATGGGTCTAGCAATCTAGCTCATCTTTTGGAGCTTTACACTGTAGTCCATATCTTGAGAATCTAGTAGCTTTACCTTTGTGGTAAATGTTACACACTTTATATTCGGACATGCTGAGTCTGAAGTATCATTTCACCTAACCAAAGCTGAATCTCAAGCAGCATCAATGGTTGGTGTTATTCAAGGTTTTGACATAGGTCTCTTTGTAATATGGCAAGATTGATGTAATGGTTGACACACTTAGCCGGAAAGACCCTCTGTCATATTCTCTTGATTCAGCAATAACAACCACTCTTCATGAGGCATCTTCTATGATTTACTATAGGAGTTGTGCTTATGGCCTCCTTTGTATCCGAAGTCTGAGTTTACTTGATGTTTGATTTTTCAAACATCAAGGAGAACATTTAAAGTAGTGTTGCAAAATGTATCTCGATCGATCCTACAGACCCTATATGTTGGCAAGCATTTTGTTGTGCCAAAAATTGAAATCTAAGAATGAAGTTTCTTTTTCTCTTGTCATCAGGAATCTTCTTACTTACTCATCTTGATGGTGTAAAGTGATATCATAATCTTTGGCAAAGATTTTGGTATACCTGGATGAATAAAGAGTTTCCTAAAAAATTTTAACCATGTTCTAAGAGCGACTATGATTTTGGTAATCAGAAGTTTCTTTTGTTACATTTTTTTGTGACTCTTATGAGTCCTCTCCACCAAAACACCTTTCTGTCTTGGCCTTCTATTGAATGAAAGAGTGACCCTTCTGTTTTGAAAGTAGTTCAACAACTTGGTTTTGTTGATCCTTATCTCTGCAACCTAAAATATCTACTTAAGTCGTTTAGTAGAGGTTCCCTATCAAAGTCTGTGGTCATGTTGTTTCTGTTGGAACCCTTCCTTCTCTGAAGTTTAAACCCTTCTTTAAGTTCCATGGTTTCAATCCTTATGCAGATCATCTAACAACTTGAAACCTTCTCCTCTTGTTTCCTCTGTTACCTTGACGGGTGTCATGTTTGTCATCTTCGAGTTGTTTCTAAACACTCCCTCCATGAGTTGACCATGAAATACTCGGTGTGTTGTTTAGTGTATTTCCCTCTTATCCTTCGTGTGACCCTGTTTCTTTCTCTCTTTATCTCTCTTCCTACCTTTGGAATCTCGGGTGGAGATTCACGTAAGGGGGATAGAGATGTAACACCCTGGTTTTATTTAATCTCATATTAGGGTTTGTTTGTGCATCATGAGCATCATCCTGTAAAAATGCAACTAAGAAAAATTAAAGCTAAAACCCTAAACCCTAATTCCTTTCTCTCTCTTTGAAAATCCATTCAAAATGGTTTTGAATTTTGAAATCACAAAACAATGGAGCCCAAATGGATTACAAGGGCCCCACACTTTTTCATATATTTTACAAAGCCTTCTGGTATTTTCAAATGATTCAAAACAATAAGCAATTTGGAATTACAAATTTCAGAAAAATAAAAAGCTTTTGATAAAAAAAAAGAGCCAGAGCCTACAGGCCACGTAGCCCAGCAACCTCCATCTCTCCTATTCCTTTCCCGCGGCCCACCTAGGACCTGTCGTAGCCCAGCCGGCCCGTACCTCTTCGTCGTGTTTTTCCTTTCTTCTTACTCGCGACAAACCAAAGCAGCTGCGTGTGTTGCGTGCTGCCGTCGATCTTCCTCATGTTATGATTCTCGCCGCCGTCGATGAGCTCAGGGATAAGAACAAGCGCGATGTGCTATCTCTCCCCATACCCGTATCTGCTCCTCTCGTGCTCTATGTAGGTTTCCCCAAATCGCCGAAAACCCTAGCCGCAGGAGCTCCGCCGTCTCGTCACTCCCGAGCTCCCCTTGTTGTTTTGAGCTCACCGCTGGGACCGCCGTGCTCGCCTCGTGCTCCTCCTTCAGGCGTGCAAGCCGAAGCTTCTCCAATCACTACAATCGTCACATCCGTCCTGAAGTCTGGCCAACTCCTTCGTCGTCGATTCCAGCCGCACCTCGCGTTGCCGACCCTCTCGCTGTGATCGTGGTGAGATACTCGACCTCCTAGTGCTCTCCAGCCTCTCCTTTCCTTCCTGGTTTTCTCTGCCAATGACCACCTGCAGCTGTCGCCGATTGGCCTCGCCGTCGGTCGAGCTCCGGCGACCAAATAGCTGCGGCGCCGCTATATTCAGGCTCACCTTGCTTCGCTGAATCGAACGCAACCTGCCCCGCATGCCAGCATGCCCCCGACTGATGGATTGATCGATGATCTGTGAGATCAGCTCCGGCTGACGTTAGAATGACATCATGCCTAGACAATAATTCCTTTTCTTTTTATTAATGTTTTTGTATTTGTTTTCTGGAAATATAAAAAACCCCTGTGGGCCTAGTCTGTCAGATATTTATTAATTTTGGAAAATAATTTCTGAAGTGAATAAAACTATGACATGTGGGTCCAAGTTGAAAAATAATTTAGATATTTCAAAAATGTTTTATAATTTCCTAAAATAATTTAAAATGGATTAAAATTGAGAAAAAATCATAACTAATTCATTTAAGTCAGAAAAATACAAATAATATATCAAAATATTCAGAAAAATGAGATATATCTATTTAAGCTATCACCATGCATTGTTAAGCAACTTCCATGACAAGTTTAATTAGAACAACATAGTAACCTCTCATAGGTGATTCCGGAGTTTCCCCGAGTTTTGGTTTGCACCACTCGAAACCCCATTTAAACTGCTGAGCATGTCTTAGGGTTACATTTCAGTACAATTCAACTTGTCATATAATCATCCTTGCTTGGCATTGCATCGATGCCATGTATTGATTGTTTCCTTTCTTTTTGGTGCTTGGTTCTTCCCGATAGAATCCAATATCGAGATCGAAGTCAGAGATCAACACCGTCGAAGCTCGCAGACCAATACTTGACCAACTATAATCAAGCCAAGTAGTAGATGTCCGAAGCTCTGCTTTCTGGTTATCAACAAGAAAAGGCTATCCACCATGATACAATCCTATGTTTTCGAAAGTTTGCATACGATTCTACTATGGTATTTTATCGATAGATAGAGTATCCTATCTGTTGCATTACTCCCTTTGAGCTTATATTACCTGAACCACTGCTCCTAGCATAACTAGGTTTGGCTTGCGTGTACTGCTAAAGCTTATATATGTGTCCTGCTTAGCCATGCATAGATGTCAGTGCTGGTTCATACAGGTGTTGTATGAGATGCAGAGAATCTAGTATGATAGGAGAACATGATGAGATGAGATCGGGGGTGATATGAGATTAAACATGCTAAGGCTTGTATGGGAGGCCACGGTGGGATGTGGTTTTTATAGTCCCATGCTTGCCACCACTAGGAACAAATTAATTGCCTTTGGAATCGAGACGAGCGTACAACCACATGGGGCTTGGGACCCCTCGATTGACTAACTTACCTAGTAGATTCCATGAGTCACATAGTTTAGGCGTTCCATTCGACATACGCATTGAAAACCTTTTGAAAGATTTGGCGGGTGAAAGGTGCATCATAACAGGTAGGTAAGCGTGGTCGAGGTTGCTTGGGGTCGATGGAGCCCCTGATAAACCAACCTCGCCTCACAACTCTAGGGACCGGCTTCGGGATTTGACCCGTTACGAAGGAACCATCCTTAGGGCGTGACTCATGGTCTCGGCGAAAGCAAGGTAAAGGTCGTGGCCAACCACCCTCTACCAGCCTTCCAAGGAAGAGGGCTAATAGCTTGGCAATAAGAGTTGGTTGGTACGTGTGGGTAAAGTTGTACACCCCTGCAGGCTTAAATCTTTTCGAAAAGCCGTGTTCATGCTTATGAACGCTTGGTGACCGAATTCTAAGATCATAGAGAACTATAACCTAACCATAAAACTTGGCAGATCAACGTGTGCTTAAGGATGCTTCCTCATGGGTACGAACGGGTGATCCTAGTTCAGGTGATAAAGATGATTCGATGGATATCAAAAAATGATGATCAATAATTTGGAGATGTCGCTCTCTTATCCCATTTTAAAATATTCTGATTAGACGAGCTTCTCCTCCCTCTTGTTTTATAAATACAGATGGCTTTATGCAAAACAAATCCACCATCCATAAGTCTTGCGGAGTACACCCTATACTCACCTTTGCTTTGTTGATACTTTTGGCAGAGTAAGTGTTTCCTAAAGATCAGTTTGGTACTATATCGACACCGACGAGTAGCTTGGGCTTCCCGGCAGACAACCTAGAATCTATGGGCTGGGACGTCATCGTTATGCTTCAGGCCTCTTAGGCCATTTGATAAGTTTGCTATACTTAATAGCATAATTTGCCTTCCGTTGTTTGATGTTTATGATCAGTGAGCTCTCCTTGTAATAATTTGGTTCTTTGCTCAGTTATGAGCTTGTAATAATGTTTGTGTCATAGGGTCACTGATGTGTTACCGATTCTTCACTGGATATCTTCGAGCTCAAGGTTAAGCTTATGTCAGACGGAGATCTGAGATTTGTTTAGCCCTGACCCCGGGGGTGTCATAGTCACGTCATGGGAACAACTCCCAGAGCGCAAATAGTGCACTCCGAATCTACGGACAAGGGCACACGGCCGGTTGGGTTTCACGGCCAAGATTCGAGCATGTCAGGCCCCCGTTGACCGAGCGAGCGTGGGGGCCCGTCCACCATCAAGGGTCGCTTGCCCCTTCGATCCCATAGGGGGACACGTGCACGCCAAGCGCTCGAGGGCTACTGGTTGTGCCCTGGCAACTGGGGTGCCATGTCCCCACGATGGACAAACCACGCGTCGAATATACCACCACCCTCGCGAGGGATAAACGCCTCCAAAAGTGGCTCAACCGTGCAGGTATCGCGAGGCACCCGCCTCGCGAGGGAATGAACCTCCAGAGGGAACGCCTCCCGAAGGAGTCTGCCATAAACACCCTACCTTGCCCTCAAGCCTCGAATTCCCCAATGTGCGTTGAGGGCAGGGTGGTGACTTCATCAAGCTTAGCGTGAGACATTGCCCAACAGGGATCATATAGGCCCTACAGCGACCAACTGCCTCAGTAAAGGAAGCCACGGTCGACATCCCTTTATTGTAGGGAAAGGCCAGGCGATCTCTTGGTGGAAGACTCCACCCGTTGCTGTTTTGGTGAAAGAGAGAAAAAGCAGAGAGCGCCGAATGAAGACAAGCCATGTCAACGAAGGCCACTTTACAGGAGGACAGAGGGAAGCATGTCGGGCTAGACCAAGTCCACCAAAAGTAGTCTCCTAGACCGAGATCTCGAGGAGCAGCATTGTGGACGCCCTTCCCGCCCAAAGGCTGGGGGAAGAGGCCCGACACCGCCCTATATAAGAGACCCTCCTCCTACCTTAGAACGATCGATCCCAGATATCTAAACCCTAGACTTACAACCTCCATTGTACCCTTGCGAAGCAAGCGAGCAATACAACAAAGTAGGAGTAGGGGCTTTACCTCCTCACGAGGGTCCCGAACCTGTGTAAAAAAAACTCCGTGTCACCTCTCTGCCGTGCTCTTGCTCCGCCATCGCCGCCGTCATCGAGGCCCCATGAGAACGCGTGTTCAGCCCCCTCTCGAACCAAGGGATCATTGGACCCTAGTTCCTCCACGGGACAAATCTCCGACAGCGGATCCCGACAAGGGGCCCAACAGGCCTGCACTCCTGGTGCTCCTCAGTAAAGGAAGGGTCAGACCGCCATCTTTTCTTTAAGGAGAAGGCAGACGACCTTAGCCTGGCAGTCTCCTCCCTTTGCCGTTTTGGGGCAAGGAAGAAAAGCAGGCAACACCAGATGAAGACAAACAGTGCTAAAGATGATCACTTTACAGGAGGGTGGAGGAGCCCCGACGTCCAAGACTTGGTCCACCAAAAGTAGTCTTGTAGACTAGGAACTCAAGGAGCGGCACCGTGGTATCCCTTTCCGCCCAAGGATTGGGGGAAGAGGCCCGTTGCCACTATATAAGGATCCTTTCTCCTACCTTAGAACGGGTCGATCCTTGAGATCTAAAACCCTAGACTTTTCCACCATTGTACCCTCACGAAGCACGCGAGCAATACAACAAAGCAGGAGTAGGGGCTTTACCTCCTCATGAGGGTCCCGAACCTGGGTAAAACAACCCTGTGTCAACTCTCTGTTGTGTGCTTGCTCCGCCATCGCCACCGTCGCCAAGACTCCTCGGAACCGCGTGTTCATGCCCCTCTTGAACAAGGGCTCGTTGGACCCTAGTTCCTTCGCGGGACAAATCTCCGATATTTGGTGCGCCAGGTAGGGGGCTGAAGGCGCACTTTTAAGATCTCCATTGACCGTGGCGCCATGTCGAACTGCAGCGAGCCCCGTGCCAAGCGCGCTCTCTGTCGCGTGGCAAGAAAGGCTTAGACGGAGCCCTCCCCATGGCGAACCGCCTACGAGCAGGCCTCGTGGATGGAAGACGAGGGGGACTCTTCATACCGTCCTTCGCAGGAGCCCCTATCCTCCTCGTGTGGCACCACGTCACTCTCCCGCACCGCGTCTTCATGTGGCCACTCCGAGCACGTCACGTCGGAGGCCGCCAAGCGCATACTACACGAGCTCCTTGACCACCTGCTGGCTGAACCAGGCAAAGGAAGGTGGTGCGACCAGCTCACCGAGCTCCTTGACATTGCTACCCTTTCCCCGGACGGGCAGGGGCTCGAGCCAGGGAAAAGACACCAGGGGCTGGGGAGCACACGCGGCTCAGCATCATGAGGTGCTCCCAAGCCCAACAACACCACTCCACTACCGGCCAACAACTGCCAAATCGTCTTGCCCCCGTGGTTGCGATGCCGCTGTGTGGGCGTGAAGACCGCCTCGTCGAGGAAATCGCCGCTGCGGGTCAGCAGAACCGTGCGGCCCTCGCCAGTGGCAACGAGGTGCAAGCCAACAGCTACCTTGCCTTCACCAAGGAACTCCGTCGCGTTTGTTCGCACAAGTTCCACCTGGAGATGCCTTCGTTGTACGACGGGACGGCCAACCCATGCGAGTTCCTACAACTCTACACCACAGGCATCAAGGCTGCAGGAGGCGACGACCACGTCATGGTGAACTGGTTCCCCCTGTGCCTGAAGGACACGACCAGCACCTGGCTGATGAATCTTCCCATGCAATCCATCAGCTCATGGTTGGACCTATGCTCCCTCTTCATCGCCAACTTTAAGGAAACCTACGAGCGCCCACTCGCATATGTCCTCTGTCAGGTGCGCCAGCAACCTGGAGAAACCCTCTTCACGTTCCTATAGAGGTTCAATCGAGCCCGCAACGAGATTCCAAAGATCTCGGACTCCAATGTCATCACCGCCTTCTCTGAGGGTGTCTCAGATGTCAAGATGAGGGATAAGATTGACATCCTAGGTGAAAACCACACCATGGCGACCGAACTCTTACTCATGTCTAAGAAGTGTGCCAAGGCGGAGGCGGGGCGAATGTTCGGCCTCGCCAATGCAGAGACCACCCCCAAGTCCTCGAGCTCATCAAGAGCCAGGATAAGGAGCCCAAGCGCAAGACCGTTGTTTTCCTTTTCGTGGAGCCTGACCGGAAGATCTTTCGCGAGGGGAATGGTGAAACGGAGCGAGATGACCGCTCGTACTGCTTCTTCCATAAGAAGCACGGGCACCCTACCAATGACTGCTACGAGCTCAAGAAGCTTCGCGACATGCGTAGAAGCCAGCAGAGGGGAAGGCAGGGCAGCGAGCGAGGAAGCCCCCGAGGCGGCTAGCGTTGGAACAACAACTCCGGTGGTCGCGACCCTCCCCAGTTGGGCCACCAGGCCAACACCGTGCAGCAGCATCATCACCCTCAGGAGAAGTGTCGTGTAGAGGATACTAGGGATACCAGAAGCCCAAGGGCGCCATAGGCTGCATCCTCGGTGGATGCTAGGCCCCGGCGTCCAACCAACACTTCAAGCTCCTCACTCGTGAGGTTTCCGCCGTCAAACCAAGGGTCTCGCCCCCCAAAGCTCAGGTGGTCCCAGTGCATAATCACCTTTGACGTCGGCGACCACCCCACTTCCACCAGGGCCATGGGCACTCTACCCATGATCTGCACCCCCGCCATCAACAACATTGCAGTCGCGAAGACGCTCATCACCTCAGGCGCAGGCCTGAACGTGATCTCCAATGAGACGTTTGCCAAGTTGTAGGTGCCATACGACAGGCTAATGATAACCATGCCATTCTCCGAAGTGACCAACGGGACCACCATACCGATCGGGCAGGTGCGCCTCTCAGCCACGTTCGGGACGTGTGACAATTACCGCACCGAACTCATCGACTTCGACGTGGCGCACATCAGCCTCACGTACAACATCATCCTCAGCTACCCTGCACTGGCCCAGTTCATTGTGTCCACACACCACACCTACAATGTCGTCAAGATGCCTGGAGGTAATGGTGGAGTAATCAGGTCCGTTGTAACGATGTGGAAGTCCCGCGCTCCCTCGAGCACGCCTACAAGACTACAGCTACTACCCTACCCAGAGGACGTGGACGCCCTGGACTACGTCGGGAGATCCACGAGGAGGAAGCAGATGGTGGCCCAGGAAAACGCCATGGCTAAGTGGTAGCAGCCTCCTTGTACCCTCCTCCTGAGGGGTAGGCCGCATTCGACACTCACACCCTCAAGAGGGACTCTAGGCCACCATAGCTCACCCTCGAGAGTACTGAAGAGGGTCACGAGGGCATCGACTCGGGGGCTCCGGACTTCCAAGTGGACCGCACTCAGCGCGCGTACAACCTCGACTGCCTCCACGGGGGAACCTAAGCTACCAACTGAGCAATGGGATCAGACTGCTGGAAGGTGGACAAACCTCTTCGTACAGCGCGCCTGACTCCTTGATAAGATGGAAGGTGATCCACGACAGCATTCTAATAAGCTTGAACTTCTAGTAGTTTTTTGGATATTGTGCCCCACGCACATCTTGCTCTTTGATTTTCCCTCGAAAATACATTTCTCTAAAACCATGCGTGACATGAGTTCCCTTACATACGCCACACGAGTGGGGGCTAGGGCATGGTGCTCATCACCGGTTCACTCCCCATCATCAAAGCCTAAAGTGTCAAGCTCTGAACTTGCGGTTTCTCATGCTTGAGACCCTTGCGTGATGCATGTATGGAACCCCAGCGATACGAGTCTTTGCCCTACGGCCCTCTCCTCGTAAGGTCTACGAGGCGGATCGTGAGGTATATTCCCTCCAGTGGCCAAAAAATTATAGGACCTAAAGTGTCGAGCTTTGAACTTACGGATCGGTTCTGGCGACAAGTCACATCACCCACGGTTCCTGGCACCTGGAGTTCTCGCATGGCAACATGCTTCACTGGTGCATGTTTTTGCCCTACGGAGGCGGCTCGTGAGGCACTGTGTAGCACCCCAATTGTCTAACAATTGTAATGCTAATTGGTCTAGTAATATAATGGCTACTTCCTATATATAATTGTTGCATCATAATTATATCATGCTCATGTCATCATGCCACCTTGCATTTGAGCATCTTTTAAAACCCTTTTGTTTTGGTTCTTCTCTCATATGCATTGTAAATTGTATTTGCCTCTTGATATTGTATTTGGTTATTGATATATTGTTTAAATGCCCAAGTTGAGTTGGGGGCATATCTTTTATTCTACTCCACCACCCTTTCTTTTCACCACCTTATAATTCCACCATCCCATTATCCAGGAGCTTGTATTTTATTTTCTTTTGGTATTTAATCTAGCTCATGGGAGATAGGGTGGATCCAATTCTATAAATTCTTTGGCTTGGCCTTTAGTCCACTTTTTGGGAATGCATAAGAATAATGCCATGCTATTATTTTTGTTTTCACAAGAATTTAACCAAGGCATTTATTATTTTGCATGGGCCATGCAAGAGTACCACCACTTTAGCCATTTGTTTCTCTCTTGGTTTATATGGGTTCTCTCTTTTAGGGATCTTCTCCATCCCTCACCACCATCTCTCTCTACCACTCCCTTTTGGCTTGATCTTGTTTGATCTTGCTAAAAACCCTACCACCACATCACCCTCTCTCTATCCTCTCTCCAAAAACCCTAAACAACCTCACCACCACTTCCCTAGGCTCTCTATCCTTAACCTCCTCTCTAAACCTAAACCCTAACCAAGCCCTCCACCTAGCTAACCCGAGCCACCTCTCTAGCTAACCCTAGCTACCCGACCCTCTCTCTTGGCCTCTCTCCCTTCCTCTATGCCATGCAGGCCCCACCCCAGCTACCCTCCTACCCCATCTAACCAGCCCTAACCCGAGCCTCTCCCCTAGCCAACCCTAGCTCACCGAGCCTCCCCTCTCCTCTCTCTTTCTCTTCTCTCTACCATGCGTGCCCCACCTGGACCTGACCTACCTCCCCTCTTCCTGGCCCACCTGCCTGCCTCTGCCTGCCCTGCTCAAACCGAGCCAGCCCGAGCACGTGAGGGCGAGGTGGAAAGGTGGCCGAGCCACCTTTTTACACCGCCGCGATCCCCACGGCATCGCCTCCCTCTAGGCTTGCCCTTATCCCTTCCCCTCCTTCCTCTGCCTCGCCAAACCCCTCTGGCCTCGCGCCGCAACCATCTCGCCTTCCCCTCTACTTTTCTCTCCACCGGCCGGCGATCCGTCGGTCTCCACCGTTCCCCCTCTTGCAGCCAGTGGCGAGGAGCTGTGGTTGTCGAGGAAGGACGAGGACCAACCGTTGCTTCGCCCTGTACCCGCCGGCGAGGAGGAGGAGATCCACTTCCGCCGCAGTACCGAGACGCCCCGACGAAACCCTAGCCGCCGTTCGTGAGCCTCGTCGACGATCCCCTGCTTCCCGGCTCGATCTGACACCATCGACCTCCCCGCGGTGAGCCTCCGAACCTCCTAGACACCCTCTCTTGCCGATCCACCCCTGTACGCGCTAGTCAATCCGTCGAGCGCTCTCTGTGCGGCGCGCTCGCAGTCGCGTCCTCGCCGTCGTGCCGCGGTAGTGACTTCTAGCCGCCCGTCGCTCCTCTGTCACCACCCTGTAAACCACCGCACTGGCTAGCCCCCTCAGCGCGCATGCCCGCGACCTGGGTTCGATCCCCCGCCCCGCGCCGCGCACCGATTTCTCGTCAGACCGCGGAGACGAAGAACAGTACGGGCATGTGGTAGTTTTACAAAAAGCCCCCCCCCCCCCCTTTTTAATTCTCGCAACCCGCGCTCCAGCCTCAGCCCACCTGTCAGCCCTGTCTCTCTCGCCGCTGTCACGTGGGCCTGCGCCAGATGGCCCACCCCGCAGCCTCAGTGGCTAGGCGAGCCTGCGGTGACAAAAGGTTTTTCGCGTGCGTGGCCCAGTCAGCGCCAGACCCACCCGTCAGTGACCGTGGCTAGATTTGCCTGAGTAACCCTAGTTATTTTTCGCTGAGTCTGTTTTATTCAAATCTTTTCCAAAATTTATTTAAATTCAAATTCTATTCAAATTCAAATCTGTTTCTCATATCTTTTAAAATATAATTCCAAATTCAACATATAATATATGTTTTTGAATCAGAAAAATGTGAGGAATTCAAATATGCCCTTCAAAATATATTTTGAACACTTTAAATTTCGAGTTGATTAAAATTACAAATAAAATGCCCTTTGCCTTAATTAATTAATAATTTTTGTTTTATAACTCCAAATTTGACAAATAACATGTCTAAATCGATCAGCGCGACGATGCCGTTCTATCTATGCATTCCATGTTCTGAATTGCAGCATGCATCATATAAATATCAAGTGTACAGCAACTTATTTGAGCATAAAAGGTGACTAAAACACCATAAAATGCTTTATTCTTGTACCCCACACCTCACCCATGCCATGCTACATTCTTGCCATGCAAATTGTGCATCATTCATCATGGCATGATTGTTTTCTTGTCGCATTTTAATTCATATGCTTGTGCACTTTATTTATGTTGTCCCTTGTTTGTTTGGTTCTTCTTCGAATAGACGCTGAGCAGGGGATATATCAAGAAACCCAGGAGCACTACCCAGATCCTTCTCTCACTTCAACTGAGCTACCAGGCAAGCACTACCACATGCTTGCATACATATATTACCTATTGCCTCTATCTTATTCTTGCATCATGGAGTCGCGATTGCATTAATCTGAAACCCAAGTACTGCATAGCCTTTACTTTTAAACCCCACCGAAGCTTGTTCATCCATCCCATGAGCCATTACTACAGGAGTTGTTTGAGCCATGCGGGTCGTAGAACAGCATGTGTAGGGTATGTGAGTGTCTGATGGATAACGAGGTACCTATACAACTTAACCTGAGTAGTAATGGGATAACTAATGAAAGTGGCACCGGTGAGCAATATCTGCTATTTGGTTTTTCATGCTCACTTGTGTCCCGCAGGACCCCGAGTACTTGATTCCTGTTCCTTGAATATTCGCGCTATCCACATCCGGGAGGCTTATGAACCCCCCTGAGCCAGAGCTTGATTCATTCTTATTTCTTGGGGCCACAAGTAGTTTGGGGCTTTATTACCATCCTGTACTTATGCCATGCTTTACTGCTTTACTTAAGATTGTGCGAGGAGCACCTGTACTGGATGCGGAGTGTTTTCGCGGTATCGACAAGCCCAGTCACACTTTCGGGTTCCCAGTCGTTTACAGCCATTGACGCAAACCTTGAGTCCGTCTCGGAGCCGGCCAACTTCGCTGCGGGTAGCTTAATGGCGTGGCCCCCTGAAACATTTCTGAATCCTGTGATCGCTTTGTCGTGAATGCCTCGTTGGGTTTTGATTTGGTTTTTCCGAGGTTGATCGAGTGTGTGTTGCTATTTGTGCACCCCTGCAGGGTAAATCTTTCTGAAAGCCGTGTCCGCGGTTATGGACGACTTGGAGCACAGTTTCTCGATCATAGACAAGTATAACTAAAGTACCGCTTTTAATTTGACTAAGTACCTGACTAGTAAATAGTGCAACACTCATGGAATGGATAATAAAACTGCCAACGGATGGGGGTTGTTCGTCCGCTTCCTCGTTGGTAAGCGAGGAGGAGGATGGATCTGTTAATATTACTGTTATAACTGTTGTTATTAATTCACGGACATCCGTCTATCTTTGGTTAGGCGGATGGTTAGCGAGTATCTATAGAATTGTTAGGTATTATCTTTTGCTGCAATTGCGTCACCCCAGGTTGTGTCCCCTTTAGAGGCATAAAGACTTGCTGAGTACCCCTAGGTCTCACACGATAAATTGTTTGATTCAGATGAACAGGTAAACTCGCAAGATGGATACTGGGTGGAGGAAACGGACGATGTTGGCAACGATCACTCGGTGTAGAGATTCCGGGAACGGGGATCCGTGAGATCTGTGGGCGGGATGTGTTTATTTATGCGGCATCTTATGCCGATTTGCTTCTTATCCGTACTCGGATCTTGTTTTCCGCTTCCGCCTGATACTCTGATGTTTGATGTATGAGGAGATATCCTAAACTATTATATCTATCTAGGATATTTGGATCTTGCCGTATGGCGTTGCAATATTTCTATTTCTTTTAGATGGAATGGCTCTGAGGACTGTTGTATGGTGGCTTGCATACATACTCATTTGTGTATGTAGTTGATCCCTTCGCCTGCCGATTACCGCTCGTTCTTGTCCCGATGTTTGGAAATGGTTAGGACGGCCGAAAGGTCTACCTGTGAGTGGCATTTGGCCCCACCGTACTATTTTAACCATTTCCGATCATCCAGGCTTGTAACTAAGAGCGTAATTCACCGAGGTAGTTACACACTGCCCCTCCGGTGTCCCAAGCTCTCAGGACCTAAAGTGTCGAGCTGTGAACTTGTTGACCGGTCTCGGCGGTAAGTCACCTCACCTACAGTTCCTAATATTTAAAACCCCTCATGCTAAATCTACAACCTCTCTACAGGGGCTAACGGGATAAACATTCATTACAAGAAGAACCCCTCTAGCAACGCACAAATGTGTATCTAAATGTTCATATAGGCGTTGCTAGTGACTTTACCAATAAATAAAATTATGTTGCGTTTTTGGGCATTGCAAAGGTACAATGCAACGCATGTACATGTGTTTGCGTTGGTAACCAATCGGATAACAGTTGCAAAATAGATACATAATCAAAGCAACAATTATATTATGTATGTATGGAAAATTCTGTTTTACAAAATAATATTTCTGAAAAGGATGGTTTGATCACTCTAAAATGGCTGATATTTTTTCTCAGCGAGAGAACAAAGTTTAGATGAAACATACCACAACCAGTGACACAAACAAATTGTAGAATATGAATGCATTGTATCACGAATAAATCAATATTTTTTACTATAACACAATTCCATACAAGAAAATCATCTTAATAGATGAGAATATACAATCTCACTTTATAAAATGACATTCTACCTAGTACTCTTCATATATACTTTTTGGAACATAATACCATTCACAAAAATTATGTGAAGAGTAGACAGTTTACAATCATACATTCTACCTAGTCTATATACATATATATATATAGGGTGGCGCTATTTTACACTCACCCTCTATCTTTCGAACTGTATATTATTTTTACGTCGCGTAAATTTTGTCTTACCTCGAGAGTTCAGAAGAACGTAAGAAAATATAGTCATGTCATAATTTTTTTTATTTACATGTCGTATAAAAATACGACGTAAAATGCGTATTTTTAGTGGTTTTACACTATAATTACCCATAAATTATTTTTTTATGTTATTTTTTTGCGTTGTGGATGAATATGAATATAATTATTTATTTACAAAACATAAATTTCTAAATGTGACAACATAAAATTATGTGGGGTGCAAAATAACTATTCTGCACCCTGGGTGTCGAATAGGGTTTCTATATATATATATATATATATATATATATATATATATATATATATATATATATATATATATATATGTATATATATATATGTTATTTGACTCTTTACTAATATTTTCCCTAACATATCCAAAGCTGATATCCATATATAGGATCTTGTTGATGTTGTGACCCGCAAATAGAAATTCCATTTTGAAGAGTGTGAACAATATAGTGTACCAAGTACTTGCTCATAAAATTGCACGCACCTTTGTGCATGGTAAAGCTAAGTCAGCACACGAACATTTTTGTTATCCTACATTTGATATACCAACAAGTCATTGTTGTTACCATACAGATGGAAATGCAAAAAAAATTGGATAAGAAGGGTTTGAACGAATTTATGAAACAGAAGATCAAAATCTTTAACTAGATGGTCGATCTAACAGCAGATACAAATTCTTAGTTAACTAATTTATACTATGGTCAATCACGGTTTCATAAAAAAACTATTTAATATAAGGGCCATAAGTATAAATTCACACGTCTTGCATTACAGAACAGGGGTAGCTCAAGGTCAAGCATAAATCATGGTGCATTAATTGACAGGAATTTGCATCGCAAGAAACTGAGGCAAGCAGTTTGAATTGGGGTAAAGGAGTACTTAATTATCACATTGCTAGTCTGAACGGTGCACTTAGATTATTTAGAGAAACAGATATGTATAAGAAATAATGGTTGGCAATTACCGTGACAACACTATCTGATATCTTTGGCACATTCCCAAATCCAATGCTGCCAATTTTCTGTTGGTTGTACCACTCCCGCACAGCAGTGAAGCTTTGACACTGTTGCTGAACCTTCTGAACCCACCTTCCTTCACGGAGTGCTGATTAACCTGCATCGGTAACGTCTGCTCCAGCAAGGTCCAATATAGTTAACCAGTCCAGTCTCTGCAATTCTCCTACGACATTTTACTACATATATAAAAGTCATGCACTTGAGCTATCGTTCAAGCGTGCCAAATCAGCCATCTGTACTGTAGATCACATCTACAGTAACTAACATCTACAGTGCACTTTTTTCCCCACTTATCCCGTGTCTTCTGGATGGTTCGCTCAAAGCGGTGGACCTCGCCCACGCAAAGCCCACGTCGCTATTCCTTTCCTCCCCAACCGCCGAGGTCGCTCTGTCGCTGCCGCCCCAACATCCACCTCCACCACCGCTCCAACCCCTCCACCACCGCCACCTACCTTGCGCCGGCCTCCCCCTTCTCACTGCTCCCTCCACATCCCTCTATGCAACCGCTCCATCCGCGGTGGAACTGCCGCCGTGGTCGCCGGCGGAGCGTCGCAACTCCGGCCGTCCTACCCCGCCCGGCGGCCGCGTTGGTCCTCCGCCTTGCTGGTCCAGCCCTCCTTTCCACCAACGCCGTGGCGCCACTGGCATGGAGGCCCTGCTCGGGCAGCTGCTGCGGCGTCATCCCCGTTGGATGTGGCGGTTGGGGGCTCTGGGGACCACGCGACGGAGGCTGGGCGTTTCTTCCGGTCGCTAGGTATGCTCCCAATCCAACAAAAAACATGTCTCTTGATCCCTTTCCCATTCAGCTTTTTAGTATTCTTGGGTTCCCTGTTCCGGCCATGATACAATATATAGATGGTTGATTTCTTGATGCATCAGAGGAAGGGGTGCACCGGTGGTAGTTTAACGCAGATGTTGTGGCATCCATAGTTGGTACCTACCGATTAGAGGACATATGCCGGATTGCTGGTGAGGCGCCGGAGGTAAGTAACCCTATATTTTCTAAAATTCCTTGAAGTTCTTGCTTGATTTTCAGCCAGCTGACCCTATATATTCTAAAATTCCTTAAAGTTCCTGCTTGATTTTCAGCCAGATGAATTCATGTCAAACCATAGTAAATTATTTTGATCGTTAATGACAGATGAAGAAGAAATCTAGATAGCTGAGGAGATCCTGCTGTGGTGGTTTGCATTGTCTTCACAACATGGAGGGATCATACTAGAGAACAAGTTCGCTACAATGCAAGTTTCATCTTTTATGTGAAACTTCTTTTGAAAGAGTACATCTGAGCTTAATCTAATATTTCCTTCCTTTTCACCCCGCTTGCCAAAGAAATTAGTTTTTTTTACACAGATGATTTTTCTTACGAATATCACAGTAGGAGGCTACTGCTTTAGCATCATAATTAAAATATGTACAATAGTTTACATAATTTAGCACAGAGGATTTTTCTTACGAATATCACACTAGGAGGCTACAGTCGCTAAAGCACCATCCATAGGCCAATTACGCACTATGTGTAGTACAAGATGTAAATTTGCATTAAAGGATCTCAACAAACATTTCCCGATGAAAGCAACCCATCGAATGAATTTATATTTTTCTTAGGACTCAAGAAATTTCATTGAATGTAAACAAGAAATATTTACGGGAC
The DNA here is from genome assembly GCA_916181665.1 of Avena sativa. Lineage (NCBI taxonomy): Eukaryota > Viridiplantae > Streptophyta > Magnoliopsida > Poales > Poaceae > Avena > Avena sativa. Next base: position 176,681,883 of record OV702295.1, read on the forward strand.
CTATTGTTTATTTTGTCATTGTAGAATTATTAAAACATGAAGAGGATCAGCTACATTGCTTCACTTCTCCAACGCATAAAGAAAAGAAAATTGCATCATCTTTGTCATCAATTAGTGTGGCCTAATAGCAATGCAGACGCAGTGGACTCCCTGCCAAGCCACGTCCGTGATATCTCCAAGCAGCAACAGTCGGACGCGATGACGACAGAGATAAGGTTTTTCACGCCTTCAATGCCGAGAAGCAGCGGGTTTAGGGTGAGTCTCTCTCTCAACACCGCCCATCTAGCAAGCGTCGTCAGTCAGCCAGAGAAATTCGCTTGCTACTATTGATATCTTGAATTGGCACTACACACCCATGAGGTTTTCAGATGTATATTATCCTTTCTAAATTCAGTCGAGCGGATAAATCTTTTATTTTCCTTCTTAAGTTCAGTCAGGTGGATATCGACGGTGCACAACGGCGCCATTTTTCCTTTGGTCCATTGCAGGTTTGCTATTTCTATCCCACGGCAATGCAAGGCACATGAAAGTTTGCATCGTCTCTCTTGGCCAGGACAGCCAAATGGGAAGCTTGGTTTGGGGTGGGCCGAGCCAAATTGGGCGTGAACTCGGGAGCAAAACATATCCATCTAGTGAGTAGGTGAAGTTGGTCAGTATTATATATTGTTCGCTCCCACTTTTTCTTCTTCTCTAGAATCAAGACTTACTGTTCAACCGTACATCTGTTCTAAATGCAGGAGCAGGACAACTCACTGGATATACATGCGAATGATGCCGTCTACTAGGCAAAAAGGTATGCAGACGACTCATTTTGAACCTCCTAATTTTGTAGATACCGATTGGCACTATTTAGAATGGTCTGCAACACATTCAGTTAAACCCTGTATGTAAGATTTTGTTCTCTACATTTACAGATCAGCCAATAATAAAGCAGTTCGCTTTAATGTTTATAGAAAACTTTACTGATGTTTCAACTATGGAGAGGATGCAAATGGTGTATGTTCTTCCTCCAACAAACGCAGAACCCTCCAGTAAACACTAAATATCAGATCTTCTGCATGGTAATTTACTAAATCTGTCTTTGAGGACTAAAGAAAAGATATGATGCTTGGACTTAGTATA